>CM030007.1:124736734-127136734 GCA_017639485.1 Pluvialis apricaria
TTGCATCCGAACTTCTCTGAATGTGATATGAATGTTCAGTCAGCCTCAAAATACTTGTCTGAAAATACCATTAATACATTAGGGTAAAAAAGGGTACACTGAGACACAAAGAAATTGCCTGAATTCCTTCATTTCCGAAGATCCTGTATTGCTTTCACTCATACGTGGAGACAATCCATATTCCGACCTTATGTTCAGATTTCACAAAAATCCCGGCACTCTCACACAGAGCCAGATTTTCAGAAGATCTGAGATCTTGCTTAATATTTTGAAAAGTAAAAAACGGTTAACATATCTTGTGTAAGGTCATTTGGTTCAGGCCAGAGTTTTAAGGGTTTTTCAGTGCCTAATGAGACTTTTACTTCCCAGCTTTTACATGTTTTTGTAAATCCTGCCAGCCATGTATTTGCATCTTTATGTTCCTACACAATTCTGTGTATTTGGCCCTTAGACCCAATTTTTTAAAATATTCATGTGCATAAACACAATTTCACGATGTGTGTGACTGTGATGGCAGGAATAGAGTCTCAGTGAGAGCAGCAGGTATGGGCCACAGAGTGGAACCAGTACCACGTACCAATACTGGTACCCTGCTCCCATATGCTTGGGTCTGTACAATGCAATCACATGCATCCAGCCATAAGGTAATCAGCTACATTACATACATGTACTTTTCTGGTACTTTTGAGACGTCCTGGATGAGACTTTTGAATGCTTCACTTGGTTTTGTTTCTAGAATAAGTACCATTCTTAAATAGTCTATTCAGAATCCATTCTGAAATGCTTAGATCAGCCACACAGTGCAAACTGTTCAGCTTGGTGGAATCTGGCTTGAGGTGATGACATCTACTTGCTGGCCCGAACTATGAACATGAGTTTCTTCCTCAGGTTGCCTAAAGATCTGCTGCAATTCATGTCTGTCTGTAAACACTATACTCAGTAATAGTTGTGTTTAGAAACAGTTGTGTACAGTATCCTCAGCTAACACCCCTACATAATGTCTTGGTACATCGTGACAAACCTGACCATGAAGAAAACAGGAATAAAGCTGTACAGTCAAGATAAACCAAAATAACAAAAGAGAAACTGGCCAAATTTTGTCAGTGATCTGGAGATTAACTGCTCTGATTTCTGTAAAGGAATCTAATCTTTGAACAAAACTTTTTGTCAGAGCTTTAAGACGAGCATTTCAAGAGAGAGGCCAATAAAGAATAAATCCCAAGTCCATATAGAATATTTCACCCATGAAGGGTGAGTATTATGTTTCTCTCATAAGTGTAAAAGCTCCATAAGTCATGATTGCACAGGCATGAATGAATTATGAAGGTCTTTTGCTGTAGTAAAAGGAGCAGGATCAGCATTTGTAGGCAAGACATTCTATTTATTCTATCTATTTCTTGATCTGTTTTAATTTAAAAGTGTTTAAAACTGCCAGTTCTACTAGTAAAGAAATGTTCTGAGAGGAAAATAGATCAAATTCAATGGAAACACATAATATGGGTCTCTACAGGTGATCATAAATAATGTTGATTTCTGCAAATGGTTCTCAATTCCATTTTTCAATGAATGGCAGGCATTCTCAAGACTATCTTGTTTCATTCACTGCTGCTCTTCTGCACCAAATGAGACAGGAGACCTCAGAAAATAAATAAACATGGGACTGTTATTTAAGACTATCAGAACTGGAGATTGCAGAAAAACAGAGCTTTTGCCTTCAGAAATTCTATCATATAGAAAGTTTAATTATTATTTCTTATTCTGAATCAGATAGAAAGCCCAAATAACAATGCCTCTGAGACAACAAAATGCTATGAACTGTGTCAACTGGAAGAAAAATACTGTAAAGTTACATTTAGGGCTGCATCCCCGGTGCTTTATATGACAGTTCTGGCTCCTATGGGGCCTCATGGAAGCTGTAGTTCAAACTTTCTCACATCCTCCCCCTCCCCACTCTCTTTTCCATTCTCCCCTTGCAGTCCAACCAGGATCAAGGCAGACCCCAGCACACATTGGTTTTCCGTGTACTTCATTGCTTTGCCATCTGGCACGATGGGTTGTTGTGGAACTACTTCTTTCCGTTCTTCTAACTGAAAATCCTGAAGTTCATCTTTTCCTACAGAAAACTTTCTAGCAGGCACATTTTTGATCTACAAACTTTCTACCAGAGGGAGAATGACTTAAAAGGGAAGATACGTCAATGTTATGAGGCAAAAGGAGCAAAGAAGAGAAGGGGAAGTGAAGACCGTGCAGTTATAAGGCTAATAAAGAAGTGCCTGAAAAGTACAAAAAATAGAAAAATGGTTTTGCTGCATCTATGCTTCAATGTTTCATCAAACGTTGCCAAATAAATTTCATTGAAACACTAGAGAAAACACTTGTGCCACCAACATTTTTGAAAAGTTCATCTTAGCTCTGGCTGACATAACTCTTTCAGAATAATTTTAAAGTTGTTGGGTTTTGATATTATGTTGAAATGCAGTTATGGCAAGCCCTTGTCTTCTCTTACTCTCCAGATGACCTGAGCTCAGGCTCACTCACTACCTTTGATGTGTCCATCTTTTTCCTATAGATGTTTTCAGCCACCCATTCCAGCCAACCTTTCACTGCTAGTGAGCAAATGAATGTATCTGTTCAACAGAAGGATGAAGTATCATCACAGTCCCTGTAGACAATGGCAGTCACTATCCACTTCCAGCTAAGCATACGCTGTGTGAGAAGAAAGTATTATTCTGCCTTTCACCAGTTCAGATGATAGACACTAGTTTCTGATGTAAGATGGCTGAAAAAAAATCACTGATCTTCTGCAAAGAACTTTCATAGCTGATGCTCTAGAAACCTTGTGCTGCCAAGATGACACCAGAACATAGACATTCATTACCTTAATATTTGATTTTCTTCATCCTCAGAATCTCCCCTTCCAACTTTAAACTCTACTCGATAGTACGCAGAGTCCAAAACTCGAATGAGGCTGGTTTATTAGCTTCAAATAAGTGTGGATCCCTTTTTATATGAGACAAGCCTGAATCAGGACTGATTTCAGGACTTTTAGCCATCTGACATTGTTTATTTTATTTTTTTTCCAACCATCAAAAAACCTGATATTTTTATTGCATGGTATCTCTCTATTCACATTCAGTCAAAGGGCTCCAAAGTACTGTATGCCTTAGTGTATAATGAAAATAAACCCACAAAAAGCCAGCTCCAGGGAGAAGACCAATATAATGAAAAGTAATGGCAACACACACTTGCACGAACATAAGCTTTTCAGCTGCCTGCTGATTTTGGGATCAATGGAGTGTTTTAAGGAGAATGTATCTGAAGATCCACATTTGATGCCTGTATTTCTTGTGCAGAATTGACTCTACTCTTTCACCTCGTCATACAGAGACAAATCACTGAAAAACAATGATCAGGTATCAAGTTTGATGGCTTTGTCTCCTTTTTCTCAGAAGCAGTTCCAGATCACAGTGCTTTTGATTAAAAGGAGGTAGTTTTGTTTGGTTAATTGGTTTCTTGTTCTCCCAGAACTTCAAGGAAGCAAAAAAGAACCAGTGAAAATGTTTTCTAAAAGCTCAGAACTGTTTTGGTTCTACGAGCATCATCAGTAGCCCCCACCCCCCCCCCCACCCCCCCACCCCCGAAAACCCTCCTGAACCTAATCCTCCAGCCCGTCACCCAGTTTTAAAGCATGTAAACATACTAATCCATGAAAAAAAAAATAAATAACCCAGGCAATCCAGATTTCAGGAGAGTTTTGCGCATACTGTCAGGAGCATAAGAATGGACAGTCTTTTAAACCACCTTTGAAGTTCAATCAGATGCAACAACCCCCAGGAAAATGGGTCCAGTCCACCCACAACTCATTTAGCACACATCCTGAGGCACAGGAAAATATCACTGTCAGATGACAGGCAGATAATATGATTAAATTGGGTCTCAAAATAAGGGGGGAGTCTCCAGGTAGCCAAAGGAAAGATTAGAGACATGCAGGAGGGGCATCAATTAGAAACTGAAACCAGAGAATTAAAAGCTGATCCTGAAAGAAAAGAGAGGTAGTTCAGATTAAAAAAAAGATCCCCAAAGGCTCACCTAGAAGAAGGGTTATTGACAGGGATGAGTGGATACTATTTCAAAACCCCTAGGCTGGGGGCGCATTACTATGGAAAGCCCCTAACACATTCCTGTCATGTACCATGTTATCACACACACACAGTATCGTCAGGGTTGGAAGGGACCTCTGGAGATCATCTAAGTCCAACCCCCCTGCCACAGCAGGGACACCTACAGCACGTTGGACAGGACGGTGTCCAGGTGGGTTTTGAACAAAGAATTGCTGTAAACAAAGGTATCACTTATCCTGAGTCTGCTGGTGTATGTCAAAGGCTTACAGCTCAAGGAAGCTCTGATCTAACCAACGCTATGTTCCTCGTAGTGCCTGTGGGTTCTGGGAAGCTGGGAGTCACTGAAGGAGAGTAGATTGAGCTGACGCCTCTCCTTTTTCAAAGGTAGCCTCTATTCAAACGAATGAGAAGAGTACTAGTCTGGCAGTGTGGTGCCACTTGGCAGTGTCTCCTGTGGGTTCTTGATGACCAGCAGGCTTCAGATATCAATAACAGCATAGTAAACTCATTCCTTACCACATGGCATTTTCAGATAGCTCTAAAGTCTGTTTCAAGGATACAAGCCATATGAGGAAAACGTTAAAGGTAAGAAGGGCTGAAGCTCTGAGATCCTTTTGGCATACTGTGATAAAAGGATCTTTAGTCCCTGTTTCACTCTTTGTTTGCCCTATACACTACAGCACATATGGATAAAAAGACACCTAAGTACACTTTTTCTGCTTGGATTATCTTTTGATCATCTCCCTAGCTGCTCAAAAATTCTAAAATGTGCTGTAGGGACCTAGTCCTGTGGTTATATCATAACACCAATGAAAGCTGCAAAGCCATATCCTAGTAAAATATTCAGAGGCTCTACTTTTGTTGCCTTCCCTGTTCTGATATGTCTTGCATGCCTCTTACTGGGAAGGAACAGAGCTTAGCACCTTTCAGCATCCTAACACATATAACTACAACAGGAATGCTAAATGTTTGCAAAGAAAACCTTATTCTTAGGCTTGCTATTACACAAGAGGCATCATAAAAAATGTTACAAATCTGAGACTCCAAAATCCCTGGGGATTTTAAAATAACTTCCAAGATTCCCCCATACTCCTTCTCCCTGCCAGCTCAGGCTAAAAAGCCAGATGCCTGACAGGAAGGACCATTAGGGCAGGGAGAGCTCCTGCCTTCTGATCCAGTTTGCTGCAATAGACTGATGAGTGTCTTGGATTTGTTTGTTGTTTTTCGAGAGTTCCCACTATGCTCTTTCCAAGATGCTACCAGACTGGAAACTTTTACACTGAACACAGCTGGGCATGTTATATTGTTAGCAGAAAATTAATTAATTAATAAGATTTATGTAAATTTAGGAATTGTTTAGAAGGCTTCATTCTCAATGCAATATTCAATATTTGCTTAATATCTTGTCAGGCATTAATTATATCCCCAGATAGGAAATTATACTCAACTGTAGCAAAATGGTTCTTACCATTAATTCTGTCAGAAACAGGGAAAGATTAACTGTACTATGTCTGGCATGGATTATTTAGCAGTGCACAGGCTATTAGTATGAAAATGCGTGCATCTTCTGAAAAATGTATGGAGTGAAACGGATTGTAATTCCATTAAGCATAACAAGATGAAACTAGTTTAAGAAGGGAAAAAAAGAAGAAGGAAACAAGGTCTTTAACCAAAGACAAATAAAAATTAAAATCATAAAGAGAATTTAAGGATTTTTAGAGATAGACTAATCCTTTTAAAAAAGTAATTTTGACTGCTACTCAGATGCTGTAGAATATCTTTTGTCAGGTCCATAACTATTCCAGTGCCATCCTTCAATACCTGTAACCAGCCTTAATTATAATAACTTGTACCAAATCAGATTCCATACCAAATATCCCATGTCAGGAACTAGCCACAGTTATATGCGGTTTACTACTACCAGTTCAAAATCCTCTGAACGTTTTGCATTCAGGCTTGTGCCATTCAGAATCCCCTGGAGTCAAAGTTCACTTCAGTTCTGCAATGGATTCATGGTTCCTATGGGATTCTCTATTGTGGAAACATCCAAATCCTGCCAGTCATACACTTCTTACCCAGTTAATATGAACTTTTTCTAATCAGATGTAGAAATGAGAAAAGCATGTACCAAAATCCCAGATTGTTTATCTGGTGTTCTATAGATACAAACCAATCAAAGCAAATCACTTAAAGGCTGCTATGTAAAAGGACCTTTTGCTGATTCAAAACATTGGCTTTTTTCTTCCTTTCTTTCATAAAAGCACATCAAAACTATTATGATTGGCCGGTATAAGCTTTGTGCAGCTGCACAGCTCACATTCAATGATATACTTAACCCAGTATCTCTTCCCATCTAACTAGCATGAGGGTTAACTTCATCATAAACTTCTCCTGGGCATCATAAAAACAGTATAGCTGGCCTCTAAACTGGCATTTCAATTAATGTTTACAACTGCCAAAAACTGAAGTGTAGATTTAGTCCACACAATAAAATGAAATAAGCATAGACCAGGGAACTTTGATATCCCAGTATACTCCTGACACTCCTATTACAATTTTTGTACAAGTCTACTTAATGCTTCTTAGTCATTCATGCCTATAATAATTAAAAAACTTGTTGAGTTTGTCTTATTCCAGTGCTCATAGCTCCCCAGTGCTATTCCTCTGTAACATCAGGCAAATGCATCCTGTCCTTGCCTGTGTAATCCATCGTTTTGTTTTGACTCATTAGTCTCTGCCTTTTCTTTGAAAGACAATGTCCTTTTAATCACACTCTCATGCAACATGCTTTCCAGTAAGAAATTCCTAAAGCTTCAAAATGGTAGTTAAATATTGCTCCCCGGTAAGTACCTCTCAGCTTCAATGCTCTGATTTTGGCTTCCACAAACTCCAAAGCAAAACTTAATGTTTTCTGTGGAAAAATAGACCTTTTTTGTGCTTTTAGGGTGCATCCAATGACGTGATGGATTAGATACCAATACCCGCAGCTATCTCCAGAAGAACCAATATATCTATGAAGTGTAAGGTGGCACTGTGCTAAAACAAATTCCAGGAGCGTTACAGCCATCTTAACCTGGCATCACTGCCTCGCAGGAGAGGCAGTTAGTTCAGGTGCAGCATCAAAAGGAGGTATGCACCCATCAGGTGAGGTCTGCTCCCAGTTTTGGAGCCAGCTCTTTGGGTACTAGCTCAGGCGTCTATACAGTGTGTCCCATTTGCTGTACTTATATATACACCTTAATGTACAAGATGCCAGAAATCAAACTGGTTTCCAACCTTGGAAACTTTGACAGTTATTCTGATGCTTGTGAGAGATGAAGGAGACTTGGTGAATGATTTGCTTCACCACCTTGATTTTCAAAGTACTTTCTCCTGCAAAAATTAGCATCAACATTAAAATACAAAATGTTTGAAAAAAATTACATAAAAATTATTGTTACACTCTAAAACTATCCTCCTTGAATATCACCTTGATCAGATAGTTGTTCAGGACTAGAAAGAATGAATGAATCATATCTTGTTCTTAGCTCTGCATTAGTAATTTGATGCCTCCATACAGCACCTCACCTGCATATTAAAGACATAAAGGGGCTTCTAGTTTCTGCAGCCTGCCTCGGGAGATAGAAGTGGTGCAGAGGTAACACTTGAAGAAAGGAGGAATTTAGCTGAAGAAGGGCTTTGCCATTTCTAAGCAGGACTTGGAGATGGCAGGATCTAACATTTTGATTTGTATGATAAGCTAAAATCAAATGGAGAAGGAGTATTGGCAATCACTGCTTCAGTTCATAAAGGTTCTTAATACACTAACTCCCTTTCAGCTTTTCTTCCACCCCCACTCACTTTTGTTTGGAACCGAGAGTCCCTCCATTGCAAAGTCACTCAGAGCCTCTCGTTTCCACACGTAGCATAGGAAGATGCCTCACAAATATTCTTGCTGATTTTGATTCAAAACATCCTATACACCACAATGCTGGTTCCTTTGGTATTCATTACCAAGGCACATCCCTAACAATGATTAGGCTTGTAGGACATGTGGAAGAATATCAATGTAAAATATTCCTACACCATGCAATTTTTCTTGCAAAACAAATGTATGACATATTGACTTGATGGCAAATCCAGAACAGCTTTGCTGAATTCAGCAAACACGAGATGTGAATATGACATTACATTGGCTCTGGGAGGGATGGCACGTAGAGCAGATGTGTGGAGATCAGGGTGTTTGAAGTCAGAATGCAATCTGCTTGCAAAAGTGGCACTATGGATAAGGAGCTCCATAACAGCTCACCAGTGGGTGGAATGAGGTAAAAGTGAGATTGCTATCTAAAAATGCAGAACTGATAGATCCAGAAGAAAAGTGATGAAAAACTCTGAAAGTTGACAGTAACACCCATTGATTGTGTAAATACTTCTGTTTCTTTCCTGCCACAGTGCCTTTGTGGTGAAGTAGTCATTTTTCTTCTGAACACACTGAACAACTTTATAGAGATTAAAACATGCAGAATGTTTCAAATGCAAAGTTAAAGTTGAATTTTGCTTTTAAAAGACTGTTGCTAAAAGCCAAAAGTAACATTTCGTGCTTCCACTTTAATGAGCTATGGACAATTTTTCCACCCCATTTAGGTTTTAGCACTTCTTTTTTACAAGCAGTTATTCTAGCTGATGGGGAGCAAGGAAGGCTCTTGTTCATCCATATATTCCTGGTGGAACTGCCACTCTCATGCTTTTGATTCGTCTAGAATCTTAAAGAGAAACTTTCACAAAAGTGAATTAAGTATCTAACTCCTTCTCCATCTCCATCTACAAACTAGAAATATGCAGATAAAAAGTTGTAATACATGATGTAATACATGATTTGTAATAATAGTTTACAGGAGACTTGGGGCTCCTTATTTGAGGACAAGAGAGTCTAAAATATTTCATGTTTCTATGCAGCAAGTCAGAAAAATCACTTCTGCCACCCCCACTATTGCCCGATAACAACTTGGAGAGCATGAGGACTGACGCATGTTTCTGAGAAGGATCTTCCCCTTTTCAGGATTTAATTTTTCTTTTAGGTGCCAGATGAAAAATGAGTGAATGTTATTCTGGTGGGATTACATTATGGTTTACTAAATTTATAAAGATGGAATAACCTATATAGACTGCCTCAGATGTGCATAGGCCTAAACTGTACAATATTTTAATACGCTGCTCAACAATTATGCGAGTAGCTTCATTGAATTCAGTGGGATTACTCATTCAAGTAAGATTTCAGCTAGCACAGTAGGAGGTTACAAATCTAGATCATAATTTGTAAGGCTGTAGATTGGAATAAGACAGTTAATATAGTGTAGCCTGAAGTTCTGGTAATTAAAAAGACACACATTTAAGCAGAAATAATTAGAAAAAGAATTCCTAATGAGAAATTTACATGACTATCAGCGAATAGCTTTGAGATCGTCTGTCAATGAGAAGTGCTATATAAATGCCATTTTCTTTCATAGTATTAATATTAGTTATCCATTTAATTGAAAAAAACCCAGGATTTTGATTATATTTTGGTTAGTAAAATACTAAATATGAAGGGCCAAATACATCCTTTTTGTAAGCTTTTGAAACTAATAGAGTTACAGCACAAATGAATCTGACCCTACTATCTAGAGGACACTAGGTTTGCTCAGTGTAGAGACGAGGAGACTGAATGGTGACCTCCTTGCTGTCTAGAACTTCATCATGAGCGGGAGCAGAGAGGGAGGTGCTCATCTATTCTCTCTGGTGTCTGGTGATAGGATACAATGGAATGGCTTAAAGCTGCGTCAGGGGAAGTTCAGATGGGATATTAGGAAGAAGTTCTTCACTGAGAAGGGTGGTCAAGCACTGGAACAAGCTCCCCAGGGAAGTGGTCAAGGCCCCAAGTCTGTTGGTGTTCAAGAAGTGTTTGGACAACACTCTTAGATATAAGGTTTAACTTTCAGGTTGCCCTGTGTGGACCCACGAGTTAGACTCGATGATCCTTGTGGATCCCTTCCAAGTCAGGATATTCTGTGATTCTGTGACCCCAAATATCTACTATGCATTATTGAAAACAGAAAGCAATACAATTTAAGCGTAAGAAATATTTTCTTATCTAATCCAGTCTCTGTGCCTTCATCACCCTTTCATATCCCTTGTCCTTTTGCACTCCTGATTTATTTACAGATGCAGTTCTGGTAATTTAAACTTTAAAAAGTTTTTTAAAAACTGTGGCCTATTCACTCACATTCATTGACTCAATTCCATAAAATACTGTCACCAACACATTTTCTATATGAAAATGCTTTCTTATAAGACCTTTTCACGTTGCAAGACTCAGGTGTTTTACTGGAATGGGGGGAAATACCTAAGATAAACATTTTAAACAAAAAAAAAAAACCCAACAGTAGGAAGGAGAATTTAGGCCTTTTTTTTGCCTATTTCAGAAAACATGTGTTTGGAATAAAAATGTTTGTTAGTTGCAGAGGGATAAGTGAATGTTCTTTGAAACAACAGCAAGATACAGAAGCATTTCCATACAACGTGTTCTGTTTTGTAGTAATATTTAACAGAAGGACCAAAAAAGTGATCATTACTAATGCTTTTTTTTTGCATTTATTCTGTGAAGTAAGTAACTTGTGTTATGGGTCTCCTACCTTAACTATAAAGAGTTTCAGACATATGAAGCAAGTCCAGCCCAGTAGTGCAGAAGGAGAAGTGAATGTTCAAGGGAGGCCTGAGCAGGTAAACAAGGAACTGAGGCACCCTTCCCACTCGCTTTCTTTGGTTACCGGCTCCTGCAGAGCCTCCTACCAAGAGTCTTTGACGAGTTTCACACCATGAAACGCGAAACATCTAAGCATTGTTTGCAGCAAGTGTTACAGCAACTATGCCATACGTTCAGAATGACTTTCCAGGGTGATAGCACAGAATGTAGAAATCGGTCACTTGGCACAGATGGGGGGAAAAAATATAAAACTGGATCACTAAACAGCTGCTAGAGATCACTAAAGGAGGTTACAGAGCTGGAGGGACTTGATGCTGGCTGTACCCTGCAGTACTGCTTACAGTAGCAAACTCCTCTTTCTGGTTGAACGTAAGGGAATTTAAATGCCTTTTTTTTCAGGAAACAGTTACTGCATTTGTGCTTTCAGAGGAAAAGGTATCCCACCTATCCTCAAAGGTAAAAGTAGAAATGACAGTTCAGACACAGGTCAAGGTGTAAGCATTACTGCAAGACATCATGTGCCTATGATACTGGGTAATTCTTTCACAAGCTGGCACTCTCCATAAAATGCAGAATGTCCCATTCTTCACATACTTTCCCTACTTAAGGATTATTAAGAGCTCTTCAAAATCAAAGCACCCTGAGATGAGATTTGAATAAGCAGAGGGCAGTGCTTTCGTGCAGAGGACAGAGGGATTGGTTTCGTTCAAGAACACGTTAAAGAAAGCATGAGAAACAGTTCATAAAGTACCTGAAGTACTGTTGAATGGAGGAGAGAAGCAATTTTGGAACACATTCTGTGCATTTGCTAGCACAGTGTGCTGAAAAACACTTTCACATCAGATACCACCCTGATGTCTGCTTTCACATCCCATGGCATTACATAGCTGCTCTAAACCAGAGCACCAGAGTTGATACTTGTCTCCTCAACAAATAGACACACAATTTATTCTAGCAATACTGGTTAGACTATCCAAAATCAGAAACAGAAATGTCCATGCAGGAGGCAGCAACACACACATACACACGTACATATTTAACATCAATATCCAAATACTAGTTTTGAAACCCAAATAAAAAAGGTGTATTCCTTGAATATGTATCACAAATGTAATAAATGGCTATTTAAAAAGAAAAAACAATGGCGGCAAATGCACAAGTAAAGGTGGCATGAAGCTTTTATAGTTACATTCATGCTTTGAGGAAGAAAGGCAGTAATGAATGTTCTTGTGAATGATGCTTATTACTGTTTACATCAAAGTAAACTACCATTCTAAATGCTAATAATTGCATTCTCTGCCAGCGAAGATTGTCTTGAAAGAACAGAACGATAATCCCAAAGGACATTCAGAGATGTGTACTAGATCTGGACTGACAACAAATTACCACTGACTCTTTGAAAAGACCAAATGTAACCAAAGCATTTAAGAACAAGTCTGCTGTATTCAATAAACAATTTCCAGGTGATTTCATTGGATAATGAGAACTTATTACATACTAAGTTATAAGAAGGTCCTAGAAAAAGGACAAATAGTGACAAGTATTAACAATACAATACACTGGCAGCATTCATTTCCAATGCTAAAACCACATACAGGATCCTTACTATTCAGGAGACACTGCATTGCATTACATTATGATGTCTGATCTTGATTTTATCTGTTAGATATCATAGAAAAATATTTTTCTGATGTCAAGTCCTTTGGATTATTTTCTTTACTATACATTTCTGATCCACTAATCATTTGCGACTCCTTTAAAATCCCCAATAGTGTTTTGAATTATCATCTTCTACCTGCTTTATTAAATCACCTGGCTTAAAGCTGAGTCTGAGGTGGCTCCTTCCCAAGATCCCATTAAAGGCACCAATTCTGCATCATGGAAGCCACAAATCCAGGCAGCTGCTAACACTTTTAGCATCCACTTTATTCAAGAACATAAAACCAACTGAAACAGGTCAGACTACAGATCCATCTGGCCCAGTACTATTCCTCCAATAGTGAACAGTAGATACTTAAGCAAGTAGATACTTTAGGAACAGCATAAATGTACTATGACACTTCAGTATTATTTCTTCAGTTTCTGGAAAATTTTTGGCTCAAGAACTTCTTACTTTAGAGATCACTGACTTTGTGTTTAATACCCCAAATAAAATTTTCTTCCACGAATGAGTCTAATTTCTTTTTGAACCAACGTAAGCCTTCAGCATCCCTGACATCCCACGAGTATGAGCTCAACAGCTGAACTACACATTGTGAGAAGGACTTACTCTGTTTGCCTTAGCCTGCCTCAGGTCAGCTCTGTTTGCTGTTGTTGAGTGAGCAGTCATTTTCTCCTCCTCCTTCCCCAGCCACCCACGATATTATAAACTTTTGCCACTCAGTTTTCTGTTTTTTTAAGCAGCATCTTCATTTATTTACCATGTAGAAGCCATTCCATACTCTACTACCATCCATCATTTTTTAGAAAACATACCTGTAATCAGCAGAATTTTCACCAAACTCACTAATCGTTGAATATATACAAGTAGGTACATTACAGAAGCACACAGAATATTCTCCATGGCAACAGCATTATACTGCACCGTGCTATACTTTCTGGTTGATTTTATTTCCCCACCTACTTCTGCAATCAACTCAACAGTACTGGTTGGGTATAAAATCTTCTTAGATACATAATACTTTCTTTTCCTGTGTTAGGAAAGATGCACATCTTTATATCTTTTACCAACTTCTATAAAAATAGTAAGGAGAAATGTAACAGTGCCACAGACCTGCCACTATACTAAAATGGATACTGGGTCTTGCACCCAGAAGGTATTACAGGAAAGAGGAAAATCCTAGGGATTTCTTTCACTAGGCAATATTTCTGTCCTACATGTGGTCTGAAACTATCTGCAAAATCTAGGTCCTCAGCAGAGAAAAGGTATGTTCACTGTGGAATAAATGACTGTGCAAGGGTCCTGTGCTTCTAGAGCTGAGCAGTAGATAAAACACGCAGAGACTGAGGTTAATAGTATAAACAAAAAAAGTAACAGAAACTTCTAAAGCGGAAAGAAATTAGAAACAATTATCTGAAGAGAAAATAAGTAAAGAAACTGGAAAAAACTAGAAAGCTTTAAGTTATCACCTGGTATTAAATGTTTGGATTTTCTAAGCAGTTTTGTCTCTAAGGCTAAGGCAATTAAAAGTTTTTAAAACCCTCCTTGGAAAATGGATAGTACTGAGCATCTATACCAGCAAGGTAAGAGAATTCCGGTGCATAAATCTAGAAATAAGGATATACAGGCAGCAACATCTGCCCATTATCTTGAATAGGATAAGGCTCAAAACAAAAAGACCAACAAAAGCAGCAGGAGATGTTAGCTATAAAAGCAATACAATCCTGATTTTTTCCTGACTAAGGGAAAGACATCATTTAACTTCATTGGGTCTTGGATCTGGCACTAAGTCCTATTACACAGGCCAGATGTAAGGAATTTATTCCCCTTAGGAGAAAGCAAGAGAAGCAGATGGCTGTTTCTAGCAAACACATTGCAAGCCATAGGAAGAGTCTGTCGGTATTTCCTGTGAAAACTAAAATTTCACTAGAAATAAGAACATCTCTAAAACCGATGCATTCCTTTAATGGCTCAGAAAACAATAACTTACTTATTATCCCATCATGCCTAAAGGTATTAAACATCATATGCTGGATTTTTTCCTTTGCTTCCCAGTTCTTTCTGTAATTCAGATGGTGGATGGTCTCAACTTTTGTACTGCTGTACCCTAATCTATTTGTAATATCTCAGTGTTATAGTGTTCAGCCTGCAGGGCATGTTTAGTTTTAAGTGGGTAAGTCCCATTTAATTCAATGGCCAATTGTGTGCTCGAATAACTTGCTGAATCTAAGTCATTTGCATCCACCAATAAAAAGTAACAAGAAGTTAGCCTTCTCTCATTTGGGACCTGAATGTTAACGTGCGACTCAGCAAAAGGACTGACATTGGAAAATACGGTGCTTGTGCTACTACATTACCCTTTGCTAAACACAAGTTGAAAGTCCATAACTAACAGAATGATGTGTTTCGAATTTTGGCTGCATTTTTTTTTCCTTCTCATCTCACTAATAGTTTGCAAATATTGTTTGCATCAAGGCAGCATCTTAAAGCGTTCATCAGCATCAAAACTATTGGAAAAAACTTCTTACTCTTCTGTTCTGTATTTTCTGTATAAAGACCACTTTAATACCAATTGACAGAATGTATGTTGACAGCAGAGCATGGCTGAGAACAACCACTCGTGATGCTGTGCTTCCTAGCGTAATCCAGAGGCCTGTGCTTTCAAGTCCGGGTTGTGACCAGACTGCAAGAAGAATCTGAGGCACTCTCAGGGAGGAAATATTTTATTCAAAGATGTACTGCTGCTAAAATAATAGCAGAGGGGATACTGGGAATTGCCAGCCATGGAAATTGCCATTTATTATAAAAAAGTCCACAGAATGTATTGCTTTTTGAAATTGTGCTGCTATAAAATATCCTCTTGAAGCTTGCTAAAGTGAGATCTAATTTAAGGCATGTCACTGCATTCTTGCTTTACATTGTTCTCTGTAGGTGTTACAGCAAGAGTTACAAAAGATCACAAGTTGCCATCATATTTTTCTTATGACTAACCATAGAGCTTAAAGAAGGAGAAAGGAAACCTTAACTCTGATATTCTTTTTCCCTGGGGTTTAAAAAAAACCCAAAACCCTGTAAATGTTATTTTCACTACCTTGGGTTTTATGTCCTTTATACCTAAAACAAAAGGAAAATGTTACATTGTGCAAATAGGATTTCAGTGTCAATATTGGGAAATTCTCCTGTTATATATGGATCAATGGCAGAAAAGACAGCTCAAGATCCATCTGCTGTGCCTGTGTTTACTTCGGCACAGATCAATGTGTCCCTCCTTTCCTGCAGTACATGATGCAAGGGACAAAATGGGCTTGGTAGCTTTCAGGGTGGCGGTGTTTCTCAGATTGTCAAACAAGAATTAGATAATCCTTAGGTAGATAAGCATGATTCATTATCTTACCATGGTTAGGTCACAGTGCACAGTAAAACCAACTACGTTATGGGGAAGTCCATTCACTTAGCATAATTTCAGAATCTAAATTTTGACACAGTGCTATTGAATTTTCTTGACTGGTTGTGATCCTGGGTATGGCTTTGGTTCAACCGTGGGACCAAATGGTATTACCTTACCACTTTTCAGTAGCACTAATGGACTCAGCAAGAAAATTGTTTGTGCCAGTAAGAAGGATTTGCAGAGTCTGATTCCTGCTCAGCACAACAAAAATCATGGAATCACCTCATCAGAATCACAGGATGAAAGGCTTCTTCTAATGAAGTGAATGGGAGGCTTGATAGTGACACTAAACAAGAACGTACCTGAAGCTTCTGAGAAGTCAGCAACAACACATAGAGAACAACCCAAGGCCAAAGTTAACATATTACAATTTGCTTCATCCTTCATAAACAGAGCTATAGCTCAAAGAGGTCTCAGGAAGACATTAATTTGCTTTTTTCGGTAGATAAGGTTATTTCAAGGCTTCTTTCCGCTTTTCATTTTCTTTTACTTTTCTGAAAAACAACACTATTTCTAGATGAATTCTCCATATTTGGTCTCAGTCCTAGAATTATTTTTTCAGTGAAATAGACTAAAATCTGCTCACCTATTTTGATTTATAAGAAAGTAAAATAGTTCCTAATTGCTTAAAAAGTGATTTATTTTAATTTTTTTGCCCAAAGATTACTCAGATAGAGCTACAATTGCAAAATAATCCCTTCTACATAACTGCTGTGGACAGAGGAGAAATCTCCAAGCTAATGAAGGGCAGGGCAGGGCAAGGAAGGTATAAAGTTATATGAGTCTGCAGTTGTAACATTGAATTTATGATCAATAGAAAGTGTCTGTTATTTTACACTTAAATTTTTAGGACTGCAAAATATTGTAGGCATGTAAGAATGGCATAGCACTGGCATTGGTTTCTGTTATGAACTGGCTTAAACCACATTGAAACCCCTGTATTTATTTAGGATAAGAGAGAAGTTAGGTACATTTTTCCACTCAAAGATGAATGCAAGGCTGCTGGGAATAATTAAGGACTGACATTAAGGAGAGCAATTCAGTGTGTTATTTTGTGTGGAGGAAAGCATGAGAAGTGATTAAAATTGAGCAACAGTGAAAAAGATAAGAGGCTGAGGTGAAAGCCTACCAGCATCTAGACTCTAAGGTTACTAGTGCAGCCTTCAGAAAAATCAGAAAATGTAAGCCAGGTTGCTGACTGAGAGTTGGTGCTGTGGCCTGGATAAAGGTCTTTGGGATTTTTGGGTTCCTTCTATGTTAAACACATGCATTCACGGCCTTTACAATGAAACAGGAAAAGAGACCACCTACCCAAATAACAGTAACTTGGCTATGAAGACAACAAACTCATTCCCCAGTTTCTTCTCCAGCTGGAATAATTCAGTAGAAGACCAGGAACTCTAGCCTAAAAATTGGCTGTAATTTTGAACATGCAGCTCTGGAAGAACAGTGAAGTCTTTGTCTAGAAAGACAGCATCTAAACACAGTATCATTCATACTGCTGGGTCCTGATCACAGTTTAAATGGTTACAAATGCAGGAAATTAAAATGTAGATGTTTCATAATGGTCATGACTGCACCAATCTATACAAAAGTATTATTATTTATATTGTTAAATATCCTTTTAACCACAAACGCTGATCTCTGACAACTCCGTTGTGAGAGAAGTAAAAACTAAATTGGAACTTGTCTTTAGTATGTGGACTTCATATTCCTGGAGTAGTTAAACTTTAGCATTTCTACACTTTCAGTGCAAGAAAAGCAAATACCTTTGTGTATAATATTTATCTACTGATGGATTCCAATAAATTTCACAGAAAGCAACTTTTTTTTTATTATCTTATAGCTCTAAAGAGAAAGACACATGAATACAACCTTGATTAGGAGTATTGCAAATAACCAATTTTTTTTTTATTACTTTCACTCACTGTAGGCAAGCTAAATTAATGTTCCCAGATAAGAGACTCGACTAGGCAAGGAGGGAGGGAGAGAGTGCTGTGAACGACCTTCAAGGTAAGACAGATTGTGCAGTGAGGAATAGGAAAAGGTAGAGTAGCAAGTGAAATGGGAAGGGCAGGGGGGGAGGAGAAAAAGGAGTTGCGTGCTTAGAGCAACGGGCAAAAGAGAAGAACTCAGCAGCTGCATTTTAAATGGATAAGAGGTCAAAGCCCAGTTATTGTAGTAAGAAAAAGTAATTTAGTAGGAAGAGAGGATGATTTGAGCTAGGATTTTCTCCTGTATTTGCTCAGAGTAGCAGGGACAGAGAACTGTAGATTACCATTGAAGAAAGTCATCCACAGAATAGTTTCCTGAGATACTTATGCAGACAAAACCTGCTTTTTATTTCCTGAAATGTACAGGAAAGGGAATGCAAACAAAAATGGTACAGGTGTTTCCCTTTTCCCTGCTGTGGTGCGAATCACAGGACTAAGGACTTCCAATGCCTCATGGATATTGATGGAGGAATTTTGATTTGAGGAAGAAAAAATACTTGTGGTTTCTTTCCAAAGCATGATTATCCTTTCACTCTAGCAGAATCCAAGAACCTCTGCAAAAATGAGTCAAGAATTGAGCTGTACCATGCAGTAGTGTCTCCTGTACTTCCAAAGGGCCACATACACAAGATGCCCTCAATCCTCCTTACACAATATCCTTTTGTTTATGGTACCTTCTTTTTTCATTTTTAATTCTCTATTTTAAATCCTGATTGTGAAAAATATTAAAATGGGACTTTCACCTCTCCTTGCTCAAGAGAAGGATAAGCACTTGCTTATGACAGCTATTCATTAAATTCTGTTACATCTAGGAAAGACATACTCACCACCTCTTCTCCATAGGGAAACTTCTTCAATATAAGACACCTTACTTCTATGTCGCATATACCTGTGTGCCTCATCATGCTCATCTACATATATAGAGAGTATGTACATATTTATATCTATACATGTAAACATAGATATGTTTGTAAACATCAGCTGGGTAGCAAAATATCCTGCTAGACAATTCACTTTATTTTTATTATCTCCTATTCTTCTAATAAAGCAACTTTCCTGAATTTTTATCAGTAATTTTTAGAGTCCACCACATTAAGACATAGGGCCTTTGCTTTGCTCAGAAGATGTGGGATTGCCAACCTTCATGATCTGATCACAGCTCTTGGCATTTTTACTATATTGAGGTTGGGTTTTATGGCTAAAATCACATAAGAATATTTATTTTATTTTGATGAGAAAAGCTTAAACCTATGAAATGAGAGGGTTCTAAATGTTCTAAAACTAGAAGGACAAGTAAATCCCTCCTACATCCCCACTACTTATTGCTCCTATAATGTGGCTGGTGTATGTATGAGTGCGTGCATACATGTTTATTTTAACTCAATACCGTTTTTGAGCTTGATTTGTGATTATGAATCCTTGAGATTGACAACACTCACACTGAATCCTGCAGCAGATGTTCAGTAGCTCGAATTTCATGCTGAAATGTAGAAAGGACATCCCAAAGAAGACAGTGCCATCTATTATACCATGATTTTTAGCTACCACAATTATTCTTGTCAGTTTTGCTACAGAAAATGAAAGGTGGGAACTTTTTGTCATATAATCACTGCAAAACTTTTTGTGCATTTTTTTCCTCAGTTGGCTTTATAAGGAGACTGAAAATGCATCCACCGAATATAATGCTTCAGATGTAGATCTGCCTCTATCTTGTATCTTACAGTGATTTTGAACAAGCTTTTTCAGATGTAGATCAGAGAAACAAGCAAGTAGGTGGTTGAGGAGGAAAAAAAAAGCAAAGTAAGACATCTCTTAAGTTTGTCGTCTTTGTTAGTACTGAAGACTCAGCACTGATGAAAGTTTTCTACTCTTTAAACCATGCCACTTCCTGGTGTGTGAACTGCTCAAGCACCAAGGATCCTGTGCTTGCTATGCCAGGGAGAGTTTTCCTCCCACTGACCCTACCATGTTGAGGTCCAAATGTTGATTACATCTTTCTTATTAAGACAAGAACTTATACTGCCTTTCTTAAAAGCTGACTTACTGCATGATTTGCATACAGTGAAATTATTCTGTGAAGAACAGTAGCTATATTGCACTAAATGGAAGCAAATTTGAACCACAGTCTACAGTGCATTTTAAAATTAAATTTAGTTACTTTTTATATAATTATGCTTTAATGTCATTAAACTTCCAACTTCTTGAGAAGAAAAAAATGAAATTATCATGAAGAGAAGGTCTCTTAAAATATTTCCTTCTAGAAGGAAATCAGTTCCTTGTGAAAGACCTTTTCTTTTGTCCTTGCAAAACTGCCACAATAATTTTGAAAGCTCCAATAAGCCTCCAAAAAACATGCAAGTTGAGCTCAGTTTTAGCAGCCTTTGACGTTTACCCATTGCTAGTAGTGATCTATTCCATTCTATACTATTTCAAAAGCAATAGGAGAGAAATTCTCAGGAGAGAATTCAATCCAATACAGAAAACTAGATTCACTCTTGATTACCAGGTCTGAAAAATAACATCAGGCTTAGGTATTCATGTGGTGTTAGGCACCATGTATTGAATCACATCTCACACTCAAGTTTATGTACTTCATTGACGCCTAGATCTTGCTTTTTCTTTTAATATCTCTTGACAGCAATTCTGAAATTAATGTGATTGACACCAAATTAGCATTTTTTTTTTTCCCCGGTTGGTCAGCTGCAATCCTTTCTCAGCTATCTGGCTAGGAATTCATTGTTCAGGCATGTAAGAGATCTCCAAATGTCATGGGCTTGATTCAGTGCACCACTCATGCCCCAGGGTACCCCCACTGAACTCTGGCTGCTACTACAGAAAGATATGGATATGCTGTAGGATTTTTTTTTAACCAAACATGCTACTCCTATCCAGGCATCTTGGATACCACATGGTGCCTCAGACAGCACAAGATGCATTTGCTCAGGAAACTGAATTGAGACCTCGGTATCAGACAACAGGTTTTTTTTTTCCAAGACCATCAGCCAAAGAGCACTATAGCCTCACCTGTTCCAGCAGCACACAGGGCTGTTCCCATGGAGTTGCCATCTTTCATGATACCAGCTTAATCTCATTTGATGATCAAATTATTTACAGATACGAGAGATTAAAGGTTTACTTTTGCCTGGAAAGTAGTGACTTTTCCTGGAGATCTCTTTCAAAAGTGCAATTCACCCTTACAACTGCACCAAGATGTTAAAGCAAACAGAGGGAGAAGTTGCTTTCCCTCCATTAACTGTCCTTTACAACCTCATTGCTCAGGTTTAATAAGAGTGGATCCCATGCAGAGAATGAATACAGAAGAAGTAGATGGAGGAGAACCACTTTTATGAGCTGTAACTCCATCAAACACTTATCCATAGTGAATTACTCTACACCTCTTAAAAAGAAAAGTCAGTATCTAAACACTATAGCCTGTCCCTTATATGTTCTACTTTCTAAGTTATTTTCACTTATTTTACTTCTGTGCAATACTTTTGACTTATTGAAGTTTACCCCATTACATATCAGTATGACTAATGGTGGAAGTAGGGCCAGGTTATTTCCTTAAACTTGTATTTTTTCAACATAAATTTTATATGATGCATAAAATACACAAGACATGGCAAACTTCCTCATATTTCAACAACTAAACATTCAGCCTCAGTAGCTGGGAGAAAAAGCCAAAGGTTTGAAAAGTACAGCAAGGACAGATAAAGTTTGTCATGACAACAACGACAAAGTTGCAGAAGCCAGGGACCAAGAGGCTGTGCCACAGCAGTTCAGGACACACAATATCCCAAATGTTTTAATATTGCCCATTAGAAAGACTAAAGCAATTAGTCTCCACTGAGAACATCTGTCCACTGCAGTCATCTTACATAAAAAAGCTCCAAAAACCCATCACTCCTGACTTTCCATTTAAAACCTGAAATAATGCTATTTTTATTTTAGAAGGAAGTCTTATTTTGAAGCAGAAGGATTATTTCTCTGTGTGCTTTAAAAAGAGAAGAATCTGGGCTCAGAAGATTTCATTGCTTTGTGCTTTACTACTTGGCCACAGAAAACCCAGCTGCCTCTCATATTGGCAAATCAGCTAATCACTGTGAAATAGCAATTGTTTTGAATGGATAATTGACTACAGGTGCAATGAATTACATATCCATTTCTGGAGCCAAAGATATAAAAAGAAGTTGGGTTTTGGGTGAGGTTTTTTTTTTGGGGGGGGGGGGGTGGTGGTGGTAGCGGTGTTTTTGATTTGTTGTTTGTTTTTTTTTTTTAATTTGAAACTGTTTCCTTTCTAAGGCAGCAATCCTTTGGAAGCTGCAATTGCCAGAACAACCTTAAGCATCGCCTTAGGAGATGCACATTCCCTCTGCAATGCTATAAGGAACAGCAAAATCAAAGCATCTGTTTCTTCTATGTTATTTTGAAGAAAAAGGAGGGACAAAGTTTTGAGGGAGAAAGAGGAAGATGCAAGTACACAGTATAAAATCCACAGTCAACCTGTGATATTTTCATTGACCGCTTAACAACAAAAAAACCCAAAGTATACAGAAACACATTCTCATATCCTATGCTGCACTGGATTTCTAAATGATGTAAACTGTAGTCCTGTCTCGAGGCGTCACGCACTATGCTGTAAAATTACAAAGTTAACTGAATCAAAAAAGTTAAGTGTGAACAACACATACAGCATGCAAAAGGTCCAAATCCAAACTTCAGCATTATATGCTAGTTGCTATACAAACACAGATCAAGAGAGAGGAGCTCTGAAGAGCTGAATCATTTGTCACAAGAGGATTCTAAATTGCTCTTCAAATTATACATTTAAGAATCAACATCCCCCGCATTGCAACATATGGTATATTTTGGATGCCACACAGCATCTGTTCATCTTCACACAGCAACCTCACACCACAGTTCAGCAACAGGAGGTAAAACAGTAGCTCCACGCCCAGAAAGAACTGTGTCAGGAAAAATCTCACATATGTAGCTGGAACCAGTAGGTAAGTCTTCTCTTGCCTTTACCAGAGAAGTAGCATGAAAATCCTAGCATTGATAAACTTCGTCAGAGACTGTAAGGAAATTTAGCTTTGCTCAATGGAGTCCAGTGGATTGCTAACTTGTATATTCCACCTGTGCTTGCTGCTGAAGAAATTACCAGCAACATACTGGACAAGACACGGTATTTGAGATCTGAGACAAACTCTCCATTAGAGGAAGACCGCTACTTTTCCACAATCTTTGATTTTCCTTGGGCATTCCTTCCTCAGAAGCAGTTTGCAGGGCTGAGTCTGATTGACGTACCAAAAAACACACACACTCATTAACAGCTTGGCTTCACAGTTGTTTTCACTATGTCAGCCCCCTATTCTGCTGCCCCTCCTCACCTACAAAATTCCTCAGGGAACCTGTTTATCTCTCCCCTCCTTTCATAGGGTCAATCTGGTGCTGTCTATCTCTCCTTCAGATTTCAGAATAACCAGGGAAATCTCGGAGTAGGAGGGGAGCACCCCTCAGTATGACATACCTTCCCCTAGGCACAAGGTGCAGTAACAATCAAGCAGTTCCTTCCCTTCCCCATCAGTATTGCAGCCCTAAAGGTTTAATCTACTAAACTTCTGAAGTACAGGGCCAGCATATGGTGAGACAAAGATATGGACTAATACTGGAATACCCAACATCATATAAATCCAGGCAGACTGCTTCAGATCAGTATCCTGTCTCCAACAGTGGCTAGAAGTAAATAGCCAAAGGAGAGAAAGAAGAGAGAAATCATTTTAATACTTCTCCCAAGTGTTCTTCCAGATACCAGCTATGTTCAGTTTAGGGATTTCCTGATCCTGGTGTCATTTGTCTATCTAATGACCCCCAATGGGTTTCTCTAACAAGTACTTTTCCACTGTCCCCTTAAAACCCTGTATCACCTGTCTTGCAACAGCAGCCTCCTTTGGGAAGGAATTGCACCACTCTTACTCGTTGCATTAAGAACCAAGCTGAACAGAGTATTTCCTTGGTTTTCTTCCATCTTGAAAGAGTATAACACAGCTGAGGTGTAAAGAGCAATGCTGTTTCTTGGATCGGTGGAGATTCTTAAGCGGTCCGTCTAGTAATGAAAAAGAAGCAGTGGGAGGGGAAAAAAATAGAAAGGAAGAATAAGTAGTAAGTGAAAAAAGAAAAAAGATTTGGGGAGACAGTTTTCTGAGCTGAAGATTTTAGTGCGACAGATAAAGAATAAGACAAACCTCTGGACTGTCTGTTGGGTTTAACACAATAGAGTAAACTAGAAATTTTCCTTAGTCTTCAAAGAAAGGTTATTCCCTATCCGTGTAGAAGGCATTTACATGTACGCCTCCTATTAACTGTAATGGGAACTAGACGTGCAAATCTTCCCAGAAAACTCCCACTGAGTTTTGCGCATAAACCCTGCAAGAAAGGATAGGTTAATAGGCCCAAGGGTATAAAATAATTGCATGCTTATTAACCTCTGGGATTTTTCTTGAAAATAACTCTAATGACTACACTTTTTTTGTAGAATCAAGGGCACATAACTATGTTAAATTACCCCTGTGCTGTTATGTGGAAGGTGATGCTTAGAACTGGCAAACCATATAGCAGATAATTTAGTCAAAGCTGGTCATTGTCTAATTTGTATCTGACTTTTGACTAGTGAATTTCACTCAACTTGTTCAGTAATTTATTTGATGCATTTGGTACTTTTTCCTCAAAATCAATTGCTTCACAAATACATACAGCTATTCATATATATTACTTATCTCTGCCATTCCTAAGCCTTCTTCAATATGTGTAAATAAACGCTGAGACTGGACATAGGTCACTCAAGTGTGCCCTTTCAAATGATTCGTCTTAACATTTGGAAAGTAATGGTCTATATCTTCCTCTGGTGTGAAGCCGAAGATCACCAGGAATCTGTGCTGACTCCCTCAGCAGCTACCTATTAGCACCAGAAGACTCCTCGATGGGTTCCTTGGTGAGATTCGTCTCTCTCTGTAGGCCACTGAGTGCATTGCTTAAGCTGCAGATGATTACGTTTTAAATTGCAAGAGTGCTTCACACTCCTATGCCACCTTCGACTTGAGAAGATGAATCAAAGGACTACCTGGTAATTATATAGTCTCAGACACTTTCGTGAGGTAGAAAACTGCTTTTACGCTCAATTTAGAGAAAATAAATTCTCAGGGGTTAATTAACTTGTGCAGTGCTGCTCAGGATGTTTTGTCATGGAGCTTTGGAGACACTGTGTGCATCTTGATCTAACCATCTCTCTACCCACGTTCATGGCTTTATTTTCATCTTCTGGTTGATATTTAACTATTGCTTTCACTGCTGGCAGGGATTTTGCTTGTCATAAGTAACCAACTTACCAGAGAGTCATGCATTTTCTTGGTCACCTTATGGACTTGATGCTGCTTGGGCTACTCATGAAGGCAATACCACAGAGAAATGTCGCTGTTTCACATGAAATAAGAAGGCCCAGGAATTAAGTGACTGTGATTGAATATGGAAAGGTGAGCTTAAAGCTACAGAGAATCTGATTAGCTGGATTCTGCCTTGATTTATATTCCTGTGCATTTTATGAATGAGTATCATATTTTGTATTATCAAGATTAATTAAATGGTCAGTCTCTCACTGTAATTTCCACAAAGGTGGAAACAGATGAGAAAGCAATTAAGAGAATTCAGGACACAGGCTGAATCACTTCAATTTGCTAACAGTGAGCTCTGTTAGATCTTTTGCAGAGAGGACTGCTCTCCTATCTAGGACAATTCTGCAGAAAGAAAAACAGGAAAATAAAAGAACAGGGGCACATGGGCTTTCTTTTGTTGGATGGGAACCACACTGGCTGTTCATTGTAGCATCTAGCCATTTCCTAATCCATACTACTCCTACAGTCACTAGGTTGCTGCTGAATTTGATAATGGAACTTCTCAACTGATAATAAACATGTATCTGTTGACTTTTTTCTCTAAGAGCATAAGTCAGGCAAGATCTCCATACCACGGCAACTGGCTTGGAACAGAAGGTGACAAACTACACAATATCCCTAGGAAATCAGGCTGCAATCTGCTAGGTGCATGCTGTCACGGTGCAGGTGTCTTTTTTCTAGCTTTGGGACATGCTCTCCTTGGGGAAAAGCTCTGTCATCCCTGAGAGTGAGCGCCTATCAAGAGCTCTGATCAAAGCTTAGCAGGAATCAAGTGCCATTCTGAAAACATTGCTGCCTTTATTTGCAATCAGCTTTAATGCAAAAAACCATCATTTTGATTCATTATTCCTGAAGCTGTTGAGGCTTCTGTGCCATCTAGTATGCTTGCAGTTAACAGCACCACAATTTACAGCTTTTCCTTGAGTACCTCCATGCTCCCATACACTGTCAGAACGTGCTTAATGAAAGTCATTTCTGCAGCAGATAAGAACCACTTTTTCTTTACAGGGGCTTTAAATTGTAATGGTATATTAAACCACAACTATGGATTGGAAAGGAAAAAAACCACAACAACATGATTAGGCATTGAAACACTCAGTAAAACTGTTACTTATAATGAGTAAGAAGATGAAGATGTACAAATAAAAGCACAGCATGTTTTCTTTGAGCATCCTTATTAATGAGAGGGACTGTGGGGTTTCAGTATTAAACAGCCGATGAACGGCAGCCATTTACATCCGAACAAATTGATCCTAGCAGGATTAGCAGAGCTGGGGGACAGATTTCAAGCCTCTCATTACTTTATATGGAGACAGATCTTAGACAGGACTGCCTCCTCACCTTCAGTAGGGTCATCCTTGAATAGCATCTTAAGAGGTAATTTCTGTGCAGGCTGGGGTTTTCAAGGAGGCCAAGGGACTTAGGTGCTGAAGGAAAACAGGCATGTTGTTCCCACTGATCTGCAATGGAGCTGAAGCATCCGTCTTCCTTCAATTTTTGAAATCAGCCCAGGTTTTTCTTTCCATGGAAGGAACTAGTATAAATGCATTTGTTGGTTCTCACACCACTGGGACCTGCACTGAATTTCTATAAATTGTTGGAAATACTTGACCAGTACGTTTAAATTATATTCTGAGGTTTTTTTTTTACAAAATTCTTATGCAGCAGAATCAGAGTTTTGCAGCAGCAGAAGCAGGAATAGCTTTTCATGGAAAGCTGCCAATCTCCTGACTTGTCTATAGAAAAAGACAAGCAAAGCAAAAGAAAAAAAAAAAAAAAGAAAAAAGGTTTTTGGGGTTTTTTAAGTTGTAAGTAGAATGAAAATTGTGGAAATGGGAGATTGAAATAAAAGACAATGGCAGGTAAGTTTCCAACTCCAAAACCTTCGAGTTTTTATAGTCATCCCACACTCCCCCTTTTGAGCTAAGAACCATAATATTCATCTATACAAGGGATTCACGTAGATGGTTTGTGGGAAGCTGAATGGGTTTTCACTGCAAGAAAATATTCTTCTTTTCTGGTCTGTGTAGGAGGACCCGGTTATTCTTTCCTATTTAATCAGCATATTCACTTAGAATGTGCTGACTGTTCTTGGATTCATAACTAATAGGCAATATTCCAGTTTCATCAAATCCAAAATGAAATGTGCAATTTAGAAAGCTAAATAGAGCAATGAAATATGTGATTATTTAATAGAAAATAGTGATTTAAGATCCTCAATCCTGTTCAGCTATCACGGAATTTTGTTTGTAACATACAGTCTAAAGTCATCATTTTCTAAATGCACTGTACATGTAGCAAAATATTTAATATATGCAGTTTTCCCCCTACTGTTTCTGTAACTTTAGTGCATAATAATATATGCAGGGCCAGACAACAGGAAATCTGGAACACCTTAGACCCTGGAACATCTACTCAGGAACTGCTGCATTGCCCCATAGGAAACTGCAAGACTGTCTTGACTGGCCAGAAGAACAGAGAAGAAAATAGGGTACAGAACATCATAGGCAAGTTTTCTGTGATTCAGAGATAGGTATTTTCTTACACTGTAGTTTACAACTAGAATTGTAATATACAGAAGAAGTCAAAAGTTAGCACTCTGGTCCTAGTAGTAAATATTCATGAGGATTTGCATTTTAAAGTCAGTTTCCATCCAGAAATGTCAAAGTTTTGTTTTCTCCTTCTTTCCTGCTTCATTCTTTTACATCATTGATTTGAACTATTGGTACGGACTATATCCTATATCTCTGGTCAGGATAATAAATTTGACCAACTGAGCTCACATTTCGGGAGGATTGTCCTAGGGTTACCATCTTTTCTGGAGCTCTCTCCTTACAGCCTCTGGCTGAAGAAGAGACAGGACTAATTTTCCATCACTCAGCCTTCCATATGAGCCAATACATAGACATATTCTAGGGATGTTGTGATCTAGGGCCTATTTTTTAATAGAAATTTAACAATGAGCCAAAGCTATCCTACCACCTAAATCCTTAAAAGAGATAGCTTGTATGCCATCAGTCGTGCAAGGGGAGAAACCAGAAACAAATAAAAGATGAAGACATGAGCTGAATGAATACTAGTTAAGTTAAAAGCAAAGAAATCAAAGCATTAGAGATTCAGAAATAAAACCTAGAGATATGGCAAGATAAAAAACCTAATGGAAGAAGCAAAGAAGGAAATGGCAGCTCTGCAAGATCAAGGGTCAGGCCACTGCGAGGAGCCCTTGAGACTGACATTTCCCCACACAAAAAGTGCATGACTGCCCTGAGGGTGGCAAATATATTAAGGCTCAGCCTTACAGCTTGTTCGTCTTAGCTCATTACTGGGAGTATTTGCAAAAGTTAAGTAATTACTAGGTAATTGTTATCATTGTGTACTCACAAGCATATCATTCATCCTGCTTTTAAATCTCCAAGCCTTGTCAAGGTTGCCCAAATAAAAGTGATCCATAGACACGGGGATTACAGTGGGAGAGAAGGAAGTAATATCTCCTTAAATATTTAGCCAACTGCATTGCATCCTTCTCTCTCTCTCTTTCCATGGTCTAGCATGGAAACAGAGACAATGGGATGACTTAGAAACATTTTAATGGCAAGATAAGTATCTCATTTGCAAGATTTGTTACCCTATTTCTTCTCGCAAAGAGAGATTTGGGAATCTTCTTATAAAGAGATGGAGAAATTGGCTCATTAAAAAGGGAAATCTTTAGCATGGGTTCACTAAAAAAGAGTACTGTCAGAAGAATATGACAGAGTGCCTTGATGAGGACATCAGGACAGGAGCCAGTCTGATGTAATATAAGCTAGAATCCAGAAAGTCTTTTGACAGCATTTTTTATGGGAAGTTAAGCAGAACAGGCCTAGTTTCTGGACTAAAAGTCAGAGCGTAGAAAGCCGACTGCTGAACTGAGAACAGAGAGGCATTTGTAAACAGCGGTAAATCTCATTTTTAATGGGGAGAACTGATCTCAAGCAAAATGGAGTCATAAGCCTGGTTTTATGTAACAGTTTTAATATATTCACTGTCTGAATAGAAGAACAGGTTGATATGCTGATTCTACACTAAAGGAATGTCATAAATCTTATTTAATTATATAAATATTAATCTTTTCCTGTAATTGTACCATAAACCACAAAAGTTATCTGATAAAGGTTAAAAGCATTAGACAGATTGGCAAGTTTCTCTTTTTTTTTTCCTTTAAGGCTAGTGCAGTGATTTTTACTGTCTCAAACATATTCACACCTGTTTATAGCAGTTCGTTATCCAGCACCTTCAGGATTTGTGCTTCTGAATTCCTGAAACTTGTGAACAGCTAAGGACCACCTGAGGAACAGGGGCCTAGTTTAAATCTTTTAGAATGAAAGCAATTAATTGAAGGTTGGTTTGGCTTCCAGATTCATATAAATATATACATATATATTTAGCATTTGCCCTTTGATAATTGTTAGACAGGTTGCAGCTAGATCTTCCAGGTTATAAAGGAGATTAAGGAGAGCCAGCCAATGCACTGTGTTGCAGTACTGATGCTTCAAGAAATGCCATGACACAGATGTCCCTGTGACTTTGTTCTTTGCTCCCAGAGGTTCTTCTGAATATACTCATAGGTCATTTGTCACTCACACAAACGTCTCCTCTATCCATGCAAAGTCCATCTGCTCTCTGTGACTGGAGGTGTTCCACTCTTCCCATGAGCTCAAGATGCTGTGTCTAAGCAAACTTGTCGGTGCTGTGTTTCTTTCTAGGGAGGGAAGATCCATGGATGTCACACAACAGGGAATAGCCTTAAGAGGGGAAAGAAAGAAACTGTCTATACTTCCCTCACCTCCTCTTTCTGCAGCCGCTACTACGTTGCCTCGGTAGAACCACATACATTTGTTCAACTCTGATGGGACAGGGAGAGGTGAGGTGAGGAGAAGAGGTAAGAGAGGAGCCATCTATGTAGGCAGTAGGGCCATGGCAAAAGCAAAAGAAAACCAAAACCGAAAAATGTTTACGTTCAGGCATTTCCAGGATAAATACAGGTTGTTGGCAATTCCAAATGGATGCAATGAAATTAGGATAGTACTTGTTTAAATTCTTTACTTCTTCTGAATCCACTAGTTCCCAAGGGTACAAGATAATCAGAGTTTCTTTTAGAAGATTGTGCCAACTTCTGGTAGTGCTAATGCAATAACAAACAGAATAAAGATAACCTGATGAATGCATATAATGGACATTTTATTGTGCCATTTTTGCAACTTTAAATACTACACCATTGACAGCCTAGATGATCTCTGGTCCCTAAACCTGACTGAGATAGTGTGCAATTGAAGAATAGCCAAAATTGAGATGTTTCACTTTGACATGATCTCAGTGGTCTCAGTCAAGTTTCAGGGGAAGTGATGCTCATGACCCAGAAAATCATAGTCCCCAGGGAAATACTGGACATGGCATGAGGGCACCCAAGGCCTGTCTGGAGATGAAGACTCCAGTTATCTCTGATGAAAGATGTAAATCATTCAAGTTTTTAAAACAGGGATAATAGGATGCTCTGTGAAAATTAAAAATGTATTTGGGGGGGAATGATGGAATGATGCAGGGTAATTGTTGTCTAGCTAATCAGGGACATAGCTCTGCTAGCTGAGCCACCGAAAGTGAAGTGACAACAGTCTTTCACTAATTTAAAGTCTGATTCCATTGTGGAGCAATTAATTTCTCAGTTCACAAACCAAAGGCTGACACTTGGATGCTGGCAAAGAAGGGAGCATGTTTTAATCTTGCCTTGCAAAATTCTTCTCACCCATTCAACCAAGGGATTTCGTTTCTTGGCAGACATGCAATTATCATTAGTTTCTGAGTATAAATGGCAAACAAGCCTAGATGGCACTTGGGCTAGCCCATTTCCCTGTCAGATTTGCAAGGCTGCTTTAATCTGATCTATTATTGCATATTGGTGCACAACATTGAGTGCACAGAGAGGATTTCCAAAGCATGGATCCAAGGATGTAGAATACAGGGATACTTGGGCAGTATTGAGCACTGGCCTTACCCAGCACGGAACAGCATTCTCCAAAGGGGACTTGATGTAAAAGAGAAAACTGTCCCCCTTGTAAGTAGGCAGCTGATGCTAAAAGGACAAGGCAGACTGGGGAGAACAATAAGGGAGCCTGTTGAGCCACCCATTCCCAGATGTTAGGAATGTGTTTAATAAAACAGGAAGAATTTGAAGTCTTAGTACATGGATGAAACTGCCAGCACTACAGGAACATGATGGGGCAATCTGTAGGACTGGTATGCGAGTATCAAGCATGACCAGGAAGGACAGGTAAGTAAAAACAGGAGAAAGGGCTGCAAAACATATGACAAAATGGTATGTGCTTGCTCTAGGTTCAGATGGGAGGAAAGAGGTAGAGTTGCAAGAAGTTCTGAAGGAGGAAAAAAAAAAGGGGAATTCCCAGGAGCAGCCTGTTACAGATTCCTAGCCGGAAGCAGAGAATGAATGTAGCTGTACTTGGGAATTGATTAAAACATACAAAGCACAGAATTGATAAGAACAGGAAACTGGAAGTAACCACATGATATTTTCAAAGATGGTATTGTAGGACAAGGACAATCCATAATTTCATTGGGATGCATGTTTATACATGCATACATATACCTCTCATTAGTCAAACTTTTCCTGCCAACCAAAGGTGTCACCCACCTCTGCAAAAGTCAACCATAGTTCATCAAACAGCTTCTGCATTTGATGATCCCCTTGTTCCCATATTACCTAATGTCAGAGTGCATAGCAGTACTTCACAGAGAAGAGAAGCAGCAACCCTGGTAGCGCTGCTGTATACAAACTGGGTAGAAGCTTTTCTGAACTCAGTTTCTTGTTGTAAGATTAAACATGCATACAATTTTCAAAAAGAGCTCTTATGCCAAATTACCCTAACTATAAGGCCAAAATGTCATTTGGGATGCACTCAAACTAAAAGCTAAGATGGACACAACACATTTTGAGGAAACTAACTACTAGGGGAAAGGATTTTTATCTTATTTTATTCTATTCAAACTAGTGAGAACTGGCCGGAAAGTCTGAACATCATTTATGGAATATTACAAAAAAAGACTTTGCTAAGAAAAAGATAGTATGAAAGCAAGAAAGTAAGGATCAGTGGACTTCAACAAAAATAAACCCAAAAACTGTCAGGAAGATTTTGTTAGGAACATAATCCAAGGGATAAAGGTGTACTGTTTGAGAGTTGGCACTACTGAGAGAGACTTTATTAAAGACAAAATGACAAAGTGTCCCAATGCAGATGAAAGATAAGGAGCACTGCAAGAGAATATTACAACTGTATCAGAAGCTCATTGCGGATCTGAACATCGGAAAGGTATTGAAAAAAAAGAAGTGGAAACAAGACACATAACTGCAGATGACTATAATGGAATAGCCTAAGCATGAAAATATACAGTCAAAAAAAAAAAAGAGTACTGCAAAAGATAAAGCTAGCAAAAGAGAGAATTAAATAAGAAAAATACATGAGAAGCACAGGGAGGCAAAGGAGAATACAAGCCCATGCCTGATGGGAAAGAAGAGCAATCAACAGCTGCTGTGAAGAAGGCTGGTTTGATATTGCCTTTTGTTCCATCTTCAGGCAAAAGGTGAAGAATATTTAGATGACTTAGATATACTTGCATGAATGATGTTTGATGAAATCCACCAATATTTAAAGAATAGTCTTAAAGCAGTTAGCGTCAAAAAGTGATGAAGGATGGAGAAATCCTAAGGGACTGAAGGAATAAAAGTAAAGTACTTACTTTATAAAGGAAAAAAGTGCAGGGCAAAGAAAGGTAGAAAAGACTCCGAGAACTGTAGAATAGTCAGAATACCAGACGAATTCTGAAACAAATGGCTAAACACCTATTTCAAAAACTACATTTTGTTAAGGGCTGAGAAACATTCCAGTGGAGTGGTCAAAAGCAAATCTCATGAAACCCCTACTTCTGCAGTGTTTTATTTTATTTTGCTTTACCAAAACATCTGGTGCAAAAGACATTAGGAAAAACTGTGATATATGAATCTTGATGTCAGAAGGATTTCTGACACTGTCCTCTTTGCCATTGCTACGCGCAAACCAGGAAAACATGGTCCTAGTGTGAATGGGCAATACTGAAAAAAGCACTCAGAAAAGTTGTTCTCTGAACTTAATTGTAAAAGTGGAGGCAGAATAGTGGAGACCTTTCTAGCGTTACTCTTGCAAATAATATCCTAAATCTGGTCCAATGCATTATTCTCATTCCAGCTCAAAGAACAGGATTTGTGGAAGGCACCAGACTAGAGGGATGACAGGACTGGAATGGAAAGTGATTTTCATACAGTGAATAAATGTCTGAAATCAGCAAGGCAAACACCGTAGAGACAAGAATAGAATATTGTACTTAGGAAAGAGAAACAAAACGATTAAATAAAAGCAGGGAATAACTGACTAGGCTGCTGAAAAGGATCTGGAATTTTATGGACCACAAAATAAATATGGGATGCTGTTGCAAAAAAATCAATCCATCAATAAAATGACACATTTCATATTGATACATTCAAGGTATATAAATCACAGCCATTTGTGACACTTTTTTATAGCTCAGTGCATCAATGGCTGTCCACATTTAAAGACAGGAACAATGTGGTTTAGCTTCCAGCAAAGAAGAGCTAAGTGAGATTCAAGGTCAACACTGGGAAGGTGAGTGACATGCAGGAACTGGCTACCCAAAGAGGATGCAGAACAGCCCTTACTTAATGCTTTGGAACAACAAATGAGACAAACATCTCTTGGGACAAGGTCATGACATATCAAGATTCTGTCTCTCTGCAAGGGGGTGGAGAAGATTATTTCTCAGAGGCCTTTCCAGCCTTCTACATCTATCATTCTAGCTTCATACATGAAAACAGTCTTTACCAGAGTTTCCTTTAAAGATAAGATGTCCAAAAGTAGACCTCTTCGAAAAAACAAGTTTAAGAAGTACTCTAATGATATAGGCCTTGGTTAAATAGTCATCTGGGCAACAGTTTGGGTGTTTTCACTTTCATACAGTCAGGATTAGAGCCAAAGGCATCAATGCTGCTCTAGCCTGTGTTAACTTAGGAGTGAGTAAATCAGAATTTTGTGCAGAATGGGAGGAGGACTGGGCCCACAATGTTTGGCTCTGTTTTTGGAAAAGCAATAACATCTGCTTCGAGCCAAGGGATGGTCCAGGTGAGCACAAGCAAAGCAAAGAAATTTAGATGCTCTTGAGAAAAGGACATTGCAACCTTCAAGTCTCAGGAAGTGCTTTGTCAGAAATGAAGTGTGTTTCATTTCACTAGTACCCACCTATAGACTTAGTTTTCTGCCTAGAAACTTTCTTAATCTAGCTAAGAAAAAGTAATTCTGATCATCCTTTCCCCAGACTGAAGCTGGGGCCTTTTCAAGGTGCCGGTTCTCAGCATCTTTCATTTTCACAGGCCTCTATGGCTCCAATTCTTGATAGAAATGCCAAAACGTGATGAGAGAATGTATTATCATTTGGATTTCATCTTGCCGAAGGATGTTTTCCATTGTTGTTTTTATTATCATATAAATTACAGCTTCAACTAAAAATGGCGATGCCATGCAGGATTAATAGTGCCATAAAAATTTTTATTCTAGAACTCTTTAAAAATATTGATTTAAAAGAACAATAAAATCTGATTTTTGCCTGCTGCTTCAAAGTATCATTTGGTTCATTCTAAATATCAAGCAGTAGAAATTAAAAACCCTCAAATAATGAATGAAGCAAAATATACAAAGAAGTCATCCCAAAACTTTGTATCAGGGAGAGAGCAATAGTCACTATCCACTCCTGGGAGAAGAATAGAATACCAATTTATTGGTCAGTAAACTTCAGCAATTTTTAAGCTGAAAAGTACCTAATTTTACAACTGAATTAATAAGATAACAATGGAAACAAGGCTTTTTCTAAAAGGTATTATGCATATATAAGGCCATAACTTAATCAGGTGGTACATGCAGATTTAGGGCATCCTGTACCACATCAGGAAAGCTGAGGCCCCTTGGGTATAACTCCTATCTGGCAAGAACTCAATCTGCCTATTCAAATTTCTTTAAGAAACTACTCTGATGGGTTAATTTTGCACCAACAAGATTTATGACAGATCAAATGTCACCTGCTGTCCTCACCTGCTTAACTTTATTCAGATTAGTCATCATCTGTCCTTCCACAGTCAGCCTAAAGCTTAAAGCTCACATAAGCTATCACTAATTTGACAGAAATGTGACAGAAATTCAACACTGGATCTGGATCAAAAATTGTACTTTTGAGCAGTCCATTCATGCACACACCTGGTATTAATGATCACAGAGACACATGGCTTAAGAGGAAGGCTAGCAGTGCATGAACTAGGCAAAGTCAAAAGGAAAAGAGCTGTAAAGAATTTCATACTCAAAAGGTGGCAGTATTGGGAAATGGGTTGAGATGACAGTTATGGGACCATGCAGGAACTGGTAGGAAGTGGTGTATGGTAGTTGCTGTCAATCAGCAACGTCATATAGAGATGTCTCTGTGTGTAGAGCACTCAAGAAAAAAACTGCAGTTTGGATACAGAAAGCGGAAAGTGGTGCTGTCCAAGAAACCACCTGAGAATCTCCCTAGAGGGTTGAATATAGTTTACCAAACAATTCCACCAAACTCTTAGCTCTCCATAGCCACCAGCAGAGATCAAAGGTAAGGAAAAGCATAGATAGAAGTTTCCTTTCAAAAAGAAACAGGCTGTCCTTGAGCAGGAAAATCAGCAAAGTGATGGATACTGCAGCAACTCATCTCCTGCATTCAGTGGTGCTGAGACAAAAAAAGTTGTTACTGTGCACATTCTGCAAACCCTGAGAGCTTGACTGACTTGACCACACTACACCATGTTGTTCTTGGCTACACGGGACTTATCAAAGCCCAATAAAATAAGTACATGAAGGTAGATAAAGAGGTAGCCCTCTTTGCTGCAGGATCTGAGCATTGATATCTAACATTATCCTCACAATACTCCCGGGATATAGCATCTGAGGCACAGACGGCTAGAAGTTGTATGTTCAAAGATACTTCAGAAACTACCTAGCTCTTCAGGCGGGTAGTTTTTGAAGCTCTAGAGCTTCAATTTAGACACCACAGAGAGTCTCAAAATTTCCCTCTGGCAACTAAAGCTTCAAGTTAGATGACACAGTCTCAAAATCTCCCTGCAGCTACTACCCTAAGACCTGTGATACTTTACTACAACATAATTACTCATGAGTTGCTTTAGCTGTTCAGAGCTCTAGTTCAGAACCTGGAAGCTATGAAGGAAGACTTCCAGGCAAGGCTTTCCTCCATCTCAGAGATTTCTAAAGTAGGTGCGATCCTTTTTGTGGACTGGGACTTCAAAGATGCAGGAAACTGAGGTTGAAGGGATTCATGGTCAAGTCTTCTACATCTCAGCTACTGCACCTGTATCACGGGACTAAGAATCATAGAATGCTTTGCGTTAGAAGGGACCTTTAAAGATCATCTCCCTAGTGACAAGTGATAGGACGAGAGGAAATGGGTTCAAGTTCTGCCAGGCGAGGTTTAGATTGGATATTAGGAAAAATTATTCCACTGAAAGGGTTATCAAACATCGGAATAGGCTGCCCAGGGAGGTGGTGGATTCACCATCCCTGGAGGTGTTTAAAAAAAGGGTAGATGTGGTACTTGGGGACATGGTTTAGAGGTGGTTTTGTCAGGGTAGGTTAATGGTTGGACTTGATGATCTTAAAGGTCCCTTCCAACCTCAACAATTCCATGATTCTATGATCTAGTTCAGTAAGTCAGATCAGACCTGATATTTCCAGGTATTTACTTGAAGACCCCTGAACATAAGTAGTAAAAGGCAGCAACATGGTGATGGAGGAACTCTCAGCTTGAGCACAGAGTTAAATCAAGCACTGCTGAATTCTGAACATGCCTCACTTAAATTCCAGGTAAGTGCTGAGCAGCAGGTAAATTAGCCTGCATTGAGCCTTGTGCTGCAATGACCAGATAGCTTTCTTTTCTAAAGACAGCTCACTATACTTTTCTGAAGAACCTTATTAGAGGTAACAGTGTTAGCATCAGATGCATTGGCATGTCTATGAAATAAAAATGTGGTGCTGCTCAGAAATGCTACTTCAAGTTCCCAAAGCCACAGAGCCTCACTAAGATAGCCTTGCATTCAGGATACCAATCCCTGCTTCACTGCAGGATGATGCAGTTACAGATTTGATCTGAGGGCACTAATAATAATTCCTCTTCGTGTTCAGTAGCATACACACACTGTTTGCAGTGTAAATACGCTACTGTGGGCAGGATAAAATGCACAGGGCAGTCAGTGTCAGAAAAAGGACACAAAGCTTCCCTAGTCTCAAGCTTCCCCAGTCTTTGCTGCACTACTTGCCAGCATGGGCAGGGGGAATGGCTGGGCTTGAAATACAAACCTTCACACACCTTCTGGCAGCCATGTGGGGAGAAGTTAAGAATGAACACTGACGCATGGCACGGTTGCGAGTGCAAGAGAGAAACCACAGCAGGATGGATTCCTTGTAGTGGCCCCATTCTTCCCCCGCTGCTGCATGCAGCAGTAACTAAAGCCAGAACACCGCAGTGTAAAAGAAAAACATCTCTACAGAGGAGACACTAAAGTGAAGCAACAGCCTGACAGCTCATCAACCCAGTGTTCATGTATTTGATTGAATTTAAATAATTCTTACAGGCAGGGACTGTTATACCTTGACACTAGTCCGTATGTGAGGCTCTCAACAAATGAATACTTCTGCTCTGATTTACTGTGCACACAAGACCTTCTCTCTAAACTTGACAGTAAATATTCTGTTTGTTTATTTTCTTGAATAAAAGGGAAGGACCAAGTTCAAGGCTGCAAAGTCAGTGTAAGAGTCAAATTTATTCAGAGAACATATGCAAGGCTGTAGTAGGAAAAAACAACAAATTAGGGTGAGGACATATAAAACAGAGGAAGGGTTTTTAGTTACCATTTTACATGCCGTCAATTTTCCTGCTACAACATAGCTGTCCACACAGTCACTTTCTCAGTCGTGCTTGGATGCCGTTCACATATGCAATCACTGTTAATCCCAACTCTAAATGCCTCCATGAAAACAGAGACAGGTGCTTAAACATTTGCCAACCTGCTAACCTACTGGCAAAATAAGCGGGGAAGTGTGTAATAAAATGCCTTACGGATTTTCAGGAGCCCTTACTTTCATTTCTTAAGAATTCAGCAAACAGGACGACACAGGAGCAACATTATCCTATCCCTTCTGGGGTGGAAAAATGAGGTCAGGTCGTGTCTGTCCGGAAGGCAGCCGACCTCACGTGAGAACATCACACCTCTCCGCGACCGACCAACACTAGGTGGCACTGGTGGTATTCACACACATTTTCATCTGCCTATTTCTGAAAAGGCATCCGCTGATACCTTTCGACTTTCAGCAAGCAAGAATGGGGTGGAAAACACCTCAAGTATTTCTCTCAGTGGTTTATGAGCCAAAGATTAAAAACATACCTTTTGCCATATTACTAGGGGCTGAAGAAGGACTGACTGACCCTCCCTTTTTCTCTCAGCACTGCCTGACTGGGTATTCAGCTTGTTAACCTCACTTTCATGGTATTTAATGATTACAAGCCAACTGATAGAAATACTATGTTGTACATAATGCTGTCTTTATAACCATTAATTATACTGTTATATTACATGTGAGAGTTGCCAAAGGGCTGGATTCTGTGATAGTGAGCTGTCAGTGCTGATTGATGGCATTAATATCCTTATCTTAAAGTGTAATTAGACATATTTGAAAGTGTTAACACTTCACAGGGGTTAGCAGCATCACAAATTATCCTTCTCTAAACTGACTTTAGAAACTCCCTAAAGGTTGCTTGTCAGTGTGTTTACTTGCTCACAAATTCAAGACAACAAAACAGAACAAAGTAGCAATAAAAGGAAATGGCTTTCCTTGGAGCTCATGCATTAAAGCAAATAGAGGCACAGATTAAAAACTGTACAAAAGAAATCATTTAGGTGTGACCAAGAGAATCAAAGCACCAACAAGGAACAGGAACTGCCACCAAGTTGGCAAGCTCTGTAATGAAGGTCACCATTCAACCACCCTGGTTTTAGATTAACTTCTTGCTCTGAGTTCTATGAAAAAAAAACAATAAAACAGGGTAACTCAGAGATGGAGGAGGGTTTACTTAAATCTACAGAACATAAGTAATTGAGCCTTTTTCATTATAAATGTGCTAAAAGTTGTTCTTTCCAGTCAAAGCACTTGCACAACCCTACTGGTTTCAGCCTGTGAAACCTTTCTTAGCAACGGCTTTTTGAGCACAGGGTTCATCTCTGTGTGACATACAGAAATCCATCCATGTGGTGCTTTGTTTTGCTTCTGCCTTGTAGAGACCACACAGCCCCAGCACAGTCCCTGCTCCTGCTGCGTGGAGCCTGGTGCTAGCAATTCCTAACCTCATTCTTTAGAGATGAGATGTACAGGTAGAAGAGGTGCAGGGCAGAAAAACAACTTCAGTAACCTCTTTGTAAATCCCTACTGGAATATTTAATTTCCTTTAGTGTGAAAGCTGTATGAAAGTGAATGTCCAGTAACACACCTAAAGGTCCACCTGGCTGCATTCTGGTCTAATCAAGATGGAACTTTCCCTGAAATACCGGTTAAGCACACAGGTGGGCAATTTTACATGATATCCAACTTTTCAGTTAGCTTTTCTTCTGCACATTTCTGCAAAATCCCAACCCACCAAGTGCTCAGTGAGTTCAGACAGTCTATACTTCATTTAGAGATGTTATAAAAAAATCACAACTCTGAGGTCCTAGAGTTCATCTTCCAAAATCTGTTTTGAGTCAAAAGAAACAGAAAACCTACACAAAACATTGATTTACAGTTCTCTAGCACATCTGCAAATCAAGATCCTTCACATGAAAGGTCACCTTATTTCCAAATCTTTCCAAGCTTTATCTGTGTGCCAACACTCAGTAACTCTGAAAATGCAGCTAGCTAGGTTGAAAACTCTACTGTGTGTGATTTCTAGGATCACTATCACCTCTTTTCAGGTCTTCTCTGCTACCTGTCTTCCAGTTTTCTGTCTTCAACTATCTACTTAATGGGAGAGCGTACAGGAGATAGAGCCAGACTTTTATTGGAGGTATGTAGTGGAAAGAACACATGTTGGGACATGTGAAATTTTAATTTTTCACCATAAGGTAGGTCAAACACTAGGGCAGGTATCTAGAGCAGGTGGGGAATCTCCAAATTTGGAGATGATCAAAACTCAGTTGGTCAAGGTACTGAACCACGGTCCTGTTCTAGCTGGACCAACTTTGACTTGGGGACTGGACTAAATGACCTCCAGAGGTCCTTAGCAGTCCAGTATTTTCCATGATTTTAAGTTTCTGTGTCACACTTGTTAATATGAATTATGTTATGTGCTGCAGAAAAAATCTTTTAAATTTGTGATGCTTTTGTATCTGTGCATAGCCACTATTTGTCTACAAAATTCTGTTGTACTTAAATAAGGATTATTTACAGGATCAGTAAAAATTTGGCTGACTTGATCTATTCTCTTCCTACTTCTTTCAGTAATGGCTAAAAGAAATTATGTCCATGCTACCTAAGGGTATGCTCAGTTATAGCACCAGAGTCGATCAATACTTGAACTGAAAACTGCTGGGAAACTGCCTGAGGGTTAGATGCAGCGGTTATGCTTTTTCTTCAGCAACATGCCATGCAGTGCAATAGGCCAGTTCTTGATACTGGAGAAGGGGGAACCAAGAATATTGCATGTCTGTCTTATCACCAGGGAGCACCTCAAAACTTCTTTAAGTGCAAACGATTTAATACTGGTGCCCTGGCCAAAACTAAACATGGTTATTATGGCATGTCCTTTCCGGTCTACCGTTCCCCTCTGTTGGGTTTCAGCTAGCCAGAGCTTTCTTCCCCACAGTGAAAAACCCTTTGAGTTTTTCCTTAGACCTTGTATGTGAGGGGAAAAACAAGGGGAAATCCCTCTCCATCTTTCTTTCATGGGTGATATTCCCATGTAAGTCCTCTGACAAAGGCAAGAAGCTGAAGGAGTGTGAACTCCTGGCTACACCTCTGTTGTGACCCACTCCCACCTCACCTTCTGCCTGTCCCTTGTTTCTTTGGCTGTTGTGGAGGCACTGTGTGCACTGCAGTGTATAACGCATAGCCAGGTATCACGCATCAAAGTTCACCCAAGTGAGCTATGCTGGTCCTAAAGCTGCTTCATGGCAACCTAGAAGGCCTGAGAATAACGATGCTTCAAACATTTAATAAAAAGCATGTAAACCATTATAAAGAGTAAATGTGCTGCAATACAACTGACTAGCTCTGTTCTTCAGGAACATGATGCGAAAGATTCGTCTCTCTTTAGCCCTGCTCTTTCAGACACTTCTCTGTCCAGCATCATGATTCAGTTTTACTTCATCTTACATAAAATGGCAGAAGTGGAGATGACAGCCCAGCCCCAGAAACTGAGATTAGTTTTCTGAAAAAACATGCTTCAGCTGACTTATTATTATGATTATAGATCATGGAAATTCACTGATTACTGCAAATGAGGAAGATACAGTAAGCTTCCACCAAAGGGATACAGTAGCTATAAACAGGCTGGCACAAGCAAATAAATGCACCCTGAGATTAGCATTTTGAAAGCAATGGAGCAAGGAGGATATGAGAGGGACTAATCATTCACAGCAAACAAACTATTTTATTTGGTCTGTAATGAGGCATTTGAGGGTGTTTTAAAGTTTTAGATTGCCACTGAGTGAACTATTTTCCTATTAATCTGTTAGAGGATTCGTAAACAGCCACAAAAGGAGAAGTACATGCCTACAGCATTAGAGAAAATATTGCCTACAGATTACAGTAACAACTATTTTCCAAAGGCTGGGAGAACACCTGAGAATACTACCTCTGCTGATAACTCTGTCTCTGCAAAGGAGCAAGTTCTCAGCAATTATCTACACCACTAAGAATGGCCCCATTTTTCTGAGTGCCTCCAGAAAAGCAGCAAGGGACCAGTTTTATGAGATAGAGGAGAGCCAGGTAAAGAATTACCAAAAGAAAAAACAAGGTATTAATTTTGCTTGAGAAATTGTAGGGGAAGGGAAAGAAATGGAAGCTTTCTTCATTTTATGCAGGATTATTTTTTTTTTAATTTTAACCTCAGCCCTCCTACATACTTTTCTCCATGTCCAGGCACTTGTAGGGGTGTGCCACTTCAGGGAGGAGGTGAGTTTTCCAGTGTGATGCAGGTCAGCATGCCATGCTGCATCAGCCAGAGTAGATTATCCACAAGGCGTTTTAATGAGTCTTGTGTATTTTGTTCTCTTTTCCTTGCACCATATTGCAGATGGTCTCTGCCAGCAAAAAAAGCTGGGGGAGGAGGGAAAGGGTTTTCCTGAAAAACACTTTAAAAACATTGTCTCTGTCTTTCCAAAGCCTTCACTGAGCCAAGAAGGCTAGTGGAGAATCTGAAAAGAAAGTAAAAAAAATAAATCAATACTACCTTCACAGGAAACAGAAAGGGTGTTTTGTTCTTTGTTTGTTTGTGGGTGTTTCTTTGTGGGTTTTGTTTGCTTGTTTTTTTTGTTTTGTTTTTTTGGTTTTTTTGGTTTTTTTTCTACTAGGGCTGAGAATTCAGACAAACTGGCTTACAACATGCACTGGTGTAAACTGGCATGGCATCAGCAAGTCTTTCATCTTCAGCCATAAGCAAAGCTCAAAGCATATGCATGCATGTCCGTGAGGGGTTGTGTGTGCATATCGGTGTGCATACGCTATTGACAACACCTCCCTTATTACTAAGGTGGTTTTAGCCTCGGTTTTCCCTGATCTGGAGAGCAGACATACTACAGTGGGTGCTGGCACCAGGACAGCAGGCAGCCTGTGTCTGCCAAACTTTAGAGTGACTGCACCTTCCTGGCATCAACCACTACAGCACCACCATCTGATGGTGGAATATGAGATACAGCTATTGGGCATCTCCAGCCTACCTCCTCTCCTCTTCAAGCAGGTTTATCATTGCTGTCCCTTTTTCCTCTTAACAGGATATAAGAGGAAGTAGAAGAGCTACCCTATATGACATAGAAATGATATATCATTTATTATCTTTACGTATCTTTACAGCTTCTACAATACACGGAGAGTTGCACTTGGTACTTTAAATGAAAGGTCTGTTTTTCCACTCTGCTTTGCTGTTATGACAGTTCAGACTGTATACTCCAAGGAAATCCTAAAAATAAAGAGTTTAGATAAGCAGAGACCAGGACCACCATAACTGTGCCCTACACACCTACACTCACACGAGTATTGCAGGTACACTTGATAGGGGCTGCTAAGGGCCCAAGTAGTGAAACTAGATTATTGAAAGGAAACACTTTCTGGATACGTTACGCTAGGGAGAGGGGAAATGACAGGTATTTTTCCACAAAAAATAATAATTGATGCCTGTGGACTTTTAAGAGCCATTACTAAGACTCTTTTTACTCAAAATATCTTTTGGCTCACACCTTGTGCCTGAAGTATTTCAAATCAAGAGAGAATAAATTTTTGATGACAGCAAAGACATTAGAGTTCATATAGATGATATTCTAAGATTAGAACAAACAATAGAAGAACACAGAGAGATTGCAAAAATCTGATGTGCAGTTTAAGGCTCCCTGGACAGAAACACAAATTTAAAGAAATAACCCACTCTGAGGAAAAGTGACTGAAGAAAGAATGCAGATAGATTCCCAAGACTTACAGGTCAGTATATCTCCATTTGCAGAGGAAGAAAGTATACAAAGATTTATGGGAATTGTAAACCGGGCAGGTGAAAGAGTCTATATCCATACTAGCTGCTGAAACTCTTAATGTGGAAAAAATGAATGTTAATATGGAGTAGGAAAATATCAAACAATCCATAAAGGGATAACCAAAAGTGCCAGCCAGAACATTCAAGAAATGTCTTTAAGCGAGCTATCAGGTCCTACTTTTACTTTAAGGTATATTTCTCATGGCAGACAAGTCAAATGTACCCAGAACCTTATCTAGAACTGATAAGCACGAGTAGAAAAAGGGCTTCCAGCTGCATCTGGAGGCATGACAATTATTAAATGCTTTGATATATGAGAGAAGTATGGACAATGCAGATCACAAAGTTTTAGCGATATTTGCATAAAATAATAGTAAACACACCTTTCTAATTTACGTGAACTGTTTTTTTTCAGGTGCTGCTTAATGGTTTAGTACTAGAAAACACACTTGGAAAACATGTGATGATACCAAATACTTTGTCTAGAGATTTCAATAGAGCCAAGGTTCAACAAAAACAATAGGCCAATACTGTGCCAGCAAATATCTGAAGAGACATCCAAAGTTTGTATAGATTCATTTCCTTATTAAAAAAATCCAAAACAAACCACAAAATGTTTTGGATTCTGGATGATAGTATGTTCTTCCAGGTAAAAAGAAAGGCAGCTAAAATGATCAAGGGAATGAGAAGCCGCTTTATGAGAAAAGACTAAAAAGGTGGAAGGCTCTTCAGTCTGAATTAAAAAAAAAAAAAAAAAGACCAGAGGGAATGAGATTAAGGTTTATTAAATCATGCAGGCAGTGGATAAGCCAAATGCAGAACTCTTGTTCATGAGATCCTGCAATACTAGGAGTAGGAAGCACTCAGGCAGGACTTAGAGATTGCTTTAAGACAGATGAAAAAATACTTCCTTACACAGCAGGGAGTGAAGTTCTAGTGCTTGCTGTCACAGAAGACTGCAGAAGCGGGTTCAGAGAGGGTTTAGACAAACCATAGACCGGAGGTCCATAAAGACATTAAAAGGGCATAGGCAGGGATGTACCCTCTAACGCACAGAACAGTCCTGGACACTGGGGCAATGCCAAGGCAAGGGACTGACTGCAGGGAGTGACCAAGAGAAGAGTGATCTTCTCCAAAACAATCACTGTATTGCCACTGTCAGAGAAAGAGCCCTGTGCAGGATGGACCACAGGGCTGGCTGAGTGGGGCATCTCCTATGGTGTTAAATGTGATGGTCCTGTCATATTCTAGTAAAACTCATTCTTCTAATAATAGATAAATGCAATTAGGGAAACAACCAACCAATATCTTTATGCTTCTAGCTCTTTTTCTCTTTCTCTCCACCTCTTTTTTCCTCTGCTGTTTGTTAAGGTATCAGTTGTTATATTAAAGACTCATTTTAGTTATAAGCTCTAACCCTGACTTCTTACTATGATTACCAAATAATATTCTTCAGAGATTTGAATACTTCTCAGATCCACCTCTTCTTCTTGTGCTGGTTGTCCTGAGTGTGCATCCCATCATTCAAAAACACGGTCTCACATGACAAAGGAAGCAGTAAGAAGAGCCACTAAACCAGGAGACCTTCCCATTGAACCTTTTTTCTCTTTACCCAGGGACCCTCACTTCCAGAGCGGTATTAAAATGCAACTTCTCTCAGCCCCGAAATGCAGCCCGCTCAGAGGCAGACTGCTGCAAGTGTTCAGTAGTTCCCAGCATCACTAATCAATAGGTAAGGACAAAAGGTTAAGAAGGATACTATGTGGGAATAAAATGAACAACGCCATTTCAAAGATCTTACATTTCTTCAAAGCAGTCAGGGAGAAGACAAAAAGAGAGAGACAGACAGACATAAAATGCAACCACTGGAGAAGGCAACCAGAAAAATTACTGAATGTGTGATGGAATTAAAGAGATGAAAAATGATTGGCACTTTGGCAACTAACTTCCAATGAAAGCAGGGAAACTTTAGGGTCTGAAGCCCTTTAACCTGTGCCACATGTGTCAACAGCTTTGTTTAAGGAAGTTTTTCTTCATAATTTAACAATTAATCCTTGATGAGACCCTGGCAAGGCAGATGGCTTTTTAAGGTGTGGTATAGAAAAAGTTGTTCTGTGGTAAAACCAACAATCCATGAAGCTATTACACATGTCCCAACCCACCTTATGTTATTTTTTAGCAAGACTGCTTTTCTGTATAATTCTAGCTTTTATCTTCTGATTCTTTCCCTTGTTTTTTTTTTCCAGAAAAACAGTTTTTCCAGTAAGACAAAATGAATCACAATAAGAGATTCAAAACACTTCAATTCTCAAGGCAAGGAACTAGAAAATGTGTGGTCCTAGGAAACTCAGGAAAACAAAAATAAATGAATTGTGGATTCTGTGGAAGAAAAAGCAACACAAACTAGTGCTTGAAAGACCGGAATTCTTACTTGCTTAATGCAGACGTATGCCATAAATCCAGGTCCTTAAAATGGCATACTCTAGTCTGGCCCAAGCTAGATGTGCATATATGCATGCATTCCTGTAGGAGGTTCCCTGTTCCTTATCTTTCTCCTTTAGCTATTTCTGCCATGTGCACAACTTACTTGTTAATGAGAAGCACAGCCAGTACACAGCTTCCTGCTCTGAAGATGTCATTAAAGCTATCCAGGGAGAATTCAATTAAAAAATAATTGAAAAAAATTAATCATATTGGAATACCACAAGTTATAGATATAAAGCTTTTTTTATTTCATTGGAAGGACTGCTACCTACTACTTGCAGTGTTTATCATTAGTTCAGCTCTCTGGGAGAAATCCCACAGGCCTGGACACATGTAAAAGAACATGTCAGGATAGCTAGACATTGCCCGCAGCATCACCATCATGAAGTCCAGTAGCTGTTAATACTGATCATCCTTGTATTTGCTTTCTTTGATCGGGATGTAAAAAGAATTATTAGTGCCCAGTAGGAAGAACAATTATATGTGGAGCCAGCTTATGTTACATTAGCCATGGTGGAGTTTATGATTTCTGAAGCTTGGTGAGTTCAAGTCACTTCTTGTTCTCTGGACAGCTATTTGCACAGGGCAGTGTTTGGCTGCCTGGGTGGATCTGCCTCATGGAAATGGTGCCTTCTGCATCTGATGTCTCTCACTGACAGTGGCTGGGTCAAGCACCAGTTACTCCTGCCAATGTGCAAAGTATTGCCAGCATCAGTCCGGGTACCCACAGGGAACAGAATCCACATGGGGTTTGTTTACATTTACTGCTCTCCTCTTACAGGACAAATGCTTGGGAGCTGTTAGGCACATATGGTCTCGGTGCATATGGCAGAACTTCTGCACTTTCATTCTTCATGCTAACTTCTGTCCCATGTCTCTTTAGGTACGTCTGTTATGCTGGGAGCAAAGCAAATCTCACATGGCATTTCCTGTATCTGACAGACAGGATACCGGGCTCTGTGCCTTGCATATGTTCATCTTCAACCATACCTTCATCTCACGGGTCTGAGAAGATATCAAGTCATTAGCATCAATTTTGAGACCATGATGGTCTGGGATCTGCTCTACAGTAATCGATAAGTACTGTATAAATGGTGTAGTTACTGGGTTGGCTAATGTAAGAGTATGCTGTGTTTATTTAACAGACATTTAAAGAAGAGTAAGGAGGATAGAAGAAATGGTTACACATTAATAATCGTATTTTCTCCGAGTCCCAGTCTACAGTTGAAGATTTGTAAGACACAATGTAAATAGCAAATATTCTCCTGCCATGTAAAGCCAAAAAAAGTTTTGGAACTATGGAGGTAAACAACCACATGCTAATTTTTCCCTCTCCAGGAAATGTGGATCACATTGATCCATGTTGATGCAGGCAAGCTGGATCAGGCTAAGGTAAATGACTTTGAGGAGCATGAAGTTGCTTCCACTTGCTCCTCATTAGCTGCCATGAGTGACATGAGTAATGGGGGAAACCATGGAATGCTGTTGCAGTTTTCATCTTTTTATGTCACAGTTTAAGTCTCACTTGCATTGGAGGATCCACAACTCTTTAGGATGAGCTGTCACATACACTTTCTTCTGTGGTGAAGGGACCACCACCTTTCTGCCAGTTGGAAGTGCTGCAGCAGAGGCTTACTGACCCTTTTTGTACAATATTTTGGGGAAAGGACTAGTTTCCTTCTCCTCCTTTGTCTTTTATTTCTTTTAAGATCCCAGATCATTTTAATGACAGTTTCTACGGTATCTCTACAAACACTGTATTAGCAATAACAGAATGTGGAGCTGAGGATACCCAGCAAGGGAAGAAAATGCTTGTCTAAATGCATCCCTACCAAAACAAATATTTAATGAACACACAGCAAAATGAAAGTAGTATAAACATAAGAGTTAATATTGGAAAACTATCACTCTGTTTTAATTAAGTACCAGTAGTCATGACTTCCTCATATGTTCAAATATAATACAGCCATATTATGCATTTTAGAAGAAATAAAAATATACTGTCCTCTGATCATTGATCAAGGAGAATTTCTAATGAGTGCAGTGGGTATGGTGAGCTATCTCTGAATTCATACCAAGCAAACTAACTCCTGAAACTGGAAAATGCAGCAAGCTCTGCTGAAGAGTTGGGCTAATCCACTTGGCACATTGCTGTGCTAACTCAGCTGTGCTACTCCTGCATCCAGCCAGCAATCTCCACCCTGCTCTAAGCTGCGCAAAAATACCAGCTTGCTCAGAGAGCGCTCAGGATCCCTTCATCATGCTCCACTACACAGCTGGAAAGATGCCTCCCATTTCTCCCATGTGATAATGAGACCTTATATTTTGCTGCTGGGTTTGTCAGATGCTGAGAAGAAAGCCAGCCTCTTCATCCTCTCCAGGCAACTCAGAGCCTTGCTAACCAGTCCGATGGGAGCCTCAACAACCTTGGCAGCCTATGGATCAGTACAGATTAGTTGCTAGTAACAGGTATCTCCTGCCCATATCTCTGAAGGGGTAGGGAACAGTGTACAAATATTTGCCCCTGCATTTCTCTAAGGATTACAAGGAGGTCAGATGAGTACATACAAATGCATGTGTCATAGAATCATAGAATGGTTTTGGTTGGAAGGGACCTTAAAGATCATCTAGTTCCAACCCCCTGCCATGTCACTCGTGTCTGATTGATTTTCTTTATTAGAGAGACAGAAGTTAGATAATAAGCGGCACAGGGTCCAGCACTGGCAGCTGGTCATATCCCAGCTTTCCTGGGAAACAACATCAGAACAATCAAACATTACGTGAAAAGCTTCCTCCACTAAAAACCAACCAACCAAACAGAAGTAATACATTGATTTGTTTCCAAACTGGTACAATGCCTAGGATCCAGCCTAAGATTAGTATACCTTTAAGATCTGTATTTACAGTTTCTGCCTTTCCTCTCTCCTGTATGCATTTCAGTTCTGCTTGGCCCTGCTCTGAATGCATGAGCACAGACAACATGCAAGGTGATGCAGCCCAGGGCCAGAGTAGGACAGGGACAACCAGAGCTGCACTAACTGTCACAGCAAGGTACAAGACCTGCAGAGGGACTCAGGCAGATTTTGAAAGATAGAGCATCACTGTAATCACAAGGAAAATACTTTGTTTCCAAAAAAAAAAAAAAAAAAAAGCATGAAAAGATACTTTAGGTTTCCAGTTTAAGGAAAAAAAAAAGCTCAAATTCATGGCTGGGTGCTGCTCAGTATCTCTTTTCCCCTGGACTTCTAATTTCTGATCTCCAGTTTGATTTGCTGAGTCTTCAGATTCACCATTTAGATTATAGGAATGCTGACTCAGGACTGCAACATAAACAGAAGATTCAGGGGGTTTATAGCATTTTTATACAATACATTCAGAGAAGTTTGGAAGATGGACTTTAGGTTTCTCCTATACTTGCTATTGAACAGAAAGTGGTATTGAAAATATAACTATTTTAATTGCAAAATTCTTCTTGCAATTCTAAGCAAAGACCAAACTTCAGAAATGTGAAGTTTTCTCAGCATAATCAGAAAACATGATTCCCATAAGAAGTTAACTAACTTAATCCATAACAATTAATGGAGATTTGGTTTTAGAATTACTCATCTGCTGTGTCTGTTTAGCCCCCGCTAAAACAATCTCTGTTCTTGGTCATTCATTTTCACCTCTGGGATACAGTTATTTTCATAGCTTTCTTTCAAAACTATTGGGATTTGGAGGTTGTGTTTGCCCTGTGGCTTTGGACGTTTCATATAGTTTCTGTGAGTGACTGACAAAATTAATTGTTTGAGTAATTTTTCTGTGGAGTAACAATTTTATAATCTCTTTAAAAAAGCTCCTTACTTCTGATGCTGTTATATTCGTTTGGGCTGGCAGACTATTAAAGAGAAGAATTACTGATCTCAGAAGAAATTTTTTCCTGTTAACTGTGCTCTTCATTTTACCTTTGCCTCTCCAGCAGTGAATACACCCCAAAACGGTAGTTTGTCACCTTTATGCGGTTCATATGTGAATTGTTCTTCGGGGAGAACGTGAAGCAAGAGGAAATATAAAGAAGAGTTAATCTCAGATCAATCATACTCGTTTCTAAAGGATTTGACATATGAGCCACAAACATTTCTGTATGATGGGCTCCATGCTGATCCGGTTCCTCGTGTCAGAGCAAACTGCAGTCTGGCCGTGCTGGCTGCAGCTCATGGTTCCAAGAACAAACACTGGAGGGCTGTGCGGGTTTGCCACAAATACCTTCCCTGTGCCAGTGGGAGGCACACAAGATTTCTGCAGATACCTTAATGCTGCACCCAGAGAAACTAAGAACAGCATATCAAAGGAAATAACACTGAATTTCTCTGTTACACTATTTTTTCTTTCAATGAAGGATATTTATGAAGGGATTATTATTTTCATCCCCATCTCTCCTCTGCATACTCTATGTCTGTACTACACATCTCCAGTCAAGGACTTTCTTTGTTTTTTGAGCAGACTTTTGCGTAGAGACTTTTGCAATTCTTTTCAGTTTAGTTGGGATAGTACATGCTATTCTAAAAGATAATTGAAATACAATTTAAAAAAATCTCAGCATCCTAGAATGAGGTTTGTTAGACTGTGGAATGGTCTCCTGGGGATGTGGTAGAAATGACTTTGCCTGCAACATACAGAACTGTTGAAACTAAACACTAGGAATTATGAAGAGCAAATGAGATTTTTTTCAGGGACTGAGCTGGGATTTAGCAGACATGATAGGTCAATGCGGAAAGTTTTGATTTTTTTTTTCTCCCCACCTCTGACTCTATGTAAACAAGGAAGGAGCAACTTTCATTAAAAAAACAAACAAACAAAATCCACCACCAAACAGAAAAAAAACAGAAAATCACTTATTTTAGGGAATACATTCTTCCGTGTTTCATTGAAACTACAGTTCATTACATTTCTGCAATGTGTTCAAGTCACCAATACCTTTGCTATGCTTTAAGCCATATTTGCTTTAAGTAAGTATCCTCTTTTAAGTGGATACTCTCTAGATTTTAAGTAACGTATATCAGATTTCCTAACATCTACACCTTGTTTCACATTTCTGTAATTTCCCAAAATTGTATGAATGCACGTACTCTTTTTCTGAGCTGATAGAGTTAGATCCTTGTCTGACTTAATTATTACTTCTCACTGTTCCTCCATCCAAAAACTACACTGGATTTAAATTTTCACAAGCAAACCCCATATTGCAAGTTGAGGCAATCCCACGGAACATGCCATAGCATCTGTCCATCAAATTCAACTGTGAGGATACTATTTCCTTCCACCTCTTCATATAAATCACAATGAAATAAGAGCTATGAAGCATTCCTGTCCTGCATACTTGAAGGAAGTAAATTTTATGCTATCTTAAGTGTGGAAGCACTGTTAGATGTCCATTGCATAGTAGGAAAGGGCAGGCTTAAAGTGTCTCTCATTTGCCTGGGTAAAATGTGATAAATCATATATTCATAACTTGAAGGTAAAGCCAGAGTAAAATGCTATTTAAATGCAAGTGGATACTTATGGACCTTATGGTATTCCTCTGGCTCTCATCTGCACTGTTTGATGTGTAAGAGAGAAAAATCAAAACGTGTCTGGGGAGGTTGCAGGGTCAAGTTCTTCCTTGCCATTTTTTGTTATATCACGAGTACACTACAATCCACCAAGCACTGTGGGACTGGCACAGCCGGACCATCCAGCATTTAGCCCTGCAAAAATGGAGGCGCTAGATGAATAGGAACATAGATTCAAGCCTACACAGACCTTGTGGCTCTAAAACAGTGAACTAAACCAAGATGCAGATGACAATGCAAATGACAATGGCTAGCTGCATAGAAAGATTTACATCTGATTTTATAGCTGATTTCAGATTGTGCTTGTCTTTAACCTTGGGTGGAAGGGTATCAGAGCCTCTGGGGAAATAAGTAAGTTTACAGAAGAAAAAAAAAAAAAAAAGCGTGGATATTGAGGTGCTTAGCTCTGGGCATGTAAGGATGACCAAAATGGAACAGCTGGGTTACCCGGAATTATTCTTTTAATAGATGTCTAAAAGGGAGCTCTCTTTGCCTTTCCCTGTTGTTTCAATTTCAAGAGCATATCATTGCATGAATTTATTTCTGGCATAATCAGTGACTGTCATGAATATCTGTAATGAACTTGCAGATCCCTTGGATGAATTCAAGGAGCCTTGGATCAGTCCCAAAAGTGCAACATGTCTTTTAATAACTGATCCCCTGTACATCTGGAACTGACAAATCTGTACAAGTGGTAGGTCACAAATTCCCCATCCCCTATCTATGGATAATTTTAAGGATTTGGATCACTCTTTTTAAGCCTGAACTCAATATAGAGTTTGCTTTCAAGCTCCCTACTGTATCTGGTTTTCCTGTGGGCTTTTGTCTTTAGTTTCATTTGATTTCAACAGATGTTATTTACTGCTATTTCCCTCTGCTTTGGAGAGGATTTATCATTGAGATGTATTTTCATTTTAGTGCACAAATACATTAAATCCAGGCACGAAGCCTGACCAAAACAGCTGGAAAGTGACACTGAAATTAAGGCTATAGAGCTGCTTCTCTAATCTGCTGAGCAGTTTATATAAATGCAGTTTAAATAAAATGAGCCTGCAAACAGAAAAGCTTAAAGGATATTAAATCCTGGCTTTGTAAATGATGGCCAAGCTAGCAGGAGCCACCCCATAGTGTGCAATCTTTTTCTTTCATCTAACAAGGTTATCTGGCCTCACAAGCTTCTTAGGGTAAACTTAATTAAAGCCAATGAAGAGAAAATGCAAAAGGGGAAAGGTAGCTGTTTTGATTTCAGAAATTAAGTATTTTTAATTCTATATTTCTGTGGGCTAGAGGTATGTCTCCCTAGTCTTAGTGGGAGAAAACTTAATTTCATATTTCCTTTTCCTATGATATTTATACATGCGCACACACTCATAGTAAGCAGAACAAAGTAGGTGGGAGTGAATGGGCATTTCCCTTTTCCTGGGAGATAAGAGCTCACTGAATAAGAAAGGTTTCCCCAAGGACAGAATATGCTACACGTCGGCAATGAGTTTGTCAGTTTTTCTAACATTTCTATACAGCCGTAATTCATGGATTTAATAAAATATTGATATCTGTTTCCATGGGTCTATCATGCAGCAAAAATCTTTATGTGATCTAAATTAAACACTTCTGCAATGGGCTGGAGACTGCATGTCATTTCTTGCCCTGGTGGAAAAGCTCTGTGCCGCCCCATCTGCTGTTCCAAATGCCAAACCTCAGAAATATCACTGAATGGGAGGGCTCTTGTAAAGATGTGCTTGCTATTTTATTTGAGTTTCTGTTTAGCCTGGTAAAACATCCCCCTATCAGTTTGTATCACCGAGCTGTTGCTGAGCTACAGGCCCAAGTCTAATCTCAGATTGATGAAATGCATCCAACATGACATTTGACTCAATCTGCTCATAAATAAAAATAATACTACTTTACATTTATATAACCCTTTTCAGCAAGAGCTCTCCCAAAAGGCCTTTTTGACCTCCAATTTATCTATTGTGACTCTCATTGAATTAGAGGCAAGCGTAATGTTCTCTACGCTACTACCATATATGGCATGGCAATAGCTGTGAGACAAATTACATTTATGATGAGATTCCAGTCATCTTAGCTATGTGATGCTCAGTAATCCATCCCAGCAGAGATCACCTGTAACATTATTAGCGTCTCAGTCACTCAGACAGCTGTCAACTGTATAAAAAGCTACCTGCCCAATAAGTACTACCCCCTTTCTTCCAAATCTGGAATTTCCAACCCTCAAATAATTACACAGACCTTAGCTTGACAATATTTACTCCAGAAAAACGATACTTTTAAGCACAGGATTTTACAATTCACTGTTGACTAAAATCAGAAACTTCATGAAGTTGAAAAAAAGAGGTACCTGGACTCAGTCTGGATTTAAGGTGTTTGTGCCTCAACCCTAACCTAGGAAATACTGAAATATTGACATTTACCACTGTGACACTGTCACATCAAAAAGGTTGTGTTGGTCATACCAAAATAGGGCTTTGTACTGCTTGAAGTCAGGATTTTTTTCCCCACTTTGGCTTGTGAGACTAGATTTTCAAAGGCATGTAGGCATCAAACAATGCAGACAGGGTTTTTCAGATTCACTTGCTGTGCCTATTGCAGCTGTTGAAGCCTAAATACCACAAATAAAATTGTCTTTGATAAATCATGAAGGCTGGCTTTAAAAATCTGCCAATGCACAGCACCTATTTACATATCCATCTAAGAAACTCAGTATAAAATATTTTTTCCCTGTTCCTATCGAAAGCAGAGGTACAATTCCTATTGCTTTCCACAGAAACAAAATTTAGCCAATGTGGCATTTTTACTTCTGTGTAAAACTTTCTCATATGTTTAACACAGAGAGGATAGTGTAATGTTTTTTAAACAATCTTCAGTTACTTAGTCTACTTTAAAATATCTTTATGGCTCACAGACTACACCAGAGACAGCTGATGTCAAACTTTACAAGAATACGTGGAATACACAGTGATAGAAAGAGAATGCACCAACTCCGGCACTCAAAATTCTCAGCCTGTATATGAGAGAAATTGCTGTTCTGAATCAGGAAGAAGGAACCTTGCAGTGAGAGCTTAGGGAGTTCAGCTATTCTGGCGCGATTTTTTATGATCTCTGGTTTTTATTGTAAAATTTTAAAGAAGCTTCTTGTTAATCCAGTTTAGCTCTATTCCCAAGATTATGGCCATAAAGCCATTACATAGCACCTTGTTCTTGCAAAGAGGTCAATGTGATCAGCAATTACCAAAAGTAAACAGGATGCTGATGTTATCATACGTTATATATTGAATCAATACTATAACAAATCTAAGAAAAAAGTCTAATGAATCAGTGATTTTCTCTACACATCCTGGCCTGTTCTGTCCTTTTTTGTTTTTCTTGCTTGCTAATACCCGTGTCCCACATTCAAACCTGTAACATTTCCCATTTCTGTTTAGACTGCTTGAAAAGTCAGATATGTGTTTGCTATATAGACAGAAGTTTTGAAATCTGCGTTTAGACTAAGGCCCCAGGTAGGGTTAAAAAAAAAAAAAAATAATCTCACAACTCTCTCAGTGTTTCAACTCTAACAGCAGACATCCCATAAACTCTTACAGTCAAGTTAAATATCTACTTTATGCCAGCTTTGCAGTTTGGCATCTTATAGCAAACTGAAACCAAAAGGTTAAGTCAGTGATTCTGATCTTGTAACCTAAGTCTGAGCTACTCATTCCTACCTTCCTTCAGATGAAGTAATCACATAAAAATAAAGCACTTTCTAATAAAAACAGTAAGTGTTCAGACCTCTGTTCAAGACAGAAGGAATTTTGATAGTTCTGATTTTATGGACTGTAGTCTAGGGTAGCAAAAGTGTGTTGATTTTCTTACAGGAGATAGAAATAAAGTGAAATGAAAGCAGATGGATCTGCCCTAGCAGTGAACCATTGGATACAATACTTTGCTTCAGTGAATATCCAAATTATTTTCAGGTAGTTTGGCACATAGGTAATTTATGTGCTTCGTTCTCTGCCTGCTATTTAGAAGCTGTTTCTCAAGTAGGGATTGTTCTCTGAACTATTCACCTTTGCATGCACTATTTCACTCTTAACTCTTCTAATATTCTTCTTAAGGTTAACTTAGTGGAGTGAATTCAATATACTTTTTTGTTGCACTCAGACTCTGCTTGTGGCTGGGGTTAAACTAAAAACTGCAAGGGTGCTCTTAGGTGACTGCTTGCTTGATGACTGCATGTATCATGCAACACAGGCTGTCCCAGCCATGATATGTTTGCTGTCACCGACCAGAAGAAACTATTAGGACACAGCATACCAAATACATTTTTTTGGACCAAATATATACATTCTTCTTTTGAGACCTGAAATACAAAACCTGACTTCTAGATGTAGTACACTTCATTTAATATTTTGGAGTATAAAACAGAAGAACGAAGCCCATATTATTGTCTCAGAAGAGCTGTATCAGAAGACTGTTAAAACATACAGCTCGGGTATTCCAATTTTCTGATCCCACAAACAGGAAACCAAAATGTTCACTTGGCTGAGAAATATCAGACACTCAGCTCATACCAAAATAAGCTGAAGATGATGGCGATTGAGGAGCTATGGGTCACAATGAGGAAACGACGATGGTCTACCAGAGGTCCCCTGTCTCCTGCAATAGGATAGAGTTGAGCTCAACATGTAACTACACCTCTAGCCTCAGTAGCCCCCAGCTCCCTTCCTGATACACAGAGCAGTTCAAACATCCCCGTCATCCCTGTATCACCAGAGCACTGCTGTTAACCCCAGTATAGGAGGTATGCTTGAAGGGCTTGTGAGCTACATGTGATGAAAACATGGATATTCAAAAACAGCACATGGAGTCTGAGAATGCTCAGACTCCCTGGGGATAAGCAGCCCTGGTTTCTACAAAGATTCTTACATTTGCAGTCCTCATTGAGACATTTAAAAATCTGAAAATATTTTTGTCCTTACTGGTATTAGTTCTCCCCTTCATTTGGCGAGGCAGTCTAGGATAGATAAGTGATATTATTGCTATTGACAGATACAAAAATTTTACAGAGGAGGCAGCTAGAAAAACAAAGACTCTATCCACAATGGGACTTTAGTACCTGGAAATCATAGTGCTGAACTAAGTATTCAGGCTCTCTATAACAAAAAAAAACCAAAACAAACCACAACCGAAAAAAACCCCTAAACCTCAAACACTTCAGAAGAGTGATACATACATGTCTCCGTGCCTACAACAATCGAAGCTAAAAAAAAAAAAAAAGCAAATAATATAACACCCCCCCACCCCCCTCCCAAATAGTCAAACAATCCAAATGTGTATAACAGCAGAATTATTATAAGGAATTTCTAGGTATCACCACCATATCTATCTGGGTTAAGCTGCAAATACAAACTTATATCTTTGGAGATTCCTAAATCTTTCAGAATCACCTGAAAGGCTAAAGAGATGACACGAGCAGATTTACAGAAGAGGATAAATCTTGGCAAAACACTGCATAATAGTTCAATTATCCTGTTTCAGGGAAATCTAATTTAATTGCTGGAATTTAATCACTTCCGATAAGGTTTGATACCAACATCATTATCTGTCTGTAAAAGTATCTTCAACAGATGTTCTTTCTAAGGCAACTAAATAAAATTGATAGTCACCCACTTCAAATAGCAAACTATTTGTTGTTACTATAACTTGTAAAGCATCTAGTCAGAGGCCAGTAACTAATTTAATCAAGAAAAATAGAAATCGTAGCTTCCTCTAAAAAAATTCCCCATGTATTTATTATTGCAGTGTTCATTTTCTGTATAATTCTCCTGGCACAGTACTTCATTATTGCGTGGCACACTTCCTACAGGCTACTCTGCTGTGTTATTTCCTGGAGGGTAAAATCAAGTCCAGCATCTCATCTCATGGGTGTTTGAAGGAACTATTCCAAAATTTGATGTTTAAGGGTGTTGGGAAACTGCTTTCCCATATTTCCCTAATATATGAACAGTTCCAATATATGCAGCTGAACATATTTTTTTCATTGTTCTAGTTGTGCAAAGACACCTTAAAGACAAACAATGTATAGCTCCTAAAGTCCTTTTACACTTCAGGATTGTGATGTTAGACACAACTAGAACTCATGCATACACCCCGTGGTCAACGTCAAACAAGGTAGGTAGGGCACCATTTAGAGTGAGGTCACAGAGACACAGCTGGTTAACTGCACAAATACATACTCGGGGATGTGCAGCTTACTTTGTAGTTCTCCTCACGCAATTTATCAGCTCCATCCTCAGAGCCTGAGGTACCTTACCATCATGTTTAGGCAGAATGTTGATCGAGGTTGCAGGTTTCCTGCTTTACAGGATGTCACTATTGAAAAGAGAGTTAGGAGTGATTCATTTGGATTACTTCTCATTTTCAAAACAGACATCAGAAAGAACATTTTACATTGTCTTGGTTGAAGACAAGGTGTTAGGCTAAACGGCTATTCAGTTAGACACAAGATAGCCATTCTTATGTCCTCGCATGTTTTAACATTCTCTGATATTTAAGGAAATAGGTACTTAGAGGTTCTGAGTTGCAGCACGGTGCCATTTGGAGTGTACGAGAGCAAGGAATGCAATACAGTCCTGATGCTGATACTGAAGCTATTTCTACTGTACAATTAATTGACAAATTCTATCACAAGTAATTTGTATTTATGAAACCGCATAATAGACCTAAGTGGTTTTTTTAGATGTTAAGCCTACCCAGTGTAATCACACTGTAGTGAATGTATCTATTGTTAGCATTAGCACTGAGAATTTAAAACTTGACTAGATTTTTGTTACCTAGGGAAATTTACATATGTAAATTTAAGCAGCAAAAATCCCCAACCGGTTCGTATTGAAGTTTTCTTGTCTTGTATGGTAAAAATCTTAAAATAATTAATCTTTTGTAGGGGCACAGTTTAGCAAGATGTGCTATTTTGAAAATAGACCTTTAAGCTTTGTAAGCCTGCAAAATTTGCAAATAGATGAGAACCAACCCTTAGTAAATGAGATAAGGTGATAACGTATGTACTCTTTAACTAATTGTAGACATGATGCCTAAAAATCTTATGAAATAACTTCTGTTATGCAAGGTATTAATATAAATTAGCTCAGCTGTGAGCATGGTCTCTCTTTTCTTGAAAGCTGAATAGATTTGCTGTGACATTACTGTAAAAACCTCTGGAGATGCTCTGTGGATAATGATGAATATTGAATTAATTTCCATAGCATTAAACTACACTGAAACATTTGACTCCTAGTTGTTCTACCTGTTTGGGTTTTTGCCCCACAACCCCACCGAACAAGCTTCATACATGAGTCCTGTATCTTCAGCTTAAACATCAGAGCACACACCATAAACGTCCTTCTCCCAAATAGCCACTGCATTATCAGAAGAGACAACTGGACTCTGCAAGTGAAATTTTGTAAAAATTTGTAATTTCTGTTTAATAAACCCAAATGAATCCATGCAAATGTGACACCTGGTCTTTGTCCAAGGATTCACAAAAACCTGTTACCTCAAAGCAAGAATGTTCTATTGGGAGTGGAAGGGAGAAAGCCCAGACTGTTGGATCTCTGTGTCTCCAACTACCACACACAGTGATGACTATTAGAAAGTCAACATCTTCCAACTCTTTCTACACAGTTATTCTCTCTATAGTTTAAGAAAAAGCCCGCACTATCTTGGATACCACTGTGTAGAAGCACTCGATGCTCCTGACTACAATGCAGTCTTCTTGTACTTGGAACAAAATTTCATTTGTCTCCCAGAGGGCTCCCTGATCCGAGCCATCAACATCATTTGATCTGACAGCAGACAAGAACTCTCTTCAGAACAAGATACTTTACCTACGGACAGCTGTAGATGAGCAACAAATACATGAGCACGTTTATACTCTCTAGAGAAATGGAGACTTGCATGCAGAGAACCACGGTCAACAAGATACTGGTACGAATACAAAAGGAGATTAAAGGAGGACTCCCAACTTGTGCTTCTGTGGTTCACAACAATCTTACTGCAGTTCCTATTCCCCTTTACAGAAGGGACCTGTGGAGCATCCAGGTGAAACTAAAGAGGTGTGGGAAAGCAGAGCAGATACAGGGGCAAGGCCGTGACTCCCACTTATGAAAAGTCCCTCAGAGCAAGACTGGTGGAGGAAGTAATAAATGCACCACTCAGGGTGCTGGCTGCTGTTGCCTGTAATCCTCCGAGCTGGTGGAGAGATTGATCAGCTCCAGGGAGACCTGCTACCTGCACAAGCCCACGCATCTCTGGCTGCAATTTAACCCAAGTTAAATAGCTCCCAGGCCCTCAATAACAGCGTGACCTAAACTGGAGCTTGCTTTCATAGTGCTTTGTTTAACTCATGTTAAAGGTATTTCCCCTTAAATGGCATGAATATTTCCAGCACAAGTCCTGCTTTTCTTTATCATGTCTGAATCTGTAACACTAGAAATAACAAATACGAACAGGAGAAGCTCTGGAAAAGAATCTGTCAAGTTGTTTGGGGTTTGTCATCCCCAGAATGAAACTAGGACAGGGTGCTGACATGAAGGAAGAACAACTTTCAGAAAGCCTCCTACCTTACTCCCTGTTAACAGGAACAGTTAGATTAGCAGGGAGCGTTAATGAATCCCCCCCAGTACTACATACCCTACTCCCTGAGAGGCAGGACATAGTTTTTAGATAAGATTTTGTAAGCACAACTAGCATAGAGCACAGTGAGACAGGTACAAAAAGGTATAAGGATTTTGTTTGACTGCAAGATGAGCCTTGTCTCAGCTGCTTTGACTGGATCCTAGTTCACAAGAATATATTTTCCCTTTAGATCTGTACCCAAGGAGGTACAGTTTTGTGGCTCTTAAAATGGATTTGAGGTAATTGTCTACTTTGTAGTTTGTATACTCTTAAAATCCTATTTATTTTTGCAGTGTTGATAGACAAAGTATCCAGGCATTCAATCCAAACTGCCACAGGAGCCCATGAACGAACCACACTGAACAATGACTAGGCAAACTTTCTTCTCTTCTACCAGTCTTCTCAAAATGGTTCATCAGGATTGTACCTGACTGCCTAAGGCACTCACAGTCTCTTTAGGGTAGTTATTTTTCAGAAGACATCCAAAATAAATTACACATATTTTGTGCTCTGTGCTGCATTTAACCTGAAAGTAAGACTTGTTTCCAATTTCTGATTCCTGATAATAGCTAAAATTAAAAAGAAAAAACAGAGGAGTAGGAGTAGGATTGGTTTGTTTGGGTTTTTTTTTGTTTTGTTTTAAACAGAAAGATGAAACTTCAAATAGTCTTGAGCAAAAAATACAGTCAACTTTTATTTCTTAAATCTTGCTTAGATTTTAATCTGAGAATGTCTATGCATATAATCACACTTCAAAATATCTTTCTTAGTGCAATATCTTTATAGGAGTGATTTGGCATATCAGCTCATTTAAGATTAATACATATTGTTTTCTTTTTTTAGTTGCCGAAAAGCAATGCTTTAGAAAAGACGGTGTGTTTAATGTTTGTAGTCATAAGCCTACTAATAATGATCTTAACTAATAAGGTAGAAGTGTTAACCACACTGTCCTCTCTCCTTCCGATTTTCAGTTATGCTCTTAATATATCAGGGAACCCTCTTATAGCACAGATCTGGTTCCACCAAGTATTGGAAGCCAACTTTGGCAGAGTGATTTTTTGCCATTATTCCTGTCAATGCTAAAGAACGAACACACCCTGAGGTCAACAGGCTGACCTCTAAACCAGAGGATCTCAGCCTGTGGTGTGAAAACTACCTACCATTTGTAAAACACCAGAAAGTATTTTAACTGATCGGGGATGGGGCAGCGGTGGGAGAAAAAAATAAATAAAAAAAAAATCTATCCATTAAAGAAGGGAAAGAATTTAAAAGGAAGGGAAATACAAGTACTGGATGACTATTTAAAATTTAGTCTAATTTTTATTGGACTGTGAATGTAACTGTGTCAAGCCATGCACAACATGGTCAACAGCAAGAACAGTTAATTGTTTGGTCTTGTATCAGTGCAAGTGCAACCTTGAAGTTCTGAGGTTTTCTTGCAGGACTTACTTATCTATTCAGGCTGCATAACCTTTATTACTGCTGAAAGCTTTAATATTGTCACATTGCTTTGGTAATAAGTGGAGCATAACAACAGGTATTCCGTGAAGCTCTTTGTAGGATCACTTTTCAAAACAGAACAACTCCAATTTGTGTTAGGAAGTTGTGTTTCATAATCTAAGAGATCACAAAATTCTAAGTACGCATTGACAAGAAAAAGCAAAGACTGGTGTTTGCTTTTAGCCTAGTTTGGTCAAGCTCAGTTTCTGCATGTGAGTATGTGTGTGCTTTTATCTGTCTCCCTCATCCAACTAAATAACTTTTAGGCCAATTTCAGCAACATTGGACAGAGAATAAAGGTCTTTGAAGTATGTCTCAACATTCTGGGTGTCAAATTTTCTATGAAATTACTGGAAATAGGCAGCTAGGTAGAGATGAAAGGCCATCCACTGCCTGCATTGAGTATGTTATTGTGACCTCAATTCATACTAAGCCTCAGGGAATTTACAAAGGATAGAGAAGTGCTGAGTGTCCCAGCATGAGAAAAGTGTCCGTCTGCACTCAAATATTTATTAAATGTGATATAAAGAATCCTACCATGGGACTACAGGCCACCGGGAACCAGACCCCATTACTGCCACTTCCCACTAAACCACTTTGCCAGTTCTGTTCAGGTGTGTTAGAAACCTGCCTGAGTAATAAAATCTCCCCAGAGAAGAATCCTTTCTCTGCTGCATAAAACCATTAGTCTTTGGGCTGATGTCTCAAAAAAAATTACTCCTGTACAGTCTATTTGATCTCAACACATTATCACTTACGACAGTGCAAGCAGTGTTTTGTTCCTGAATCCAGACTCTGGAAGCTGAGAAGGTATGTAGGATGTCACATCTCATACAAGGAGGCTGAAAGCCACATAGATACTGGTATTCATGTCCATGCATTGCACTTTCACCTGGAAGTCATCCTGCTCTGAATCTATGGAGAAGAACTAAGAGGAATTTAACAGACTCTTCCCCGCCTCCCCGCTTTTCCCCTCTCTGGTTTCTTTATAATAAAGACAGTGAAGGAAGGTTTAAACCCCAGCACACATTAGAGTTGCTCAAACTCATACCAAATTGCCAGTAGCACCAGCTATTTCAGCAGCTACAATATACAACTCCCTTGCTCTTAGGAATGCCCTCCACACTGAGAGACAGAGGAAGTTATGAATAATATATTGCCTCTAAGCCACCTAAGTAGTCAAAGTCTTTAGGCTATTTCTTGCTCTCACAGAAACAGAGGACCAAAGTGTCCTGATTTTTCCAATATGTAGAGGTTTTGATTATTTTTCTGTACTTCCTAACTTTCCTGGCTAGTTAACTAAAATGTAGCACAAAATACAGCTTGTAAAAAACACGAGACATATGGTGTTCACAGAGAGGGGAGTGGCTGCAGAGATGCCTGCAGAGGATGTTGGATTCTGGAAAAGGGAAAAGAAAAGGATTTCAGGAGAGCATGTTATTAACTATTGCTTTTTTCCTTATCTCTGATTACATTTGCATTTTTTAGAACTTGCACAGTCTTCTACGCTACAGCTCAGATGCTGAAATGAGTAGGGATAACACGCAGATCTAAATCAGTCCTTTGGTGTCTAGCATTGCCTTAGGATATTAAGGTGGACTGGCTACCTCAAACCCCTTCCTTCAGCTGGTAAATCTGTCTGAGTATAAGTACTTCGGCAATGTTTCTGATTTTTTATTAACAATAATTTTCAAGCCTCCTGGAATATATTACCAGTAAAAGAGCCAACCCCAAGTGACATCAGTATACAGGCCTGTAGCGTAAGAGGACCTTGAGTTTTCTTTAAACTTGCAAAATTGATCCTGCACCCTACTACCATCCTTTGAACTGCCCTCCATTTCCAAATTTCCTTCTCTAGTCTCAGCATGAAAGCCTACAAGGGAATGAGAGGTCATCTTTGTCTAACTCTGGCTGTGCCTTGTGTAACAGAAGTACCAACCCCTGCATAATGAACCTGTAATCATTTACAGCAATGAGTGTCTGTTTTCACTTCCATGACACTAAAGGAGGCAAAAAATCCGAAGAAAGAATATTCACGTAACTCGTCTGCCCCCTTGTCCTCACTGTGTCATCCTTCTCCAGGGACATTAAGTATAAACAGACACAGATTTTAACCACCACAAAACAAGTGTGATAGTATGAGTCTCTGAACATCTTACCTATGTTGGCTGCTGACAAACCTTTTGTTGCTGGTACTTTCTCATCGCTCTTGTGCTGCCAGCATTTGATAATGTTCAGTGAAATCCAGAGGCACCAGTCAGCAGTGCTTAACAGCACCAAGCATAATGAGTGATTAACTCAGGGCACAGATATTTTGGTAACGGAGGCCATGTAAGAACTTAGGTAATTTGTTTATGGAGAGATGGTGACTTGGTAGTATGTGATTACAGTATTTGCTAGCTCTCAGCAACAAAGAACCTCTGCCTACAAATAACATCAGTGAAGTAATTAAAAGAAACAACTGATTCTACTTGAACAAAGTGATGCTTTTGGGACATTACTGCAACAAAATCAGAAAGTAAAAACAATCAACAGCTCTAGCAAAATATTTTTGACAACTCTTGTATTTCTGAGCAAGATGGCTTCAACCCCTTCTCCCTGGGCATCATTCTTGGGTAATTTAATTAGCTCTGGACAACTGCCTAATGTCTTCACCAAGTTTATCCCTGTTGGCTTCAACCAGAATTTCTATCAGTACCCCTATTTGGCTTGCTTCATTTAATGTACTCCCACAACTTACAGCCCCCTCTTTATCACAATTCTTTTTCCTCACTGCAAAATTTTTCTCCAAGGCCAACACCTTTTGAGCACCTATTTCTTATTTCAGCTCTGCGGGTGGAGCGAGGGTAACAAGCAGACTCAGTTTCCTAGAGGGGGAATTAACCTCCATTCCCACCTCAAATTCCATGTGCTTCCTTTGATACATACTGATCACATGGACAGGGTGAGGATAAATTAAGCATGGAGGGTAACATCTGGAAAACGGCAATTAACAAGGAATTTATCATACAGTACAAAGTAATGTGTCATAATGCTACCTACAACCTTTTAGAACTTGCTTATGAACTGAAAGAACAAAAAGAAAAAGTGTGATCAGGACTAATTACTTATATTCTGCACACTGGGAAAGAAGGATCTTATCACACTAAATAAAGGAATACGATTCAGCAATTAGAATTCTTAATTCTGAAATACGCTATCAAAAAGTTTGGAAGTAAAATATCTAGTTGAGAGTTGGAAGTTCTGCCAGCTATTTAACAAAGGACCAAGATATCTCACATCAGCTTGCATACATATTTGGAAGAAAGTGAAGGATCTACTCCAGTTTCTCCACAGGACTCACCACATTTTGGGGGAGGGTCAGCAGAAGGTTCTTCAGGAAAGCATGAGTCCTGAGTACACATCCATCCTAAAACAAGCCAGTAACATTATTAATTCTTCATGTCTTTTTCTACACATACTAATTAAAGACTCTCTAAGAACCTAAAAGACTGCATTAAAACTTTCAATTCCCCTCTCTTACAAAATTATTTTTTTAAATAAATATATAGAATAAACAGAGAAGTCTCAGCTCAAGTATGAAACTGGCTGTGACTCTGCTCTCCCCTACTGTTTGCCAAGCAAAGCTGCTGATGTTACATCCCTATAAACAGAGACAGAAAGGCCACCATCACGTTCAAAACCCCTTGTTGGATGTAACCAGAGCAGTTTGAGTCTATGACAGAAACATAAGGGCAAGTTACCTGATTACAGAGGTACACAAAGACAGAGCTAGAAAAAAAGCAATAGGGCTTCAGGCTCATCACTAGATAAAAGGATCATTGCAAGAGTGCCAAACATTTGAAGGCTTATCTGCATTTCTAATTTGGAACTGATGGTTTTAATTTGGTTGTTAAGGCTAGGGAATCCATGAGTTCAGGACAGAAAATTCTCTACATCTGTGCCCTTCTTCTGGATTGGGAAACTGATTAATGGGTTTGAAAGACAGCTAAGGCTATCACAGCTGCAGAATAAAAATAAAGTAAGCTAGTTAACAGCTTTTATCATCTAAAAAGGCAGGACAAATAATAGAGCTTCGCCACACACCAAAAAGCCTTTCACACTGAAATACTGCTGGCTCGCTTCTATGGCAGCGTGAATGCAAACTGCAGGGTGTGGAACAAGTTGCAGTAAGCTGGTGAAGAAGGCAATTAGCAGGAGTGGAAAACTCCAGGCTATTTCCCTTCTTCCTACATATTACTTTAAGAAAGCACCACTGCATGACACATAACTCCCCTTGCTACCTACTTTAATCTATATTCAAAGACCATTAAGCAGGTAAGGCAGGGTAATGTTGCTCACCCAGCAGAAACTAAGTAAAGATGAACAGATCCATTCATCCTCTCTTCCAAAAAAGAACTAGAGGGTGTCAAAGAAAGCTAGCAGGTGGCAAGTTCAAAACATGTATTATGTTTGTCATGTAATGCCTAGGGAATCTCCTTGGCACAGAATGGTATTGATTTCAAAATATTACCTGGGTTCAAAAAGCAATTTGGCAGAAAAAAATAGAGGTAAAATAATAGGGTTCTTCATTTTTATCACATTAATGCCACTTAGAAAACTCAGTTTTGTAGAGCTGAACTAAATGACTCTAAGTGGCTATCTTAGCCAGAAAAACAGAATTTTCTGTTGCAGAAATAAAATGCAAAAATTGCAGAAATAATGTTGGCAAAACTACAGAAAAAATATTAGATGCCTGTAAAAAGAGAAGATGTTGGTTTTGTTCACTAATATGTGAAATGCAGTATTGCATACTGACTTGTCTTTTGTGTTACTTAGGCTTTGTGATAACACTGCTGACAGTTTACACCTAGTTATATGTTTTCCAAATATAGTGAATTAGGTGACGAGGTCAGCAAGTAGACAGCAAAAGCGGTCAAACATATATCCAAGAATGAATTCTGCATTATAAATAAAACAACATACAGCGAGATCTTTTCATCTGGCTGAACTACTAATCCCATCAAATCCCATTTTATATACTCCACTGTGAAACACTTGGCATCAGACACAGTCTAAAAACCAGTCGAAAGAAGTAGCATCTCTCAAAGGCCATGCTACTTATGTGCCACATATTCTGCTTCTCTAAAGACATTCACCACAATCACTTGGATGGGCCAGCTACAGAAACCTGCCTAGGATCTGCTTACGTTCCATTTTTACTTTGTTGTTGCTGTTAGGTTTTTGTTCAATGAATGAACAGTGAAAGGATTACCCTAATTTCCTACAGAACCAGCCATAAAATGACACCCTGACAGTGTGTGTGCCTTGGCATGTTCAGCCAAAATTACAGAATAAGGAAGAAGATTTAAAGACATTCAGTTCCTATAGGTTTCATACAAGAGAAAGCAGAGGAGAAAGAAGAACTGGTATCAGCGCTTTTGAAAGTTCACTCCTCCCAAGCATTTTTATCTTTTCAGGCAATCTCTACAGCCAAACGTGGCAGCCCACATTTTTCCAATACTCTGTAGAGGAGAGTTGATAGGGGAAAGAAAGGAAAACGTTCTTGGTGTTTGCAGAGACAGCAGAATATCTTTGCATATTTCAGTCAAAAATACATTTAACCAAGAGGCGTAACCTATGAGATTCCTTCACCCTATTGCTTAGAGAAATGCTCGGTTTCTTCTACAGAAAGCAAGTGTCTTGCTCTGTTTATTCAGCTCTTTGCTCTCTTTTTCCCTACAGTGATAAGCTTAGCCAGCTCCTTTCTTTGCTCCTCCATTGGACAGTGAACAGTTGGGTTTTTAGGCATACTTTGTATTCTGCTGAATGCTTTCTTCTCCACTGGGAAAGCATCCTAAACCTCTTCTTCAAACTTTGTCACCTTTTCTTCTAAGGTGAAGCACCACTGCGTTAAGATGAAGAACTTGACATATTTTTAAATCAGTAAAAGATATTTTTGTCCCTGGTATTGTTACGAATTGTACCTTTGCAGTATGTTATTTACTCATACATTTATTTCACTCACTCTCTTAATGGCAATAAGATCGCAACTGCAAACCTGAAGTCTACCCATTCATCTTATCTGGGCTCTTCCTTCCTTGCTACTACCACTGTCCCTGACAAAACACTGGCTTGTACACCTGTGTACAGCTTAAAATTAATAAATGTTCCATTTGCTTTCAGGCTAAGAGCTCATTTATCTTCTGCTGAAATCTTGTCTGTTGCTCTTGTGAAGGATTACCTTGCACAAATGGTGCTCGTGATGTCCTCTCATCCAAGCTGTTCATGGTCAATGAGTGTTTGCAAATTTGTCGAAGTCAATGTAACGCAGCGTAATGCTTGGATGTTTTTCCGAGTATGGCTTTTTGTGGCTTGTCCCGATCCAGGCAGCTGTGTGTTGCTTTTATGAACTCAAGACTTTGAGCTTTGTTTTCCTTTCTACCCACATCTCCTTTCTGGACTTTCTGCAGTCACTCCCGTGTCAGAACATTGTTCTCCTCTCAGCTCTGCCCTTGTGATTGCCTCTCCTTGTCAAAGCACCAGGCTTTCTTGAAGGACAATCCCGGTTTTCCGAAAGTCTTTCTCTTGACTTTTTCCCTTACACCCCACCATAAGCTCTGATCAGGATCTCACACAGCCCCTTGCAAATTGACAAATTGGCTCTTCAGCCTCAGAACGGACACACATTTTTCTTTGTGTTAATTTTCTTTTTCTACTCTGTTTAAAAGCTGTATCTCATAGTTTTCACTTTTACCTGGACTGCAGGACTCGCTCTTCAAATTTCTGTAATGTGGAATATCATAGTTAGTCATCTCTGCCTGAGTTAACAGTAAGGTATTAAAAAAGCGAGTCATCTATTGTAATAAAAATGAGGCTATATTCTGTCTGTCTTCCTTGCGAATGGCTCCCACTGCTCTCAGTGCTATTTGAGCACATTCCCACCACCATCCGCATTTCCAGCATGTTTCAGAGAGGTAAATTGCTACCAGTGGTTCCTTAGCTCAGTAATATCAGTGTTCAACAATCACTGAAAGCCAAGCAATTTAGCAGAGATCCATTTATTTCAGGGTGCAAGCTCTGACTACTTAATTACACAAGTCTCTAGACCATACAACTGCCTCTTTACCACCAAAACATCTTAAAGACAGGATTATTACAGAAATGAAAAAAAAAAAAAAGGCATTCCACAGAAGATTTGTGAGGAGAAAAAGGATTTATAAGGGAGTATTTGAGAGAGAAAACATGCAAACAAGGTTACGTGCAGAAGGGAGTAATAACCTGACAAATGAAAGGAAAAAGTGTAAACAAAAGGCTCATTTAGTGTTGTTTCATTGCCCCCACTATACCATGGACCTTTCAGGAAAGATGTCATGGAGAAGTCTAAGTAAAGCATTGCCCCTACAACAAGCATCAGTCTTATGACAAAAGATTATTTTTTTTCCCTTCATAATCCAAGCAGGAGCATGAAGAGGCTCTGCACATCCCCTGGTCACCAGCATGAATTCCAGCTGATAAAATTAATTTCACCTAATGGTGCGAAATAAAAGTAATACTTTCTATTAAAACCCTTATAACTGCCAAAAATTAGGTCACTTGAGTTATGTTCCCTATGCTAGGTAATACCAATCTGTTAGTGAAAGAGAATTACTGAGACCGGCAAAAATAGGAGGATTTTAAACTGGTAATAAGAAAGACCCACATGATATTCAGGCCAGAGATGGAAGTGAAATTTTGGTCTGGCTTTTGGATGTTATTTCTTGCTTTACCTCCTGTGTGTGTCTGATCGGGCATTGCCAGCTCTCCCAGATTTGTACAGCCAAGTGATTTGAGCCCCTGGGGTAGGAGCTCTTCATCCTGACTGACAATGTTAAGCTTTGTGCTTTTCCCTGGTAGCCCCCATGTGATAATTAATGTTATGTTCCCTGTTATTAGCCCAACTAACACAGCAGTTAATTACATATATCTCAGTCTTAAGACCAAGCTTACCCTCTCTCTTACCAGCATCATTCTACATCCACTAGCCTGTGATAATTTCCCTACTCAATTTGGCACCTGTATTTAACAAACAGTAAACACACTGAAGGATGGGATGACCTTAAAACATGACTGGACTCAGCATTCGGCCCATAAGAAATGTGGGTGCATGTATGTACCGAGGGATTTCAAAAGCCTTGAAGTATTTCATTTAGATGCTGGCAAGATAAAGTCATAGTTTGGGATTTTTTTTTTTTTCATTACTATTATCAATTCCAAGAAGGTCTTTGGTTTTTCACTTTTTGGTTGGAATCCTATTCATCTCAACATTAATTTGATTTAAAGTTGACATAAACTGAAGGAAAAAGCTTTAAAAAAAAATCATATTCCCTTTATCTACGCACCAAAAATAAGTAGGATGCATCTGAACAAAATGTTTCCTTTTGGGCCAAAGTGATTTCTGGTTTTCTTCTCTCCAGCCGCCCTTCTTCCCAGCTTCATGTGTAAGACTCAGAAATTTTTAGCATTGCAGCACCAAGCTAATCCCTCTATTATTGATCCAGCATTACCTGAGTGTGCCACTGCTTTAGGCACTTCCCAGTTCCCTTTGCCAGCCTGCCAGAGTGGCTGGTGCGCCTGGCCCCGGGGAGCCCTCTCTCGCTTCCCAGGCCGGCTGCAGAGTCCTTCTGAGGCCAGATTTGGTGTGGTGAGGGGGAATGGGAGGACAGAGGGGAGGAACAGGACCCATTTTTTCCACGGCAAAAGGGAAGCAGAGCTGCTGTTAGCTGCTAACTTGAGCCTCCATTTATCTGTCCATGTAAATTTCTCAGCTTCTGAGAGAATGGGGATCAATGTTTCACTTGCCTCTTGCAAGAGTCCTTCATCAGGCTTGTCTTCTCCACGACACAGAGAGTGAGGAGGGATTGTACAGGGTGGTACAAGCACCTCCATGGCTGGGTCTTTTGTCTAGGGAGCAGCCAGTTCACAAACTGAAACTTTCAGTATTGTACCTACAGAAGATGAAACAAAGATTTTTACTTTCCAGCAGTTCTTCACTTAACCAACCACTTTGTGGACCAGCAAAATCTGTCACCTAACAGAGAAGGCCTGTAAAGGTCAAGCAAAATTGCAGTGGAAGACTTGGGGATACATTAAAATGGTTGCTGATGGCAGAGCTTACTGAAGGCTGTCATGGGTGTAGAATTCACTGCATACACTAAGAATGCAACATTTTTAATGTGCCTTTCATCGAGAAAGGGAGTTCCTACAACCTGAGTTTAGACATGACCTAAAACAGATGAGTTAGGCTGCAAAGCCACTCAAATTCTTCCGTACTGAAAATGCACCCATTTTCCAAACTGCTTCTTTGAGATGACAGCTACTTCTTTTGGATTATCAAATTCTAGTTTTCACCAACTGGAGTTATTTAGACTATGTCACGTTTTCCATTTTTTAAAACTAGCATCCGGAAAAGCATATTAAAATCCAGCTTCTCCTAAAGTCACTACTATTGCCCAAGATATGTTTTGTTTAGGAAATTTAATCAGGCTCTGTTCACAACACACGGGAACAAATTTGCTGCTTCTGCAATGCTGAGATGAGAACCCTTTTGTGCGCAAAATACAAAGAAGGAAGAATTGCGTACCAAATTGCAACTAGATAGGGAACTTTATGTGATGAGAAGAGTGAAAGAATTTGGTGGATCATTGGATTTTAACATTGCTACTTTTATGGAAAATGGCACGGGGGCCTTTCATAACCATGAACATTCAACGCTCATTTGAGCAATCACACCTCTCACAGCATGCTTGTTCCCTGACATTTATGCTGCTAGCGCCCTCTCAGCAGCCCCCTCATTACAAATCTCTAATGCCACTTCTTGTGTCATTTAATTTTCTTGTGAAGGTCTTCTACTCGCTGCCTTACCACACTGTTTTGCTCACGGTTTCTGATGAAATCGCAGCCAAGATAATATCAAGCACAGTACGAATTGGAGAGGGGAAAAGCATTTAGTCCTTGGCAACTGCACTGAAATTTTCTGTCCCACAGAGGAGGACATTTTGATAAAGTACATCCTCAGAAAAAAATACTTTGCATCAAGTGAGTTGAGGGGCTGTATTTTGACAAATAAAAACCTTTAAGTTGTATCTTGGAATACAAAATGCTGTAATTCACATTTCAGGATACAGTGGTTGAATATATTCTGTACATGAATACCAATCCCTGTTAGTACTTGACCCTTGGAAAGGTCATTAAATGGTAGTCTGTGAATGGAGACAGGAGGCTGTAAGCAGTTTCTTGGCAGAGCTGATCAAAAGGACAACTTTCAGCTGTTGGCTACTTTATTTTTCCCCCCCTTTCCCCAATTGATACTGTAACTGCGAGGAAATTTTTGGAGAATGTGGGACTAATCAAAGAGTGAAACCATGAGGAGGATGGAAATGGGAAGAACAATTTAGCAGCAGAAAATAGAAACTCAAAGTGTAAAGGGAAACAAATGGACTTCGGGGGGAAAAACAAAACCAACCTATTTTAAGCCTGATGAGGAAAAGGGTTAATTAGTAGATAAGGGAGGAATTTTGCAAAACTGCTTTGGCTGAAGAATGGAAAACTTCAGCAGAAGTAATAGAGATAAACAGACCATGGTGCCTGTGAAAGGTGAAACAGCAAAGCCTCTGGAGATGTTAGACGCTGAAAGGCTCTTACTGTAGAGCTGATACCAACAAATTGTCAGCCCGGGCATCACAGATTCTCTGCATAAAGATGCAGCTTCTGAAAGAGCTGTCTCAGTGACACAGAGAGTGGAGCTGGTGCTGTAACAAATTCAGCATGTTGTTTGCATTGTCTGGTAAAATCCATAAGCAAACTTTACTTGTGACTTTTAAAGAGGTTTCCATCCTCCCTAACTCTGTTTCCCTGCACCCTTGTGCCCAACAGGCAATTTTGTACATCAGTAGGTCAGTTTTGTTGGCAAGGGACACACCAGACAAATCTGTTCACTAACCTGGTGTGCCCCTGTACCAAAACACATTGGTGATAATCCACAGGTCATGTGCATGTTCATACTGGGGGGCACCAGGGGGATGGGATCAGGAAATGAGAGTGATACCACGGAACAATTTCACGTGAGCCGTAGAGTCCCTTGAGGCACGAATAACTTATTGTATGAAAGTCCTACAACATTCACCTTTACCTGCCCTGCAGGAAAGAAGAATCTTGAAGGAAAAAGAAATTAAAAAAAAAAAAAGATGAACAAAACCTGCCGTCCCCCCGTTTTCCTCCCAGAACATATTGCTACTCAATAGAGAAATTCACCACGTAGGGTCCACAGATTTTTTCCTGGGCTCCAAGATAGCAGTCATTATCAGCCCGAGCAGAAGCACTGCAGGAAATTCGGGAGACACCTCCCCCCATGCCCCCACCCCTCTCCTTCCCCAGCCCTCCCCTCGGCCCCCCTCGCCCCGGCTGCCGCTGCCCGCCCGGCCGGGACCGACCAGCGGGGGGAGCTCCGAGCACGCCGCCCACCGGCGGCTGCCCGGCCCGCCCGCTGGGGCCGTAGCCGCAATAAGGGAATTTTTGGGGGGGGGGGGGGGGGGAATAAGGTCGCTATCATCCCCTCCCTCCACAATTCATTGCAGGTCTGCTGTTCTTTCAACGGAATTAATAAGCTTCCCAATGAAATTGGCCAGTCAGACCTAAACCTAGCAAAAATGCGGGAAGGAAACTTAGCAAATCTATCGTCTACAAATTGCAGGATATTTTTTTAAATAGCAAAGCAATAGCACAATATAATTTCATTAGCAACTGGAGATCAGAGGCATCCTGGCTTGTTTCCAAGCACTGCCTGGCTGTAGACAGGAAATATTTTCAGAATTTATCAGCCTGCTATTAAGTCTTCAATTCTGCAACAAACCCTTTTTCTCCCCACACCCTCCGCAAAACCCACCAAGGAAATACTTGTGTACGCATCCAACGAGGCCCCAGAAACAAGCCCTTTCATTTTCAGTAAGCTTAATTTTTTAGTTCAATGCGAGAGGTCAAACATACTGCTCACCAGGTGTCGTAGACAATTTCCTGTTGTGTCTCTATAAAAACCGCGCAGATTCTAGTTAAGTGACTGCATCTCTTACTGTTTGACACCTTTTTTTCTTTTTTTTTCTCTTTGGTAAACAGTATTTCCTCTTCCACAGCAATTAAGGTTCTTTCACTGATTTCATGACCTCGATCATTTAACGCTGCAGGAGTGCACCATCTTCCCCCCCCCCCGCCCCCCCATCCTCTCCCTTGAAGAGGTAGCTACCTTCCATGCCTCTCGCACAGCCTCTCCCAGCTCACAAAGCTGGCTCCTGCCTCAGGCTCCTTCCTTGCAACCAAGCCTGTATTTGCATCTTTGCCCCCCCCTCAACCTTTCTCCTGCTGCCTGACCTTTCCTGGCAGGCACAGCTGGTCGCCCTGATTTATTATTCCCTCACTAGCTGTGCTCGCTCGGGCGTATGGGGTCCCACTACAGAGCAGGGGGGGGCTGTGGCGCTAAACTTCAGCCCGGAAGGTGACATTTAGCAGAGGCCCCATGCCTCAAAGCACGGTGCTCGCAAGCACATCCTTCTGCTACCACCCGATGTTGCATCCCTGTCTGGGGTCCTGCCTTGGTGATGCTCCCCTTCATGCAACCAGGCACAGCATTCTCACATTACATTTCTCTGAGACACCAGAAGACACTTCCCTGTTTAAACTAATAGAAAAACTAGTTTGTGGGTGACTGAGGGACTACAAACTCTTCTTAATTACTTCAGGAACCTTTTATGCTTCCTTAGACACACACTTTAAAAGGTCCTCTGATTGTAAGGGGATATTTAAAGGCTACTGAATGTCTGTTTGAATGTCTCATTAAAATGGAGATGTGAGCTCAACCCTGTTCTTGTTGAACAGGTGTACGCATCATATGTGTGCTAATGGGCACTTTTGTTAGCAACCATGGAAAAATGCTGAGGCTGACCTGGCCTGGTTATACTTTAGGGGTGCAGCTGCAGCATTTTCATGTGGCAGATGAAGACACTTGCTCAGTTATAAAGAAGCATCCATTCAGGGCTCAAGAGACCAGTCTTCTGACTCATTTCTTAGACAACCACTGGGTTATATGTTCAGTATCCCACCTGAAGAGGGTCCTCCAGAGAACAGAAAAAAACCCCAAACCAAAAACCCAAACAAACTAGAAAAGGTTCAAACGACAAGATCTGCAAAGAAAGCTTCTACAGGTATGTCAGTGACAAAAGGAAGCCTAGGGAAGATGTGGGCCCTCTCCAGAAGGAAACAGGAGACCTGATCACCCAGGATATGGGGAAAGCTGAGGTACTCAATGACTTTTTTGCCTCGGTCTTCACTGGCAAGAGCTCTAGCCACACCGCCCAAGTTGCAGAAGGCAAAGGCAGGACTGGGAGAATGAAGGAGAGGTGTGAACTTTTGGTTCGTGACCATCTAAGGAACCTGAAGGTGCACAAATCCGTGGGACCTGGTAAGATGCATCCACAGGTCCTGAGAGAGCTGGCAGATGAACTTGCTAAACCACTATCCATCATATTTGAGATGCTGTGGTGGTCCAGTGAAGTTTCCACTGACTGGAAAAGAGGGAACATAACCCCCATTTTTAAAAAGGGAAAAAAGGAAGACCCGGAGAACTACAGGCCACTCAGTCTCACCTCTGTGCCCAGCAAGATCATGAAGCAGATCCTCCTGGAAACTATGCTAAGGCACATGGAAAATAAGGAGGTGATTGGTGACAGCACACATGGCTTCACTAAGGGCAAATCATGCCTGACAAATTTGGTGGTCTTCTACGATGGCATTACAGCATTGGTGGATAAGCGGAAAGCAACAGACATCATCCACCTGGACTTGTGCAAAGCCTTTGACACTGTCCTGCATGACATCCTGGTCTCTAAATTGGAGAGACATGGATTTCGCAGATGGACCAGTTGGTGGATAAGGAATTGGCTGGATGGCCGCACTCAAAGAGTCACAGTCAACAGCTCAATGTCCAAGTGATGACCAGTGACAAGTGACATTCCTCAGGGGCCAGTATTGGGACCGGCACTGTTCAACATCTTTGTGGGCGACATGGACAGTGCGACTGAGTGCACCCTCAGCAAGTTTCCCAATGATACCGAGCTGTGTGGTGCGGTTGACATGCTGGAGGGAAGGGATGCCATTCAGAGGGACCTGGACAAGCTTGAGAAGTGGGCCCGTGAGAACCTCATGAAGTTCAACCAGGCCAAGTGCAAGGTCCTGCACATGGGTCGGGGCAATCCCAAGCGAAAATACAGGCTGGGCAGAGAATGGATCAAGAGCAGCACTGAGCAGAAGGACTTAGGGGTGTTGGTTGATGAGAAACTCAACGTGAGCTGGCAATGTGCGCTTGCAGCCCAGAAAGCCAATCGCATCCTGGGCTGCATCAAAAGAAGCGTGGCCAAGCAGGGCGAGGGAGGTGATTCTGCCCCTCTACTCCAGTCTCGTGAGACCCCACTATGTCCAGCTCTAGGGCCTCCAACATAAGAGGGACCTGTTGGAGTGAGTTCAGAGGAGGCCCGCAAAGATGATCAGAGGACTGGAGCACCTCTCCTATGAGGACAGGGTGAGAGAGTTGGGGTTGTTCAGCCTGGAGAAGAGAAGGCTCCATGGACACCTGATAGCGGCCTTCCAGTACCTAAAGGGGGCCTACAGGAAAGATGGGGAGGGACTCTTTATCAGGGAGTATAGCAATAAGATGAGGGGTAACGGTTTTAAACTGAAAGAGGGTAGATTTAGATTAGATATTAGGAAGAAATTCTTTGCTGTCAGTGTGGTGAGACATTGGAACAGGTTGCCAAGAGAGGTTGTGGATGCCCCATCCCTGGAGGTGTTCAAGGCCAGGTTGGATGGGGCTGAGTAACCTGGTCTTGTGGAACCTGTCCATGGCAGGGGGGTTGGAACTAGATGATCTTTAAGATCCGTTCCAACCCAGACCATTCTATGATTCTATGATACTATGAATTGTTTGATGAAGTGGGTGGTTTTGATCAACAGAAGAGAAAACGAAAACTTCCAACTGAGGACCTTCCTTGACAGGCTAAACCTTTCTAAACAAAAATTCCAGAGTGGTGACTCAGGCCACCATTCAGACATAATTCAGACATAATTTTGATCATGCCGAGGACTCCCCAGATCCTCTACCTTATTCCCAAACTCCTTTCATCTTACACACAGATTAATACGGAGACACTTAAGATATTCAGCAGATGATCCACTACTTTTCTCCTTGTCCACACTGTTACCCTATTATGCTATCTGTTCTCCCACTTAGTTTTAAGCCTGTGTCCAGATTGCTGCAAAGAGGAGGAAAATAACCTGTTGTCCATGTCCCTGGTGAATTAAAGAAGAACCAGCTTAATTGTGATAAGGCTGATTTAGGTCAGACATTCTGAAACTTACTAGTACTTATGGATAGGAAAACAGGAGAATAGTTCACTTGAGACTATGGAGTCTCCATCCTCTGACATATTTCAAAGCAGACTACACAAAAATCTGTCAGGATGGAGAGTTCCTGCAGTTTGCCTTAGGCTCAAGGTGATGCCTAGGAAGATTGCAAGGCCCCTATATGCTGTGTCCACTGAGAGGCAAGGCAAGGAAGAAAGCATCTTTGGCAAAAAGGAAGGGAAGCACTGTGTAAATGGTGCTATTGTCACACTAAAGTGAAGAATTCAATTTACAGCACTTTCATTCTAGTACTTATTAGGAACATTGAGTTTGCTTAAACATATAATGTCTAGCATAGTAATTCCCTCAATTTATAAATTAACTTGTTGAAATGTTACTGCTTTCACATCTGTGTCTGAAATTGATTTTCACCTTGATATATATGACTAGACCTCTATAGTAACTTTTCTTCCACCTTTGTTTGATTTCCCTATCATATATTCTTAAATAAAAGGTATACTATATGCAATAATGAATTAAAGTAAAAAGAGAAAAAAGGCTACTGTAAGTCAGGAAATTGTGGCTCTTTAACATAAGAGATGCAAAGAAATAAGTGAGAGCTTTTAGTTGTGACAAACAAAAAATTGAACACATGCAATAAAAATGAAAAAAGATCAGTGTGAGCTGAAATTTCATTTTGTAAATCTGTGTAGCACTGGTTATAATTTCTGTACTGAGATTTGTCCTTTTGTAGCCATGTAATAAGCACAAAATGTAATTCTGGGTTAAGATGTGACAGAATAATATTGGGGGTATAAAGGAAAAATAGTGGTGAATGAGTCCTTACTGAGAAGCAAAGAATTGTTGACCCTCCATGTGGAACTCAGTCCAACCAGATGATCCCATCTGAACTTGGAACTAGTTTCTTCTAGATCACTATCTGTGCAAGTATCTGTATACGCCTCCGAAGTGCTTGAAGATGAAATACAAATAATGGGAGGTGATTCTAAATTGCTTGGACTGTGAGTAAGCCCACTCTTTCCTTCAAAACTTATTTCCTGGAGAGAGTCCAGATTTATTTTCAATTAAAATGAGAACAGAACAACTCTTGCTGTACTTGTTCTTCAGAGACTCCTCATCTGCCTCAAACTGCAGTTCTCGGGCATGTGACTTCATTTAAAAAAATGAAACACTTTTAGGCCATCTGCGTTTTTCTGCATAGCAAGCAGCCTTATGTAATCCTGTTCTGCTGACCTCTCTCCTGCTGCAAGGCCGGTCTGCACAACCATTGCGTTAGGAGGAAATGGCAAGAGGCCTTTTGGAATACTCTCTCCCCGAGCACGGTCATAAATCAGCCTCCCAACTCCTACACTTCTGGGCACTGCATCCGTTGTTGTGTCTGACATAACACCATCCCCTGGGTTTTGAAGCATATGTCCTGATCTTGCCTTCTCAGCGGAGGATTTGTGGGAGGGGATGAGAAATTCCAAAACCTGAATTCCTTCGGAAATCAGCGTCATTCAGTGTTGGTGATGTGTCCCCTTGGCTTATCAGATGAGCAGCCCATTGCACGTCATCCTAAACTTTACCACTATTAGTCATGAAGCTAATCCAGAAGAACTGGGAGAAGGGTAGTGGCTGCATTGTTTGAAGGCCAGCTAAATGAGAACATATGTGCTACCGAGGAACAGCTACAGCTATGTCTACGTTGTGAAACTATATTGTGAAACAAAGCTGACACAGCCTCAAAACTATCAATTTCCTGTCTTGTTGATAAACTTCAGTACCCTGCTTAAGAACTGTGAGGCTAGAATGAATCTCCCCTCACTTTCTCATCCCTCTTACCATTTTTCTAAAGGAATCGTTTCTGGATTGGTTAAGTTAAAATTGAGAATATATCAAAATAAAGGTGCTACTACATTGTAATACTATATTGCAATGCATATTCACCATTGCTACAGCATTTTCTTGGCTAACTCTTCAACAATGCCTGCAATTTAAGCACGTGACAACTTAATTCGCGGCAGCAAACCCAGGAAAAAAAGCAGGGCAAATGTTTCTGTTCCTCAGTTTACCTATCTCTGAAGCAGACATGCTAAAGACCTTTCACCTGAAATTCGTTCTGACAATTGAAGACTGACCAGTTTTTGGCACCATATGGGAGAGACATTAGCTGTCAACAGAGGTGGAGAGGTCAGTTTGAACTACAGTCATGTTTTTGGGGCTATTTCAATGTTTCAGGAACCAAAAAGGCAGGTAGTTCCTTGTCTCTGATAGATTTTGTTCACTGACTTCTACCAGTGCACCACTTTGCATCACTCGTGCTAACACATACAAATATTGAAAAGCAGTATTTTATTCTGTAACATACCAAGGTGTTTGGAGACTTGAACTACGTCTATTAACCATGGAGTTCCACACTTGGACGGAAAGCAACACCAGTTTGAAACATCAGCCATGATGTATTATGTCATCTTGACTGTGGTATTATTTGTATTGTTATTATATGGATTTAAAAAAAAAAAAAGAAAGGTAACGTTTTTCTGACAATGGCAGCAGTTGTTTTTAAGCAACAGCCTGTAAGACAGCAGGCAAACAGAGAAAGCCAGTGCTTCTGGTACAGAATGATGGCCAGGCTCTCCACCAGAAATGGCTTCATTTTGGGACTATTGAAATGATTCTTAAGAGTTCTCCATCCAGGGCTTGGGGACAACCAGCAGGGTGGCAGGTTAAAACCAGGGTGTGTGCTAGATGGCTTTATGCCAGAGCACACTCAGGCTCTGTGGAGAGTGAGGTTACTTTCTGTTGTAATGGAAGCCTTACCCCTGATCACACAACTATTTTTATGCAGCCTCCCCTCACCCCCTCCCCTTCAATTGCACGATTTTCCCAGCAGCTTGTCTGAAATCGCAACCGACAGGCCAGTATTCATCTTGGTAGCCTGGCCGCTCTGGTGTCACCAGTATGAGACTTCAAAGGGCAGCATCAGCTCTTTCACTGCTGATTACTCAGGAGGTAAAAAGTTCGATAGGAGAGGAATGGGAACAAAGTACTCCCCTTCACATGGAAATGTTAGAAGATGAGAAGGAAAGACAGGACGATGGGCATAGTAAACAACTACCATAGTTGCCACACAGAGGTTGTATTTTACTCTCACCTTACCTGCAGGCTTACCAGAGAGTGGCATTTTGGGAGTTCTGCTTCATACTGTGGGGAAGATAAAGACCCAAATGCCCACAGACTAAAATGAATAGAAATTCTCAATACACTGTCTCAGTATTTCTATTCTGCTGTTTCACATTGTCTGTAAACCCAAATAGTAGCACTGTAACCATTGTCTGTTTCTGTTTTCAAATCACAACGAAAGTGAATAACAATTTTGAAATAAAAGCTGAAGTTTTGACATAGCCATGAAATAGTAGAGTCATGAGCCTATGAAACATAGGTTTCACACATTGTCTCTGAGGATGTACCTGCATAACAAAATACAAAATTCAGACTGCCGATCCAGCCTGTGTACCTGGAACAGCTCAGCTTTTCCCTCCTTCTCAGCCATTCCAAATGGGATTTGTTATTTTTCCATGGCAAATTGCATGGTTGTGCAGACATATCTTCAGGTGTTTAATAGAGAGGGTATTTAAGCACTGCAATAATTTACCTAGGAATATGGCCATTTCTCCATCACTTGGAGTCTTTAAATAAAATCTGGAGGTCTTTCTGATGATTTGCTGCATCTCAAGTAAAAACACGAGCTTCCTAAGGGAATTTCTGCAGAAGAGTCTGTGTTTTGTAAGAAGTCATGTTAGATAATAATAAAGATCATTTCTGATCATGAAATCTGTTAGTCTTCCTCAGTGGAATTATTCTGGAGTGACAGCCTCATAATTAAAGCAGAATTTGATTTTGATTTTGCAACTAAGATACCACATTATCAACCACAAAAAAAGGAGCGAGCAATATTGAATTTTTAAGTTCACTCTAACCATCGCTGTTTTTGACTTTTTTGAGTGCCTAACACCACATCATTAACAGACAAAATACTAATGGCATTAGCAAAACTATCTGGCAAAATACAGAAAATTTGCTAGCATACATTATATAGGCTTTTCCTCAAAACAGATTTTTGGACTCACTTTCTAATATCTGCAATCTTTTAGGTAATCATAGGATGGAAGTGCCTGTCTGAGAGATGAGGTAGCTTTCTTTGTATTCTTAGGCAGCTGAAATGAATAATACCTTAATCCCTTGGCTACTTCATTTGTAACTGCTTGGTAATTGTGAAATGGTACATTACTGCTAAAGGATTAATTTAGTTCCTGCATGAGAATTCTCAGCGCATAGCACATCTGCAGCAGCCCTTCTCAAAAGAAGGTGACTCAGTTTCATCTAACAGATTAGAATTCTGCACCTTCTCTGCTTCCGATTAATTTCTGAGAACTTAGACTACAAACAAATAGCATTTCCACAGTCCTTGCTGATTCAGATAGTATGTCTCCTGAAACTGCAGGTAAAGGAATGTTCATTTTCAGACCACTGCATATAATACCGGAGATGAATAAAATTACAGGTTTGCAAAAAATTCTAGAGATAAATAAAATTATAGGTTTGCGTAAAAAGAGACCAACATTGCAGGTTTCTGGCCAAACCTTTCTGTGGAAGCAGGTGAAAAATAGCTGCTTCCCCTATTGTGAACATCAATACGTCTTTTCATTGGTTTTTTTTTTCTGACCACTCAAAATTCCTGAAAATAAATACCAAAGCATGTAAGACTGCACAAACTGCTGACCCTTTTCATATTACTCTGAAGGGAAAGAGATACAGATAAATATCAGAAGAGGACATAAGAAGTTGTCATTTCTTAAGATGCCTAGACTAACAATACCAAATTCTGGAAAAATGTCAGGTCATGTCATTAGACAGAGTATCGAACCAATTAGAATATGGCTCACCAAAGTGTAATAGAAGAATCATCCAAATCTTCACCAAAACTGAAATGTAAGTGGAAAAATCATGTACTGCCATTCATGGTGCAATGTTCAGTGCTTACAGAATCACCCAGGGCAGGCTTATCTGAGCCATAAGAAACATATTACTCCACCTATAGACTTTACAACTTAAGGAACCAAAGTTATAGACAAATTTAGCAGAGATTTCTGTTGAAAGTTGAATCAGACCATACTAATACTTTTGCATCTCTGCCAGAGCTCACACTCAACGCTTTAAAGGAATTAAATACTGCAACACTCCTTGTTACAAAGGCAAAATAAGGAATCTCTTTCTTTATAGGCTCAGCAGAACTCCAGTACTTGTAGACACCTATATTGGGGGTAAAACAGGATGGGAAAATACCTTCTGTTATTCCTCTCAACAAGGAACACTCAGCATTTCAGAGGCTGAAGGCCAGCAGCATTCAGTTCCCTTTTGCTTCCTTCTCCTCAGTGGGACATAGCAATCGGGTAGAAAGCAAAGAAACTAATGAGAGATTCACAATAAAAAAATGGAATGGGAAATATTTAGGACATTTGGGAAAAAGAAAAGAAAAAATCAACAAAGAAATTAACAGAGAGTAGGTAAAGGAGAAAGAAATTAAAAGCAGGCAGGTATATTGGTGTATTAAAATGGGTTCTTCAAAATCCAGGGTGGTCCAAGAGCTTCACATTGAAGACTGGCAGCCACTTTGGGACCTTTCCCTGTGCCTTTGTAGGCCCTGTCGTGGCAATACCATGGAGGCTCACCTGTGGAAGTACCTGGCAGTGCACAGGAAGAGCGCTTAGTGAAATATTTTCAATAGCCATCCTTTGGCAACTGCAAGGCTGCAGGTAAAAGACAGCAGGCCGGATGAAATCATTCTGTAAATTAACTTCTCACCTGAGCTTTAGGTTGTAACGCTCTAGTTTCTGTTTGTGCACCTACCACTGCTTGACTGGCTCCTTGGAACTTTGAGACAGTATATATGTATTTATGAATGGTAATACTTTGATGCATTTTTCAACTCAGCTCCTCCATCATGTAACATTCAGTTACAAATGACAGTATAATAATTGACATTTTTATGATGTCAGCTAGTACTGCAACTTGTAAAAAAACTTGATTTCCAATACCAAGCTAATATACTCATCCAATGCCTAAAATAAATTTGCTTATCTTAAAACTGTGATAGTTAGATACTTGAATTTGCTGTTGGATCATCATATTTTATTTGCATGTGTCACACCAAAGGTTAATAATATTTTTTCATTTGAATAGAGGTATTGGAGATTGGCAAAGCCTGCCAATAATTCAGAGGTAATTGATGCGTCTGCTTGCAAATTCATAGATTTCATATACATCTTGTCTGTTACAATGTGACTCATTCTTCTGCCTGTGGTCATTTGTATGGGGTGACATTTATGATTTAGTTTTACAAATTAAACTTAAAGCAGCTATGTAGCTTAGTTTCTTTGGCATGATAATTGGACAGTATATTATAGAACATTAAGGTCTATTCCCATTCTCTTTCAGCCCAGTTTTCAGCAATGCAATCTATATTTATATGATGCTAAAAAATTATTGATATCAACTGCTTCCATCTGTTGTACAATGAGATACTGAAGAGGCAAACAGACTCACGGGTAAAGCAGGGAGTGGAGCTTAGGAGATACGGATGCAGATCTCAGCTCTTTCCTGTTCTGTCTCAATGACTTAAACCCTCCATGTTTCAGATCACTGCCGGTACAACAATACTAACTCTGTTTCTCTTATGCACAAAGGTAGAGACAGGAACCATTTATCTTGCTGAATATACATTGTGTAACATGGCAGATCTCAATCTTCTTTGGAGCCTCCAAGCATGACTGTAATGCCAATACAGTGAAAGGCAATAGTGTATTCTGTATTGATTCACTCATTAAAACCATTGAAATACTTGTAACAAGAAGCCTGTTAACAGGGACTAGAAGTATTATCCGAGACTCTGAAGTTCTCCCATATATTATTTTTGCTATGGTATTTACATCCTGCTTCCCGTGTGATGACAGCGGTGTCTCAAGAATTTCCTCTCCACAGCCCTATTAGGTTCCTTTTCAAAGCACAAGACTCCCCCGTACACGTGCTGTCCATTGTGTGACATGATGCTGAAGTCTGAGATCAGCTCAGGGAGAGGAGCATTAAAGAAATTTCTCTTTGAGGAGAATTTTTTCTTTTTTTTAGCCTCAGCTAATTTCCTTTTTAGTCATATTAGGGCTTGTTTAGGGTATCTTTGAAACTCACAGGAGTTTTGCTGCTGAACTGTGAGGGGAAAAAAATCAAAAATGTACTTCGTGGGCTGAACTTGCAGGTGGAGTGGATAAAATCATCACTGAGAAGGCAAATTTAATGCAAGGCCATAGAGGAATTTTTGAGTATGTCAGTGTACCCCAGATGATGAGTACAAACTTTACACCCTTCTAGACATTTCCTCACCTCTGAATTTTGAAGAGTATGTTTTGCTAGGGGCAGCTACTGTTCCCAGGAGGAATACGGTTTCCTTTGATTTCTCTCAGTCTGCATTCCATAAGGTGACAGTGAACGCTGCGTCCTGTCCTCAGCAGCTGCAAAGCTAATGGGTGTTAAAGGAACTTGCCACCTTCAGTCCTTGCTCCTCACTGTGCCAACAAGAGCCCCACACCTACCAGTTTTCCAGACAGCAAAGGTGGCATGAGCTGGACTATCTGATAACAAGTCTGGTCAGAGCCGTTCTGGGTGTGAAGACTTCTGGTCAGAAGATGCTAAATAGTATCTCCAGGGAATAATGAAAAATTATGTGTGTTTCTAGTAATTCCAAAGAAATGCTGGCATCCTGAATGTGATGATGTATTTCTTCAAATATCTAGCTCAAATATAGAGTCAAAAGTTTTATTTTCTCACTGGAAGAATTTTTGTGTTGGGTACATATATCTTGAAGTATTAATATCCCTCAGTCTGTAATTAATTAGCTCAAGCAGCTTTGATGATGTTTACAGAGAGAGAAGCAGTGGAGATTGCCTGCAAGGCTCAACAGTCTTAGTAGAACAGGCTTCTTCTGGTAGGCAGGGATTTTAATAGCACTTCTCACTGCAAAACAACTCAGCCAGGGTTATATTATGATTATTGCTAGCCTGCTGTGGAAGGTGGAACTTCTCTGAATGTGAGTGTTTGAACATCTGATTAACTGTTGTAAATGTGAGGATAAGGCTGGGGGAGATTTGACAAGGAGAACTTGCATTTTGTCAGAGAGCGCTTGAGTCAGAGCTTCCACTGCTTGCAGGACTGCTTCCAGTTTAGCGTATGAATGTCCCAGGTAGTGCACGTTACAAACAGTAGCTGCAGAGATGTAAAAGAAAACCTACCGATGGAAGGTGAGAGGGAGAGCAGCTGGAGGGCTTGTTTCTGAACAGAAAGAATTAAGAGAGAAAAAAAAAAGGAAGTGGGGACAGAGGGAGAGAAAAAGGAAAATTGGTAGAGCAGTATATCAAAAATGTACCACAGAAAAAAGATTCTGTTTCCCAAAGTTAACATTGTCTAACTCTGTACTTCAGACCAGTTCTACTCAAACCATGTATGCTGTTTGGTTCGTGCTTTACGTGCATTCAATTACAGGAGTTATCTGTTCTCTGTAGGGGTTATCAATAGGGGTCATCCAATTCTTTGGGTTAATTCTTCACTTAGTCGTCTACTGATACAGAGCAAATGCCAAATACTTTAAAGGAAATAGCAATAGTAGGGATCAGGCTATATCTTTTGTATTTTGCGCTATGATTTTTTTTTAATAGTTGCTGCTGCGGATATGTTTTCAAATTGGCTTGTGGCCCAGAGAAAAGAGAAGCAAAAAACCATTTTATCCGATATTTATCCAATATCTTTATCATGTTTATTTTCCTCCCTTACTTAAACGGGGATGTTCTTTTTGCCCTAAGGTTACAAAGTAGCAGGTGCTTTTCAAGCTGTCCGAGACTATAAAATAAATTCATGCAGCTTTTTAAATGGAAAATTATTATAAAAACAAAACATTTCTAGGGTTTACATAAGAAATCATAGTCTAATTCAGATAACATGCGCAGAATCACAAACAACTGAGAGCTTACGAAGAAAAACCTTTAAAATATGTGGCAAGGAAATGTGATTTATCGAGTAAATTTGAGAAAACTGATCTGTTTCTTGGTATTCTACAAAAAGAAGGAAATGCTAAATTAGTTTATCTAGTAAATAACTTAGTGAAAAATACTCATTTATCTCATTGTTGTACCCAGTATATATTCAACTCAAGCCCTGGTCCTAGATATGTTTAACTGAATTATGTATTGTTACAACTCTAGATGCTCAAAGACTGGATGCTTTTCCCAGTGGCTACGACTACATCAGATGCCAACAACTAGGTGAATATTTCCCTACAATGCTTGCTGCCCTGAGGTTTGATCCTGTATCATTAAAATCAGTGGGAATTTTGCCAATGATTCCAAGTGGTGCAGAAGGACATCTATCATTAAAATCTGCATAAATGTTCCACCTCTGATCCCAATATTCGATAAGTTCACACAGCTTCCAGCAGAGCTTCCAGTAAACAGTTCTCTAAACTACAGCTTCTGGGGCTTTGTTGAACTGAACTGAAAGTGAACAAATTCAACACAGAAGCAGGACAGGTAGAAGAATGCACAAACTACAGCAATGTTTTTTGGCTGTGTTACATTATGTACATAAATTTACAGACATACATACACCAGTTAATCAATCATCTCCAGTCAGTAATGTCGGGGTATCTTAAATGATATTGTACTGTGGGACTGTGTTCAGGCAATTCCTTTTCACTCTATTATAACTTTTCATCTTGAGCCAATATTAAACTCCATTTATCACAATAGGTGGCAGTAGCTATACCATTTTCAGCAGCATCTTCTAGATAAAAACACCCCAATGTCTCTCTGCAGCACCATTAGCAGTATTGACTGCTCTATTTTCTCTCAATAGAAAGCCCCTCACAGATACCTGACTGTGGAAAAGGCATCCTCAGCAGCATTAAACATCTTTTGAGCAATGTTTGAAGGAGATGAGATTAAATACTCAGTAAGAGTTATGGGCAAGGCTCTATGCCATTTTCATTTAGGGAATTTGATCATTAAGGGGACGTGCTTTTCCTTGTCGGTGATGTTTTATTGTCATTTAAGTGGGCTCCTGCCATACAAAGGGATGGAAAGTTATTAATATTTTGGCTAAAACACCCTCCAACCATTCTTCATGTAACTCTCAGCAACAGAACAACTGACAGAAGCAGTGAGGTGATCAGAAGATGTATGGAGAGGATAGCTGATTTTTCGTCAGTCATTTATCTTGTCCCCTTTCGAGACTGCATGCTGGGACACAGGGTGTTCAATTGGTGCCCAAGGGATTATCTCAGATCATCACTTAGAAGCAATGAAGGAATGCTATTATTTTTCTACTGCAACTGTAAAAAATGTTAGCAAGTGCCAAGGAGTACAGTATAGCTGTTAGAGCAAAGGACAAGGGGCAGCTGGTCTTTGCTTTATAGCTGCTTGGATGATTATCTCAGCTAAGTCATATTAAAGGAGGTAGGAGTGGAATGGTGGGCAGAGGTGGAAATCAGAACATCTATTTGTTCTTAATTAAGTGGCCTCTTATTCTTTCTACCAGTCTGCCAGTAACTATAAAGGAAAATAATGGCATTTGAGACATCATAGGAGAAATTACCTGAAGATTTTTGCTCTTGGAAGTTCTGCATACTGCTATTAGTGTGTCTTCTTAGCTAAATTACTCACATCTGCGTAGAGTATGTGACAGAATATGCCTTTCTAGTCCCTTCCACCATGCTCGTTTTAGTCATGAAAAGGTTCTGTTGCACTGAAATGACATCTGTATTACTGCAATCAGAGACAGAAAATGCATATGATATACCCTGAATTCAATGCCCTGGCAGCTGACAAGCAGAGCTTTCTTTCTGACCTCTGGGATCATATCTCCATTAACAGAAAGAAGACAAAACTGGTCTCAAAACAGACGGTGACAGAAACTCAGGAGGCAGTGGGAAACTGAAGAACTGTTTTTAACTGTTATGAAGTCATTATTCCTGTCTTGCACTGCCAAAACTGCAGTTTTGGGACCACATCTCTTCAAGCTTTTGATAGATTTGTGGCCAAATAATTCACTCATGCTATTATGGCATTTTCACACCCAGGTAAGAACAAGAAGGTTGGGCAAATAGAATATTCAATTTAACTGCTACAAACGCTTTGTTTACTTTCAAAACTAGATAGGAATGCTTCTTCATAAAAACAGATTCATTCCTCCCTATTTAATAAATTATTAAAATGTTATCCTCTCAGGTATGGCTATTCTCTAAGCCAAGGCAATGCTTTTTCTGTGAAACGGGTGTATCACTACAGAAAGTGGGAAGTAAAACAAAAGTTGCAGGGAAGCAGCAGGGAACAGTCCCATCCATACCTATGTGGGAGAGTCCTAGAAAGAAGTGTACTGGAAGAATTATCTTTGAGGTTTTCTGTTAAAAAAATGGCTACATGCTGCAAGCAGGTACAATGCAACAAGCATTTGACTCTTAGCAAATATTATGCTTATGTTCATTTTCTAGAGATAATAAAGTATGTAAATTTAGATATGAACATTAGATGAGTCCCATTGGCACCTGACAGATTAAAAGCAGAGCTCTGCCAGTTTTCATACCTTTCCCTGGCACTATCTTTGCTTTTTGCATTATATCTCTCCTGACTTCATGGAAAATTGACCGCATTGGGTACAAAGAAAATTACAAAAGAATGCCAAGAATACACACAGTGCACTTTTACCCTATCTGAACGATGACCCATCCACTTTTTGAATCTTGGAGTTTCATGACTGCAGCACGGTTATAACAGTTATTGCCAGCAGCCAGATGACATTTTTTGAGTGACGCACGTGTTTGACAGTTGCTTTATAGACACATTTGCTTTCAGTGAGACAAATTTTCAGATCAGGCACAATTGCATCAACTCACAGACTACAGCTGAGGACAAACCTACCTCGCTCTGCTTCACAGCCGCCTATTAAACTGCAGGGCTGTGCAGTTAGGGATACGTGTTCCCAATGCTTGCAAAACTTCGGTTATACTTAGCCTTGAGCACCATGCACTTGCCCACCATCCTTGCCAATGTGAGTCTGCATGTGAAATGACCTAAGAGACATCTGAAAAGCTTGTTGTCTCACCAGCTAGTTTATAAGCCTTAGCTGAGCTTGAAAATTCCTCTTTAGTCCCAGCTTCACCTTATAAAACAAATAGTAAGTAATGAAGGGCAAGAGAGAGACATACCATGCGTGCTCCTCCTGTGTTTATTCTGGGTTTCCCTCCAGGTCCTCTCCTTCCTGTCCTCTTTCATCCTCTCCTCATGTTCTCTGAAAGTACATGACTGGAAAGGTCAAATTTATCTACTTCCTCAGTTTGTTGGAGGCTGTTTAAAAAGTTTCTTCCCAAAGCTCTGTAAAAATTCAGCCCCTTTCACTTTTTTTTTTTTTAATTTCTTGTGAAACACAGACAACACTCAGGAAAGGGAAAAAATACACTGACTGAATTTAAAAGTATACTGCCAATATTTCTTGCTCCATGGAAAGGCAGTCTCCCTCAGCATACTGGAAAACATCCAAACTAATAACTGTAATTAATAGCTATAGTAATCACATCCCATGCAACTGCAGCACGTGACCCCTCGTAAGCATGAATATATTTTCCCTCTGGCACCCACTGAGAGAGAGAAATATTATCTCGCTTGCATAGGAAGATCAGAGAAGCCAAGCCACTTGACTTGAGCCCCCAAGCACAACCATGGTAGGTAGCCCTGTGGATCTGCTACCGGCCTTGGGGCCTGTTGGGCCATGGCACCCCATGGCGGCCTGTCAGCCAGGAGGCAGAGGCATCCCTTCTGTGGGGGATGCCAGACAACCAGCAGCGGCTCCTGGTGGGCTGGGCTGGATTGGTAGGACAGGACCATCGCTGAAGCCACAGAGGTGGCAGGTGACACTGTCCCTGGCCAGAGCAAGGAGGGCAGGGGAAGGCTGCCCACGGGGGCTCCCCAGGGGCCACCACCCCTCCCTCTGACTGAAGGGCACGGCTCTGGCCCTGGCTGCCCCTACAGCGTCCCCAGTGCCCTCCAGCGACCCAGAGGGAGCCACCAGAGATGGCAGGGGCAGGTGTCACCAGAGGGTGTCACCTGACAGGCGAGAGGGGATGGGGGCATTTCCCCTCTTGCCCAGGAGGGGGGTCCCCTCCCCAGGCATGGCAGGGAGGGTAGGCCATTCCCTGTTCCCTCCTTCAGCCTTTTTGTGTACCAGGCCACTGCTGAAGCTCTCCTTCTCTTGCAGCTTACTATGCAGCATACCTAGCTGAAAGGTACATGGCCCCCCTCAGCCCCACTTCTTGCAACAGCAACGCGCAGCAGCGCAGGGTCCGGCCTCCTCCGTAAATTGGAATAAAACTGGGACCATAGCCATGTGGTGTCCTTCCTCAGGGCATCTCACACACCCAGGGATGTGAACTATGGGCTGGCCACTGGTGTTAGACCAAGCAGATGGATTATGAGCACCCAAAGACACTGAAGGTTAAAATATAATTATTTTTCCCTTCAAAAACAGACACCTGCCTTTTTCAGAGCCTGAACAAGTAGAGGGCTTTTCATGCACCAGTGCCACAGTATGAGGGCAGTTGTGGACAACAGCCTCGGGTAGGGCTGCTGAAGGACAGGAGAAATTCAGCAGCAAAGCAAGCTATTCATTTAATACAGTAACAAAGTCTGTGAAATCATGCTTTATCCTTCCTACACGTTTCACTTAACTGAAAAACAGTCAGTCTGGACAAAGTCCAGCCGTATAAACACAAGTACACACAGGGTTCAGTTGTGTAAACATAAGCAAAACAAGTTTGGTACCACTCCCAATTAAGCCACTGTGAGCGAGTAGAGGGGTGAGAAGCCAAACGAAGAGAGGAACCGACTAAACAAGTGAGGCGATAGCTGGTGCCCAGTCCTGTGCTCAGCCCTCTCATCGTGCAAAACAAAATGCAGTTACATGGGATGTAATTGAATAAGACACGGCTTCAACCTGCTTTTTGTGAACTTAAATGCATCAGCTTTATACTTAAAAAAAAAAAAGTTATGTCATTTATGAAGCTTGCTGACCTTTATATATGACCTGTTTATGACATGTCTGTACTTTCTTATCCTTCCTTGACCTTCCTCCCTCTATCACTGTGAAATGGTTTTGTTCATTTATTTATTTACTTACTTTCATGTATTTGCAATATATTATTTTTTCCAGAAATAAATACACTGAAAAAAAAGTTAATAAAAAGCTACAACCCTCCAATGTAAAAGGTAGACTCCTTTAAGCCTTGTTCTCCATACAGATTTATAATTTTGTCTGGAGGTCCCTTTCCCATATATTCATATCAATAAACTGCTTAGAAAAATACATAGTCTGATTTCTATTTTAAAAAAATGCATGTTCTAGACTAATGCTAATAATTAAATGGAGTGGGGACACATCCATGTTGTCGATGTAATCTGTTGACCTACATCACGATAAATCAAGTTGTAGATGTTGGTCTACATGCTGATATACATTATCTGGACTGTGACAAGAGTGCACTCCTGTAATGAAGTTCATGTTGGATTTACTGCAAGTTTTGCATCTTTCATTCCGCAGGGCAAAAAAGTTTTTTTTCTGATGTTTTATGTATTTTTCTGTAAGAAAAGTATCCTATTTCTTCATGTACGCTCAAGGTCATCAATAGTCCAGGGAGGCTGCAATGGAGCAAAAAAAGCCCTTTGCCGTTCTTAAGCCCAATTCTTCCTAAGTACAGGAAACACAGGATTAACTGCTCATATTCTTAACTAATTTTGTGACAACACATATTATTTCTATGTTGCTTCTGACTATATATTGTGGAAAAATATTGCAGTACTGGGAATATCTTTCTGGGAAGCTGCAGATTCATCTTTGCACCATCCTGACAAAAAAGTGCATCTGATACAAGGACCTGGAATAACTTCTTCATTTTCTAGTCTGGAATTTTTCCAGCTCTTCTCTACTGTATCCACACAAAACCAAAATGCTGGGGCACTCTTGAGGTAGGGTAGTTTCCTCCTAGAAAAATGGTATTTCAGTCTATGGTAACTTCAAATCTTCAGTCTGTAAGCCCCTTTAGGTTACTGGAGTTACGGCTGTGGAACTTGCTGCTCTGAGTGTTGTTTTGTACCCCTTTCCTTGTGTCAAAGGAAAAGGGGTTAATACTATTTGCTTCAAACTTGGCATAGACTCAGTTGAGAGAGCAATCTCTGAACAGAAATTGTGCTTGCAGTCTCTATCCCATTTGGAAAACTTCAAATGAATAAAAACATAGGAAATGAGAGGTTTTGAGAAAATCTATAACCACAGGGACATCTCTAATAACCTGTTTTGGCTCCTAAGGTGCCTCTGGAGAGTTGGTTTAGACCAAGACCTTTGGAAATACAAGGAAACAATTTCCCACAGGACAAATTGATGTAGAGAAATACGGTTGCTAGTCCATTCTTTATCTTGCAGAAGAAAAAGTTTCAGATAAACAGACTTTTTCATATCCCTAAGGAGATAAGAAGTCAAAGATGCAGGCATGATTAGGTTTTTGCTTTACTTGTAAAAACAAAAAATTTCATCTTGGTAACCTTCTGAGCAACAGGCTTATGCAGTCATATGCTGGAGCTTATTAACATGCAGAACGCATGCAAGGAAATATAAACCTGTTTCCTCTATTGACATATAAACAAGTGTAAAAGGGTGCCATGCACAGTCTTCATAAGATACATGCCCTGATGTCTCAGAGCTTAACCAAGAACCCATATCAAGCCTAGCCTCAGAATGATAGAGGGTGGCAAAAGGTGAGTAAAATTTTACTTACAAATGAAACCCAGTGATTTACAGTGTTATGCTTTGGATGTAGAGCCAAGACATCTCCTATCAATCATCCAGAATAAAACTGTCACTTTGGAGTGGCTGGAGACAGACAGACCTGCTGGAAATTTCAGAAAAACTTTTCAAAACACAGGTGCACCAGATTAGGCACCTAACAACAAACCTAGGCCTACACAGGAAGCTAGAATTTCAGGAGCACTGAAATCCCTGAGGCCCTACAACAAAATGACTGGTAATGAAATTACCAAACAAACGTTTGGCAGCCAGAGGCCAATATTTTTGCCCTTAAGGAGCTACACTGATCACGTCTACAGTTATTCATAAAATTCCTTTTTTTTTAATATATAAAAACTGCTTGTAGTCTTCTTGTGTTTTGGTCATTTACTTTCCAATATGATGGTACTCAATTGTAAACAGTTTAGGAAGAATACGGGCAGAGAGGACTTAATTGACTAGCTCTGAGTTTATAAGCTCATAAATATGTTCCCCAAAAATAGACCAAGTGAGCCCAAATCACAACGTTTGAAAAACTTGAATTTCAATATCATTTGAAAAATTTGCTGACTTCTTAACTTCCTACTTTCACTCCCTTAATTGGAGCCTGTTTATTAGCACTACATGATGCAAATTGAGGGGTAGAGCTGTTATAAGCTGAGCTTTTTTAACCAACTGCAAGGCCAATATTGTATACTTGGAGTATATAGAAAAGTCCCAGCAATAAAAGCGAGCCTGATGAGATGCTGAGCTGAGCTTGGGAAGCAAGTTACACTGAGGTGGCACCTTTGCTTAATGACAAACGCAAGGTAACTCAAGGCAGCTCACCCCTCACCAAAAAAAGAGATAAGCGATAACTTTCCTTGACAACAGCCCTACAAGCTGTGATTCCTTCAAAGCTGCTCCACTGTAAGACAGGTTTCAGGAGAGGAAAAACCAGACTGTAGCAGGCATTTGAGTCACCGGCCTGCCAGCTACTCACAGCTCCATCAGCTTCCATGCTAGCCTAGGATGAGGCTTAAACTTGGGAGCACACAGTAAGACGCATTGACCACACCTCCCCTTCTGCCTCATAAAATGCAATAGGCTGGCCATAAATAGATATGCTGTATCTAAATGTGTTGCACAGCTTTGAAGCATATAGCTAAGTTTCATTTTGAGGGTGGGGGTAAGAGGAGCATCAAATATGTTAGCTCAGTAACTGTAAGTTAAAACAAATGAAAAAACCCCATCATTTCCTCTTACCCCCCCGCACCTTTCCCAGAACTGTGAGATTTAGCATACCAAGATTTAACATCTCAGTTAGAAAAAGGAGCTCAGAAAGACACAGCAGAACATATGGCATGAAGAAGGTGCTAAACGGCAGAATTTGAAAATGATTTGCAAGATGCTCCATAAATATTCCAAATGCAAACACAAGCTGTTTTTCAGCAGACTCTTGATGGAAGTATATGCACACAATAAACTGATACATTTCTTAGCTCACAAATGGCCTGTTCTAGTGTCACTCTGAATGGCGTGATGTAGAATAAACCTGCGTGTAGGAGGAGCTCGGAATCAGGCAGTTGCTAGCTTGGCCAGACAATGTAATTTTTCCCACTGTACTCCAACAACAGCTGACAATATCCAGTGATGACAATGGTTCTGAGTGCATTGCATCTATTGACCCAAAGGATGAACTCTCAAGAAGCGCAAAATCAATGCATTTCACAACCTATGTTGCTCCAGCGTACAGGACTTCTGGATGTATTTCAGCTGAAGCCTGGATGCATATTTCCAAATGAAGTCAACAGGAGACACTGATGAAAATCACTGTGGTAGGCTTTTAGTTAGGGTAGCAAATTACCTGTGTGTAGCTGCATTGTAGTTGACATCAGTTGACTGGAGCTTCATACTAGGCATTTTAATAATATAATCACAGGCACTTAACAACAACAACAAAAAAAGACAGGAATCCATTTAAAATCTAAGACTATCCAAGCTCTTGCTGCTGAATGCCACTGAGGATATCAGTTGGCATACGAAGTACTGCAGAATGCTAATGAGAAAGGAAACTTAAAGTCCTTTGGGGCACACTGTTAATTCTCATGTAAGTTGGCACAACTCTATCTATTGTCCACCCAAATGAGACATAATCTTAAATTTCCATCTATCAAAAAACAATGTCCTTTCTTTGAGTGCAGTGAAAACAGAAGGATGTGGCTGAAAGCTTCACAAACTGAAATCTCATCACAAAAACAGGTATTTAAGTTAGTTTAGCCAGGTTTGTGATTCAAGAGAACATTTCCCCACAGAGTTCCCTCATTTGGGTGGTACTCAACACACAGCTCATAAAATTCAGCACAGTAGGTAACATACCATTTTATTGTGAATGTTTTGTTTCACCTCCAAGGCATCTCTTAAATGCTAGTCTTTGAGGGACTCATTTGCTTTCATCTGCACAAGCCTCCAGCTGGTAGCCCTGCAGTAAAGCCACAGCCTTCCTGTTTCATGACTCTTATTTCAAATCCTTTAGTGCATTGGAGAGATGCTGACAGAAAAAGAGAGTTGCACAAAGGTGTCTTGACAAGGACTCAGACAACCAAGGCCATGATGTGCCTCTGAACTGCCTCTCCTCAATGTCTCATTAAGCATGGATGCTTTTCCTTTGAGGAAAATAATACAAAATACTGGCATAATCTTTTTAAGCTGCTGTTATAACCTAGGTCTAAAATACATAACATAGACTCTTGCTTTCTTTAAAAGGAAAGGATGCCTTGGGAGACCAACTGCCTTTATGTATGAATATTCTGCTTAGAAGCAAAGGGACATATTTACTATTATTCGCTTACAATATTGCAAATGTTGTTGGAAGCCCTGGAGAAAAGAAACCATACGTGAAGACTGGGAGTAAAATGAACCAATGTAGATAGCAAAAGGGGAAAAATGAAGGAAGAAAGGCAACAGAGAGCAAAAGTAGACAATGATGCAGTCAAAAGATGACCTTCAAGAAATCAGATGCCAGTGCATAAATACTCATTCTGCAGAGTGCTCTCTCTGCCAGCAAAGATAACTCTACAGGAACTGCAGGTGCTGCAGTACACACCCAGAACCCACCAGGTTCTCTCTGCACAATGAGAATCATCCGTGTTGGTGCAAGGAGTTCAACTGGTAAGTTGCATCAGTGCCATGGACTGAAATGGAGGCACTTTGTCCTCAGTCTTAGAGTCCAATCCCTCTCTGTACAAGCATCGCAACATAAAATCTTTCCAGGATTAGCCTTAATGTAATAACATATGATTTATACATGCTTCTTCTCCCCCTCTTATGTAGTACTGTATTTACTTAGGGTGATCAATCTCCTCTCATCTGTCATTAGATTAGCCAGGTCAATACTCATAGATTTCTATTCCCCACATTATTCAAGTATCTCCCACTTGGTCGAGGTTTATTTAATCTTACCCAGATACTGCAGAGCATCACTCCCTACACAATATTCGAGATGAGGCCTCAGCTGATTCTCACACAATGAAATTACTATTTCCCCTCTGTTGACAGTATCTCACCTAAAATTGCCCCCACTTTCATCCTTTTCCCCGCTCCCTCGTGGTTGTGCTACATAGTCATCCTGTGATCCAACAGGCTTGCTTCTCTCTCCTCATGTTGCTTTTTCCCCAGCTGATTCAAAGCCTGTTGACAGCAGAATGTTTTGTTCTGAGTCTGTGTCTAACCCTACATACTACCCTGGACTGAGTATGAATCTTCATCCTATTTCTTTTCTTGTCCTTGAGGTCATCCAGTTTTCAGTGTTAACAGTCCAGTCCCATACTGCACTGATGGCCCCTCTTTGGGCTGTGCCACCACTGCAGTCTATTTGGTCCTCCCTCATTTTGTGACAGGTTTATTTATGAAAACACTGAACAAGATTGCTTTTGAGACCCATCCTTAAAGAACACTGGTAATAGCATCCTTCCAGCTTAAATGCTTCCCTTAATAATCTGTGTCATCTCCTCAGTAAACCAGATACTTTACCACTCTACAGTTCTTACACGAGTCCACATCTTCCTCAGCTGAATATTTAATTTCATATTCTGTACCCTGTCAAATGCTCTACTGTGGGTTAAGCAACACTTGCTGAATTTTGTTTGCCTAAAAAGCAGGTGTTTTACAAAAAAAAAAAAATGAAAAAAAGAACATAAATATATATGTTATTATGCTATGATCTTCCTTTGATAAACTTATGTTGCATTTGATCCTGTTTTAATTTATCTTTATATACTCTATTATTCTTCCCTTCAAATGTGTACAAAGCCATATGCACAAATACACTTAGTTAGACAGGCCTGCAGCTTTTTGGATTCATTTTGCCTTGCCACTCAGTGCCTCAATTGGCAATACATTTGCTGTTCTCTATTCGTAAAAGGCCACTATAACCTGATTCCACTGTAGAAAATCCTTGTGCTGGACATCCATTTTTGTATGCCAGTCCCTTCAGGTATCTAAGATGAAGAGTTGTCATGAGCTGGAGTGAACCGAGATCACAAAGTTTATTTTTTTGTATCTTAGTTGTGGAAATTTTCATTCCCCTCTTCCCATTAGCCAGCTCCTCTATTCTTTTCTTCTTTCTCCCTCCCTCAAACTCAACTTAAAAGAAAATTAAAAAAAAGTATTTAAAATAGGAAATGAGATCATCTTTAATTCTATCCTCATCCTCAGTGCACAGCGTTTCCATTTTTTTCTTGTTCTTCTTATTTGCATGGTTGAAAAATCTTTCACAATTTGCTTAAATTTCCTTTACAAGATCTGTCTCAGCTTGACTTTTGGCAGTTATCATTTTACCCCTGCACTTCCTGACCTCTCAAATGCAGCTTTAACACTAGTTCTGACATATGTTCTCACTATGTTCTTACATATGGGCAATTCCACTCTTCATCTAAATTCCTTCCTCAATAGACACTAAAACGGATTGAATTCTAAAACTCCAGAGAAGGAGTCATGAATATTTTCATAAATAAAGCCACTACCAAATTCAGATCATTACTATTTATGAAATCATGTTATTTGATACTGAGAAACATATGCTGATCAATAAATAAGAATGTGTGCAATTCCTAAAACATCAAGATATACCAATACTTTGAATAAAAAATTCTAACACCCCTTTTTTCCCTTAAAATTAAAATTCTCTTGTTTTCAGAAGTACATTCAGAAGCACAGTTACCATACCTTGAAGTTAAAAAAAACCCCTCACAACTACATCCAATAAGGATTTTCAATCATGCATTGTACGATTAGTTTAAAATACAAAGTTTCCAAAGTAGAAATCAGGAAATGGAGCACATTTTAACTACTTACAACGCACATACTGAACTAGAACTAAGCCCTTATATGATAAAATGGGTGAGGAAAGAGTATAAATAAAACTAAAGAGTTTGAAATACATTGGTGAACGTGCCAAGTAGATTAGGCAAGAGATTAAAACAGTAACCTGTGAGATATTCTATTATGTTTTCTTCAGGAAGTGGTAGAGTGTCTGGTCTAAGATGACCGACTTTTTCTGATTGTCACCATCTATGCTTCAAAAATAATCAGGGGAATGAACCCTGATTAAGCTTATTCTTTTTTTTTCTCTCTCTATGGTGACCGTGCCTTTATGCAGCTTTCCAGTAAGTCAGACCAGTAAGTCGTACCCTGTTTTAGGTAGAGGCTTGTGTTGTGAAGGTGCTGATGGATTAGAACCAAGGCTACGAACCACATAATCTCTGTCTCATACCTGCACCCTGACCACTCACTGAGCTATATTGTTCAACAGTTAGAGGGGAGCTGGCAAGAGGTTGTGCGTATCATGAAACATGGTAAGGGGAAAGAGTGAGTAGTGCAACACAGCTTAGGAAATTAATTTGAAACAGAAGCTGCTCCCTTCAATGAGGAAATGATTTAGCATTAAACAAACAGTTGCCTTAGTAACTAATGTGTTGCCCTTTCCCTCCTTTCACTTTGAACATAACCAACTCTGAACTCAGTTTTTCATCACCTTTTCTGTTTGCTTAACTGGTCTTCTTCAACTGTCAGACAGCCAAATAGTTGCAGTGAAATGTAAGTCTATTTTCTTTTTATGAACTGCCCTAAAATACAAAATGGATTCCAGGACCTGCTCCTCAGCTTTTGTCAATGACAACTTACATCAGATGCGGATCTATCTTTCCAGGTTTTGAGTAGGTAATGAAGGTATTATATCTAAGCAGACAAGCATATTTCTGATCGAAACAGAAGCATCAGGTGTCATGTATTCATCAGGTCTACATATGTGCAGCAGGCTTTCCGAACATCACTTGAAAAATGCACCATCCAGGATGAATAAACTGTGTAGTGTTTCTCTTGATGTTTTACCTGGTCCTATGTAGGAGGTCCAAAATTACCTCAAATGAGCAACCAAATAACTTTAAATGAGAAGGAAGAATGAATTCTTTGTACGTGTTTAAAGTTTGTATTTTCTTTCTAACCTCTGCAACTGCGTTTGATGCACAGATGTGGAAAATAAAGGAAGGAATTATGTTCCTGGCTTTTGACTCTTGATATAACTTTGGATGGAGCTGGGACAATGATTTTCTCAGAGTCAGAATTTTCTCAGAGTCAGAAAATACTCCTCTATATCCAGTTTAGATATAGCCAGAGAGAATAAACCTGCAAATATCTCAGGAGTTAGTCCAGCCTCTTCTGGTGACGATATTACAGAGCAAAAAGCTATAAAACTACCACTACATAAATAATCTATCTATTTACTTATAAGTTCCAGGAGAAACTAATCAGAATATTCATACTTTTCCAATACTGCTCCATTATCTGTAGGATGGATAGAATTTAGGCATAGTCTATATGTCTTCTCAGGTCTTTGAAAAATACAGGTGGATGTCATTGTGCTGAGCAGCCACAAATCCCAACACACTTTTTTGTCTTGAACTTCATGAAGCAAGCTAAGAACAACTAAGCATTGAACTTCCCTCCCACATGCAGGGCCCTAATGACTAATAGTCATGGGTCTCCAGCTTCAGAGTCAGCCATACTAGAAATCCAGGATAAGCAAAACTGTTCCTGGTATACAGCCTGTGCTCCTTGCTCCTGTACCCCATGGCAATGACCCCATCTTTTTCTGCATCAGATTTAAGCCTGAATTTGCCTGGAACTATACACTGATTAATTGCATGAGATCTATCTATTCTACCCCCATTACAAGTTTGAAAATTTATACAGAAAACAGGCATACTTATTTTGTGAACTGTTGGCGTTTCTGCAGCCTTGACACATGGCTGTATTATCCCTGAAACGAACAGATTCAGTGTGAAATCTCAACACGAACCCTTCTATTTGTATGGTTATAACTATTATATTCAGCCAAGTATGTCCAGTGACATGGAGCAAAAAAGAGATAAAGCTAAAAGGAGAAAACTCATAATTCGAGAAAAGAACTTCTCCCCATGCCTAGATACGGGGCAGATCTGATGCCTTGAGTAGGAGAGGGGAAGGAGGGCCAGGGACACTTGTCTGAGTCAGAAGTAGGACACTGAAGTTACAGTCCAATGATCTTTTCCATGTGGAAAACCCAGTGCTCTTAAATTGATGTTCTAGGGACAGCAAATTGATTCATTAGGCTTTTCTGATGTTTCAGTAAGACAATACCCATCAATCTTTAACACTGTTCATAGCCCTAGAGATATACGGTTGAATATATCATATGTTCTGGCATATGAGACACCTGTGTACAAGCCTCAACCTTCAAGAGGAGAAATGACCATTAAGAAATTGCTCCATCTAAAACTGCGAATATTTGTACTATAATCAGTGGTGGTAGAAAAAGCAGCTCAAGCAACAGTGGCAGCTACTGCAAATGGAGCAGAGATTACAAATTTGCCTGCATCTGATTTTCTTACCCTTTTTTCTTTTTCTTTAGGTAGCCTCACTGTGTTTGATATACTTTAATGTTAGAACCTTATTTGAGAAAAAAAGAAGAAAAGCCAAACAGGAAACAAATTGCCCACTCTGACATGCAGCTAGAATGAAACTGCACACCACAGACTCATTCTGGGGAGGTTAAGACTCAATTATTTAAGCGGAGAACTTGTATAAAGACTCCAGAACTGAAAAACGCCTTTTTACCTCTTATGTGAATTAAGATTAATTATAATGCCTGGCTGACAGAATATTAGTCAGAAGCAGTAGAAAAAAAGACCACATTCATTTCTTTTGTGCTAAAGCCATTAGCTTAAAATAGTTCATAATTGGTTTTAGTCTGATGGTGAAAGCAGAGCTGCCATTTTTTTAAATGGACAGTGTAAATCCAGCAAGAATACTTCCAGACAGGGCCGGATTCTGAGAGGATCACTCAAGATAAGTTTCTCTGCTAGACAGCTACTCAGGCATTTTGGACAGCTTCATGCACAGAATTCCATTCTTCAATTACCCAAACTTCATTAGAGTTAAAATTGGTGATCACCAGAAACAAAATCAGATGAGTTGCAGCCTGACATAAGATCAGTATTGGAAAAAAGGACCGCTCAAACACTAGTGAATGGGCTCAGTAGCTTTCAACTAATGTGACTTGCAAAGAAGAATATGTAACAGTTCCACACACTATGAAAATTAATTTTCCTAGATGGCTGGTGGGTAAAATTTCACATTAAGTGGTGTTTCACCCATCTGTTTGTACTTCATGAGAACATGATATCTCGGATTTTGCGTGAGCTCACTGAAATTAAGGGAGTATAGCCTGAATTAAGCCTGCAGGATCAGGATTTATTAACATGAAGAGGTTGTAAGATCTGTTTCATGAAGGATTTTGATATTTTGCTACCTCACTGCTTTCAGGACAGGAATGAAAATAGAGTGTTTCAAAATTCTCAAAGGAAAATGTTCAAAGACTAAAATAGTCAGAGTCAATTGATTTCTACATTTTTATACTGTAGTATGGTCCAGAAATAAAATACAAATTCCAAAGTCATTTACGGGGAAAATCTAAACAGATTCCTTTTTATGAGAACACTGCATTATTGTGATGTGCACCCAACTCGGCAAATTTATCCATTTTTCTTAGGAGTTGTATTTTTGATGGAATTTTGTCCCCGCAGGTTTTCTGAGCCAGCCTCTGTTATTACATATTTACAGAAAGACAACAAATGAGGACTGAGTAGTTTCTGAGCGATGGAATGCCAGTGATTTTTGACAGATATGCAAGCAGTGGAAGAGATATTTGGAACTGTTATTAATAAATGATTAACAAATAACTAGAATTACCAGTTGAGCTAATATGAATGAGTATTCACATGGATCTATTTGCACGCATCCATAGGATGTATGTGTGCAAGAGACAGAAAAACAGCAAGTTAGAGACTATTTGTATAAACATATTAGACTACAAACGAAGTAAGAGACATTGCAGAGCAACCCTCCCCATCATGAGGAGGAGGTTAAGAAGAAATGACTTTTATTCCCTGCCACTCATGATGATTAAAGCACTTTTCTCTAAAGCAGGCAATGCTGGCTGCCCTCACACAGACTCCTGGAATGAGAACAGCTGCTGTGAATAAGACAGGGTGAGATTTTGAGACCCTCAGGGAGGCATGTGCTAGGGAGCAGCAGCAGTAACAGGGTGAATAATACAAATGAAAAAGATCTGGTAGGGTGGAGTTCTGCCAACAAGCAGGAGCAAGAAAGAGATTACTGACAGTGGGGTGGGACTGGAACCCAAGCTATCAATAGAAATGGGAACGAGATATTAGGAGCCAGGAGAGTTGGCTGGAGTTTCTCCAGACCTCACCCAGCATGCCTTGCTGTCCTTACACTTTCTGTAGGTGCTCGGGAGAAGTATGCCAGCTGGAAAGGCAGAAAGGACTGGAGTCAGGCACAGTGATACTGATTTAAAGGAGGTTTTATAGCCATTTTCTTGGATAGCTGCTGTTCAGCTACCTTCCCATGTCATTTGGGAAAGCTTGCCACATTAGAGTCAGTGAGATAGCGAGCCATGCTTCTCCTTTTGTTTGTGCTGAAAGAAACTAGCGCCATTATTTGCCTGCATTGTTTTGAAGACCAGCAGTTGTACACTTCCACAGCTCTTTAAAAGGATAAGTATTTCCAGTCTGCTGTTATTGTTTCTTTTAATTCATCAAATATACGCACAGGTCCCAAGCACCTCCTGTAAGGCTCACACACAAAATAATGCAAACTGTAATCTATTAGTATAACCACCACAACTCTTACTCATGCAATTTCTGCTCTGAACAGCCTAAGGGGATGATAAGAAAAGCAAGGCTATACAAGACTCATCATTTAACCAATTCTCCATCTCTTTATTTCTTCTTATCTCTTTCAAGTAAAAAAAAAAAAAAGCTCACATGTTCTGTTCAGACACAACAAAAAGAGAGAAAAAAAATGGCTACTGTCCATTAAGCTAGAATTCCTAATTATCAGCAGTGATACCCAATCTAAAATAAGACCTGTAGCTCTGATATGCACTGCAAGGTGGATGCAGATAACTGAAGCAATAAAATTGAAAGAAGGATATAAAAGGCTAAGGGAAAAAAAACCCAGTAGTGTCAGTATAACTTTATATTCAGTTACAAGTCAGGATCATGTAAGAAGCAATTATTTTCTCTACAGTCAAAATCCTAGTGTTGGAGATTACTTCAGTACAGGCTACAGAGTATTTAAAAAAGAAAGGCTTGAAAGCCCACAGGGTATAAAAGCATTTGTGTGATTTGAAGAGACATGACAAACATGCTCATCAGGATTAGTTTCACAAAAACCTAATTTTTAAAGCATAAACCATGTGCCAAGTAAAAGTCTCTAATATCGCCCCATTTCTAAGAAAACCTGGCTGACCATCACGTGCTCTGTATATGCATTTATCCAATAGACAGGAGGCAAAGGATATTGTAGCCATCTTCAAAGCTACAAGTCTGTATAGTTTTAGTGTACAGCAGTCAGATCTCAGACCTGTTCAAACATGATAAGCAAAACACCCAAAATACTGAACATATAAAATAATTGTGCCTCTGTTGACTGAAGGGTGTAACTATATAAAGACTAGTTTATCATTTTGCATATTAGGCTTCTTAAACATATAAACCTGGGCAAAAATAAATTTTATTACCAGCAACTATAGACACCACATCACACGTATCTTTAGCAACATTTAAACAAAGGTCCTTTGTTTAAATGGATGGGTCTTTCTACAGCTTGGATTAAGCTGCAGACTGTAACTTACCCAACTCAGCCCAAAACAAGAAAGCAATTTGAAAGAAACTATGCAAGATATATGAGAGCCATACTGTGGACCAGCAATTGTGAATTCTATCTCCTGGTATCAAAAGTGAGGCAAAAGCTAGCAGCCAGACAAGACAGACCAGGCTGGGCCACACAGTGGCCATTCAGAAACACAGTGCCATTCAGTACAATTGGACTTCTCTGTGCCATCAAGAGGCTCATCAGACATGACTTCCTACTCTTTTCTCAAGAACTTGGGCTTCCTCTACTCAGGTGACCAGAGAAAGTGCTCCAACCCTTCATGGGCCTGGCAAGCATTTAAAAGGAACATAAATGCAGTAAGAGGCATAAGCGGCTGCCTTACACACCACTCTGCTCTCACACAGGACCAAACATACCTATGCCATTCTTGGCAGTTATTGTTCCAACAGGAGAACCCATACTGGACATTGAATACAGACATCCAATGTGGGGACAACCAACTTCCCCATGACCATGCTGATAAGCACTGACTTTCTGTCAGACGTCCTGTTCTGTCAGCTTATCCTGTTACAGGGCAAAATTGCTTCGCAGCTGACTTGCCTGGATGAGGACTACTGAGAAACAGAATGTAACCCAGGTACCATCTTTACATTGTTAACATCAATAATCCCAGTTGCTCTAGAATGTGTCCACGACCAATTTTCATAACATTCAGCATTTCCAAGACAGATATTTTAAGAAATGAACACATGGTAAGGATGCATTCTACCATGTTTCCAGCCTTTTCTCTGCTACCATGAAGATTAGAAACTGCCTGCACTTTCTAACAGCAAGCAGTATGAAATTCAGTACATTTGCAAAAGTACAGGCTTACAAGATTCCCTCTCCTGTATTTTGCCTTTTACAAGCAGCAGATTACTTTACTTCAGCAGAAATCAAGACAAAAACAAAACAGACATCTTAACCTTCAACTATGTGCAAGCAGTACATTAAACTAAAGTATGGAACATTGCTGCTGTCCCAATAAGAAATTAATGAAGGCCCTCAGTTATTTTTATGAAAACTAGGCCATCATCAGAATTCTTTTCCTTCTTTAAAACAAAGGAAATCTACTGGTTTCTTTTTTCCTGACTAACCTGCTGCCAGCTTCTCGGGCAGAAAAAAAGTATCCTGTCCCATGGAAACTCAGCAGCCTTTCCCATTGTGAGCAAAGGACAAGGTCTACACTGAATGTGAACCAGCTTGCGCTTGTAATCACTACTGGTTATCTGCTGGTTTGTCTATACAGTCTTGGATGATGAACTAGCTATTCAGCCCAATTCAGGTGTCACTCCCTGGTGCAACCTAAAAGGCAGTAAAAAATGAGACAGAAACAGTCCTGTGGGTTTTGAACTGAGCAAAACAAGTCCTCATACTGACGCAGCTATGCCAAGTATGGTCCAGGTAAAAACCTTTGTGTGGCATAACAAGGTTAAGCTGCCAGCAGCAGGAAACATGATGAATGCACAAGCAAAACATGAAGGAGGCAGGTTTATAGGTCTGCAAAATCCTCCATCTGCCTTTTCAAGTGGTTCCAGCTTCTCATTCATATCAAAGATAATTCTGAGCTGTGTTTCAGCAGCATTGCTAAAACAAATTGCTTTAGGGAGTAGACATCCATTTTCCCAACCTCTTCTTCATGCCCTGCAGAGAACAAATAGTGCAATGCTACTGCCAGTTCAGAAGAAGCAATGCCATAAAGGAAACAATGCACACTTTTAATCTCCCAAACATCCTGTTTTTCTACAGAAATTTATAATTTTAATATAAACTGCAGAAAATGCCTTGTATGTGTGGCTTGCTTTCCTGTGATCTCACCAGGTCCTTCTCATTATAATAATGGAAAATGTGGTTTAACTATATTCACTGAGTATCAGCTTCTCTGCCCCCACAGAGGAATCTATATTAATACGCAGCAGCAAAATGGCAAAGCACAGAATTCTATTTATCCAAGAGTGTTTGGCTGGAAGAAGGAGCTAGGGTTTGATAATGAAATCGCGAGCCTGGTCCTTTACAGGGCGCATGCTTCTACATGCCAGCCTCAATATATGACTAAAACTGTTTGGACTGGAAAAGTCACTCCGTTTGCCCTCTATACTGCAAACAGTGATGACTAATGATATCGCTGAATGAAAAATACGGTGCTGATGCAATCACACCTGGAATAGTGTGCCCTGTGCTGGGCACTGACATTGCCAAGGAGCTATTAGCAGACCAAGGGGGTACTCAGAAGAAAGGGAGGTGATTAAAGAGATAGTGCAACTGCCTTAGAAAGAAAGACTAGGAGAGCTAAGTGGCATTCAGCTAGGCTAGCATGGAAGAGAGGCAAGTTTATTGAAAGCCCTTGCTTGAACTCTCCACTGTATTTAGAGGACCTTTCCTTGGAGGGTGTCTCAGGGCAGCAATGTTCCAGGGGCAGCTGGCCTCCAGAGACAGAGGGTACATGGATCTCATTTCCCAGAGGGACCAGGTTGCCAACAGAATTTCCCGCCAACAGAATTTCCCACCAACACTGTAGACTGATTTCTTCAATAGTAATGTGAGAGAGAAAACGTACTTCAACAAAACGTTGAGGGTCTGAACCTAAAGCACATCCTTAAATTGTCTAGGTCCAATTGCTGCTGAAATCTGCGAAACCTCAACACCCAAACAACTCAGACATTGTTTGCCAGTGTGACTAAAACATTTAGAGAATAAATCAAATTGACTTTCATGGGACTTAGATTCCCCAATGCCTAAATGCAAATGGAACTAGAGTTACTTAAAAATTTTCATGCTTTTGAAGAGACTACTATCTGGTATTTTGCACAGAAGGGAAGAAAGGCAGAAGTCATACACTACAAGTGCCGTAGCCAAGTGTTCAAATACTAAGAGTACTTCGGGAAAAAAAAAAAGGTAACAATTTAAAAGTAACTAAGAGAAGTTCAGTACCAACTACCTTATAGTAACAAGCATAAAGCAGAAGAAGAGACCAGCTCTACATAAGGGAAGTAGGGAGGCTAATGAATGACAATAATTAGGACTGAGAACAAATACAATAAACCTGAACTCCAAACAAGAACCACCCCTACCCAAGGTACCTTCAGGTAAAGTTTCACACACTGTTTATCAGTGCAGGGAGTGAAGAGGTGCCAAGCTTAGACTCACTTCAGTCTGTCTCCAGGAGACCCAGCCTGGTTTTGACCACGTCATTTTGGGTAAAACCATGTAGTTCAGCCACTCTGGGCAAACCCTCCAAGCATCACGTTGCTTCTGAGGTGTAGTAAAGCAACAGGGTTGGCCAATACTGGAATTTCATAGTAGCCTTTTTCCTTTAGGAACTAGTGATAAGCACAAATGTCTAAGGCAATTCAGAACGAAACATTTTCTTAACAAGGCATTATTTATCCCTTCAATATCATCATTAAAAAAGAAGTACATAGCACCTCGAGCACAAAGTTAACATAAAGAGTCCCCAAAATAAGGTAGCTACAGCAAAAAAAAAAACCATAAAAATCCATGTGGGGGAGGAACTTTACCCTGGGTTTTACACAATCCCTCTGTGTAAGGCCACATGATCTGATGCTGGTGGTATGTCTGTTACATAAATCCATATATATACACCAACCTGGAGAACAAACCGTGGGTGTCAGCTGTCATCATAGGGCACGCACACTGTGACAGCAGGATGCATAAGAGGGTTTGAGGCAGGGCTTCTGTCTTCTGATCTCCTGCCACTGCACAAGCGGCTGGCTACTGTATTCCCTTCAAAATCTGAGACAAAATGACATTTCAAAGATTTCATGATGGCAAGACAGGGCTTGTATTTAAGGACTGTCTCAGCTAATCTGGGATCTCTGATCACCTTCACATTTACTTCCCTCTCCTCCTATCTCTCCCTTTACACATTTGCAAGATCCATCACCTGATATTTTTGCCAGGTGGAATAAATGAGTTCTCCTAGCAACTCTGACTGACACTCCTTGGATAGCTCTCTCTTCCCCTCCTTCCCCCCAACTTGGCATCACTCTTTAATGGTGGCATCTTTATACACAATGTTCCCTTTGTAAGATTTCACGTTTAATAACTTAATTTTATCACTCAATTTCTTTTTTGACGGTTCTTTCCCATCATCCACTACAAGATCCTCACCTTTATCATTGTTTTAATTCCTGTTTGCTTGTCACTGGACAGATTCCTACATTCAGTCAGTTAATACTGTGTGGATATCTGCAGAGCAGATAATCTTTATTTTTGAAGTGTGCATATATTATGCATAACTCATTCCCCATAATTATACAGAGTGCTCTCATTTCTGGAAATGACTGCTCTTCTTATTCTGTCTGGAAGTAATAAGATACATTACAACAGGCTTCACAGACTGCAGAAACAGCACGGTATACAATGCACTGATAAACTTACAAGAAAGCCTCAAATGATTTCTCATTTAAGTTACTGGGAATCAAGATGTGCAGACAAGAGAAGTTTCCCTCAGCACAGTGCCCACCAGTCTCGCTCTATTAAGAATGAAGGGTTTTGCACTGTCTAGATTTCTCATCTCCTTTTTCCAATGCTTCTTAACTTGCCCTCTCCAATTTCTGTTGACACCAGCCTTGACAACCCAGTCACCTATATCTCTTAATCATATCTCATCTACCTTTTTCCCTGTTGTCACTGTGAAGGGAACATCCTCTACAATGTGATCCATAAGAATATTCCCTTATCTTTCTCCAGTAAAAAGATTCTCCAAGAAGAATTATTTTAGAAATCAGTCAGCTCGTAGGCTATTGTTTTGCTTCGATGTTTTTAAAAAATAAATAGCAGAATTAATACCAGCTGACTGTATCTGTAACTTTTGTCCTCCATAGGCAGGCTGCCTGCCATCAGAAGATTCAGAAGTAAGGTGTTGAATCATCCGCATCCCGAGGGCTCACAGACATAGTGGGAGGCCATGCATGTAAACACCCAGCTGGGCACAGGCACAGCAAGAAATATTTGGCCACTGGCTTGCATGTGCCAGGCTGACGTGCCTCCAGGCCTTCCCACATTGATGCAGCAGCTTGCAGCTCTAAGCCTCTGTCTGTTCTCATGCTTGGCCCTCAGGCTTGACAGTCTCCTCTAACAGCCTTGCCTGTCTCTTCTAAAGGAAAGTACTGGGATACCTCAATTCCCCAACAAACCGTAATGCTACTACCGAGAGGGGACAGTGCTGCTAATCTGAAAATGTGACAGCTCCCGTCCTTCTTTCACTGCTAAAAAAGTTTTGATGCTGCATCAAAAAAAAGAGAGCATTTTGATGCTCTCTTACTGAGTGCACTCATATCACAATAACTCTGTCAGACATTTTGCCAATCTCAAACAAGCAAGCAGTCTAGAAGCATTAGTAATCAAATTCCACAAAAAATGGAAATTCTTTCTTTCACCTAGTGACAGGAGGTTCTATATGGATCACTGTAGATTTGCATTAGGTAACACAAAGATTAGATCACAGAGCCATCCAAAGGCTTTTTATCATCAATCTCTAATCTGATTTAAGACTACAATTGCTGTAAATCCCCAATCCTAACTCCGTGGTAAGAGTATATTATCACCCACTGGTTCTGTTCTCTTGTACCCTTGACCTGTGAATATGATGATATGATTCTACCCTCTAATGCCACCATCATCCCCGAAGTGCTCGCGACTCCTCATTCTTTATGCATGCAATCCAAGCATATTTACAAACAAATCAAATACAAAGGCACTTTGTTGTGAAAGCTGTGTTTGTCCTGCAAACTGTAGTTTTTCAAGGAAGCACACCATATTGATCAGCCTCTGTCAAAACACATGAATCAAGCCTCATCAATGCCTCAGTACAAAATGTAACGCAACATCACTGCTGTTACAGCAGTGATGGGATGCTTTATTCAGCCAAGAAATCACACGGAGTATTTTGAAAAATGCCTTGTTGAAGACAACTTAGTAGAAAACCATGGTTTAATGAAACAAATACACCAAATTGCAGTGAAATTCATCTTCAATCTGTTTCTGCTCTCCTCAATAATCCTACCAATTTATTACCTATGACAATTCACACTAACCCTCTCTTAAGCTGGAACACTGACAGTAGACACTATTAAATGTGATATGGGAAAGAATCCACAAGGTGATATAAATATCAAGTTTCTTGTACCCTTTTACTTCAGCATGACTTGGCCTCTGCTCTCTATTGGTTTCCCTAGATGTTACCAACTCAAAAACAAAAAAACTGCACAACAGAGAACCTTCAGATAGCATAATCCACAGGATGCAGGAAAATGTCGAAAGAAAGATCAATGCATTTGCCTAGAACACCACTTAGAGAAAGAAACATTGATATATTTGGATTGCAGCTAATACCATACTGCATATAACTGCATCCTTAATATTCCCAGGAATTAAACAGTTTTTCTGCAATATTTGTACTGGTATCATATAAACCATTTTTCCTGTAGTAGTCATGGATCATGTAGGAGAAACATGGTGAAGACAAAAATCTTCAAAAACTGCCTTGTACCTGAAACCACCAGCGAAAGTTACTGAATGACTTCTCAGTTAAACAAAACTTCCCTATCAAAGTATTTTCTAAGTCTTGCTTTCTTTGTTCTCAATATGCACAGTTATCACAGACCCCAGCCAGCTGTGTCCTCAGCCACAGAGCAGCCCCTTTACTTCCATTTCTCTCCAGAGACCCACATGGACTCAAAGCAAAGCACAGATCCTCCTGCTACCGCCTCGTCCCCCACCACAGAGAAAGGTACTCAACCCTTTCAGCATAGTTTCCCTTTCAGCTTCATTGCCTTACCAGTATGCATTGGCTATTAGCCCATTTCCCCGTAAACACAGCTATTTCTAGTGAACCTGCTCTATTTGAATTCTTCAGACTTCTATTTACTGTAAGACCTTGGGATATCCCTTCAGTTCAAACTCCGACTTCTACACACCACCTCCAAGCCAGTAGCAGCCAAAAGGTGTAATTTGTAACTCTGGACCATGAAAGGCAGCACCATGCAGTACAGTGCTAAGTTGTAGTCCTACAGAGTCTGGTGTCTAGACAGTTTTTGAGCTAAACATCAGAGACTATGTGATTTTGAACTTCGGAATTGCTGCATCTGTGCTAGACCCTACATTTTAAAGCAAGGAAAACTGGGAACCCATCCTTTTTTAAGTGGTAATCCCCACTCATTCAGACAGAGGAAGGTGGGATGGTCCAGAGGTTATGGCGCTTGCTGCCACTGTAGCAGTAAACACCTTAAGAAACCCTGGGTAAGTCAATGGTCTCCGTGGGTCTGAGATCCCTGCCTCTAAGGTGGGATAAGATGCCTGGCTCAGAGCTGGGACGTGAATTTGAGCCGGGTTCATCCTCCTTAATTCACTTATCAAAAAGTGCAAGAAAGAGCAGCTTAGTTGTGATCTATAAATACCGTGATCTTTACAGGGGGTGCTCAGAAAGAACAGGAATTTCCATACTAAATAATTCACAAGTATCCAATACCAGAGGCAAGGAATTAATTCCTGTTCTGTGTTTACACAACGCTTAACACGGCAGCCAAAAAACAAAATGCAAATACATTGAATGAATGAATGAAAAGCAATACTCTGGAAAACTATACAAACTTTAAATGACCAACAGTTACAGACCACAGGTGACCACAGAGGACACTTCCCTAATGACCTTCCTTCCCAGAGATGAACACTCTGTTAATTATTTTTTTTATAAAAAGAAAAGAAAAGAAAGAGAGAGAGAGAGAGAGAAGGAATCAAATCTAAACATAGCAGAATTCATTGCGAGTCACACGGGATATTTAGCTATTCCCTCCAAAAAGAAGCACCTCAAGTTTCTCTTTAAATGGGTCAGGAATATGCTGGCTGCACCTGAAAGTTTCAGGGACTGTGAAAGCTTTTAAATTTGTTGTAGATCCTTAAAGAGAACTCATGCAAAGTTAATTTGTACTCTTTAATCCTCATGTCTAAATTATTAGTTAGTATTAAATATTTGAAGCAGAAGATTTTCAGAGCGCGTTGCATCTTTGGAGGAATATTAGACTGAATGCACTTAAAACCTAGTTGGGGACAAATAATCTCCTTTCTAATTATGAATAAAGTATTAATACTTTTTTTTTTTCAGCAATTTTGTGGTTTACTGTTATCTCCAGCTACGTGCACACAAATAGGCACATAGTTGGAATGGAACAATATTGAAATTAAGGAAGTTAACACATATGGTGGCTGACAAATCCAAATGCAATAGCTAAGTGTATTAGAAGTACAAAACCAAGGCACCTTTTTAAATCTGAATAGGTGTAATTTTATGAAATTTGCAGGAAGACAAGAATATAGTGTTTCCCAAAAGTCAATGCAAAACCATAGCAAAGCAAATTTCAGATAAACGTGACATTCATTTTGTGCCATACTAATAATTTGTTTTTCACATGGACATTATCAAAGGCTGAACATGTAGGGGCAAATATCTTTATCATTAAATCAAAGAAGAAACAAATTTCTTGGATCTATTATATTAAATACAGGAGAACGTGCTGAAAAGATTCTAATGGGCATCCATACTTTTTTTCTGAATTCTCAATTTACTTACAGCTATAATACTCCAAAAAAATCTCTGGAGATTTTTATACTTGTCATACATGCAGTTCTTCATATCATGCAAGAAAATATTTTCTCTAGAAGCAATTTTGGAGGTGCCAGACATGTATGTAAAACAGAAGTGGCAGACAAGAACATACAAGACCTGGTCATTCACACAAAATTTTTCTGTGACTTTGGAAAACACAACTGGTTTGTCCTGTTGCTGTAGTGATACCACAAAATGTTTACATTACTGTTTTTCAGGTATAGGCTAATACATCAGCATAGCACTAATGCTTAGCTCTAATGAGCCCACAGTAAAGAAACATCAAAGTTACCTCTTGATAGCAGGAATATACAGAAATTGTAGAATTTCTTGAAATGTGTTTTACACAGAGTGAAATTAAACATTTGAAACTGCTATGCTATCCTAAGCTGTTGTGCAATACCTTAGTGAGATGCTAAATGCACTTGCTGTACTCTTTCTGGTAAACTTGAATTTCAGAGTTGATTTAAATCATTTCTTGGAATAAAAGGTGTTCATTTAAATACAAGGATGCAATTACTGAGATAGGTAGAAACACAAGAGATTTATGTACATAATAACATCCTGAAAGGAGAGATGCTTTCCATATAATTTTTTCTCTCCCCAGCTCCATAGCACTGAAATGCACATTTTTTGCAAAACAAACCCTCCCTAATTCAGGTTTTAAGGAGCATCTAGAAGGTTAGAGGGCTAAGCAGAAAGCTAAAAATCATAAAGTTATTTCTTAAGCTTCTCTGGCATAGACAGCAGCATATCAGACAGTCACTCATCTACAACTGCTCCTGACTAAAATTAAATGGACTGCTCTGCCTGAATGTAATAGGCTTTTAATAAACAGACACCCAAATTACCTAGAACACAGGTAAAAAGAATTTGCGTAGAGGCATCCCTACAGGATGAATTCTTGAAGTGGTAGTATGAGCTTTCCATTAACTGCTGTGTTGAGGTCAGAGGAGGAGCACACCATCTTCTTTCAGTGATTTAAGTAACATTGCCAGCAGTGCACAAAAGGTTTGGGTTTTCTCACAGACCTAGAGATTAAAAAATTGTTAAGGCGTGATTTCATGTCCACAGCTTGGTGTTTGTTATCTCCTGTGCCTTCTCTATATCAGCTCATTTCCACTCAGGTAGCACATCAGAACGGGCCCTAGCTACTCTGACAAAATGTATGGGGCAGGTACGGGAGAGGCTGTTATTGTCGGGGCAAATTACCATGCAGCTCATCTCATCAGTGACATCAAACTTTCCTACAAGGCAACGGTGCTCCCCACCCATGGCATTATTGCAGGTGCCTCAGGTACTGCTGGTTAGGTTCCAAATTCAGAAGATACAGTGATGTTACTAAGGCACATAAAGTGATATTCAACTATAGGGTGAAAGATAGGTGCCGGATCATTTTCCTTTGACATTCCTTGCCTCAACACCAGATAAAGGCTCCTGCTTCTTTGACTAAGCCTCCCTTGAATTCTGCTGCCCCAGGTTACCCCCCACCTTTCTTCTTTGCTTGTGCTAGAATTGACTGCGAGTTGCACTCAGGCAATTCCACACACTTGATGCAGAAGGGCAGCCCTTGGCCTATGATCTGCTTAAGTAATTGTCAGGCTATAGAGATACAGAGAGCTGGCACCACTTTTCTGCATGGCAGCTGAATTTCGCTTGGGCAGAAGCCACTACATCCCTTTGCAAAACCCTATTTAAGGGCTTCAAGCAAATATTTCCAGTTTGCACGCCCCAAGATTAAAATAGCTATGCTCTTCTTTATTATGGAGAATTAACTTTCTCTGTTTCAAAACCATGCTTTTTACTAAGGTCAAAACCCACTTGGACAGCAAAACATCAAAAAAATGCGGCATAAGCATTCATGAGATAACAGCAGTAGCAATGCAGAAACTGCTCTTTTATCCTAGGTGGTAATGTATTATTTTAGAAGGTGCTAATACTACTTTCATTGTATATAATGATTAATGGTAATTGCTTTTGTACTTCCCTGTTTTTCGGAGAACACTCTGGGTTCCAATGAATACATTAGCACCTCATTGCTGTAAACACCCTCCTTACAGCTTGGCCTACAACACAGAACTGGACACAAAGCAGTCAAAATGAGTGGCTTTTTCCTTGTTTTGATTTTTCTGGGAGATAGTTTTTTTCTCTGAAGCTAAGGAGGAAATTATTCAAGAACTTTCACTTTAATCTAGCCATGAGTGATATTCTAAGTCTTCATAATGCATCTACAATTCCAATTCCCTGTTAGATTGGTTTAGTGTTAGGCCTGTGATCAAAGAATACAATTTCTTTTGCATTCCCAGGCTTTCCCAATAATGTAGAATGCCAGAGTTTGTGGGATGAGAAAAAAAACCCACAAAACAACAGAGAGACATCTTTTCTGTTTTTCACAGGAACCATTTTATCCCCAGATACTACATCATCCCACCATCCTCAGATGTCCATTATGTAATGACCCACGTTAAAAAATCTTGGTTTTAAAAACCTCCCTTGGATTGTCTTATGACTGTAACCCTTGCTCTCTCTTTTGTTTCCTCAATTCTCCAGTATTTTTAAATACAACTCCCACCCCCGCTGAAGTCTCTTTGCAAGGATAGTGAAGTACCGAAACAGATTGCCTTAGGGAGGCGTTGAGGTCTCCATCATCAGAAGTCTTTAAAAGCAGATTAGACAGTATCTGCCAGAAATAGTTAATGTATTGCTTATCCTGCCTTAAGGCAGAAGGACAGACTAGATGATTTTCTATGATGCTATGGCTGTCAATAGGATTTTTGTACCTACATCACCTAAGGATTTATGAAACGAGTAATCTCATATTTCTTTGGATCAAAGAATTAAGTTTGCAGACTCTAAGATATTGCAGCAGTTCCCATTACCATGCTACAGATAAAACTAATATCTTGGATACATCAGTGAAGCAATTGTTTTGTAAGAATTAACCTTGATAGCAACAGCTGCATAAGGCTGAAATGCTCCTCTGCTCAAAGGAAGTGTTCAAAGTGAATGAACCATCTTTGCCCTATTTAAGGTTCTGCTAAAGGGCTAAAATGGGATTATAAGGGTCCCAAGGCCTTCCCCTGATGACGTGATTTCTTTCTGTGTTGGCAGCTCACCAAGCCGTATGCCTCCTTCAAAAGGCTTCCATGGGACTGATGGCATATAACCTATATGGTGATCATGTGCAAGGTAAGAATTTCAAATGAAGCATGCTGGAGAATAATTACTATTCTATAATAGCATCTTGATGTTATAAGATACCACATAATTCATGTAAATGAATACAAATTGAATAATAGTCTTTCCATAGCAACCATATTATCATAATCGGTTATTGCTATTACAAAATATGGACCACATGGTCATCGAGAAACAAACCCAGTCTTAAATTCAGCAGTGAAAAGCTGAGATTCCATCTTCAAATTCCCTACTTGCTACAAATCAAAATTCCAACAGAGGGATGTGATTCAGTGAAGCTGTTGGCTCATTGCACATGAAATTGTGAATGCAACTGGGTGTTTGTATGACAAAAAAGCTAAGGAAACATAGGTACAATGTTATTTATGTCATACACACATACTATGCTATAGGTTTTTGCTGCTTCTTTACTAAGAAAAAGTCACACTGTAATTTGATGCAAGGCAAGTAAATAGACCTTGTTTTAGGTATCAAAATTCCTTACCTGAAATTTCTACTGCAGGCAGCAACAGACTCAGACATTTGTGCCACAGACACACACACTTTTACAGAAGAGATCTCCAGTTTCTTTTTCGACCTCTAACAACTATGTAAAAGGGCAGAGTTTTCCACAACCTTGTAGAAAGCTTCTGTGTAATTCTCTCTGCAGATGGAAAGATATCCCCTATACACCAAAGAAACAGAACCCTAACAACAATATTTTCAATCATAGTGCCTAAAGTTATTTAGAGACTGAGATCTTGAAATGCTCTAAAGTTATGTGGGTCTGGTAGTAATGATTTATGCATGTACTTCTATTGGTCAGACAATATTAATTTGCTGAAACACAGACTGTCTCACAATTAGGCACAAATGATTCTCAGCAAGGATGTCTGCAAAGCCTGTGTCTGGGCCTTCGGTGGAAGAGTTCATTCAGGTGCCGCACCCACTTCTTGCAGACTGGATCTGTGTCTGGCTCTCCTTGGGGTCCTGGTTAACCTTGCACCTGATACGGTTTCTCAAGTCGATAAAGGAAAAAAAATGAGAGCACGCCACACCAAAGTAGTCAATAGAGAAAATGAGGGATCTCTGGCCATTACATTTAAGCTCAAGTGGACTACAGAGGCTGAATCTATGGTGTGATGGTTAGGGTATTTAGGAGACTGTAATTCAAGAGAAGATTGAAATCAGTTAGAGACATCTGTAGCTCTTTCTACAGCATATGCCTCACTGCTAGCCAATTTGTTATTCTGTACTAATTCACATTTCCTAATCCTCAAATTTCACATATCTTTTCTCCCTTGTCATTACCCTTCATGCAAATAATTTCAGAGGGTCTCCTTTTGGTTCTGTCTCAGGAGGCAGAGAGCAATACACTGGCATTTTTCTGTTAAAGAGAATTCTTTTTTTCATGAACTCAAGGCAATTTCAGAGTTAAATTTAGGACCACACTCATGAATATTCAGCAGTACTTCCAGGCATCTATTTAGTTACAGAAATACCTTTTAAATACCTGTTTTAATTTTGTTTTTTCAGATCTAAAGCTAGACAGAGTGTACAGAATCCAATGTATCATATTTGAAGGGCTGAACGGCAGCTGGGATTTATTCCACAACAGCTAATTGGGATCTCTGCTTTTGGACTTCACCTGCATCCTTCTGCCAATATAATTCTTTATGTCATCCTGGTAAAGCCATCAGAATGTCAGAAGAGATTAATTTGCTTCCCCAAGATTAAAGCAGTGAACACATCAATTTAATCCAGAGTTTTGTAAGATAACCTCTTAATCATCAACAAGGAAGAAGGGTTATGCACTAATAAGAATTTTATAATCACTAAGCAAAAGATGGGAAAAAATGACTGTTTTCCAGTTTGGCAGGTTTGCAAATAGCTCCTGATAAGAACAAACAAAGTGTTTTTACTGATTTTATCAGTGCTTCACTTCAACATATCAACCTTGCTTTGTCAACAGGAATAATTCAGCTAAGCCTTAGAAATGTGACTCTGAATGCATACAACTCTACCAGAAAACCCTCTCCCAGTGCTTTATGACAGTATCCACATTGCTCTCGTGCTCTGTCAGGTAAATATACGTGGTACGAGAGCCTTGAACTTTGAATCAAACAGGTACCTACTGTTGTCTACCCTGGAGCTGATGACATCTTGCATTAGCGCAGCAGGTTGGGAAACGTAGGCTGCCAGGCCTTGCAGTTTACAGGAATTCCTCTGACCCTGCTCCTCGCCACTGCTTTGTAGGAAGGACAGACGGCCTATCATACAAAGAATACTCAGTATCATAACATTAATCCATGGTAGTAGGGGAATGACTGTCAAAATTTTGAAAGTTCAATAAGCCTCTTTTTTTTTTTCCATTGTACACTGCTGAGATTACTCTTCCTTTCCCTATTCATATTTTTCACAGAAATCTTTCCCTACCAAAACTGTCTCAGACTCCCAGTGTCAGTCGTTCACCCCCACTGACATATCTACACCAGAAGAGAAAACAAACACCCTCTGTGCTCAACAGCATGCTAATCCCTGACAGCTCCTCTTCCTCCTCTCACAACAGTCTTCACAACAGCCTGAGTGGCCTTTGAAGAGAAAAAAATGAAAAGAGACTGTCCTTCGTTTGTTTTCTGAACCATTTGTACATACCAAATTAATATTGACAAACATTTTCATACCTGGGGATCCTGTATTGCTTGGCCTATTCAATCATAAACTTCAGTGATTTTTTTTCCTCTTGGAAGGCTTCCTGGATGTAACAGAAGATGGGGCTTTTAAAATTAGCAGCCAGTCTACAGCTTATGAAAGTTACAGATCAATAGAGGTGGCATGAAGCAGCTTGACATGGTGCAAAAGCACCAGTGTGCTCTGCTGCTGCATCTCAATTATACTGTGTGACACACCTGCTGTCCCAGTCCTGCTTCTCCCTTGAGGCGAGCCCGCTAATGTGCATTCATATGGTGCAGAACAGGGGATTTGGAATAGAGGCCTTAGAGACTCATTTTCACCTGGTGCTTTATTAGGGATTTGAGCCCAGTTGCTGGAGATGAAAAGCCAGTGAGTATAACTCATTTGCGTCATTTAGTTCTCAATAGGTAGCCAGTTAGTGAATAATGGACTTGCAATGACTTTGTGCAGGTCATTTCCTTTAACAGATGTTCCTTTGTGAAGCTGCTATCCCATAACAGTTTTGTGGGGTTTCTTTGTCTGTTAACTATACATTCAGGAGCTATTTGTTCCTTTGTCATTAAACAAGATCAAATTAATTACATGTTAATAGTAAAAAGGCAACAATTACATATTTGCATTTCTACAATATTTCTGCGGATTTCATGTTCTACTACTTTCAGAGGCAGACTGGCTGCCGAGGAGAGAGCTCTTACTGGTTTGTTAATGATAAGAGACACAAAGAAAGGTTTGGCTGCAGTTCTGGAAATGCCTAAGTCTCTCTGCAATCACAGAATCACAGAACAGCTGAAGCTGGCAGAGACCTCAGGAGATTGTCTGGTCCAACTCTCCTGCTCAAAGAAGGGTCAGCTGGAGCAGGTTGCCCAGGACCATATCCAGTTGAGTTTTGAGTGTCTCCAAGAATGGAGACTCCACAAACTCTCTGGAGAATCTGTTCCAGTGTACAACAACAGTGAAAAAGCTTTTTTCTTATGTTTAAATGGAATTTCTTGTATTTCAGATTATGACCATTACTTTTTGAACTTTCACTGAGCACCACTGAGAAGAGTCAGGCTCCATCTTCTTTACTCCCTCCCAAGAGGCATTTACACACATTGCAAAGATACACACAAGGTTAAATACTCTCAACTTTTACAGCTTCTCCTCACACAACAGATATTGCAGTCCCTTAATCATCTTAGTGGACCTTCAATGGACTCACTTCAGCACGTCCGTGGTCTCTCTTGTACTGGGGAACCCAGAAATGGACACAGCACTCCAGACATGGTCTCACCAAGGCTGGGTAGAGGGAAAGGATCACCTCCTTCAACCCGCTGGTGACATTCTTCCTAATGCAGGCCACAATGCTGTTGGCTGCCTTTGCCAGAAAGGCACATTGTTGGCTCACATTCATCTCAGTGTCCACCAGGACCCCCAGGTCTTTTTCTGCAAGACTCGCTGGGTAGGTCCCCAACATGTACTTGCACATGGGGATATTTCTGCCAAGGTGCAGGACTTTGCACATCCTTTGGTTGAACCTCATGAGGTTCTTCTCTACCCACTTCTCCAGCCTGTTGAGGTCCTCATTTATCAATCACTCCTCCCAGTTTTGTATCATCAGCAAATCTGCTGAGCTTACACTCTGCCCTATCATCCAGGTGGTTAATGAAGACATTAAGAAGTATTTGGCCCAGTATTAACCCCTGAGGTATACCACTACTGACTGGTCTCCAGCTGCACTTCATCCACTGATCACAACCCTTTGAGCCTCACAGTTCAAATAGTTTTAATCCACCTCACTGTGCAGGTGTCTAGGCTGTACTTCAGTGGTTTGTCTGTGAGGATGTTATGAGAAACAGCATTGAAAGCCTTACTAAGTCAAGATAAAGAACATCCACTTCTCTTCCCTCACTCACCAAAAGAGTTTTCACATCATAGAAGGCTATCAGGTTGCTCAGGCATCACTTCCCCTTCGTATATCTGACTACTCCAATCAGCTCCTTGTTCTTTATTTGTTTGGAAACCATTTCCAGAATTATTTTCTCCATCACCTTTCAGGGATACAGGTGAGGCTGACTGCCCTGTAGATCCTTGTATCCTCCTTCTTGCCATTCATGAAGAGACAAGTGACATCTTCACTCTTCAAACCCCAGGAATCTCACCCAATTGCCATGAATTTTCAAAGACTGAGAGTGGTCTCACAATGACATTGGACCACTCCCTCAGTACTCATGGGTGCATATTCTCAGGTCTGATGGAATTATGCATGTCCAGTTTGTTTAATTGTTCCCTAACCTGATCCTTCTTCTCCAAGAGTAGAGTTTTCCTTGCTTCAGACTTCCTCACTGGTTTCCACAACCTGGGATTCCTGAAGACAAGTCTTACGAGTAAAGACTGAGGCAAAGAAAACATTGAGTACCTCATTACCTGAGGAACCTGAAGGTGCACAAGTCCATGGGACCTGATGAGATACATCCGCGGGTCCTGAGGGAACTGGCAGATCAAGTCGCGAAGCCACTAGCCATCATATTTGAGAAGTCGTGGCAGTCTGGCGAGGTTCCTGCCGACTGGAAAAGGGGAAACATAACCCCTATTTTCAAAAAGGGAAACAAGGAAGACCCGGGGAACTACAGGCCAGTCAGTCTCACCTCTGTGCCTGGCAAGATCATGGAGCAGATCCTCCTGGAAACTCTGCTGAGCCACACAGAAAACAAGGAGGTGATTGGCGAGAGCCAACATGGCTTCACCAAGGGCAAGTCATGCCTGACAAATTTGGTGGCCTTCTACGAAGGGGTTACAGCGGCAGTGGACAAGGGAAGATCTGCTGATGTCATCTACCTGGACTTGTGCAAAGCATTTGACACTGTCCCACATGATATCCTGGTCTCTAAATTGAAGAGACATGGATTCGATAAATGGACCACTCGGTGGATAAAGAACTGGCTGGATGGTCGCACTCAAAGGGTTGCGGTCAACGGCTCGGTGTCCAAGTGGAGAGCAGTGACGAGTGGCGTTCCTCAGGGGTCGGTACTGGGACCCGTACTGTTCAACATCTTTGTTAGCGACATGGACAGTGGGGTAGAGTGCACCCTCAGCAAGTTTGCTGATGATACCAAGCTGTTTGGCGAGGCAGACACGCTGGAGGGGAGGGATGCCATCCAGAGGGACCTGGACAGGCTGGAGAGGTGGGCCCAAGCCAACTTCATGCAGTTCAACAAGGCCAAGTGCAAGGTCCTACATCTGGGTCGGGGCAATCCCAAGCACAAATACAGGCTCGGCGGAGAATGGCTGGAGAGCAGCCCTGTGGAGAAGGACCTGGGGGGTGATGATTGATGAGAAGCTCGACATGAGCAAGCAGTGTGCGATCGCAGCCCAGAAGGCCAACCGTATCCTGGGCTGCATCAAAAGAAGTGTGGCCAGCAGGTCAAGGGAGGTGATTCTGCCCCTCTACTCTGCTCTCATGAGACCCCACCTGGAGTACTGCATCCAGCTGTGGAGTCCCCAACATAAGAAGGACATGGACCTGCTGGAGCGCGTCCAGAGGAGAGCCACGAGGATGATCAGAGGGCTGGAGCACCTCTCCTATGAGGAGAGGCTGAGAGAGTTGGGGCTGTTCAGCCTGGAGAAGAGAAGGCTCTGGGGAGATCTTATTGCGGCCTTCCAGTACCTAAAGGGGGCCTACAGGAGAGCTGGGGAAGGACTTTTTACTAGGGCATGTAGTGATAGGACAAGGGGGAACGGCTTTAAGCTGGAAGAGGGCAGGTTTAGATTAAACATTAGGAAGAAGTTTTTCACTTTAAGGGTGGTGAGGCACTGGAACAGGTTGCCCAGAGAGGTTGTTGAAGCCCCATCCCTGGAGGTGTTCAAGGCCAGGCTGGACGTGGCCTTGGGCAACCTGGTCTAGTGAGAGGTATCCCTGCCTGTGGCAGGGGGGTTGGAACTCGATGATCTTCAAGGTCCCTTCCAACCTAAACCATTCTATGATTCTATGATTCTTTTCAACATTCTTTGTCACAAGTCCCCAGACCCATTCAGCACTGGGCCCATGTTTTGTTTTGTTTTTCTTTTGCTGCTGATCTACTGGTAGAAGCCTTTTGTGTTGCCCTTCCCGTCCATCACCAGATTCAATTCCAGCTGGACTTTGATGTTCCTTACCCGATCTCTGCACATTTGGACAGTGGCTCTGTATTGTTCTCAAGGTCATCTGTCCCTGCTTCTAACGCTGGTATGCTTCCTTTTTATACTTTATATACTCTGAAATGCTGCATATTGTCATATCTTAAGGAACGGTAATAAAAATTAAAGGTATTCAGACAACTTCACAGGGTAGTTGCCTTAGCCTCTTGGGATGGGATTTGCTTTGTCCCGTTTTAATGACCAGAAAGACAGTATCCAGTCTAAGTTAATCGTAGCCTGAAATTAATGTTAAACTGATGAACAGTCTCCTGTAGGTGACCGTCTCTCCTGACTGAGTACAGAAGCCCTGACTATATATATATATAGTTTAGACTACGTGCCTAATTTTCAAATGACTAAAACAATTTCCATGCCTCAAACTGCACTGTCCCATTCTGAGCAGCCAGTGAAGATAAAATAAGTATGTGCATATTTCTGTTTCTCTATGTGTCCACTAACATGCACACATGTAGAGGTGCTGGAGAACTAAACTCCAGAGGTGGACGCTCCTTATTTCTGTGAACTTTGAAAAAGTAAGTCCCCAACTACAGTGTATTGCATGGAGCCATATACAGAGTTCTTTTGATTCTTCTTAAACAGAAGAAGTTATGACATCTCGTAAAGCTACAACCAGCCACTGCACAGAAGAGTGTTTTCTGCTTAGTAGTGTTGAAAAATACAGAATATTGAAGCCAATGAAAACAAGAATGACAGACAGGCTGGCTGTCAACGCATTACATGGATTTAGATGCTTCCAACTTCTTGGCAATTAGGTTGGTATATCTGCAGCCTTCAACTGGCTCAACATTTGAAATTCTTGCAGTATAAAAACTTAAGTGCAGTACCTTCCTTTCTGCTTGCCCTTAATTTGCAATCCATATTCCTAGGTCAAGAAAAGCATTAAGAGAAATACAGTTACACAGGTCCACAAGGACTTTGCAGGTAAGGTTGGTTTTACTCAGTGAACAGGTGTAACAGTCTTCAGCTAATGCATTACCAGAATCAGCAGAACTTGCTGACACCTTCACACCTTTGAGAAGCTGGGTCAAAGTGACTTCAGAAGCTCACGTGTTGATTCAGATGCAGAGCTCGTACTATACTACTGGGTGTTCAGCATCAACCCCTCTGCTTCACCTGTTGTGCAGATAAATACATTGGTTGCTTGCTTCAGAAGGCCAGGGAACCATTCCTCACAGCGCTTCAGAAGCAGAACCTAAATCTTTCCAGATTTAGCTATCTTGCAGACAGTGGGAGGCTGGCAAAAAGCCCCACAACACTGAACAGTGCACTGGACAGGGGAAGAGCTCAACGTTTTGATTCCAATCTTCAATTGGTGAAAGTTCACTTAACTGCTGCCTGAGGGATAAGACATTTTTTATTGTTGACAGACATGGTTGCATTTCTTTGATATAACATTTGAATAACAAGAAGTTAAAACAAAAAAATCTATCAGAAGTGATTAAGTCATAAAGAAACCACAGTGATTAAAACGTCTAAGTTATTCAGAATTCAAATGTGTCTGTTTCCAGACGTGTCTCATCCCTGAGAGGAGTCAGATGCTTTCAAAATCCCAGGGCTTAGCATGAGTACAAGCGATCTGCATAAAAAATTAAATGTCTTCATCAACTTTTGATCTTCGTTCTCTAAGAACTGTTAACACTGCGTATTTGGACAGTATGGGCTGGTGCCCACAATTTCAAACAACTCAATTGCTTTCTTGAATAATCTCGATTTATCCAATCTGTTCCCCCTTGGTTTGAACCCCGGGGGTAACAACAGCCTTAAGAGCCACTGTTAAGGGCTAACACAAAACATTGAAGTTCGAGATTGTCTCTTCCAGATCTTTCATATGTGTGAGCCTGACAAAGATCTTAATGGAGCAGGGATTTTGCATTTGCCACATTCTCCTGTCTGGAGAGGCAGATAATGCAGAAGTGCAGCTTAAGCACTAGGCAGGGGCATAGCCGATTTCAGAGGAGATTGTAATGAATGAGGGTTTTGGCTTATCATTCCCCACAGGCCAGTGTGCTTAGCTGCTGCCGTGCAGGTCTCAAGGTCTGTGAAAGCACAACACTGCCATGAAGACAGCCCATCATCGTCATACTTGTATTCAGCAGCATAACATCACATCTACTGCAGTGATACAACTCCTGAACTGAACTCAGGGCCCAGACCTTGAGCTGCAGCCAAGCGCTGCTTTTGGGCACCCAGTCACCCAGAACTGGGCTGAACACAGCCTGGCAGCTGCAGCGAAGCAGACCTATAAGGTCAGTTCAGCGGATTTAGTCTTGCCAGGAGGCCTTGCAAGAGTCATTTCAGGCAGTGGAAAATAGTGGTTACCAACGAATGCTGGGACCCATCTTAGGCTCTGAAGTAAAGCGGCCTAGACTCCTCTATAACGAGAGGAGAGAGAGACTCCCAAGGGTGATTCAGAGCGGGAGTCTAACTAAATGCCCAAAGAGAAACCTTTCTCCCTTCACTGACATCAGCACGTGCTAAGACAGACTGGACTGTTTACTCAGCTTCTTGGCTTGGTGAGCAAAGTTAAGTTAACACCCCTTTCTAGACCTTGCGCAGGTCTGAGGAGCGACCCATTTCCTCACTCAAGTTTCAGAAAGTTTTCAGAAATGTATTTGGAAGCTCCTGTTTTCCTATACCCAAGCAAGGCAATAAACCAGGGTTGAATTTTCAGGGACTGTGTGCAAAGCAACACAAGACTGAGGCACTGAAAGTGATTTTTAGACAAAATGCCAAGTACATATAATATTCTGAGAGCTGTTTTTTCCCATCTCACTGTGGAGCCCAAACTCCACACCTGCATTTTATAGAGTCACTGCTTCATGTAATTACTCTTTCAAATAGGAGCACAGAGTGGAAGGTGATACCTTGCCATGGAGTACTTCAGTACCCCCTGCATTTCTGCACACACTCCAGCTGGCTTTCCAACTAGTGGTAGTTTTGGATACAATCTGGTGGTAGTTTTGGATCTGATCTGGGGGATTTGCTGCTCCCAGGGGACATTCTGGGAGGCAGTAGGGCTTAACCTACAGTTCAGGATTCCATGCCCATAGCTTGGCCTCTGAAAATTAAAGACTGCAAAGCTGACCTCCTCCTGTCTCCTTTTTTAAACTCCCTCTTTTTGAATCCCACCCAGTAAGCTCAGCACTTTCTGAAAACTGAAACGTGTTAAATACCCTGTAGCACGCAAAGCTTGCTTCAGTGATGATTATTTTTGAAGTATCAGGCTGTCCAGACACTTCAAAGTAAATCCAATATATACTATTGATTAAAATACATTAATCCTAACATTAGGCAACACCTTTTAGTGATCCCAGGGCATCTACCCATCACTATACCTATGCTTATAGCAATTCAGGGAGGCAGCTTAATAGGTCAGACAGATCATGTGTAGTGATATACGTTCCATGGAATAAACCAGTCAGAAAATAGGCACGCGCAAGTTTACATGCAAAATGAAGGGACACCAGAGAAGGCAGCTAAAAGAAGTAAGATAAAGCTGTCACTCATGTACATGCTATTTTACACTGTCCTGCACACGGCTTTTCACTTCTCTCTGTTTTTCCATTTCACACTGTGAAAATTATGGCTTCTTACACCACATTTCTAATGAATTACTGCTGGGATCCAAATTCTCAGCAATATTGAATATACAGTGTTGCTGAAGTTCACCTCCATAGTCCTGGCACTCATTTAATACCAACATTACCCCTAGAGTAACTTAAATCTGTTCTAAATTAAGCTGGCTGGGTGAGTTTGGGAAAAAAATAATTCCCTACACTAGACAAAACCAAAATATTGCTGCTGGCCAAGCCACCCACATACCCTTTTTTCAAAGAAAATGTTTTCACTGATGTCTTCTCTGAAGTGACCAAGCAACTGTTTATTTGAATTTCTTAACTGCGTTTCCCTTGAGAGCACCATGGCATCCTCCGCTGTACATAGCCACCTTTCGCACTAGGGCATAATGCACCCCATGCGTTCTCCCCATTCTCTCCTGAGCACGCTGCAGGCCAGCCTTTACAGTGGGGCACAGCTTTGGCAGGTGGCATTCTACCTCTGAGCACGGCGAGCTGGGGTCACTTCCTTACACGTGGACACAGCTATATTTCCTGCTGTCCTTCCATGTACGTCTGCAAACAAAGAAAAGGAAAGTTTTCCATTCTTGAGTCTTTTATTTCAACATATCTGCCTTAAAGTGGTCTAAAAGAGTGGAGTCCTTTATAAGAATCAAAACAAAATGAAGTTACAATCCTCTGCTTGATTTTCCTTTTGAAAGCCCAGGGATATCAGTATTCATCTTCCTTATGCTTCTGCAGTTCCCTTTAGATTGGCAGCTCTTCTATTGTTGCATTAAAGGTCAGTGTTGAAATCATTCTCTCTTAGGTATTTCTTCCCACAGAGGTTAATTAAAAAGAACAAAGGGCCAGATACTCTCATGCCTTCCATTTTGCGTAGTCATTTGCAGACCTGGATCCATTCACAGCCAGCACAGGGCTTCACAGCTCTTCAGCCACCCTCTCAGCATGGACTACCAGGCTGAGTCAATATGGAGCAGGACGGGGAAGACAACTACTGAAACAGTGCTTAAATATTTCAAGATCACGGTAGTTGCCTGATTGATGCAAAGGTGTTGGCAGGCAGCCTGGTCACTGGAACAGCTCAGAGGAAGAGGGCATATGAGTTCAGCAGTGGATTTCAACTTTGGGGATTTTAGCTGTTGTAAATTCATTTCACTGAGGAAGAGGGCCGTGGCTTTAAACTGTTCCTCCAGAACGACACAATCTACCTCTTATAAATCTGCTGCTAAATTTACTGGGCAGAGCAAGAAAACACTACCCACGTGGAACCCCTCTCTCATTTTATATCAGTACTAGCATATCATGCAAGTGTAAATGGCCATACAGTTGAGTGGCAATGCAGAATCAAAATAAAACCCATTTCGCCTCCCAAATTAACTTGGTTTTGCTTGCTTGATTTCTCTGTCATTCTTCCAGTTCTCCAGTCATCCATAGACTTTCAGGTTAAACAAGACATGAATTGTAAATGTAAGATGCACATAGAAAAAAAGACTACTAGAAATTCTTTAGTTATACTTTAAAGAAGGAAAATAAAGAGAGCACAGGCATGGATTGGACAACATTTTTCCACAAACTGCCTTTGCTGGAAAACTGGATTTTCAACTAAATTAAATATTTCCACAATCAAAAGCCTGAAAATGAAAATAGTTTGCTTTGAAAATTCTTCCTGATATCTCAAGCATATTGTAGATTAGTTAGTTCATATCCTCATTTTTCCTAGTCAACTGTGATGCACTGTAGTTCTCAGCTTCAGTGATGTGAAAAATCACCCTGCAAGCTGTAGACTGGCCAGACAATCTGGTTTGGAGAAGGCAAAGGAAGAGGAGGTACCCAGGAGTACAGCACACAAGGCGTTCTGACACCGTTTTCAAACAGAGATTAAAAAAATACATTAAAAATATAAAGGTTAGGACCTGTGTGCCCTCTTTCTCCTGTGGGTTACTGTTTTTCCCACTGCCTTGGAAGCACTATGTTTTCTCAGTAGCACTCTTTAGAAAGCATGGAAGGAGGAGCTGCAACCAGTAATGTCACATTTTTCCATCTTCATGAGTTAGCATGGGGCAGCAGTGGAAGTGGAAACGTGGTTCTATTCTCAGCATTGCTCTCACTGACTCATCACTTTATGTCTGCTATAAAACTCAGGGAATTTCTCAAAGGGGTAATGTGAGGCTTGGTTAATTTTATAAACTGCTTTGTGGTCATTAATGCCTACATGTTACAGAAAGTGAACATAAAAATGATCAGCCTTAAATGAAAAGTGAGGTGGAAGCATAAAATATGAGCGCTACAAGAGAAAAAGACATTAATAAAAGGAATCTTATAATCACACCTCTGCCACCACACACTTATTCGTATTCTTCATTTCTCTGGCTCAGCTTCTATATCTCTCACTTCTGCTGGGCAGTAAATACAGCTACACTGGGAGGCATGACTTCCTGGGAAACTTGAAGCCCACTGTGAGGGAAGCAAGAGTGAGTCCTCTGAGAATAGAGGATTATGGACAGACTTTATCATGATGAAAGAGTACCTTATTTTCTGAGAGCAAGAGGTATTCTAGGGTGGAGTAGAAGCCTAATCCCAAGTGAATATAACCAGACTTCAGCAGAACATGTTACCAAGAGCACTCTTGAAAACAGGATCAAAGAACAAATGAAAAATAAAATGGAATCGCTAGTATCACCTCATCTTTTAGTATTTAAAAACTTTTGGCACCTGCAAGAAAAGAGACAAAACTGGCAACATTGCCACACTTACTGTTTCCGGGGAAATACAGACCCATGGTTTCCAGATAAAATAACTGTTTGTGAAGCTTGATATATTTTAAAGCTCTTTGTAACAATTCATTGCATAATTCAAATGGCCTCTACACTACAAACATCTAACATATTTATGCTGGCAGGACTGTCAGTGCATTTTTGTTATAAGAAGCTTGGAGGTCTGCTACAAATAATCTCCAAAGAGTAACTCTAATTAGCGGCTAAAGTTGGCATATTTCCTGCTATCTGAAATTAGATCAGAGAGTTAGGCTGAGATGAAAAAGCCCTATTAACTCCCTAGGCTTCCAGTTCCTGGTTTTTGGTGGAAATTAATGTTTTGAACTTTATCAGCTACTATCTAAAGAAGTCTGGAGTCAGTGGTAACAGAGCAATTTGAGAGAGACTTTACTGCCAGTTGCTTCTGTTGAAGTGCCATAGGCACTCTACATAAATATCCACAGGAAAACTTTATTTAATGGTTACATGCAGCTGAACAATAGTCAGGAAAGATGGTTGAGTGGCCAGCATGCTAGCCTGGCAATTATAAGACGTGGGAGACATTCCTTGCTCCAAAGCACTATTTAACCATTCCTGCATGACCTAGAAAAAGTCACTCTTTTGGGGAGGGTGAAAGTGGGGGAGATTCACATCAGATTGGCAAATCTTTGGTTTTCCTATACCTTGTGGAAACAGAGAGGCTCCTCCAGACAAAGGAGGAGGTCTTTTGGTGTTCAGTGACTACAGTTAGCCTTTGTGTAGACCTCCATTTGTCTTCAAGTTTGTCATCTGTAAAACAGAAATAGCACTGCTCCACCTCATGGGAACATTAGGCAGACTAATACTTTCCTCTGCTTCCTAGAGACTGCGACCTACCCCAGACAGGCGCATCACCAAGTTGCATCAGAAGCAAACACCATAGCCCTCTCCCCACGTGGCTCTCCAGTTTCCCTAGGGCCTTTGGTGGTGAGACTCATCTTTACATCTCAGTTTGCCATGCACTCAACTTCAGCAGCTCTGAGGCTTGCCACGGCTGCATGTTCCTCCCCTTTTTTTAGCTCTGCGCAACTTGGAAAATGTTAAAATGCATAATTTCCTTTTAAACATCAGGACAGGGAAGGGACAGGTAGAAAGACAGTAGAAATGAAAGCACAAGAAATCCTTCTCTTGGGAAATATATTTAAACTTCAGTTACTAGAATTTCCAAACAAGGAAGAGATTTCTCAAGTTGTATTTTGCTCAAGCAAACACATGGGAAGGGAGGCAATTTTTACATCCTGGGGCTAAGCAGAGAAAAACAATGTAATTCTAGAGTTAGCATGTAGACAAAGGAGGAAACATGTTATTAGGTCAGGCTACTCTTGTTTAGACAGAGCCATAAAGAATTTAGGCTATCTTTTAGTTCTGGTAATCAGCCTAAGTAGACAAATCAATGTCTTAAGCTCTTGATAGCTATAGAAAAAATAATAAAGTCAGGCTTGTGTTTCCAAAGAAAGTTGTGGTTTTAAAGCAATCCATTATCCCATTTGGCAATGTGGAAATTTTCTGCAGAATCCATCTACCACAACAGAAAGGTTTACAATTTAATCAAATCTGCAGTGGAAACTGAATCTACACAGACAGAATGCTGGTGTATCTTCACCATCTCCTCCACACCACAAAGTCTACCACACAGACGCTTGCTTTTACAATTTGGGATCACTTTTCTCCACCTTTCACTTCTAGCATAAGTGCCTTTTAACACTGTCTCTCTAGTTTTCCTCCTTAAGAGGACAGAGAGGATCTGTATAAAAATGCTTTGAGGGAAGAAGGAAGAATCTACCTCCTTAGGCCTGTCTTCACGGAACAGTCAACATACTGAACTGTTGTCTCAGGAATAGATCCGATCCAAACAAACAACAATTTTCTTAAAGCCTGACAAAGTTTTTAAGCCAAGTTGGTGGCAGCAAAGAAGCCAGGGGTCAAAATTCAAATGAGCGTAATTCATTCTGCTAGCAACACAAACACGCTAGAGGAGGGAATGCAGGCAACACACAGTTGCATACTACCAGAGTTGCAGTATCATCCTGAAGGTTCGTGCCCATGAAATTCAAGCAAGTTCTCTCAGTACCTTCCAGCAAACTGCAACCTACCGTGGCAGGGGAAGCAGCAGGTACATCTCTGAAGTCTCAGGATTGAATACAGATGTGTGTCGGGTGAACAGGGCAACCAGGTTGAGGTTCTAGGGCAGAAGTCTGCAAAAGCAGGCTCATTTATGTCACCATGACATTAGATAACAAAAACAGAGCTGCTTTACATCCCTAGCAGAGCAACGCGTGAATCAAATGAGCCTCCAGCAACTAACTACTGTAAGAATTTTACTTGCAGACTGCAGTAGTTTACGGAAATGTCTTTGTACAGTTACTATGAATTTCACGTGTCTTCGTGAATGCTATCTGTACGATGTGTTCTTGGGGAATTGAATCATCCATTTGGTAGGAAGACCTAGACACTGGCAAGGTGTCCAGAAATACGAGACCAAACAATCAGGAATCCCTCACCTGAACTGCTGAAGGAAGCAATGGGCCTTTAGCCAACAGAACACGTCTGGCTTTGGACATGCACTGCAAAAACACACCAAGGGTGAGGGCTTAAATATTCAGGCTGAGATAATATCAGTTAAAACAGCAGTGTTCTCCACCCAACCAAATAGTGACAGAGACTCTTTAACAAAGGGGAATTCTTCAGCCAAAAGGAGTCCATTTGTTACCAGAGGGCAACATGGAGAGACTTGGTCTTTCCTGGGGATTTAAACCAAACCCAGGGACAAGACCAGTGTCAGACTGCATTAAAAAATCTGATGCTTAATATAGATCTGTCATATTTTACATTTTAATTGCGTGGGTGTTTCTTTTGCTAAGCCTGTTTTCTTAGTTTACTGTCCTGTTGTCTCCTAAGGGTATAACTAGGTGAAAGCTGCCAGCAAACTGTGGACAGTTTGGGAGGCCCAAGAAGCAACCTCTGGACTTGGACAGAAGGCATGCAGGGTTCAATGTCATGGGGATATGTCATTAAGACACTTAGAACTATTAAAAAAGAAGTGTCTTTATGTAGACCCAGGGAAATTAATGCCTATGGGATAATGTACTTCACAACAGTCTGCAGAACATTAAAGAGAAAGATGAGACCTGTTTTTAACATAGATATCATATGCTTTTCCTAAAAGACATGTTACTATTCTGAACCAGTTTTCCAGCTGCAGTTAATAAGCTCTGGCTTCAGCTCCATTTGGGAGAACACAAAGCAGCTCTTTATGATTCTTCCACCCTAGATATGGCTCCATTTTGGTCTGCTCTCCACCATGTGCAGTACCCCCAAGGGAATCTTCATCTTACTGGACATTCTTGTTATTTGACCTCCAAGATTTGGTAGAGTGGCATAGAGATGTGTGGGTTAGATGAATGGACAGTGGGGTGGATTGAACAGTGGCTGACAGATAGAGCTCAGAGGGCTGTGGTTGGTGGTGCAGAGTCCAGTTGGAGGCCAGTAACTAGTGGTGTCCCTCACGGGTCAGTACTGGGTCCAGTCCTGTTCAATATAGTCATCAAGGACTTGGATGAAGGGATAGAGTGGACCATCAGCAAGTTTGCTGATGATACAGAACTGGGAGGGGTGGCTGACATGCCAGAAGGCTGTGCCGCCATACAGCGTGACCTGGACAGGCTGGAGAGGTGGGCAGAGAAAAACCTGATGAAATTCAACAAGGGCAAGTGCAGGGTACCGCATCTGGGGAGGAATTACCCCATGCGTCAGTACAGGTTGGGGGCTGACCTCCTGGAGAGCAGCTGTGTGGAAAGGGACCTGGGAGTCCTGGTGGACAACAGGATGACCATGAGCCAGAAATGTGCCCTGGTGACCAAGAAGGCCAATAGCATCCTGGGGTGCATCAAGAAGAGTGTGGCCAGCAGGTCGAGGGAGGTCATCCTCCCCCTCTCCTCTGCCCTGGTGAGGCCACATCTGGAGTACTGTGTCCAGTTCTGGGCTCCCTGGTTCAAGAAGGACAGGGAACTGCTGGAGAGTTCAAAGCAGTAGCAAAGGGCTACTAAGATGATTAAGGGATTGGAGCATCTTTCTTACGAGGAAAGGCTTAGGCACTTAGGTCTTTTTAGCCTTTTTTTCATTCTGTGATTCTGTGAGATGTGGCGTCTTGAAGAAGCTAGCCCAGTATTTCCAGAACCAGGACCAGGGCAAATGAAACACGTCAGCCTGTGCTCTCTTGCACTAGGAAGGCTGCTCCACGCTACTCCAAGACCTTTTCCTTTGTTGACCCTCTCCTGGTGTCCTTGGCACAAAAGCAGAGGCAGCACGTCTACACCTCTAGCACAGTGAAAGCAAAAGTTCAGAACAGGTTGTGGGCATTGCACGCTTCATGTCCTGCCCATATGTGCACAGCCTGCACAAGCGTGCCTGCAGATGAGCTAATACGCACTCAGGCACCTGCTCTCTTGGGTGTGCTCCAGTCATTCTTGCACTGAACTGTATCAGTGAAGCTAGTCTGGAGACCTTGAAGCTGCCCTTAAAAAACAGTATAGAGACAGCAAGCGTGTCAGCAATTCCTAACCTTCTCAATGACAAACTTGCTGGATTCTCTAACCTAAAATGCACAATACCAAACCAAGGACAAAGTGAGTGAGTGCCAAAGAGCCCCTTTAGCAGTCACCACTCCTCTGTTCCCACCACAGTACAAGGAAAAGCTTTTCATTATTATATTAAGCTAAATAAATTGTTAATACTGTTTTATAAATCTTCCTCATCTGCTCTATAGAGGAAAGTTGTGTGTAGTGTTGTTGCTTTAATCTATATGCTGTTATTTGTCAGAGAAGGTAGCACGAAGAAGCATACCTTGTATATGGAGCAGAAGTGGCTGAGTCTCATGGTGGTTTTGAAGGAACTTTGTTCTGGCAAAGCTGCATCAAGTATTCCTGAACCTGACTCTTCCATGGAGTTTACCTGAAAAAAGGTGGCACAGATCAGGATCTTGAATCATCATGGAACATACAGAGCAAAATTTTAGAGTACAGTAAAAGCACAAGTTGAGAAATTTTGCTGAAAATGCAACAAAACAGTACAACAGATTTCACATTCAGTAGGTATCTCTGTATGTCACCATCTTAAGTCACATTCAGCCCTATTTCAATTGAGTGCAAATGTTGCTTTAAGCATGCAGGCTGTTATCTACACCTTTCTGATATTCCTATTGCTGAAGAGGAAGCACAGTGCATGTACCAACATACTTGGTCATTCTTCACCGATCCCTAAAGTAATTACAGAGCTCTCTTGTAGTGCTGTGCTGACACATTATTCTGTACAACATAAAAAAAACGCTAAGCCCAAGTTATTATAGACTGCTCTGAATAAAAAATCTGAATACTTGAGACAAATTGAAAGAACAGTATGTTAGGATTACAGAAGACTTTTGAAATTATTTCCTAAGTAATAGGAAGGAATTCAAGACTTAAGAAATTGTATTCAAGGGGAAGAAGAGATAGGGGAGCCCAAAACTATGTGATTTCATAGAAGGTGTGAATGTGAAGTCACACATTTGGTTATAGAAACCTGTCCGTTTTTCTCTGTACAAACATTTGGTGGCCACGTTCTGTAGACCACTGAGGAGTCACTAGAGACCAAGATAAATAGCGGAGCTAGAGATGTGACATCATCAGCACCAGCGTTGGTGCAAAAAGCTGCATAATCACAGGCTGATGCAAGCAACACAACTAGATGATTTTATTTAATTGTCAAAAATGGAAGAAGTATTGTCTTTTCATACAAGCATTTTCCCCATGTTTCATTGTAGTGCTACAGATAAATAGAAGTAAGGTAAATAATCATAGAATGGTTTAGGTTGGAAGGGACCTTAAAGATCACCTAGTTTCTACTCCCCCTGCCATAATCTCCTGTTGGATCTCAGTTTCTTGCAAAAGGCTTGTAAGAATCATCTCTCTGCCTGTAACACAGGTAAACTTGAAGTTCTGAGTTTATTTTTTAAATCATGTTATGTGTTTGAAGAAAGGCATTGCAAAAAGAGTTTTCCATTTCTGTGCACTAAGTATTTTGACCGTTGTCAAGCTTAAGAGCAAATCCAAGGTCAAGATCAAAGCACATGAATTCCACTGAGCAACACAAGCAGAAATTATGAACCCTACTTTGTTGTAACTTCTGGAGGTCAGGTCTGAATGAGGCATTTGCATTTGGCAAGAGGTGTTTTCTCTAGCACTGACTTCAGAAAGGTTTGTTACAGCAGAATTTTGCATGTTATTTTCATGACAGAAGAGTCGTATTAACATCATCATTCAGCACTATTTTATATCACACATCCTGTACTACGGTCTTTATATTCCTGGACGATCCAAAAATTATGTCTCTCTCTAGCCAGTCACAGTAACTGATACATTTCATGGATTTTCCATATAAAATATGCCACATACTAACATGGCCTAGCACAAATAAAGTGCAAGGGAAAAGACTGATGCTTTCTCCATGGTTTAATACCACTAAGACTAGAGCAACAGGTGGATTTATGGCTACCCCTAGTCATTCTTCTACTCTCATATGCATGTCTCTTAGGAAAGCACAACAGTAAACTTTCCAATGTTAATGTAAAGCTTGTGGAATGCAGTTAACTGACTGGTTTGGTTAGATGTTGGAACAACTCCACCAGCTTCTTCCCCTCACTGCTAAAGCACTCCTGATAAAATGGCGTTTTAACCACCTGTGTATAACTGTTGATGCTCAGTGAAAAACAAAAAAACAAACAAACAAACAACAAGCAAAAGCAGGGTAAGACTTACCCAAGATAACCTGAGGTATCCTCTCCAATTCACTGATCTCCTTCTTGAAAGCTAAAGTCTACATGTTAATCTTACCCCGAAAGACCAACATAGGATTCTGAGTTTACTATTGTAATGGCTTTCAGAGCAAATCGGACCAGGTCATCTCAGAGTCAATGAGGACTAGAAGTGGCTTGTCGGTACGTTTGAGAGAAAAAAAGTGAGCAAAGAGGATGCTAATAAATCTCTCTTGACCCCTAAGAACCCTAACCTCAGCTATAACCTCTGAGTTCAAGGATCCACTGTTACAGCTGAATATCCTTTCTCTCTGGTAGCGCAACTGTTAGGAGAGCAAATATTAAGAGCTGTTAGTGGCTCTGACCAACTGTACAGATACTTCTATTGGGAAAATCCCTGCTTTCACTGGATTGCCTACTTTTGCTTCTGCTCCATGCCACAAGTGTCATGTAAGACAAACAGAAAAGGGCCCAAGGACTGGACTGAGTCTTTCAAACTCCCAAAGTACTTGCAACATACTGCAACATCTGTACTTTTCCTGGATCAAACCTCACCAATATTACAGAATCTGCTGCTGGAACTGGCTGAAAAGCACAGCTGATGTTGCTGGACCAGAACTCCAGATCACACTCCCAGATCGGCATGTTGGCTCAGCATTCTGACAGCACTGCAGAAAAACAGTGATTATTTTTGTCATTAGAAGAAATGCAGATGGTATATAGCTGGAGTGCTGCTATCAAGTTCTAGCCTATAGCCCTTCTAACATGCCAACCAGGAACCACCACAGTCCCACAGTACTCAACACTAATTTATTCTTTATACTATCACAAGTCACATCCTGTCTCTTAAAAACTTTTGTTCAATGACTCCACAACCAATCCAGCTAAGAAAACGCTAATTTCATTGTAGCTAGTAAACAGAGGGCTCATTCAGCTGTCTTCAAAACTGGAAGCGGAATAGGATGTTGCCATCAGAAAGATGAAGGGATAGGACAAGCATTGGGCTGCCTGGCAATGGGAAAAGGAAGGTAAGGAACAGGCCTGATCAGAGAGGCAGGTTGAGTTTCTTGGAGAGTGATGCTGGCAGTTTCTCATGCAGAGGAGGATTAAAAAGTTCTCATTTAAAAAGTTTTCAACTGTGGTGGGTTGACCCTGGCCAGAAGCCAAGCACCCACACAGCTTCTAATTCAGCCCACCCTGCTCATTGGGATGAGGGACAAAATAGGAAGAGTAAGAGCCAGAAAACTCATGGGTCAAGATAAAGACAGTTTAATAGCTGAAAGAAGGAAGAAACGAACAAGCACTCCAAAGGCAATCACTCACCACCTACCCACAAGAAGGCTGATGCCCAGCCAGTCTCTGAGCAATGGACACCTTGGAAGAAAAAGCGCTCACCTTCTTCTTGCTCTACCCAGCTTTTATTGCTGAGCATGATGTTCCATGGTATGGGGTATCCTTTTGGTCAATTCAGGTCAGCTGTCCTTCTGTGTCTCCTCCCAATCCCCAGCCTACTCACTGGCAGAGGGGATAGAGTGGGGAAAAGAAAGCTGTGACAGTGTGCAAACACTGTTTAGCAATGGCGAAAACACTGGTGGGTTATCAACACTGTTTAAGCCGCAAATCCTAAACACAGCACCATGCAGGCTGCTATGAAGAAAGTTATCTCCTGCCCAGCCAGACCAAATACATCAAAGCAGGCAAAACAAATTCCCCAACACTCCTCTTAACTTTTAGCTTGAATAAAGAAAGGGAAGAAAAGCAATGTCTTCCTTGGGAACATGGTCACTCAAGTTGTGTTCCAAGCAAATGGGCAATTTGGGAATGATATTACCACACGATTCATCAGATGATTGGCATAGCATATTGAAGTGCTAATCCATAATTTCCTGATTGCATTAAGAAATCGTTACTTTACTTCAGAAAGATAGGCTTTATGGTTACCACCGAAAGTTTGAGCATGGGATCAGATAGGAGTACGCTGTACATAACCAATTCAGAAAGTCTGAAACTGTACCCATCAAAAAAAAATTACTCACTTTAACTGGGACACAATCAAAGACTGTTGGTGTATTCCTAACCAATGTAATTTGTATGAAAGGCTGTGTAAAATTATGACATCTAGAATGCAGGAGGTCTGGTTTGGCATCCAGACCTCTGGATTATGCCTCTTTTGGGACAAAGCAGTGTTGCTTGCCAGTACAGTCACTTCATAGCTGTTCCTATGATAAATTGCACAGCACTGTACCATGGAAATTGGTCTTCAGTGCTTTATACCAATTGTTGCTTATTAACCAGATGACTTGAAACACCAATATAAAACCTGCTAAAATAAAGTAGTTATGATTGTGAGATTACAGCTCTTCGGATCAGGAATCTGGTGATAGATGGGTGCCTCATAAAATACCGGTGACTGTAATTAAACAAAAAGGGGAAAAAAAAGTTATTAAATAATGGGATCCTGTTTCATCAGGCAGGATAATTAAAGGTGCAAACAAGGAGCTCCTGTTCTGTAGATTGCTCAATGGTACAAGATCACAGCCATAGGTGGAGGGTGAAGAAATACAAAATTTCAACACAAAGGGGTATAATTCCAGTGCAATACATACCTTAAAAGTCATCAGAGGACGGGCACACTGAGGACACCATAAAACTGAACTTAACAGAAAAACCACTGCCAGATGACAAACTACGGACTTTCTAATAGGAAAGATGTGACAGTCAAAACAACCTTTCTGTTCTAGTGCAGCCACCTCAGGGCAACACAGAGGCATCATTACAGCTGCACAGAAGGAAAATATTGAGGTCTCTCCTACATAGCCCGGTGATAATTCAGGTATCCAGCTTTCTAATCTCAGTTCTGTTACAGTTTTACAGAGTAACCCTGGCCAAAGCATCTCAGAGCAAAATTGAAGTGACAAAGCCCTTCCCAGATTGTCATGGTGGATTCTGCAATCTGCAAAACATTTTGAATGCACAAAAGCCTTAAGTACTTTGTGGCATTCTTCCCCAGCGTGAGTGAGCCTCTTCATGGTGGCAATTTTTGCCCCTCTCCTGAGCAGGAGGTGGAAGGAGAATATCAACATGGCTATTCTTGACACATTTCTTAATGCAGTTCATTGCTCTGCTTGACTCTGGGGTAAGATTCACTGAAGGACTTGAGGACTGAGGTATGCCCAGAATCATTTGGAGAATATTTTCTAGGCATGACACATAATAGGCATCCTAAGGGAAAAACTAGTCCCATAAATCCTAGGTAGATCCAGTGAACACAATCTTTTACACTGGGAAAAGTACAAGAACAGTTGTTTTTCTGGAAGTGATGATGACATTGATAGGAGAAGGAGGAGGCTGCATCAGTGCTCTGCCCGTGGGCTTGCAAGTATGTTCTTTTCATCTACCCCCACCCCAGCAATACAGGCTCCAAGCCTGTCTGGAGGAAACAGAGAAAAGTTTCATTCTCCATATACATAAGATTATACAAATGGAGCATTAGTTACCTCGATCTTAAACTTAACAGTTATTATAAAGGTTAAGAAAAGCATTTTTAGGTTGAAAGAAAGTATCAAAGCATTCTTCAGTGCTTTATTCAAAGACAAAGATGAAGCAAAAACCTTGGAAATGGAAGCAGGGCATCCAACAAGCTCAACTGAATAAAAGATCAAAAGGGGGAAAGCTGTGTGAAATAATTCTCCACCTAGAACTCAATCTGCATTCAAACTCAATTTATGGATGAATGAATGATGGAGATCAGCTTAAGGTAAGTAAGCTCCAATCACCATCATGATTACTATATGAGAAAATGAAATCATAGCAGTCAAAATACTCACTAAAAATACCATCTTCAGTCCAATTCTTCCTTTACAGTAATTTTATGTTTATGCAATTTCAATTTGTGAAAGATGCATTGAGTTTGATGACTGCCTACAAAGAAAACAAAATTTTATTTGAAGGACATGCTTGCATTTTAAGATCCAGGAACACCAGTGCTGATCCAGCAGAAGAGAGAACTGATTTGCTCCTGCGAATGTATTTAAACAAAGGGAACTCTTTCTTTGTCTTCTCTCTATTCTGATATTAGATTAAAAAAATGCTATCCTTAGTCTCCAGCAAAAGTGTAATCATATATGAGCAATATTTTCATTGTAATTAATCTATTTATTATTATGATGATGGACCTAAAAGGTTCCTAGAAATATTTATGTGGCTGTGCAAACCTGGAGACGTTAAAGTATAGCAAACAATGCAGGCAAATGATATAAAACATTTAGTGCAACTGAAGCCCTGATAACAGCAAAGTCAAGTCTGCCATAACTGGTAACAAAGACGTGCCAGAACACAGTAAGTCCCACATCTGAGGCAGCATTTCTCAGTGAAAACTGAACTTCTGGTCCCTGAGACCAGAACACATGACAAGTCAACTAATGAAATGGCCTGAATAATCTAGCAGTGTTGTCATTAAGTACAGGCCAAAACATTTTTCTTTTATTTTCTTGTAATTCTAAAGATTGGTCCAACAAAAATTACATAAGAGTTGGCTGCATGGCTGCATCAGACCTAACTGGCACCTGGCTAGGTATTCAAAAAACACGGCTGCCTTTCCATTTACAATCAGTGCAACTGATGTAATGAAACAGTAAAATTTACAAATGCAGAGATACTGAAAAACTCATTTATAGAAACATACCTCTCCTCCAGACTGCACAACGTATTCACTATATATCATGAGTGTTGCTCAGAAAGCTTTCATGACTGGTCCCAGTAACTCACATTGTGTGCTCATTGCAGCCACGAAGCCATCTGCTTCCTGACCAAATGACTCCCAGGCCACAAGCAGCCCTCCCCATGTTCTGATTCAAACATATAAATATTCACACCAGCATTCACAGATGGATATATGTTGGCAGGAGTATCTATAACACTTTCGTTCCTGGGAACTAAAGCTTTTTAGGAAATAAATCTGCGATGGCAAGGGAAAAGGGGTCAGCCATTCTGTAAAGTAAACGTATATGAACAGATATTTGGAAACCTCTCTTTTTAAGTGATATTCGCTCACCTTTAATCACAGCCATTCCACCTAAAAGAGAAAAAAAAAATACTCACATCAAAATCTACTCCTTATCATATGCCTCTCAGTCACATCTGTCACTCCCAAGGCTTTTTCACCTAATAATTCTCAAACCATACCAACAAGAACAATCCTCAAACAAATCATAAAACCTAAACAAACAGAATAAGTTAATCAAACGAAATTTAAGAAGGCTGTAATGTCATAATAGGCTTGTGCTGACCTAAGACCATACTGATGTTAAAAGTTGAGGTCACCCAAGGCCCCCAAGCCTGAAGCCTGTTTATTTGTAACGGTTGTTAATTGTATTTCACATCACTTTGGTTCTTCCTTCATTTGCATGTCCAACAGCCTTTGATGAAAGAGGTAATTAAACATTTCCAAAGCTATTTGCAGTTAGTATTATGGTTTTAATGAAAATAAATAATGCAGTAACAAAGCTCAACTGTCTGATTACCCCCACCCCCACTTTTTTTTTGTTTGTTTGTTTCTTCTAAGTGAAAAGCAAAACTGGGATAGCTTCGGCTTTGCCCTTGAAAATCAGGTAATGTTGTACAGTGTGTTTTGAATTCAGTTCGCACTCACTGCACACATGCACACAGCTGTCATCCCACTTTGATAGCAAAAGCAGACTGAGATTAGAGCAGAAAATGCCCATGACCTTGAGAATTATCACTACTGATATAACAGGTAGCTTATTGGTGTGTAGGCACATACAGGAAGTTAAACCATTAGTGTCTGATCCTCACAGCTATTGTTGCATCTCCTGGAAGACTCGGGAAAGACTATTTTTAAAACTGTATGGCTTCAGGGTCAAAATCTGCTTGCTCGAAACTCTTTCCAACTAATGGTTCTCCTCTCTTGCGAGTACTTAGTGACTTTGCTGTTTTACATAGAAAGGACTCAGAAATGACAATGATAGCCGCATAAAACCATAACCAGATGTACAATACTGAGCATGGTGTTTCGCATATACTCTAAAACAAACTGAAGTCTCAGTTCCCAGTCAGGTCTGTATTTGGTAATAAGTTCTTGAGAAAACCCGCTCTGGTAGCTCATGTAACAGAAATTCAAGGAAGCCCTTTTCAAAGCTTCATGCTTCCCTTTCAGATCCATTTCTATGTGCTTGGGGCCAAAGAATATTTACAAAATTAAGTCTTAACAAGCAAAAGTGCTCTTGTATTCCAGGAGAAAGACAGTGAAGGGAATAGAAGACACACATCCATAGGAAGGACAGGGGTATGTATAGCCAAACTTCATGAGAGGTCTTAGTTTTCTCTAAACCTCAGCTTCTCCTGGATTTTTTTGTTTATTAACAGCCTTACATCTAGCTGTTAAAAGAGCAGAGAATATCCTTAAAATACGAAATGAACTATATAACTGTAGCTCTTCCAGTTTTCTCACAGCATTGCATATTTAATGTTTCTCTTTAGGCTGCAGATCCTGAGAGGATAGGGGAATGATAAGGCAAGATTTTCCATTTCCATTAGAAATAGTTTCTTTTTATCCTCCACAGTTGCAGAGAAAATGCACTCAGAAATGTATTTCAAAAGGACTCTACAGGCTGAGAAACCGGGGAGGAAGGGAATCCAAAGTGTATTACTGTATATAATTCCAGGGTATAGGGTTGGGGAAGAGATGGGAAATTAGCATACCCACAGTGTCAGAAGTGATGGAGCTAGCGGTATGACCCGACTTTGAAGCTCACCTGCAAACAACAACCTTCACTTCATGTATTGCTGTTTCAGACGCTAAGGATGACACTTCAGGTGGTGACACTGTTTACGATACCACTCTTGGGCAGAAAAGAGAGGATTGATCACATGAGCAGGATTTACATCAGGCATGGTTTGTACCATTCAAACTACCTGTACATCATTCACGGTGATTCAGATTATCAAAGGTGGGCTCAGAAAGCTAAAATTTAAAACTGCAAACCTTTTATGCTATACAGCAGGGTTACAGCAAGGTGTAATTCATTCTCTTTGGAGAGGGAACTCAACTTTCATAAGCCTGGGGAACCAATAAGGCAAAAGTGGTTCAAATAGATGTTACAGAAAAAAGTGAAAAGATACCGCAGGAGAGAGACAAAGAAGGGACAGATGGTTGTAAAGGGCAATGCTAGTCTCTCTCTATACAGAGGTGTTATTTGCTAGCAATAGCTTTATTAATGGCACTATCAATCCCTCTTTGAACATAATAGAGTATTTTTGCCACAATTTCCCACTCTCTCTGCCTGAGCTGTAGCAGGGCAAGCAACAGTGACTGGCATGCTAAATTTGGGTGTCACACTGACATGCTTGGCACAGGATGAAATGTCTGCGCTGGAAGCTGCAAGCAGAGCTGTGTTCACATCACCAGTTCCCAGCTGACAAAGCACACTAGGGCTGTGGGCAAGGCATCAAATCAAGCTAAACAATCTCTGCCGGGCTTGTTCACTTAGTCCCAGCAGCAGCACTGTCCAGAGCCAGTAGCAGAGCGGGAGAAAGAGCATCGGAAGCATGGCAGGGGCTGTGGAGCAAGGCATGTGGGAAGGGAAGGACCAGGGGATATAAGAAGGCAGCAGTAGCCATTTCAGACAGCAGAAGGGGGACACTTGCTTGTAGAGGGCAAATGCGAACAAAGCAGAAGTTTGTGGCAGCCGCAACTGCAAGTGTCACTCCGAAAGCTCTGGGAACCAACAGTCTATTCATTTATCCCCTTAGTCGCTATCACCGGGAGAGCCGAACCAAGGGTAGCAACAGTGGGGAGTTTGGGCAGAAGTTTCCCAGCCTGGATACAGCCCATGGTTCTATTATGTCTTTCTATAATGAAGCGTTTCACTGATGCCAAGAGAGTTCAAAGAGAAGATACCCTGAAAACGGTACTCTCAGCTGTGTTATTCAGCAAACTGCCTCACGAGCAAGACTCACTCACAATTAGTTATGTTGGCAGCCAGCATTACATTGCACCTAGCGAGACACATACAGTAACTGAATGTGACATGCCACCATAATGACAGATCAAACTAGGACATTTCAGAAGACAAAGTGCTCCAATACAAGAGGCTTAAAGAGGCACTAAAGAATTTATGGAGAATGAAACGCAGCTTCAGGGAGGGTGATGAAATTATCAGCCTCACCAAGAGCAAACATGGAGCCAAATGGCGGGATCATATAATCCCGTGCTACCGACAGACAGCCTTGTTGGGAGTCTCAATACATTCATCTTCTTAATTGAAGCTGAACTGAACTGATTTGATCACATTAGCACTGTCAGACACAAAAACGTTCAGGGAGGAAATTTGAAAACTTTTAAAAGTGTTTCAACTATGAGTTTTTTAAATTAAGAAGGCATGTTAAATGCAGCTAGTGAGTAGGAGCTGGCAGAAGATTTTTATCAGAACTTTCTTTTTTCTTTTTAGTATATACATGTGTCTGCAAAGATGTTTGGTTTCCTTTAAATATTTTCAATTCTTCACAGGAAAAAAAAAAGAAAGGATTTTAGAGGGAAAAAAAAAAAAAGTGCTTTCTAAAAAGCCATTCCTCTTCCCTCCAAAAATCCCCACCTGTGTTTTCAATGAAAGTTCAAAAATACGTTATGGATTAAATAGAATCATAGAATCATAGAATAAGTGAGGTTGGAAGGGACCATTAAGATCATCAAGTCCAACCGTTAACCTACCCTGATTTAAAAACACCCACTTCTAAACCATGTCCCTAAGCACCTCATCTACCCTTTTCTTAAACACCTCCAGGGATGGTGAATCCACCACCTCTCTGGGCAGCCCATTCCAATGTTTAATAACCCTTTGAGTGAAAAAATGCTTCCTAATATCCAATCTAAACCTGCCCTGACATAACTTGAACCCGTTTCCTCTTGTCCTATCACTTGCCACGTGGGAGAAGAGGTCAGCCCCCATCTCTCTAAAACCTCCCTTCAGGTAGTTGTAGAGGGTGATAAGGTCACCCCTCAGCCTCCTCTTCTCCAGGCTAAACAACCCCAGCTCCCTCAGTCGTTTCTCATAAGGCTTGTCCTCCAGACCCCTCACCAGCCTGGTAGCCCTTCTCTGGACACGCTCCAGCACCTCAATGTCCTTCTTGTAGTGAGGGGCCCAAAACTGAACACAGTACTCGAGGTGAGGCCTCACCAGTGCCGAGTACAGGGGGATGATTACTTCCCTACTCCGGCTCACTACACTATTCCTGATGCAGGCCAGGATGTTGTTGGCCCTCTTGGCTGCCTGGGCACACTGCTGGCTCATACTCAGCCGGCTGTCCACCAACACCCCCAGATCCTTCTCTGCCAGGCAGCTTTCGAGCCACTCTGCCCCCAGTCTGTAGCACTGCATGGGGTTGTTGTGACCCAAGTGCAGGACCCGACACTTGGCCTTGTTGAACCTCATACCATTGGCCTCAGCCCATCTGTCCAGCCTGTCCAGATCTCTCTGCAGAGCCAATCTACCCTCAAGCAGATCAACACGCCCCCCCAGTTTAGTGTCGTCTGCGAACTTACTGAGGGTGCACTCAATCCCCTCATCCAGATCATCAACAAAGATATTAAAGAGAACCGGTCCCAGCACCGATCCCTGGGGGACACCACTTGTCACTGGACACCAACTGGATTTAACTCCATTTATCACCACTCTCTGGGTACGGCCATCCAACCAGTTTTTTACCCAGCGAAGGGTACACCTGTCCAGGCCACGAGCAGCCAGTTTCTCCAGTAGAATGCTATGGGAAACGGTGTCAAAAGCCTTGCAAAAGTCCAGGTAGACAACATCCACAGCTTTTCCTTCATCCACTAAGCGGGTCACCTCATCATAGAAGGAGATCAGGTTTGACAGGCATGACCTGCCTTTCACAAACCCAAATACAACAACTCTCCACTCTTTTCCCCACCACCACACACTGCCTTACTTCAAGTTGCCCTCTTACTACAAGGACTAGGAGTCTGATTCGGTGATGGTTGACTTGACTTTAATGAGAGCTGAAAGCACTCAGTTCTCTGTGGAAATGAGTTAATGCCTCAAGTGTAAGTCCTTAAGATGTGGAGTGCAGCAATGCCGTTACTCCAGCTTGCTACCTGCAGACAGGAGGATGTGTCACTAGCAGAGTTGGGTAACTGTTGTTCATTTTCTGCATGAGGAGCAACGGCGTTAAGGAGGCTCTGGCATGAACTGGGCAACGGGGCAGGTTTTGTTATGCAAGAGTGATTGGGTAGGGCTCGGACACCAAGCGAAGTAAACCCCTGCCAGCCTCCTTGGTGCTGTGCTGGCAAACGTGCTTTTGGCATCCGTAAACGCTCCCCTGCAACTCAGCAGAATCAGCTTCTGTCCCTCCCCTGCAGAAGGATTCTTATGAGACCCTGAGAAAGTCACATAAGGACAGAGTTTTAGAAGCATTTAAATTCTGCGATTTTAATGTTTTTAAACTATACAGACTGGGCTTGTAGGTATTGATGTGTTAGAAGGATAATGCTTACACCAGAAACGCAAGGAAGGGCAAAACGTGTGACCAAGACACATACGTACAAGTTGTGAGGTATCCAAGTAATATACAACATGAGCCATAAGAACCACACACAGGTTCTGCTGTGTAATTCACACCCTCACTATAGAACAACTAAAGCACTTTCACCCCCCCAAAAAATAATCTTCTAAATATGTAAACATCCTTACCTACAGGTTTGCACCTTCTGTTTGGAGTTCCTTCTCCCCTACTGCAATAACCTGAGCCTCATATGTCCACCACATCATACCCGCTAGGCAAGAAATGCCATATGCTGTGGCTTATCTGTAGATACATGCATGCATATTGGCAAGGCAGTGCGTATGTGCTAATTGATTAGTTAGCTTATGCAATCGCCAAGTTTTCCTCTCATTTCCCACAGTATGACCAGCATTTGGATAGATTTTCTCTTCCCTGATGCCAGTTTATAAGTACTTAATTATCTTTAAGATAATTTCAAATTTGCCTGAAATGAGGAGAGAAAGCTCTAAACTTATCAGACACACAAAACAACTGCATAATTTTCACTTTTTTTATATAGGTAGACTACAACACTGGGCCTAAAAGATCTAATAAGGAGTGCTAGATGGCCCCCTCACTGGTACGTCTGATATACAAATGCACTGCATTACATTTTGAAAGCTATGCAGACTAGAAAAGAGGAAAACCACCAGCATGTCCTAATCCATACAAACAGAGCCCGTGGAGTGCTGGCTTCTGGCTGCCAAAACGTCTCAACAAAATCTGCCTCTTCAACATGCACAATGTCACAGCACAGTGAGCATATGTACAAGAATAAAACACTGTATTCGCACAGAAATCCAAGACGTTATTGGAGATGACCTGAGCCTTCATTTTCAGTGTCACAAGTGCTTTCAAAAAACTTAAACATTAATTTAGGGAGAAGATGTATATCCATTGGAACTACACAGACCCTTCTCTCTCACACGATGTGGAGTGTATGGCAATAACATGGGAGAAGAGGGACAGGAGAAGATAAAGGAAAACTACTTGATGCTTACATGGTCCCCTCTGTGTCTTCCTTGAAGGTACTCAGAGCCTGAAACCTAGCCCTAGCCCTGACAGCGAACAGAAGGCATCAAGGGAGATTACATGCAAAAAGAATTACTGAGTGGAAACCAGTAGTAGATACTCAGAAGAAACATCTTTAAGTACAGAAAACATACGGAGTACAAGGCCCTATGATATTCCTCCATTATGAAAATCACAGGCTTGAAATAAGCCATAAGAAGGACACTATCAATTCTGAACTGGCACAGGATACCTTTCATTTACAAGGAGGACTGCTTCAGCTCTCATAGAAGTACAGAGCTAGGTATTAAACGAATGCCTCCATTCTCCCCTACTTCCTTTGGGGCTGTGTTGTCCTCTATTAGAGGGCAAACCAGAGTACCTCCCCCCGAAACTTCCCCAGTGCTCACCTGGAGCATGAGCTTATACTGACCTCCTGCATAGCAACACCCTATATTTAATTCAGGGAAGCTGTAGCGTGTAAGGCTCCTGCTGGGGTCAAGGCCACTCAGCGCATTGCAGGAGGTGGTCAGGAACTTCCACGGCCCAGCTTCTATTCGAGGCAGACAAAAAAAATCCAACTGCTCAGGCACAGCTGCAGCAGCAGGGCCCCTTTTACTGAACTTGCCTTCGATATGCCAAGCCCTGCTGAGCCTGTGGAAATCAGGTTTACAATGGCAGCTGCAGCCATTAGCTCCCTCTTTTGTGATTTCCAGCATTATTATGCTGTTTGCGAACTTTGCTTTAAATGACCAGACTATAGGCTGGGAGAGATGAGACTTAGCGTAAAAGGACATGTACACACTGACACACAAAGTGTGACAAACCCCAGTGGCAAGGTTGTGCTAATAGCTTGTTATTTAGTGACATAAAATCACTGCTAAGATAATACCGGCAGCCTAAAACTCTAGCAGCCCTTTGACTGAGACAAGAGACAGACCCAGAAAAAGCCCCTTTCACGTCATTCCATGCAGCAGTGAAACGCACACAGGACACAGAAACCTCAAAGCAAACAACTACCTTTATACCAGAAAAAAAATACACCCATTTTGCTCATGTGTGATGCACAGGGGGTAAAGCGCTCTTTTCACAGAGGAAGAAGGCTGAAGCGTGCTTTGGAAAAGTTTTGCTTTAAATTGGACTTCTAAAAGGGGCTCTTGGAAGCAGCTGTTCTTTATCCTCTTCCCCCTCCCATACAGCAGAGCCTTCTGCTTTCAGCCTAAGTCTTGACCAGGACATCAGGGAGCACAGCAGCAAAAATAAAACTAAATACATGTACCTAAAGGCCTGTTCCACATTTGAAAGCTGAACAGACTGTGGTTACATAGCTGCACATTGACTGATGTGATTGCACTTGTGCAATTATCTAATGTGGACACAGATTTAGTGCTTCAAAGGCGCGTAACAGACCCCTGTGCATATGGAAATAGAGACTGCTGAGAATGCAGAGCCCACTGAGGCAGTTTATGTCCAATATGGCTTATTACTTCAGGCACCAAATTGTGTTTATGTGGCCCTAACTGCATGCAGAGCTGGTGCAGGTGTGGAAGCAGTACAGTTATGTTCACATGGCGATACACCTGTGAACGTGTGGAGCGCAGTGCAGACACGCTATGTTGCTCTGTCTGGAGCCAGCTCAGGTTCAGAGTTGGTTCTGAGCTGATTCCACACAGCTGTTCACACAACACACTCGCCAGCGCTCCTCAGCACACACAAGGCTGCTTACCACACATGCAGCCCCATCTCTGCATAACTATCCTGTTCAAGGATGCAAACTGCCTCCAGGCATTTGTGCCCATAAACCTTTCCGGATGGAAGCACACTGAATAGTACAAAGACACCAAAGCTGGTTTACATAAACCCCTCTTCGTTCAGAAACAAGAATATCAAAGGTTCCATAATCCAGGATATCCTTGTTCCCCATTGCTGCATACAATGACGACCACGCAGGAGACATGCAGATGCCATTAATCCATGCATATCCATGCTAACGGCACAACTGAAGAGCGTTGCTATCAAAGAAGCTGTGTTAATCTACATCATCTAAGGATCAGTATATGCAAGGGAATACACTAGAGCAGGGGTGGCAAGGATGACTGCAGTCACAACCAATTTGTTCCTACTGAGCCAAAAGTACCATTTCTGATTTGGCAGGACCAGTAAGCAACTGACCCACTTACATGCCTCTGCTTACAAGAGTTTGGCTCTGCAGCCTAGGGAGGGAGACAGCCCAGCATACACTATGCTTCACTCTATGGCTGCTAATTGCCTTGGATGACTCTTGATTTGTATAAATAATTTACTTGGTATATCCTGCCAAGAAGACACCTGAGCCCTACATAATCCGCTAATGCTGACTTTAATGATCCATGTCCAGCACATGGGCACCACCATTCCCATCCTGCCCCCTCAGCTCCCCAATAAGTCCCTCACCCATCTGTGCAGAAGGACAGTTGAAACGATCAAGAAATAACAATGGCAAGACCCAGGATGGAACAGCTTATCAGTTTGAACACAGCTCCTGTGGGATTTGATTGGGTCCCTCAGGGAAAGCACTCTGCAGATGAGGCCTCTCTACAGAGACCTACTGTCCGTGGCCTCTATTGCAGACAGCTGAATTATTTGTAGCAGAACACTTGATCCAGTCAACTTAGACTCTTCTACTGGTCCTTGAAATGTAAAATGTGTAGGATCACATTTGTGAATGAGTCTATCGTTCACCTGGTTTCAGCAGGCAACAGCTCTATTCCAATTTATGAAGCTGCTGGGATGTTTTCCTGACGCTTTACAGCTTAGCTGTGAAAAGTTAACCTCAATTATGTACTTTTTGTAAGGGATAAACCTAAGCCTCAGTAAAACCCTCAGCTTTGAAATTTTTAAAAACTTTCAAATTAGGCTGAAATCTAACCTTGTAAAAGGTGTATATTTAGACCAGGTGCTTTTTAATCCACTAAAGTAACAGATGTTTTTGACTGCTGTGTTTGTGTCTTCTCATAGTACCAGGACAGGCACTGTAAGCTTTGAATAGAAACGGAAAGATTTTATTCCTGTCAGGAATATGACAACTCCTTCATACTAGTTGCCTGACATATAATTTTAAAGAAAAACTAGGACAATTGAAATACTTAAAGTTTGTCAAAACGTGGTTTGAATCCATCTGAAAAGCATATGTTTGTTGCCAGTGTACGACCCAATAAGTCTGCAGCGCATAGCCCAGTACTCCAAGAATGATGCTTTCACTTTCATAACACATTGCTACCTATTAGTGAGACATTTATTATCTCAGACTCTAAATACTACAGCATTCTCCAAGGGCCCATTTCTTCAGCTATGCCTGTCGGTACCCTTTCTTCACACATTTTGTCCCATTAAGGCTTGTTGGTTTAATTTTATGGATAAAAGTTTGCAAAATGAAGCTAGATTACTGGAGTGATGACAACCCGCACATGGAGAGCTCAAAATATTTACAAAACAGTCCAAGCTGAACATAATGACAGTCAAATGTTTATCACTGCTGGAACAGAAGAGTGCACTGCTATTGCTAATTCTCCCCATTCTACAGCTAAAGAATTTTAGTCTCCAGGACAGCGAATGAAGAAATATTTACCAGCATAACATGTATGCACTATACAACAGAGCTGCAAGCACACCACATGCAAAGATACTAAATGTCAACATTTCAGCCTCAAGCAGGTTTTGCATCCAAAACTAAATGTATCGGTAACCTTTCTGCCAGATGTATTTGGCAGAAAGCTCTGTGTTCAAATATAGTCTCCTCTACAGCCTCAAGAATGGCTCCTCCAAATATTAACTAACGTCAGGAATGCAGGAAAATGCAAACAGCTTCCCTAGCCACTCTAAGCAGATACTGCTTTCCCTTTCGTAAATACTAAGTGTGTATACAAAAGAAGAAAAACTTTTCTATAAACAAAGATAGGAAGGTAAGGGAAAGAAATGCTACCTGATGATGGAAAACCCAAAAAACAGTATATTCTTTTTTATGTGTCAATACCAATGAACACCAAATACCTGCATTTCAAGTATTCCTGTCAGTGTTCCCTTGCTTTAGTTTCCTCATGAGTCTTTGGTCACTTCACAAAGGCAAATACCTTTTTCATTTTCTCCTGTTCCCCCTTCACTGTATCCTGTATTTTCCAAGCACCTTACAGTTTGTCGGCAAACACTAGCAACATCCAAGCAACTCAGACAGGTCCATGCCCAGCCTCTCAGAGAAGCTCTTGTCCTGCGTTTCTGGGACATTTGTGCCACATCAGTCAGAAGACATGAGTCAGTTCTCTCTGTAGTAGGTAACAAGATGTCTCCTCCTTTAAATTCTTTCATCTTGGCCTACTTCACTACTCTTATGAATGTTGCCTTCACATAGTCCTTCAGTAAACTTTTCTAGATATGCTTCCGGACCTCTCATTAGCTTTAACAGCAGCAGAGCCAGGTTTTCATGCTCCTGACCAAAACTTCTTGTAGCACGGATAAAGAAGAAACCTGATCCAGATTCCAATCAGATGTCAGTTCTATTACTATCAACAAGAAGGTTCATTAGGATTCGCAATCCTGGTATACAGGTAATACCACAGTTAATGATGAGTACCACACATGGCTCACCCTTGACGCTTTACAACACATAACTGAGATAACGACACACATATCTTCACTCACAAACAATGCTCTCAGTGCAATTACGTGACCTCTGATACCACACAACAGAATTACCATTAGTCACAGTTTATTCACCCATATGCCTGAAATGTATGGGAGGTGCTACTTCAGCTAACAGACCACACACAACCTTTCTTATCTCCATTTAACCAACAAGTGGTGGAGGACAGCTCCTGCTCTACGGGGCCCAGATCACAAGCTTACACCTGGGCATGACTGGAAAACCCAGTACCAGTTTAGCAGAGAGAAGTGTGCAATAGCAATACAGCTTTCTCCTTAGAGTGTGTATCAATAAACACTGCTTCAGACTCTGCATCTGTGTTACTTCATTGTGTGTGTGTGTGAGACAAGGCATTAATACCCAATTTACAGCAAGAAGCTAGAAGTTTGGCAAATTTCCTAGTGGAGCAAGAAGTCCTCTACTTCACCAATGTGTGAATTGCTGGTGCTACCAATACCTGCAAAAGAAAGTTTGGGAAATACCTACTTTGAAAAACCGATCGTCAGCCTAGAAACACAGTCACGGAGTGAAGAGTTCATATTTCAGGGCTTGAACTGACTGTCCCAAAGACACTGCACCCAGAGATCCCTCCAGACCCGGAAAAAAATGGGGCCTTTTCAGCCAACCTAAAGACAGAAACAGCTGTGTGTGCTGGGTTTGTGTTTCCGTGCTGAACCCTCCATACTGTTTAGGATAAGACCTTCCTCAATATTGATCATTAAACCAACTCATTCTATAAGCTAAAAAAGTCAGCAGGCCCTGAGAGCCCTGGGCAGCTGAACTAATACATGATATTAAACGTTAATATCACAAGAATATAAAAAGCTTAAGACATGTGGTTACCTTTTTGTTTCCAGTTTTCAGCAAAGACCAACAAACTGTTTCTCACTTGGCAGTCATGAGTTACAGCTCCTTAGTCATAAAGGAAAACCCAGTCCATTACATTTTCTTGATGATTCAGAGAGACCCCTGTATATTGTTCTTCACTTAAATGTTTTGACTGATGATCAGATTAATTTCAATTTATAGCTTCTTCCTCTCCTCCCAACAAAGCTCTAAAACTGTCATTAAGGCTGAAAAGCATGACAATTCACAAATCCCACTTCTTACTATTTGGTAAATGGCTCCGACGTGATTGCTTTTGGTTTTCTAGGCAGTCATCATCTTTCACTGCTTTTGCATCCAGCAAGCATCTGTAGTTCCCTCAACCATATATCTACTGCTGTCCGTGCTACAGCCTCTATTATGCCTCCCATAAGTAATATGCTAGTCTCCACTTTTTCCTACAAGTGCCTAGTGACCCAGCGTGTGTTTTATTTGTGGCTTCAATAAGAATGTTTCCTTCACAACAAGAGAGATTCAGAAGATGCTGCAGATGAGGGAACTAAAGATATAGAGCCAAAATAATGGGAATGCATTTCACCAGGATCTTGAAAAAAAAAAACCAAGAAAAAAGCCTGTACTGCAGTGAAGCCTCCATTACCACCCACCACCATGGAACTCTGCCTTCTGGAGGCTACAGAGAAACATGCTGACATAAGGAAAGAGAAGAAGATTGGTGTGCCAAGCCCAGCAGACCAGCAGCTACACAGGGTATCAGGAAAGAAGATTTTCTCTTTTCAGTCTGCTATCAACTTGCTTTCCAGGCCCAGAGCCACTTGGCTGGTATATTTTAGCACCCCTTTTTTTGTACAGCAAGTAGAGCAGCACCTTTGTGAAATGCTTTGGGTAGAAAACACTTGATAGGTCTTGTATAGAAACCATACAAGTTATTGGGAGCCCTCCCTTCTGACTTCCACATCAGATTGTACTCTATGGAGTGCAAAGCCATTGGTCTACATAAAGATGTACCTTGAGGTAGCAGCCAATGGGGACTTACAGGAAAGTGTGGTTTTGCCCTGGGTACTCTGCAAATACAGCAGTGACCAGATCTATACAGACCATTTGAGAAAAGTTCTGGGCTCAACCTTCTTCCATGAGCTTCCATTGTTTCCAGAGGTTCTCACAAGTTTATCCTGATCTCTTATGTGAAATATTACGTGAATCAGAAGAATCTCAGTGTCATGCTCTTTGGTGAATTCACGGAGCAAACGTATATTATTTCAAGAATAGAGGATTCAGTCATCTGTTCCATTAATTATTCCCTCCTGAATTCACATTATATCAACAATTTTCCACTCCCCAAATCCACTTTCTCCATTCTTAGCCATTCTTCCCTCAGGCACAACCCTTTGTAGGAGCAGTATAGAGGATTCCTGGTTAGCATGGGAGATGCAATCTCATTTTTTCTCATGCTGGTACTAATGAAGCTCACCAGAGTGATTAATTTATCTTCCTCTTGATATATTTGCTCATGTCAACTCCAGGAAAGATTCTGTCAGTCAGGTTAACGTTAACACTACAGTATCAACTCTTCAAAGCTTTAACTAGATCAGATATGATTTAGACATGTCATGGGGATGGTTTTCATGTATCTGACTCAAAGAAAGTGAAAATCAGGTGTAGGAGGCTTACTTTCTTCCCCTGTATTTGTCTCTCCACTCAGTCTTTCTCACTTTCAGACAACCAGGGGTTATGCCGTGACAACTGGGAATGCATGTGTTTCTCAGATCCTCTTTAAATTGGCAATGTGATTTTTTTTTTTTTTGTCCCAGCACATCTCTTGATCTCAGAATGAAATAACAGTAGAATGGTTAAAGTATGAAGAGTGACATAAATGATTTACAGTCCTTCGCAGGCATACCCAATGGGAGAGCTGCTATTCTCCTTAGAAGTGAATACACTTCCCACTTTAAAGTGGCAGGAGTTGTATGAGTAAGAGAAAATGTATATATTAAAAAAAGATATATCCCTGTTTTCCCCAGGCATAAATATCCTCCTGTCTTATTATCTATGTTTCAAACATCTGGCTTTAGATCATTAGACTCCCAATGCAGATATAGTTGGGGTGATGTATAGAGGAGAGAAGAAGAACAGCAGAAGCAAAATTCTCATAAACATCTTCTGGGGCTGATTTAGAGAAGGCAGCAATCATGTGGGGACCGTTAGTGAGAAAAAGCTGCTGCTTCAGCTAGCGACAGATACAAGGCTCAGTAAGATGAAGAGACAGGATGCATGCTTCAATACAGAAGCACATGGAAAATGGCACACTTATGTGGGTGCAGGACAGGGATCATGCGAGAAACCCCTCACAAATAAATATAAATATGTTGCCTTTCTACACATCCTGTCCCCATCCCCAGCACCTCTGATCTCCCTTCTCCCACAGATCAAGGGGCCTGTGGACTGCAGACATTTGGTCACTCTTCACATAGCAGCACTGATTGAAAAACATATCTCCTCTTCCCTGCTATTTCCTATTTGTTATCACACTCTGCTGGAAATCACTCCCCTGAAGTTACAAAGTGCATGTCACACAAACACACACTGTTCTGCTGGGAGAGCTACTTCATGGGAGCTCTCCCTAGTCCACCTCAGAAAAAACCAGCAGGTTAGCTTAAAATGTTAATTGGGTGGTTTGCGCAAACTTGGCTACTGTTCCCTAATGTGCGGTTCGGGGAGTGCTGACACTAATCACTGGTCTAGAGGCAGTAATTCCTCATCTTGTGGGTAATGATGAGAAGCCTGAGGCAAAAAACATCTCCAGCTAGCTGGGCTGGAACTGATAGGAGGTATATTTTTACTTTTGTCTTAAAGCAGAGATATGGTTTAACATCTTTGAGATACGTTTAACAGGCAACGGTCAGCTACCTAACACATTCTAATATGAAAATTTCACAAACCACATCTGAGACTAACACTAAATGCTGTTGAAAAAGTCATTGATTAAAATGCATAAGCTAACATACCACTTTCTTTATCTTGACAAAGGTCAAGACTGCCTTTTCCACCAAATCCCAGTGTCTTGCACACCCTCCCCAGGTGAATCTTGCACTAGCATCTTCCATCATTCCTCACATTACTTTGGCTAAGTGTGCAATGCATTGATCACCTTAAATATACAGCTTAACTCAGTCTTATTATGGTGCTTCCACCCTCACAAGGCTTGTCCTGTTCTGAGAGATACCAGTAGAAACAAAATTTTGGAATGGATTTGTTATTTTGATTTAGAAAGAAAACATAGATATCTCCAATTCAGAAAGATGCTAAATGCCCTTACAAACCACATCTAAAAAAATACTTCTTTTACAGCCACATCTCATCCACCATGAAGAAATAAGACATGAATCTCTACTGAAAAATAATAACATTACAAAACAAGAAAAGGTGGCTAGAAAAATCCTGTCTTGGATCACCTAGACACTGCTCTTATGACCACAGTGAAAAATGCATATGCATCTGCAACTACTGAAAAATTTAACACGGAAGAATGAATTTAATGAGGTTAAAATTTTAACCACAGTAACACAATTTGAAACCGTCTACCCCATCACCTTTACTGACACAAATTGTTGAAACTTTGGTGTATGTCTCAATAGATGTCATCAGCACATCACCATCTCCTGGGTCACCAGGACCATGCCTAGCAGTATGTAAAATCACCATCCCTTCTATATTAAGAGAAGAACTAGAGCTGGTTTAGTGGTTGATGAAGGTTGCTGAGGCAAGACTCCTGATTGTGCTGCCCTGGAGAATGCAGGAGGTTTTGCGGGAAGGAGAGGCTGATTCTATTTCAGTTTTGTACACAACAAGACATCACAGCTGCACTGTCATTATGCAGGGTAGGGTCCCAGCTTTAAATGAGACTTTAAGACACGATTTAAAAAAAAAAAAAAAAAATCCATCTCATGTTGTATAGGCAATTTCAAGGAAAGTAAAAACCATTTTAAAACTGAATTTTCCATTTTGGAAATTGCAAGGTCAAAGTATTTTTGCAAATGTGCAAAACAGAGGTGAAGACTTCTCCACTGAGAAACTGTGCCCACTGAAACACACACCATCAAAATCAAAATATCTACAGCACTGAGAACTGGAATAGAATTTTCAGGTTTGAGTTTCAGCAAAGCTCTCAACTGAAAACCAAAATTATGTAGAAAGAATGTTTATTGATAAAAAAGAAAACTAAAACTTTTAGGACAATTGCTGTCTAACCACTTACAAGTTGGGTTTTTTTTCAAAAGGGAAAAGATTTTTTTCCTATGTGTTGCTTCAAAATGCAGTCAGCAATTCATACGGGATCAAAATCCGCTCTGTGTCCAGGATTTTGGGGAGAGTTGAGATTGTGAGGGTTTGCCTGTCTAACTGAAATTGCAGGTCAAGACTCTTTCTCAGAGTTAACTATTTCCAGTTAACTGTTTTCAGATCTGACATCTCCCAAATGTCATGCCAGAGCTGACAAGACTTATTATAAGATTATTTATAAAAGACTGAATGGCAAAAATAGAAGGTGGAATCAGCATGAGTTACCGTTTCAAATGACTCAGGGGACACTTGGCTTTGAGACCAATTCCCTATCTGTATCACATGGACCGTTAATTTATTATCTTCTAAGCACAAGATAAATCTCGTTTTTGTTCCCGGCATTTAGGGAAATTGCTCTTATGATTGCAGTGTGGCAAAGACATACATGAGACAGCTTTCAGCTAACCAGTTCATACCAACAGCTAAGTGGGAAGAGCTATAGGTCTATCACTTCTTGGTAGGTGGCTCCCAATACCTCTGCTACTTACCTTATCTTAAAGCGGAATTTGCAACGTAGGCATACTTTTAGCATGTCTCAGCATAACCAACCTTGGACTACGCCCTCAGGTGTCTACAGATAGATACGATAGACTGAAGAGGAAATAACAGCTGTAGGTCTTTACAGTGCAGAAACCTGACGGGAGGCTGGGCTGATGTACCGGCCCACACTAACTCTGCCCTATATAGGCAAAGCTCCAAACGTTGCAGAAAGACAGGTAGTGCAGTTACATGAGGGATGCCCTTAGCTTACTACTGACAAAAACGGAGGGCTGCCCAAACCTCTCTTTTCATCTAAAAGTTCTTTTCTTGACTCTGTGTGAAGCTAGGCCAACTTCAAAAAAAAAAAAAAATTCAATGATCAGATGGTGAGACCTGAGCACACCAGGGATCAGTTTCAAGTAATGTTAGTATCCACTGGTGCTTTCAGTGGGAAATTCACTGTTAATCACTATGCCTGGCCTGAACATGGGTAGGCAAAGCTTGGCTATTTCAATTACTTTATTGATTATTTCTCTAAGTCATCATTCTGAAATTTCAAAATGAAACACAATGAATTGGGGGAAAAAAAGAAAAGCTATTTTTCTCTGCGAGCATAGCTGTATAAGAAACGACTTCCCTGAATACTCTAGCTCTAATGAGCACAGCTAGGTGCACATCTGTGTTTCTGTCCACATGTGTTTTGGTTAATCTGTGCTTTTCTATAAGCATGTATTGTATGAAAATATTAAGTACAATGAAGAATTGATACTGTGAAGTTATGAAACTTCTAGAATAACATACATGCAGACTTGATACACAGCTCAAGTAAAGCAGGCCCTGACCCAGCAAAGCACTCCAACACATGCTTTATGTTAAGTCTGTGAATATTTTCACTGAAAGCAAATGAGACCACTTGTGTGCTGAAAGTGTTTTGCTGGATTAAAGCCTAAAGAAAGGGGGGAACTGCACAAAAGACCTTTTATGACAAGCAGGAGAGAGAATTCCTGCCAGTACTGTCAGAAACAAAAAATAACTGGACACTTTCTCCCCTGGTTACTAGGACTTCTAACTCCCATTTCCCATGCCACATAAACCTTGAATTCCCAAGAGTTTAAAAAAAAAAAAAAAAAAAAAAAGTTAAGTCTTAAAAACCTAAACAGTTAAGGCAAAAAGGAGGAAGCTATTTTGCTTTAAATCATGGTTAGTACTCTGTGACTTCAAGAAGAAAACTTGTTTTTGCAATATATCACTAGCCTTTTAGGCACTTGGAAATCTATGATCATAAAAAGAAAAACCTCACCAGTTATAGGAAGCATTAGGTTCGTGAAGGGCTCACAAAAAATAAAGTAAAGAATAAAGACCTGGTTCTTTCTAAAGCAAATGATCTTATATATTACCTTGTTAGTGTATAGGTCTCTTGGGGAAAATAAAAATTAGTCCAAAGTCACACAGAGGTAGGCACATGCAAAAACCATGAGCCAGGGTAAGGTACCACTTAGAGGTATACCAGAATATGGAGAAGCCATGCCAGGGAGAGCAGGTCACAGGGATGGAGAAAACTGGATATGATTTTATTGTACCCCAGACCAGTGAAATGCTTCTAGTGTCCTGAAATGCAATCTCTCACCTCTTTTCTCCAGAGGTGTGCAGATTTGCACTGTCCCTCCCAGTTCCACTCTGAGACATAGGTAGGTGCCAGCAGCCAAGCAAAACAACGTATCAACATGGGTAATTCAAAAATGAAGAGCAAAGAGTGGAAAAAGATCAATCTTCATATACCTCAGCTTTGCTGTTACTCTACCACCTCAGTTGCCGTGTGTGAATTAAGACTGTGAGGATGATTGCATCATCGATTATACCTAAGGAAATGATTCTGCAAACAGTGGTCTTATGTCAATAGCTTTTAGATTTTCTGTGCTGGATCACAAAACCTTGGTGGGAAAACACAGTGAGGAAAGCAGCAGAGATATATTGACCAATTTGACAATTAAGCCTTGGTGAAAAGTTGCACATCCTAAATAGAATTTTGCCAAAACCACTCTCTTCTTGTCCTATCAAAAAGCACTCATCCATCAGACTGCTAAAAGTTTGCAGATTTTGTGTAATTTTGCATAGATGCATTCAATATTTTATTTCTCTGCTCTGGTTCCCTGAAACAAAGATGACACCTATCATTTCAGTCCCACGTAAAAGCCCCAGGCTGCTGTCAGAGTAGCTCAGAGACATAAGCCTTTGGCAGGGAGGGAAGTAGTAGCTGGTGTAATGTCAGCTCACCTTAATAGCACACTTTCTGGGAACAGAATTCAGCTTTATCAAGAATAAAGAAAATTCATCTTTGAATTTGGAAAAAGACGACTGTATTTTCTTAACTGAAGCTAGTTTGGGAGGTTTTTTCTCCTTGTCTCATTTCCACAGCCTACCTAAGATTACTTTCACTGAGAGGTTTTGTTCAATTCTGTATGAGTGTATTATTTTTTCCAGTCAGTCTTTTTCAGATTATTAAGGAAATGTGGCAATGAGTGATTTCCAGTAGTTCAAGATGTACATCTGGTACAACCCATACATCTCTGACGTACATTTCACCCAGCTGAGGGCAGTATCTTGCACACAATAACACGCACCCCTCATGAGAAACCCGACCACAGGCACATCTTGGCTCATGCTCTTGAGACTCTCTAAGCCTCAGACAGCAGTCTCAGAACAATCATACTGAAAATGGCAACTTTCTCAGTGTCAAAGATTACTTCCCTTGAGGCTTCTCAGTTCCTTCTTCTCAGACCATTTTCCTTCCTTCATACTCATGTCTTCTTTCTCACCTACCTCTCCCCTTCCTCTTCTTTCAACTCAGTTGTCTCCTTTGTTCTCTCCAGTCTTTCTGTCCTTCTTCTCTCCCCTTGTACTTAACCCTTCAGTAAAGAGAAGAGAACCCATCTCCATTATTTGTGCGTATGTCTCCAGACAAACACTTGTTCAGGACTTGATGCATGGGTGTCTCTCTTAAAATTCATACTGACACATAAAAAGAACAATGCCTACAGCAGCAAAGTGGTTACAAACTTGCAAGGAAAGAGGAAATATTCTCTGAAGGTCTTTCTCAGAGAATCACCATATGCTCACATTTTTACCAGTGATTTAGGGCACCAATGAATTGAAAACATCTTAATCCCTGTGATTATGGGAAAAGAAAACAACACACACCTTAATGCAATTATTCCTGAGAGTACGTAGTGATCAATTTGAGTGAGGGTGGATAAACAAGATTGTTCAGTGTTTGTTTTGCACATATATAAAATTGGTTCGCTTATCTCAGGACTGTTCTCTTATCATTAATTTTCTCCATGTGTTGTGTGAACTATTCTTTATTTGGGAACCTTCTCACATCAGTTTTGCATGAAGAAAGAAATCAGACATATTTTACTGCTTAGCTATCCTGTTGAGTCCAAACAATTACTCCCATTAGGTGACATCACCCTTACTAACCTTTAAGTAATTCCACCTACACAATGCTCCTTCAGCCGCACTTACACACAATGAAATGGAACATAAAAAAAAGAAATCAGAAAATGTTTCCAGTTGAACTGAGTCATCTGTACTTGTGAAAATCTCATGAACTATTCTGCATCTCCAAGTTGAAATGAGACACATTTACCTGCACAAGTGTAAAACCATGCACAAGCACTTAAATCTCTTCTTATAGATACATCCTTGCCCTCACAAAACCATCCTACGTCACTGCAGTAATACTATGACTACCTTATATGTAAACTGTAAAAGCAATGAAATGGCTGTGACCTCCTCATACAGACAAATTATGAGAGAAGGCAGATCATTTCACATTTTTGCAAAGTGAATTACGTAGGTACTGCTCTATATATGCAATATTCAAAATGAAGATAAATACTCCACACTGGTTTCTCACATCATAGCTGCTGGATGTTGGCATCTCCGTCTTTGCTGCCTGGGAGCTATCTGCTGGTTATTGTCAAACTATGTGCACAAGAAGAGGTGCGCATGCTCACCAAAACAGAGGTAAAAAGAGTTTATCTTTATTCTGTCATTGCCTTAGTGGAAGGTATCTGTAACAGACTCTTAAGAACACACTTCCACTGCTGCAGCCACTGCCTTTTTGGTGAATTCCTATTTTTATAGCACTTAATGAAGAAACTGTTAGTTAAATGAAGTCTAAATGAGACTTCAGTATTCTTTCACCTTTGAAATACAGTACAAACATGAATGGATATGTTCCAACATAAAAATATGAACGTTTTGGTTCCTGCCCTTATGTTGGCTTCTTACACAAGAAAGAAATCTGAGGCAAAATCCCCAAATGCAGTAACTTTCCTTACTGTAAAGAAATTAAAATGCAGGTGCTTTTCTTGAATTCCCTAGTGGTCTGGGTTTTTTTTTACACAAGATGATGCAAGCTAGCTGTAGTGCCCTAGAACACTACTGGAGAAAATTAATACATATATAAGAAATCAGTAGTTTCTTTATTCAAGAAATGTTAGAGTTGAAAAAGCAACTTTCAAAAAGAGGAAAAAACATATTTGCAGAAGTTTTTCTTTCATCTTTTGTCTCTTCTGTTTTTGTTTTTTACTCCAGCATTTTTTAATACTTTTAGTACAGCTCTCATAACAGTATTTTTTGTCATTGATAACCTGCCAGGACATCATAATGATGCTCTTGCTACATCACTGGCTTGCTAAGGAGAACACAGTAATGACAGATATTCAGGACTACAATTCCACTATCGGGCTGCGTCAAGTTTTTCCCAATTCTCCAATCTTTGCTTATCTAGCTAGCTGTCAGTTTGCAGGACATTTATACATCTCTCGTTTCTGGAATATCTGAGGGCCCAGATTTACAGAGACAGCTAAACTCCTGTAGATGGAGATGGGGTGTTGGGATTCGGGGTTTTTTTTGCACTGTCCTAATTATCAAAATGAATATATATTTGCACCTTTAGGCTTTTCAGTCTGTTTCTATCCAGCCCTAAATATTTTATGGAATAACAACTTGAATACATAGCCGTTGCTCTTAAATCATCCTTAATCAGTCTAACCTCAACTGAAACACATCCCTGGCATACCACACTCTTCCTGTCTAAGACTTTGAAAGTATTTAGCCATTAATTGTTAAGGTTTGCATCTAAGGTTGGTACATGTTTCCGCAATTTCTCAAGACATCCTAAGGACAGGTTGCTGTTTCTTCAAATGCCTCTAAAGGTATGTTTACACTGTAAGTCAAGCACAAGTTTGAAGTTGTTCTCCAGGTCAAACCTGCTCAATCTCTTTGTTGGTTATATACAAACGTACACCCAGGTACAGACTGAGGACAAGCAGTCTCAGGAACTCCCTGAGGTGGAGCCTGAACACCGAGAGGTGTTACCAGCACAGGGTAACACAGGTTGACCTTTCAGTTCATGGTGATGTGGTTAAACCTACACATACCCAGGACCAAGCAGCCTCATCTTATTCTATGCCAAGGTCCACCTAAGCATAGCCTGAATATTTCGAGTCCAAACTATAGCTGGTCTGTATAGTTGGATTAAGAGCCAGAAATGCAGAATCACACAGACACAGAAGTCACAATGATAAACCTCCTCTAAGCATGCTCTTCATCTCCTAATGCATTCAAAACTAAACAACTTAAAGGGAACAATAAATCAGGGCAAAGGTTCTTCAGCATTCTCACCAGAATTTTAAAATTATACAGGACGAAGTTCAGACAAAAGAGATCATGCTTATACAGACAAGAGAACTTCCACACAGAAAATTATCTTGCTAAAACTAAATTCATAGTGTGTCCTCCCTTTAAATAAACTGTCTTAAGTCCTCTGTGCTCACACACCTATTGAAAAGAGAGCAGAATTTGCCCCTTCCCCCTGTCTTAAAACAGGCCCTGTAAATTCCAACTTGTAAATGACCCTTCCATCAGTCCTCCTTGTTAGCTGTTGGGAAAAAAGATAAAATACAAGAAGAGAACGGTCAGCGTTCTCCAGGAATACCTGTTTCCACTTAACCTGCCAGACATGTGAACGAGCATCAGCAGTACTGGACACTCCAGCTACTGCCAGCTGTGTGAGATGTACCAAGCAGCTGCAGGGTCAGGGAAGAGCACATAAATATAGAGAGAAACACCAAGCATGAGTTTATTAACCACCCCCCCCACACACACACTCTTCCTAGCATGAAATTCAATAAACAGAGCTTGAGGCACAGTGCTGTAAGTTTAACATCTTTAAAGGCGAAGGGGAAAAATCCAAGAACATTTATGGAGAATAAGCAAAATCAGGCATGTACCCACTCTGTGGGGGTAGCCAGATGCCTAATGGTGATTACTACGCACTCTTTCATCTAAATACACCACAAGAAAGAAAAAGATTAAAACATCTCCTTTATTTCAAAACCATATGTGCAAGTGGCATGGCATGAGGTGCAAAATATTAATAATAAAAGTCCCCAATCAGACTGCTTGTGTTCATAGGAAGTTGAAGAAAACCACAACAAAACAAACAAACAAAAGTCCCCAGTCTTTTCACCTGCCCCTTTCATAAATGTCTTTGGCACTATTCTCCAGGCAAGGATCAATACCTATTTCCTACGACATTTATTTAGGGATTTAAGACTTCCAATTGAGCCCTGCCTAGGGAGTTGTCCCCCCTGCTTCTGCTTTTTTTTACTTGGAAAAAAAAAAAAAAAGGAAAAAGAAACCAACTGCCTTATTCTGATTCTAGCCTCCACTCTCTCTCTCATCTATCACATTTTTTTTAATCTCAGAGGTTTCGTCTTACAAATTCTCTCCTTATTACTGTGCTTCAGTTCGGAGCTATCTACCACATCTGGGTTTTGAACACCATCATCCCAGCAAGGTTCAGCACATTTTAGGCAGACACTCATTTTAGACAAGATGGGTTAATTATGAGGCTGTATGTTTACATTGCTATTCATTTATTTCGAGAACATCTAGTACACACAATTTTCTCCTGAAGGGAAAAAGTCTGCAAAAGAGTATCCAGATAATGCAGCACTTTTTGGCTGTTCAGAAAGGCTTAAGGCCAAGTACTGCTCTATTACTTCCATACAGCTACTGTTTTCAATAGGAGCAATCACACAAACTAACAACAGAATTTAACCCTTTACTCTTCCATTGGCAGATTCTCTCCAGACTTGTGTGACTGATGCTAGCCAGACAGAGTCCTAGAGGTAATGTTCCTGTTGCTAAATTTATTTGTTTAACTTTTCAGTGACTGTGTTAACAGGATCCACATAATTCCAGGAAAAGAAACAAGTGCCTTCTGAAACTCATCAAAAATTGCTCATCTGTTAGTCAGCATGAATCATTACTACAGCAGGGTTTCCCAAAAAGCATCATAGGAGAGGGGAAAAAAAAGACAGTACACCTCTCCTAATCTCAATGGTTTTTAAGTAGGAAAATGAGGTAAGTAGTGGCAGATTTTATATGTGTACAAAAGACAAAAACATGTTGAGGTCCCGGTTTCTTGGGCACATAATCACATTATCACAACTTGACAAGCACAATCAGAATTTTGTATTAGGCTCCTATACAGTTGTTTGAGTGGTTTGTAAATTACCTGTACCTTCGCACAAGGCTGAACTTCAAAAAGGCTTAAAAGAATAAGTATGGACGTTACAAGACTGGCAATATCCCTAGGTACTAGACCCAAGGTAAAAGGTACTAGAAGATATGGTAATTGGCAATAGGACATATTTTTACACACAGTATCACAGTGTTGTATGACCTGTGTACACTGAGAACAGCTGTTAGGCTAGACTAAATAGAGAGTGGGTACCCATGGTGTTCTTTGGATTAATATTATTCTTTACCCTTTTCCTATAACTTAAATACAATGATGATTTGATTACCTTGGAAAGATGTATTGGCTGCACATACCTAAAAGAAATGGAAAAAAAAAAAACAGAAAGAAAAGTTAGAAAAGTTGCAAACTGTGTCACAGGAACTGCTCACCAGAGGGAAATCCATGTGGCAAAAACTGAGCCTGGAATTTGAGAATGGTGCACTCAGTGACCCACAGATTAAGAGGGATAAAAGCTGCCAACTTTACTGTCTGATCATTGGAACGAGACGGGAAGTAAATACAACTGGAAATCATTATGCCTTGTGATTTTATTTTTAGCTTCTCTTTGTTTGCTGAGTGCATTTGGCATAAATCTTACAGTTTAGAGATGGAGCAAGTCTTAATAGGCCCTCTAAAACATCCTTCTACAGTTTCCTAATCGACCCCTGTGGAGCATTCACTGGTACATTGGCCTGTCTGTGTTTATGTTTCATGGAGTTTCCACCGTTTTCTTTGAAAACCATGCTACATCTAATACATAAATTATTCCACCTGGAAAAGGCTGGGTTGCAACCTCTCTGCCCTTCTTATTTGGTCTGTTCTCTTTTTCCAGCCTGTTCTTCCCAGGACAGAAGACTGAGATGCTGGGAATTCCCAGTATGAAAAAGGTTGGGACTTGCTGATCACCTAAGTCTCTCCTTGTGACACAGGCTGCCTTAATGCTTCCTGCCTCTGGGTTTGTCCCATTTCATGTGCCCGCACTGATTCCTCCCATTTGTGTTCATCTAGAACTTGAACCATCTAGAGGATGGTCCTGCGCAACATCAGCTGTTGCTCAGTCAAATTAGGCACATTACACATTTTCAGTCTTTCCTTGTATGCAATCATGCCAGCCCCTCTAATCATCTGTGTTGCTGTGTGCTGAATTTCCTCCAATTTGCCTGTACCTGAGCATCAGGAGCTTCCAGAAACAGTATTTGAAACTGCATCATAATCTGCAGGTTTTTGAACTGCACCTGGACAAAGTATGGAACGAGGGAAGACGCAATTTAAATTCCAAGTGGGCAATTACACCAGAAGCTGCATTCAAGGTCTTCACAATTCCATGCCACAACACACTCATCTGAACGCAAACTACTCTTTCAGAGAGGAGCTGGGGATGGAAATGAGCAATGCAACAGAGCACTATAGCCTTGGGGTATTTTTTACCAGGGAAAAGCAGGGGGAAAGAGCTCCTTGCTGTTAAAGACCAAGAAATGGATATCTGTAAGCTCTGACACATCAACAGACCTCAGCTGTTTCAGTACCATCAGCAGCGAGTGGTGCAAAAAAGAATGCAAATCACACTGAGTTTTACAAACCAGATGAGAGCCTTAGAGTTGCACTGCTAAATGAACTGGGAGGTAATTCAGATATGAGGACCTCCGATATCTTCACCCTGTAAGAGACACAGTGCTGCAAACAGGCTACGTTCTCCCCTTTAAGTGATGCTTACGGTAAGTCTTAAGTAGAAGGCAGCGGGGGGAAGTCTCCAACTGCATTTCAGCAAGCCAGTGTGGACCCAGCAAAAGCATGGCTCATTCTCTAAAGGTCACAGCTCAGAAGAAAGTGACTGAATCTCCTCCCACCAGCAAACCCTATCTTCTGCCTCTTTTTTTAGATCTCATTCAAAGACAAATAATTACTTTGGTCAACTACAGTGAAATTATGTCACTGAATTACTGAGAATGAAAGAGCATCTTAGCTGGTGTATGATGAAAGTCATGTACACACACTGAGAATTCTATCCCCATCTCAAGACTGAAAATAATTTTTAAAAACCTGCTTAAATTGAACACAAATGGAAAGGAATCTTGTAGTTGTGAGCATTTATATGCTGTCCTCAGGAAACGTTCAGCTCAAATAATGTCACTGTAGCTCAGAGATGCCAATAAAAAAAAAAGAACTGGCATATAAATCATGTTGCTTTATGGTAATAATAGCTTTCTCACCAAAAGATGGCTCTTAATTTTTTCTTACACCTGTGAAAGTGTTCACTTTTCCCAACAGGAAAGCACTAAACCAAAATGGGTGTCAGTGTTCCCTGTGAGGAACCACACCCCAAATCCTTGGTGATTTCCAACCGGCTTATGCTCGTGTAAATATGGGATAACAGTGCCAAACAAGGTCTCGCAGCCAGATCCTAAGTGAATATAAACTAACACTTCAACCAACTGCTGTGACTGAGAACCAGCCTCTTTATCTCTGACCGTAAATTACTTTCTCTTACGCCTTACAGGGCTCTGCCACAGTGCCCCACTAAAGCCCTGGTTAATATGGGACTTTATTTTCCCTGTCTGTGGAAAAAGCTTATCAGCATGAAGCACGGTAAGCATACGAATGGACGTCAACCACTTAGTGCTTATTATTCAACTGTACGACAAGGAACACCAGATTTATACGGCTCTGGCTGGAATTGCTTTACCACCAGAGAAGGGATCAAAAGATAAGCCAGACTGAAATAATCTGACAGTACTATTACCAGTGTCATGTTCTGCTCATTGGCTGCACGCGCATGCACTTCATAGTTAACACCGATGCTGGTCTATTTTGAGTTAGTCTTATCCCAGACTTGCTCTGTTCTAAAATATGCTGATACTACAGCATTTTTTCATACACCTGCAATGTCATTTATTGCATTTTTCTTGCAAAAGAAAAAAGGTAAGTGAACTTTTTGCAGGGCCTGCTAAACTGTCACGGTAATTCTGGGACACTGCCCAATGGAAACACCTCCTATCAGGTCAAAGACAGCCAAGATAAAATGGAAAGGTGACCCAATTCACCATTTCTTTCAGAGAACTATGATGCCTACAGCATACAGATCCACAAGACCCTTAACATAGCCTTCTTAACGAGATCTTCGTCAGCCTCATACCTCCTTCTTCGTCCCCTGTCCTTGTTTCCTCCCCCACAAGATTTACAGTCCTCTGTATGCTTTACACTCCTTTGAAGGCAAAATGATGCTCCCAGGCCTGAGAAGGAGGTGTGAATATCACAGGCACAGCAAGCAGAGAATCCACCTCTTCCAGTCTCTCTGCTCCCTGGGGCTTCCCAAGGGGAAGGCAACCATCAAGGACTGTAACACCTTTTCCATGCAGAGCTTTTTCCTGCATGGTTGTCCTCTCTTTGGGAAAGCTCTCCCTCTGTACTGTAGATGAGCTTCCCTAGGATTCCCAGTGGTTTTGTTAAGGGACCTGGACTATATGGCTCTGCGAAAGCCCCCAGGGGCCCCCCCAGGCCTGGGAAGGTGGAAGGGGAATCTCGTCCAAGACATTCTGTGGGTAAACAGGCACAAATCACGCAGGCAGTGATTCATACAGAGACACCTCGTCCACGGAAACCACAAGCTGCCCCTCACCACCTAGCTGTTTCCTGGTGTCCTCCCTTCTCCACAGCACATGGCAACAAACTTTAATCACTGATTTTGGTGCCCGAGATGATACAATAGTGTTTTCCAATTTATTGCTTTCCATTCCTCTCTGTCTTCCCAGCACTGTTTCCTATCTGTACTCTTCTCAGTACTTATCTTTCACCCTTTCTTCTCCCTGTATACAGACAGTCTGATTACAGCAAATTACCAGATTTTCACAAATGAGAATTTATGATTTGGATCATAGAGATAATGGCAGAATGATTTTAAGAGCAGCAAAGATATTTTATGTTGTCTTTCTTATGAATTTTCTAGAGTTTTTACTGTTGGGGGGAGATAAAAACAAGCAATTTTTGATTAGTTGTGACTCGCACACTTGAAGCCTGCCCTACATTATTCAGTGGGGCGTGTTCAACATCTAACAAGGAGGAGACTCGGAGAAGTGGAAAGACAGTCTGAGGGACTTCAGCATCCTACTGTGGCCTCTGAGGGCAGGCCAGACCCAGAGACCTGATGCCTGATGTGGATGCTCAGTGTTCAGGGATCAGGCACCTGGGTTCTCTCTTCAGCCCTGTCAGCCGCAAACTTTTATTTATGAATTTTCAGACCCACCCCCCCAAGCTTTCCTTCACTTCATATTGCTGCTGAATGATATCTAAGATCCTCTGTCTTTAACTAGAGGTCCATGTGAGCAGCTTTCTCTTGAGGCTTTCTCCTCAGCACAGCTAATAAGTCTTCTCAATTCAGCATTGCTCTGAAGCCTCTTTACCCTTCAAAAAAGGCTAAATATTTTTGTTTGCCAAAGGCTCTGTGAGTCATAGAGAACATGACTCCTGTGGTATAAACAAAGTTCAAGACTGAGGTTACATAGTCTATAAGAGGAAAGCTCTCAGGCAGTGGAAACAATAGTACATCCAGATGCCAGACCTCCCTCAGCAGATGCTGTCCCAAAACCCCTGAATGCAAAAAAAGGTCACATTTCAGCCTCCTGACCTGAAGACACCATGGTTCAATTTATAGGCAATGTTTCTGGCTATAAAGCTCTTCTCTTAGAAGTAAATGGCAACTAAGGAGTTTACATTTTATCAGCTAAGAAGTTAATCATGAGAGTAATTTTTGCTCTACTGCATATTGCTATATGTTCAAGGCATGTCATGGCTGCATGAGTTGTTCTTGGGAGGCAGCGGAAGTCAATGGGAATATCAATATGAACATCAAGGGAGGTTTCATCTTTTTGTTACATAAATACATGTGATAAGATCACACCAGCTGTTTACTGTCAGGATCACTTACAGCATGGGGCCCTCACCGTGGTGGTTATGAGATGTGGTTGTTCCTAAGAGAAACTGCAAGACAACAAAAATTCAATAGTATATTTTGCCACCAGAAATACCAAAACAAAATCTTCCTCCCTATTTTCCCAGTAGAGTTTCCTCAACATCAACAGAAAAATATGAGCTCAAGTATTGGGTATGGCATTGGGTTGGTCATGGTGCCTTGTACATATTTCAGTGAAGACCGTTTTCTGTGGATGTATTTCAATCTTGCAACCAACAGATTGTGCTTACTTAGGCATATACCAAAATTAAACAAAAGAGGTTAGTTGAACTGTAGAACTCTTTTCCAGTAAGCTTTAAAATGTTTTCCTCTATGATATAATTTTAACATCTTCTTGGGATGAATGCCAGTGAGACAACTGCAGAGAAAGCTTTAAAGGCAAATGAGCATAATGTCACTGCTGAATATTCTGCATTTATAAGTGTGTAGTTCAGGAAAGGGCATGGAAAAAAAAAACATCAATGAGAACTCTTCAGAAGGCGGAGAGACCACTCCGTCTCCCCTAATGCAAAAGGGCCCCAAAGAGCCCCCATCCCTATTATAAAATACAACCCCTTACACCAGCAACGTGGATCAAGGCTAAACCACTTTATTCTGAACACTCCCTTGTATGTTGTATGGACATGGCTGGAGTAGCGACATGGTAATTATGGCTACATACAGCCCATTCTGTAAATTGTAGAGGCTATGATAATTTTGGTCCCCAGGCCTGTCTGTGGGTCTGCCAGAGCAGATGGGATCTGAAAGGCACCAGTTAAATCTTTCTCTAGATTAACACGTGACTTCTTTGTGGCATCTCTTGTTGATACTGCAGATCTGTTTCCCTATGGCCCGTTTGCTACGGGGCAAAGCTATGCCATTACTTTTGCTCTGTTTTAACTACGGAGCAGGACTGGCAGCTTGGTAGGCTGTTTGGGTTTTTGTTGGCAGTGGTGGTGTTTTTTTCCTCCTATAACTTAAGGGGAAAGCCAGACAAGATGCAACTTTGGAAGGATGGGTTAACCACATTACAGGCTCCATTCTCTCCCCCCACAACATGCCTCTCCGCTCCTCTCCTCTCCCTGCTCCCACTAACATATTTGTGCCCAGTTTAACTATTTATTCAATAGCATTAATTAGGTTAAGAAAGTATCTCTCTCAGTAATTTTATGTTAAAAAATTGCTGTTATAGCCCTTTGATGTAAAAAAGAAGTTATTTTTTTCCCCTTGTTGCCATGCCAAGCAACAAGCCTTGCCACAGTCTTTACAAGAATCACAGAAAAAGCAATGAAAATAAACTTTAAGACAACTGATCAGTCCTAAACACAGCTTAACTTCACTTTTTTCTGATGCTTGCCTGACCTGTTCTTAAAAACCTCCAATGACAGAGACTCCATAACCTTTGCAGGTGATCTTTTCCTGCGATTCACTTGTTGTTAGAAGTTTTTTCTTAACAGCTATCCTTAATTTCTCATACAGCAATTGAAGCCCATTATTTCCTGCTTTACCTGGAGTGGACTACATGAGAAAAATATTCTTTTTCAATTCACAGCAGCATATATGAAAAGCTACTTTGCCCCCATCCTTCTTGCCACAGTACTTTTTCCTCTAGACTAAGTTACTCTGTTGTTTCAAACTCTCCACCTAGGTCATTCCTCCAAGAGGAAAAGATGTTGGAAAGTACCAATTGTTGGACACCTGACAGTTGGAAATGCTTTAGCTAAGCACCTATCTAGCTAGCAAGCATAATGGTTTTCAACAAAATTAGGAAATGACTGGAACTATCAGCAAGACTCTTCCACATGGGAATAAAAAGTATCCATTGGCAAGGACATGGTTGAATTAGTTACTCATACATATTTTGTTGGTAAAGACAGTTTCAGAATGCACTCTTATCCACAGATTTCTTGCATTTATCAGTAATTCAGTTTCCAAAATAAAAGTAAAACAAAGACACATTTTTTAGACTTGCTCAGTCTGTTAGCTTTGGCATCTTTCTATCCCAATGACTAAACATAGCTATGTTACTGCTTCACTTTGGTTATGTATCAGATAGCAGTAACTCTACAATATGAAAAAAGCAAGAGTTTTTATAGGTCCACAGCATGAACATACCAATACCAGATCAATCTCCATCTTAGAAGTAGTCCTGGATTCTTCAGAAAATAGTAAGTTCGAACTTGGCAGCATTCATGAATAACGTTTTCTACAATCTCCAGTTGGCTGGAGACTCAATCCCATCCCGGAAAACGCTGATCTGGCTTTGCCTCTTCTTATCTAAACTCCAGCAGATTGATCTGGCATGAAGCCACAGCCCTTGAGAAACTCAGGCTAAGAGGAGAATGCCCCATGCCTCTCCAGCAACACAGCTGCCAGGAGCGCATCAAACCTCCAATGCTCTGCCCTGGGGAGTTGCGCCAAGTTTCCATCATTATCTTTGAAGTGGTCCACAACCTGGACTGTACACTCTGCAATTTTAGGTGAAAGATAGAGAAAAGCAGAAAGTACAGGATAACTGGGCATGCTTGTATGTTTGTGCATACATGTACACCGTGCCTTCATTAAGCTGCAGTGACCCTGAGAAGGAAAAAAAAAACCACAAAAATTCACCACTTTATATGTAAAAAATGTTTACAAATTTAAAAGTAAAGGTGTCACAGTTTCCTATCGAAACATATCACCTTAAACCCCTTGCAATTTAATTCTAACTGAAGGTAGGACAGTAGAATCTCTTTATCCTGATATACCAGTCACATTTTTTTGAAGCTAAAATAAAAGGAAGGTTGCTTCTGAAGAGTCCCCAGAAGGCTTAAAATAAACTATTTCAAAACAAATAAGATCTGAAAATATTTAGATAATATGGTACACCAACATTAAGAAAGCCACAAAAAAAAATTATTTACCTTTGGCATTAAATAATGTTTACCTGCTATGGCTGATAAACAAAGGGGTAGCTCTGACACATTCAGGAGTGAGTACACAAAGTGAAATTCTTCTCCCAGGGAACTTCTACCATTGACTTCACTGGAGCCAGAATTTCACCCATCTCATTTACTTCCTGACCGCAATGATTTTCCTGGCTTATGTCAGGGTAACATCGTGTTCTTCTGAGGTATGTCCTGCACTTTATTGACTGGAGAACAACACAAGTATACCGCTTATCCTAACAGCAGTTCTTCAACTAACTAAAGCAGATTTCCACTCTTCCCTGCTTAGATTAGTCAGTGACTTTTGGAGATAATCACTTTCTCTGCATGTGTTTCCATCAGCCTCCTAGCAAATGCATTTCTGGTCTCCCTCCTCCAGTATTTTGCCATATATAGTCTCAATCCATTAGAGCAGCAGTGGGGGTAACTGTGCACCCTCACCTTCCCATGGCAATCATCATAAATATCCCTTCACTCCTCCTTCTCTGCATTAGAGCCATACTGGGTGGCTTCTGTATGCTTTCTCCTTGTGGAAACTAACATACCATAATATTTTGAAGCACAAATTACACAAGTGAGTGCCTAGCTATGAAGTTTTAAAATAGTATGCCTTTTAATAAAGTGCAATTACCGGCTGTTTACCTTTTAAGTGATGTCTCAAACTTGTACTTCTGAATTGCTCCTTCTGTTATGGAAAAAAGATGGAGGCAAAGTAAGAGAAAACGTTTATTTCAGCTATTTTCTTCCTGCAGGAAGCTCTTTGCTGCTGGAATCCTCCAGGAGCATGTGCTTTTGACAAAACAACCTGCCTAACGAGGCAATCTGGGTGAAGAATACTGGAAACTAATCTAAAGGAAAAAAACGTTCTGGTTTATCTTATTTTTTGGACAAAGACTCCAATAAAATTGCGATCTCACTATGAAGCACATTCCAAAGGGTTCTGCTAAGCTTGGGCATGCCTCGAAGGGACTCTGGTGCCTCTTGGAAAATATTCTGGTTTAGAACAATTACAGTTCTACTATATTTTTCCTGGGTTTCTCTTCTTTTTCTTCTCTGCCACGAAAAAATCCCAAGGTTTTACTTGAATGAAACCATCTGCTCCTGTGGCTTAAAGAATACCTGAAGTTACAACGCCTGGATTATGAAAAAGCTATCAGCCCTACAGTTGGTAGCTGCACTTAAAAAACACAATTTGGGCTCTTTAACAGTCAGCAAGACCCAAAAGTAGAAGATGTTCAGGGCCCATGAAGTGACCTTCAGCCTGCTATAAGCACTTATATTTCCCAGGCACCACATGGAATTTGTGGTTAGCAGCATTTGCTTGGCAAGCAAAAGCCCAGCAAAAAGGAACAGTTAATACACCTAACATTGCATCTCCTATAGGTCCATTGGCAACAGGAAAGGAAATGCTCCTAGTACCTCCATTTCTTCTCTGGCAAGTATTCTGTGGATCACAGTGCTACCAGCAAAGTTTGGTAAAGTAACTTCACGTTTCAGTCTTTGGGTTCATTATTCCAATGCAAAGTCAACCAGCCTCTGGCTCTGTGTTCTGTCTAGAGGCCCACATAGAAAAGAGCTTATCATCTCCTGTTATAGAGGCTACAGCAGAAAGAAGGTTTTATGTATTTATCTATTTATTAAAAGGTTGCTTTTGCAGCTTGTCTTTTTCATGGAGAGAAATAAAATTAGAGTATGGCAATCAATTATAACTGTCCATCAGCACGCAAAGCACTTCACAACAGACCAAGACTCCTGTTCCTAGGAATACCAGCTTGCCTACTGTAATGGAAAAATGTAGTTGCAGAGGCAAGATTAGCACAAGTAAATATCTACTGCATAGGAACATTTTTAATGATATATTTTGTTAAATCATTACTATTAATAAGGCTTAGTGAAATGCTTAGAAATTACACTTTATATGATTAAAAATGTCCCTTTTCTTTATGAGCTTGAGAGATTAGTGAGGAGCAAAACAGGGCACAACAGATGATCATGTTTCTGCCTTCACAGGAACATGTTGTCTTGGAACTGCAAAACCTCGTAACTCCCACTTTCTTGTATCCTAAATGAAATAATTTTGCAATGAATCTTCTTTCTCCACATCACAGCTATTAGAGTTTGTAACCAGATGGACAGACGGTTGCTTGATAAATTCTTTATTACATATCCTCTGGCCAAGCTTTTCTCCAGATGAGCCCGCACTTCAGTCACTGCAGTAACAAGATGTTGCTAACTTCATGGTAATTAGCTCAGGACCTTACCACTGTAGCCATGGCAGAGCGAGCCACAGGCTGAAAATCCAAGTTCAGTTAACCTACACAGTGTTCCATGCTGCTGCATCAAATATGCATAGCATGATGAAATAAAGCTATTCTGAGTATGTCTACACTACTCCCAAACTTACTAGCACAGCTTAGACATATTCTGGACTAGCTTTAATTGTTCCCAAGCACACAGCCCTTAAAGAAGACTGGAGAGCATACAATTTATAATTTAATTATATATCCAGGGAGGTCATGCAGAAGCCAAGCACTCCTTTTACATAGCTGCAAAGGGAAATATCAGTTAACAATTTAATGTATGGGGTTTTTTTTCAGGCTTTTCCATATATATGAAGACCTTTCTTGATCCAGTGTAGGAGAATGGAACTAAAAAATGTGACCCGTATGTCTCTCCACATCTCCTCTAACAGCTTTCAAGTGCCGGCAAGAAGATGTAAGTTTATCTCCTCACCCCCTCACATGTTGTCACAGCAGGAAGCAGATGGGAGCTCTAGTGAATTTTTTAGGGGTCAGTGCATGGAAATGCAGCTCCTGAGCAAACTCTTTAGTGTAACAACATGTGGCGTTCATGCCCGAGTCTGCTGTTAGCAAGGTTAGGATCTAACTGGAGAGTTAAGCTAGGCTTTCATTGTTTCTGAAGGTTCTTAAAATTACATTCTTTGGCAGCTAACACCCAACTCAACCTGGGAAAGCTCAGGAGGAAAGGATCTCCCACTTGTTTGCTCTCGTGCTCTTTGGGCAAGCTCTTACAAAATCGTCGTTCTAAATGAAAGCGATTTGCAAGGCTGTGGGACTCAGCAGACTCATTTAAAACAATTCACAATGAAAAACCAGTTCAGACAAATGTTAATTGAAACATTCAGAAACAAGATTAAGGCAGGGGGAACCAATTGGCTGAATCCCGAGTTCTTGCAGTTACTAGTAAATAGTCCAATTCAAAAGACCTCAGAAAAAGACGCTTTAAGCAAAGCCAAAGAACCATGCCAGCCATCAAGCAAGCTCTCAAAGCACAACCATTATCTGGTTAGATCACCATTCTTTTTATTGAAAAAAGAAATCTATAATGTTAAAATAATCAAATGAAGAACACATTAAATTTTAGGAAGAGGGATGGGGGCAGAAGTCTTTATTGACATGAAACTCTCACTGATTTCAATGCACCACATAAAGGTTGAGACACCTACTGAGAGAACTACAGACTGTAACCATACCTGAAGGGTAGACCCTAACCCCACACTCTTTCTCCTCTGTGCTATTTCTGTGTCCTAGCACAAGGGCAGAGCTTTCCTGCCATAGAGGGATCCTAAAGCAGTATAAAAATAACGAAACTTCTACCTAAGAACAGAGGCACTTCTCACAGGCTGTGGTAGGAAATGAAGAATAGTTAGGACATGGAGTATTTGAAAGCAGAGCACAGGGCAATGTTCCATCTGATGCGATATACAACTTACCCTTTGGATGCTCTAAAATATGCCAAGAACTGATGCAATCTCCACCAGTCCCAGGAAGAGGAGAACAGAAAGATAAACCCGTCTCTGAACCACACTGACTCCTGAACCGCAATTCATGAGCCATGGCATTTGGCTTCAAGTCTATATGGGAAATTCCAGACAGAAATTCTGGTTGTGTCCTGATGTGTCTGACTCCCTGATAAAATCGGGAAACTATCAATTTAACAGGCAGTGTCACTTAAGGTGAGCAGGTGATTTCCAGCCATACAGATCCTAAAGCTTTTGCAAGGTACGTAGCCTCGAACAATGCTTCCTGTGGTGATGCTTTCTCCAAGAAGGGCCAAAGCCTCAAAAGCTCGATTGATCCTTAAAATAGAAATTAGAATTACACTAATAAAATGAAGAGCCTTTACCCATAACTGAGCCAATTCAAATTAAATGACATATCTTGAAATATTTCTTCTAGACTTTTAACTTTTCATATTATACAGCCTAAAAAATCTCTTCTGTGTGAGGAAATGAGACTTGTGCTTTTGTCCATGAGGCCTTTGATGGTAGCATTCAAAGCCGTGTTCTAAAGATCAATAGCAAGGATGATTAAGGAGATCACAGCCTGTGTTTGACTTTTTGTGAGGAAAGGGAAATCTAGACTTGAATGGGTATTCTGCTGCTATTTAACAAAGGAACCTTGCCACCATTAGCTTCTGTGTACCCCAAGCACAGACAGCAGTCCTACCTTAAGGCTGAGGACAAAATACAATCCCTCAGAACTAACCACTCCAGAAACGCTACGCACCCCACAGGTTTTTCTCCTCCCAGCGCAGTCACAGGTTGGTGTTGCAAGTTCTTCAAAACATAGTGCTTTTAAAAAACACTGATGTTGTCTTGTTTCCAAGTTTAGCCTGACTGAAGGCTTTTGTCCACAGTGAGCAGTGCTGCTTTCTGGTACAGGGACAACCACGAAAGAACACCCTTTCCTCCTGTACACACAAACACACGCAAGAGACACAAGCACAAAACCCTTGGGGAGAAAAAAGGCAAACTCTACTGTGGAACCCACTTGCCCAAAGGGTGGAAGGCCAGTAAGCCTTCCTTACAGCTTGCCAGTCTCCCCATAGAGGGGACAGAGGAGATTCTGCAAAAGACAATTGCTGAGGACGAGGACTGCACCCACATTTCAATAAGGAGCTTGGGTAGGTAGAGGTGCTGTTTACTCTGCATTTGTCTCTAGAATTTTGCCATGGGAAAAAGCGAAACATCAACACACTGGTAAGCTGCTGCAGGGTGCGACACTTCCTGAAGAGCTGAATTTTATATTAGTTGAACACGCTTGCAATCAGACAATAGAGATAATGCCAGCAACTGATGATGCAAATGTATGTCCTTGAAACAAAAGCATCTATATGCAATCATGACAGGTTAGGGAGCTCCACTGTGCCCGTGCGAAGGTGAGCACAGCAGACAAAAGACAGCAAAGCATAACTTCTCAGACTGCTGAAACTGTAGCTGCCTCTATTCTACCAGTATGCAGACACCAGTAGTTCTTCAAACTGTACAGACACACTCATCCACACGAACAGTTAACCTGTGAAAACCACTTGCTCGTTTGATTAAAAGACCATCTATCAGACAGGTTTCCCAATGTGTTGCTTTGTTGGGTTGGTTTTTTTCTCCTTCTTTTTTATGTTGCACCTACTTTCTCTGGGTGAGCTGGTCATGTTGGGGCTGCTGTCCCATGGAACTAAGTACCTTCTTTTGAAGGGTTGTAACAAAGCTCACCAAGAGCCTCATTTCCCATTTAAGATCCCTCTTACTGTGCTCATGTAGCCATAACACAATCTATGGGGCCTGCCACCACCTGAGACAGAGCTGTACGTGGGTCACACCAGAGGGCAGAAAGTGAAACAGCAAAACACCAAAGAAGCAGAGAACAAAGCAGCAGAAAGCCATAGATTCTTACAAGATTTCCAGGAGCAAGTAAGAGAGATACAGCTCCTGTCCCCATTTCTCTACCCCTCACCATTACTTCTACTGCTGCTCCCTGCAGCAGCGTAGCCTGATCCAAGCCGTGACTGTCTCTGGTCCTCAGGAAGACAGCCAGCACACACTCAGGAAATGTGGCCCTGAGAAAATCCTATTGGGAACAAAACCCCCATACTTCTGATAAGAGCTGGCTAGAAAAGAGGCTGAATTATGAACAAAGCCATCATGAATATTCTTTGTAAGTAAGCAGGATTGCACGCAAGGAAATGCCTGACTTCTAACATAAATTTTTCTTCTTACCCCAGATTGCTGTGGATTTTGACAAATTGCCTAGCTCAAAATGGGTTAGATCATTTCTCTTCTTATTACAGGAATTCTCCATGCTTCTTGAACTGTATATCCACCAAGATCTACACTTTCACAAGTTCAAAATTCCCAGAAAATAACCCACTTTGACTAATTTATATGCAATTTCTGCCTCACCAGAATACCACCCTGCACTCTTGCCTCACTCCACAGCACAATCTTGGTGACACTCATCATTTTCCAAAAGCAGAAGCAGCTATTTATGGCACATGAGCTTTCATGCAGACCCATCCGTACCACTCTACCTACCAATTGGATGGTGACAAAGGGTAAACATTAGAAAGAAATGAGATAGCTGGCAAAGCCATAAGCAATAGTTTGAGAATGATCTTTTTCATTTGCATGCATCTGACCTCACCGGTATTCAAAACTGATTAACATCAACTGCCATGGTCAACACTTAATTCACACAGAAAGTTGCTGCTAGTTTCACTTCATTAATATTGACGTCTGAACTCTGTAGCTACAGTGGATTACCATTAATAATTATTTATGGCCAGCGATTTGCACAGAGCATGCCTTCCTAACGCTGGGAGTCAGGTCATGAATCTTTGATAACAATTCACAGGCTGTCCACCTCTGCAGCTGCGCAATAAGTTGCTTTAACCTCATCTCCCTCTTCCACTCCACCACTCGCGCTTGTCCTACCACAGGTGCAATGCGCTTTCACGTGTAAAACTCAGGCTTCTTTCACACTTCTGGGTAGGGTAGGAGGCTGCAACAGACTAATGTTTCTTCTTTGATGAAAAATGTCAGGGGAGGTGAGAAAAGCTAGATGGTAGCAGCAAAGGTCAAGACTGTAAAATACACAGGTGTAATACATTTTATTACTCTAGGCTTCTGGTTCAGAAAGACACCGAGAAGTCCAGCTCCTCTCAGACGTCTAAGGAGCAAAATTCCACTTTGCCTCTGTATTTACAGGTGCAGCTACTGAAGTTTTATGTAGTGTACAAAGCCCTTAACCTCCTCCTCCAGCAGTGAGTAGGGTTCTAAATTTAACTTCATACACATGCTGATGTGTTAGGCTGGATTAAGGCCACAGCACTCAGTACCTTTCAGGGTCAACTCAACACGCATCATGAAGCACCTCCAACCTACCACCACACAAGGCTCTCGTGAGCGATCCAGCCCTTGGTGACTAATAAAGAAACGAAGCGACAGTGAAGGCGAGTGCAGGTTTTGTACCAAATCAGATCTCACAGTTTCCAGCCATCGTTACTCGTTTCAGGCCACAACGGCAGTGTCCCACACAGCACTCCACAGCTCACAAGGGGAAAAAGTGAACCAGTTCTCTTCGTACCCACGCCACAAACTGCCTCTCCTGGGCCAGCGACTGCTGCTCCGCTCCTGGCTGCACCTCCAGGTACCTGACAAACTGCTGGGGACAGCTTTGCTGGACTATTTCTCATGCAGCTGACTTGACAATTTCTAAATAACTTAGTGTGCAGGATTACTGCCTAGTCTCATCATCTTCTTGTTTTATTTTAGCTTGCTTTCTCCCCCCAAACTGGTCAACCCAGAGACACTGACAGGGATGGCCTAGTGAAACACAGAGGAGAAAACTGGAGCCTCTGTCACCAACGAGGTGCCTGGCAAACTGAAACTCTGAGGAAACTTTACAGATCTACAGGTTATTGCTTTTCTCTTGCCCTCTTCACACCATTTCCCAGATGCAGGAAATCCTTGGTCACAGGCTCATAACATACTAACTTTCCACTTCGTTTTAATATATATTTTCATATTAACTTTAGCCACAATTCAGATCATTTCCCCCTAACAGCATTTTCCTCCTTCAATGATAAATATATTGAACTAAGTTTAACCATTTTCAATCGAAAAAGCATCTTCCCTTTCTTGCAGAGAAGTTCACAATATCTTTGTTACTTTAGTTTCTAAGAGACACTACAGAATCGAGCAAGGCGGTATAATTTTACCTGTTTTCTAAGCTTCAAGACAGAAAAAACACTGTATTTGAAAGCGCTTGACTTTTTAGAAGATTACCATTTTCCCCATTAGTTTGCAATGTCACCATTACCACTTCGTGATGTGTATACAAGCCCAAGACAAAGAAATCTCCAGCCTCTTCAAGATTTTGCAGTTTTTAAATCTCTCTTGGCATGGACTTAGTGACTGTTGCTTCTGCCATCAAAATCTTAAAAATGCAGCAGATTTCAGATTTTAGAATTTTTAAAAATTAAAAAAAAAAAAATTGTCATGTCAACGTTTTTGCTCTCTTACTTTATACATGAGTTCCTCATTGTTAAAACCCTGTAAAGAAAATCTAAAGGAAGGAAACAAGAATGGATTTTTAAAGAAACACTCCTTGAATTTCAATGAGAAACAAAACCCTGATGACAATGACATTTTTATCAAATCCTATTTTTCAACGAGAAGGAAAAAAAAAAGAAATAAAAAAATTTGACCAGCCATGCTATACTTGGGTCTATGGCTGTATTTCCAGAATTTAGCAATAACACCCCAATATACTTTTTTTTTCCCTGCCTTGGCATATACTTTTAAAATATGCAAACAGTCTTTTCCACTCATGTGAAGCAGTGTGAGAAAGCATACAAACATACATACACAGAGACAAAACCCACCAAGTTGTATTTCTTTAGTCAAGAAAGTTTGCTAGATCTCCATCATTAAAATTCATTTCCCAATCCTCCCAGTAATGGCGGGAGACTTCAGAAGAAACAGGCAAGCCCAGAATATCAATACCCGGCTCCAGGACTGGTGCCTGTGCCAAAACTTTGACTTTTTAAACCATGGAAGAGCCTTCAAGAGACAAGGTATGCTGGGGCCTGACAGGATCCACCTGTCCCAATGGGGAAAACGGGTCTTTGGGTGTAAGCTGGCAGGGCTGATCAAGAGAGCTTTAAACAAGAATCGATGGGGGAAGGACATACCAACAGGACTGCAGTAGGTAAGCAAAGGGTTGGCAAGGCATCGTCATTTAGACTGCTCCTAGGAGCACAGAGGGCTCAGGAACATATCTGAAATGCTTGTGCATCACTGCACACAGTGTGAGAAACAAACAGGATGTACTGGAAGCATTGGTCAGCTCCCAGAGCTACAATATCATTGGCATTAGCGAGACTTGGTGGAATGAGTCCCGCAACTGGAGTGTTGGGATGGAAAGCTACAGGCTGTTCTGGAGGGATAACAGGCAGGGCAGGTGAAGTGGGGGTGTTGCACTATACATAAGGGAGAGGTTTAGTTGTATGGCCCTTACAGTTCATGATGATGTGGTTGGGAGCCTCTGGGTGAGGCTTAGGGGGATGGAAAACAAAGGAGATGTTGTAGTGGGTGTCTACTATGGATTACCCAGCCAGGATGTAAGCACTAATGAGTTGTTTTATAGGGAATTAGGAGAAATTTCAAGATCAGTAGCCCTTGTCCTTATGGGAGATTTCAACTTCTGAGACATCAACTGGGAATATCATAGTGCTGTGACGAAGCTGGTCTTGGAAACTCTCAAAGTTTGTAGGAGATAACTTCTTGTCACAAGCACTCAAGTGAGCCAACTAGGAAAGATGCCGTCCTAAACTTGCTATTTGTGAATAGAGGACTCATGGGTGATGTGATGGTAGGTGGCTGTCTTGACCACAGTAGTCATTAAATGGTTGAGTTTAAAATTTTCCATGTAATGAGAAAAAAGGACAGCAGGGTTGCTACCCTGGACTTCAGGAGAGCAAACTTTAAGCTATTTGGGGAACTATTTAGCATAGTACCCTGGGAATCTGTTTTTCAGAGTTTAGGAGTCCACAAGTGCTGGTCAGTCTTTAACAACCACCTTTTAGAAGCACAGGAGCGGGCAATTTCACTGTGTTGTAAGTCAAGTAAGTGAGGCAGAAGACCAGCATGGCCGAACAGGGAACTCCACATGGAGCTCAAGAGGAAAAAGAAAATGTATGATCTCTGGAAGCAAGGTCAGGCTTCACAGGAAGATTACAGAGCTGTGGTTGGTATATGCAGGGAGAAAGGCTGAATCTCAGAGCTGAAACTGGCCATTGTTGCTTCAGATAACAAGAAGGGGTTTTTTAAGTATGTTAATAGCAAGAAGAGGTCTAAAGAAAACATTGGACTGATAATTGCTGAAGATGGTCACCTGACTAACAGGGATGAAGAAAAAGCGTGGGCATTCAAGGCATGTTTTGCCTCAGTGTTTAATAATACTGATAGGCCTTGGGCTGCCTGGTCCCCCGAGTCAGAGGACTATGAGTGTGGGAAAAGTGACTTTCCATTTGTGGACACTGAAATCGTAAGGGACCAGCTGTATCAGCTGAATGCCCACAAGTCCAGGAAAATGTATTTTCAGTGACTTTTTCCAGAGTCTCAATTCCTTTCATGATACCCATCTTGGATGACAAGGAAAGTAATTTACTGCAAGCTTGAAAAAGTGGAGGCTGAATTCTATCTTCTTTGCCTCTCTCATCTCTGCTTCTTCACAGGAGGGGAGCTGCTTCAGAATCACTGTGTTTTTACAAGAAGCCAGAATTAACTCTTCCTCGACCATATCACAAGCAACAAAATATGGTTTCTTATCACCCTTTGTCTTGTAGTTGGATTCTCTTGTGTCTAAGGGGGTGAAAACTGTCTGAAGAGTTTCCTGCTGTTTCCCTGTCTGTATCATGCAAACTCTTTGGCGTCCCATTGAAAACCGGAACATTGCAGCCTTTCCCTCAGTGGAAATAGTAATTGAGTCTCTTTCCTGTATTTAGTCTTCTAATTCCTTAAAATGTTTAGGAAATTTGAATCTTTTGGACCTCCAGTGCTCTGCCATATTTGGCTGAAAGTGCTCTGACACTATTAGGCAGGCACACAGATACAGATGCATAGTGTGGTCACAAAAGCATCACCTCCTAAGGACACAAGACGAAAAGAAAATTGCAATAGCTGCCTGTACTTGTGATTGTTGGAAAGATCCTCGCACCCTTTTGCAGCCACATTCAGGCAAGGAACTGTCCAAGTTGTGAGATAATTAGCAATCTGATGAACAAGTCACATATGAAAAGTGTTACATAAATCCCAACATCATTATAGCTAAGAACAGGGCGATAATTACAGCTAAGATTGCCTGAATACTTTCATGCCTAGTTTGGGGGATTATTATTTTTTCCCCAAACACTCATAACTCTACTTCTTAGTGCAATCCTACTCTCTTTGCTCCAGTGAAGTCAACTTCAGTGAGACCACTGATGCAATGTATTTCCCCCCTGCTGTCTGCCTCGAGCTGGTCTTCTGGAAGACTCAATTAAAGGAATTCAGCTGCTGTTAGGAGGAGTTTGCTGCCGTGGGTGTAGCAGAGAGCTATACATTTGGGTTTAAAAAGAGCTTTCACTTTCACGGATAAAAAAAAATGAGAACAGAGAAAGCATAGCAATTGCAAAATTTTCCCTGCACCCTACCTTTCCAAAAGAATACCTTCCAGCCTTTTTTCAGAGGACAGTGCATTCCCCAATATATAAAGGTCGTTAGTGTTACAATCTTAAGAGGAAATGAAATAACCTTAAAATACAATCAGAAATATACGCAGTATGCAAATCAACATCTTTATGAGCTGCAATAATGAGCAACAAGCAAATTAGTACCATTCCAAACTACCTTTTAATCCTTTCTGCATTCTCTTAGCATCAACAGATAGACAGGGCTAAAGATCCCACTAATTGCCACATTCAGCACCACAGTCAGTATATACATATTATTTTAAAACAGCACATAGTGACTACATGCACCATTTAACCTCGCAGAGGCTGCCTGCTTCTGATCTTACTCGTGTGTAAATTAGGAATTAATCTAACCGTGTAGACGTAATCAGCCTCACAGCAATGTAAACGTGGCAGAAACAACATCCTCACTGAACCCACACCACTTGTTAATACTGTTCGCACTTTATAAATGAAGCGATCAAAACCCAGCAATTTGGTAAAACCAAACATATTGGTCATGAGCCATCTTTTAAGTGTTTCATCAAGCATTTGAGCCTTTTGCATTGCCAAATACAAAATTCAGGCTACAGATTTACTAGCTCTCTGCCATGTGCACAAGGTACTACGCACCAGCACTCAGTTAATAACTGACCACATGGAGGCTTTTAGTTGTAGCAAGCCAAGGGCTCCCTAAGCTCTGCCTGGCTAGGGCCAGACTGCCCCAGTTGTCTTTCGCTTACTGATGATTGCTGAGAATGCACTGTTTCTGTGGAGCAGATGATGCAGGACAAGGTCCTACCCTGTGCTCACCAGGTCATGTGTCACATTACTTAATTAATGACAATGCCAACCATTGGAATGAAAGGTGTTCCTGCCAGAAAAACTTAGGAAAAGCTGGTATTTCGCTGTTCACCTGTATTATGCAAAGCTTTACACAGAAACAATGGAGATGAAGTCACATAAGCTGCTGGAGAGTTAGATTACACTCTAAATTCACAGTTTAGAGTCAGTTCTTGAACCAGACTTGTGAACAATTTGGACCTCACGTTTCTGAGAAAGTGCTTGCATTTTTTGTGACCATCCCTTTTCTGGCAACACTTTTTTAATATATATAAAGAAACCCTTAACTATCACTTACTCTCCCTTACTGATTTTGTCCATCATGAGGAAGCCAACTCAAAGTTCTGGCGTTGCTTAGAAAAAAAGGCAGACCTGAAGACAAAGTGGTACAGAAGGGACAGTAGTGTCATATTTAGGATTACTTCAGTGTAATAGGTCTTGTAAGAGGGGCACTGGCCTTCCCTTAGCTAGACAGTCTGTCAGATCTATTCTGCGTGTTTGTGAAGTCCCTGGCTGGTTGCTGAGATTCACCTGCAAAATCATACTGGGGCATTAAGACTGGCCAACAGATGAGCTTTTCATCAACACAGAAAGAAAAATGGTACTTTGTAAGGTCTCATCTACAAAGCTCAGTGCAAGTTTAGAGAGCATTGAAATAAATAAAGCGCATTTACATTTGCAAACAGACTAAGTAGCACACAATGTATTGAGGAAGGGTAGGGGTTTGATAGTCAATTTTAAAGCTGGTTTTAGAGAGCTCAAGGAAACCATGTATTTTATTAACTCATTCTTATAATCTAAACAGAGTTAGTTGGAGAAGGACTGACAACTCTGTTCCAGTCTTTTTTTATGAAAAGATAAAGCATGCATAGAGCTGGTATCCCAAGCTTTCACCTCCTGTAATTATAGTAATACACAAAAAAAAAGAAAACAAAAAGCTTACTCAGCCCTGATTCTGCAAACATCTGACCAGAAGCAGAATGTGTCAGCTGTCTTCCTCAAAGCAAAATATACTATGTGTGTAAGTACTGAAACAAATGCAAGGATCCTTGTGTGCTTTGCAAACTTGTAAAATACAAACAGAAAGACTTGCCCGAGTCAACTACTTTCAAATACAAGGTACAGAAAATATTTCAGTACCCTCATGCAGAGTGTGATGTCTGCATGTGAGTATTTCAGACTCGAACACTCTGTTTGGCCAAAGGCCCCAGAGGAGGACTTTGTTATCCCCCTGTCTAAAAACCCATACTTCCTCTATCATGGGAAAAGCAAAGGAGGACATTATTTTCTGAGAATGGTAAACTGTCGTGATGACTTTCCAGGGTTATAATTATTATTATTCTACTGCTCAGTTTTAACTATTTTGAGTAAACATAGTGATTTTTACCTTTTTCATATTAGAACTTTTCAATCCACGTTATATCACAAAGTAATGTGTCAACCTGAAGCTTAACCTCCAACACCAAGGACAGATAAATTAACACTGGCACTGTTCATTTTAAGTGTCTTAAGTGGTTTACAAGGTTTAGTATAAAGAAGATTGTGAAAATACTAGGGCTAAACACCCGAGGGACACTGGGAAGAACCAAGTACTGTGACCTTTTGGATGTCTGACTTTGCAGACACAATTGTTTCAGTGGTTTTCTTTCTCTTTCACGCCTTTGGTTTTTGGTTGGTGGTTTGGTGTTGTGTTTTTTTTTTTTTTATGTCTGCTTCTGTCTGAAATTCTAATTAAGAGAAGCTTCCCAAATGCTACTGCTCAGAGCTCACAGGAGAGCCTCCCCAGAACTCCTTCAAGTTCCCACAGAAATAGTTTTACGTGTAATGTGAAAGCGGGCTTGTACAACATCCTGCAGCTATTCAAGACTCCTTTATAGATATGATGACCACCAGTAACCTTGTATTCTATCACTTGGTATCAATGCTCTTCTCAGAGCTGACAGGAAGTATTGCTGAACAATCCTGGGCAAGTCAGTTTTACTTCTCTATTTTAATGTTTTATTATGAGTTTTGTCTATGTGTCTCAGTTCAGCTGCTGAGCCTTGCTGTCCAGCTCCTCCACGAGCAGATTTTACTGCCTCCTTCCACAGTTCACTTGTTAAAAAAGGTCTCATGATTTTATCTCCTCAGCTAAAAAACACATTTGAGAGCAGCATAGTTAGGCTAGAATAGCTAAAGAAAACAAAGCAGTGAAGTTGTGGATTAAATATTCAAATCAATTGCCTTCTTGCCCTGCTTCCCTGGGTGCTTTTAACTTCTTTTTACTAAACAGAGAATGTTCTTTCTGAGCAGTACCTGCACTGAAAACACCCCAGCCACCTGGGAAGTGCAGCTGCCTACAACAGTCACCGAGCGAGTAAAGCCCCTCGGGTTGCCCTCTCTGCCCCACGGTCACCGCGCTAAACAGGGACCCTGTCCTATATGTTCTCCTGCTTAGGCCAAATGCTTGGAAGTCAGACTCGACTACCTCCAGAGATGACACCACCAATGGACTGAGCCTGAAATTTTCTTGTGAAAAAAAGAATGAAACTTCTAGCAAGTTTAGGGAATATAAATACACACACATACCAAGCATTTGGAGCAAATCTTATAGTATCACCTCAGAAATTCGAGTTTTTGCTAGCTGGCAAAGGAAATTAAAATGCCAATGAGCATATGAGATGACACAGAATATAAGCCACCACAGCAACTCTCAATGCATTTATTTCTCACTGAGAATTTTGATGGGGATGATCTAATTGCCATTTTGGTGCATTTTATTGAAAGGTGGATTCCACAGGGTGCTAAGCAACCTTTGCTTTTACATATTATGCCTAGCACATTTCTCTAGCTAAGTTTCACTGAAATCCACTGACTTTGAGCACAATTTTAAGTGCATTACTGTCCAGGTCAAGAATTCTTAGCACTCCTTTCCTTCAAAGATGCAAATTTATACTTGCCTGCTATTTAAGACTCATTTTTCTCAGCTTGGCAATGACCAATAAGAAAGTGATAAAGTGAGGAAATGTGACTTGCCATTCATTCAGTGTAAATACTTTGCAAACCTACAGCTTCATATTTTCCTTTCTTCGGGTAAATAACTTGAAATAGTGTAAGCAAGGATAGTGGATGACTGAAAACAGAATCCTTCAAAGTCCAGGATGACTGAAAGATACCACAAGCGATGACGTATTTTCTTTTAAATCCCCTTCATCTATTTTCAGACATTTCTGTTTGTGCTGGCTTAACAGCAGCTTACTAAAAAGCAGTGAGATAAATACAACATCTGTGCAAGTAATACAACTACCACACAGACTAAAATACTGGTACTGTCGCATACCTATACATAAACTGAAAAATAGTAATGTGCATATTACCCTAAGCCAAGTTCTTATGCAGATGTGCCTCTGATCTATAGATGTGTGTGAGGTTTTAATTTAAATCACACATGCTCATGTTTAAAACCTGAAGAACAAGAGAGTAGAAATTTCTAGCACAGTGGGTTACAATGCAGCAACACATGCCTTTCTCAAAGTATGGCTCCCCATAGAAATGTTCCTATTCATGAGACAAGAATTGTGTCTTAGCAGTTCCTGATATAGCTAAGGATTTACCCCAAAATGCTGGATATTGACCACGCTGGAAGAGCCTTGATTTCTGTTTTATTTTGCATTTTGTAAAGTGTTGTATCCCTTTTGCTGAACTCCTGTAGGTGGTAGTGTTGGTTTAATACGTTACACGAAATTACTGAGGCCTCTTGGGACACTGCCCAACCCTCCAGAAGACTTCATTCTTTAAGGCATGTTGGCTTACTGCCAGGTTGTACTTCCTCTAAGGATGGTACTCCTTATTCTTAGGATCTATAATCAAATCATTAAATTACATTAATATCCATATTTGCTCAAGACACAGTAACACCTGTGGTGGCAGAACAGGTAAGGAGGGGAATACAAGCAGAGTCCATAACCAAGACAGTCCCCATTAATCCTGTTATTCTTGAAGTTTAGCTTACCTTTCTTAAAATGGTGAACAAATAACGTTGCTTCTTTTTCTACCTGTGTCCTCCACCTTTGGCTAAACAAGTAAAAAGCCATAAGAAATTGTGTCATCTAGATTTGCTACAGCTTTTTGTCAAAAAGGGAAAAAAACCCCAAATTTTTAACTTAAGAAAAATGTTTTGTTGTTGAAAAACAGAAAAAAAGAAGTTACAGATAAAGCAGATACAATTGGTTTTGATAGAAGAGGTAATTGTCAAACTGACAGTTTTGTTCTTTGCTCAAGTAGCTCCAGTTACTGGATGTGGAGTCAACCACACAGAATATGCCTTTCTGTAGAAATGCAAAGCCTCTGTTTCTACTTTAAAATGCCATAGCAGTGCTTTGTAATAATTGTAAGTGTGCCAAATAGAACTAAGCTCAAGTCCGGGTCATGGAAACAGTAAGAAATGTTCTTCCAGAGGGTGACAAAGGCAACAACTGGTAATGCAAACAGATAGAAAAGGGCTTTCAGAATTCCTTATCTCCTTGGCAAGAGGAACCCCAAAAAGAAAACTTCTCTGACAATGAATCAACCTCAAAAATTCCTCACGAAACTTTGACAGGGTCAGTCGGAGACACTTGCAACGTGAACAAATGAAAACATGGCTGAGGAAGCACTTGGAAAGCAGCAATCCAGGAGAGCATACACCAGCACCATCGCAGCTTCACTGCGGTGATCTGAGGTCAGCTCAGCGCAGTTCCCTCAGTTGCTCTTGTCATGCCTGATGACTCTCCAAGGCAGCAGCACTAAAGTGAATGCCATTTCAGGCCCACTCTAAATTTGGCTGTTATCAGTGAGCCCAGCAAGGGCAACAGGCCGCCCCACCTCTCTTTCTTTACCTGAATGATATCTGTGGTCTCTGCTGCTTGGTCTCCTTAGCAGTTCAAGTAGTAGTGGCTGCTGCATCTTAGCAATGACTTGTTGTTTTTTAATTTAGCAGAAAAATCCATTTTAGTTACCTTCCCCCCACCTCCTTCTTTTGGGCAAATTCAACTGAGCTGTTAAATGTCAAATATGGCAAAGATGAGGCAGTTCCACTGAGTGGCAGAATGAATCAAATGTCTTAGTTGCACAAGAGTAGGCTGGCAAGTCTCTGTTGAAAAACCCACATAGTAAATTTAGAGCTGCTCTTTCCCCCTACTAATCAAATCAGCCGTTTGACAGCATAATATCTGTGCCAAAATAGTCCAAGAAGAAAGAACTGCCCTCAGATACATTTCCATGAGATCTGGAGATTCACAGGACAAAAATGAAGACACAGCTGCATAATTACAGGAAGCAATAAATCATTATTTTAAGGAATATTAAGCAACTGCTAGATTTCCAAAAATCTGTTCCACAGAGGAAAGGACTGCAGAGCCTATCCCTTGTAGCTCACCTGTGGTTTTGAAAAATCTAGTTCTTGTGCCTTACCTGACAGAGTAAAGCACAAAGAACGCAAATCTGGAAGGAAAGTGAGCTTAAATATTAGAATTAGGCACATATCTCTGCCCACCTGCCCCTCCAAACAAAGTTCAGTACTGAGGGTTTTCTTGCACCTTTTACATGCATATCAGCAGCAAGCCTGGCACTTCCCCTGCTTGGAAGGGCCACATTCCTCACTTTAAATATGAGGTTATGGCATACAAAATCTTATCCTCTTTAAGCAATAGTTCAGCCCTGAGTAGTGGTAATTCAAAATAATCTCTTTCTGACATAGGGTTTTCATAAAATAATTCAGTCTAATGCTCAGATACCTGACACAGACATCACAAATGGTACTCATTAGCTGAGCCACCTGAGCCATGGGGTCTTAACTACCCTTCTGCACTACTGGCAGAGCTCCCCCAGCAGAAGCAGAAAAGAGCAGTAGGAGAAATGTTATTCTGTGCTTACCCTGAAGGTTATTGATATAGCAAGTTTCACGAGCCCTAAGTTCAAATCTAGAAAATGGAGTCTCGTGAGGTGAATTGCTATTAAGGAAATACTACAGAGTCTCTGCTGGAAAAGCAAGACTTAGATTGCCATTCCTTGAGATCCATTGTAATGAATTCCTTTCACGCCAGATTGACATACTGCCTCGGAAAGATTACAAAGCACATGGCTGTCACTATTAGTACTGAACTGCTGGATCTTCAAGACTTTCTGGGAAGTTTTAGCCTATCTATTACAAGTAAAACATTCAGCAATTCCTCTTTCATACCCTTAGTCTTCTAAAGAGACAAATTAAATGATAGTTCAAATACAAGCCCAACAAATCACTGGAAATCTGAACTAAAGAACATCATACTTCTATCACAAAAGCTATTAGGCATTTACCATTGTTCTTCTGTCTCATTAAGTTTGTTCTGTCTTAAAAAGTATAAGACTATGTGAAACTCTAAGAATAGCAGAGCAACAGGAAAATAATATCCACAGATATACTCATGCATTCCCAGTTGTAATTTGTTCTGGCCTCCCTTATTCCCCTCTGGCTGTTTTTCCAGGAACTTGAAGACGAGTGGTTACTACTCATGGAAACACTGAGCTTCTGTTATTTGCAGAAATACTCACAGACCATGTGCGGAAAGAAGTTGTGTCTAAGGAAGGCAATATGCTAATAATTTCAAAAAATGTTAAACGTACATCCAGGTAAGGAAGACGCTCAGTTCAGTGTTTGTTAGGCAACTAAACTACAAAGTGGATGACCACAAGATTTATTGAACAAACAATCCATCCTTATTGATCTGCAAGTACAATAAAAAAGTTGCTTCTTACAAATCGAGTGGATAACTATTAGCAGGATCACTTACTGAGAATTAAATTTGGGGTGGGGGGGGAAGAGCAGGCAGGGGCAGAAAAAGCAAAAACCAAAAAAAGACAGCATAAGCAGAGCTGCCTAGGTAGAAAATGTTTCCAGCAGGCAATTTTCATAACCAGTTGCTCAGTTGCTAAACAAGTGGCGGACCCTTCATACATATTCATTTAGCCACAAACACATTACGTGATAAATATAATCAAGTCTAGGAAAGAGAGAATGCAACAGTTGAAAGAATTAAGGGAACTAGCAAAGGAGAACAAATCACTTAATCTCTGGTCTGCTGGTTTGAATCCAATCCATATTACTAGACATGAAGTTGTAACCTTCCAGTGTCTAGCTGTGAACTGGTCCATGTGAAATGAGTTGGCAGACCTTCTCCTGTCCTACTAAATGCAAGACTCAGCAATCTTTTCCTCTCCTCTTCTTTGTACACGTGTGCACACCCTTTTCAAAAATAGAAATAGTATTGGCAATCATAACAAAGACAGACCAAAGCTTGTGAGTGCCTGTACATAACTGCATTCTGAGCTCTTAGACATCATGAATGCAAGAAATTGAAGCAGGACAGCAAAATATAAGCATCCACAACCATTGTGTATTTTCCTCAAGGATGTAATCTGTTTCTTACTACTGAATTTCCTTGCCTGGTCTGACCATAACTTTCCTGTCACTGCAGAATTACTGTCATGCTTTGAATGCTAATGTCTAGCCAGTTTCTGATTAAGGATCCAAAATAAAAATAATCTCTCAATTTCACAAGCATTAAGGCTAAAAAGCTGAACTAGAGAAAGATGTCATGCTCTCCCATGAATAAAAATGAAAAAAAGTTATATCATCTTACATTAGATTTAGAACTTGTCCAACAAAAAGAATGTTATAAGTTTTGCACTAGAAGGTTGAAATGAGCATTTTTTGTCGTCTCAAGCAAGTAAGGTATTAATTGGCTACAGTTTTCATAAGCTTTGCGAACACATTTGCAGGGCTTGGATCCAGTTTTGAAATAGCTATAAATTACTATATTTTGGCACCAATATTTTGTAAAGGCATGTACAAATTTTATTTGGTGCAATAATCATTCAAGATTATTTTACTTAAACGACACCTATAATCTAAAACCTGCAGGTTCGATCTTAAAAGACACCTGCGAAGTAGAGTCTGAATTTGCCTTCATGCACTGTGAGCCAGGAAAGCTCTACATGCACACCACTTATGACCCAGTTTTGATAACCTTCAAGAGCAGAGTACACTTAGCGCTACCAGCTCTCGTCACTTCAGCCTTGACTAATATTTTGTCAGAACCAGTAAACTACAGTTTCAATATAACTCAGTATTTCATGACACTTTGGAACAAATTTCCAAGGTCTGCTTTCCAAGAGGAAAGACAGGGATCTAGAATTAGCAACAACCACTTGCAAAACCAAGTTTCCTGGTTTCCTGATACAATAAAACAACAGGAATGATAAATTGCACTTACATTCTGCCTAGTTCCACTTGTTTGCAAAGCAAGCATTCTTGGCATGCTGGGAGAACAAAGAGAAACAAACCTCACTCTTCCAGTACCAGCTGAACTGAATCCATTGAGATGAGCACAAAGCTGTTGGGTTTTTTTGCTTTGTGTTCTGTTAGCACCCTCCTTTCTGTAGAGGCAAAGACCCAAACAAATCAGTGGTGTATCTAAAGAATATGCCCATGTGAGTAACTGCCAAAAAGCAGCCCTACAAAGTCTTGATAATTTGGAAAGCAATTCAGCCCCAAAGCATTTGGATTAGGTTCCACCAAATGTAGTTCGATAGTGAGATTCACCTGGCTGAAGAGTAATTGCTCCTGTATCAGAGGTATGGGTACTTCAGGGTGTTTGGGGTTTGTGTGGTTTTATTTTGTTTTGGGTTTTTTTTCAGGGAAATTGTTAGAGACCATTTTGAGGTTCACCCAGTTCCTTCAGATGCATAAGACCCTGGTGAGGTTCAGGGCTGCCAGAAAGGCAACAGCTCAAAGTCTGTCTCACCTCCAAGTGCTGATGTTCAAGCTGAGCCCAGGCCACAGCACCAAGAACTTCCTCACCTCCTGCCTTTTCTCCTGGAAAGGCAACGCAGACACAGGCTGCAAACTAAAAAGCTGATTGCAAAATGATTTAGTATACAATAGCAACATTTGACCAGCTCATGGAAACCAAGTGAGTACAGGCCTCTTCTGTAAAGCCCTCGTAATCAATTTTTTAAGTGTCATTCAATTGACAGTGGCTGAAGCTAAGATGCCAACAGAACTTACACTGATTAAAGACAGTCTTACAAGTACTCTCACACACCAGTAGTCTCTAAACTAATTTAGCCACATTAGTAGCACTTTCACATTGGTAGTGCCTGGCCTTGTTTACAGAGAGTTATCACTTCTAAGGCAACAGCTGAATTCAACAGCTTGTAGGCCTCTCTCCCACGGACATCTCATCATGTAGGTGTGGAGGACTGAGAGGTGCAGAAGCGAGAAGGAGCTGCCGATACCAGTGTGTGATGGCTGTTGGGAGAATTGAAATATTACACACAGACTACACACAACAGTCCCTCACTGCTCCCTTACTCGTATCAGCACGTTTCTGCTCATAGAGGGCTGTGAGAGCAGCATACAGCATCAGGAGATAAATACATTAAAATGATTGCTCCATCACCCAACATCACAGGAAACATTCAGTCTAATTGCATAGATTCAAGTGCTTTGAAATGAGCCACCTGGGGCTATGAGGCTAAAAAGAATCCATGTGCTAAGCCATCAGAGTTTGTGTTTGGGTTTTTTTTCCCCCCTCATTTTATCTCCTTTAACGTACATACATTTGACTGCTTGAGTCTGTGCCTTGCAGAAAGTGGCTGAAGTGGGGTGAAGTCTCACCAACTCAGTGAGACTGAAAGCCTGTGCTCAGAAGGGGGAGATGAGCTGCGAAGGTGTCAAATTTGCGCCTGGAGCTGGAACATGTTAGACTGAAGATGGAAGGCTTGGTGGTGACACCAAAAAGCCTGACTGTCACATTGCCATGGCAGCGAGTGAGGACACATTGTTCTATTAACTGAGGTGCGGGAGATCTCGAAAATAGCCTCAGCATTTGAAATATATAGAACAACGTTGACATATCCTGAGTTTAATACTGGACTAAAAATTATTTTAGCTCGTCTTCCAAAAAAATGCAGTGAGTGCAGTTGGAGGATCGGAAGGCTGCTGCCAGTACAGCTCTGCTGGAAGAACTGAGGAACTTCCTGAGTACTTTTGTCTAAAACAAACACGAGGCTTTCCAGGAAGTTCTGAGTAATCATCCGACCTTGTGTGTAGCTCAACAGCTACAGAGGGAAGAAACTATCCTGAGATAGAGAGACAAAGATTTAAATAAACAAGAAAATGCACCAGCCTGCTTGAGGAAATTAAGAAAGAACAGACTGAAACTTGCCCCAGGAACTTTAGCAAAGAGCAACTAATCCAGGGAGACTTGTGAGACAACTCCAAAAAAACCGAACAAAATTCAGGAGTTTGTAAAGACAGCCTCCCCACAGGGGATTTCCTCTGGTGCGTAACACCACATGAGCCTTCCCTCCCCTCCAGAGTTTAAAGTTCTCCCTGTCTTCATGTGGACCTCTTACTGCTCTCTCCAACTAAACCAGTTTCTGTCTTTGGAGATTATGGGGGTATCTATATTCTCTACAAGAGATCACTGTGTCTCTAAGCATCATGATATAGAAGAATTAAGAGACCCTGCGACCTACGTGATTTGGACAGGGATCCCATCCCCATCCACAAACATAAAATCAACTACCAATAGCAATACTACTCTGTGAGCAGTTTTTCCACCCAAACCAAATTAACCAGACATAGCAATGCTATGACATTTCCAGTCAGGCAATCCTGCTTTTTATGCTTTGGATTCTCCTACACAACGAGGCTTCAAAGAGACTAAGAAAGAAAGAGAGAAGAGAGAGGAAAAAAAAAAAAAAGATGAGCAGATTCAGAGAAAATTAGCTTTTTCATGTGACGAATGGACACTGTGGGAATCTTAACACTGTATATCTCTCTAATTTAATTACGAGTACAATGTGGATTTTTGTGTTTATTTTAGGTATATGCATGTATATAAATACAAGCAAACAAGTGTCTATTCATGTGCTACAGCTGCCTCCTCAGCTCTTAATATTGGCTGTCTTTATGGCTGTGTAAATACCTCTACACACCAGAGGAAATGGAATTAAATCCCCGGAAATTCAAAGGGGGCCACAGACACACACACACATACGCCCATTACATTACAGGTCCCTGCAGTTCCTCTGTCATTCCATAAATCATAATAGCAATGTTGTAGGTTAGCAATAATTTTAGGGTTACAGACACCACAGCATCTAGGCTTTCCTGGAGCCATCTCCACCATTTCCCTTTAGCTATGAGTATTTCTATGTAGATCCCATGGTAGAAACCTTAACTGATGCCATATATAGACCATAGCTCATTGGGTTCCCCTGCAGAAGATTTGTCATGCTTTAAGCTAATTTTGCCCAGTGTGCAAAAATACTGAGCGCACACCCTGTCTCTGCGATAACCTTCTTTAACCTTTCATATCAGCACAGAAGTATTTCAGTGGTTTCTCACATCCAACTCAATCCTCTGAAGGATCAGAACAAGAGATGAAAGAAAAAGTGGATTACAAAGAGGAATTTAAATAGTAGTGTTCTGGCCTTGTTAGAAATAAGTATTTGTGCTTGTGCAGAGGTCTAAAAATACTTTTTTTTTTTTTTTATTTTAAAGTGGTAAACCACATCATTGATTTTTTTTTTCAGTCTATACAATTTTTTAAGCTAAACTGATTCTGAAGTGTACGTTGTGCCTTGTTCAAGAGCGCCAGCAAACACAGTTTTTGGGTGGACTGTGGGGCTTGTTTATTTTTAGACTTTTAAAGCCTGGATTGCAAACAGATGCATGGATGGCTACCCCACCCCCCTCCTTTCCTGCAGAAGAAAAAATAAACAACCAAGGTTGATGATTTCTTTAGAGCAAACACCAAAACACTTGAGACAATAGAAGTTTTATTTCAGAGTCCTAACCTAACAATCTGCAAAACATTGTCTTGATGTGCTCAGGAGGAGGAAAGGACAGCTGTGTGTCAGCATCAATCTACTCTGTGAAAACACAAACCTAATTCTGTGCCCTTTGATCTGATGGTGATAAACAGTAGAACGACTCAAGACACCACTTTTTTCCACTACAGCTTCAAGAAAATGAAGCAGAAAATAGTTACAACCTGCAAGAATACTAACACCTTAGCAGACACAAGCATTTGCTAAATGTAACACTGGTCTTTGTGTCCCTTCCGTTTCCACAGTTGTATTTGGATTTACATTCAAACAAACACCCTCCTTTTCCACAAGTCAGACTCCAGTCACAGGAGTTATCCTGGGGAAAATAAACTTCCAATTGAAATGTAGGCCCGATTTTGATCTTACAAATGCTGACATAATGTAAGAGAGTAATCAAACCCAGTGACGTTGCTCCAGTGCAAAACTAGAGTCTGACTGGACATCTTTCTCTTGACTCTTCTGTCCTCTGGCTTATGCCACTAATTCGACAAACCGGCATCTAGCCAGGTATTCAAGATCACACTTACAATTACAAGTAAAGGAACAGGATTTTTACTTTTTTTTTAAGGTATCTAAACAGGTATAATGCATTTTTATAATTAATACCTTTCTGTATATTCACTGCTGATACTGCAAATTGGAGAAATTCCATTGAAACAGACTGAAAAACAATGCCAAGATAATTACTTTCTTCCTCTCCAACTCTGGAGTTGGGACATCAACACCTGTGATACCACAATCAGAACTGATTACAATCCACCAACAGCAAATAGCTTCCATGAAACATGCAGGGAACAGGAGCTCATGGCATTGGCCCAGCATTAGAACAACCTTCAAGCAACACTCAGCGTCAGAGCAGAGCAAGGAAATACTGTTCACAGTGTAACTCTGTGAATCCCTAACTTTCAGTGCATCTTCACATGACAATGAGGGTGACCCAGGGGTACTGTCCCGGTCTAAGCACCACTAACATACACACCTTCCTTGAAAAATACAGTTGCGTGATTATTCTTGGGAATGGAGACTGGAGCAGTCTCTGAAGAACCAATTCATCAAAGCTTTTGATAGTGTAAACAATACCTTGCATTTTACGTAGAAAATCATTCAGGGATCACAAAGCATTCCTGTACACTAATCATACATTGCAGTACTGTAAGGCATGATTATGCCCATTGCACAGGATGAAAACCAGATCCAGGGAAGATAAAGGCAACATTCTCAAAAATGTCTATTAATTTTGGAAACTTTGGAGATTAGCAGTATTCTAACTGCAAATCTCTCCATAAGTGAAGTACCAGGTGTTTTGGTACCTTTGATCCAATAGCAGTTTTAAAAGTTCACAGCACTTCCAAGACAAGAAGACCAAGATTTTTCAGATGTTGAGACCTTCAAAATGAATGGACATTCTTTGAAGTGTTGACCTTAAGACTGCACTAAAAGTGTATGCTGAGTCAGTGACAGAGTTGGAAATGACTGGGTCGTCACTGCTTAGGAAACATAGTTGTGCTTTCCCCTCTCGCCCCTATGCTTTGGTAGGCATATGGATTTTATCTGTCATCTGAGCTGACCAACTCTATAACCCAGCAGCTGACCTCCAGCCAGCAGGCAAACTTTGAGGCCACATTAGAAACTGGGTCCATAGTTTTGTCATTCTGATCTAGTGTGTTTGTACAGAATGTGGATAATACACGACATTGTTTTTCCTCTTCTCAAATGTATTTTGTGCCTCTCAAAGATATTTTTTAAAAGTCTGTAGACAGGTAAGTGCATGTCTGAAACATAAGCCATTTCCAATGTCTGGCTTGGCCTTTTCACTTCTATTGCTTTAGACAACCACTTCTATCAGAACTACGAACAAGGCTATGAATAGGGTAGAACTGCACAGGTTGGTAGACCCCATAGCCCAAGGAAAAATCTGCCATTAAGTGAAATGCTGCTACATACTGCACAAGACAAAGTTTAATATTCATTCTTAAAAAATGAGCTTGCAGGTCTTACATTTAATGGCCACTTTTAGCAGATCACGAGTAGCAAACACAACCTGCAGCAATAATGAATATGCCCACAGTACATTAGGAAGGAATGGCTGCGGTTTATTTTTTTTCAGCTTAGGTTCATATCCTTTTTAACTATGTACACTAAGTTAGGGTCACATTTATTAGGTGAGTGTGAGAATTTTGTATAATGAGTAAGTACCCCACAGATTATTCCTTCAAATAAATGAGTCCAACCCTGATGAAAACAAACCCTGACAACTGTGCTGTATGCTCAAAAAAAAAGAGTCTGGGACAAAGCTGTGTTAAGAAAAATAGGACACCTGGTAACACAAGCGCAAGCAATGACTTTACTCGGGCAAAATCTGAATACATACTGGAAGAGCAAGGAGCATGCAAACTAATACTACCTAAGGGACCTCTCCATCATATACTGGCCATTTACACAGGGTCCACTCCTGAAAAATGTTTTCTAATTTACCCTGAAAATCAGAATAGCACCCAGCTGCACACAAAGTATTTCAATGGCAAACAGTTAGCAAGGGGCCTCCCTGTCTACCCTAATTATTTGAAGAGCGGAAAATACTGCTTCCGTCCACGCTCCTTTGCCTCTCCTTCATTTCCACTTGAGCCTCAGGCCTCAATGCTTCAAAGGCACAGAGCAGTTTCTCAAAGGGCAGCCAGCGCCACTCTATCGGGGTGAAGCTTTTAGCCAGCGGTAAGGGGGATTTACCTAACGGGAAATCGCACACGTAGAACTCCTTGCAACACCTGTGCTTCTGCTGGAGGGCAATGTTTAATGGGGAAGCGTCTGGACTCCGGGCATGAGGGGCAGGTAGAGAATTCCCTTAGGGGGTGGGAGGAAAGCCAACACTAAATTTGGGTGAAAGTTGTCCCTGTAGCAGGCAGCCCTATCTCTGCCATAACAGTCCTGGGGGGAATGGAAGGCACACGGTGTAGGTAGGGATTTGGCTCCCTGCAGGATTCTCTGCAGGCCACTGGGAACACCGACGGCAGAGCTGAGAGAGTCCTGGCTGCTCTCCTCAGCCATGCAGGGGCCAGCCTCTGCGCTCAGAGCACTGCAAGTCACACACAGCTCATCTGCCACCCCGTATCCCGCGACTTCTGTTAAACAGCATTTTGTCACTGGCGTCACCAAGCTGGGTCAGTCCTGAAAGAGAAGAACATTCCCTACCGCGGGGATTGTTACTGTCTTCACTGTGAATTTCCCTGGGTGACCCGTCATCCAAAACAGATGAAGTTAAATTCAGTTTAACAGCTGACAAAAATCACAGCCTGCAGCAGTAAGGCTGCAACAGCACTAAGTAACCAAATAGCGGGATAACATGGTATGATCGCATCCTCACATTTCTTGTTTCCTGTGCTATAAGCGTGCTGCAAAACTAAAACCTCACCCTACACTTCAAATATAAAACATTGCCCCCCCCCATTGCCTTTGCATGTTCCCTTATTATTTACATGAAGCTGGGGAAAAGTCTCACTAAAAGATTTGCTAATTAATTGCAATCCTGGTGGTATTTTGTACCACCTTTGTGCAAATGTCAACAGCTACACAAGGCTGCAGAAAATGAAGATCCTCCTACCATAGTTATTTAGATTGCCAGCTCTTTTAGACAGAGATAGCACAGCTTTTGTGCAAAGTGCAGCACCCAGCACAACAGGGTTCAGATCCAGAGGTAGGAGTCCTGTAAGTGTAAATGAGACTTTATGCAGAAATAGACAAAAGTTGTAAAGAAGAAAAGGAGGGGAACTACAGGCAGTATTTCACCTTCAAAATACACTGCAAGCAATATCCTAACATAATACACATGCAGCAGTATAACTGAATATATCCTGGTCCACTAAGCCATGCACTTAGAAAGCCATCGACTTTCAAAGATTTTTCAAAGCCGTTAACCGATTCAAGACAAGTGGGCTTCCGTAGTCCTGAGCTTCATTTTGTACAGCTCTCCTCCATGATCCTGCCTGGTGTGCTGCTGGCTTCCAGAATCCACCATCTGCTTCTAAAGTGGTAAAGGGAATTCAAAAAGTGAAACAAACCAAGCGATGCTAGAGTTTAGAGTCTGTACCTGTACTGTACTGTACTGCTGACCAAGCTTTTTTCCCCTTCCTATAGAACTATCCACATTTATGACATGCTTCACATGACTAAAAGCATAAGGACAACACTGTCAATTTAGCCAAAACATATCTGGGGGCAGTGGGTGAGGGGTGAGAAAGATTTAATCATCCTTGGTCCAGTCATTTTGAATCTCACACTATGCTGAAGAAGAAGCTGAGATGCATCTTATATGTATTTTCCACTCTCAGTAGCATGAATAAACTCATTGTAAGTCATTATACACGAAACTGCAAAACCCAATTTTGTCGTTTGAAGTATGCCATTAAAAATAAGTGTTCAATCAGTTCTAAGAGTAGGGTATTTAAATGTTCTATCAATTTTGAATGGAGGTTCTTACTTTGCATTGGAATAGGGGTACCATTTTACTAAGCATGCTTTGACTCCCTTTCCCTGGACTAAATGCGTAGTGTAAATCTGACAGACCATCTCAGAGAGTCAGCAACATTTAGAGTTATCATCTACATGTAAATAACAGATCATATCAAAAAACTTAAACAGCAGTTGTAGAGACGCGTGTAGCAATCTTCATTTCACATTACGGGAAATAGAGATGCAATGACGTTAAGTGACTCAGTGAAGGTCACCCAGCGCACGAGCTGCATCCTCTCCTACTCGTCTTTCTCATCACACTGAAGCACAGCTAAACAGCAGTCCAGGTCACGGTGCCTGACCTATTTGAAAATTTGCCTAGTACAACACACCCTTCAACTGAGGCATTTGGGGTCTGGGCTTTTGCTAGTAAGCAATGTCTCCTGACAGGAAACACCAGGGAGGGGGAGTGAAGCGGCCTAGGGTCTAGTCCAGACGTCTCAGCCTGGTGCTCATCGACTCACTCAACATCCTGTCACCACCAGCGCCCTTGAGAACCCACCATTACCTTCAGTGGGCCAGGCCTGCACCCTTCATCTGCCACATACACCCATTGGGACTTTTCTATCCTCACGTAACACTTTCAAACTGGAGTGCAGAGTGCAAACTACTTGACACAAACAAATGCAATTATTTTAGCTAGGTAGAGAAGAAAATCATTCATATTGATATAGATGGCACAAGTGGATGATATGGATGATACAAGTCCCACCTAAAACTCTTAGCAACAGCTAAGTTAGCCTTCTTCCACAGCTGTGTTTTATTCACTGTGATTTTCTGTGACAATATGATAAATTCCCAGTCAGGCAGACTAATAGAGTGGTAACTTGCTGAAATAGTTTATTTCTACACTGTTACCTAGTAATGGCAATATCACCTTCATTGCTTCCTCAGTGATGATTAGTTTGATATCTTTCTGAGGCAGCAACAATCTTTTTTGTCTGTATATGGTTCTGCACCCAGACTGGGCCATACTTGACTGTTATCTAGTCAAGTATGACTGGAAATTGTCCAACAACATATCAGTTTGTCAAAGAGGCAAAGTGAAAGTAGAAGAGAGTGCAAGTCAGAAATTTGTACCAAGGAATACGCACGTGGCTGCACCCAATTAGCTTTGATTTTCTTTTCTGACTTAAAAAAATTATAACAAGGGGCAGATGCTCTGCCAAGGATACAATTATTTTCACCATCTGAGGATCTGACTCAGGACAAGAAATTTAATAATGCAGGTTTGAAGCCAATACATCACAGGCACCATTACTCCACAGAAACATGGCCATGCAGTGACCCTGCTATTGTCTGTACACTGAGAACTATTATCATGAAAGTCTGCCAGAAGAACATAATAGGAACAATGTACCTATCTGCTGGGTTTTGTCAATGCTAAAATTACTTTCTGGCTACTTTCTTGCCCTCCTTACATGCAAAAAATTTGAAATGTGAATGTTGTGGCTCTTGAATTTTGTGTGTGTGCTTGTTGAAACTGAAAAAATAAATTCTCAGGGCATTATGGCTCTAGATCCTTGTAAAACCAGTATTTCTTTTACAGATCAAGTGTCAGAGTGATGCTGAGAAAATGCAGATGCTAACATTAAACACTTATTGCTCAAAGTCTGCTATATATCCTTCCTGTCATAACTGCCCAACTGAATGAGTTTTGCTACAGATGAGGGAGACAAAACCCTTAAAATATAACTCGAAAGAGGCTACTTCAAGATCTTTTTTAATGGCCTTTAATGCGATTAGCATCATGCACGAGCCACTTCCCCCCTCATGTTCTCCTTTCCAAGGAAAGCCATCAGGAAGTCCTTGCATTCATTAGGAATCTCCTAGCAGACTACAGCATTTGTTTGTTAACCCTGCAGGATGTTCCAGGAAGAGATTATCAGTATTCATGGTCTGGTTATAGTCTTTCATAATCAGCAAAAGAATGAAAAACAAGAAAGGGTAGCTGGCCACCTGCTGTCACTGAGGACCTTTTTCTTATGGTCAAAAGGTACAAAAAAGATGAACCAGAAGAAGAAGAAAGGAGAAGAATGTTTCTAAAAATTTCAATAACTGGACCTGCAATTAGGGTAGCTCAGCTTCACATCTATCCTCATTTCTTCACACAAATTCAATTCTGATGCAAACTTAGATACAAGTTCCCTGTTGCTCCCAACTCATCCAAACGCTTTTCACTGCAGTACTGTATTTGATTAACACAGTCGTCTTACTTAGTCACGAGGCTTTCCTGATCCAATAGGGTCTCAACAGGACCAGCTGGGCTCACCCCTACTCTTTGTTAATCACCTTTTGCAAATTCATAATTCCCAATAGACTTTCTTCTCCTTAAAGACCCACAAGACATTTTTAGGGATGTTTCCTTTTTTTTTTTTTACAGGGGTGAGTTGTTTGGTTTTGTTTTGATTTTTTAAAACCTAAGGCTGAAATAAATGAGGGGAGATCTCTCCACGGCAGCACCTGCCAGCAACACTTGGTGCTCTGGGATCACAGAGACCTCATAAGTGAGACACAAGTCATCAAATCTCGAGTCTTGTTCTGGGCGGTGGTGCATTCTGGGTTCCACCAGGCAGAGCTCCACGTGTTCAACTTTGTCAGTTTTGTCACTTGTACCCCCTGTTTAAAGGTAACACCTGTGCCTCCTGGCTGAGGCCCCCAGGGTTCAGGAAAATTGCCAGCACTCCTGTCAATAAGGCAAATTTTAGTGCCTGACATTTCAGGAGATAGCTTTGAAGGGAAAACCTCTACAAACTATTTGAAGAGAATCCTCAATTCTTATGTTTCCCTGTAATTCATCACTCATCACAGGAAGCCCAAGAGACGCACTGCGTTATGAGGGAACTGCCTCTTTCTTATCGATGATCATAACATCGCAATGTGTCTGCAGCAACTTTGTGTGTGGAAATTGCACAGGCCTGACATAAATCACCTCAGATTTCCTAGCAATAACGTGACCCCCAAGGCAACATATTCAGTAAATTAAAAATAAATTACGTGACGGCCTGATGCAACTTCAGCAGACCCCATGTCAGACCTAGCCTGAGGGAGGAATGTGCCTTCTAGCTTTTCCATAACAACTGTCTTTTTACAGTGAGTTAATTATCTACAGATACTGTGTGTTTAGAAGACATAAAACAAGACCAGCTGATTGCAAAACAACGTTAAAACAGACTCGAAAATGCATCTCTAGGGCCTTACTTACATCAGTGCACAGTATATAAGTCTAGGTGCCATCACTGCTTACAGCCGCCACGAGGGGACACAAAGGATGGTACTGTAAAATGTCTCAGGAGTTTTGGGATGGTCATATTACCTAGGTGAGAGCTCACAAATGAACAGTGACACTCAAAACTACACCCAGTCATGCTCGCAGACTGTGTACACCCCATTTGCTCTCATTTCCAACAGAGTGGTGGGGCTTTCCAAGACTCTGTGCTCCACCAGATAGAGCTCCCACCTTCCAAACAGTGTGCATGGTTTTATGTCTGCATCTTTATGCTAAAGAGATGGATGGTGAACTTAATCAACTGGTCATTAAAGATGAGCTTCCGATAAGCCTGCTGCTACTCAATTATCCCATTAGAATGGAGATTATAAATCTGAACAGAGGATTTAAAATCGTAGTGCATGTCTGTGTTTTACAACAGTCAAAATTAGACTCCCATAACTTCAGCTAATTTAGGTCAGAATGATAGTTTTGATCCTGAACATTACAAAATAAGTGCTGCTTTTTATAAATGCATACCTAGCAACCCTTCAAGGCCACAAACTTCTTGTGAAGTAAAACCAAGGGCAAAGAACGTTTGGACTTTCGAGCTTTCAAATGTGGGTGTTCAGTTCATTTCCATATCCGGTTTCTCAAATCGGGTCAGAGCTTCCTAAAAAGTAGAGGTCAGCTGTAATACAGACACGTGGACTGAGTTGTGGAACTGAGATTTGCATGCAAAGTCTGCCGATAGCATTGTTCCTCTTCTCATGCTTGCAGCTGGGCAGAAAAAAATCCACAAATCTGCATCATACACCTACTCATCTTTAGTATGCACATGTAAACGTACAGCTGTATTTTGATTTCACAGAAAACCCAGAATACAAAGGATCATAAATTCATACGCTTACATTCTTTTTTTCTAACATAGATGCCTGCCAGAGCCCTAAGAGAATACATCTGTATCTTCTAATGATTTTTGGGTGCTGTGCTAGTTTATACAAAGGTGAAAATGCTGGGGAAAAATAAATAGGGTTCAGCTTCCTCAGAACAAAGACAGGTGTCAGCTCCGATTCTTGTTTATTTAACAAACTTCTCTTAAAAATTATTATGGATGACTTTTTCAAATGTGCTTCTCTCCATTTCTAAGCTCTTATAGCAGTATCTAAGTTTACAGGGATCAGATTCAAAGTACATGTTTTATTTTCTAAAAGTGTCTGTCTAACTGACGCACCTAAGACAGGGTGTTTTCATTACCCCCATGCCATGTATTACATACTTTCACACATATGGCAAACCAAACACTTACCTTAAAAATATAGCTTATCTATACTCTGAAAATGCTCAATTAAGTCTTCTCATTGTCTCTATATTCAAGTTGCCAACATAGGTGTCAATTAGTAAAATACATTTTTTTCTTCTTTTTTTTTTAATGTCAATCTTTTATCTTCATTAAACCTTAGGAAACAGTGGGGATGAGGCCCTGGATCACACTCGTGAAACATATCCTTTCAGCTAACCTCCTTTTCGTCCAAGCTCCATGCCATCTGAAATTTCTTTTCAGAAAACGGAGACCAAAACGTATGTACAAAGTTTTATATGGTCTCTTCATAACAGTGAAAAGTGGCAAAAATAACCTCTTTGCCCTGGAAGAAATTGCTTTGTATCTGCATCCTATAATACAATCAGACACCTTTTGCAATATCATTGAACTAACAATTCATTCAGTTTAAATAGTAGTTTTCCCCTTTGTTTTCTTTCAGGCTAGTCCCCAGAGAAGTCTCTGATCTGCTTGTATTTTGTATTTCAACGCTTCATCACAGCATCTAATTTAATTCTCTCCTGTGTTCCCCATACACCTGGCTCCTCAAGCCTCTCTGGTGCTTCCACAAGGCTCTTTTTGCAGGCACACATCTCCCACTAAATCCACTGGCCCCAATGTATCAAATATTCTGAGTTTACCCTACGTCCTATGGTTGCATTCTTAAGGCACCAGTGAAATTCAGCCCCTCTTCTGGTAAGCAGTAGAAATTTAATCACTCAAAGAAACATTATAACACAGGAGAGGAAATGATGAGAAATACCACCTTGAAATGAGATGTAAGTCTATACAGTCAGCAAGGTATACGTACTAGGTAAGTCATTGGGTTTGACCAGGACATCACGATGTAAAAACTCTTGCAATTGCTTAGGACCCAAGATTTAAATTCCCGATGAAAACAACTGAGAAAATTGGCAAACTGTTTCATCTCAGATTTGGAGAACCCCTCTTGCTTCTGCCCAGTGTTTTACGTGCAATGGCAGGAAGACTACCTAAAAATAGGCCTTACAACAAGCCACACACAGAAAGACCACTAAAGATTCCTATTGGAGGACATGGGAGAATCTTATTCATACAATACACACACAAAACATATTATCAATTGAGTCTATGAATCAATTCAATTCAATTGTTTCTGAGCAGAGGAATTCTTCAAGCCCACAAGCATAAAGCCTTGAAGTAAAACCTACAAATAAAAGTTACAGCAACAAAATAGGCAACAGGTCTGCTGTCCCTCCAGTAAACATACAACTTTTTTTTTCCTCTTCTTTGTTTTAAAAACAGTGCAGTTCTGAGTCTTTTCTATGAGCAAAAAGCAATTTTCCACCACCTGGACAAAGCAGAAGAAAAATCAAAATGGATAAATTTGACTTTCCGCACTAGTGGCCTCGAATCAATTCTTACCTCCCCCATCAACAGTTTTTATAGGTGTTTGAAGGAGTAGGAGGAATGGGAGCCATGAAACCAGTAAGAGAGAGGAAATGGTTACCGGAACTTGCAGACTGTAAGTAGAATTTGCTTAGTAGTTTATTTTCCAGCTGATAAATTTAGCTTCCAGTTAATAAATTACAAAAAACAAACAAACAAACAAAAGGCCTCCCTTGTTGAAGGAAAGAGAGGTGGGGTTTTGCTGCCTGACCTCTTTGCAAGTGAATTAGACCAAGCCGGCATCAAACCCATGAGAACAATACGCAGCCCAGGCCTCTCTCTAGTGAATGGGCCAGAGAAGCACTAACACCCCACAGTGACTTCAGCTTTCTCCTGAATGAAACACTGCCTGACACTAGATTTTAGCAGAAGACAGTTCTGCAATGAACATTTTAAGGGAATCTGATTTTGATTTATTTAAAAAAAAAATAATTTAAAAATCCCTTCCTTAAAAGATACAACACTGTCTTTTCTGCGTGGCTACACATCTTATCATCTGCCTATCTCTCATTCTGTCCTCATCCCCCCAAAACAAAGGAAGGAATTTTTTCTTTTGTATTACTACTACACCACCACCTTGATAGCAGAATTAGAATCCCTTGCTTTAAGTACTGGACAAACAAGTATTTCCCCAAAGTCTCTCAGGAGAGACAGTCCATAAAAAGTTATTACAGCAGGAAAATCACGCCAGCCACTGGACTTTAGGTTTTAACTATGTCTGACTCATTGCTGTATGAGGGGCCTCTCAAACTAAGCAAAAGGATTTAAGTGTCCTATTTGAAATGCTCTGTCCCCCAAACACCTGGAAAACATGGACTGCAGTCAGGCAGAATACAGCGTAGAAAAGCAATTGAAGAGAAGAATGAAATGTCTGGAGAAGTGGAAAGTTCTCAGCCACACCAAAGTCTCTCTAAAATCTGGGCATGTGGAGAAGACATAAGGAGCCAGTTAGTCTGCTTGCTCTTTCTGCAATTTAGAAAACTTAAAGGGCAGGACTAATTTATATCATTAGAGCATGAGTCCTTATGGGGTCTGATGCCTCCAGGAAGCTGCCTGCTTGGAGTGTTGTCCCACCTGAAGAGACAGTTAGGAAAGGTTAAAAGTGAGATAAAAACTCTGTTGTGTGATGCGGTAGCTGGCCTTGAGTCCTCCCTCAGCTGCACACCCACAGGAATTTTTCCATCTATAAAAGGACCGATTCTCTGCCCCAAGCCTTTCTATCCAAGTGGGCAAAAGTGTCAGCAGATTGCTTCTGCAAGAGTAGGAAAAGAGAAAGAAAAGGAAGCAGGGGAGGAAGGGAGGAGAACAGGGAGCCGGGGACAGTAGCAACGACTATTCTTCTTGTGGTTCTGCGCTGGCAGAGCAGCTGACGTGTCTGCACCCTACCACAGCTGAACCGGAGTCACACCTACAGCTGCTTTGATGCTGATGGGTTATTGCCTGTTGGCACTGGTTAGATCAGTGCCTCCCTTATGCCAGTTAAGATCACTAAGATATTAATTTACGCAAAGATGAGCCCATCTTTCCTGTACTTGTAGCTCTGTACTAACACCTGTTGGGTCTTGCCATCTTCATGAACAGGGGCTCTGCATGGCAGAGATTAACTTAATAGCGTCTAGCACAGTGCAGCCCATATCCCTGGCCGTTATCACCACTAAATATCAGAAAAGTAGATTATACTTGCTTTTCCACACAGACTTACTAGCTTTTGCCTGAGGGAAAAGGGAGGCTGGTCTCCCTGCTCAACCACAACAGGAGACCTCAGTGATTTTCAGTTCAGCAGCATACAGCCTAAAGAAAGCTCTTGCTGGCAACCTTGATCCCACTGAACTCAGAGAGGGCTTTCAGAGGACTATCATCTCATTCAAAGTACAGAGTGAAGTCAGTTGTATGTCACGATACTAGGGAGGCAGCAGGTATATTCTTTCTGTCTCCCTCAAGCAAACTACTGCCTGTTTTCAGAGCAGTCAGCCTCTGGAAATGGCTTATTTTCTAAAAACTGACATACTCCTGGGCTGATTTGAGAACAGATGTTTTCTCCAGGAAAAATAAAAATAATACATGGCAACAGCTTTTCTACTCAAACTGTGCAAGACTGACAGCTCTTTCCACTCCCTGAGATTTCTCTCAAGGATCCTCCAGTCAATCTAGATTAAAATCAGCTTAACTGCTCACAATGCAAGAAGTCAAACAGGACACACTGTCCAGCTGCATGCAAGTCCACTGTTCATTTCACCAGGCCCCTTCCAAACAGGGCACAGTCCATCCTTGTAGCATACAGGACGTATGGGCACTCTTTAATAAAGCCTTCAACAAGAAGTGCTCTTACAGAAAGCAGAAGGGGGAATTCCCTGTATTCAGATGCAATCTGCTTCAGTCATCTTGCTGTAAAGCTGTTTCAGTATTGCCAAAACCCAAACACTCAAGTCAGGCTGCTGGTGTTTTGAGTCACGACTTCGGCATTCTTGTTTTCCTTTTACTTTTGAACACTGGGGAATGGCAGAAACCTTTGTCTCTGGTTCCCATGTAGACTGGAATATCGGTTTCTGAAACAAGATGAAAAAGATTTCCAGATTATAACAACAGTTTGGAGACCTGAGGCTTCATGCCATCCACCACAAAAATCGTAAGACCTGACAACATTGCTGCTTCACATGCCTAAATGGTGCTTACCAATGCCTACATTAGCCTTCAGCAGAGGCACTGGTAACTTCTACAAGGACAAATTCATGAAGAGTGCAAAGGCCTTACACTTCTATGCCCAAGATAGACTTTTTTGGGTGGCTTTTTGTTTGTTTGCTTGTTTTTAAGTCATTTCAGAAACGGGAGAAAAATAAATGGAAAACTGTAGATGTCTCAAGTTTTACTGCTGTAAGAACTGAGGTCAGTGCATCCTTTTTAGATATTTTCTTCTCTATTACACCATCATTACTAAGTTGCCTTTGTTCTTAAAACAATTCCAAACACCTTCTTTATTCACACATGGAAGCGTGAAGATATTGACAGAATTTTTGTCAGAATTGGGAAAAGAAAACAAGTGTGGCTTACAGCATTCACAGACCCACTGCTGTAAAGGAATTCCAGGGAATCACGTTATGGCAAAAGCAGGGACACAGAGCCCCTCACATGATGAAAGTGATGGAGTGAACAGTCTCCCAAATAAAGAGGGATAAGCAAGAGGCATTAGTGAGAGTTTGAGAGACAGGTACCCTGGACAAAGGTTAAAATACCGGCCCTCTTCTGTGCTACCACCACAACAGCTTGAGGTGTCAAGTAACTGTTAGAGTTGATTGTCCCTAAAACTGTTGAGGGTAGTACATGGAGATCTTGTGGGTAAAAACAGAGAGCCAAGATAAAGCCCTAGCACATAAAGGACAATTGGTCTGGAAAGCAACTGGTCCTGCTACTAAAGACTGAGGCAAAGAAGGCATTAAATACTTCAGCCTTTTCCTCATCCTTGGTCACTATGTTGCTCTTCACATCCAATAAAGGATGGAGATTCTCCTTAGTCTTCCTTCTGTTGTTAATGTATTTATAGAAACATTTTTATTGTCTTTTACAGCTGTAGCCAGACTAAGTTCTAGTTGGGCTTTGGCCCTTCTAATCTTCTCCCTGCCTAGCCTCACAAAATCTTTGTAGTTTTCCTGAGTGGCCTGCCTCTTCTTCCACAGGCCATAAGCTTTCCTCTTCTTCCTGAGTTCCAGCGAAAGCTCTCAGTTTAGCCAGGCTGGCCTTCCCTGCCGGCTCGTCTTACGGCACATAGGGACAGCCTGCTCCTGCGCCTTAAAGACTTCCTTCTTGAAGTATGTCCAGCTTTCCTGGACTCCTTTGCCCTTCAGAACTGCCTCCCAAGGGACTCTGTCAACCAGTCTCCATCACTGGCCAGCAGAAGTTGGTACATACAGTCATACCACTGAAAGGGCTTCCATTCCAACCTGGTTTCTCCTAGAGCAGCCTGTTGGCTGTTCTAGCACACGCACATTGCTCATGCTGCTTCTTCAGCCATGATTTGCCTACAGCCTGCTGTACGACATTGGATAGCCTCTCTTTGCAGGAGTGATCTCTTCAGAGATTTACTAGGCTTAAGACCACATTGCACAACAATATAGGATGGAGAAGACAGCACAAAGCTACTAATCTGGGTTTGACTACATAAACTATAGGACCTGCAGTAAAACTTGCAGCTATTAATAATTGTAACTTTTTTGATGAGATCATGGAATTCTGAATACATGAATACTTAATATAATAAAGGGTGATCAGAGATATATAAATACTTGAAACTGTTTGAAAATAGGTTGCCTGGGTCTCTAATTCCAATACTAATGTAGAGATTAAAAAGAGGAAATCCATTTCACCTTGGAGAAGCTCCAGAGACTTTATGTAGTTGTTCTTTGTTCTCAGTTTCAACTCACAGTTTCCCATATCACTTCTAGAGAACCCTTGAAGAGGCTTGTAAATCCTACTGCAAATACAAGTGTACTGCGGTTCCTGTTCCTGTAAAGACTCTCCAAATTTCCAAATCCTAAAACAAGTTACATCCATTACCTGAATCTTTCCCATAATTTTGTCCACCTTTAAATTCTTCATGGCAAGAATTCCCTCTCATCTAGGTAATTTATGGAAAGGCAATCACTAGGGAAGCAAGTCTGTATTCTGTTGGCAAAGCCACAGATGAGTGGAATAGTTTCACAAATAGTTTCACCAGAGACAGTGAGGTGCAGTATAAAGCAAGTACCAGATGGGAAATTAGGACACCTGAGTTCTGTTCTCAGGTCTGCTATTGATTCAATAAGATCCTGGGGCATGCAATTCCTTATCTATGTGTTGCTGCTTTCCCCCATCTCTAAAGCTTCTCTATTCATTCATATTCACATTTCTACAGTGCTTTCAGAGTTGTAGAGGTAAAAAATACTATTATTCTAGAAACCACAGGGGGGAAAAAAAATCAGGCCCCTCTGTCATTTTACTGAAAGTCAAAGTCAAAGCTCCTTTGAATCTCAGGAAAAGACTGTATCCTTTTCACTCAAATTTACTTCTGCAGTCTTCACGACAGTAAAGCTAAGTATTCAGTGTGTGCCTCAGCTTTTTGGCAGACCAGGGCCTTTGTTTATGAAGACTGGCCAGTAAAAATGTATAGATACATAGATGTGTGTACGTATAAAATTGGCCTACTCTTTCTCTGTTCTAGAAGGATATCTTGACCTGGAAAGTTTTTGGGTTTTTTTTCCCCTCAACAGTTATTTCACTTATTTCCCCAAATTACAGCATAGCCTATTTCTCTTTCTACTGAACTTTTTCATTATGAAAGTGTATGCAATGTGTAAGAAAGTCTCAGCTCACAGCCTGGGCAACTGAAATAGAAAGGGAAGAAAGCTGAAGGAAAGCAGTAACTTGCTTTCAGTAATTATTGACTCCCCGTTGGTCCTCTCCCTAGGCATGATTGAGAGAAACGTCCTGCTTCATTCAAGATATTAAAATACAGGCTCTGCAATTACTTGACTGAATTCAATATGGATACAAGATGATTTTGTTTCCCCCAGGAAATGCATTTTTTCCATTTTATTTACTTTAAACAGGAAAAAACTTAGAACAGGACATCATGATTAATCACGTAGACTGTTTACAAACCCTTTGAGTTGTTGTGCTGTGTATACACTAAGTAAGTCTTGGGATACAGTCCAGTTATTTTGTGGCTCTCTGAATTACTTAGCAATTGCTTCTCAGCCACTGCCTTAACTGCCATACTGTGGAGAATATCAAGTGGAGAGTGGGAAGGCACAGAGCAGCATCAGCATGCTTTCTCCTCGAGGGGAGCATCGGCATATTGCACAGCCATGCTCATTCAGACCTGCAGCACATAGGGAACAGCTGACAGAGATGATCTCTGTATACTACTGACAGTTCTGATACATGCCACAGTCCCACTTAAAACGCATCACAGCTGATGTAGGTCCAAATGCATGAAAGCCAGTGAGGATGTATCGCTGTCCACAAAGTTGAATTAGGCTGAGAAGATGACAGGATCATTTGGAAGACTAAAAGAAAACACCACACATGGACAAAGAAAAAGGCTCTAATTTTTAGTTATTGCTTTACTCCTAACATTCCTAGTGATAGAGGCATTCATTGAATTTACAAGCAAGATCAGCCCTAGAATTGATGGAACAGGCTGCAGCCCAGGTTTGTAAATTGTTGTGGGCTGAGATGCAGTCATGCTTCCATGGCCTTTGCTTGTATAAAACACCTAACTTCTGGCTACTGTCCCAGCAAGAACAGTCTGTGCGTGAAGCAATGGAGACTGATGGGACAAAGAGCTTATCTCCCTCCAGCACCAGTTAATATCTTCCCCCATACCACCCTCAAGGCAACAGCAGCAAGCCTTCCTCTCTGTTCCAGCTCTTTTACTTCTTGCTTGCCATTCCTTTCTATTGCAAGAGGACCTTTATCTTTGTGGCAGTAAAGTTAAATGTTGGCTATATGGATGAAAGCTTTAAACCATCTGTTAATACCTTTGAGAATTACAGAAAATTACGGTATTCTGCTTTGAATGTTGTTAGAAGAAGAACATGCCACAGAGGTGGAACAAGGTCACTTAGCAACTTCATGAGCCAGGGCAAAATTCTAACTCTTTGGAGACCAAAACATGTAACATTATAAGAGGAATCAAGCAAATGAAGAATATGCTGATAGGTTCTCTCTTTCACATCAAAAAGAGTACAAGACTCCAAATCCTTTTTGTGCTGCAGTACAGTACAGACTATATTGCCATTTTGCTTCTACAGTGAAAAGACCATGAGAAAGCTAAAGATTTGACTTCCTGAAACTAGCCAAAGAATTTCTGGGGAATAAGACGAAGAACATTCAATCTATCCAGAGTTCACTGAAAAAGAAAGATCTTCCTTAAAGTAGGGAGCTGCAACTTTCTACTTCCTGAGCCAAAAGATGGAGTGGTAACCCTGATTCAATCACAGATTCATCAATGCAAAGTCTAAAGCCTGCAAAAGTCTGCAATATTTTTCAGCAACTATAAGGTAAGCTGGTCAGTTAATAGTCATCAAGATACCAGAAATATGCAGACACATCACAGGTCTGTGTTACCCTTCATTCTGTGCAATCACATCACTAAGATGATGTGGCACTTATATAAATATAAATGAAAAACCAACATGTCAGAGGAAGACTTAAAACAGAGCGTACTTCTATTTTCTACTACCTTTGATCTGATACTTTACTTTTACTCTGGCCATCTGGACACAACAAAGAAAACTGAGCAAAAATCTGAGCCTTAATGACAGAAGAAAAGTTGGTGATGCTGGTTGAAATTTAGCAGATTTGTCTAAGTCAATTAAAAAGGTTCTCTTGCTCTTTACAAGCTATTAAAATGCTATATTTTGCCACCAGTAATGAGTCAAAGCAGTAAACTACTTCACCAGTACTTAGCGCATGCATCATTCATTAGAAATGTAACAGCAAAAACTGTCACCATTTCATAGAAGAGAACAGTGCCTTAAGAAACTGTCCTGAAAAGCAAGAATCCATTCCACTAGTATCTGCCAACCATCACATCTTAAGCAATTCAATACATACACTTATCCAGGAGCAAGTCTCATTAACACAAGCCACTCCCTTTCCCAAAAAGCACACATGGATATCTATGATGGAAATAAGACAGTGCACCAGAGAGCCTTCTCCTGTCACCTTTCAAAACGAACTATTGCGACTCTGTTGAAATTAAACCTCTGTATTCATATAGAATAGTATGCTTATTTCTATTTTGCTTTGTAAAAGACAGTTCACTCTGATTTTGGCTTCATCCCAAATTCAAAGCCTCTCTTGAAACGGAACCTCCACCCTTCACACATTTCTAATAGCGAGCACTATAGAACAACAATTCCACACCACAGTTTCGGTTTTCCTGTGGCTGCCGTCTTTATGCTGCTTAGTGTCTGCAGTCCTTTTCTTCTCCAACTACTGAAGGTTTTAAATCACATGTTTAAATGACTTGCTGAAATAAGGCCAGGGAGAATAAGTAATTACGATTCTCTTCTTCCCTCCCATTTTGCCACTGTAATATTAACATGTAATTAGGAGTCTAATTTTTAGTTAGGTGTTTAAAAAACCCTGAAGCAGAGAGTTTTAAATTATTAATGAGCCATTTTTTAAAAGGCAAACTGAAATAAGTGTACCTTCTTCTTCACATATTTAATGATCATAATGGTTTAACACATTATTCTTCAATTACTAAGGACAGGTTTGCAGAGAAAGGCGGTATTTCCTCTAATTAGAGGTACTAAATTTCTCTCATAGCCATGATGGTCTACAGCTACAAAAACTACCTTCACTAAGTGTCAGGCTTAAACTGCGCAGGGGAGGACATTTTTCAAATGCAGGGAAGCATCAGTATGCCTGCACAGGTGTTTTCATTGTTGGTGCCAGAAATGCTTCTTGTTAGAAAGATCTTGTTACCAAATACTTATTTCTTAAGGCACTTATTAATCAAAAATGTGATTAGAGACACAGGTCTACCACAAAAGGCATTCATACAACCATAAGAGGCTGTTGTTTGTTTGACATCCTGTAACCAGCTTGGCAGCTAACTCTTCTTTAGACTCCAGTGGCAATAGGGAATGCCACCATCAGGAAAGAACCTACAAAGTCCACTGATGCCCACTCATCAGGACCGGGGCCACTAAGAACAGTGATCCATGAAGCGCAAAATATTTCAGCCTGTGAGCACAGCACAGGGTTATGGGGCTGCGGTATTTCATATGCTCAGAAGGTTTGCTAGCTCTTAAAGCACGGACCTTTCTTTTGTCTCAATCCCTCCAAACATATGCAAGTCGTCTTGCAAAGACCCACCAGTTTGGGTGAGGTTAATGGAACCTCACTTCTTCATAAGGACACCACTTGCAGATACACAGCAGATACCAGTTTTCATTAACAGAGGTTACAGGCCATTTAACAAAATGCAGAATAGCCCCCTTTTAATTTATTCTCCATGTTTTGAGACTGGTACACAGCTGAATCCACGCATAGAGCTTCTTTTGCACCCCGACATCATCCTCAAGAATACCTAGAAGATAAACCAGAAAGTCCCTGTTTTTCCAGCATCTCTTCAGTTTGTATTTAGACAACATCTAGGGTACCAAACTTTTGACTGTACCAAAATATCAGCTTTCAGTTAAAAAGAGAGATGTTAGCAGCAAGAAAAGGGAAACTTTGAGGTCTGCCTTTGGCTGAACTGATGCCACAGTGTCAGCATGTATGGGGTATAGGCAGATGTATGCCGCTGACTACAGACAAACCAGAGCAGTGTTAACCCTGAAAATGAAAGAATGAATAAAGCACAGCATACACATCCAAACTGGCTGGAGATACTGGCAGTCACATGGCACCAACCCTGGCTTAACAGATGAAATTTGCAATGCTGCTGGTACTGCTGGCTACCTAACTGGTAACTCTATATGGCACAGTACTGGGTGGATTTACTAGATTAGATGCCCTCTGTCTTGGACAATATGCTACACCTCCTTTTACAGCATCTGCATGACTTCTGGCAGTCCTCATACAATATCTTGGCCCCTTGCATGAGTTCTGCAAGGTGATTATTTCCATATCCACTTCTCCGAGGCCCCTGACAATACATTCCTGAGAGTTTCTCTGAGCATAGCAGTAAGGAAATGGAAAATAGCATCTTTTCCTATCCATAACAATTACTGAAACTTACTGAAGAATAGCTATTAACATAAAAACCCCTGCTAAGATAAGAGGAGGATCCCTCTGTAAAACAGCTATTCCAAGTTCAGAGCAGATCTATGCCCTCGAAGCAGGGTCATGAACACTTTTATCACGAGCAGCCTATGGGACCAGATGAGCATAAATCAGCCTTGTCTTTTTACCATCTGGGATGCAGCATGTATAATTGCAGATATTAGGGGATTTACCGATTTTACTGTCATTCTTGCAGACAGCAGCATGCTTCTTCAAGTAATCCCTTCACTTACACTACCCTATAAACCAAAAGATCCTTGCTAACAATCTTACAGCTGTTTGCATTCTTAGAAGAAACAAACCAAAGTAAACTTTTTCACTTATGGAAACTAAGGAACTAATTGTTACGGTAGTATGTTATGCCACAAAATTTATGAGGAAACCACACATTAGAGTTCCCAGAGCAATATAAAAAAACATTTAAAAAGGTTTATTAGCCAGTATGTACTTCATTATGGGAACTGATTTTGACACTATCTTTGGAATACATGCCACAAGATTCCACAGGGGCCTATCCGAAGTATAAGACTATTTGGTGCTTTCCTGGCTGATGAAAAAGACAGTAAGATTATTAATTTTGCAGGTACATTAAGCTGGGAGTGATTGCCCGTATGCTGGAGGACACAAATAGAATTCAAAATGATCCTGAAAAAAGCAAAAGGAGAGGTCTGAAAACAGGAGGATGCAATTCAACCAGTAAACTGCAGGTTAGCATGCTGAGGCAAAGAAAATCAACCAGACAAATGCAGAGTGGGAATAAATGGGGGAAAAGGACACTGATGAGTTTGAGTAAAAGGATCTCAAGCTCCTGGTAGCTCAGAACTCTTAGCACCCGCTCCCATAATGCTATAAACTGGCAGAATCAAAGCAAGCAATGCAGGGTAGATCAGTAGTCATCCCTACCTGCTTAATTACACTTTAAAGCATTAGGTTGTCAACATGATCAGGTATGTGAAATCCCTTAAGTTACAAAACATTCCGAGATTAAAGTATGGTTGTTCTTGGTTTCTTCAGGAGTACAGTGCAAAGCCCATCTCTTTCAAAAACCTTCTAGTGATCAAGGCTTCAAAGAGCAATTAATCTCTGATCCCCCCAGATCCCCCCCTGCTATGTAGCAGGAATAAGGAAACAATGGCCAGCATGGACGAATTCTCTTTTGGATCTGGACACACTAAGACAGCCACGCATGCGATAAAAAGGTGAGGTGCTACTTATGGACAGTGTTTTTTTTCCTTTGGGTTTTTTTTTTTCTTCCAACGGTGTTTAAAATAAATTAAAAATACGAGCATTTTTGCTTCTTCCCTTTCTGTATTGAAGAAATGTACCATAAGTAAAGCAACCTGACTTGCATACTGATTTATTCTGTATGGTGACACAATTCCAGCAAAGAACTGGGTTCCTAGTAAACAGGAATTAAGGATGGAGTGATGATCTATTCATCTCATTGTGTGGGTGTTTGAGATCAGCACCAGATGTCATCTCTCTTCCCTGCTCCCATACCTCAGCACCACATAACATGCTAAGGACTAACTTAACCCCTCCCTCTCTCCCTGCTTGCTCAAGGAAAAACAGCTCGTTCCACAAGCACATCCTAAATCTTGTTCTAGGAAAGATGAGCTGGTAAAATATCAAGCATTAATCAGGAGACATTTTAATTCTCTCTCTCGCTCTCCTCTTATTTACAGCTACCACGGATTTATAAGGAGACTCTAAGGTATATTGCCACACCCCTGCAGCAGCGCACAATCTGGCTCATGTAATGAAGAATGGCTAGGATGTCTGGGATGTCTTCCCCTCCCAGCTCAGGTCCAGACCCATCCTCCTCCCCTGTTATTACTATAGGGGTATCCTGCTGTCTTTACTTTCAATTCGCACTACTGTAAAACATCTTCAGCGACACTATTTTTGCTTCATTTTCCCCTTAAGCAAATACCAGGAAATAAAGTCACTAATTTTTCAGAAGTCTGGATTTCAAAATCACACTCGTCACCTCCTCACAAAGAATTATTTTTCCTGTAATCAGTGCCAAGCAATTCCTAGGCACATTAGTACAGAAGCTCATTGGGATTCTTACGTGAAAGTAATGCAATGTTTAATAATTTAGTTAGAGAACACTGTCATCCCTGTAAATGTTTCCTGAAGTCTTTGATTATTAACGTTTATGTTATTGCAATTAATGATGAACATTCTTGAGGGGTTTTCCGACACAAATATTATCTGTTTAAGGAAATTACTCCCCAAAAGCACAGATTTCAGTGGGGTTTTTTGTCCTACAGATGTTTTATCTTGGCACTGGTCAAACACTCACCATTTTCTGCCAGTTTCAGTGATCCAGAGCATCTGTTCTCAGTTTGTGGCACAGGCACAAATGTATAATACCATAAATTCACAGGGAATCACAAAACTGTGTTGCCAGCTTTGAAAGGTTAGACAGAGAAGGCAAGATAATCCGTTGTACCATCAGTTGAAGGTATTCCACTCTTTTGGGATGTTGCTTTGGGCTTACAGCACCTCAGCTGAACAAAATTATTATTCCAGGCAATAGCTGCTGCTGCATTTCCTTGAATGAAGAGCACACCTACCTAAATAAATTCAGCAAAATCATACAAGTAAAGGTGAGCAAATGCTTAAGCCCTTTCAGGACTGCAGCAGCTATACATGCTCATCCAAGCTCATGCTCCCAGCTATCTAGGGACAAGAGATATAACCTATATATGTACACCTGTGGGCAAAAGAAAGTGAGGCTGATTATCGTGGTTACTAAAGTTCATCATTCTTCTACAAACTATGACTCATGCTTTAAGCTGAATTTTATTACAGACATTAGTCTAGTCAAATAGTAAAAGGTATGATGTAAGCCAGCTATTTGACTTTTACCAATTTTAATATTAGAAGGTGGGGACGGAAAAAGCTGGCTTCTCCAGAACGCTGGTGCTTAATGACATTGTAGGCATCATCAGAAATTCTTTAAATAAGGGTCCCAACCCTCCCCCCCTTTCAAGTCCCTAGCACAATTTTAACAGAGGAAGCACCAGGCACAACATTTAGACACATAAGAGCATTTAAAATATCACTGAGATATTGAAAGAAATTGGATGGCAAATAGCTCTGTTGGAAAATGGACATTATCGTTATTCCACTGGCTGGTACATGCAAAGAAACACAAACATCAGTTGGACCTTCAGGTCTCAAAAAATTACAAAATTTACCTCTAATCAGATAAATTCTGGCAGTTTACACCCGCCAAGAAACTGGCATCTAAAGTAAATTCATAGCAATGCAACTCTTAGTCACCCAAACGTGGGACTGAGGTCATCGAAAGGCCTACACGTTTTCTAAATGTTACGCTAACAAGTCAACAGTCCTTTTTTTTTTTTTAATTTTCTAAAACACAAACAAACAAGAAAATGCAGCTTTGTTTGTAGAAACAACAAAAGTGCATCTACAAATATAAACTAGAATACTTAAAGAAATGAAACCATCTTTTTCGAGCTCTCCCCTAGTTGGTCAGCTCACAGACTTAGCATCCAACCCACTGTCAATTATTAAGGCCAGACTATGTTCCGAAGAAAGCCAGGGAGTTGTTAACTAAAATGAAAGGAAGGATGGATTTAACAGATGAGCTCTAGAGAATCATGCTGTTGCAGTTTATAACCTTATTTTACCCAGCAGCCCACCCATCCTTGGAGGACCACTAGGAAGGAATACATGCATGCATCTCAAGGGTTTCATTCCATGCTTTGGCATCTTATGTCGAGCTCCTCATTGGTGTTTTTAAGCTGTCAGAGTTGTGCACAAGGACATTGTGCTAAACATACGGTGGGGGTGATAGCCTCTAGCAGAGGGGTGGTATAAGCACCTGAAGCTAAAGCCTCACAGTGACCTCTTCCACAGCCCTACATCAAAGCTCTAAAGCAACTTCAGCTGGAGTAACAATTCACAATTTTGAGGTCTACTCAGCAGCCCACTCCAGTTTTTCCCAAAATCCATACAAAATCTCACTGGCTTTAAGCGAAACAGGAGCAAGCCACCAGCCTCTGATATTATTACCACAGGAGTGGTTCACAGCAACAGAAAGTAAACGTGATTTTCCCTCACTGCTGATCTATCCTCTTCTTGTTTGTGCTGCTGCCACCCTGCACGCTTAGTGTGAATAAGTCATGAGAAACTTCCACACCAATTTAACTAATTAAATAAGAAACTTGTCACCCCAAACTTCAGCTGTGTCTCAGTTATTACTACATTCTCCAATAGAAATAATTAGGTACTATCGATCAGAAAAATAACAAATTAGTACCATTACTGCACATGATATTCCTTCAAACGGTAAGTATTGCTTTAAGATTTTATCTCTCACAGCTAAAACCAGCAGTTTAACTCCTATAGTAACTGAATTTCCCAAGAAAGCTTTTAAATATAATGCTTTTCTGAATATTTAAATACATGCTTTCCATTGCAGCTCAGTACATTGGGCTATAAGAATTCTGTATTTCAACACTGTTTGGGACTCAGCTTTGTCAGAAACCAATTTGGAATTATATACACCACAGTAACACTGTGCTCCAATAACCGTGCCATTTTAACTCCATCAGTCATTATGCTTGTTCAGCGACGTGCACTTCCTAGGTGGCTACTGCAGAGCTCGGTGCTTGGATCCAAGCAACTGTGATACAGTTTAATAATGCGATGTATCCTGCTGCTTATGCACTCGGCTTGATGTTCAAAATACAAGCAAAGGTGTAGAGGAGAAACGGGCACAGCAGCTTAGGTAAAACACAGAAAGAACTCCAGGTTTTGTGTTTGGCCTTAGATAGCAACCGAACCTTGGAGGTTCAAGTACATTTTGTTGAGTATTTCTGTCCCAGCATTCATGGTTTACTTTCATGCACCTCTACACCTGCTGGTTCAAGTGGGAGAAGGAAACAAAACTTCCAAATAAACCAGTCTGCACATATGGGATTATGTCCTGGTTACCACTCTGCCTGTTTTGTTTCTTTCCAGTGGTTCTGTGTTCTTTACCCAAGCTGGTATATTTGTTATCACAGAAGCTGCAATATTTACCCTGATATTCCAAGAGACCACAACTAAGACTTTTCCTGCAGTACTTTACTTTAAAAAGAGAGCCTAAACACAGGAGCCTAGCTGCACAAAGATTTAGCCATCAGAAGAAGAGTTAATAATACAGTCACTATGTTGCTATGACAGAGAAAGCAAGTTCACATAAAATGAGTGTGTATCTCTTGATGACGCACTATACAAACAACATTACACTCACTCATTAGTCACATTTGTAAGATTCCTTGTGTTAGTAGGAAATTTCATGGCTTGCCAACAACAGATATTTCCAAAGGTCTCTCCTCCCGAGCTCTAGTCGCATACAGACACACACACTCAGAATTGAGCAATTCATCCAGTGCCGTTTCTCATTAATTTCATCTTAAAAACGGCTCATGAGAAAAAGTACTGGAGTGGAATGCGAGAGTTATAGCTGCGAGGAACACCCTGAAACTCATGATAAATTCATAGGCTATATTCATAGCCTGACGGTGGGAAGTAAAACAATTTCTAAGGAAAGGGATAGAACACAAGACAGTTGCATGTACTGTGTGCGTATATATTTCTAGAAATGTTCAAAGATAAAAAGTGAGGCACTAAGAAAAATGCTTAGGCAATTACATAACACCACTAAAGTGTTTGCGTACAGAAAGGGTGAATGAGAAGTCAACAACAGTGAAACTAACAAAGAATTAATGTAAATGGTGGGAGACTCCAGTCAGCGATGGTTTACACCAGCTGAAAATCCAATCTGTTGTCCTTTCAATTCTGGAATCAAAGAAACCTACTATGGGTACTGATAAAGACCCTCAAGATTTACCACACAGGAACTAGTGCTGTAACCAAATGCAGGAAGCTAAAGCCTTGTGCCTACTCAAATACTAATGAAACAGCAAGAGGTGAAGCTCATTGTAAATCATTGCTTTTGTTCTATAAAAAATTCTCAGAATTTTTTTATGAATTTGAATGTAGACTTGAAACACTGGTAAGACAAAAAGCAAAAATTCAGAATATTTCTGGAAATACGTAAATAAAAATATTCTAACATTGCAAAATTGACTAAAAAATTTTGTCAAATCAAACAGAAAAGATTTGTTTTGAACTAACTTAACGCAAAAATCTCTCCACTGGACCTTCTGCAGTAGGTCTGGAAAGTGTACTTTGATGTTATTTGCGCATCCCTTCTGTCCAACTCAAAGTCAGTAGACAAGACTACACAGGGCTTTGGTGTAGACATGAAATGACAGATGCAACCAAGGGAAAGGGAGGACACAATGTACCATGAATATTGTAGTCCAGAGAGAAAGGCCAAACCATAAAGTTAGCAGCACTTTTGAGATAACAAAACTGTTTCTACGTGCTGCAGACAGCTCTAATGCTCTTTTAATCTGGAAATCAGTTTAGTACCAAATTCTGCTTTTCTCTGATTTGTGAAGCCAATTGTTCAGACTTCAGTCAGATCAAAATATTTCTTTTCAGTTTTCACAACACAAAATTAGAGAAAATGACTGCTAAATATTTTCTGCAGCTGCAAATTTTCATTATACAAAAACCGTCAGAAATTTTCCAGCCAGCTATAAATTGACGTTACAGTATTTAATCCCACAAACACTTAAAAATACGGTAGTGGAAATGAAGCAGAATCACAGAAGAGTAAGGGTTGGAAGGGACCTTCGGACATCATCTAGTCCAACTCCACTGCCAAAGCAGGTTCTCCTGGAGCAGGTTGGACAGGAATGCATCCAGGTGGGTTTTGAATATCTCCAGAGAAGGAGATTCCACAACCTCTCTGGGCAGCCTCAAAGTAAAAAAAGGTTTTCCTTATATTGAGATGGAATTCCCTGTGTTCCAGTTTGTGCCCCTTGTCCTGTTGCTGGGCACCACTGAAAAGAGTCTGGCCACATCCTCTTGACACCCGCCCTTTGGGTATTTATAAGCATTGATGAGATCCCCTCGCAGTCTTCTCTTCTCCAGGCTGAACAGGCCTAGGTCTCTCAGCCTTTCCTCACAGGAGAGATGTTCCTGTCCCTTGATCATCTTCATAGCCCTCTGCTGGACATTCTCCAGTAGTTCCCTGTCTTTCTTGAACTGGGGCGCCCAGAACTGGACACAGTACTCCAGATGTGGCCTCACTAGGGCCAAGTAGAGGGGGAGGATGACCTCCCTCGACCTGCTGGCCACGCTCTTTTTTATGCACCCCAGGAGACCACTGGCCTTCTTGGCAGGGCACATTGCTGGCTTACGGTCAACTTGTTGTCCACCAGGACTCCCAGGTCCCTCTCTGCAGAGCTGCTTTTCCAGCAGGTGAACCCCAAACCTGTACTGGTGCACGGGGTTATTCCTCCCTAGGTGCAGGACCATATACTTGCCCTTGTTGAACTTCGTTAGGTTCCTAATTCATAAACCCCTAACATTTTGTCATTTTAAATTGTCCTTTTATTCTAAAAGCAACAGTTGTAAGCATGTTAGAGTTTAAATTGTAATTAATGTTGCAAGAAATACTGTCAATTTTGTAGCTCATCTAAACCTTATCAGATCTTTTACAGCGAGTTAATGAGCTGTTAGTGAATCTCTTCAACATGAATTTCATCATAAAAATTATGCTCTTCAGAAGATCTCAAGCTTATTCTAATAAACATATGATCTGGTTGAAGTTGCTGCCATGCAAAACCCTGTACAGTTTATTGTGGTTCATGTTGTTATAAATGGAGTGAGTGAAGACTAGAAAAGGGAGAACATGAACAAAGTTTTATTTATAAATCTGTGAGAGTCCGCTTATCACAGGACTGGGATATTTGGGTTTCATTCGCATCGTCTCTTGCCTTGGGCCAATCACTTCATTGCTTTGGACTTCCAGAATTCCTCTCCACCCCCATCAATGTATCTCATTCACCTGAAGCTCTACAGATCTAGGATATGACCAGTAGGCAGGATGTGATTGTATGACATTTAACAGCTCCTGCAAGGTTTTGTATGCCTGACCCCTTCCATTTGGCTTTACTCCACAGCAATCTCACTTGATCACGCCTCACCTTGACTGCGATATAAATTCTCAGTAAGCTGGTATACTAACTGGGATGTCTGCTGAAACAGTCAGGAATTTAACTGTTGATGAAAGAGGTCGTAGCTCCCATTTTCTCTCTCACAGCATGTTGCAATGCCCTATGTAGTATTTATAGTGTAATGGAACCTGTCCCTAACTTAAATGTGAAAGTGATCTGGGTTATTCATATCCATTAACCGTACTTTCTTCTCCTTGACAGTGGCTTTGCAATATGAGGGACACCAACCTTAAGTCGAGGCCTCAAAATACTGCTGTAATGTTACATATAACTAACGGTGCAAATTCTCACTCACTCCCATCTTCCTGACCAGTATTCCTCCAGAAATTAGTAAGCTTGAGTTGTGGTTCCTGCATATATTTGTAGTGACTGTAATCACGACTCATTTAGTAGCAGCTTGTTGAGACTGTATGAATATTAAGCCACTAATCAGGAAACAAAACCAGATGACCAATAACAAGCATTTCAATAATGATCTGAATTCCCACTATGAATAGCTCAATCAGAAAGTGTTTATGTAAAGTATTAGTTGTACGCTTCCAAATTACTAATATTTTTGAAGCTATACCAAAAAATGGACTTGAATCTGGTGTATCATTTGCAGTTAAAAGCTTGATTTTTTTTTTTTTTTATTAATAAAAAGCTTAAGATTTTTTCTCTTCATTTAAGAGTTCCACTGTGAAAAGAATATGTTGGGAGGTACAGGTTTCAGTAAAAATTGAGTATAGGTCTTCAGCAGAGAAACAGTATGAAGAGAAAAAAATGAGATTAAATACTGCAATATAAGTTTTAGATGTGATCCAAAGCTGATGGAAAACAGCAGAAAGATCCACCTTACGGGCACCTTCTTTTCCTTTTGATCTCAGGCAGAACAAATCTTTTTGATTTAATTATGTAACTGAAACCTTGCTATCTCGAAGTATTTGGTTTATAGCCCAAATTCCCAAGCCTCTAACAGATTTGTGAAGTATTATCAACCTTGGCTACAGTTTCTATCCATTCATTAGTTTGTTTGCTGTGGTAATGTGTATGCAGCTACTAAGAAAAAGCACTAGATGCTCCTGAAGGGGCATCCAGACAAAAACAGAGGTCAGAAATTATTGGTAAATATGAAGGCTGTGCATAAAGCATCACTATGAGAGAAGGTGTGAAGTGACAGAAAAACACCCATATACAACATTCATCAAGGCAGTACCCCTAAAAAGGACAAAGAAAGTAATTCATCTTGGTAAGAACATGAAGCGAGAAGAATGTAAAAAAAATATCCATAAACTAAACTGTGATTACAAAATCTGGACCTTGGGAAATAACCTGTCTGAGAAATAAAGTACATCAGAGCATGACTTCTGCTAAAATCTAGAATCGAGATTTACAAATCAGTCATATAAATCAGTCCATTTTTATTAATAGATATTTACATCCAAAGTATAAAGTATTGAGTTTCAAACCATCTGTATGACAGTAATGCTACTTATAAATCAGGTACATGAACTATCCATTATTTCCTACAGTTATAAATCAGTCATATTCACAAAGCAGTTGGCTGACTAGGAAATCATTTTCTTGATTAATAAATCAGGTGCCACCAGACACATAAATTACTGATATGAATCATAAATCTTTTGACCACTAGGCACGTTTCATAAATCAGAAACTCAGTATACACCAAGTGTTTGCAAATGCTCAATTATGGACAATTTAGCAAACCAATGGCAACACAGAATCCCCTATCACAGAAAAGTAAAGCCATAGAGATGAGACTTACTTGTTTGTTGTTGGTTGGTTGTTTTGTTTTTTTTTTAAAGCTAAAGCTTCACTGTATCCCCTGTTTGTTTTGCCACTGTGTAATATGTTTTGTTTACTCAAAACTAGAAAGAAATTTAATGCGTTTTGGGTTGGTGAACGGAGGGAGGCAGAGACGGGAGATACGCAGAGAAATACTTGCTTCCTGCTTTTTTATACATCACACAAAAACTGAAATTCAAAATCTCTGCTACCTCATTGTAAAACCTCTTGCAGATTTATTTTGCCTTTGACCCCCGCCATTCTCTGAACTGTTGCATTAAACATATTTACAACTTTTTTTTTAATTGCCATTATGAACGTGTTGTGTCACTGGAAGTCATTTAGCAACTGCTGCATTATGAAACATGTATTTCAGTAAGAACTAAAAATAGGGTGAATAAGTTTCTCCAAGGTAAGGGGAGGCTGTGGTATGATAAACTGTACTTTTATGAGGTTCTCTCAGCAGAAAGGTGAAAAAACAGTTAAATTGAGACGGGTCTCTGTTACACTGCATCCATTTAATATAACGCAGCTTCTGTTGGGTCCAAGTGATTTCTAAGTAGTTCATAAATATGGCTGTGTTAGTGAGTGTATAAACACTTGCAACAAGACAGAATAATAAAACCAAGTAAATGCTGTACTTGATATATTACAGAAATAAGTAAAAGTGTCATTTGAAGTTGTCAATTTGAAGTTTATCATAGCAATTCACACAATTTAGAAGAGAATTCCAACAGAAGAAAAATTTTTATAAGTCTAAATGCTGTGTTCTAAAATCTGAAATAAAATTTCTAATAAAGAATAAACAGGAAGACGTAGATATTATGTAATTTAGGAAAAAAAACCCACCTGGTTTAGTTTGAGGTAAATAGTGTGCTTTGGCTGACTTGAAATTATTTTCTTCCAACCCAATTTGGCCACTAAGCTGGATAACTTCTTATTCATACAGGCTCATTATCATACTGATATCCTTCAGATGAAAGGCATGGATGTTGTTATAGTTACTGAAATAAGTAAATCAGAGCTACTATGTGATAGAGATATAGCTAACAATCAGATTTTGCATCTTTACTGCTGTGAGAATGAATTAATGTGTTGAGGACCATTAAATGGAGATGTTTCTACAGGCATCACCACTGCAATAGAGTATGAAGCAACTTCTATTGACTGTGTTATGCTATCCATAGGTAGTAGAATGCAGGCGTAGAACGCAGCACTAAATTCATAAAAAGTGGAAGAATAAGCAGGTAACAGAATAGATGGGAAATAAACATCTGAGAAATAAGGGTTCACAAAAGAACTGCCGATTGAGAACAACCAGGGTGTTTACCTCTACACAGAGTTTCCCAGATTCAAGGGAAACAACTGCATACCATGGAACAGAAGAGCTATTTCGTAGCAAGCCACAGTAAAATAAACAGCAGACTTAACCAGGTACCAGCTGGCAGTAATAATAGTTAGTAATTAACTAATGCATTTCTCTGAAGTGCTCAAGAGTAACAGCTGAGGTTATGCAGAGAGTTTTAGTTGTTACTATAATGGCCCGGAAAGAAGTCTTTTCCGTGCCAATAGTAAAGATTAAGACTAGTGCAAGCTTTTGTCCACATTGTAGACAAAATTGCATTTTACTGCTCAAAGATAAGAAAAGCCACGGCCCTACTCTGCATTTGGCTCTGCCAGCCAGGAGGGAGGGGATCATAACTAGCAGATAGAAACCCGCCACGCTTTTCCTCAGATGTCTTTCCTGACCAACACCACTAAATAGCTTCAGGAGGGTCATGAAGAGGGTACGGTGTGGAGGCACAGCGAGGACAGAGCCACAGAAGATATACAGTATCTACCTATGCTGGTGTAAAACAAAATAAACCCGCAATTTTAATCTGTTGCCCTGCATCTCTGAAGGGGTGAGTTTGTTTGAGCTCAGTGTCATTATCCACCCAGTGAAAGGGTACCTGCCTTGAGGAATGATGTTGGCGTGACTGCAAAATTAATTTCACCCTCAGGCGTAAAGACAAACCTTGTAACACCTTCAATCTTGAGGACAAAAATGAAGTTTAAAAATTTCTTCTTATGGTACTCTTCCTTAAGGCTATGATTTTACTGGAGCCATCACTTGGCTGTCATAAGTACCCATCTACTTTGTCTACGTGTAAAGGCTCAGAATCACTCAAATCAAGTTCCTTCTGGTTTTTGGTTTGTTTATCTCCCCCTCATCCCACCCCCAGATTCTATTGTAAGCATGGCACAATCAGAACAGAAACAAATGAAATTACTCTTGTCTGCTTACAGAAAGATCTTTTTTGCAGCCTGTTGACTCCCCTCCTGTCTCTTTAAAAATTTTTAGCTTTATGGAATCTGTTTTCCCTGAGGAAACTGGGGTGTTAGCAAGTGAACTTTTTCAAAATCAAAACTGAGATTAACTGTTTTGATAACATTTACATACACAAACTATAACAGCTATTAGAGAAAGTACAGTAAAACTAAGACATAGCAGTGCAAGAGGCAACTGGCACAAACTGAAATAAAAAAAAAAATTATGCATGAACAAAAAAATAAACCTATAAACTTTTTTTTTTTTTTTACTCTGAGGGTGATCAAACACTGGCACAGGTTGCCCAGAGAGGCTGCAGAGTCTCCATCCATGGAGATATTTATAATCCAGCTAGACAACATGGTCTGTCTGACCCTGCCTGAGCAGGGTGTTGTGAGATTATTTTTCTTTATTTTTTATTAATAAAAAAACCTGACAATTTGGGGGAAGCCCTCATTAACATGTGAATAGTTTTGAGACTGATTCAACATTAATTTGAGTAAATTTTACTCTTTCCTACATTACCTATTTACTCATAGTCCAACATCAGTAATATTCTCTCAACAATTTTGCATGACTTTGTCCAGGTATCCGTACTCAAGAGTGTACACTAAATTATTAATATTTTTGGAAGAATACATAACAAGTCATAAAATTGCGGGCTTCTGTGGGTTCAGATTTGGCTAGAATATTTGATTACAATGGATTTGGCATTGTGTAATAAACTTTTGTCTAATAGAGGCACATGCTTAGAAAACATTAAGAGAGTCTGATGCTTGCCACTGGCTCCAGACAGATGTTTAAAACTACATGACAATTTTGGAGGACAATACACTCTAGTCCTGAACCAAACATCTTTGTGTTTTATAACACCTTCAACTTGTTCTAGACAGGATGCAAGTTTTTTGCCAAATACATAATTGCAGCTACATTTCTTACATAGGCCTTGCAGTTCTAATTCATTATTGCAAAGCATTCTGCTGTATCTCAAATGCAAAAGGCAATAGATAACTAGAAGAGAATTGTTTTTTAAGTACATGACAGAAATATTACCTCTGAGCAACTGACCTTTTCCCCCCAACAGGCACATTTCCATTGCCTTTTCTAAGCTAGTCTAGTCCTATCCAGGCACAAATCCCATTTCTTTCTTACTCCAGCATTTTGAAGCTTTTATTCATACTCAGCTGATAAGAAGGGAAAGGATTCCGAGACCTGAGGAAGAAAGAGCTATAAAAGATTTTCTGTATAGACATTTGAATCATAATAGGCACAAAAGTAGTGGAGATGGTCTATGACCCTCCCGACTTCCCTCTGGGAAGCAGGCTGAACTTACTGAATCTTCAGCGTTGCAGATCTAAACACAAAGCAGCTCCCACTGTCGCTCTCCAACAGCCAAGAAACAGCATCCCATCACAGGTCACCTGAGAAGCCGCTCACAAATTCAACAATTACAGCTTAGCAGCAGGAGACCTTGACCTAAAGGCCATAGCTCAAAAGATCTCAGCTGTGAAAACAGTGCCAGTCTATTGCCAAGGTGTTTCTTGCAAGTACTATTCAAAGCTGGTCCATGGTAGGTCTGTAGGCCAAACTTTACCCTGCCATGTTGAGAGTCTCAACACTTACCACAGATTAGAGTCTCACTTAGAGCTGTAAGTATAGAAAGCTCAAGAGGAACATTCACTTTAAAAAAAAATTATTCTTTCCCCCTAAGAGCCAGTGCACAGCTGCTGCATTTCTTAAACTCACCCCCACCCCTGCGAAAGTTCATGAAACTTAACATTTCACCAGGAGACTGCACGGTTTGCCTGCACAGAAATTATTTTCACCTTTGTGAAAAAGTATACAGATATTGACAGAGGAGGAGTATTGAAAGAAGTGATATTTTACCATCACAAGCCTGAAACTTGATTATACATGCCAGTGACTGTTGCAAGAACCACCTTAAAAGACAGTCTGTCAAAATAACGGAAAAAAACACATTAAAAAAAAATGTGAAGGTTTTGAAAGCTTAGAAATTTACTTGGGAATGACAGAGGAAAAGTAAAACAGAGAATACATTATGTGAAAATTCAAACTGGGATTTCAACCTGAATTCTCCAACAAAATTAAGTAGTATTTCCATGTGGCCCTTTAACAGGAATAGAATTTCAATCTGCATCTCCAGTTTCAGCGTAAGCAAGACGTGCGTTTCAGGCTGTTCCAGTGGTGGATTTCTGTTCTGGCCTGAACATGTTTTGTATTACAAAAACATAACTGAATGCATTTATCAAGTTGTTCATGAGAGTGACACCGTAACACAAAACAGAACAAAGAATTAGAAACTGCATCTGATTTCCCAGACAATAAATGTGAGACATTAGTATATATCAGCGTGACCATAGAGCTTTCCTTACACATGAAAGAAGACAGTGGCAGCGACCACCGTCAGCTTTCTCTATCAGAGCTGTAAAAGAGCCAGTTAGCCCACCTGTTCTTAGTATGCAGCTTCTGAGGACCCACCATCACATCTATGAAGCTTTAGAACCAGACACTGATCTGTTCCTTGACAGTGAAAAGCACCTGATTCCACAGGCGTTTAATCCCCTTGGTCAGGACAGGATGCTAACGGAACAAGAAACAGGTTCTATCCAAATGTTTGCACAGAAATTTAGCATTATATCATCTCATGCACAGAAAAGGTGGCAGCAATGAGAAATTTAATTCCTCCAGAGCTCTTAGCAGAGAATTTCACCACATGTAACAGAGTTTGCAGTCAGGAAGATATCATTCTGCTTTCAACTACCAAAAGATAATAGTGATTAATAAGGACAATAAGGCTGAATGAAGGACTTTGTCCCAAGATCCACCCATTCCGCACCATGTCCGTGGCCATGCTATCCTCTCTCAGTACAGTGAGAAACCAGGCTGCTAGCAGGATACCCACTATTACTTCTTCCACACATGTAAAAGTGCATAATTAGTGGAAAGCATAGGTTAGTCCTGGAACATGGAAATCCCAGAGAGATTTAAAGAGCAAATGCTACAAGGATGCTAAGCAGGGATATTTTAAAGAGACTAAGACATGTCTGAAAGAAGCTGCAAATTCTTTTTTGTACTCATTTTCCCTGTTGTGTTTTGGGCCATACAAAAGTCTAACTATTCTCTAAAACCAACCGTGTCCTAACAGGAAACACTACAGGTAGCTATCCCTAAAAAGACATATGCAATCCACTCTAGGAACTTTAACAACATTAGCCTGTCAGTCATCAGCCCATCACTGTGAAAGATGGACTTTCTGACCGTGAGAACGTAGGATTGGGCACTGTTTGAGGGCAATTCAGCATTCACCTGGGAGAAACAAGCTCTATGCAACTGTTGTGATGTGCAAATGTCCATCACCACAGCCTCTGACCCTGAAGAAGCACTGCCATATCCTAAAATCCCAAAAGTAGTGTGCTTATACTACATCTTTCTCCCAAGCCTTCTATTATTTCAAAGCAATTACTTTCTAGTCACTCTCAGATGCTTTCAGAGTAGATAGTCTGAAGATACAAAATTCAGTTTTATACCTTCTCCCCAGAAGCCCAGTAAGCTGGAGCATACAACAGTGACTGAGGAAATCAGGAAACAATGAGAAAATACTACTGATTGAATTTAGAGATAGCTGAGCAATAGCATCATTACTCCCAAACAGGGTATCAGGTCAGAAATCTGAATCACACAGTGAGCCATGAAGAACTGTTACTTAGAACAAGCAACAGAGCTGACTTAGAATATTATGAAACCAAGTGACAGGATCCTTATGGCTGCTGGTTACGAAGTCTTTAATCAGCTGGATTGTAATAGATGCAGTGGATGGCAACTGGCATCATACGAATGTACTGGCCAGAATTTTACTACTATTATGCCACCTATTCGTAGAAGAAAGATGTCCTAAGGCTTCAGCATTCATAGAATCATAGAATTGTTGAGGTTGGAAGGGACATTTAAGATCATCAAGTCCAACCACTAACCTAACCTGACAAAACCACTTCTAAACCATGTCCCCAAGTACCACGTCTACCATTTTTTTTAACACCTCCAGGGCTGGCGAATCCACCACCTCCCTGGGCAGCCTATTCCAATGTTTGATAACCCTTTCAGTGAAAAAAATTTTCCTACTATCCCATCTAAACCTCGCCTGGCATAACTTGAACCCATTTCCTCTCGTTCTATCACTTGTCACTAGGGAGAAGGGGCCAGCCCCCACCTATCTACAACCTCCTTTCAGGTAGTTGTAGAGAGTGTTAAGGTCTCCCCCCAGCCCCCTCTTCTCCAGGCTAAACAACCCCAGTTCCCTCAGCCACTCCTCGTAAGATTTGTCCTCCAAACCCCTCACCAGCTCCATTGCCCTTCTCTGGACACGCTCCAACACCTCAATGTCCTTCTTGTAGTGAGGGGCCCAAAACTGAACACAGTACTCGAGATGGGGTCTCACCAGCGCTGAGTACAAGGGAATGATCGCTTCCCTAGTCCTGCTCATCACACTATTCCTGATACAGGCCAGGATGCTGCTGGCCTTTTTCGCCACCTGGGCACACTGCTGGCTCATATTCAGCCGTCTGTCCACCAACATCCCCAGGTCCTTCTCTGCCGGGCAGCTTTCCAGCCACTCCGCCCCAATCCTGTAGCGCTGCATGGGGTTGTTGTGACCCAAGTGCAGGACCTGGCACTTGGCCTTGTTGAACATCATACCATTGGCCTTGGCCCATTGGTCCAGCCTGTCCAGATCCCTCTGTAGAGCCCTCCTACCCTCAAGCAGATCAACACGCCCGCCCAGCTTAGTGTCATCTGCAAACTTACTGAGGGTGCATTTGATCCCCTCATCCAGGTCATTGATAAAGATATTAAAGAGAGCCAGCCCCAACACCAAGCGCTGGGGAACACCACTTGTGACTGGACGCTAATTGGATTTAACTCCATTCACCACCACTCTCTGGGCACAGCCACCCAGCCAGTTTTTCACCCAGAGAAGAGTACACCTGTCCAGGCCATGAGCAGCCAGTTTCTCCAGGAGAATGCTGTGGGAAACGGTGTCAATATGAATGATAATCTTAAAAAAATTTTATACTTCTCCAAGTTGAGTTCTGCCAATGGATGAAGAGGAAAGAGATGCAAACTTCAAACACTTGTCTTGATTATCATTCAAATTACATGACAATTACTCTGCTATTAAACCTTTTGGTATCTGTTCATTCATCCCCAGAAACAGCATGCCTTTCAACTAAAGACAGTTAACAGCATAATAAAAACCTTGAAGTATTTACTAAATTTAGTAAATGACCACACTACAGTAAGATTTGTATGTAGACAAGTATCCAGTTGATAACAAGAAAATCTTGTACAAGAAGGAATCCATTCTGGACTCCCACTAGAAAGATCAAAGCAAGCAGAGAAAACTAAAAGCCAAAGTTGCACTGACTCACTACTCCACATCCCAGAGGCAACTATCGAGTCTATTCCAAACTCACCTGGCAGCAACCACTGTCACCTTTCTCTATCAGTGCGGTGAAAAGGGGCAATTATCCCATCTGTTCCTCAAATACAGCCTATACTTGCTTATTAATTGGCCCTATACCCTTTAAAAAAGCTGCTCCTTGACCTTTTTGTGGAATACCTCAAATGGTGAAAGCTTGATTTTGCTCCAACAAAGTCATCAGGAGATTTGCTATTGAATTGAAGAGGAGAAGAATCAAGGCTTTAGGAGATTTCCAAATCTTAGATTTCCAAAGGCACAAACGGCAGCAAGACATCCACGTCACCTGTGGCTTTTGGGAGCATCATACATACTTGTTTGTTCTGATATTCTTCTCTTCCAACTGGAAATCCCAAAATCCACTTTATCTTCCTTTATGCCACATCCTTTGTTTCCTACAATTCTGTTGCCTTTTGCCATGTGTACTTTAGTCCTTAAATTTTCCACACTGAACATGTATCAGTTAAAGCAAGTTAAGGCCATTAAGCTAAAGGACGTTCAAACCAACGAGGTGCTGTTAAAGCTTAGGCTGATGCTTTTGAATTTTAAAATCAATGGAGAATGATCAAGCATATTGAATATTTTACACAAATCTATAGCAGCTGTATAAAATTTTTAAAAGCCTGAATTAATGGCCTGATAAAACTCATTTGTTAATTTAAGTAAGATTGGAGTTGCAGGGTGATTTACTGAACATGCGGGTTTTTAAAGAACATAAAGCATTGAGCAGAATGATTCAGCAATTTCAATAAGAATCATTCGTGGCCGGTGTTGGAAACCCTGCCAAACAATTTGTGCTTCCCTTTTATGATTTAGAAGTGGTGGATGTTTCTTGGAACTAATAACGGGATATATATTTTCACCTCTTATTCATTAGTTCAAACCTCTCTTAGGCCATTAATAAGAGGGGGAAAAAATAATAGTCTGAACTATCTTTTGATGAGCTAGAGGGCTTTAAAATTATTAGTCAATTAATTCTCACAATAAACCTAAGAGATTTGGTAACCATTATCATCCTTTATGTACTGAAAATGGAGAAAGGAGAAGGGGAAGGACTTATCAAAGGTCACGCAGTAACTGAGCAAGAGAATGAGAGACTTCTCTAACCACATCTTCAACAGACCAACGATCCACATTTCCAGCTATTAATCCATTCTTTCCTGAATTCAACACAAATCTTGACATTAAATCCAATCCAAAGTGTTCATTCTCAACCACAGGGCTAGAAAAAGACTCAAGTACATCTATTCCAATTACCCAAAATCAAGAAACACTTGAGGCGCCGTATCATTAAGTGATGGGAACTGTCACAGATATGTAGACTTGCAATGAAGCTACAGTCTGAATCTGCGCTTTCTGAATCCATGTGTTTCACTTAAAAAGAAAAAAAAAAAGAAAAAGCTATGGCTTTAGACAAAAGGAGTTATATCAGGCTCCATTAAAAATTGCACTGAAGACACGGGGGAGTAGGAAAGTAGGTTCATTAGGCAAAGCATACCTAATGTTAATAGAATTTTGTACTGAATAGTCTGGCAAACAAATACACTTCCAACTGTTATTGCAAAAATAGTGTGGGAACTTTAGCAAGCACAACTGGTCAGAAGGACTCTGGGTCACACTTCATACAACGACAATTTGTCATCAGCAGGAATTTCTTTAGCAGTCAAAAAACAAGAATCCAGTAAGCCGATACAAGGCAGGATCTTCTCATTAAGTGAGACAATGATGACATTCCATAGAAAAATGGTACCTCCAGTAAGTTCACAATCATTTAAGTGAGTGTTTGTGGAAATTTAATCTAGGCTGCAGATAAAGTTCCAGTGGTTTTTTTTGGTTGAATGTATTCAAATTTAAAATACAAAATTCTGTGAGTATCTCTGCTTTAGAGAAGAAGAGAAAAATCAATTCTAAAACAAACAAACAGAAATCCCCACAAACTTTTGAGGTTTCACTGTCCTCAGGAAGGTTTTTTTTGTAAACCTACTCAAATTCAAAATAACTAGAATCAGCAAGAACTCTCAAGTGAATCTTCCTGAACCTCTCCCGCAAGTTGAACTCATCAAAATACACCAAAAGGGTTTTGAAACCTGGAGACTAGGTTTTATTAGAACAATAAATTCAAAACATGTTATAGAAATGTATACAATTCTCAGTATAAAAATATTGTAACCAGATATGCCTGTCTGCTGGTAGGAAGGATCCTTTTTTTAAGGTGTGATCTCTTTCCAGCAATCAGTTCATTGGTCTTCTGTGCTGCAGCAAACTCTGTAAAGTCCCCTGGGGGACTCTGTGAAAAATATTTTTTATTTTTCTTTACCTCTGAGGCCTGATTTTTACTCCCTTTGTTGCTCTTCCGCCAGCCTCCCTGCTCCTGATGCCAGCTGTGAGATGGGTATATGCGTGTGAAAGAGAAGCACACCTTTCCCATCTCTTTGGTTTTCCCTCTCAAGCCCTAAAAGTGCATTTCTTTCCCAAAGAGGCTTGCCAGACCCTAGGGTAGGAAACCTCTCCCTTCCTTACAGAATATCACACACAACCCCAGAGGAATAGCTACAGCAAAGCAAACAGTGGGCCTCACACGGAACCTCCCTACTGCATTGCCCAGCAATGCCTTTTTTTTTTTCTTAAAGGAAACATGGCTTAGGGACATATGACCACTGGTAAACAAAACCTATACTACCTGCCACAATGTGAAACAAAGGTTTCAATCCTGTAATTGGTTTCTACGGGGCATATCTTTACTTGGCCACAGGCTTAGGTCAGGCTTCACGTAGCAGTACAGGGTGTATATAAATCACATGGCCAGGTTAGCCTCAGATAGTTAAAACATAACTGTTTTAACAGAGTGCTGCCTACAGGTTCTCCTGAAGCAGATACTTCTGACTACAGCCCCGAGAGCATTTTCTGCCTGCCAGAGAAGCACGGAGGAATTCCTCCAGCAACAGGCACCCGAGGAAGTATCAGAGAGACGAAGCAGTTGTAAGACTGTTGGCAAACGAGGGTGATGAGCAGGCAAAAAGCTACCAAGAGTGAACTCTATCTCCTTTGTACGCATTATCGAACTGGAACTAGGTTGTCACAGTCCTCAGCAGAATGAGGCTAAGCCTGCAAAGTAGAGAGATTGAATCATGCAAGCTGTATCTCCCCCTCAGATATGGCACAAGCCTCAGGCAATTTTTATTATAGTATCCTATTTTAAAGCAGGAGATACAAACGGGCGAGTGGCTGGAGTCACGTTTAGGCCACCAGCTGGGACAGAACCATTTCCGCAGCGGAAGGAGTGTGGAGGTGGTTTCACTACTCCAGAGCATAGGTAGTGGACACAGGTGGGAGCTGAGCACCATAGTTTTTCACTTTATTGAAAAACTAGCTTGTAGCAATACGCAAAAAAGGGTCAGGTTCAAATAGCTTTATTCATACCCGATAAGATGTTCCATATCCAAAACATTTGCAGGAAAGGTAGGGAAAGCATCACAGAAAGCACTACGGAGGCATTTACACTGTTCCTTACAGTCCTTTGTAACTGAGTAAGCAGGAAACATTTTTTGTGTGCTCTTAAAAATACATTCTCTTCTCCCACCACTGTAATTTGAAGCAAAACAGTCCCAGCATTTATGCAGCCGTGTTTTATCCACAGGTTTTTTGAGTACGTTATGGAAAAGTGGATATGTATCATTACCGGACTATTGCCACATTATGAATCAAGCTTAAATATAATAGAAGCCTAGTTGCCAAACCACATTTGGTTTTTCCAGTGTATTTGGATAATATTGAGTTCAAATGATCAGCAGTCAAGAGAAGAGGGAATTACAGAGACTGTTTATAAATGGAGGTTTGGATAACCGGGAATTTACTGTATGTAACCATGTATTTGCCACACAAACAGTGTTACTAAATACACAAGTCCACTTTATTACATAGTAGTTCTGTAAAACCAGATGTGGAGAGGATAGGTGCCCCTCTCAGACTTGAAGACGTGTCCCTTCCAGCTGATCAAATTTGCCAGAATAACAAATAGCAAGCATCAAGCGAATCAACAGCCAGATGAGCCAGTAACAAGGAAAACCAACTTTGTATTAACACTTAAACTTGAAGTTGGGGATGAAATTGCTTAGAGCCAAAGCATTGGTGACAGTGTTGGAGGCACAGAGGAAAAGTGTGGAACTTTTCCTGTGACATGAGGCATACACTGTTCAGTTTCCCTTTTTCACCTTAGACCTATAAGAGGTTTCAAATTAGGTACAGGAAGGGAATGTAAAAAGAGATCATATTTGTGGGAGGTGGAAGATGTGAAGCTGAAATTCTGCAGCAGAAGAGGGAACCAAATGTGAATGTCCTAAATTTATTAGTGCATACTCTCAATTTACTAAAGCCTTTTGCAAAACATGGACATTACCATTACTATTTCCAGATGTTTCTAAAAACAACCAGACCAGTGAGCCCTGCTCGAACACAGAAGAGTCCCACAGTTAAAGGGATCCAGCAGACAAGAGGAGTGTCACAGTTTCATACTGCCCTTTGTAGACAATGTTTTCACGGACTCATACAGAAGGGGGTTGGCTCCAATACCACTTCCTTTCCCACTCCTAACCCCCATAGATGCAGAAATGTCTCTGTCAACATGTGGCCAAGCACATAAAACGCAGCAGTATGGGCTAGCTGCCCAAGTAACCATTTCCTACCTCCTATAAGGAATACTATATACTCCAGAAGGAGTCCCAAGGACTAGATCCGAGACAAGCATCACCAGTTTGACGATGCTGACCAAAATGTTAGCATGTCAGTTGATATTAGCATGCCACATGCATGTCATAAACAGTTCTTAGTCCATGACATGCACATAATGTATCCATATTTTAAAAAATCCGATCAAGTGGTTGACATTTTAAAAGTTATTGCCCACTGTGCTATACATTGTTTTAAAACGTCTTTTTTTTTAATTTTCTCTTACTATCTTCAAAGAGCCTATAATGAGAATTTCAACATTGTAGCTACCAGCTAGATTAAAAATCTCTCTGATGTAGGTAGGATGTCTCTGATGGGGTGGGAATTTTTATCTCTTTTCTTCAAAGTGCTTGCAATGCTGCTGACTCTGCAAATTCTATTCACCGTCCATCCACAGGCAGACATTGGGACTCAGCTATTGACAGAAAGATCAGGACACTTATTAATTCTTAAAAGTATGGAAACCCCATCACTCCATTGTATTTATAGTTTTATGTTCAAAAGCTATAATTTAGTATCATTTTCATGAGACCCTATTTTCCATGGGGTTCTGGTTTCTATGATGCTCATATTTCAGTTTCATAGACTCGCACAAAGAATTGCTGAGGTTGAAAGGGACCTCCAGAAATTTTCTAGTCCAACCCCCTTGGTCAAAACAGAGTAAACTAAAGCAAGGTTGCTCAAGATGAAGTCTAACCAGACACAGAACATCCCCAAAGATGGAGACTCCACAAACTGCCTGGGAACCAAGCCACTGGAAAGCCACTCTCTCAGAAATGAGGTTTTTGTTTGTTGGTTGGGGTTTTTTTTGTTTTGGTTTTTTTTTTTTTTAATGTGCTTAAATGGAATTTACCTGTATTTCAGTTCACACCCATTACCTCTTGGCCTTTCACAGGATACCACTGAAAAGACTCAGGCGCCATCATCTTTACTCCCTCCCAAGAGGTATTTATGCACATTGATGAGACACACACAAGGTTAAATACTCTCAACTTTTACAGCTTCTCCTCACATGACTGGTGCTCTAGTCCCTTAATCACCTTAGTGGACCTTCAATAGACTCTCTCCTGTATGTCCATGTCTCTCTTGTGCTGGGAAATGCAGAAATGGACACAACACTCCAGACATGGTCTCACCAAGGCTGGGTAGAGGGAAAAGATCACCTTCTTCAACCTGCTGGTGACATTCTTCCCAACGCAGGCCATAATGCCAGGCCACCTTTGCCAGAAGGGCACATTGCTGGGTCATGTTCACCTCGGTGTCCACCAGGACCCCCAGGTCTTCTTCTGCAAAACTGCCTGGGTAGGTCTCCAGCATGTACTGGGACACAGGGATATGTCTGCCAACATGCAGGACTTTGAAAATCCTTTGGTTGAACTTCATGAGGTTCTTCTCTGCACACTTCTCCAGCCTGTCAAAGTCCCTCTGAATGGGAGGTGACTATCACCTAATGAGAGACAGGCTAGAGTGTTAGACAGAAAGTAACCTAATGAAGTTCAACGGGGGCAAATGTAGAGTCCTGCACCTAGGGAGGAATCACCTCATGCACCAGTACAGGTTTGGGGTTCACCTCCTGGAAAAGCAGCTCTAGGAGTCCTGGTGGACAACAAGTTGACCATGAGCCAGCCATGTGCCCTTGTGGCTAAGGCAGCCAGTGGTATCCTGAGGCACATTAAAAAGAGTGTGGCCAATAGGTTGAGGGAGGTCATCCTCCCCCTCTACTCGGCCCTGGTGAGGCCACATCTGGAGTACTGTGTCCAGTTCTGGGCTCCCCGGTTCAAGACAGACAGGGAACTACTGGAGAATGTCCAGCAGAGGGCTATGAAGATGATCAAGAGACAGGAACATCTCTCCTGTGAGGAAAGGCTGAGAGACCTGGGCCTGTTCAGCCTGGAGAAGAGAAGACTGTGAGGGGGTCTCATCAATGCTTATAAATACCCAAAGGGCGGGTGTCAAGAGGATGTGGCCAGACTCTTTTCAGTGGTGCCCAGCAACAGGACAAGGGGCACAAACTGGAACACAGGGAATTCCATCTCAACATAAGGAAAACCTTTTTTTTACTTTGAGGCTGCCCAGAGAGGTTGTGGAATCTCCTTCTCTGGAGATATTCAAAACCCACCTGGATGCATTCCTGTCCAACCTGCTCCAGGAGAACCTGCTTTGGCAGTGGAGTTGGACTAGATGATGTCCGAAGGTCCCTTCCAACCCCTACCATCCTGTGATTTATCAAGCACTCCTCCCAGTTTTGTATGATTGGCAAGTTTGCTGAGCTTACTCTCTACCTCATCATCCAGCTGGTTAATGAAGATATTAAAAAGTATTGGGCCCAGTATCAACCCCTGGGGTACACCACTAGCAACTGTTCTCCAGCTGTACTTCATGCCACTGATCACAACACTTGGAGCCTCACAGTTCAACCAGATTTCAGTCCACCTCACTATTCACTTCTCTAGTCAATACTTCATTAGTTTGTCTGTGAGGAGGTTTTGTGAGACAGTGTTGAAAGCTTTACTAAAGCGGAGATAAACATCCACTGTTCTATTTGCATCCACTAACCAGTCATTTCAGGCAGAAGGCTATATGCAATTCAGGCCTAATTTCCCCTTCAGAAATCCATGCTGAATAATCCAATCACCTTCTTGTTCTTGATATGTTTGGAAATGGTTTCCAGAACACTTAGCTCCGTCACCTTCTCAGGGATCAAGGTAAAGCTGACTGGCCTGCAGATTCCCAGATCTCCCTTTCTGCCCTTCTTGAAGACAGGAGCAACATTCACTCTCTTCCAGTCCTCAGGGACCTCCCTCTATCAGCACAAACTTCCAAAGATCACAAATGGCCACACAATGACATCAGCCATCTTCCTCCGCATGCATGGGTGCATCCCATCCAGCCCCATGAATTTGTACATGACCAGTTTGTTTAAAAATCCCCTAACCTGATCATTGTCCACCAAAGTAAGACTTCCTCTAGACTTTACCACTGGTCTCAGGGGCCTGGGATTTGTGAAGATAAGTCTTACCAGTAAATCAAAGCAAAGAAGGCATCGAGCATGTCAGTCTTTGCCATGCCATTTGTCATCAGGTCCTCTTCCCCATTCAACAGTGAGCCCATGTTTCTCTTAGTCTTCCCTCTGCTGAAGATACACCTGTAAAAAGCCCTTCTTGTTGCTTTTAAGGTCCCTTACCAGATTCAATTCTAGGTGGGCTCTGGCATTCCTAACCCTGTCCCTGCACATTTGGTTCTCTTTACTCCTCCTAGGTCACCTGACCTTTTTGCACTTTGTGTACACTTCTGTTTTACATCTAATTTCATCAGGAGATCATTGTTCATACACACAGGCTTCCTACCACCTTTGCTTGACTTCCTGCGTGTTAGGATGGACTGTTTGTGAGCTTGGAGAAGGCGAACCTTAAGAAGAAAACAAAAAAAACCCAAGCAGCTCCTTTAGACTGCATCTCACAGCATTCTTCCAAGGAGACTCCTAAACAGGCCAAAAATCTGTTCTTCTGAAGACCAGGGGTTGTGATCCTGCTATTTGCTTTGTCTCTTTCTCTCAAGATCTTGAACTCTGGCAACTCATGGTCAGTGCAGCCAGTGCCCCGCCTTCGTATCCCTGACAAGTTCTTCCTCATTTGTAAGTATCTGGCCCAGCACAGTGCCTCCCTTTGTCAGGCCCTTCACCAGCTTTATCAGGAAGTTATCATTTATGCACTCCAGAAGTCTTCTGGATTGCTTGTGCCCTTCTGCGTTAACCTTTCAGCAGATACCAGGCTGGTTAAAGTTCCCATGAAGACTAAAGCCTGAAAACATGAGGCTTGTTTCAGTTGTCTGAAGAAGGCCTTTTCTATTACTTCTTCCAATTTCTAGACTATTTGTCCAGCTGAAAAATGCAGGCAGCTTCATTGCCAGGCAAACAGGGTAGCATTCAGCATTTAAAAAGGTTCTTTGCGGCACATCTTCAGCACCTTTTATCTGTGGTTCACAGAAAAATCTCCATGCCTAACATAAAACAGACATTTCCAAGTATTACTATTCACACTTTAGGCAGAGCAGAGTGTAACTTCTTACCTCAAAGTACATTGGGTACAAATCATGGGGGGTTTTTTTGGGGATACCTAATGGGAAGCAGCTCTTAAACTAACCTTGCTGATGAATCACCTTTCAATGAATGCAGCACTCAAAACATGTACATGACTTTCAGACATGAAAAATTAACTAGGTGTCAGGTACGTAAAATGTCTTTCCCATCTCACCTGCCACTCTCACTTTCATTTTTAAGCAGCAGAAGCTGTCCCACTGTGGGTGGGGAAAATAACAGACTAAAGAATGTATCAGATTTCTCATAATGAATCTTTAACTCATGTTATGGGTACAGTTATATTCATAGATTTTTTTTGGAAAATTTATAGTAGTTAGCCTTTATGAGCACCCCAAGACACCTGCTGCTTTGGAGCAGCTGACAAATTGCCTGTCAGAGTCTTCTGCCATATGAATAGATGTAGGAGTGCATCACTATCATACTTTTTTCCCCTGGCCTTAGTTGTATTTCACTTCTGAAGCAGTTGTGTAACTGTCATTTAGTGATTTTGGCTAAAAAGAAGTGAAAGGACAAGACAGTGGGGTGGCCATGAGGAATAAGGACTGACACATAGTCCACAGAAACCAGCAAGCCCTCCTTCCTCCGCCCACCGTCTTGTTAGTTCCCCTTAGCCTTCTAAGGCATTCATCTTAGAAACAAGTGCCTGTAGCAGAGGTTCCAAAGCCTCCCCAAACTTTTGTATCAATCTCTTCCCATCCTTTCTCTCTCTCTTTCCCCCTGCTTGAAGCTACAAAGCATTCACTTTCTGTATATTGGTCCTGTTTTGACAGGAGAGCCTGCAGGACAACCACCACCTCTGAACACCTTTGAAGCCTTCTTGTTCAGACAGTTTCCTGTGGGCAGGACCCCGAGTTCAAGACCTCTTCAGAATCAAACATGGTTAGATTTGATACCAAGCATTTGGCAGCCTAGAAGGCTGAATGTCATCTGCAAATTGTTACTTGAATAAAGAGATTCAAATTAGGTTTCATTCACTTGGGTGTCTTGGAGCAAAAACTTTTCACAATTCTGCTGCCTGCTTTTTTCATTTGATCTGAATGTCAAACTGGTTCTCTAATTCACATATCATCTAGTTCGGTTTTACCCTTTGTTGCACTTTTTAAGCTCACAAGTTCTTACTTATGTCCCACCACTGGACACTGAAAATTTCAGAAGTATTATCTAATCGCACAGGCACTGCCATGGAAAACTTCACTGGTGCATGAAGCAGGTACATGAAGATTACTCTTGCCTAGCAGTGCCAATATCAAAAGCATTACAGCAAAGAGAATAAAGTTTTTCATTTTCCAAAGTTATAACTCTGAATGCGCAAAGGAAGCAGAATGTTCCCTCCAACCACTCCCCCCCTCCTTACAAATCTGTTGTAGCAAAACTGAATATTAAGCCCCTTGGCTGTTATATAGTTTATATATTCTCTCTTACTGCTGAGAGCAGAGATATACTGTAAAAGAAAAGTCTGCTTTCTTGGCAAAAGTTATGATTGCTTGTAAGATACCAAGCAAGCACCCATAGTGTTATTCTAGAACTTTTCAGAATTCATTATCTTGTGCTAGCTATTCAGTCATATCCTGTGTCACATATGTACACACTGACAGCAGTAACTAATTATGAATTTTACATGCATTTAAGGTACCTAATGACTTGGGGACTAACTACAGGAATTCCATTTTTGAGTCTGAGCTTGTAATAGTCAGGATTTTGGCCGAAGAGTCTATAGATAATACACCAAGAGATTTGGCCAGAAGCCACACAACAAGCATCAACTGCAAGTTTGTGTAATTTTGATTTCCAGCCTAATTGCAAGTCCACACTCCCCCATAGAAGAGGGGAAAAAAATGAGTTAAAGCTTTATCAAATTGTAGAGAAATCCAGAGCTCTTTAATGTCACAATACTGTAGGCTTGGATTTAGACCCACAGATAGGTCTACTTAATGGACTGCTTCATTGAAGATATGACAACATTTCTTTTGGTTTAAATGTGGTGCATTAGGTCTAAATTAAAATAGAATGACCTAGAGTGGATATGGGCTGATTTCAAAATTTACAGTTATTTGGCAGTGGTAACTAGTGACATTATTTTCTATGTGCTTTGCTTAGTTAGGAGGAGATCATAGCAGCAGAGACCCCCAAAGAAGAAGCAAGTGTGTGGCCAGGCAGATGTGTCGTATGCACAGTCATATGATATAGGCTTGTAATTTCAAAACAGCTCTCAGTTCTGAGTAACAGAGCAAAGCACGTGCTGAACACAACCTCCCTCAGAGGGCAATTTGTCTGAACAAATCCCTAAATGGCACATTCGCCTTCCTTCTTTGCCCCGGGCTTCCTCTCTCTGCCTCTTCTTCTCTGCTGTTGCGAGAGTTTCATTTTCTTTCCTCTCTCACCCTGTAAAAAGCTTTGTTAATAGCTCTGTCAGAGCTCTTAAAACAGTATGCAAATGAGACAGCAGGGTCAGAAACAGTAGTATCTCCTCATAAAGCTTTGGACGTACCCAGCATTCCTCTCCTCAACATACAGACTGAGAAAATTAGAACAGTCTGGTACTGCAGCCCTTTGTCGAATAAGTCAGTGATATCATCCCACCAGCCTGGTGCTGCATGAGGAGAACGACAGCCCTCCCCACCTCCTAGCACCTTTGCCATTCCAGTTGTTATTGTCAAAACTGCTGATGACCAAATTTGAGCAGCACATAAGCGATATCCGTACAGCCAGTCCTGCCACTGTTCTGCCCAGAGCCAGCTTGGTACCCCTCCCCGTTCTCCTGATTTCTTGAATACCGGGCTGATGGAAGAATGAAATAAAGTTTCACTCTTAATTATTTCAGTAAGAACAAACAAAATATTTACATAAGATTCCCAAGTCTAGTGGGTACATTTCCCTTCCATCAGGTTTTCCTATACATAAACTCCAGTGAGAGTCCAGAAAACAACAAAAACTTTACTCTCCTCACTTCCACTTAGGGGAGCAGTCCTCTATTAATTTGGAGGACAGCAATTCCAGGCACAAGACAGTTAACCACGCGACAAAGAACCACCACTATTTTTGCTTAAGACCAACTTCATGCCTACCATAACCACCACCTCCTGGCCTAAAACTTCCTAGTGTTTTTTTGTGTCTTTTTTTTTTTTTAAAGAAGCAATTCATAAGGTGCAGAATGATGGAAATGCTTTTTTTTTTCCATTGTGGCTCCTCTGCGCCAGTATATTACACATACTTCCCAACTACTTTAAAAGAGTAGGACATAGTCTGGCAGCTCTGACACACTACTTCCCACACCACGGTGCATATATGGAGCAGCGTGCAATCAGAAAAAGAGCAGCTCCAAGTGGACACATGGCGTCAAAAGCCACACAGCATACCTGAAACAATTATATGTGGCTTTGGAAAAAAAAAAAAAAGAAAAAAAATCACTCAACAAGTATATTGATGTAGACAAGTATTACCACACTGTTTTTCCTTTCTGCTGCATATATACATATCTTCTTACTGCCTAACCTGCTTCAGCTTGTTTCCCTGTTCTTCCTTGAGGCATTCATGTCACCACCTCTCAAGACTTCTGTTGCTTAAATCTGAATTACCACGGGGACCCACCAGGAACCAAAAGTCAAAGCCCTGTAAAGAGCTAGTTGCAGCTGTTACTAAATCCACCATCTTTGTTGCTTCTTCTCCTCCTCCACCCCAACTTTGCCTTAGTAAAAACAATTTCAGATTCTGTAAGGCATTTAGTGCTTTACCGCAGTATGTCGAGCTAAGAGAATCAAAGACAGCAATAGCTAGTGGCGCTACAAAGAAATAAAACTGTCAAGTCAAGCAAGGCAATACAGACATCAAAATTATTTCTGAATCGTCTTGAAGAGATTCTTTTTCTACCTTCTACTCCTGCTGCCTCAGGCACCTCACTGGAATCCAAACATGGAACCAAAAGCTCAACCCACTTTGGCTGTCAAAAGCAAACACAACATCACCCTTATCACCTGAAGTTCTTTCCTTTCTAAAAAAGGCACAAAGAAAAAATATTTAGGGTTTTGTTGGGTTTTTTACTTAAATATCTCCTTTATGGACACATGGAAAACAGGAATAATTTATTCTTTATTCCAAATCTACAGCTCAGCATTAAAACCACTAATAAACAGAATACCATTAGATTTTATCCAGTTAAGAGCACTTGTTTCTTTTTTTGACATTAAAATGGCCAAATTTTGCTGTCCGATACACCAATGAAAATGCATGATACATGACTCTATTGATAGATACACTTAATTTCCAGCTTCATAAAGGATAGAATTTGACCATATATCTTTAAGAATGTCTTCAACATTAGAAAAACAAAATAAAAAATTAAATACGATTTGCTTCATGAACAAGAAAAATTAGTTTGCTGTGTTTGGTGCTGCTAAAAGGACATTAACAAAAGACACATTTAATGCTATGCTTTCCTTTTTGAGCAGTTCGAACACAGTTATTATAGAGTGTATGATGCCTTTGTTCCACTCCTACCTGTATAAACTATTTATTAAATGGCCTCAGGCAAGATCCCCCTAATCTGATCAAATTTGTTCTAAAAGCAGCACAGACCCTCCCCATTGGCTTTAGCAGAGATAGCTTGGGCTTTTTTCCTCTTTTGACTTCAGCTTATGGATCAGTAAAATAGGTAAATGCATGTTCAAACTGCAAAATAAAGGGCTAGCTATAATTACCACTGATCATTATAGCTACGCGTAGTGTTTGTTCAGTGCTTTGAAAATGTTAAAGGAGAGAGACATTTGCACAGCAGACTGTTATTAAATAACTCATTCTAATTTCAGCTGCTTGTAATTTGTGATTGCACGCGTGTTCATAAAAGCGGAACAGATCCCTACGGATCCTGCAGATTTACTAAAGGCAATGGAAGCCCATGGCCTCCTTCTACTTCTTCATTTCAGGTAGGGAGAAGGAGGCGTGAAAGATCTGTATTGTTATATCCCATCAGTGATATAATTGAAAAGAGCATAATCTGTTTTGATACCTTATCCTTTAAAAAGGTGGGAAGTAGACAGGAGGAAAGGAAATAAAACCCAGAGCCAATGCTTCCAAGCATTAAGAGTTGGATAATGCTACGCTTCAATTACTAGTGTCTCTGTTGTGTAGAAACTCCTGGAGAGACACCTTGAAACTGGATCCTCTAGCTCCTTTGGTTTTACCAAGGCAGCCCAAAAAGTGGGAAAGAGCTGTAGGCAATTAGAGATTAACAAATACCTGAAAAGCACATGGGCATTCATGCAAACAAAAAGCATTATTTGTGTTGCCTGCAATTGTTCAGGGGCATTTCTCAGGAGCTTATCAGCCAGTAACGCCTGTTTCAAAGTTTACATCAGCATCAGATACATGCAAGAAATGGACGGCTGAGGGTGGCCGTGTCATTGCTCTCACCCCATTGCTTTTTTTGTGACATGTTGACACTTCCTGTTGTGGCACCTACTTCCTTACTAGTAAACCTATGTCTGATTCACTGACCTTGTATGTTGCCTATACTATTCCTCACTATAAATATGAATATTTATTTTTTTTCCCTCTCTCCACACTCCAGGTATGCACACATCTTGAGCTCTGGCCCAAACCTCTGAGGCCCTCCACCTAAAGAAGGCTTCCCTAAGCTGCAGCAAGAGCCTTCGTATCCCATAAAAATCCAGCTCAGGTATTCTCTTTGGAAGTGAGACTCGCTGAATTGAAGCCTCAGGCCGAGAAGTGAATTGACGCTTCGTTGAAGTAGAAGACAGGTTTCAGCAAGGATAAGCAAACAATACATAAATTCTTAGCTCTTGGTGGCAGCTGGGAGAGAGGGAGAAGAAAACAATTACTAACATCAATTGGTAGGCAGTTTTAGAGAGGGTGTGCTCTTATAGTACAAAGTCCTAATACAGTATGGACTTGATTTCCAATAGAAACTATAGGTGTTATCATAACATGACTCATAAAAGCAAGCAGGACAAAGGTTCAAAAGATACTAAACGAATTTCTAATGGAAGGAATAAGTATCAGGTTACACTGTTTTTTCTACTCTTTGTTACAAGTAACATAATATTCCGCAAATCTTCACCAAAACACACAGCTAAACTGAACATTTGAGTATATTTACAAATAAAGTAGAAGAAATTCTAGGCACTCTGGATAAAAGCTTAAAATCATGAATGTAATACAGAAAAAAAACAAACAGTCAAAAGCCATAGTTTATTGGGCTGATTATTCCTTAATCTAGGTTTTGTGAATTTGTGAAGTTGTAATTACTGCAGAGTTTAAAGCAGTGATCTAACCTATATACTTATTGCAGTGGGGCTTTTGCATTATTTTCATTAAAATAAATCAATTGTGTGAGAATGTACTGTTTGTAAATAACTGCTGTTTTCACAGTATATAAATCAAAAGCCTATGAACTGCTAGAAGTTATAGTTTCAAGAAGATGACTTTAAAGAAATTAGTTTCGGTTTTTATTTCATCAGCTGGTCAACTGCTTTGAGAAACAGTTTTAATTTGGACAATGTGCACTGATTAAGAAAAACAGTTTGATATCATTGCCAAGACTCTGGATGAACATGTATTTGCTTATACAAGCCAATTCAAACCTGAACGACTAAGGTTAAATGTTGACATAGCCAGGTTCTCCTTAAAGTCTAAAAGTTTGACCACTGACTTTCCAAGTGGCAAGCTTAGAGGAATACCACAGGATCTTTGCAAATCCTCCTCTGTATTCAGAAGGCTACACTACTCATTCAGATGTGAATCTGTCCAAAGTTCAAGTTGATTTGATTCCCGCGATTATTCATCCCTATTTTCATGAGGCTTACCACAGGAGAAGGAAACGGTGGAAGAGCTCTGTCAAGGAAATAAAGCGGAGACTACACCTTGGGAACTATATTGTGAAGTCATGAATACTTGTGTCATGAAATGTTCCCTTTGGAATCTATTTCCCTGCAGTGCTCAGGAGAGAAAAAATGGCACCTTAAAAGTTCATTGGTAGAACCAGTTGCTATTTTGTCAAAGCCAGCAGAAACAATAGTAGAATAGTAGTATGAATAATAACCATCCAGCCCCTGTGCAACATAAACACATACATATACACATACGAAAATAACATCCCCTTGAGTTTTATACCAAAACCACGCATTTGTATCCAGTGCTGGGTAACAGTCCAACTTTCAAGCGGATGAGGGAATTTCCTATGGGAAAATAATCTCCAGACAGACATTCACATAATCCCTACAAATCAGTTACTAGCTTTAAAAGACAGCTCATCTTCCAGGTTTAAAACTAATGTGGGAATGAGAAACCAAAAGAGAATAATTAGAAATGATATCTCATTAGTCTAAAATTATGGTTTCACTTGGTATTTCTGGTGAAACAACCATCAGATCTGCACACTCTGACCCCATTGGTCCAAATATAGTTTATGACAGAGACTGGAAGTATGCTGTCAGCACCAAAGACAAAATCCAATGAACAGTTTTACATCCCCAGGAGGTGAAAAGTCCCATGTCAGGAAGAAGTATGCAACAGTATTTCCAATATCCATTATTTTCTTATAAGTGGAAAGCTGTTCTGCTAAGATCTGTATTCAGTAGTAAATTTTTTGGTTTGTTTTTTTCTTTCCTTTTCTTTAAAGAAAATGAAAAAAGCTTATTAAACAGAGAGATTCTTATTGCCTGGTATTTAAAGCCACAAAATGTGCTTTTAGGTTAACAACAGTACAGACTAACACCACTACCAGTTTTGAAGCAAAGACTGCTAAATCCAAGTTTTAACAGGTTGGGAACAAGATAAGATGGAAAGCACTGCCTACATCACCAGAGTAGTGGGTTTTGACAGAATAGCAGCGGTGGGAAGCAGAAGCTGCTGGAGGTGTTCTTAAAGGATAGCTGATGTACCTATCATGGTCTTAAGCAGCTGGTTCTATTCAGCTGCTTCACACACAGTGATCACAAGTGCCCAGGAACAGGTTCCAAATTCTCTTCCTGCCACTAGCCATAATTATACAAATATATGACCCCATTATGGCTATTTAGTATTTTGAAATATGTGATATCCTGGGACTAATGCAGTTATGCACTGGAAGTACAGAATAGCATATTACAGAGTATACTATTGGTCTGCAATTCTGCTTGAATTTACTCTTGCCATTTTTTTCCAGACTTAAGAAAATGTGTTCTAAAGGACGCACGACCTGGTTTATTCCCTCTGCTTAGGGCCTCAGATCTGCATCTGATGCACTCAATCACACCAAAGACAACAAATGAAAATAGGTCGTAGGTGGTGTTCAGCATAACAAACAGCTACTTATCACAAGAAGCGCATTAGCAATGGGGAGGATGATTATTCCCACATCACAGATATGGAAACTAAATTCCATGCTCAACGCATCGTGTGGATGGTTACAACGGAAGCAAATCCGTGCACTCCCAGAACCTACACAAGTCTGTAGTCATCCCAGTCCATGAGCTTGTATTGCTCTAGCAGCATTAGCCTTGGGCAACCAAGACAAGCCTCTTACTACAGCTTCATTTGTGTCCACATTGCTACTAAGTCATTTATGAAACATATATTTGTGCTGATACTACTGGCTCATTTTATTTTTCTGCAAAGAAACCAAAGGTATCCCCTTAAATGGCACCTTCCTACCAAGACTCCTTCCTCTCCTCCTGTCTGACACAAGACAGGACCCTTAGGACAAGGCTTATCAAGAACGGTAAACCTTAGCTAAGGCCACCCACATACAGACTCACAGGAACTTGTTACTGAAGTATATCCCAAAGAAAATAAAATTAAACAAAATACAAGAACAAATTAATTTCTTCTTGCAAGGATTTGCACATACACAATAATTCCCAAGCACTACTTTAGAAATTAACCACAAATTCTTTATGCATGAGCACTCCTTGAGGCTGAGTACTCTACAAAGTAATTTAAGAAAAAAAAAAACCCAAACAAAAAAACAACCTTCAATGTCTTGAATACACATTGACACAATAGTTCAAGCTAAACATGGAAGACTGATTATTTCCTTTAAAATTATGTTAATTAAGCAATATTAACTCTAAACAATATACATTGTCACAGCCTGATACAACAAAACCACTATACTTTTCCTCAAGTCTATATTCATTCATACAGCGACAAACCCATTCTTTCTTTTGAAACCCCTTGGAAACCAGTAGTTTTTATATCAGTGCAGTTACTATCTTTAGGGTTTTTTTTAATGGCAGCTTTTTTTTAATGTTACACAAACAGAAAGCAACATAAACATAGACTGGATCTTCCATCAAACCTAAAATTAAGCAGGTAGATAAGTTACCCAGTGTTTCACAAGCATTGCCACTCACAGCTCAAATTGCAGTTGGTGAGATTCTTCCTTGCATTTAAGATATTTAAGTGTGTTGAATTGCCCCTACCCCTAAATATTTGCAAACCGCTTATAAAGACAGTGAAATCTGTTTGACTACTGATGAAATAATGTGGTCCGAGAAGTACACACTGACAAATATACAGCTACCTGATACTTACAAACCAAGAAGGATGAACTCCAGCATGCTCTCTCTGCTACATTCTACTACAAATTTTAAAAAATGTCCAGAGCTTCAAAAATAGTGATAGTGACTTTTTTTCTTTCAGCATCATTTTTTGTTAAAATTTTGAAATAAGTTTTTGAAAATAAATTCAAGATTTATCACTTAAAACTAGCATATTTCAGAATTATCAAAAGACAGGAAATCTGATAAAGCAGCATGTAAACCCTCGAAGAATGAAGATGTTCTAAGATCAAAATCTTAAAAATCACACATTTCTCATCACTTTTCAAGGTATTACTTCAAATGGCCACTTTTTTTTTTGGCCATATGTTCTAAAGTTCCTTTATCATTTCAAAGAAGAATATTTTATAATTGCCAAAACCAAAAAGGAAAGGTGATAATCCTACTTGGCATTGCTCCAAAGAAATCAGTACTTCATAAATCTGAACTAGGAGATACAAAGAGAAAGACAGGCAAAATGAAAATACACCCAATATTTTTCCTCCAAGGAGACTAATTCAAATACATAATAAAATCATTTAACCACTGAGTTCAGAAGACAAACAACAAAGAGAAAAAAATCAGCATTTTGTAGTTTGTTGAATTTGCTCTACATTTTCCCCACTCACTTTAGCTCCTCTCCCCCAACACACGTTGGTTGTCTCCTCATTCCCTACAATAATTTCGCTGCAGAAGCTGATAAGCATGTCTCACATACATAAGAAGGTATTACTTTAAAAATGCATCCAAGCTCAAGGACAGATCCAAATATTTGGTTCAGCCACAAGGAAAAAACTGAATTCACATTAAGGCACATTTTTCACACAAGCTGCTGTTAAATCTTAACAAATACTTAACAGTGTTCTGGATCAAGCCTACCCATATGCACTTTAGCTTTCTTCAGAGAGGGAAAAAAAAAAAAAAAAAAAAAGGAGTTCAGAATTAATCTAATTACACTGAAAATAGATAAGGTGAAGGAAGCCTGTACTCCTCTCAACAACAACTGCAAAACACAGGAATACTTACTTGTCAGCTTCCAAACTTCAGTCACTTCCAACAAGGTCTCAGTTTATACAGTGACATGGCACCACCAGGATCTTGCTGCATTTGGAAGACCCCAATATTTCATGCTTAATGTAACTACTTGATGCAGCATCTAAGACTATTTCACAGAAGCTACAGAAAGCAGATGGAAAGGGTAAACCACTAGAGAATACTAAGTCCATTTCACCGCTGTAGGAAAGCAACCCACAAGACAAGTGACTTGAGCCTCAAATTCCACCAGTCTTACAATCCCCACGTTCTCACGCTTCCTATATAGGTTCCTACATGGCAAAGGTCGGATGACCCAGTCCCAGCAGATTTCATTCAACAAGGGTGGAGCCAAGAGATCTGGTGGAATAGGCTCATCTACTTGGCTTCAATGTATTCAAGGCTTATTGATTGCTTTTTCCTACCAATAGAAATAACTTGAGAAGGGGCTTAGTGGTTAGAGTTGACCTAATTAATTAGCTCCAAAAAGGTACACCAGAGTCCTATTTATGTTAGTCATTCTGTAAGGAAAATATGCATTGAGCCTGAACTTTGTCCATGGTGAATAAGCGACCTTAAAGGCAAAATTGTCATCATGAGTTTGTCTCCGTCTAGTGATAACAGATAAAGGAGATAGCAATCAGAATTACTTTTCTTGACATTAGTGTTATTTAGATTTGCTTTTCTGAGATCTTTGCTCTGAGACTTGGAATATTCTTGGCATTTGTATGCTGTAGAACTAGAGATTTAAAGAAAAATTAAACAAACAGGCACAATTATGAAGTGATTAGGAAAAGTATTTCACTGTAGTTAGTAATGAGAAAAATTTCCAAATGATTAAATAGCTATTCTGTGGCAATGGGATACCAATCTATTTACATAAATTACTAAGCTTGATCACAGGGTAGATTTAATTGAGGAAAACAGGGGTAAGAGGCAGATTACTGCAAATGTGGTGCATGCTAGGCCAATTGTACAAAAAATAATGACTCTCACCTCATTATAGTGCCCTGTTTAAAAGTTTTGCAGTTCTTCCAAGGTGGGGAGTATATCATCAAACATATTAAAATCTACCTAACTGCTGAAATACCTGAAAAGACACACAGTAGTTTGAATATGCCTTCACAAGAATTACACCGGCAACAGATGGAACCATGGGGTGGTCTACACCTCCAAAACATAAAATTTGGTCATATGCTCTGCTCCAATGAACCTTAGTTTGGATTTTTTTCCCCAAAAAGAGTAATTAATATTTGCATGAATTTGACAAGCACTATTTTATTACCATCTCTCATGGTGCTTCTGGACTATTTCAATTATAAGAGATGGCAGGAATGTACGGCTAGGAGGAAGGACTTAAAGAAATTCCTGGTTCAGCTCTCTCTGAAAGCCTTCCTCTCTGCCTTCTGGCCAGAGCCTATGGGACAACTTTGTCGTTACTCCATCACATTACCCAAAACAGATGCGCAGTAATTACTTTCCCTTTGTACCTTGCCTAGCATATGCCTTCCAGAACAGCAACCCAGGGCAAAAGGGGCAGGAAGACTGCATCCGACTGTCTGTGTCATCTGCAGTGGCCCCACATGACAGTGATTATTTAGGCCACCACAGCGGTGGCCTCTGTTGCTGCACAACCTTTAGGCAACTTTCAGTGCTACAAGAGCAAAGCTGCGTTGCTTCTAACAAGCCGGCGGAGAATGCACAGAGATGTGCTGTGATATGGTAGATACTGTTTCCAGCTTGAGAAAGAGAGGCCAGATCCTCAGCTGACACATTGATTATAGAGGCTTCATTCACTCATGTTGAACTTTGGATTTTTTTTTACAAATTATTAAACAAAGATGTAGGTCTCAGGAAAATGCAGCATCAATATTATCCAAGAAACTAAAGCAAAAGAGATGGTTTCTGTGATAGAAAAATGCTATAAAAAGTCAAAATTTTTGTAATTTTTTTTTCAGAGAAGAACGTCAAGGAAGTTACAAACTGCATAAGGGTCTAGAGCTGATTCGAATTTTTAAAGCTATTACATAATAACAAACAAAGGCGTTTGTAGTTTCATTCTCCTTCATGATTTACTTGGAGAATTAATACAATTCTTTTTTAAAGTTTCTTGGCTTTTGTCTTTAACGCAGTTAGCCAAAAAGTGAACAGGTCCGCAAAAAAAAAGCAGGTAGCTTTGACTTTGTCAAAAGAGACACCAATCTTTTTCAAGTAAGCCTTACATAAATCACAGACATGCTACCTTACTTTTTTCCTAAGAGGCCCAGTGGTGCCAATGCTGTCTGCACAGACTTCTTAAAATTGTGCCATGTGCAGAAAACTTGGAAGTATTCCAGTGCAGAGCAAAATAACTGGTTTACCTACATTTCCTCCACATAGTCATTAGTAACAGGATTTTAGAGAGTAAACATTACTGTTTGAGACAAAACTAACATTAATCCTGCATAAGAGAGAAACATTTCTCCTTGCCTCCCAGTTATCTGAATCTTAAACACACATTAAAAAGGTGAGAAAATCCATTCCTCTGTGCTCTTTGTGAACTCCTCTACCTTGTATATCTTTAGAAAGGATATATTGAATTCTTTTAGTTTTAATGACACAGGTTCAAAAATAAATTTACCCTGTAATGCCGTGATGATCTTTCTATAGAGATGTTCTACTATCTAACATAGCTTTCCATGCTGAATAATGAAGTTTGCTACATTAAAGTACAAAATGCTTTATACCGCTTTTAACATACTGTATGCTCACTGATCTCTAGAAAGTTTCATATTTTTCTAGCATCCAAACCAAACTGCGTGGTGAACTAAACAATCTGAGGTTTGAATAACTGTTCTTTGACTACTCTCCTTGCTGCATTTACACCCTGAGTTTATGTTCCGTAATCACCACCTGTCTCAGCATTTTTATTCATTTTTTATTGGCAGGCAAAATAAATTTAACCTGGACATGAACAGAGAAGTGCATGAGACAATGACTCCTAAAAGCTAAATTTAGATCAATAGATATGAATGTCAAATTTTGATCTCCTAGCACTCCCCTTGGAAAGTGAACATAGAAGTTTCTATTCCATATTGGCAGTAACAGAACTTACTGATTTGGTACATTTCATAGCTTTCATTGTGAACTGTTCTACTTTAAATTTCTAAATGTATGAATTCAAATATCTTCTTGTTCCTTTCTGAAATCTATTTAATGCTTTTTTTATTATTATTTTCTGTTAATGACTGCCAATGCTACTCTTCCTGATCTGCAACTGTTTGACTTACATCAACATTTCCAACCAAATTCCCCCTCTGCGTGCTACCATAAATCTTCCTTCTTTGCTGTTTAAAGGTGAAGGTGAGCATCTATGTCCAGATTCTCAGTGGTATCTGCACATTCATTTCCAAGGGACTTAGGTGAATGAACACAGTTGACAAATTATATCAGGGACCTTTCAAAATCTGACCCTATGACCTCTGACTACAGTATGTATTTAGGTTGCATATAAACTACACACATATAAACATATAAACTCCTGGGTCCTGATCACTCAGGTCAAGAAACTGGCTAAAAGTTACAGCTTTTATTTGGTTATGTGCATGGATTTCTGTTTTGTCAAGTCATGGGAAGATTGGCTGACTTGGGGGAGCTTGTGCGCACCTGGCTCTTAAACAGCAGCCAAAATGTTTCTTGTTCATCCAGATCTGGAAGTTGAGGTGGTCAGAGCCTCCAAGTTCAGATACAATCTCAAATTACTCTGGCCCAACAGATTTTTGTGTTCCTCACATTATCTGTTCTTTCACCTTCTCTTCAGATAGAAGGACATGTGTTTCTTTCACATTTCTTCACTGGTAAACAAGCCAGGATAAATTAAAGCCCCTTTCTTCAAGTCAGTAAGACCCCTGCCTTTGGTTTCAGTGAAAAATATAGAACCTAACAACTGGAGGTAAGCAGCGTTCCTTCTGTATAGTATAATTTCATTTCCCTTTTGAAGCTTTACAAGGCAGTAATAAAAAAAGCAAAGGCATAAAAGACAGTACCTGAGGCACAGGCTACTTTTTAGCCTGTAGCATACTATAGGTATGAAATTATCATTTCAAACAAGTATAATATACATAATGTAAAATGTTCTGGTATGCTCTCCATATACAATCACCCGGAATACCTTGCAATCTGCCAAAGGCCAGAAAAGTGTGACCTTCCTTTTAAGACTGCATGGCCAAAAGTGCAGGGGTGGGGGGGGGGGAAGAGGAAAAATACTAGGAGAAGGAACTTTTCTACTATGAATTCTTTCTGGTGTCCATAAGGTATTATAACAAAAGAAGACGCTGGACATCCCGCTCACTGAAGTACAGCAGAGCTCACAAAGTGCAGAGCAAACAGCCAAAAAAACAATATTTAAAAGTTAATTTGACTTGTTAGCATTATTTACCTGTCTGGTCTGGTGTTCAGTACTTAATCTATTTTTGGGGGAACACACAATGCAATGAATGGTAGGTTGGATGACTGGCAACATAACTAAAAGTATGAGCAGTTTGTACAGAACCAAGATACAGAACAGTACATTCTCCCTAAAGGAGACATAGAAACTACCTGTTGCTTCTCAGGTTAATAGCTTTTTATTTCACCTTAAAAGGTTAACATCAGCTGTTTTAGTATATTTTATATGTATATATCAACATTTTCCTCACCAGTTTCCAAGTGGGAGTGCAATGTGTTTCTTTATAGCCTTAGATGGTACTTAATGCAAATTTCCATAGCCAATGGAAGCAAACCACGCATGCCTGCTTTGAATGAGATGTGGGTAGCAAACACATGTAAATGAGAAAAATAAACCAGTAGGAACATTTTCAGATAATTCTCATTGTTTGAATCCTTAAAAGTAAGTTAGTTACAGTAAACTCAGGTTGCATCACTGAATTTGAAGTAGTGACGTGGACCTGCATCATTTTAGAGCCTCAGTCATGGTTTATATTGGCACTCTCTCTAACTCTGCAAGCGTGAAAGAGAGAAGCATATCTTTCTTAGGGCCATGAATGTCACTGAAAGGAATTTTTCCTTTTGGCTGTTACTCCTGGATGGCACTATGCCAGCACAAAGCAAAAGCCTTGGAAATAGGTTTGTATGCCTTTGTGGGTGTGGATGAGTTATGCTGACACAGGCTACGCACAGGGCAGCTGTAGGCAGAGGTTTCCTTGCTGTATTCACAGTGAGGAGTAGGAAGAGAGCTTTTGTAACATAAGAATTTATCTTATGAGGTTCCTTAAAATCCATTTTTTATTTTTGGTCTTTCAAATGATCAAATCTTTCGTGGCTTTCTGCCTTCACAGACACACAAGCACAAACACCCACCGTGAATCCAGCCAGCTATATAGAGCAGTTCTGTCCATCTCAGAAAGAGCTTTCTGAAAACCTGGCAGACATTGGAAAGGAAGGGATGTTGTATTAATGAGAAATTACATCTAGCTTGCTTTTGTTATTTTTCTGTTTGTTTTGTTGAAAGCAGTATTGTCTTTTTTTATCCTAATTTTAAGAACAGCTTCTACACATGCAAGCCTTTATGTGTAACACAGGACTCAGGAAGACACTGGTCATAACGTTTTGCATCCTTCACCCCAGTTACAGGAAAACATACAGCCAGATAGGGGCTTTCACAGTCCAGTCATACTAAGGACAGCAGTGAACTCCTTCAATAGCTCTAATTTGAAGAATTTGGTTGCGAACTACACAACAACTTCAACTGTTGAGACCCTGAAGGTAGTATGGATGCACCTTAACCTCAGCAGATTCCACTACTATAGAAAAAAACCAAACAGGCTAGTTTCTGGATCTTCCTGCACCAAAATTTAGGGCTGATTAGTACCTTAGTCCATGTACCTACCTTGTTCTCTAAGAATATCTATTTCCCTGGTCATTTTGCCTTTTATCTAGGCATGCAAAGGTTCCCTTGCCTCTAATAAAAATAGCCCTGAAATCACAGAGGGGAAAAGCCATAGCTTACGCTCTTTCCTGTAAATTCCCACTTCAGCTCCTTTTACGCTTTATGAGTCATCATTGCTTGTTACTTCAGTTGCCCTACAGCTCCTGGAAACCATGCAAAAAACTTCCCAAAGTTACACTTAGGTCATTTGCTGATATCAGACACTTCAACAACCACTTCAAGCAGCAATGTGCTTGACCTAGTGCGTATATCAAAAACAGCTACCTGTGGACTTAATGGCAAGAAAAAAAAAGTTTTTTAAATTAAAAAGCAATGCCTTCTATTAAAACATTTTACCAAATATATAATATTTAGTAGCAACCAGAATACAACTAAAAGGCAAGACAAAACGGCTCTAACTCTAGTCATGGCACTAGCATCACCTTCCTTTTATTTATATCATTGAGAGGACAATTGACAGGAGCACCCAAAGTCTGCAACAATTTAAATGCCTGGCACCACTCACCCCTGTGACAGCAAAAGGGGATCCCCATGCGATTTTAGGGGAACATAATCACTCTCAAAACATGACAGCCCGTGGTACAGTAGCTGGTCTTAAGACCAGGCAGCACCAACTCAACTGAGAATGAGGAGGGTGAGTCTCACTAGATAATTGCGTAACACATCTGGCCATAACAAGGATGCCCCAGGCTCCTTCAAGAAAGCAAACTCAGGTTTTAGCCTGAAGCAACTGTTTATAAAGATAGGCTGGGAACTAGTTCTTTTTAACCCAGAGTCCATTTCAACAACCTTAAAGCTAAAGAAGACTGCTCCGTTGAATAATGTTCCAGGATGAAAAAATCTTGTTCGTGTTAAAATAAAAAAAAAAAAAAAAAAAAAATTAACTCCCCCAACTTTATAACGTCTCCTCTTCACAGGGAGAGAGAGGGAGGGCAAGAGGCTGCATATATGTATAAAAGGGCAAGACAGCTTCCAAAAATGCATTGCTACAAAACTACTTTATTCAGGGTATTCCTGTCAATGCACACTGTTTTGCAAACCACCCTAAACTAGACATGCAGAGCTGTAAAGCATGTAAGTCTCTGTTTAGCATTTTTCTGCAGACTTTGAACCTTGTGAGCCAGCCGTGCTGAGATCGGAGTTTGAGATGCAAACTGTGGCTTAGGATATGGTGTGCACCACAGAATTTCTGCCCCGTAAGACACTTTGTTTAGGAAATACAGACATGGTAGCCTCCTGACTTTTATTAAAGTCTCTAATTTCCCATCTCAACCTCTATGTTGGGTTTAATTTCTTGGTTTCAGAACAGACAGTCCTAGGCAGCCACAAACACTCAACTATCACAGAGTTTTGGTTGAGGCTGACAGCTTTAATAATCAGTTGCAAGAATGAATTTGCTTCTGTGTTGGGGTGTTGAGGAGACATACTTCCAAGGTGTTTCTTTGCTGTTGTGACAATTAGGAGCTTCTTTTAAAAGAAGTGAATTCAGGGGCTCCTGAGATAACAGCCTGAATCGGCACAGCTGGACCTTTGAGTACAGGTAAACTACCTCAGGCTTTATAAAAACTGTAACAAAATTAAGAGAGCTGACAATGCTGTTCCTTGTGTAGCAGGCAGGAATCCACTTTTTTTCCAAAATCACATAGGATTCCCTCCCCTGAGAAAATGTGATATAGTAAGACTTCTACTAGGTAAGGAAGAATGCTTCACAGGCAGCTACTTCCTTCCTCTTTCCATACAAACCAATAGCCAGGGTTTCTTCCAATGCATTAGTGTTCCTTGCAATGGACAGTATGATACAGTCCTTAGTCAGATTTTTAAATTGGGAAAACCAGAACTATGGAGTCACTGTCCAGCAAAGGATGATTCAGGGGAATTTTTTTTTAATATATTTTTTAAAATCCTTTGAGCTTAGGGCAAAGAAGAAATATTACAAAGGTGGAGAGAGAGAAGGAAGGACTTCAGAACCTCTCTAAAATGAAATACAGTTGCTGGGCTGTTGCTAAACAGCTGCTGTATTGTAGGCTGGAATGGCACTGAAGTAATCAAAACCTTTAATCTATTCTTTTTATTACAGTGATGGAATTAATTCAGATGGAAAACTATAATTACCAAAGCATTTTTATTATTGACACTGGTTGAAGTATATTTTTAAACTAAAGAAAGTAAAACTTGAAAAACTGTAAACACTGAATTAGAATTGAAGTGGCAGTCTAACATAAAATGTATCTACACAATTTTAGTACAGTAAATATTACTATTCATAAACAAGTGACGATGTAAGTCACTAGGTTCTTTCACTAATTAAAACCTAACACAACTTAAAAACCAACCTTTGAAACTCCATCCCAGCTTGACTGTTGCGTTTTACAGAGGTAGTGATAAAATACTCCTGCTGTTTGACTTGCTTCCTATTCTGTTACAGATGCAGTTTGCTCTAAGTTTTCAGATTAGGAGCAGCCTAACTTGTCTCTGTACACAGAAGTGCTGTGGAAAAAGTATAAAGTTGTTAAACTTGAATGTTCCAGGAGACAGAAATAACAGTCCCTACAAGCAAAAACTTGTTGCTCAACAAGAAAGAACTCATGCCCTTATATGGTGCTGCAAGTAACTTTTTTTTTTTTCAAGAAGGTAAAGCTTTTCAAATTGCCAAGTGACGTACTCACTCTCATGGCTAGGAGCTCTGTCTGGAAAAAAACAAAAATCCATGCCCAAAGTAGTAATAGCATTGTTGCTTCCTGTTCCTGTAAATGTTAAGGAAGAACCAAAACATACTCATTCACAAAAAAAAGGAATAGAAATATGCACCACATGGGAATTAGCCACATTGCAGGACAATTCCAAACCTTTAAAAGTTTCAGAAACTATGCAGCTGTCTACATAAATGGAAGTTTTATTTTTATATGTTCAGAATGAATCATTAAGAGCTGGAATAAATACAGGGTTACCTATAATACACTACTATGGATTATAATGAAAAGAGTCAAGAGGATTACTGTAAACCCTTAATTTCCCCCGTCTTCACCCATTATTCTCCAGGAGCTCTTAAAACCATAAATACTGGTCAAATGTGTTATTTTATTAAACAAATTAGATGTTCATATAGCATCATAAGCATATATACCACTTCACTATCTATTTAGAACCATATTCTGACTAAGATCCTGCACTTCAATAAAAGTGGAATAATATGGCCCAAAGTGTATAAAAATATGACAATATCTATACATTTAAATGTCTCCCAGTCCTCAAAAGCTTACAGCCAAAGTGACTGCGCATTTACTGATTGCAAAGGAGTTAAAGTGCTGATAGGTGACTCAGTGACTTCTTTATGCTGCCTCTTCACTCACAAGCACTAGAGACTTGTACTGTGCACACATTTAGGAGGATTAATCTACTTTCAGCTGCTTTGTTAAAATTCAGAAAACTAAATTTATGAGCCCAACTCTCCCCCTCACTTGAGAGAAATAGGCACCTAACTTAACTGTCAAAATTCAGCATGAAATTACCTCCTTACACTGCCACCACCAATTATGTTCTAATAAAATTAGCTTTTAGCTAGGCACATCAATACTGGCATACAAAGCACTTCTACCCACAGGTCACTAGCTCCAATCTGTACAAGTCTGAATCAAAAAGCTGCTGTATGTAAAAGCGGTGGTCAGTGTTCAGTTTCAAGTGAGTGGTGGTTGCTATGACAATGCTGCCATGACATTTTGCATAACCTTAGAAAAGAGTCCTAGGATTGAATAAATACTGACACCAAGTTCTTCACTTTCCCAAGTAAGTGGTCCCCAAAGGTCAGGGAGAAGTCTTACTTGTGGAACAGTACCAAGAAAATGTAACTGCACTGCCTGTTATATCTGCTCTGTGCATAACCAGAGGTTGAATTTCAGCATCCAAGTCTGTCAGTGGCATTAAAAATTATACTGCAGTAAAACAAAAAGCAGCCCGTTATAAGCAGCTTCATGAAGAGCGCTAAAGACGGAGTACAGATCTTAAAATGCCTTGATGTTTATCTTGTTAGCTTAAGAGGGACATGCATTGACGCTTCAGGTTCCCATTCCCTTTGTGTGAATACATCGGAAACATGAGTTCTCTCCTGCTGTCATTTTGATGCCAGCTACACAATCAAAAAAACAAAGGCGGGGGGAGCAGAGAGGAAAGGAAGGTTTGCAGTTAATTCTATCCTTGTATACAAACACGTACTTCTCTTCCTGCTTAAATCTGGAAGGAAGTCCTTTTATACACAGCATGCTTCCTTACAGCATTCCCAAAGAAGAGACAAAGAGACATTTTCAATTGGAAAATGATTAGTTATGTTTTTCAGGTCCTATTACGCTTCAGGTGACGCTGGAGCAGTAAGCGCGCCTTGAAAGATGCAAGGACTTCAGCGACAGAAACAACCGTTGCAATGTTGCACTTGGGTTGGGTTTGGTGGTACAGGCTGCAAATATCCCTCGCTCACCTCTCAGCCACACAGCGACAGACGCGCTTTGTGTTACTGGATGACCAGGAGAGACTGGCAACACTCACTTCGCTGTAAATCACACTGACATACAGATATTTAACAGGAACGATCTCGCAAAGAGCTAGAACTATGTTCACCACATGTTCCCAATTTTCTTGTTTCCTCTAGATGTCAATCCTGCAAACACATCGATGATTACCTGCATGTAAGTGGCCCAGCCTAGGCTCGTGCACACAGTTGTAGTATATCATATAAAATTGTTCTATAACCTTAGCTTGTAACACCCACTCATGGCTTACTATAAATAACCTAACAGAAAGGACTCAATAGGGGTTCCTAACTCCTATTTGCAAAGGAAATTTGCGGCCCCAAAAGTTCAAGTCACCATTGAAAACTAACCACAAGCATTTTTAAAAATCTGAGTCAAGGTCTTCATGAAGCCACATTGCCAGACCGATGAAATTCTTTAGAACATGAATGTACAATGACTACAATCTTTATTAGGGGTACAGAGCACATATGTGGTTAAAGAAACCATAAGATTTCCATAGCTGTCAGAGATTTTTAAGTTTTTCAGAGTCTGCAAAATACTACATATAATTTCTATATATTTTAGAATATGACCTACACTTACATTCAGCGTATTACTACTGCTACTTTCTATCATTCAAGATCACGATTCATTCACCTTCACCGAGTCTTATATTTCCAAATGTAATAAAATTAAAAGCTTTTAAGTATTTGTCTGCTGAGTTGTATATACCTGTCCCGAAAATGATGCATCCCTGATGAAATATTGTCTAGCAGGCAGTTTGGCTGAAATACTTAGTGGCCCAATTCATGGAGAAAACCATGCACAAACTCCTTCCAAAAGCATATAAATAAATAACAGAAATCAAAATGCAAGCAGAAAAACATGCTTGGGCATTGAAAGTATGCTTTGAACGCTTGGTAGAATAAAAATATGTTCCTATTCAGCTGCTACCATTTCCTGCTTCTGAAAAGAATTCCTCCATCCGTTAATGGTCTATGTAATGTAAACATCCCAGGATCTGGAGCCCATTTGAAATTAGAAGGGCGATATGGCAGTCAAACACTTATACCCGAGGTGCTTACCAAAAATATAAGTTATAGTGGTAATTGTCCCAAAGAGAGGAAGAGAGAGAATGGACTATCAATCCCACTCCTACCGCTGGTTGATACAGACTCTTACTCAATTTAACAGAGGGTATGAGCTCCAGTTTAGAGACAGTCTGTTAATAATACAAACAGCAATAACACAGAAAAACTATCACAAATGGCTTGCTAAATGAATATAATCTGTTAAATAAATATATTTATAAATACGCGAGTAAAACATATTCTTTAATACAATGCACCTCCTTTTACCTGAACAATGTTCATGGTTAATGCTGTGCTTGCCACTATTCTTCTTGCAAACTGGTTACTCATCTGACAGAAAAAGTTATTTGGAAGAGTTTACAGATGATAATTATTTGTTACTAGTGAAACTTCATGTCAGTTGCCCTCAATATTTCCACCTACACTTGGAGATTCCGTATGTTAGTCTTTAAATGAAATGCAACATAGTTGAAATGAAAAGGAAAAAAAAAAAAAAACCAAAACCCCAAGATAGAAAGAATGTAATGACTACTCTGTTTCTTCCCCTGAATGTAGTTCTGTTTCACACATTTTGTGTGGCTGTCCTAGGAGATTTTTATGGCTTCTGGAAAAAAAAAAAAAAAAAACCAAACCAAAATCAAACCAAACCACTTTCAACTACATGCAAGATTAGGTGCTTAAGAAAAGATTTTCTGCAAATGCTAGCAGCTTCTTGGTTGCAAATGCCCACTTTCACCAAAGATAACTGGAGGATGGCCAGCATCATCCAAAGCGACTTCACAAAAAATGCACATACACACAAAAGAAAAATATAATATTATAAATATAAAAATATAAATAGGTCTCATTTCCTAAAAGAGGTGAATACACAAATATCTGGTAGAGAACTTAAACAAAATAAACACCAAAATTCTGTTCCAAGATGGAACGACAGCAAATTATACGTATCTATAACAAAGACTACTGACCAATGCATTCTTCTTGCTGCAGTGCAAAGATAATACACTGAAAGCCTGTTACCATTAGCAAAAGTGCTGATCTTTTATTAGTAATCAGATTAAGTGGCTTCTTCTTTGAAAGCTTTCATCAAATGTCACACAGATGTGACACATACCTATACACGTGGACACTGTGCTGCATTCCAGAGGCTATTTTGCTCTGGGATTCCTAATGGCTAACTCTTTTGGTCTTTTCACCTTAAGAACTCGGTAGCTTTGGCCTATTTCTCTTGAGCCTCTTCAGCGTGGGTCACCGGTGAGTGGGTTGCGTTTACTTACTTCTTGCACCCTCATGATGATGCCAAGTAAGCAAAGAATCTAGCAACTGCTCAGAAAGACAAGCCTTTGAAGGTGAGAAGTCCTCAACGAATAGCAAACCCAGGCAGACCATCTCTCAAGCTAGCAGAACACCCCCAAGGATTGTTTCCAGAGCAATGCCACGCTTTTGAACAAACTTCTAAAGAGTTAAGTGTTTACAAAGAAAAACAGTTGCAGGTTTTCTTACTAAATGCTTGTAGAGATACTCCAACTGCTTACACAGGGAAAGAGTAGTTCCATATACTGAATTTGCAAATTTAAACAGGACATTTTTGTATGCAAAAAGTTAACGCGTAATGAAATGGCCATACGGTGTGAAAGCACTGGGATGTGGGGTGAAGGGGAAATAACGACCCTGCGATCAAATAATGAATAAGCTGTTTAAAATGAAAAATCTGCCATGGATACACTCTCAACTGTACGGGTTGAAACCACGACATCTCTTAATCTGTATTTTGAACAACAGCCAAATTCAGACTTGATACTGAAACAGGATCATAGTTGTTTCAGATCTGCCAGGGCCAAGCTCTTAGACTGTCATTACTAGGTTTGGGGTTAGATGATAAAATTCATGTTGCATTTTTTTCGGGGGTGTTTGTTTGTTTGGATTTTTTTTAAAGCTTTCTGCTCTCAATCTGACTCAAAATCAGATCCATAAGATATGCCTCTCTTAGCTCTGGTTCCATCTCTACATTTAAATTTCTTGTATAGTTTAAAATCCAAATAAAGCTGAATTTTAAGGAACCAAAATGTGTATAGAATTCTCTGATTCTGTGCAACTATTCTCATAAAGCAAAAGACGCTTAGCATTTTAACACCCTTACTTCTTGTTCCAGTATTCCCCAGCTTGAAGCGAGTTGTGCTTATAAAAGGAATGCAAAGACAACTTCTGCAAAAGGTTTGTTAGTTATGTTACATATGCTACATTTTATTATAAAGTATTTTTTAATGAAAACATAAATCTCTAAGACGTTTCAGCAGCTGTACTTTTGAATATTTAGTCTGACTCTTATTGTTCAAACAAAACCATCTCCGTCGTATTTCCTTTTTGTGAGCAGAACAATTGCAGCACTGGAATAAAAACTGGCAAAGGAAAATGATTAGCGGTGGATGTTCCTGCTACTGTTGCTTAGGGGCTGTCCCCGTCACATTTGAATAAGCCTTCTAAAACTTGATGATTGCTTTTTTGTAGCAAAGGAAGTGATCGAATTAACCACAGACCATTTGTTTCTCCTGTTGTTAACTCATTTCACTTCTTACTGATGTCTAAATATACTGTTGGGTGGGTTGGTTTTTTTTTTTTTACTTGTTAGAGATTATTGTCTGACTGTCTCAGTAGGTATTCTACCATTACAATTATCAATGCAAAGACATGATTTTGCTTCCTAAATTTTCTCTTATATTTCAGACACCCAACTTGAAACATCTCAGCAAAATAGGTAATTCAACACTTCCATTAGACCCTTTGGAGGAACCAGGGCAGACAACCAAAAAAGTGAAGCAGGAAAACAATTGGATCATGTTTGAAAAAAAAAAAAAAAAAAAAAAAAAAAAGCTGAAAGAGTAGGTACTTTTAAAAGGTTAAAAATCAATAGCAAATTATGTTCTGGAAAGTAAAAGTGTAACACAACAGAGGCTCAGTCAACAGCACAACTGCCTGTGAAACAAGAGGAAAGAAAACTAATTTAAATAAACCGCATGGCTATCCTTCAGAGATGCAGCTTGTGTAAGAGCCTCCGCTGCATTTAAGAAACACCGTGACCTTTGATTTTCTTCAGTCCAGTTCCTGTTGATGCATCTTATGACTTGGTTACTTATCAGTTCAGAGAAAAAGAGAAGTGCCTTTATAATTCTTTACTCTCTACCCAAATTTTGTGCTCAAGCACAGAGGAACAGAGTACTTTTCTGACTCTTTGCCCTCTTTTCAGAATAGATGGGTTGAAAGAGGACACTAAGAGACAGCTTAATTTCACTTCTGCTGCCTGTTCAGATTAAGTGAGAAAACACAGAGGTTGAGAACAGCAGTAAAGGTTACAGTTGAAATAAGAGGCAAATTACTACTACCTGGCAGCAGGAAGGAAACAAGAGGAATTCTGACTCACAGGTGTGTCTGAGTCAGTGTTTCTTGTGACGACAGCTGAGAGAGGTGGTAAAATTATGCATTTCCCTTTGCTTGGGCTATGATTTCAAAACACAGCCAGTCGTGAACAGACATCAGCATCACAATGTCTCTCCCCCAGCTGCAGCAGGAAGACTTGGAAGCACCAGGACTGCATTCCAAATACTTTACAAATGTATAGGATAAAAGAACAAATGACCTCCCTCCTCCAAGCCCTACATTTACTATTTAAAATTCAGTGGAAGGAAAACTTAATGTTAATATTATTTATTAACAACAACCCATGGTTATAGTTTCCGGTTGTATACAGACCCATCCCATTTTCACTGCTTTTGCATCTAAAATGACCTTCCAATTACTGTGTCACACCCAATGTTGCTCTTAAACTCTAAATTTCAATCACAAGAGCATGTGTGCTTCTTTCACAGAGATAATTACCACATGCATTGCAGTGTCAGTTCTCTCTGAAGGGAACCACCTATAAATTTGGGAAGCTTGTTGAACTGAGTCATTTCCACTTCTGGTACGCACTACTTATAGCACAGCCTTATTTTCTGGCTGTAGCTGAAAGTGGATTTTTAAATATTACCGTGAGGGATTCTTGTGGTCTTTTGTAGAGGACAGGATCGCAAGAACTACACCTTCCTCTCAGAAGCTGGAGACTAACAAAAAGGTTCTCCTAGAACAATGAAAGCCAAGTGATTACAACCCCTATACCCTGTTTCCTACACACAGATAGAGTTAAATTGTTTGCATTACAGTAGAGATACTCTGCATTTTAATAGTCGGATCCTTCCGAAAAATTAAGGAACACTTTCTTGTTACTAAATGACCTTCACTTAGTTCAAATTTGATCCAGAAGTATTATACATATAAATATTCAAAAGCTTTTACAGCTTCTTCTAAAGCCTCACGTGAGGGAAGAAAAGTTTTGGACCACTCATTACAAGGGATTTCTGCCATCAAAGGGGCGTGAATCCATCTTGAATATCAGATTCTTTCAGGTCATTTGGGATCCACCTTTGATTGACAAGTAGCCAAGGTCAGTCTCAACACTTAGTGACTCTCAAGCAGAATAACTTTGACCTTCCCTTTTTCCTCTGTATGATAATGTACCAGACAGCCTAAGTATTATCATGCACTCTCAAGGTAGGGAAGTGCCTCTTAAAAGTTACTGGAGCTGTTTCCTAGAGGGAAAGGCACCTTTTTTTTTTTTTTTTAATCATTAATTGTTTGTTGCATGCTCATTCTTTTTTTGAAGGACAGTCACATGACCACACAGTAAGTACATCTGGAGCAAATGAAGAGAAAAGATCTGCTCCTGGAGCTGGGCCTGATGCCAAAACAAAGCACCAGAACTTGAGCTGAGGGTCCGAGAACAAAGCAGGAGCAGAGATGTCCAGTACACCAGTATTATGTGTTCATTCTATAAGGAACAATGCTTCATTCTTAAAAATAATGCTACTTTCATACTGAAAAATGATAGTTAACCAGAATACTCAAAACCACTTTTGACCTGCTATATGTCATACAGTCTGACCAGGAAAAGATTTCAGAGCCACATGAACCATCTGACTACATACAGTAAGATATTAAATAAGGATATCACAAAAATCGTACTGAACTACTGTGGAAAAGAACTCCATGGACAAGAAAGCTGCAAATGCTGATGAGCTGAGCTTTACCGGTAACTAATAGCAATTTATTACAAAACAGCTGCACTGGGACATTTAAACTACTTTTTTTTTTTTTTCCTCCTCTCCATTGCTAGCTGTCTGTTACTAGTTGGAAAGAGACTCAGTTCTACTTGCCTGCTTGGCATTTAGCACCATTCTCCACCCACACAGCCTACTTAAAATGGCACCCACACTGGAAATTTTATGCTTTTCAACTTCTATTTTCCATCTGTATCAAATTCCACAACATTCCACCTGCAATTCCAGAAGTCAGCTAAGTGTGTTGTCTCCATGCCTGCTCCGCTGTTCGCACTCATTCTCCTTTCTCTTCTCTTGCCCTCCTGTTAAGCAAGTGGGGCAGTTTAAACTCTAGCACACCCCATGTAGGTTAAAAGTTAAACAGACTGCATCCAACATGCAATATTTGAAGGAGCAAATAAAGAGAGCAAAAACAACTAAAAAAGTGAATGTTGGCTCGTTCCTGCATCCAGCTTTTACTGAAGTTGAGACTTCATGAGGTAAGCGTCCCAAAGCATTTCAAAATGTTTACAGCTCGGGAACAAGCAGTGCAGAATTCCTCTAATTTGGTAATGCACTTCATCCTTATCTATAGGTGTCATAAAAAAAAGAGATAATTGAAATCAAAGATAGCAGTTCAGTTTGGTATGCACGCTGCAAGAAAAAGCAGCTCTCTCAGGACCATCTTCTGTTCTATTCCCGCATCAACTGGCAGAGACAATGCTGCTGAACACCAAAACTGAGCATCTCCCTCATTCCCCACTGTCTGCCTGTATTTAGTGCCTACTCCTGCAAGGGATAACATCTCCCATGAATATGCCTTCCAGGAGCATCCAGTTGAAAGCCCACCCACGCGGTTACCAATGCAGGGGCTGCTTCCCTCCGCACACAAGTCAGCCGCCCACGCACCCGCCTTCGTCACGGAGCAGCGGTGCTGAGGACAGTAACTTAGGAAACCTCTTGTCAGCCCAGAGGGAAGGCGGAAAAGGCTCGCTTGGAAGCGAATTTTGTCACAGCTGACTGAATAGAAAGCGCTAATGTTTTTCAAAAGTGTAGGAACAGAAACACAGCAGACTAGTAATAAGACGGTACATATCCAGGCTTTCTACATTTTCATTTATCAGCTATGGTTTGTTCAAAGATCCTTCACCCGCAAAATGACCGGATGAATTTTGAAGTGAGCAAAGAAGCTTTGTTCCAGGAAATACTGAACTCATCCTGGTGGAGGACTGCAAAGAGTTTTAGAGGAACAGTTCCCTGGAGCATTTCTCAAAGGACAAGGCCTTGGAGGGGGACACAATGCAGAACTGAAGACACAAACAGATCTGACAGCCCTTTTTTGTTGCTGTTTTTCAAAAAGTCATAGGGTTACAACCAAACTGTCCAGTGACAGCAGCAAGTAAAAATACACAAGACAAGCATCCCTGCACAAGCAACCTATTTACAAGGTCTTTGCAACTCATGAAGCCAGGAAATAGAGACAGACCTGCTTGAAAATCGCTTAGAAATAGCATGGCTGTACTATCCATTTCTATTAATAACCACATGTGTCAATATGGTTACATTTTATGAATTGCAATAGGCCTTGCCTTCAACATGAAGGGAATTAGTTTCTAACTTCATTTTCTGGCCTCCAAAAGGTATTTTGGTGTGGCAGTTTGCATTCATGTTTACAGCATTACTTTCCAATGCCAAAGTGCCTAGTAAACAGGCTCATAGCCCAGAAAGTGATACATCCAGTCTCACACAATAACAAGGAACCACTTCATTCATCACAATCCACAGCGGCCATGCTCTATGACCCATTCCAGCAGACTTCTATGGTTCCAGATACTTCTGTATCATGTGACACCTCAGCTGTGTGACACACTCAGTTGTGTGAAAATATCTTCTACAAAGGCAAAAAAGGCCTTTCAGGGCCTCTGAAGTTGAAGTATTTGCATTGGCACTAGGAAATAATGAATAGAAGTATATGCCCACTTAAGAGACCCATTGTATTTTGGAAACTTTGACTATGCACAAAAGGAAAGCAGTGAGTGTTCGGCATTGAGAAGGTTCCCAGGATGTTACAGTAAACAACTTTTGCAGATTAGATTTCCACCTGAGTTGCCCTGAACAGCCAATCATCCGATACCAAAATGATCTGGAATAATCAGAGACAGCAAGTTTTTGCACACCACAGCTGACCACCATTGCTTGTCAGCCCACTACTAGCATGCATTCCAGCAGCTGCAAGCCCACAGCAGTGCTATACCCAAGAAAGGTGCTCCAGATGTAGAAAAAGTAGAAAAGTGAGCTCAGTTCTCCTGTTTATTCTTCTTTTCCACTAGACATACTGTTATGGAATCCAAAGCCCTGTGAAGACACTAAGCCAAGCCCATCCACAGAGATGCCCTTAGTCATAGTCAAATCTCTTGCTTCCTATTCAACAATATCAATACAGTATCTCCTATTCAGCAGGTGTATAATTTCATAACCTAGTTCAGTGAACAGAGAATTCAGCACTTCTGCCTGTGACTGACCTAGGAGATTAGGGGGTCTAGGCAAGAACATGACAGAGAGAGAATAGAAATAAAATCTTACCCAGAACATTCCTCCAGGAAACATCATTAGGAACCTGTCAGGGACTGCTTCAACTCTCTAATTTGTTTCTTGGGGCTGAAATTTCTTTTTGTCACCTTTGAAAAACAAGGAATAATCGAGGCTCAATATGGTACATAACTTTCTTTCCTATCTTATTTGTCCTTCCAAGCTTCCCAGTTGCCAATATGCAAGGTTAAGGGAAGAGAGTTCATGAATCTGTGTGGGCAGTAGGAGCTAACATTACAACGGAACTACTGTATTTGCTTTTTTTTTGTGCCAATATCACTATCACACTGTAAGCAAAGGCCTCTGGAGATCCGAGAAGAAAAGGGCATAGAAGAAAAAAGAATAAACAGTGACAGAAAAAAAAGGGCAGACCTTTCTTCTATGCCTTTTCCAATACTTCAAAGTGGACTTAGAGTTATATTGATGATGTCTCCTAAATAGTTTAATTCTTTATTGGTGAATCTAACAGATATTTTTTCTCCCAATAAACAGTAAGGACATCCATTATTTAAAAAAAAAAAAAAGTTATTTGATAGGAAATTACTTTCCCCTTATCTCTTGGATAGTCATGTAAAACAGGTTTTACTAAAATAATGTGCAAGACAAACTAAGAATGCTGGTGGGTATTCAACAGAGACTCAGGATCCTAGTTAACTGTGCAGTTTAAAAGCATATGGGAAAATTAGATGCCACTTTGACAGAACAAGGTATTCCCTGATCTGTGTGAAAACTAGGCATGATTCTGTAACCGGTGAAGTCTTTATGTAGAAGACTGGGCAAATACAGGAATACAGCACCCTCAGGATACAAGTAAAGCTCCTCAGCTTAAAAACAAAATGTAAAACTCTGCATAGTGATGATTTCCATTCTTACATGATCTATATATTTGTAAGACAGGCCTATTAATCTCTTAGCATTTCAAAAGGTTTCAATGATTTGACGTTAAGTCTGATAAGTAAAGGCGTCATTTTAAATTTAATTTTAATGGTGAATCCATAGACTTGAGTTCTCCCAGTCATCATGCCGGTATAATGTAGAGCAAGGACAGAATGTAGGGCACTGCAACTATGAGTTTTTATAAATACATGGCTTTCATGTCATGGTTTAAGTAATTTTCTCTTTACTGTAAGTTATCACACTGCTAGTCATCATTGGCCTAAACTTTTTCCCAATTAATTTCTTTCATTTTCCTCCCCCATTCACCCTTTTGCAATAACTATGACTGTCATGGCTATTTAAAAAGACCATTACTTTCCATCACACCAGCTGTACATGGAGAAGATGAAACTGACTCATTTGGCTGTATGGGTAAGTTTTAACTCAAAAAGAGAAAAAACTCAAAGAAATGGAGCCAGTTTTATTTTTAGGCAGCTCCTGGTGTCCACTAAAAAAAAAAAAAAAGTCCTTTAAGATTTTAGAAGTTGCCTAAGTTTGTTTTTCTAGTCCTCACACACATATATAGACACACACATATATATACAGAGAGAGACAGAGACACCCCAAACAATGGAGAATTTCCTGTAGAAGTCGTGCACATTTTACAAACACATATTTTTATATTTATGCTGCTAACCACTCCTGAAAAGCCACAGTAAAAATTCAGCCGATCTGGAGAGCCACATTTTTTATATTTTGGTTTAAACCAAGACCATCCCATTGATGTCAACTTACTCTAATTTTACATATCTCCTGAAAAAAGCTCTGAATATTTAAAAAATCTCATACTACCATTACATTGTAAGACCACCATTTAAAAAAAAGCTTTGAGAACACGTAAAATTGAATATCCCAGACTACACAGTGCTTAAATGCTTCATGCAATACAGTTAAACATTAGTCATAATTAGTGCCAATGCTTTTCCTGCTGATTCTACAAGATTGTTGTTCTGAAAATAACATCAGCTGAGTGAAAACTAAATCTACCTAATGTTAGCCATACTCCTACGAGCCTTTAGTAACTTCACTGAAAAGAATAGTCCTGCATTTTTCTACTGTTTGTTTGGGCTAATCTGACATCACTATTTCCAAGATCATATTAAAATTCCATTAAAATACAATAAAATTGCGTAAGCAAGATCCAAATGAGTCTTCACATAACAACTGCATTTGTGGGTACACTACTTCTTAGAAGAGCTGTAACTGCAGCAAATTTATTACACTCTAAATTATTGCCAAAGTTCTGACAGATTCTTATCCTACTTCTTATTCACAAGCAGCTTCTAAAGAGTATTTTAATATTTGAAATTCTGTCTGGCAGGCCCAATTACAAAAAAAAGTCTCATGATATTTTTTTCTGTTTTACTCAGTGGAAAATGAGTTACATTCAAATATTCACAAAGAATATCGATTTTTTTGAGCTCAAAACTCGCTTCCCAAGCATTGCCCTCCAGTATTCAGTCAAGTTTCACTATTTCAGCAAACAACCATTCTTTCAAAGTAAACTGTGCCTTCTCTAATGCCAAACAGATATTCCAGTCAAAGTGAAAATGCAGAAAGCTTGAGTGGGCATCATTGTACAATATCTTTTAAAAGAAACTGAGCTATAAATTGATGACAGATAAGCTATGCAAGTAATTGGGAACAGATCAAGTGCTATTCATGTAAACAGTGACAAAGATCCCACATTTCTTTCTTATAAAAATAAATATATTAGTAAAGTATCACCTTAGTAAATAACAGTTTTAGCTGCGGTACCTACAAGGAAGAGTTCAGAAACTCTGGAAAACACGGTAAACAAATGCATTTGATTTAACCATATGGAGTCTTCCACAACATTTTGCTTTCACACCATTGCCGCTATCAGCACAATGCTGAGATGTAATAATCTGTCCACCTACACCATTACAAGGAACGGGTACTTGGTATAAATACTATTCCATTTGTTTGAAGACAATTCTGCTCATTTAGTCTGGCTGAGGAAGGGGTCCTTCAACTCATCCAAAATAGTGAAAACTTGGCAGAACTTTGAGTGAAATCCAAAGGTGATTGTATGATAACGTCAGTGAAACCAAGCCATTTAACTAGAGCCAAAGGCTGTATTTGTAAACAGATTTCAATCTCAACTTATTGCTTACAGCATCTTTGCTCTGACTGCTCTCTCTCATTATTTCATCTCTTCTTTGAATCCTTTCTTCCTCCTTCAGAGATGATTGATACAATTGCATGTGAAGATACTACAGCCGTCTGCTCATTCTGCCTTTACACAGTAGCACAAAAGGACCAGGAACTGAACACATTTTCCATGAGGGTGTTTATGTAATCACTGCATTCCTTGAAGATTTTTAAAATGTTTTATTTACTGTCCAAATTGTCTTATTCCAAGTACCCTTCCAGAACTTTATTTTTTTAGCATTCATCCATAATAAATTCTGCAAGTTTTCCCCATTTATCCTAAGGAGACTTCCGAGTAGTTTACATGCTATATTTCCACTTTTTGGCTCAACCGCCTATACTCTTCATAGGCTTCACTGCTCAGTAATCATGATTGATAGATTTTGAATCCAACTGGCACAATGTAGTCAAGTGGTAGGAAAAAATACAGAAAGTCAATGAGTCAAGGGAAGCAAGTTCAGAAGAGAATATTTTGAGCCTTGGCCAAAGGAAAAAAAAAAAAAGGATGCATGTTATAAATTTTCCCTTTACATAGTGTGTCAGATTTTTTAAATATTTGAACTGGCATGCACTCTGTCACACACAGTATCTACCACACTCTGCTTTCTGAAAGTACAGATCTGCCCGGTTTCCATAAAAGTCACAACAACATATAATCCCAGTGCCAGCATGTTAAAATGGATATTCTACATGCGCAGGAGACATGGCAGATGTACAGGAACAGACACTCCCCTGAACTAAGCCAAGGTAACTCTGTGGGCTTTATTATGCCATGAGGCTGTGCAAGGTTATGAAATTGGGTTGAAAAGCTTTGAGAGTAAGGCCTCGCTGAATTTAAGAGCAGCAGAATATGCCTTTATTCAGGGTGTACAAAGTGAATTACTCCTGACATTACACTGCTTTAGCTGACCACAGGGTTATGAAGAATAAGAAAGGTAGTAAGAATTCCCACACATCTCTAGAAGTTGCGTCGAGATTGTACAAAAAAGGGGCAAAAATACTACACTTAGCTTCTGTATGTCACCGAATGGAGAAAGCTCTCTGACTATATTCAGTTTTGTATTTTAAAGTTTTCATCTCCTTCAGAAGATGTCTTTAAAAATTCTCTTTTGGAAATCCTAAGCCAAGCTTCAATCAATTGTTCCAGTATATGGACTTTGTCCCCTGCAAGCTATGCAGTCTCTTCACCTGTATCAGGCACTGAAGCCAAGCAGCTAAGGAGCAAGTACATCATATCCACATGAACAGCATGGGGAGAGTCTTGCTGAGGCTCTGCGCACGTTGACCCAATCCGCCAAGCATCGTCTCACACGTCAGCAGCATAACAGCCCTCCCTGAGTATGTCATCATTTATCAGTTATAGCCTCGGGTTAGAAAGAATAATCCAAAAGTGTATTGACAGAAGACGTTCAAACCTAATTTATATGGCACAGAACTGAGGAGTTAAGGAACACATTTTATTTCCCTTTAATCTGACAAAATTTAAGTATGCTGCACATGGAAAATAAATGGCCTGAGCCATGTATCTATGGCAAAAGTGGAGTGTGTGTGTTCCAAAACAACTTCAGAAAAATAGGTGCCACCAGATGAAAGCATCCAAGGCTTTTAGAATTTCCAAGCAACTCTGGACTTCAATGCACCTTCAAAAACCCTTCGCATTCAGTAAGTTTTCAGAAGTAACCAAATATCTGCTTTTATAAGATCTGCCTGTTTTTTCAAGGATTCATGAGTGAGCGTCTAAACAGATCAGTATTTACTTTTCAAGATTCTGGATACATTGGCTACACGTAAAAGAAAAACACGTGAAAAAATTTTCCAAGACATAGGACTTTCCTACTTTCTCCAGCCTTTCTTTGTAGGCTTGGAAAACAACATCAGACATTAAAAACTCAGTTACTGATATTCCCTTCCACCAAGACTGAGTTAAGCACAAAACACTCTAAGCTGCTAACACATATTAACAGTATTTCTTATGAAAACCTGTAGCATTTAGACTATCCTTCTTTCATAAAAAGTGCAAAAATAAGTCAAACTTCAAAATTAGGGACAGCCTAGGAAACTCTAAGAAGACAGTCTTTCATTCATATCTACATAGAAAAATGGAAGAGAAATCTTCACTTAATGCGACACACTCTTTACTGAGTACCAGCCATGTATCGTACCTGGTGCCAAAATTATACAGCTGTTCAGAGATATAAGGCTTTAATCAGGAACACCTTTTTCCTTAAAAAGTGAGTACTGGGACAGTGTCTGGCTGATTTGTGCCAGTGCAGGATAAAGCCTATGAGAAGCTGGCATTGAGCATGGATGATTGCTGGCTAAGTAGAGAAATTGTCTTAGGTTATTTGCTTATCTTCAGCTCTGATGAAATAAGAGTTTGAGAAGAACTGAACTACATACGAAAGCATTTTTGGTTATGCCCTGGAGTGCTACACTATTTAAAGAAAAATTGTAAAACACCAGATACTTTAAAAAAAAAAAAACAACAAAACCAACCAAGAATAACAGAAACCAGAGAGGAAAATACCAGCACAACAGGCTTATAAGCCAGTATAGCTGGTTTTGCATTTACCAGCAAGTGACTGGTAACTGAACAAAATAAAAACACTGGGAAGTAGACTTGCAGGGGGAAAAAAAAAAAAAAAAAAAAAGAAAATCACATTCGCAGTAATCAAAGCCACTTGTGCTGTTTGATACAAAGGTGACAATGCTCTGCCGGACACTTTCTGACTGCCTAGACAATGGGAGCATCCATGTAGAACTGGATACACTGAAAACTAGACAGGACAATAACAGAAATTCAGCAAATAAGGTTAATTCAAGCTTCACTTCATTATTAGTTTCACTTTGACCTCTTTATATTTCATTTGACACAACAGGCGTTAATCTGAAACTTAATGGAAACAAGCATTATACTCAGACAACAGAATTAATAGAATAATGAAAAAGCACATTTCGATGTAGTATTCACTGTTGTTCAGCTGTTCAACTGCTTAATGCATTAAAATGAGCATTTCAGAAAGGCAAAATCACTTATTCCTCTTCCCAGAAGTCTGATTCACTATTTTTTATTTTTCTCTTAAAAAAATGTAGTCTTGTAATGAAGTAGAAAAATACAATCACCAATTGCATTATGTAGAACGAGCAACTGATGCAAAACACTTGTAAGCTCAGTCCAAGAATAACTGAATGCTCTGAAGCATTCAGCAAATAATTACAAATATCAAATGCATTCAGTTTGTGTTTGCAAATCACCCATGCAAAAGGTCAAAAATTACTCAGTTCTATTAAAATAGTGACTTGCCTTACAAAACATATGGTTTACTTTCACTTTGGAAAAACAACTTATTTTAAATGAAGGTAAGTAAGCAGGCAGAAAAGAAAAATCCAAGTGTTTACTACACCAGTCAAAGACAGAAGGTTTCTGTCTTTGCTCACAAACAAAATACAGGTAGAACTTGAAGCGTACAGGAAACACAAGATACACCACAAATTCACAGTCAAGGAGTCAAGAAGATTACAGCACAAAAAGTTGTCTTCTTTTAGACGGATGAACAGAACATTAGAAGTTACAATAATGAGTGGCACAGAAGAAGAAATTTAAGCAAATAAATCATAATGCTTATGTTATTATTTCCTAGCACTGCATAATTTCCCTGTTTAACTATAAAACACTATCTTAGTAAACTGAAATCACTGCTGCTTGCTACAAAAAAGTCTATACGACAGTGCCTCATTTGAATATTTCAATTAAAGCTGCTAATAATATGGTTCAAATCTCCAGTAATTGAGGTTATTTCGACTTGCGAAAGCACAGAGGAAGTCTTTACTCCGCTAAACCGTGTTCAATAGACACAGGCTTGTTTCCTGTCAAAGTACAACTCCTACTCCGGAGAAAGATGGCAATGGAAAGTCCCTAGGTGCATATTTTACAACCACTTGCCACAATTTGAAAATCTTAGAAATTTTGGTGAAAGCAGAGACATTTGAATGGAAAAGAAAGCTCCTAATTCTCAAGTCAAACAAGAAATCCCAGTTGTATTTGGGCAGGATATTAAATACGTTATTTGACTTAAACATTGCTGCTATTGTTTTATCAGACAAAGATTAGGAAGAACTGGCAGGAGGAGTAAAAAAGAAAAAAATATATTGACATTGATTATTTTTATGCTATTGCACAGATGGGGTAAATTCAAGAGGTAGTGCTAAAATGATAGAACTTAGTTAAAGCCTTTGCACCTGCTCTGGCAGATGGATGCAATTAATAACAGAAAAGAAACAGAACTCCTCAAGTAAAATTGCTCCCTGAGGGTTAGGTTGTTTTAAAATTAAGCTGACACGCTTTTTTAATAAAATATATTAAGGCGGAGATGTGTTTTGAAGTGGGCTGTCTAGTTTACTGCAAACGAACTCATTAGTGAGGTGTATAGACAAACACAGGCCTGGCCCCACAATTAGTTTTCATACTCATTCTGCAAACAGATAATGTATTTTCTAGTTGCTCACAGTCAAGCAAATTGTTCTGCTCTATTTTGCATGGGAAACAATATCATACTTAAGTTGATTTCCTCCTATTGCGCATGAAAGCCTTGAAAATGTAAACCTGAGAGCCTTAGTCAGTAAAATTCTTGCCGATATACTTCCAACGTGCCCTTTAAGCAGTTCACTCCTCGAGAAGCCAGCTGAAAGTAAATTTCATTATTTGAAGTCCAACCAAAATTAACAAAGATGAAAGGCCCCATATTACAGTGTGTGTGTCTGTGTGTATATTTATATGCACACGCACACTCCAACTCTATCTGTATCTGTATCCAGTTACTACAGCCATGATGACCTAGACACATGACAATCTGTGGTTTTAAATTATTAGGATACTCCCTAGCAGTTTTGGCTCGTGTCAGCTGGTGTCTTCCCAAACAAATCCCAGGGAGGTGCAGGGTTAGCACAGGTCAGGGATCACTCCCTGGATGCAGGTATTTTGGGTGTGGGGGTATGAGGGGGTGGTGGTGCAATTTTAGTAAGAGGTGGCTACCAGCCCTGCCGTGCCATGCTGCCTGGCCTCAGGGCCCAAGAACAGTACAGACAGAGCCAAATTAAGCTTGTCTTTCCAAACCAAGGATAAAAAGAGTATTTAAATCCTTAGCAGAGAGAACTAATGCAGGAACACTGTATCAGTTGTACTGCAACAGCCTGCTGGAGCACCAATGGATTTCTACTGTGCACAGAAACTTTGAAAAGCAGTCTTTCTTTTTTAAACAGCAGTTTGACAGCAAAGTGGGTTAAAGTGTTACATTATTACTATTCCCTGTGTGAAAATAACCTTTTTTCATTTCTAGAAACCAGTAACAAAATAAAAACAAGTAGGCTTGAGGACTCAATGACCATGAAAAACGTAGTATACGTAGATAAGAGGAAAAGAAGTTAGAAGTAGCTGAATTCACTGAATAACAACCTAACAAAAAACTGCCATTGTTACCACCAGTTTTCTCTAAGTAATTACCCACTAAGAACACAAAAACAACTTAAATTATCAGTAAGAGAATTCTGAGTGCCACAGGTCACTGGTTTTGCTTTCTTCCTCTGACTTTGCTATGATAAAACAGGTAAATGTGTTGAAATCTATTTTTAAAGTTAACCTCAACAGTGGCTTGCAGCTTAACAAGACCCAAAATCATAAATAAATAGTTCATTTTTTTCTGTAGATCTGAAGAGCCTAGTATGCTTGAGGGCACTGTACAATAATAACATGAAAGGATTTTCCATTTGCTCCACTTCAATATTCTTAACAGCTACTACAGGTGACTAGGTAATAATTGGATTCTTGGGGGGCAAGTATTCATAAGACATTGTAAACTTCTACAATTGGCTAATGAAAATGTATTTAAGCAAATAGTCCTGGAACTTACAGGTATCTATTGTTACAATAGTTATATTTTATCCCTTTTTTTGTCTGTTTGCTTGGGTTGTGGTATGTTTTATTTTTGTTTTGGCTTTTGTTTGTTTGGTATTTTTATGGAACAGATGGATATAGGGCACCAAAACAACCATGGATTCTACTGGCCCTTAAAGCCTCAGCTTCCAAGGAAAGAGGGACCAGCTGCTTTCTGCTGGGGCACCACATGCTCTGCAAAGACCGTGACCTTGTCAGAGCTCAGCCATTAAACTGCTGCCTGACAGCACACCGCAGAATGCTACACCCCTGTGAATTGTTGCCTTTTCATAATATTGTACATATTCATCCAAAACACCAAGAGATTACTTTGAAAGTTTAAAGATGCTGGGATAGCCAGGGTATTGCGTTACAATTAGCAAAAAGTCACTTGACATTCAACTTTTGAAATAGCTGACTTAAGCTTTTACAAGCATTGCTACCATATCACTTAACTCGGCATCTTGTATACTGTATTAACCTTTAAAAAATTATACCATACATGAGGGCAATACCTTATCTTATTTATGCGGCTATAAATAAACTCTACATCAGACCTCTTCATTGTCCTTATGTTTCAGCGTATTTGGGCAAAACGTCATTTGAAACATGGCAAAAAACCCACACAAATGAAAACAGCTTCCAAACCACATACATTGACTGACTGCAGAAAATCAATAATATTTTAATAGCTGGTGAACAAAGAAAACCAAAACAAAAGATCTCTCTTGCTTCCAACTACTGTCAATGGCTCTTTGATGGAATTCATTCAAGAGCAGCAACATAAAGTTTCATTCACAAGGCTGTCTAACAAATCCAGAAGAATGAGAGTCACCAGCAAAGCCAAAAAAAACCAATGCAAAAAACCAAACCACCCAACAAAACCAAAAGCAGTTAACAGATAGGAAAATACTGCAGTGGATAAATGTCACTGTTTAATTTTAATCTCGTCTATCTGTTTTTTCCCTGTCTACCAAGGAGCTGGGCTTTTCAAGAAGTTGTGTGACTTTGTCTTTCAGTAAAATGCCCAGGTCTGAAATCCTTACCTTACAAAGGGATTTAAGAGTTCAAAACAAGGCTTCTTTCACACTGTCTTGATTCCTTTATCATATCTTAACTCACAGCCACCTTCACTCCATTTTCATTACAGCATTTTACCAAATCCTTACAGCAGTCATCCAGACACCATCATGCAACTGGTCAGTACCTTAACTAGGCTGAGGATCAGTCTCATGTAACGTGGAATTCTCAAAATTTGTCACCTCAGATTCCTCATTTCCATTCTGTAGTGTTTTCATACAGGGATTAAAACACTTGTAAGTAGCAGATCCGAACTATCATGTTCTTCAGTATAATAACAAGCATAATAAATATTTAGTCAGAGAGCTTATGAGTAAGAGAGATCTGTGGAGGCATTTTAATTGTACATACATAACTTGGGGGCTTTAATTAGACATCAAACTTACCTATGCACCTTACATATAGTCCAAACAGAAAGACGCTCCTTCCCACAGAGAATCAAAGTATCTGACTTAGGTTTCTGCTTTGAATCACCTTGTGGTCTCTCAATGGAGCTATACATAGCAGATTAGCTTCTTAATTTAGGCTGAGAGCCTGAAGTTGGGCAGTGGGAACACCCTCTCGCATGTCCCTCTGGACAGCTACATTAACATACTGCTGCTGGCCTGCGTTAAAATATTCCAGGTGACCAGGGCCTTCAGCCACCACCCTTTCAAGAGTCTTTTACCCTTATGCACCCTGTAGATCCAGTGGGCAAGATAAGTCCTTACATTCTCCACTGCTAACAAGCATATGCCTCAAACTTCAAACACGTGGCAGCTGTTTGCTCCTCCTCCATCAGCTGTCTTCTATCAAACAGTCCTTTCACTCTGCATGCTTGAAACCACAAAAGCAATGCTGTGTCTTCTAGTCCTTTCATAGCATAGTATGCAAAAGCGTGACCCATCTTTAACACCCTTGATACTGAAGCCATAGGTATCTCTTTCACCTGCTTCTCCCAGCTGGCTTGCTTCCAACATACATTCACACAACCCTCTGAGGACTGTAATTCCCAGAGTATCTGTACTTACTGTACAGCATAGGCAATAAAAAAAAAAGGCTGTTTGAAAACCACTCGCTTTCCCCATAGAGCTGGCTATTCTCTTAATAACGCAACACACATACGCAGAGATGCAGGGAACCAAGCTGCTCACTCCTGCTGGCTCTGCACTCAGATGAACTGCAAGACAACATGACTCAGCCCCAGACAGCTACCAAGTGCAACTCACAGATCGCAGCTCTTGGCAGCGTGTGGAATATGAAAAGAATGACATAACAACAACCAAAACAAAACAATCAAGAAAAAGAACCAAAGATTTATCAGGTTCAGAAAAGATGTCAGATCCTCTGCTTTATCCACAGCCAAACAAGAGATGGCAAAAGAGCGAGCAGTCACTACCAACCTAATCTTATGCAAGCTGAGCTCCAAACAAAAAAGGATAGGGAGGGCTGCCAAAGAAGTTTTAAACCAACATTTAAAACAACACAGGGAATTTACAGAGCCTACAGTAAAATGAGAAGCTTCCAACCCACTTAAGGCAAGCACCTGCCAATTCATACTTTAAAGCTATAGAGGAACAATGACCTTTGAGGAAGACACTACTGATATGATTTTATTGTTGTATGTGTGCCCAGAGGAGTAACTTGACACATTTTAAATCAAGGGGAAGATACCCACACTAAAAATACCTATAAATGACAATATAAATAAAAGGAACGCGGAAACACTCTACAACTTCTTGTTTTTCCTGACTGCTATTCCATTAAAAGCCAAAAATGAGAAAAAATAGGAAAAAAAAAAAAACTAAGAAAAAGGGCGAAGTATTTTAAAAAAATCTTTGCAAAGTAAACTACTTTGGAAAACACACTCGCTGATTTCAGAAAACCAAAACTTAAAAACACTCCTCTAATACAACTGTCTTCAAAACAGCCTCAAAGCTTTCAAGTGTTGTCCTTTTGTTTCTTTGTATGATAATTAATTAGAAGATTAACACTTGCAAAGCATAATTACTCCCTGGAACATCTTCAAAAGAATTTGAAATCAAGTGTCTTGTACCCTACGCAGGCAGAAACCCTCTTTTCTCTCCAGCATTCACATGTAGAGTACACAAATCTGAAAGGAAAGAAAGGAAAACTCGCCCTAAAACAAAAGCATAACACACTCATCAGTTGGGTTTTATTTACCATATCCCCACAGAAAGTGCCAATATCAACATAAACATGCATAAAGGAACTTTTTTAACGAGAAAGTGTTTACATATTGCCTCACCGCCTCTCAGAGAGGTGGTGTGAGCCTTATGGGCCTCACCGCTTTGTGCAGCTCTACAGCCCATTTCCAACATGGCACATCCCGGCATTGGCTTAAAACAACTAACCCACCCCCCCTCAAAAAATAAAACAAACCAAAAACACCCAAGACAAGAAAACAGATGTACAGGAGGAAGAGAAGTTCCTGTTCTTTGTGGCCACAAAAAAAACCCCAACAAACTCCCAAAGGCGTGAAGGGGAAGTGCAAAGGCAGAACAGTCAAAAAGGCGGTAATAACAACTATTGATTTGTAGCCCACGCCAAGTGCACCAGGGGCACCACAACTTCACCAGGGGAGGGAGGGACACGCTGCCATAGCCCCTCACCATACCTTTCACCCCGGGAAACCCCAGAACCAGGGAGGAGCCCAGGCCCCCCCCGCAAAGCCGCTCATTGCCCCTCGCCCCCCAACAGGCCCCCAGCTGCCCCCTCAGCCCCCGAGCAGGCGGGCGACCGTGACGAGGCGGGACCGGAAGCTCCGCCTCTCCCCCTACGAGCCCAGCCACTGGTCAGTTCCCCTATCACTCTCAGCCCCCCCCTTCCCGCCCCCTCCCCATCTCTGAAGCCTTCTACCAGCCGCCACCCCGCCCCCGTCCCCAAGCTCCGCGCTCATTAGCTGGCGGGCACGTCAAGCACACGCAGCGTCTTCTTCTGATTGGCTGTTCCGAGGCGGTGGTTCCCGCCTGCCAGAAAGGGGGCTTGGTTCCCTGGCGTTGCCGCCCGCTCCCCTCCCGCCGCGCATGCGCGGGGCCGAGTGTTGTCCTGAGGGGGGCGGGTGGGTATGTTCCGAGGAGAGGAGCGGCCGCCAGAGCGCCGCGGGGAGGGGGCGGGAGCCGTAGCGGGGCCGCCGCCGCCGGGGAGCCAGCCTCACTTTCTAGGAGTGAGGGGAGACCTCAGCCTGCCGGGGGCTGCGAGCGGTGCCACATACAGACCTGTGCGTGTGCCTATATCTATCTATACCTCTCTCTTGCATGTGTCTATAGGCGCTCTCTCCGTACACCCACCCACCCACTCGCCCGCCGGGCGGGCTGGGCTGAGGTAGGGGCAGGGCGATGCGGGCGGTGGGGCAGTAGCTCCCCACGCTTCCCTGCGGCGCCACAGGGCAGAGTCCCGCGGGGCGGACGGTGTGTGCGCGGAGCCGGCGTGGCCATCGCCAACGGCTTTCCCCCACACCGCCTCTCCCCTCTCCCACCCCCTCCCACCTCCCCCCGCTCCGGCGCAGCGGCCGGGCCGGGGCGCGGGATGCGCTCCGCCTGCCTCCCGGGGCAGTGACGCCCGCCACCGGAGGGAGGAGAGCCTGGTCCGACGAGACGCTTCGCCTGCGCTCCGCTCCGCCGCCGCCCCGGGCTGAGGACGGGGGAAGCGGCCGCGGGGGGGGGGCGTTGACGAGCCTTCCCCCCCCCCCCCCCCCCCCCCCCGCCCGCTCCTGGCTGTTCTCGGCGGCTCCTCTCGCTCTTGGCACAAAGCCGTGCGGTGCGAACCTGTACGTATGCGTGCGCCGGCAGCCAGGTCCCTGCCTGCCTGCCCCCGCCGCCCGGGCGCTCGCCTGCCTGCCTTGCGGGTTTCTGCCTGCCTGCTGCTCTTTCTGCTTCCCCCCCTCTCCTGTCCTCCTCCTTTCCCCCCCCCCCCCCCCCCCCCCTCCGCTGCCGCGGCCGCTGCGCGTCTTCCCCTTTTGTTGTGTGGTGAGGGGCATGTGCCCGCTGCCCGCCGGTGCGGCGGCGGGGGGGTTGGCGGGGGGGGGGGGGGGGCCGGGGCGCGGAACCGGGTGGGGCCGGGCCATCGGGCAGCCAGGGCCGGGCCCCGCCGCGGGCGGAGACCGGCGAGGGGGGGCGGCGGCGGCGGTGGTGGTGGTGGTTCCCCCTCTATCCCGCCCGCTGTCGGTGTTGACACTAAATCTGGGATCGCTTCTGCCAGCGTAGAACGCGGGCCAGGTGGGTTCGCGCTGTTTGTTGTCATGGAAAGTTAAACTTGTTCCTAAACATGCCCTGGTCTTGCCCTTTCCTGCCCGCGGAGGAGGAAGTGTTAGCTCACTGGCTGCGGCCAGCTGTATGACAAGACGTTCTGGGAGCACCTTGTGAGTCTGTGTTTCTCTGTCGCGGCGGCCAGCTCGGCTCCCAGATGGCCAATTCCCTCAACGGCCGGAACCCGCGCAAGGGACGGATCCTGGGCTTCATCGATGCCATTCAGGATGCTGTGGGACCCCCCAAGCAGGCAGCTGCCGACCGCAGGACCGTGGAGAAGACCTGGAAGCTTATGGACAAAGTGGTGAGTGTCTCTGTGCCGGCCGTGTGTACGCACGGTGCGGAATGAGGCTATTTAAATAGGTACACATGGGGAAACGGTGTCTTGCTCCAGCTCCGACTGCTGCGCTGCCTGTGCCCGGGGAAGTAAGGCGACTTATGTTTTAGGTTATTTAAGCACCGTTTGTCTTTTTTTTTTTTTTTTGCTTCTTCTTTCTATGGCCTCTGGCTATGTTCTTTTTTTTTTTTTTAATCTTGGTTTGTGGAGGGAAAACAAATGTGTGTGTTTGCCTGAGGCTATTGTTATTTTCAGATCCTTTAAAATGACTCAAACTTGAAGAGCTGTCCTAATGAAAAGCTGCTTAACTTAGACTTGTAATCACATATTCTGTGTGTTTCGTGTTGGATCACATTGTTAGTCTGCAAACAAGACCTCTGAAGTATGAAACTTCAGTTAAGCTAATCGTCCTGTGAGACATGCTCATGATGGCAACATAGATACGTTTGTGCTTTTAGGAATGTGCGTGGGGACTGGGGGATGTCACTCTTGTCAGTTTAGTAAACAGATTAGTATGGCACGCCTAACTTTTAAGTGTGCGTTCTGCATTTTAATGATTTTTAAGTACTTCTACTCTTCATTTTGAAACTAGAAATACACTTTGCTGAAACTCATTTTTCAGGAAGTGGGGGGGATAGACCATAATTTTTTAGATCTTACAGTTCTCTGCACCAGGCTGATACATTTTGGTTAGTATTATACAAAGTGACAGCTTGTATAATGATAGATTAGCTAGGAGAGCTCCTTACCCATGGTAGGAACAGTTTGATTGTAACATGGATAACTGTGCAGGAGATGCAGGCACTCTGCTTTGCATATGTGGTGGTACTTCAGAGTTTCCTCTTGAAACTGCTGGGGAGTGAGGATTACTACTCGTTAGCCTTGGGTCTGTATGGCAAGCGAGTTATGACTTTTTAACTTGGTGATTCTTCATGAATTAGTGTAACTGTTTGCTTTCCCTGTGGCTCTTGTAAAATGCAGATGTTTAACGTTTCTTAAAGTTCATAAGTATTTATACTGACACGGTGGAGATTATTTTATGTTATATGCCTTGGCAAGTGGTAATTTCGAAGTATTTGATTGAGTCCTTGTATGCTGTCCTTTTTGTTGCTCCAAGAATAGCATCTGTATTTCCACCACAATTTCTGATGATGATTATAAACTTAAAACCCAGCCTTGATAAAAGTGGTTATTATCACAAAGACTTTGCTGGCATTTCCCTGTTAATGATCAGGATGCTGTAAACAGTGAGCATCCTGTAATAAGACCTGCAAGTATAAATACTTGGAAGCAGGCACTCTTATTCAGTAGAAAGAAGTTTTTGGCTTGGAAACCAGGAATCTGTTTCGTCGTCATTGAAACCACGTGGGGAACGTACAGCCTAATTTTCCCCTGTGTCAGGCCGTTTACAAATCTATATGGTAAGATTATCCCCAGATTGGTTTGTATATTCACAGTTACCAGAAAAACTTAATCCCACTGCTTGGACTTGTGGATTGCTTTCACTCAGCCAATATAGGATAACTGTATTTGTCACTATTACAGCAGAGCATCAGAACAGCCAGTAAGGCCTGTTCTGTAGAAGTCACTGGAAAGGCTGGACATTGCTCTGTGCTTTCTTTTTTCATTGTACTGGATAAGTGTCCTCAATTTGGATCTTTAATGTATCCTCTTTAAGCTGCTCTCAGTTAATCAAATTTTATTTCCAAATTATATTAAAGTATACCAGACAGGATGATGTCATAGTGTGAGAATGCTGTAGCTTGCTGCTTGAGTTTTCAGCATTTGGTACTTATAGTGAAAGGATGTGTTTGAGTAAATTTAATATGTTGGCAAACAAATTTAAGTCTCTTAGCCTTATGTGGCAGTAGGCACAGGAAGGTCATTTTCTCCTCTGCCTAGATCAAAAACAAGGATTAAAATCAGAAATAGAAACCTGCTCGATCAACTGTTGTTTGAGATCCCATTTCTGGACTGTGCCCTACGACTGATTTCTGTGGTAGGTCACTGATCAAATTAATACCTAGGGAGGGCAGGAGGCTCTGCAAAGTCGGTGGGGTGCCACCCATGGTAAGACTGTGGCTTTGAGGCCTGTTTTGCTTGTTGTAATAACAGTCATTATCCTTGTTTATTCTTTAACTAGAATAGCTGTGATAACCATCTTTTGCTGCAGTGAGGTAGCTGAAGTTTTCTCCCATTCTAAAGATGTTAGGGAAAGAGAGAATGGAAACAAAGCAAAGCTATTATTTTGACCAAAGGATGAAAAAAAAGAGCAGCCTTAAAAACTAGGGGCAGACCTCAATGATTTCTGGTTTACATTTCTTTCTTTCTTTCTTAAAATTGCCGTTCTTTACCTTTCCTTCATTTCTTTCCATAATTTCCTCCTTTGGCAGATGAGATTTTCTGTATGAATTTGTGTTCAACAGTAAGGGATTAACCAATACTACAAATATTGCTACTCTGTAAGATCTATAGTGCGATAGTGGTTTTATGGTGTACGTAAAAGTTCTGGCTACTTAGATACCATGCAAACTTGTCTGTGTAGAATTGGTTGTATGTCATGCTTTGGAATTATTCAGATTTCATGGTAATGTTTGTTTTTCATGGGCTGATGCTTTAGCTGTTAGAATAGGCAGAATGATGCAGTTCTGCTTAAGTGTCTTCTCTTAAAACTTCTGTTACCAGTTTGAGACAAAATCAAGGATTTTGAGAGAGTTCTTTAGCAGGACAGACTGTTGGGATACTGCTCCTGGTTAAAGCCCTGTTCGTAAAAGTTACTGTGACACACTTGCAGGGAATAGAAAAAGCAAGTGTTGTAAGTAATCAGTGAATGTGAGTTGTTATCTGTCTGTATATATCTGCATCTTCCTTTTTATACTTTATCCACAGGGATCTGTACTTTTTGAGGTTTACTGGTATGTCTTCTTTCTTATGTGAATTTACAATACTGACTGCATTATTAGAGGGGCATCAACTGTTAGCATGAATGTCCAGTTTCCCTGCTGCTTTTCTCATGGGTAAGCAGTAGCTTTACCATTAAGAACCAAAAATATTTTGTTTAATTCCTTTGCAATGCAAAGGATAATACTCCTTTTATGGTTTGGAAGTCTTGCCCTGCTTTCCAGTGCTAGAATTGTGTAAGCAAGTTTACCATGTATCACTGAACTTCTAGCAAGCAAATTACTTCAAAATAATAAATAAAAATACTACAAAGTTCATATCCCGTAAATAAATAAAAAATAATATTGTTAACAAATGATGCCAAGTCTTCTTTTAAACTATGCATAAATTACATGGGACTTTTTAGATTCTAAACCTAATGATTTTAAAACCTAGAAACTAGCTGTGCATTATTATTATTAGAAGATAATGATTATCTTGAGAACAACTTTGGGAGAGATTGCCTATTATGCAAACATGGGAGTAGTTAAGTTAATTTACTGCTTGGGCTATTCAGAGTTGGCAGTACTGTTGTGCACACTTTACTGTTGCGGCTTTCAAGCTGATAAAATTGTGACACATTCTGAACAGGATTTTTAAAAACAGGAATATTTTAGCAACTTTCAGTCCCTTTTCAGTACTCATGCATTGGGCTTGAAAATAATTATATTTTCTACTGTGAAGATTAACGATATTGTCTAAAATGTTTGAGCACTCTGTCATGGCCCACCCAGTTGTTTGGCTATATAAATGGGGATGGCAATTTGATTTACTATGTAATAATTACCCAAGAGCAAATTAGAGTGCGTCTCCAAAGCTCATACTATTGACTTAGTGACTAAAAGCTGTATTACCTCTGTAACTTAGTAATACGGTTTCCTTTCGACTAACACTTGTGGGCATCCAAGTTTTCAATAGCATCTGAGGTTACAGAGCACAGTAGTTGAAACTGTGTCTGTGTTGGTTATTCTTTGCACCATTTTATGTAATTGTTACATTAATGTGCAACCTTCCAAATTAGTTAAATGTCATTGTTCCAAACAGGATCTAGAAAAGACAATCATCAATCATAACCATGGTATTCTTCAGTGTATTACCTGGTCAAAGTTGATAAGAAGGTTTATGTCCTCCGTACACTGTTTACGGAAAAAGAATAAAAATTTAAATGGAGAAATGGAAGCTTCTCTTTCTAACCATAAGAAAGTTTAAATGACCCTCCAAAGTCAGCTGTCCTTGTGCGCATGTAGTGGCAGCATAGTTATTGCTTATTCCTGCAGTATGGAAACATATGGCACAGTTGCAGTGTGGTACCTGTTGAACAATCACTTACTGCATTCTCAGCTGAAATGATGGGTGATTGGTCACCTCTACTTATATTTTGACGGGAAGGCTTCTTTCAGAAAGAAAATGCATCTTTCTGTGGAAAATAAAGTGCATTGCAATTAAGGTAATTTCTGGCAGGAAGAAATATATGATGAAGCAGCGTAATGTTCAGATTAATCCATTTTCCTGATTAGTCCCTCCCTGACTAAGTTCCTCAGAATTCATTGTTGGTAGCATTGTGTGTTGTGGTTTTCTGGAGAATTGTTATGGTGCTTTACTGCAGAGCTACCTTTCTGCTGTCTATGGTGCATCAAAGTGTTTTTTAATACTTTGACTTTTTTGTACCACGTGGCAGAAGATACTTGTTCAGTAGATGATTTTGAAGTGTAATTTTGGAAGTGTGCAAGCACTGGTGATCTGATTGTTCTAGTACGTTCACTGCAGCTGAAAACAGTGTAGAGCGGATGTCCTACTCATTAGATACTTATTCTGTTTTAGTTGTGTTACTTTCCTTGTATTGTCTTTGTCTAGCATTAGGTGTTTAAATAGATTGTGTTAAGGCTGCTATGCTTTGCTTGAACAAAAGTTCTTTTGTCAGAGTCCAGGGCTTTCAACTTTGTTTGCTTTAAAAAGCGAATAAAAGATAAGTTTTCTGCAAGAAATTAATTGTCTAAAAACAATAGGCATCCATTACTCTAATCTCTGAAGATGCTATGAAATATAACGCCTTATAATTTAAGTTAAATATCTTCAAAAATGCTATGAGTAGCGGTATTTATTTTGTGTGGGGTAGGGGGAGTGGAGAGGAGAGGAGGAAAGAGAGGGTAAAGTTTTTTTCTCCGTAGGCACTAGAGTAAGCTTGTCTGGAAGTTCCTGAGTTAACTGTTTCAAAATCTGTTTCTGGTAGATTAGGGTAATACCTTAGTTTTTCACAACCAGAAATGCGCTCTTATTTCTCTGATTCTGGAGTAAATACTTGGATTTACCCCGAGTGAGCTAGTGAAAGGAGCTTAGCTTTGTCTCAGTTTATCTCAATGAGAGAAAAATTTCTAACTTGCTGACTGACTGCTTTTCATTTTTTAGACTGAATGCTTGCTAAATATATACATGCTTACTTCCAGTCATAACAATACACAAATCACACAGTGATATGATTCATGTCTGCTGTTAAAGTGTTGGTGAGGGTTTCTTTGTAAAGTGCAATATGGAGGTCTTTGTTTTTGGTTGTTTTTGTTTGTTTTTTTTAATTATTTTGTTTTGAGTTCTGTTTTCTTTTGAAGAAAGGTATGTGTGCCACTTCTGGTTCCTTGGTAAATCTTTTGCGTCAGCAGATGTCGTTTCTTATTGCTTACTTTTAATTGTGAACTGCTGCGGTACGTGTCAGGACATCCTGACTCTGGAAACCATATGGTTTACCAGCCATCTCTTTACAAACTTACTTCCTTTGGACTGAAACCTTGTGTACTCTATAAAGTGAAGAAAGCCGTGTACTACTTCACTGGATCACTCACTTGAACCAAATGTTAGCATTTTTTCAATAAGAATGCTTAAGACTAATTGAGTTGTACTGTAGAAGAATTTTTGTATGACTTCCTTAAAGGCTTGTTCTGGAGTCGAAGGTTCTATTAATGTGCTGTATTTATCTCTATAAATTCAGCAGAAGGTGAAGCCTTGTAAACCATGATGACCACAGGATCCTGTTTTGATGTGTCTGTGACTGTATGTAATGCTACTGGACTCAAGACTTTCTAGAACATCTGAAAGAGAAACTAATTCTTCTTTATAAAGGAATGGGGTTTTTTGTGTAGTTGAATGGAGCGACTGTTGAAAATACAGCAACCAGCATAAGCACTTTGCTTTTTCCTGTTGTTTTTATATTTTTAATTGTATTTCTAATAGATATGAAACCACTTACATTGCTTGTTGGCACATCTGATCAAAAAGATAGACTTCAGAAAAAGAATTAATTCTTTGATCATGAGATTTAAGTTAGGATAAATAAGCAATTCAGAATGATTGCAGCCTTCTGCTTGTGGTCTGCTCTCATTGCTGACTTTTTCCCCTGAATAAATATTTTCCTCATTTCAGCTTCTTTTTTTCCTTGTGCTTGTTGCTCCAGAAAGTTGTAATGCCTAATCAGGGATATTGATTTGTGTCATCTGTAGTTGGCTTTGGAAGAATGTCAGTCTTGCTTCAAGTTTTCACTAAATCAGAAATCACAGAGAACAAACGTTTAGATGAAAAACGTCTATGTTTTTCATAAAGGTTTTCACTTCTGTCTTTGGGTTTCCAGTTCTTCCAACTTTTCTACAAAAATAAATTCATGTATGTCTCTGCATGGATGATTTTCATGTCTGTCTACACGTGTAAATTCTTTGCTCACGTTTCTGAAATCTCCTTAAAGAGTTCTAGCTGTCAGCTTAACTTCAACATAACTAAAAGAAAATGTTTAATCTCGTTCATAAGTCTCTCTTGTTAGTTCCTTTCTTGATTTTCTGGGGTGATACCATCATCTGGTTGTCTCTGAATCTTTCAGATTGAGATGTGATTCACAGACAAATATAACCTCCTGTATCAATCCATTCACCTAAAACTCTCATCCAGGTATTGCTGTTTTGTGTATCAGTAAATTCAGCTTTGCTTTTCTGACCTTGGAAGGAAGAATGCCATCCTATCCAACCTTTACTCTTTGAGAATGCTGCTGCAGGCATCTCCTAACTTGGACCGTATTGTCCTTTTCTTTATCCTGGTAATCCTCTCTTTATCACATGAAATATAAACAAGTTATGTTCAGTTTCTAAGTCTCTTGCTGTCTCGCTCTTGCAGTTATGGATCGCAGTTCCAGACTTCATCACCTGATGAGGAGATGACCAAACATCTTTATGCTTTACTTTTTTTTTTGGTTTTGTTTCCTTCCTGCATCTTCCTCAACTTGGGAGGAATTCCTTTATGAGCCACTAAATTCTTTTAGAGCTTGCCTCGAAACTTTTCTGTTTATATCTAGAAATACTTAAGTACTAGTGCCCTGAACCACTCTTTAGTGTGTTGAACAGTGTTGTGTTCATGTATTCATATTTGCCTGCATCCATCTGCTGTCTTTTTGTTTCTTACCGAGATTGTAAATTTTGCTGTGGGAAGGACTGTGTATTCTAGAACACGTCAGAAGGGTTCCTGATCCATTACTTGGTCTAGTAGGTGAAAGAATAATAGAAATTACTAAAGTAACAATGGATCAGTGAAATGAGGGCAGCTATTGCAAATTTCATGCTTTAAATACAGGTTTTGAATGGTGCTAACATTTCTATAGTAGTTACGAGTTTGCACTGTTCTAATGGTGCTAGACTTATTACTATTTTTTATCACTTGTTAGTGCTTGACTTTCATCCACTCTTCTCTCTTCACTTTTCTATCTGTGACCCCAGTTCCTTAAATCAAATTGCCTGGTGTGTTTTTCTGTGTATGTGTCAGAGGGGGAAAAACAATTATGTTTGCTTTACTGTTTGTGGTGCATGAAGGTCTGTTAGTGGCAACTGTCTTAAGGTAGTGAATTTCTTAATGGTGTAGATCTAGAAATTGAAGGAGGGGGGTCATCAATAGTGCTATAACTTTGAGTGTATAGAGGTGAATGTTATAGGATACAAGTGTTTTTTTTTTTCCACCCCCTGGAAATGCTCAAGACTGCACTTTTTTGGAGTTGATACATTGGTAGGAATAGGAGTCTGCTTTTAGCAGTATTAAGATGTTTTTAAAGCCTCGTTAGTTACCTCAAAAGAATGTCAAAGTCACTAATATATAATGTGGTGATCTCCAAATGATACCTATAAAACTCTTATAGCACATGGACTTAATTTTTTCTTAAGTATTTGCATATGTACAGCCACACACACATGTCTAGAATGTGTCCCTCTGCAGTGTTTCAGCTGAGCGTGGATAGCTTAATGCAATAGCGCTCAAAAACTACCCATTAGTTTCAATCCCTTTTGCTTTCTGGTATAGAACATTACAGAACAAACTTACCAGAGAATTTAGGTAGCTAGGAGTTAATTACTCTAACCTTGTACGTATATGTTCAGGAAATAGCACCTGTACGTTCTTCTTTCAGAAACATTTCCAGTGGAGACTAGATTCGAATAAAGGTGTTCAATTCATCTGAAGCTTATTCTTTTAAGTAATATATATTATTCAATTAATTTTTGTGCCATTTGGGAACATGATGACTCCAAGTCCATTAAGTTGTTATCTTCTATTACAACCATGAACTGGAAAACATTGAGTATATAATGTTTTGTTTCCTGGTTTACGATATCTGTTTGTGAGTGACTTAATTTCTGTCTGTTATAGCTAATAGCTTTTGAACCACTGGTGGCATTCAGACCATTTTCATATGTGTAGACCTCTCAAACTTTAAATTCCTATAGGTTCTAAGAGGTTATATTGTTGGATAGAGAAAAGAGAGAGCCAGCAGATGACAAGGTAATTTGTAAGGTCAGTTCTTATTAGACAATTAAACATCCATAGGGAAGTTCACCTGCTGCAAACAGATCTGTACGAGCTGCTCTTGGCATTAGTTGTCCACTGCATTTTGATAATATACTCCTTAGCATATAGCAGGCAGGCAAAGACATTCTTACTTTAAAGGCAAACCCCCAAATTATGTAAGTAAGCTTGTTTGCTCTTTATAGATCTGACAGGATTAAGTTAAATTTTACATCCTTTGACATTAGAGACTATGTTGGGACTTCATGGAATATAAATGAAGTAGGATTTAATGCGTTGTGCCTGGAGGTTTGAGAAGTATGTTTATACCTTTTAATTTTAAGATGTCAGATCGGTTTTTGGCCCAATATATTTCTTGTCTTTTACATTCTCTTGTTTTTGCTTATAGGTAAGATTGTGCCAAAACCCAAAGCTTCAACTCAAAAACAGCCCACCTTACATACTTGACATTTTACCAGACACTTATCAACATTTGCGACTTATACTGAGCAAATATGATGACAACCAGAAACTTGCACAACTCAGTGAGAATGAATATTTTAAAATCTACATTGACAGTCTCATGAAAAAATCAAAACGGGCTATAAGACTTTTCAAAGAAGGAAAGGAAAGAATGTATGAGGAGCAGTCACAAGACAGGTAAGTGAAATATTTAAATATGAAGTAGATTGTCTGGCCTGTCTGCATTCTTAGCAGTGTTTGTCTGCAGCCATTGTGTTTTGTCATTTTTAATTATTTAAAGAGCAGAAATATTTATTGTTTGGATTCATTGACCCTGCAGGTCAATCAGTAATTTGCTGGATTTGTTCCACTGTGTGCTCTTATCTATCACTTTGTGACCTTTAAAACCAAGTGCATTTCCTTCATAAAACATTCATTTTATTGTAATTACTTGTTCACAGAGCCTTACAGTATGTAGTTTTTCCTCTGGCAGGAAGAAAGTGACTGTTACTTGGATTCAGCTTGACCTCCCTACCCCAGTTCTTAAAACTGTGAGAGCCATGATGGATATTGACTTAGAGCTTTCACAAGTGATGAAATGCAGCAAAACAATGTTCACATTTTTGAGCTATTGTGTGATGTTAGCATAAGGTGATGATAATGTTAGTTTGGTGCTGAGAAGCCTTTTCGGAAACCTAATGGGTTCCTGATTTGCAGTGGTTCAGTTTTAATAACAGGGATTAATGTCCGCATACACTTTATGCATACTCTTGGTGGTGAGTGAAGAGGTTTTTAATATTTGATTTTTATTACCTAATATTTTAAAAATACTATTTCAAGAACTTCCGTGCAAAATTTGTAGTTTTGTTTTGGGAAGGGGTACAGCAGTGTTGTGGCAATCACACTCTGCCATGTGTGGTATATTTTTAAATCTATTCAAATAAAAGATATGATGGTGTTTCCAGAGTCTCACCTTTTTAAAGGAGATGGAGAGGAAGTGAACGGAGGGTTGAGTCCCTGCCATTCTGTCTGCACCTGAGCTCAGAGGCAGGGTTGCATAATAGTTTTACAGCCAGTGAAAGTGTTGGTAGAAGCAGTGAAATGTCTACATTCTTGTAAATGTCACTGCTATTATGTTTGATTTATACATGTGTTACTTCCAGATCTTTAGCAATGATTATAGCTATTCAGTATACTGTGGTAGTCTCCTGTGCTTGATAGGGTTTCTGAAGCTTGCTTAACATCCAAGGAATTGTTTTTTAAAGTATGTAAAGTTTGTCCAATGGTGAATATACTTGGAGCAATTTGCCTAGGAGGAAGAGAATACACTGAACTATTTTAGTGATGAGTAAAGATCTCGATGAATGTTTTTTGTGTTTAAATTCATAAGTATGTAAAGGAACATTTTCACTGCAGATGCATTATTACCAGAACCCCTGGAAGAATTGTTCAGCACCGAGTCTATGTGTTTGTTTTTTTTTAATATCCCATTTGTTGTATGTACAGAAGTAATTGTGTTGCAAAGGAAATAAGAACCTCTTATGGTAAGGGAAATTTGACATAAATGGTTGCATTATGTAAACAGGTTTTATTTTGACTTCCCTATGTTGTATGAGACCCAGATTTACTTATGGTTTTGCTTACAGTTAGCAATAAATTAAAGCCAGTTTCAGTGTCACTTTTTTAGAAACAGTTGGCTATATCCTCTCTGCATTCATTCAAACAGTGTCTTAGTAACTGTATCTAGTTGCTAGAGTTGCTTTCTTCTTTCCAGTTATGCACTTCATCTCCTGCATAAGGGTAACAGTGGTGATATAAAGATGTCTTTTGTGAAGCAAACAGTTTTTGAAGAAGGTACAGATAGCATATTTACTGTCATTTATTTGGGCCAGTCTTGTGAGATAGCTGGAGAGGAGGGATTTTAAAACAAAGCATAGTAATGAAGTGCACTGAATCACAATAACTACTTCAGGGTCTCTAAATTTGTATTTCAGAAGCTGACAACTATATTATTTTGCCTCACTGATGAAGTTTGAAGCTTGAGGAAGGGACTACAATAGAAATGTTTCTCCTGTGCTAAATTTGTTAGTTGTGTTTCCTATACAAACGGCATTCTGACTGCATGTCAGAATGCTTAAACAACAACAAAAAAAAAGAGTAAGCATTGTTTCAGCAGTTCATGCCTCATGCCATTATAAGTTAAAGTCTATATCTTTGTGACTTCAGTGCACCCTCTTTCGTCTACTGGTAATGTTTTAACTGTATGCGTGCCCTAGTTTAAAGTTGAACAAAGGTATACTTGTTAGCTGAGCCCTGTGACTAGGTACCTGTTTGTTATGCAGTTCTTCAATGTACTTAATCGTGTTAATTTTTGGTAAGTTAATAAAAGAAGCTGTTAATGTTTTTCGCTTCTTTGCTTCCAAATATGCCTGCATTAACCTAAGTATGTTATTTGTTAACGTTATAATGCAAACGTATGAGTGGTCATTTAAATAAGTGTTTTTGCAGATATTTTGAAAATGACTGTCAAATTGAAGTGTAGTCAATGAAAAAAAAAAAAAAAAGGCAAGCCAAAAGCCTCTCCTGTTGACACCTGGCCAGCTTCTGTGGTTTTCAGTCTTACATTTCTGTTTTGTTTTCTGTTAGTATCTCTGTGGTTTCTGGATAAAAGGTTGTCATGAAAAAGAGAAACTGGCTGCATTTGGAAGCATTCTGTATATGTATCTGATTGGTATACTTTTGAACCTATTAGGGTTATTGAAGAATCTTTTCACTTCTATAGTGATATGTTTAGGAACCAGTGCCAATATACATACATGTGATTTTATTTGCCCAATGACACCAAAATTACACTCTTGTGAAGAATTTGTCATTAATTTTAGTTCTCGAAGATTCTGTGGGTGAAACAAGATAGTGTGCCAGTCAGATTATGTACAAATGGCTAAAACAAAAGCTTACACTGTGGTGGTGTTGCCTCTCAATCCTGTGTTCCATGTCAAACGCATATGATAGCTGTTTAAGAGTAGTTGGTGCTGTCGTTCTCTACTCTGTGGGTTGAGTCATGCTAAGCAGAGCAAGTACAGTTTACAAATTTGTTTATTTGTTTATGAATTGCATCTACCTTCTGGTTATGGCATCTAATATAAAATTATCTCATGTCATAGTCCTCTTGCCTGATGAAGTAAGAGATGATGTTCAATAAATTCTATAAACTGTACTAGATTTAGTCTGCACAGAAGTTTTTCTGTGTATAAAGTAATTTAAAGATTTTTTTTTGTCCCAATTTTTACTTTTGAAAGGTTATTAACACAGGCTTATTAAAATTACTGGTTCAGGTACATCTGCTTTTCTTAAAAGACTTTCTGTGACTTTGAGAGTCTGGGGTTTTGGTTTGGGTTTGTTGTTTTTCCTTCCCCCACCCCCCCTTGTTGTTTATTGGGAAGTAGACTAATGCTGGAAGGCATCACTGCTGTAAAGTCCAAACTTCTTTTTGTCTTTCTGCCTTCCAAAATTATGCATCCAGAAAAAAGAAAAACTTTCTAGACTGGCAGTTTTTTCAGACAAATATGATAGCCAGGTATAGAAATCAAGCACATAAGTTACAATATAAGACTAGAGGAGGAATAAAGTGGCAATGGGGAGATTACATTTGGGTTCATTCAGGATGCTGGTCTTCAGGGCTAACAGAACCATTTCTTGTTGATGGAGACAAGTGTGAGCTTTCCTGTGCTCACCTGTATATTGTGTCCTTGAAAGAATGTCTTGAGGTGGAATTTGTTCATTCTGTGTTTCAATATTGCATGCCTTCTGCTATATGCCCTTTACATGAGAACAGGAAAAGTATCGCACTAGGGTGTATACTTATTTTTAATAGTCTCTTAAATAATGCTTGGTTCAGCCAAAATTACTTGGCTGCTTGTTTTTAAGTGGCATTGCAGAAGTGGAATAGGAAGATAAGATGAAAGATGGATGTCTCTTAAGTAGTGGGTGGTACAGGTGAAGATGGCAAGAGGAGAAGAGCTGAGGTGGTTTTGGAGTTGATGTAGAAAGAAGTGTGCATGTAGGGAAAGTCAGAGTGAAGGAAATTCCTCAAGGTGGTCACAAAACCACTCTTGTTTTGGTACAGAAAGTCTTGTTAAATTCTCTTGCGCATCTGGCCATTTGGTGTCTTGATTCAAATTGCGTATTTCTAGATTTTACAGCTTGATTAAGTGTTTTGATTAAGTGTGCCATTCTTATATTCTCTAAGTCTTCTAGAGAGGCTTATGCCTATGGTTCAAGTGACAGATCAGGTTCTCCTTTGTTACTGTTCATGTTGGTTACTGGGTTTATAAAGTATTCCATTTCTCTTCCTTAAGTCTGTGCTGACAACTGAGATCAGTTAAGGTTCTTGAATCAAGTCCCTGAACTGGCACATCAAAGTACACAGCATTTTTGGTAGAGAGCTTTCTACTGCTGAAATTTCTAGCCCATTCCCTCCTTACTCTGAAAGTACAGACTTGGTAAGAAGTTACAAGGGTAAGCATCAGGATGGACTTCAGTCATGTCAGCTGCAATGCAGAAACATCCACTTACGTACTTCTGTCCTGTGGTGAGAGGTAGCTTACCCTACTTCTTGGAATTACCTCATCTTGTACCACAACCTTGGTGTTTTATTTACAGGAAGTTGGGAAGTTTATAACTTAGCTAGCTTTGTAACTTGTTCATGTCTCTAGACAGAGGAGACTTTGTTGATGGAGAGAAGGATAAGGAAGAGTATATTTTTAACTCAGGATGATTTTATTTGGACAAGTTAAAATTGTTTTGGCTGATGGTTTTCCTGTTTGACAAATAGAATGTACAGATTCAGAAAAGGATGTTAATGGCTCTTTTCATAGAGCCAATTTTGGCTATTAGTTAACATCACATAGATAACTCGGTAATTGTCAGATAGTAGGGTTTGCAACCTTCACCAAATGGATTGGATTTGAAGTTGTCATCTTGTGAAAGTTATTGGCTCCTTAGAATCCTGTGATTTGTCCCATTTTCAAAGCATATTATGTAGTTTTTGGTCCCCAGTAAATTTGGAGCTGAACAGTTAGGCTATACATAGCATGAACCTGTTGTCTGACATGATCTGTAAACCCCTGTACTTAAGTGATGTTAACTTTTTTGAGAGATCAAGTATATTGACTGTTTTATTCTAATTTTGCTGAAGTGAAGGCAAAGGGATGTAGTATTTGTCCTTTCCTCTCTTGTATATATTTACCTGTATTTTTAGGTGGTTCCTTCACTAGGTTTTTAGGAAAAGAAGCTGCCTTACTTTGCTTGAAAGGCTTCTGGACTGTTGACTCATTGCTCGAATTCCTGTGCTGTCCCTAGAAAACAGAGGACATGTTCTCTTTCAACGTATAACCTATAATACAGTAATTGAGAATGGAACTTGGCTACAATAAATAGCCTCTAATAAAGAGGCTACTTCTGAGGAAAAGAGAGTGCATGACTGATTGGTTGGAGTTGTATGGGAGAAGGAAATGCAATGAGGTTTTTTTTAAGCTTTTGTGTAATGGTGAGAGTTTCCACCCTCTTCTCTGCTCCCTGTTCCTTAGATGTGATGTAAAACCAGATGTGAAACAAAACAGCTTTAAGAAACCCTTTGGTGTACCTGAACCACATGAGTAATTGAGCTTCAGTGCAGACTTGGTGAAGCACAAGCCATTTGCTATTTTTGGTTCTAGTCTAAATTAAACAATGAGTGTTACACAGACACACCTTTCAGACAAAGAGACTCTTGTTGCAGAGGGCAGGTGAGAACACGTGGAGGTTACAAATAGTAGGACAGTGTTATGACAGCTTGTTCTCAACATAAATGCAAACAGGCTGTGTGACTGCAGTTGATGTAAGGCAATATTTAAATTTTTAGATGTTTTTAACCATCTTCAGTACTTGGGGGAGGGTATTATCAATTGAGAGCCAAAGAAGTATTAGTACCAAAATAACTTAAAGGTAACTATTTATTCAGATTACAGAGGAAGATAAGGATTTTTAAAACAACAAAAGATTTTAAATGAAAAAATAATGGCTTGTAAATTCTTATAATTGATTTAGATCCTTAATTCATATCTAGTTGGGTAGAAGAGGGGTAATATGTGCACTTCATTTGTCTTTTACTTTTTACTCTGTTATAAAATCAGGAAGCATTTTCTATGTTAGTGCAAGGTCTCTTTCAAACATCTTCTTACAAGTAATATGGTTTTGACAGTCACATCTGATCAGAGTTCAGCTGGTTGTGAGAGGATATACATAGTCTGATCTCTTCGTTGTTGCACTTTGTATGATTTAGATCTGTGAAAAGTGTATATGATAGCATTGCTAAATTAAGATGCCATAATATTTATACCTGCTTGGAGCAGGTTTGAAAGCTCTCAAAAAGCACAAAGTTAGGGGAATCGGTCCTGCAAACTTTTCATGTGTTATATATTAATTTCCTTTGTGATAAACCTAATGGCAGTTCTACTGCTAGGATTATACAACATGATTAATGCAGTGTCTATACTAACATAGTTTTGTACGTTGTTCCATTTCAGCTTTAGAAAGTGATAAAGGATGACAAAATGAGCCGGGAAGAATAGGTGGTTTTCTGAAAATACAGTAAGCTTGGTTAGAGAGGTCTGGAAATACTCTCTGATTTGGCAGGGAGGGTACTAGTACCCGTTTCTGCTTTATAATAGCTCTGTTTCTCACATCCCTTCACCGTACTTGTCTGCATGGTCTCTGCAGGGAACAGCTGTGCTTGTGGAGGCAGGCCATGGTTGCCAACTATAAATAGAGCTATGTCCTTAGGTATGGTAAAGCCCAGCTGATCATAACGAGATAGCAACTTTAGGATCTTCTTGAAGAACACACAGCACTGACTCCTGAATTTACCATGTAGAAAGGAAGGCTCCTGTAATGGACCTGAAAGGATCTTTTCATCATTCACTTTTGAATGCATGCTTGATTTTTAGAAAACTTGGTCTTTGCTTCTCTGTGTCAAAAGTATTCTATATTCAGTGATTATTTGTTTTAGGATGCCTTCAACACTACCTTTCGTGAGGTCAGCTACTTATGCAAGAAGAAACGCAGAGAAAGCTTTTGGAAGAAAGTGTCCATTTTTATGAAATGTATGTCTAAATATATAAGCATATCTAATTTTAATTTCAGGTTATAAAAATAAATGGTTTCCTTTCACTAATGTTCTGTGGCATTCTTTTCCATTAAAAATTAGAAACATGAAAGAATAAAAATCTGCTTTTATTCTATAAAGAAATGAAAAGGAAGTTGGGAATAATCACTTTCAAGTGGTACACTTGCTGTTCAGGTAGTAGAAGCTCTTTTGCCTGTCTTTGAAAGTAAAGTAAAGCCAGTTTATAAAAACAGACGTGCTGTAGTGATAATCCTTTTATCCAAAGAATGCTTGATCAAAAATCAGGCCATAAGACATGCTTGCTATGTATCTAAACCTATAGTAAAGAAAGTTGCACTAGCCTGTAAGGAGTAGGAAATAACCTTAATCTGAAAAGGAGTGAAATTATACGTTTTGATTAACATGGTCAAAGATTGAGTTCAGAACAAGAGAGACAGAATGAGATATTGATGGAGAAGATGATGGATGGAACTATCCAGTTTCATTCACTGAAATGTAAAGTGCAAGAAAGAGTACTTTGATAATTTCATGAAACTTTAAAAATATTTTATGATCATTTGACATAAATTTTTTTCTATTCTATTCTTTGCTTCAATATTAATAAAGTTAATTTACTTGAGTCATCTTAAAAATGGAACAAAAGAATTAGTATAACTATTTAGTAAGTTGTGTGCTTGGGTTTTTTTTTTTATCAGTGACTGCACATTCTCAAGTTAACTTCATCTTTGCAGATTCTACAATAATATTATGCATGCTCTAAAGTGAGGGAAAGCTTTAATATTGTTTAATTGATATTGGAGGAACAAGGATTTTTAGTTTAAAAAGTAGGTTTGCTGTTGTCTGCACAAAACAGTTTTGCTACCAGTAAGATTAATATGTTGGCATGTTTCTTTCTTTTATATTGAACAATTCCCAATGATTTAACAGCATATTCTCTGACAGCCAGTTTAGGAATATCATTTGCTTGAACTGAAAGAAAATGTGATATTTATATAAAAAACTGTTATATGAATGCAGCTATTAAAAAACCCCTCCAAACAGGAGAAATAGCACACAGAAAGGACCAACAGTTAATTGTGTCTGAAAAGAAGCACATCTTAACACATAATAAAAATTGAAAAGGAAATCAGTAAATGATCTTATTGAGGAATAAAACTTACTGCGCAAACAGCGAGGTGACTCTCAGCAGTATCTCATTTGTAATGTAGATGACATACATTTTGAATTTTCCTGTTTTGGGTGCAATGAAGGTAGAGCTAAAGGATTTATTGTTGAAATATTTTTGTGTTTGTCTGTAGCGTATGATAAAACGTTGTATGTTTTCACCATAGTTTGCTCAGATTTCACATATCGCAATTTTAGAGCTATCCGGTTTTGTAATGGAAGATCTTAACCATAATCTGTTTATTATCTGATTCTTTATATTGTGTGAAGTGAAATGTGAAGTACATATTGAAGAATGTATTGACTTTATACTTGCAAATATCTTGACAGATCAGAAAAATGGTGAACAAATAACTAATTATGTTTGTTCATTTCAGTAATATTAGGTCATAATAATTATGACTTCACTGTTTTTCTGGTATGTCTGATGTAAAGGTAGATTTAACTGTATTTCTTCCTAATGTAATATAACACAATAAACTAAAGGGGAAACATAAAAGTAGCAGATATGTAAGAAACAAACATTTTTGGGATGTATGATGAAAGATTATAATCAATGATCAATAGTATTAGCCCCAGCCTTGTATCTACCTTGCATAATGTAAATATGTCGTCTGATAGGGAGGAATACTGAATAATAAGCTATGGAAGTCTTACCAGCTCCTAATTAATTGCTATCTCTCCTTCTCTTGAGCTCAAACTCAAAGTATTGCACAGTGTCTATTCATACTGGTATGACTGGGTGTGGTGAATAGATGATCTCAGAAACTACTTGGCACATTGCAGGATTGGATTAGACCCTGGGTACTGGTGGCAGAAAGAAAAGGATCCATGGGCTTGGTTATAAGTGAGTAAAATAAGTGTCTCTTGCAGAGCCTGATTAGTTATATCTGGCATGCAGCAGTCACTTTTTTTTAGTATCTGTTGACTAACTTCTTCAAAGAACTGAAATCTACATATTTACTGGAAAATCTGTGGTCACTCCCTAGTTTACCTTTGTTATATTCTGTAACAAATTCTAGTTTTGCTTACACTAAGAATAAAGAAACATTTTAATAGGCTTAATTTCTTTTTTTTTGCGTGCCAGGCCTTAGTGCTATCCTAACTTCTTAATTTGTCCTGAAAAAAGCCCCAGACACCTTAATTGGCTCAATATCAGAAATACGATTGCCTTTTTAAGAGGAGATAAGTTCCTTTGTTACTTATCACTCTTAAAATAGGATATTTCAGGCAATACTGTTTAAAAAATGACTGCATGAGAAAAAATTTGCCTCTCCTTACAAGTTAAAGGGCATTAAATGCAAGACAGACAAACTTATTAGCATCTGTTTTCAAACTGTTCCAATGGAAAATGGTTCTTAGCCAACAGAATATTCTGTGAACTCATCGCAGAGTTGATTCTGAGTCACGAATGTCTGTCATGGGAAGTATGAAATGCAGGGTCAGCAATAAAACATCTCAGGTCTAAGAACATTTGTAAGAACAATGTTTATTTTTTTCAAAGAAGTCATTAATTGGTGAGACCTTACAGGTGTTTATCCAATAGCAGGCCTTCAATTCTAATTACTCTCTAGTGGGAGAGTGTGTAAAGATGAAGAGAAACACCTTCAGATTTTTTCACGTCAACATTTTAAACAGTTTGTGGGGCTACAGAGGATTAGTCAGTACATATGTTTTAAAAATTAAATGATCATATTACTAGATTATTTAAGGTTTAATATCAAACTACCTGCACGCTGTTCTTATTTTGGAGAACACTTGGTTTTGACAGAAGAAAAATCAAGAACTTCTTTAAACTCAAAGTTTTAAGTTTCAGCAAATATGGTATATAAGCCTTCCATCAGTACACTTGGAGTGGAGCTGTGTAAATTGTATTTAATACTCTATAAATGTCATGCCTGTTTATGGAAGATAAAATGCAACAAAAAGAGCCTGAAAACATTTCTGGTTGTTATTGTTGTTCAAATATACACCCTGTTGTGAAAATTCTGAAGTGGAGGTTGATGTCACAAACCTTGAACCTGTGTTCCAGCTATTATTTGTCATTACAAGTGATGACAATCTGTGTTAAGAACATCTGCTCGCCTAATAGACCATCAAGAAAGGACATGTCCGTCTTATAACTTAGCTTGTTTTTATCTTTTTTATTATTTTCAAGTATTTGTCTTTAAAATATTAGAAAAAAACCCGAGTGTTTTTGTAATGAAATATTGTCCTAACTTTCAGCTCTGAAACACTAAAATATGAAAAGTACATATTCAGTTGCTAGGTCATCTCGATAATGCCAAGTGGGCCATAATTAATAGGCTATATTAGTATTTTTGTTAGAACAGAGAGTTTGGACACCTATGCTTTATTTCTAGTTAGGTTACTTTGGTTACTTCAGTCATTGTAGGTCATCTACGTCTGTTCAGTATGATGCCTTTAATTCACAGTGCAGCACTTCCAGGTTTTCCCAGAATAAGAGTAGTATTTAGGGTTCTATGCTTTTGGCTATAGTATCAGAGTAATGGTGGATGATAGGAGCGCTGATAAAGGCTTGTGTCTGTTCTAAATTCATATGAATTTTTAATCCCCTTCATAACTGCATCTTACTGACAGCTCATTCCCAGTGGCCAATGCTTCAGTGTTTTTACAACTTAATGATACACGTTCTGTGCTGCAATTGGGAAAATACAGAAAATGTGGCATATATAGCCATTTATTTTTTTTGTCTGAGGAAGTCGTATGTCAGCAGGCTGAAATCCTCTCCCCTTTTTTAAATAGGCGTCTTTAGGATAGCAGACTGGAAGGTTATATCGTATGATATTTCTTAAAACTCTGCATATCCTTTTTTACTCCATAATTCATGGCTGTAGCAAATAGACAAAGATTCAAAGCAAAAAAAAAAAAAAGTACGTAACATCCTGTTCATGTGTTTCCTTTTACTGTTAATCCCCATAATTAATGCCCTATGAGGAATGGGGCTCTAATGACTTACAGAGCACAGTAATGTAAAAAGACAGTGCTCATCTGGGAGGTGTCCATTAGTATGGATCATTGGTGACCCAGTTGGTACGCAGCTGTCCTCCAGCCTATGCATATGTGGTTTCATTAACTCCACGCATATCTGTCTGACAGGCCGGTACTGATTATCTAAAAGGAACCTTGCCTTATGAAATCGTCTAAGTGCCACTGAGAAAGAGTAGTTTGTTATCTCTCATTTTTTCCACTTTGGTTGGGAAGAGGAAAAAAAATGGATGAGGGAGGCTGTTCTGTGAGGGTGAGTAACACGGGGCCTGGCAGTCCCTTTGAAATAGTCTTTAATGAAGCCCCATGCGAGGAAGAGACATGTTTGAACACCACACAGCAGTTTGTTAGTGGCTTAAAGGAAGTGTCCATATGAAACGCTCTTCTGAAAGGGCTAAGGGTTTTTAAGAGTTTTCATTTATTTGCCCTGTATGGATTTAGCGTTACTAATGCTAAACTGTAATGGGCAACATCAAAGATAAACATAGTTGGTTAGAATGTGAAAATATATTTTTAAATGGACTTAGAGGACAGACTGTTGGATGTTTGTTTTAAAAGTCAGTCCTTTATTAAATCTCTGATTACTGGGAACACAGTTTGTTATTGGAGTGGATGATTGGAAGGAGTTTTGACATAAATACTTTCTTGAAACCTATAAGCCCAACCCACTCAGCTATTGGAAAGGTGATAGCTAGGAAAGAAATTAATGGCTAAAATATTAGAGCAATAAATTAGGTGATATTTACTCAACATAAACAAAGCACCAAAAAGGCAACACCCACCTCCTAGTATCTGTCATAACATGGTAAAAGTATCTAGTGGCTAAATCTTTCCAATATAATGGAACAGAAGTATCATATCTGTTACAATAGTTGGAGGCCAAAGTTATGAGCAGCTGTCAGGAAAAAAAAAAGGAGTGTAAATGTACTGTTCCTCTGTTTATTTGCACTTCTTTTTTTCAGGTAATCCTCTACTCTGCAGCAAGTCTTTTCAAGACAATCATTTCCTCAGGCAATTACTTGTTCACACTTGTTTTAAGCCTGTTAGGGAGTTCTAACTGCCTTATGCTTGATGTGCATAAATAAACTGGCTGGGGGGGGATGGGGTCGACAATGACAAGTAAGCCTTATGGTGAAATCAGCTGACAGCTGTGAAAACATTGTTTAAGTTGTGGATATCCATGGAGCTGGTATTTAAGATACCTGTCATCCTTCTGTAGCCTTGTGGAACACCCATTCCATAAATGCCAGCCATTTGCTGTATAAACAGGAGGCAGAATATTCATCTCTGGAACATTGTGTACGAATTAGAGCTGCCAAGAGAAGAAAAAATTTCTCAAAGGACACGTCATGTTGTACTTTACCCTGTACATTATGCATGGAAGCTCCTACAACCATCCCGTGTGGTGACTTTTTTGTTGTTTCTTTTTGTGTTTGTTTTTAAAAGCTTAGCTAAGATAAGAAACTGGTGTGAAAGAAAATGGAAAGGTAATGCTGATTTTAGTACAACTCCCATGTACTCTGTTCCTGGATTTTCAGTTTGCTTTATGTAGCAGCAGATGGTCCATCTATTGTTTCATTATTCTTCTGGGAGTCTGACCCTCTATAGTGGGTGTGTGTTTTAGCAAAAAAAAGGACAACCAGACTAAGTCTTTTTGTAATGGATGCAACTCAATTTATTGAACTGTGTTGATGACCTCAAAAATTCTAGCTCTTAAGATTTGGTTTTATTTAAATGCTTAATATTGTGTCTAAGTTCTGTCAACAAAGTGTTTGGTTGGTTTTTTTTTAAGTATCAAGGGTAGTTCTGATTCAAAAGGATTGTTAACTGTCATAAGCGCTGTTTTGTGAAACGGCATAATTTTACCATATGCCTTGGGTTTCGTTTGAGATATTATGAATAAGCAGGATGAGTGCTTTCAAAGAGGCATTCCTGCTGTCCCACATCAACCATGTGGGCTTTCAGTTAAGCTTCCCAGGAAGACAGCAACATATGTGTACACAATGTGTGTATTATACTGGCGCCCACTCACAGTGTTAAAGATGTGTCAGCATTTCCAGAATAATTCCCTATTTTGAGAGCCTTGTTTTAGCTTGCATATGAAAGTTGGCCCTGTGTTGGAACTTTACACGCAGTCTCAGCTATCGTAGTTTTCAAGTGTGAATTTTTGCCAGGTGAACGTAAACTGGATTAAAGTATTGTATGCAAATTGAATGGAAGATCTCTAGAGACGTGGTGTCATGATAGACTCTTCCAACTTTTTAAACTCTGAAGTAGTACTTGTCATTAAGTGAACTGAAGCTATAGCGCATGCCGCTATTTTTGAAGAACTGTAAGAGATTTTTAGTAAAATAAGGTGGCCTTGTCCTTGGCCTTGTGACTGTTGCCTAGTATAAAAAGCGATGATATTTTTCTAACAATTATGTTTGAGTATGAGGAACTTCCAGTTTCACTGAATTTCTTTCAGCTGATTGGGGTTCTTTCTATCATCATAATTGCCTAGAATTAATTGATGTCTCCCTTACCTGTCAGATTAGTCTATTTTTATATACTGAGAAATGGGGTAAGTCTGTGGTAGGTTTCCTTGTATTTAAACCATATTCTGCCAAGTGGTAACATTTTCTTGATAAAAGCCTTTCTGTAATCCAGAAGCCATCTTGTTTAATACAGGCAGCAGGGCAAACTGTGTGGCAGGACATGCTGATTCTGTAGTACGTGGGTGGCTGTGTAGGAGCAGAGTTCAGATTGGATTTTGAAATCACCAGTTGTCTAACATTTAGTTTATGTGCTTAAACAATAACTTGCTACTATAGTTTAAAAAACTACATGCCATAACCAAAATGTTGTCATCTTATAAGCCTGGGATTTACTTCTGTGTGATTATAATTGCTGAGCAGCAGTTTTGTTTTGAATGAATATGGTTTCAGCCCTGCTTGGTTGAATGCCATCTAAAAACCTCCATCCGAAAGGCAAATGGTTTTGTAAGTAGGCCCGTGTTTGAGCAACAGCAGGCCAACTAGACAAGCCTGCAGTTTGAAGATAAGCAAATCAAGGTTCTTCCATGTTTTGAAATCCAAGTGGAGAACTGACACCCTTGGAAAGAGCTCTTCTGTACATCCCTGATAGGAAAGGTGGGCATAGGAAAGGATATTCCTGTAAAAACAGTCGTGCAGCTTTACTGGTTGCATTAGGACATCCAGATAGGTGGTCCCATGTTTCTGCAGTGGTAGATTATCCTTCTAATTATTGTTTTATAGGGAATGAATCCTACTCATGGCTTGCTTGAACCTCTTGAGAGGAACTAAATGTGCAATATATCAGTTAATTTGCATAGTGTCAGCAAATATGCAAATTGCTGACTTTTTATTTGGTTTTTGTGCCTCCCTTAGGAAACACCAGTAAATATTGGTACTCATTGTAAAGGAATATTGAATCAACAGCAGTGTGAGATTTTCTGTTTCTGTTCTGAACCCCCTGTTAACACACTCCCACCAACCAATCAAAAAAAAAAACCCCACAAACTTCAGAGAATCTTCTGGAACCTGAAACTTTGCCTGCGAAGAACAATGAGCCCAGATGTTGCAAGAGCTTACCCTCCTCCATGAGCCAGAGAGGTTAAATCCTGAAGCAAACAGTAATGTAACGTTTTGGCCCTTTTTTGGGGTGGGTGGAGGTTGCGGGGGGAAGAATGATCTAGGTGATGACCTGGACCTGGATGTAATCAGGTAGCCAACAGACCTCACAGCACATTAATATGTTGGGTACACAATCCGACTACCTTTCTGATTAGATGAATTACTGTAGCCTGAGTTCCTTTTAATGTTAGTCCAAGAAAATTGTGTGGCTGTAGTGTCGTCTGCAGGTCACTAAGGCATTACATCTTGTATTAAGCTGTAATTTAGAGTGTGATAAATATGCATAGGTGGTCAGCAAATAATGTGTTCTGCAGTAAATACCTTTGCAGGATGACGGTCATAAATGTCATTGGAAGACTCAGGTAGTCTGTATCCTAATTTTCTCTATCTGCAAAATGTGATTATTTACTTAATTTATTCATGTTTGTAAGTACTGCTATCTTGTTAACATTGTACTGATGTCTGATTAAATTCCTTGTCTGATGCACGTGCTCATGTTTATATTTCCTCTGAATGCTTTGCAGCAAAGATGGAAGCAACTTGCAGTAACTTTAGACAAATTCAAAATTTCTTCTAGGCCTTTATTTTTTAAGATAACATCTAATAATATTGGAACAGTGACGGATGCTTATGCAAATCTGTGAGTGTGTGAAAAGATTCTGAGAGTTTGAGAGTTATTTAAATTCCATATAGATTTGATTCTGCTTAACAAACTGTACTTGGTAACATCCTGGTTTTGTGATCTTTCTGGCATTTTTCATGAAGACCATACATTTTCTGGATTTAATATTGCAAAAATACTTTTTATTTATAACAGCATACTCCATTCAAGTGCAACTAGGTGACTGCTAAAATACATACCCATCATAACAAAAAAAAAAGTTGTTCGAGTAGACGTGGATTAGTCATATTTCTTATTTTACTATTATTTTCATGACTATGAAGTCCTTCATGCCCTGGAGCTCCCATTGTAATAGTTCTGCTTCATTTTCATGATCGGCCTTCCCTCCCCGCCATAGTGTTGCTAAAATGTCCCCAGGGTTTCTTCTTCCACAACGCTTGATTCCCCTCTGGATTTAGGATGAATGTATGGACCCCTGGGGAGGAAAAATAATATAGTCAGCAAATATGCCTGTCCATGACTGCAGTGTTATAAGGTAGTTTTACACTGGCAGTTGAGATTTTACATACTCTTTAATATAATGGAGAGAAATAGGTAGTACTAATGCTGCCCCATCAAGGACTATTCAAACAATCACATGCATTTAAATAGATACTCTTTCATCTTTGAATAATTGCAATACATGTCTATTTTGCTAGTTCGGCAAGTGTTCACCAGACCTTCACAGAAAGCTTACTTTATTCTTTTTGATGTCATTAGTATTTGAGTGGCAGTTTTATTTGTATAGTACTTTACCTCTTCAAAGTGGTCTTACAAAGGGTAGTTAGATTTTTATGTTCAGAAAGATTTATTTTTAAACAACTGCACTTTAGCTTTTTAACTTAGATACTTGATTATGCTGGGAGTTTTGCTTTGCTTCTCAATTCAATGTGTGCCCTGTCTGGTATAATTTGTTTGGAGAAATCTGCAAATGAACTACTAGAGGATATCTACTTGATGTAGCCTAAAATTGTGCTTTCCAAAGTAAATAGCAGAAATCTTTTCTCACTGTTCTGGTCCTAACAAGATACTAATAAGGTATTAAAGCTACAAATTGATTTGAAATTCTATTTGTAAAGTGTGGGACAAAGCAACGTCATGGAGATGAGTGCTAAAAAAAGATCAGTTTACTTCTACCCCTCCATAAGCAGGTTGACTGAGTTTGGTGCAGTCAGAGTTGGGATATATTACATTTGGCTTTGTGCTGCTCTTTTGAGTAAGAATTTTAAAAGGTGTTAGGTATGGCTGGAGAGGGTTGGGGCATAAAAGCTTGCAGGAGAAGAGTGAAAGAGGGGGAAAATACATGAAGTCCTGACTGACCCACACTTGAGTCTGATAACAGTGGCCTGTGACTTTTTGGCAAAAACAGTAAATGTGAACAGTGTTATTCTGTTTTCTGTTATAAGGTTATTCATTTAATAGCCTATGATCATTTATTTAGTTTGTATAAAAGCAGGCAACTCCTCAGATTCTCATCTCTCTGAATCTCCTTTTTTGGATAGAGGCTTAGTCATTTAGAAGAGTTTATCATATTTATCAACAGAGTTCGCAAGGAGCACACACAGAATTCTGTCTGTGTGACTGGACATGTCTTACTTTCCCCTTGCAATATGTGACCTCATTGTTTTGTTACTGAAAAATCAACATTCACAGTCAATAGCTCTCTCCAAGGAGTGTTTCAATGTGTGTAATTTAATTTGATTCCATTTGGTTATAGTATCTGTTTAATCTGGAATTTGTGGGTAAATTGGAGAACGAACTAAGTTTATCCACATCCGTTAAGTCAAAGCTAGTTGAAGGGTTTGAGTGTTCTTCACAGCGAAGAACTAAATAACATTTATTAGACAGCTGAGTGTCTATTCAAATCTAACTTGCCCACCAGTAAACTTCTATTTTGTTGTGTGGTTTTTTTTAAACTTAAATGAAGTGGCATAATTGCAGTGCTTCAGTTTCATTTTCTCTGTCCCACACCACAGGTTTTAAGTGGAGTGCTGGGCAATGGTTGTCCAGAAGTCTTCTGAACAGTGAGATCCTGCCCATCCAAACTGCTGCCTCTGCTGCTTCTGCCTCCATTCCATCCAATAATAAGTTTATATGAGGAGTTAGTTTATGCATATCAAAGTTACATGCATGTTATCATGTCCCTGTCTAAAACTTGATGAAAGATAAATGCACATGTGGACTTGTTTCTTAAATAGTATTTTGAAAGCATTGTTGCATTGTCTTTCTGAAAGTTGGTATGTGATCATATCTAATAGTGTCAAACATGTAGACAAGGATTCTGAAGCATTTGATTCCCACCCTCAGCCCCCAATGATTGATACATGTTGTACAAAGGCCCACCTGTTAGTGTTATGTGTGAAATGGATAGAAGCGGGATTTTGACCATATTCTTAGCTTTTACACAGTATTTCATTCTTAAATCTAAAAGCATTTTTGTGTTTTCAACTAGAAATTGTGGAAATTGAGATCCAGAGAGGTGTGAAAGTAATTTTCCTAGGATTATTTCCTAGCTTGTTCATTCCAGTGCCAGGAAGCGTCTCCAGATCTTCAAACTCCTGCTTCAATTTCTGTGTTACTGTATCATGCTAAAGATTTTGCTGCTTCCATATTTTGGTTAGAAGAGGGAGGATACATAGGAAGATACTGGACTTTAATGAACCCCTTTCTGATGTAGGGAATTGCTGTAAGACCAGAACAATCTTTCCTGGAGGAGCTAGCACACTAGATGTAGAGTTACTAGGGCAGATTTGATTTTCATGTGGGTGGTCTCCAAGCTGGATTAAAAACTCCTTAAACATTGCCCAGCATCATCCATACACATATTGGATATAAGGAATAATAGTAGAACCACAGTACATAACTAAATTTCCATGAAAAGTTAGATTTTTCTAGTTTTGTTTCTTGAACAGAGCAAGAGTAAGTAGACTTAATCAATAGTAAGAATTTGTTTTTTAACTGCTTGAAAACAGGAGAATAAACTTAGTATCTGCTACAGTAATTGGAAATAGAGCATTTTTTGAGTTAATTACGTTTAGTAGAGGTAAGATAAAATGTTTTGTGACAGCACGTTAAAAAGGCGCCAGGTTGAGCAATAGGCATTAATGACTCATTCATGATTAAACCTATACTTGTACTACTGCTCTTGTATCTGAGTATTCAAATGTCTATGAGGAGGGAGTGAAGGTTTTAAAACTAAAATGAGCAGGGCCTGATTTTTTTTATTTTTTCTTTTTTTAATGGTGTAATTTTTATTTCCAAAGATCATGCTGAATTTTGTTTCAGCAGTACTGAATGAAGAAATGCTGTTCTCAAAAATTATAAGAACAGAAACAGTTCTCCCTGTGTCGGCTGTTGTTGCTGTGCTTGCCTGAATGTAGGGAATGCCGCAGCATCTCATGTTGAGCGTCTCCATTTTTGGTGGAGAAATGCCCTGAAATGGACCACAGTTCCTGAGCAGATAGTACTTTAGGACAAAGTTGGGGATACACAGAAACTAGTTTCAAACTTTGATTCACACAGCTCGTGAATTGAATCTCGTGGGAATCTTACTCACCTTTTACTTCTTTTTGAGTTGATAGTCATTTAGTTACCTTTCTGTAATGGAAATCCAGCCCCTTCTGAAAAAGCAATTGTTTTTAGTGTTGGAGAGCCAGTTCTTCAATTTTGCATCTTGTCAGACTTGCATTTCCAGTGGATGTACTGATCTTAGGTCTTGCGTAATGGAGAATCACAGAATGGTTGAGGTTGGAAGATACCTCTGGAGACCGCCTGCTTCAGCCCCTCTGCTCATGCAGGGCCACCTGCAGCCAGTTGCCCAGGGACTAGAGGAGGGGAAAGAATAAAGAGAAAGAAAGAAGGTAAAAAGAAAAGAAGAAAACAAATGAACTGTTTTCATCCCAAATTTGGGGAAAGGCCCATCTCCTGCCTTTTATTTTGGTTCTTACAGGAAGCAGTCGTAGTTATGTATAAATAACTGTCCTCAAATATTATCTATTTTAATGTTGTAGCAGCTGGCATCAAATAGAAGATTTTTTTTTTTTTACGGGCTCTGGTTTCAGTTTAACACTTACCGAGTATGTATCACATAGACTCATGTGAGTGAAGTTAACAGGATGTTGTCTATTGATAACAGAGATTTCCTGTCCCCTTCCCTGCCCCCCCCCCCCCTTTTTTTTTTCCTGTGGAGAGGTTGGGGGTGGGAGAAGATCTGATGCTGACTTCACCGCATGATGATCCACTGCATGTGTTTAATAGACACCAGCTGGATGATAGTAGCCCTGAAAACACAAACTGGGTAAAGCTCACCTAATGATACAGAGGCCTCAGTTTCAAATGACTGGAGAGGAAACCTCCCAGCAACCTTTAATTTGGCTAATGTGACTTACGAGAAGTGAGTGATGTTGGAACAGAGAAGACTTACCGTGGGAGAAGACACACTGAAAAAATGTTCCTCGGTGATGAGCAAGTGGCTCAGGCAGCATGACTTTTGTTCAGTCTTTAAGCTGTAAAAGTTGTTGAGCTAACATAATTACATTTTAGAGGGAAGAAGGCAGCTAGCGTAATGGAAGGTTACTTGATTTTGTCTGCTAATTCATGTGTATGTTTCATACAGAATGGTGTGGGCAGATGAGCTGCAAGGAAACCGATTGTAGATGGAAGGCCAAAGCCTTATCAAAAATTATATAAATAGGTAAAAATCAATAATATAATTTTGGTCTTTCTTCAGCTGTGCTGTGGGCACAGACTATTGGGCCTGCTCAGTCTAAAATCAGCCTGTGGCTTTCAAAATAAAGAACGGAGCAAGATCTTTGAGATACAGCAACATGGCTTTCTCAACCCTAGTTTGAATAGGGAATAAACATGGAAGCAACCCGTGGTCTAGCTGTGTTTCAAGAGAAAGTATTGTTAATAAAATTTAGATGTATGTAAGAAAAGATAGTTACATAAAGTTTGAAGAAATCCTGTTGTGTTTTGTAGAAGGGTATGTCTGAAAATGGTAGAGCTCTGACTATGATAATATTGCCCTGAAGTCCTTCATTGTAAGTGGCCTGTCCATGTTGAAGGTGAATGTGGCCTTTATAAAGCTGTACTTCAAAACTCATCAGCCATGCAGATTTTTAAGCTGCAGGATTTAGTTATGCTTGGAAGAGCAGAATATAAATTTGCTAGACTATAAATATAATACAGTGAGAGACTGACATTTTAAAGCTCAGGATGTATTCTAATGTGTAAGACATGTTCATTTTCTTGAAAAGACTGTAATGAACTCAAAGAATTCTCAAGTTCGTGTGTACTTTAACTGATTTGAAATAAATGAAGAGGTGTTCTTGACCTGTCCTGTGTTTTGTCATAGTTTCTCCCAGGAGTCTAGTTTCTCACACTATGTTCTGAAGGGAAGTATATAAATCTTCTGCAAGGAAAGTTGATTTGTGAGGACCAGTTACCTGTGGAGCTGCTCTATTTATGCCGGCTGACATAAGAAGTGGTTGCAGTTGACTAGATTACCAATAGTGAGATCGTAGCTTCAGTGATGCAATTTACATTTGCAAGTTTGTTAGTTAAATGTGTATTTGTCAGTAAAATACTGCAAAGCTGGCTTTAAATTTAGCAAGCACATCTGGATGTATATTTCTGAGATACTTCTCTTCTACTATGTGTCTTATTTTTGTGATCCTTTTAAATATGTCCAGTGTTGTAACTCCTTGGGGTTTTGGTCCTCTACTGACTTTGTCTCTTTGTATTTGCTAAAAGGTGTTCTTAGTTTCTGGCCAACATTTGGAGATATTGCTAGAAGTGTGCACTTTTGCTATTTGTGCTTGGGCAACTGCCAGTTGTATGTCTAGTGAAGGTCTATATGTGCATACATTTTATTGGCATGCCTGCTCTTGGTGGGGGTTGTGTGTGTGCACATGTATAGTTTTCTGTCAGATTTATTTTACTGCATTTAGAATTTTAAAGCAAATGGATAAACTTCTCTTTGGACAAGTATTGTGTGTGTGGAGAGAACCAAGTGTTTTCCAAAGGAGAATGTTTAATTTTAGATCAGGTTCCTCTATAGATATTTGGTTTTGATTGTTGTAAAAATGAATATAGTGCTTCCAGAACACCTTAAAAGTTGCTTGGAGTCAACACGTGTGAAGCCTTTCTAGGTCTATATAGGAGTAAAGCATCTTAGTTTAAGTTTTCTATTAAAAAAGGAAAAAAAAAATCAACATAACATTAGCATTTGAAGGTAAATAGTTAAAATCTGCAGCGTAAATGTTCTGTTTATTTTGTTTCATTCCCATAAAATATAGGTTTTGAATCACATTGTGTAACTTCTGCCAATGAAAAGCTCTATTATTTTGAATAATCGTGACTCCCAATCTGTAGCTGCTATTGAATTCATTTTTATATTCTAATCTTTAAAAATATATGCATCTGTGTTCCTTCTTATCATAGTATTATATTTCCTGGTTTTTAGTGTAAGTGTTATGTCTATGGTGTTCAAAGTAAACTGTTCTGTATGGTGGAATAATTTTTAAGGCCCTATGATGAAACATAGCTCCTCTAGCAATAGCATGTAGTCCTAGTTTCATGCTGTTAAACTTGGGGACTTCAGTATATTAGCACATCTGAATGACTTTGAAACTTTTAGTGGTTCCTTTAATACAGCTATCTCTTTCTTGAAAATGTCTTGTGGTTCAGTAAGTAGAGGATTTTATTGCCACTGCATCTCCCAGAACACTTTGCTTTTTTAAATCAGTAGCTCCTTCACTGAATTTGCTTGTTGTCCGAGCTATATGAGTAATCTTCGTGATCGTTAGTAGAGCAGCCTCCTGAAAGGGCTTTCCACATAGGCTACAGGAAGCAGACCAGTCTCGTAAGCAGGCTGTGAGGGAAACCATGCCTTAAAACATAAGGTAAATTAAAACAGCGAGGAGTGATCTGCATCTGACAGCGCCATCCCCACTCTCTCTGGAGCAAGAGGCTGTGGGAGCAGAGGTGCTGCCGCTGAAGGGCGGGCTGGTGCAGCACCCACAGCTGCGGGCAGGCTGTACGTGTGCCTCCCTGAGGTGGTTTTGCCTGTCAACCCAGCATCCTCCGCAGCAGTTTCTCCATAAGTGTTTACCTTAAATTCATGTTTATTGCGTTTTCACTGTTTATTACACTTTGATGGCAAATGGTTTGCCATTAATGTTCTGGGCTATGAAAGGCATATAGTCAGTTTATAGAATCCATAACAGCTATGCCCTTCAGCCTACAGAGAAGGCTAGCTTTCATGAAACTGGAAAGTCTGCTTTGTAGGCTCCAAAGTTATGCCAAACAGCAGCACAGAGCAAGTCAGTTCAACAACTTACGCTGTCAGAGAGGTCATACAGCTCAAAGAATGACTGTCCTCATGCTTCTGCTGAAAATAGTAGGCAGGTTTGTACTTCGCTGTAACAGCTGTTCATCTCTATGTATAGTGCCAGTAAAAAGAAATATTTGTCATGGTCTGCTTCCTCCCTGTGAGATGTTTGGATGAATTCTGCTAGCACAGCAGTCTGAACTACATTTCAAATACTGTTGATTAAATCTTGCCTTGACAGGGGCAGCCCTTTATTGAGCTGTTACTGAGTATGTGCTGAGCAGGAGCCCCCTCCACAGTTCCAAACTTCCTCTCCCCCAGCAGTCCTGCAAGACAAAAGTCAATGGACTGCAGTGTATGGCAAGGTATTCAGGGTGCTATTGCATTACGGAAGGCTTGCACAGGGAAGAATTTTGTAGGTTTCTAACTGTTTTGAAAGAGATGTTTAAGCTTAAATTAGTAAAACATCTCTGTAAGACTTTTAAGTGAATTTTTACCCTTGCCCACTGTAGTATAAAACTTTATAAGCTGTGAAAGTCTAACCTTTCACTCCTCCTTTCACTTTTACAGTGGCTATCTGTGTCTGCAAAGCTGATTTGTTTTTGTTTGTGTCTATAAAGAAGTGTTACTGGAACTCTATGACTGTATCCTGAGTACGGTCCAGTCAGGATCTTTGTGTCCTTGCCTGACTAGCGTATTGCTCTAGGCATCAGATGCACAAATAACCAGTTGAGTCTTTATATGTATAGTCAGTGGCTTCCAGATGGGGTGCTTCTGTTTTGCTTTTAAAGTCAAGGATGTGCTTTGCGAAGTCTGGTGTTTGGAGCAAGTAAGACTTTTTGGAATTTGAGATACCCATCATATGACACACATTGATAAAGACTGAGCTATTAACTTAATTGAGAGTACTCAGTTTGTAATAGTAAATGGCAATCAAAGTGAACTGAGGCTTTTTGGTGTAATTAAGTTTCCATACATAAACATTGGTTAAAAGTTGCTACATGCTCTTACTTTGCTCTGGTATTCTATACTCTTCCTCTGCTCTCCAATTTTTAATAATATAAATGAATATGTATATTTTGAGACTTCCACCAATTGTTTCTCATAGGAACCTGGGTTCTTTACATGATCACCTAAAGTACCAGTAGATATTTGTACCTTGTAAAATTAAGGATAAACTTCTTGGTATTGCATCAGTTTTGTTCTTAGATTACTGTCAGAGTGTAATACTACTAATCATGCATTTATTCCTAGAATTAATGAGTCATGAGATTCCTTGCGTAATTAATATTTGTGTTGAATCAAGTCTGTAAGAAAAAAAAAAAAAAGGATCACAGAATTACATAATGGTTGAGGTCGGAAGGGACGTCTGGAGGTCATCTGGTCCAGCTCCCCTGCTCAAGCAGGGCCACCTACAGTCAGTTGCCCAGGTCCATGTCCAGACAGCTTTTGAATATCTCTAGGGATGGAGACTCTACCACCTCTCTGGGTAACCTGTGCCACTGCTCAGTCACCCTCACAGGAAAAAAAGTGTTCCCTGATGTTTGGAGCGAACCTTTTTTTTTTTTTTTGAGTTGGCCACTCAGTTCAGTCAAGAGTTTGGTAGTCCCAAACAGCTTCTCAAATGCCAGATTGTTTTCCCTGTGTCCTGCATGAGCAGGCATCTCTGTTCAGTGTGATTTGCTATGCTAACTGACCCTGTAAAGGCTCACAGTTGAAGTGGCTTTCATTAGTCTTAATTTTAGGTTAGTGACTTCAGAAGCGGTTGAGAAATAGTATCTCTTTTTGAGCCTGCTTTAATTTAGGATGAGTTTTTGTTTTGTGATGTAGACATGTTAGAACGGGGAAAAAAGACCTTAACTTACACAAAGGCTCGTTCAAAGTCTTGTTAAACTTGACAAGTAGAGTACTGTTGTAGCCTAAAAAGAACTGGGCAGGCGCTTCTGGGAGCATGTTTAATGTTCATCTTGCAACTGAAATAGTGGAATTGGTTATAGAGTTCTGAGGTATGGTCCAAAGAATAGCTGTCTTGTGAATTGCTTGGCCAAATGGCAGAAAACCTGAATATCAGCTGAGGGAACTGGGGTTGTTTAGTCTGGAGAAAAGGGGGCTGGGGGGAGACCTTATCGCTCTGTACAACTGCCTGAAAGGAGGTTGCAGCAAGGTGGAGGTTGATCTCTTCTCCCAGGTAACAAATGATAGGACAAGAGGAAATGGCCTCAAGTTGCACCAGGGGAGGTTTAGGATGGATATTAGGAAAAAGTTCTTCACTGAAAGGGTTATCAAATATTGGAAGAGGCTGCCCAGGGAAGTGGTGGAATTGCCATCCCTGGAGGTATTTAAAAGATGGGTAGACGTGGTGCTTAGGGACATGGTTTAGTGGTGGTTTTGGCAGTGTTAGGTTGATGGTTGGACCTGATGATCTTAAAGGTCCCTTCCAACCTGGATGATTCTGTGATTCTATGGTTCTGTCAGCATCTGTCTGGATTTTTTTGGAGGTCCCTCAGGAGTACCAGATAAGGAAATATGAGAAACAGAAGGTTCTTCAGCTGCTATAGGATGCATTTCTTTACTACAGTCATCTAAAGTATTATGAATTGTATAGTATGTTCTAAAATTCAATTGTTGTTGTGCTGCCTGAGTGTGGTACTGGATCTTTACCTGTGCCAATTGACTGTGGGAGGATGTAATGTTGATTTTATGATACCTGTCTTTGCTGTAGTCTGCATGGTAAGGGCACTTTCAGTATTGTCATTGACAGACATATTTGCTGCTGGTGGTGCTGCTGACTGCTGAGGTGTGTCCTCCTTTACTTCTTACCTGTCTCAGGCAGTGCTTTGAAATTCTATTTTCCAAATTACTTTTCTCCACTTTGTGCTTCTGGAACGGAAACTTCAAGCTGCCTAAGCAGTTAAATTTTCATGGTGGTTTGATATTGCTTGCCATGTTTATACAGTCATAGACAACTGTTACAAATTATTTCTACTGGTGTTACTAGGAGCTTTATCATGAAGTGTTCCATCTTTTTAACATCAAAGGGGAGGATCAATCTGGGAAATTAATATGAAATATTGTGCCTAAATATGGAGAAGGAAGACTTTTTTCTGATGTTGCTAACAAATGTGGTACATAGAACTGTTTCAGAGAAGTGAAGCTTCTCACATGTATCATGGCTGTTCTTTAATAGCTTTCTGGCTATCTTCTAAGAAATATATTTAAAGTATGTTTGTGTAGGAGGTTCTATTTTTGTATGATCTGGCTTTTAATTGGCTAGGCAAGGAAATCTTCCGTGTTCTGCTTCAGTGTCTGCTTACTGGTCACAAAACGAATGAGTTTGTGCTCTTAGAGAAAGCAAAAAACTAATAATTCTTGAAAATAGTTACAAAGAGGAAGAAAAGTTTATACTTTTAGAGGATAATGTAAAAAATTAATAATTCTTGAAAATAGTTACAAAGAGGAACAAAATACTTATTTGGATTAATAGAAAAATTAATCTAGTTAACTACTATAAATTGGAGAGAATAGCTGAAAAAAAACCCGAAGAATTGAATATCTTGAATAAAAAAAAACCAAATAACCTGCCTTTCACCCTTCTACTAGATTAATTCTGAAATGGGCTATGTTGTAGTAATCAGAATCATAATAAACAAAAAGATTAGGCCTCTTTGATAGCCTTTGCTTTCTCCATTTTCTGACTTGCAAAAATTCTTAACTAGCATATTATCAGGATGAACTTTTGAATTACTGGTAAGTGTTTTTTAAAATCACAATTAAAATCCTTTGATATTTTATCATTTCTTAAAAAATTGATTGTAGCCAAAAGTGAGATGAAGGTGACATCTTTCTATGTCTAAAGATGTAATTTGGAGTGCAAAACTAAGCCCCATCCCAAGATATGGAAATGTCAAACACTATCAGAAGCAGGCTGCCATAAATAATGGACTTGACAATTTTAGGGAAAGTAAGTAATCAGAAAAAACTTTTAGATTTCTTTGCATGCAGGAAGTAAATTAATGAATGAGTAAACTGGTGGGTGATGTTTCTGAGGGGCTTCCAGTAACAGACGGGTTGGCGTGCACTGTAAGCTTTGAAATGCATAATCAGAAAGGGGGGGGGGGGGGGGGGAGAGAAAAAAGGCAAGTTATTTGTGGGAAAGAAAATTATGTCGATTAAAGTAACCATGAGAAGTACCCAAGAGATGTCATAATGCTCTTAACATATTGTGAAACAAACTGACTGTTACAAAAATAGTTTTGGATTTGTCAGACTTTCCACGTCATGGCAAAAGCTGCTACTTTAACATTTCTGTGACCAAGTTGCAGTACTGATTACTCTATAGGAGATTCAGTTCAAATCCAATGAACGTACATGCTATATTCCATGTAGTGGAAAGTTCCATTTTTCTCATATAGATCTCCAGGCTAAATACATGATGTGATTATATAGCAAACATGGCAGATTTTTGGTGGCCTTTCTTACACTGCAAGAGTATATGAATAGTACCGAAATATTTTGAGGAAGTGTATTTAATGGATGATAATATTATATACTATGTAATATATTTCATGTATAATGAGGGAAGGCCATTAACAAAGGTATTTGTGATTCTAATTCCTGCTCGTTACAGTGGTAAATTGAATATCTAACCCAGTGTTCATCAGCAAGTTGCATTTGAAGTAGACAATTGCAAAAGAAATAAAGTGGTTACTGATAGAAACTACTATCAGAAAACGGTGGGGTAGCTGAAAAACTTTGCTTTAATTGATATTTCTTTATTAACAGATGTTTGTCAGGGTTTTCTTGAATGTATTAATCAAATTTAATCAACCTGTAGTAGTTTTCAATGCAAATACGTAATTATTTTGTACTTTGGATGCTGGTAGTTTTCACTGACTTATTGCGAAGCACTGAAGTAGAAGGTTTCCTTGTTTTTATGGTGATACATTATTATTTCTAGGAATTGTTAGCAGTAGTCTGATGTTTCTACTGTCTTGACTTATTTTAGAAAGGAATAGAAACACTCAGGACAATGATGTGAAAAAACTTACTAAAACAAAATATTAGAGTTAATGCATAATAAAATATTTTAAGAGGGAGGATAGTATTGTGACTAATTTTTTCTTGATCTTCAATGCCTCAAAACTAGCAAATACATAGTTTTTAAAAATCTGTGTCAAACAGTGGGTGGTGAATATTCTGACACTCGGAATATTGTATCAGGAAGCCATTTATGTGGTTGTACAGTTGAAATCCAATTTTATATTCAATCTGTCTTCCTTCAGTCATGCTGGTACTTATAATTTGGAAGGAAAAAACCTCATTAGTTCAAGCACAAATTTTACAAAGTATTCTTAGGAGTCCCCTTGTCCTGAAAAGCTTCCTTTTTAATTGAAGTAAGAAGTAATTAATTTTCTCAGTCAAATTTTGGCCAAATATAGAAAAATCTCAAAAGAAGCACTTACACATATAAGAAACTTTATAATGCTAATAAAAAGTTTAGTGGTCTAGGTAAAAACTAATTCTCAGCTTATGATATGATTTTAAAATGTTTGAGGTGTGGTTGGTTTGTGAAACAGTTTAATGCAAAAACCAAAATATACCAAAACAGGTACAGACAAGGTACAAGTTCAGCCATATCAAAATATCATTGCTATAAACTAGTGATACTAGAAATAAACTAAGCATTTTCAATAGCGAGTATAAACCAGTCATGACTCTGACTTCTTACAGTTTTCTTGTCTGCCTCTTTTATCCTCGCCACTCCAACCTCCTACTGTAGTCATAAATGTATGTGGACCATGAGCTGATGTTATGTTACATCCCAGCAAAAAGAGTAAAGTTCCAGTGTTTGATACTATTTGGCAGGGTATTGCTACAGCAGCTTTAATATTTGTTTAAGCTGTGGCAATAGTCCTTTGGTAGCTTTACTTGAGTCACAGAAGTGAGTTAATTAACTGAACTTGTATTAATTATTTCACAGATTTAATGAGATAAGTAGACTGTGGAATTATATACTCTGTACAGTCTGTCATATTTAATTTCTCGTTTAATTTGACTAAAATGGGAGCAAGGATCTTCAACTTGGAATTGTTTTGCATAGGGGGAAGAAAATACGTAGAAATTTTAAAGTAGTTTTAACAATTTAATCTTTCCTTGGAAGAATAACTGTATTTGTAGAGACGGTACATTGCTAGGAATTCATAAGGTCTTAAGTTTTCTAAACATTCATTAGGACAAATAATATCAGTATTTGTAAATATGTATTTGTACTTAATGAATAGTAAACAAAAAGAAAAACATGTTTGGAAATTGCTTAGGCGCAAATCACTAAAGCTCAGATGTTCTGGGTGAGAACTGTGATCTCTGGATGTGAAGTAACTGTGGTCTTACTCAGAAGGTCACTTTTGATACTATGTTCACTATAATATTTAGGCAACACAAACACAATAGTGTATAATAATGTGAAGTTTTAATCATATCTAACGTAGTGCAACTTTTGTGGAAGTTCATTGCTATAAAACTTTTCATAGGCACTCTTAAACTTGTGATATAGCTAAATGTTCCTGTTACTTTTTTCAAGTGAACTATTGTCCTCAGGGCTCTGAAGGGATATTTTGAAAAAATGGTATACTTTGTACACAATTACATTTGCTTACAGAATGTACAGTGCACTGTTTCTGATTATGTGCTGTCTACTGTTTCACAATATAGCTAATTAATCAGTATTTTGAAAACAAAACTAAGTGGTGTTCATTCATGTGTTGAGAGAGGTCTTGCTGTAGTGTGATTGAAGTCGTGGGCATTTCTGGCAGTGTAGTCTGACTTTTTGGTCATTGGACTGGAGTAAAGAAATGAACTTAGGGCAATGATTTGAGCCACTAGAAAAGTTAATAACCAGTTAACACAACAGAGGCACAGAGAGAAAGAAAAGATTTGGGGAAATTCTACCCTCCAGACGGTACTGAGTCTCAAAGTAATAAATAAGAATAAAACAACTGAAAATTATATTGGAAAAAAAAAATCAAAATATTGGCACAGTGGCACAGAGACAGAGATTGTGTCCTTACAAGAGTGTTTGAACAAATAGGATTTAATTAAACTGATCAACTGTTGTATCTTATATGTGTAACTCTTCTCAGTGCCCTTCCTGGTGCATATTATCTCCTTATCTGTTTGCCTCGCCCATTCTTTAGGCTCTTCAGGAGCCTGGTTGAAAAAGTCCCCTGGGAGGCAGTCCTCCAGGGCAAAGGAGCCCAGGAAGCCTGGATGTTTTTCAAGAAGGAAGTCCTAAAGGCGCAGGAGCAGGCTGTCCCCATGTGCCGGAAGACAAGCCGTCGGGGAAAAAGACCGGCCTGGCTAAGCAGGGAGCTAGTGTTGCAGCTTAGGGAAAAAAAGAGGATATATGGCCTTTGGAAAGAAGGGCAGGCCGCTCAGGAGGACTACAAAGAGGTAGTGAGGCTATGTAGGGAAAAAATTAGGAAGGCCAAAGCCCAGCTAGAACTAAACCTGGCTTCTGTTGTCAAGGACAACAAAAAAAGTCTCTATAAATATATTGGCAATAAAAAGAGGACTAAGGATAATCTCTGTCCTCTAGTAGACCAGGCTGGTAACGTATTGACCAAGGACGAGGATAAGGCTGAGGTACTTAATGCCGTCTTTGCCTCAGTCTTCAGCAGTAGGACCAGTTGTTCCTTGAGTTCCCTAACCCCTGAGCTAGAATACAGGGATGGGGAGCAGAATGAAGCCCCTGTAATCCAAAGGGAAATGGTGAGGGACCTGCTTCAGCACCTGGAGGTGCACAAATCTATGGGGCCGGATGGGATCCATCCAAGGGTACTGAAGGAGCTGGCGGAAGTGCTCACCAGGCCACTCTGCATCATTTATGAACAGTCCTGGATAACCGGGGAGGTCCCAGCTGACTGGAGGTTGGCAAATGTGACACCCATCCATAAGAAGGGCCGGAAGGAGGATCCGGGGAACTACAGGCCAGTCAGTCTGACATCGGTGCCTGGGAAGGTCATGGAACAGATCATCCTCAGTGCCATCACACGGCACATGCAGGAGAACAAGGTGATCAGGCCCAGTCAGCATGGGTTTGTGAAAGGCAGGTCATGCCTGTCAAACCTGATCTCCTTCTATGATGAGGTGACCCGCTTAGTGGATGAAGGAAAAGCTGTGGATGTTGTCTACCTGGACTTTTGCAAGGCTTTTGACACCGTTTCCCATAGCATTCTACTGGAGAAACTGGCTGCTCGTGGCCTGGACAGGTGTACCCTTCGCTGGGTAAAAAACTGGTTGGATGGCCGTACCCAGAGAGTGGTGATAAATGGAGTTAAATCCAGTTGGTGTCCAGTGACAAGTGGTGTCCCCCAGGGATCGGTGCTGGGACCGGTTCTCTTTAGTATCTTTATTAATGATCTGGATGAGGGGATTGAGTGCACCCTCAGTAAGTTCGCAGACGACACTAAACTGGGGGGGCGTGTTGATCTGCTTGAGGGTAGATTGGCTCTGCAGAGAGATCTGGACAGGCTGGACAGATGGGCTGAGGCCAATGGTATGAGGTTCAACAAGGCCAAGTGTCGGGTCCTGCACTTGGGTCACAACAACCCCATGCAGTGCTACAGACTGGGGGCGGAGTGGCTCGAAAGCTGCCTGGCAGAGAAGGATCTGGGGGTGTTGGTGGACAGCCGGCTGAGTATGAGCCAGCAGTGTGCCCAGGCAGCCAAGAGGGCCAACAACATCCTGGCCTGCATCAGGAATAGTGTAGTGAGCCGGAGTAGGGAAGTAATCATCCCCCTGTACTCGGCACTGGTGAGGCCTCACCTCGAGTACTGTGTTCAGTTTTGGGCCCCTCACTACAAGAAGGACATTGAGGTGCTGGAGCGTGTCCAGAGAAGGGCTACCAGGCTGGTGAGGGGTCTGGAGGACAAGCCTTATGAGGAACGACTGAGGGAACTGGGGTTGTTTAGCCTGGAGAAGAGGAGGCTGAGGGGTGACCTTATCACCCTCTACAACTACCTGAAGGGAGGTTTTAGAGAGATGGGGGCTGACCTCTTCTCCCACGTGGCAAGTGATAGGACAAGAGGAAACAGGTTCAAGTTATGTCAGGGCAGGTTTAGATTGGATATTAGGAAGCATTTTTTCACTCAAAGGGTTATTAAACATTGGAATGGGCTGCCCAGAGGGGTGGTGGATTCACCATCCCTGGAGGTGTTTAAGAAAAGGGTAGATGAGATGCTTAGGGACATGGTTTAGAAGTGGGTGTTTTTAAATCAGGGTAGGTTAACGGTTGGACTTGATGATCTTAATGGTCCCTTCCAACCTCACTTATTCTATGATTCTATGATTGTGCAGTCCTTCCTCATGCCGGTGAGTGAGCCTTCGTTCCCGAGGGGTCTAGAAACTAATTCCATCATTAACTGCTTCTTGGTTGCAAAATACAGTCCTTAATTTGTCACTTATAAATACTTTCCCTGCTTTTATCTTCCCCTGGCTTGGTGACTGTCAAGCTGCACAGCAGGGTAGCAAAAAATAACCATGTAACCTATATGGCTTTTTAATTAACTGTCTCTGATTCTGCTAGTTTGCACTTCAGTAAAGTGGAAGGATAATCGCCCCTTTGAAGGGGAGCTCTATGATGTTTTGATTGAATTTTTGGGTGTTTTTTTTTATATTTGGTCCGTGGTCATTATCATTGAAGGAGCAATAATCTGGTAGTGTATTTGCAAATGTATTCAGTACCTCGCTTGCTCAGGAGAGACTGTGCACTGACACAGTAGACCTGTTTTAGTGATTATTTTTCACTAACACCACTGTAGAAGACAGAAAAGAGGAGCTTGGGTATCTTGTGGTCAGTCATCCCCATCATTCAATTTCACACTGGTACATGTTGGGGAGGACAGCATAGGGTCTGGGCCTTATTTTTGCAGCATTTATAGAGAAAGTGGGTGCATAGAGCAGAAAAGGTTCAGAGCCGTTTTGATAATGGTCCTGACTTGGATAGGTGGGTTTCCTTGCCTTCAGATTTCATTGCTACTTTCTGTATGAACTCAAGCCAAGCCACAAGACCGTGCTTGGGCTCTCTGCCCATTTCAGGCTTTAGCTTAATAATGTTAAATTTAAAGAAAATTTTGTAGATGCCAAACAGATTGTGCTTTATAAGTGGAATCAGAAAATGAAAATACATGAAACGTGGTTTAAATACATGAAATCAGAAGTTAAGATTTTATCTAAAATGGCAAGTAAAGCTATCAAGAACAGACTCAGCTGATATTAAAGAACTTGAAGCTGTGTAAGCAAATAGGTGGGGAAGGATCTAAGTTATGTGAACGATATGCTGTGTTAGTGTCAGACCAAGAGTAGTTATTTCATTTACTGAAGGGTCTTTGGCAATACGTGAGCATTTACTTCTGCCACAGCAAAATTAGTTTACGTGAAGTTATGGATTGGAAGGTGGGGGAAAAGCTTGTACAGAAAGTATCAGAACTTCACCTTTTCTTAAATTGCTATGCAAATACCAGTGGCGTAGTCCGGCTCAAACAGCAGGGCAGATGTCTTTTTCTTTCCTGGCTGATGCTTTCTAATGGGTAAAGAAAGGGCATGGAACCCAGGTTTTCAGCTTCCATCTAGTTTCATATCAGCCTCTTGGACCACTTTGGATAAACTCGCTTGGCTTTGTCTTCCTGTTGCTCAGTTTCCTGTTTATAGGATGAGGATCATGGCAGGCCGCATTTGTGAATTCTGCAGAGGATACTGACAGAAAGAACTAGCTCTTCGTAGTGTGACTTTTCATTTGTTGAGTGTGAATATGGTATAGATAACCATGGAACATAGCATACATCGTGCTAATTAATTTTATCTAGAGAACGTGATTTCCATTTGCTTCTTTTGCAGTATGTAATTTACAAATAGTGATATGTTGGTTTTTTTTAAAGCAGCTAAATGAGATGCATCTTTTTAGGGTTGGATGGAACTTAAAAGGCCTTCATGGGCTTGCCTGTACAGATGACATACAGTAGTACTTAACTACTTTGTTTTTATTATAGGAATGAGGACCTACAAAATATGTATTTCTATAAGTATTCCATCTCCTATGGAAAACTGAAAATGCGTTTGGAATTGTTTATCAGCTCCGGAGGTGAAATGTCTGCTTATTAAAGTAAACCTGAGTAAAACTGCCTTCTGTGTCTTGTGGTATAGGATAACCTCATACCACTTTAGCAAAATGATTCTGCGCCTGATGATGATGATTTCATTCCTGTTCAGGGATGAAGAAATCAGAAAGAGACTTTTAAACTTTTGCTCATGGTAAGCGAAGGGAGTGGGGTGAGATGGAGTGTCGAACCATTTGGTTTTGTTTCCAGACAGGAAGGGAAGACAGTGGGAAATGATGCTTGGGTGGGGACTATGTATTTTCAGTACCTCTGTTTCAGTGGTGAGATAAAGCTTCCAAGCAGTTTTCCATTTACTGTTAAACTTTATACCCAGGTGAAGAATTGCATCCCACCCAAAAGTTTGTAAACATCAGATTTTCAGTTTGATTAGTGTTCTTAGTCACTTTGTCTCTGCTCTTTATGCAAAGTAAAACCAATAATTAAAACCACCAACGTTCTCAACATATTCACTGCTTAGTGAAGTTGAACTCTGGAACTTTCCTGTTTGCTGAATAACTACTCAGTCATTTATCCAAGACAAGCGCTAACTCCTTCCTTGGTGTAAATGACCCACCTTAAGATGCACAACAATATATACATAGTGTTAGAGGAACTCCAGTCTTGATTTATGAAAGTTGAAAAGACAGCTAGGCATTCTTCGCTTCAATTTTAATGATCCAGAGACACACACACAGAAAAAAAGTTAGTTTTACACTATACTTGATTGTTACAAAAGAGCAAATTTGTTGATTGTTACAAAAATAGGCAAATATTATAGTGTTAGTGCAAGAGTCAGTGGGAAGACAGGAGAATAACCAAGATTTTTTTTTCATTAGAATATAAGCAGAAGGAGATATGCTTTCTGTGACTTGCTAACTCTCCAAAAACATTTAAAGCACAATACTGCTTTTGGCACCTGAGAGTTATCTATACAGGTCTGTACATCATATGGCTTTAGACTGGCCAATTAGCCCAAGCCTTTCTTCTCCATTACTTCAAGTAGCTATTTACATGTGTCCAAAGTGTTTTCTGCCTGCTATTTTCACTTGCCACTTTAACTTGGCAGTGTTTCACATGTACTGGATGCAAAGCAATTAAGTGCTAGACATCTGACTTTTCTTAGCTGTAAGAAAATGCATTCATTTTCTTTCCCCAAAAAAGAAAAAAACACCTGTCTGCATTTCAACAACCTCTGCAAGGCAACAGTACATCAGTGATTTTAAATAGAGAGGGAAAAAAACATCCCAAATATAGATTTTTGCATTAAAATCTCTCACGTATGAAAAAGTAAGAGACCTTTAAATGGAAAGAATTTGCAGAAACCAGCAATGACTAGAATGGCTCCAACTGAGCATGTGTCAAAATTTCCATTAGACACCTCTGTTTTGGGAGGTTTTGCAGCTTGGTAGTAAAATTGATGGGGAAAACAATTTGTTTGTATTTTAGCTGAAAAAAATGTAAAAGGGAAAACAATTTGGTGTTCTTATATTGGGGAAAAAAACCCCAAAACTGGAATCAACACCCCCTTGCTTTCCCCCACCTCCAACAAAAAAAAACACAAACTAAAAACAAAACACCACCCCAAAAAAACCAACAAACCCACAACCAAACAAAAACCCCAAACAACCACCCCGAAAAACAAACCTTTATTCCTGGTAAGATCTGTGGCTGGACTATTGCCTCGTTCCCTACCCTCTCCTGAAATTCTTCTGTTGGAAGTTTAGTGCAGAAGGAGGAACAGAAGTCACGGTTTGGCTAGAGAAATTAATCCTTGCTCTACCTCCCCTGCCCCTTGGCTGAATCACCTGGTTGAGCTATGTGACAGCATGCCTACGGGAGGGACGGCTTGGGTGAAGGGGACTCTCAGGACATGCAAGGGTAGGGAGTGGTGTGTGTGAGGAGGAACATTGGAAAGCGACCCGTTTAGCATCAGCTCAGACTTCAGAGGAGCTGAGTACAAAACTGCACCTCAAAGTATAATTACATTAAATGATTTCCAGCATGGCATATGCAAAAAGAAAGCTACAAGTAGATTTTAACATTCTATTTTTAAACTTTGATAATACCACCTTGGTAAATCATGCCTGGAAGAATCATTATAGATAGTTTTCATGCATTTTTCTGGTGGATATGTGAAGTTTCTCCATGCAGAAAACTGTCTAGCAATTGCATGCTTACTTTTCATGAAGGGTGTGTTGTTTCCTGCCAGCTCAAATTCTGACCCTGTTGAACTGAGTAGAAATTGCTAGGCATTCACTGGGGTGACTAGTTTTCAGTATGGAAACTGCTGATGATTTTAAAATAGGAAAATTTGGAATGGGATGCTCACAAGTAAGGAGATTCAACACAGCTCTCACTTTTGGGAGGTTCTTTGGTTTTGTGATTTTCTGTAGTAGTTTCATTTGAGCAAAAATCTGATCTTTGTGAGTGGAGAGAGTTCAGTTAAATAAAGTAGGTAAAAAAAAAAAAATCCACAATTTAAAATAGGAAGAGTATCTTTTGGGTTTTTCTACCAAGTGGTCACAACAAATGTTGGATAGCAGAAGAATAAACAACTAACAATTCTTCATAAGGTTGCTTTTATCCTATGGGTAATCTTAGAGTATGTAGCATTGTTCTTTAATATTTGGGTTATGTTCTTTTTTTTTAAAGTGTTAGTTTCAACTATAAACAAAATATACAACTTTGTAAGTATAGGCAAAGGAGAAATTCTTTCCTGCAAACTCTCATGGTTTTATATTTGACCACATATTACCACCTTTCCTGTAAAAAAAACAATGGGAGTGCTGGAAATTCAAGTGGACTTCATGAAGTTTGACATTTCTCCCTTTTTGGGCTAGGAACTGGTCTGCCTCGATTTAGAGCAAAATTTAATGCCATATAAATCCTAGAATATCTCAACTTTTATCAAAACCTGATGTTTTCCTTCTGGTTTTGATGTTCTCATGCATAATATCTGATTACTTTAGATAAAAACTACAGATGTAATTGTATTTATAGTTCTGTGTATTTGTGTCATAGTTACAGTCTGAGATAATGCAGTGTTTTCAGCAGATGCTGAAATGGCTTTGCTTTTGAGAGTGAATATTCAAGTTTTCACACTGTAAAATTTCTGGTACATATTTATTAGAAAAGGTGCATGCCAAATTGTTTCTTGCCCTTTGTTTAAAAACACAAGCTGTTCTTCCCTTACCCTTTTTTCCTTTTTTTTTTTTTTCTTGCTTTCAGTTGCTGACATTCAGAACTGAACTATTTTCTTCAACAGAAACGATCATTATAGAAGTTTGGGTTGAATCACCACTAACTCTTTTTATAGGTTAGTTCAGATATCTTTAGGCTTCCTTTTAATTGATTGGGCACGCAGACATTTGCTGAGGGTCACTGTTGTCCAGGAGCCTTCAGTATGTTCCTGAGTTAGATCCCTGGTTACCAATTCTACGTACATGTAATTTCCGTTCTATATTTAATGGCCATGTTTGTGCCCATGAATAAAATGGGCCAATGTTCACTGTGTGATCCTCAGGGGAAATGGTGTGGTATGACAACTGCGTCTAGAAGAATGTGGCTTTCTGTCAAGACAGGGGGACCTGTTGGCCTGCTGGGGACAGTCCTTCACTGGAGCTGTCACCTCTGGTGTTGTACCGAGGTGGATGGTGGCAGAACAATGACTGGCCTGGGCCAGGGTCATGCCAAGGCACCTGCGGGCAGGGAAATGGTAGGGTCTGCAGGTAGGAGCGCACATGCCCCGGCCCTGTTTTGCTTCCTGATACCTACAGCCGGGGTGGCCAGGGCTGTTGAACACGTGTTAAACATGTATCTTTGCCTTCTTCACTTCCTAAAATCAAGGAAGTAAATTAGCCAGGTATCTGCTCTCAGAGGTACCAAAAACGCTGTAAATATATAACAAAAACCCTGTTGTAGGCAGAGGCTCATTAACTCCTTAGTTAAGTCATTTACATAGTAATAGTCTTTAGTGAAAGAAGGAGCAAAGGCTCTTTGTGCCGACTTTAGGGCTTGGTTGTCCTCCCTGTGGATGGGACGCTCTCCCACTGGTGACCCCGTTGGCAGGGTGGCAGTGGTGGAAGCCCTGCCTGGTCCTGCCTTCTGTTTGAGCTGCTTTGGTAGCACAGGGCGCGAGAACGACTTGTGGCTTGTGTGAGGGGTGGCTTTTCATTCTTCAGGGGGCAAAATGTATAATCGGACGCAAGGTATGTAAATGTGTTATTAGTTTCTGATTGTGACACGTCATGCGCCTAAGAAGGCTTAATTGCAACTGAGAGCATGAAAGGGAAGAGCGGGGTTGGCGGCAATGCATGAGGAGAATGTTTGGGCCCTAAAGTCTGAACAAACACATGTCCAGTTCAGTTTTTTTTAAGTGCTGGAGAGGAAGTGGCCTACTGCTGTCTTCTTCAGCTAACTGCCAATTACATATATATACATACACATACATATATCAGAGGGGCTGTATATATAGGGTGTGTATGTGTGTATACCTCAATACCCTCTGACACCAAAAGGCATACAGAAAGGAACTAGTTTATTGGTTATTTAGATAACTGATACTTGCCTCACTCCTCATAGTTGAAAAATACATATCAAGTCAACTGAATAAATGTTAAAATGAAAGCAAGTAATCTAATGAAAATACTGAAGGGCAGAGGTGAATGTGGTAGGCTAGGAAGATCATATAAAGTTAGGAACAGAAGAAAAATATTTTTTTAATATAATGTGCTAATGTGACATTTACCACACAATTTACCACATCAAAACAGCGTGCTGTTTTTATGACATGAGTTGCTGATAAATCCCACCATATATTGCATATATTCTTGGTATTATGATTTGTATGAATTATGGTAATAAAAGGATCACCTCCTCCTGTGTAATGAAGGATAACCAACATCAGTCTTTTATTCTCTGTTGAAGAGATTTTTTGCCAAGCTGCACAGTCTCCAGAGGGCGAACGATGGTGCAGAAGGGGCAGTAAGTGTCCCCGAGGGTACTGCAGAACAGACATACTGGTTCTGGTGAAGTTTCAGGAAGCCATATCCCTCCCCTTGAGCTGAAACCTTTTTCAGGTGCAGAGAGAACTAATCACAGGAAACCTGTATGAACAGTGAAGGATTGCATGAGGAATTCTTAAATTGAAGAAATGAAATATTTTATGGTCAGAAGGGATGGCACAGAGGCTGATTTGATCCTCAGACCATTCTCTAGCTGCCCTTTCTGAAGGACATTGCACGAATCCACCGAATCTCTGCTGTTGGCTTTTGTTGTCTTGCATTCCTACACCTGAGCAAGCCATCTGTATGAAGACATCAACCTAGAACCAAATTCTTCTTACATGTTTTTGGCTTTCCTGTCACTATCTTTAGAGGGACCTTGTTACTTTTTCAGTTGATTATAATGGAAGCTAATCATTAGAAAAGTCAGTAGTTAAGGATTAGTAATTAGAATAATGATTTATTACTTGTCATCAGAAGACAGCTAATAAAATGTGGAGTGATGCTTCTTGTGACCTCTTTATTTTTAATCCCTGCTGTGTAAGAGAGATACTGGGGCAAGATTTCAGCTGGTAGTGCTGGGTGCTGCAGACTGTAGCTATTCGTGAAAAGGGGATTTCTGTTTTTTGTTTGGATCTAGGTATATTGCTTTGCTGTTAAGAAAGGTGGTAGGGGTGCTAATGAAACTGATGGAAAATTGATGCAAGATAATTGCTTCACATAAAGCTCTGGTAGAGGCAGGGTACCTGCAAAGAAGTTCTTTGTTAGACAAAATCAGCATTATAACCCTTGCCTGAGGTTGACTCGTAATTCATCTCGGTAAGATTAGAGAGCTCTGTATTAGGAATTCATAATAGAATAACATGCAAATTAACTTATGGATACAAGGCACACTCTTTTAACATTGAAGATGAAGCCTTTGTCCCTTAACACTTAACTTGTCAGAGCTATTGTGGCTCCCATTAAAATAGTAAGTGTCCTTTTGAGTTCTGGATCTGGGAATGAGTCCTTGCAGTCTGATAAATGTTGACGGATTGCATTTTGACTAATGCTTCACCGACATCTACTGATGTTTGTAAGCTGTTATTTCAGCAAGTCATACAGTGGTTTATCTTCTGCGCTTTCCATTGTTTCAGGATTTTCCTGAACTTTTAGGTTGAAAGGGTCTTTTTGATTAATGTAGAGAGAGCTTGAGTCTGTAATGTCAACTATAAGTCACGTTCCATAAATTTTTTTAAATGTCCCTTTCTGGTGATATCCTTACCAATATTTGACCTGAAATTTTGCAAATCTTTTATTTTTGAGCAAAAAGCATTAAGTTGGTTTTGATTTAACAGAGAAAGTTGCAGAGGAAGCAAAGGAAATTTTTTTTTATCCTAGGTGGAATTATTTGCATCTCTGTGGGATTGTGAAATAGTATTCATCAGAGGTGTCTAACAAGCATTATAAAAAAAATTTCCTGATAATAATTCTTGAAACAAAGCATAAATGTCTGATTTTTCTTAATTTTTTAAATCAAGAGAAGTCTCTTTCAATGGCATTCCTAATACCTGGGGAAAAGCATAATTTTAGATCAAAGGAATTTTAAAAGGGATTATGTGCTGCTTTTAAACCCATTTTTCTCTTCTTTTTTTTTTTTTTTTTTAGTCAGACGTTCTTCAGTGGGCCTTGCTTCATGAGTTCTCAAAAATAAGTGCATAGCGAGCTAGGTGGAATTTAGGCCATCTGAAAATAGCACCAGATTTACAGTGGGATGAACTTTGTTTTCAGCCAAGAGTCGTTTACAGCAGAATCTATTGAGCTCTAGGAGTTGACTGTGAAATTACTTCAGTACAGCTTGAAAGTGGGCTTAAGTTTCCCGTGTACAAATGTTTTTATTGAATGCTTCCAGGATGTTCCCCCTCAAGCTCCCCCCACACAGCCTTGATGATAAAAATAACCATTGTAAGTATTTAAGTAGTCATTGTAGAGCGTTGGCTGCGGCCTGTGTGAGGAAGAGGTGGCGGTATGCGGTCATGGCATTAGACGTGTTGGCCCCGAGTCACAGGGCAGCTGCACCTGTGCATGCACTTGCAGCTGTGCAAAGTTGGATTTGGTGATATTTTACACTTGTAAGTGCTGAATTTGCTCAGGTGCAGGAGTGGAAAGCTAGAACCTCACATGAAGTCCCCATCCTGCAGCAAGAGGACTGTGACCTCCCAGCACCTGCTGAGAGGGTCACACCTGTTTTAGAGATCCTCTGCAATGTTCATGTTCCGTGTATTGAATGATCAAACTTTTGAGTTGGGGACTCAACTTTCTTCTGCAGGAAAAGCGATCCCTCTCTTGAATGCATTCCTATCGCTTCATTTCCGCTGAAAATTACCATTAAGTGAGCTGAGAGTTTAGATTAGCTATGATTTATTTAGCATTGTTCTTTCTTCCAAAAGAAGCTATGTTGTCTCAGTAGCATTTTGCTTAAATGTGCTATTAAAACATTGAAGTGAAGCCAGAGTAGACTGTTCAGAATTAAATGCTTTGTAAACACTTTCTTATTTTCACAGTTGTGATTCTTTGAGTAAATATTGCAAATTGAAACTGCACAGTCTCCATTCAAAATTATTTACATTGTTCCTAACATATACTAAGGTCTTTCTTTTGGAAATAAATAGCTTTCATATTCGCCAAGAGAGTTATGTACAGCTAGTGTAAGATATTGATGAACTGCTCAGTGTTAGTGCATTGTTGCTATTATTACTAGACTTCTTGCAGCCAGACTGTAGTAAGATCAAGAAATGGAAAAATCAAATTGAGAGTTATTCTTCACATACTTGTACATTTTGACAGGAATAAATTTTTCAAATATACTTAGGTCTTACTTAGCTATTGAAATCAAAACTTACTCTGCCTTGTTAGTCATGTATCTTCTGTTACGAGTGAGTGAGCCTGTTGTGAATCATACATGCAATTAAGGTGACTAAACTTGGAGGAAAATGTGAACTATAAACTTCTTAAGGAAGAATCAGAAACATATATTGTCTACTTTTCATTTCTACCTTTTTATCCTTCTCTCATTTTTCAGCTTTCAAAGAGTTTTATAGTGTCCTCTGTTCCTCCTCACCTTTTAAAAAAGAAAATTTCTAATGCCCTTCTCAATTCCTCCTTCTGCCATGTTTCTCTCAACACCTTCTCTAGATCTCTACCTTTTAACTAACATCACTCATGGCAAAAGAAAAGTTTCTTTTGGCTGTCTAATCTTTTAATATTCTGGATTTAAGCAATGAGTCACCGTGACATACCAGCCAGGCCTTTTAATCCTCAGGCTTTTTGAAGAAGTATTAGGGAATTCTGTATGTTCAGGGTATTAACATGAAGTATGATTCTTTCCCTTCCCAAACGTTTACTGTGATCTCATGGGATTTAGACTGGTATGAGAGCGCGTGAGTGTAACGTGCTGGATGTTTCATGGTTTGCTTCAGCCTTTTCTGTGGATGAACATTTTGTAAGAGAACACTCTATGTCGGATACTATTTTATCTTCCGTACGAAAGAGGGGGCTCTCCCTTGTGGAGCTGTGGAATGTGACTTGGTGGGTGGGAAGCAAGAAGCCCCAGGAAAACTATTTGGCCTTTGCCTCCTCTGTTCCCCCTTTCCTGTCTGTCTGTCACCTTTTCTCCTCTCTCTTCTCTGGGAGCCAGATGAAAAATTTACTTTCAGCCGTTAGGGAATAGGAGGAGTGAAGAAGTACTGTGGGACTTCTGGTGGAAACTGGTGTACAGGGCCTTGCTTTTTTTCTGGGAAGCCGGCCAGGGACAGGGCAGGCTGTGCAGGGACTTTGGGGCACAAAAACTTCTCTCCAGCATGCTGTCTTTTTGTTGATACCAATTGGCGTGTTTTTAAAGTTGGCTGCACAGGCTTCTTTAGTATATACCTGTTGTAGACAGCTTTAATATTTCTTATTTTGGTAATGATTTCTTTCAGCCTCTTTAGCAGATAAAGGCTTTGTAATTTATTTGACTGTAAGATCAAATGATGGCTATTGATCACAAGTACTTGTTTATAGTAACTCAGATATGACTTATGACAGCAATAGTATCTATGTCAGATGTCACTTATGTAGGATGAAGACTGCTAGTGTGAGTGAAAGTGGTTTCCAACACCGAATATGCCACACCAAGTGGAGCTCTTTGTCATGGGTATTTCAAACCCTGCCAAACCTCAGCAGGCTATCTGCTGTGGTAGCTGGTGTTCTGAGCTTCCCAAAGGTGGAAGGAATGCACTCTTTATTTTTTTTTTAGTTCTTTTTCCCTTCACTTCAGATCTAAAGTCTTCCTATTATTCATAGTATAAAAGGGCAATTAAATGCATGGTACGCTTTGGGAATTAATGCTCCTTTCCTATCCCAAGATGGCTGATCTGAAAACCAGAAGTGGGAATACGGTTTTGACTGTGAAATATTTTAGCCCAGTGGTTCTTCAGAATATATGCTTCTTTTTAATTTAGCTACAGCATTCAAGTAATTAGAGAAATCGAAATGTTGGGTCCACAAACTAAATCAAACTAAAGATAATGTATACAATTTCATATAATCTTAATATAAGTATTTTCAGGTGGTGAGAATCTGCCAGAATATGTAGTGCAGTGATTTTAAGATGATTCATGAAAAAAGAGCGGTTAGAAATTTACAGCTTGATTTCTTAGTATCCAGAGATTTTTGTTTGTTTGTTTAAACTTAAGATATGAATTCTGTGTCTGCTGTTTTCTCTGTTCTTACTTGCTTTGGTAGCAAGAGCTGGAACGCTTCGGTGTTTGATGGAAGAATACTATTGTCTTTAGTTTTACATTCCTGTTTCAAAGCAATTTGTTTTCAGAGGCTGGTTGATCGTTCCAGGAATCCATAATCACAGAAAGTGTTTACTTTTGCAAGTAGCAAAGTAAACTGCATTGCTAGGCAAAACTGCACAAGTGTTTAGTCTCAGGGGAATAAAAATCAGGTGTGACTCTGGAAACATCCATGCCTTAAAAAAAAATATTTTTACTGGAAGGAATTTTAGTCTATTTTATTTCCTGTTGTGATGGTATTCATATGTATTGTTTTAATAACTTCCATGGGATAAGATTTAGCAGTGAGTAAAACATGCAGGTTTTCACGTTGCCACTTAGAATTTTGATGTTTCCACTCCAGCTGTGGTATAGTAACTTTTTCTCATCCTCTTTGGACTCTTGCCCTTTGTGAGCCTCTTGATCTAATTTTAGGAACTCTATCTTACTTGACTCTCACTATTAATGTTGATTATCTTGGAAGACATCTGTGATTCGACTTTGCCGTCAGCTCTCTTAATACTACTCACTTCTCCAGTGTTAGCAAGTACCCTTCTAGGTTCTTGTTGCATCCATCATTTTAAAGCACAGCGTAGTGCTCTGCTCCTGAATGATCCTGGTACTTCTCTGGATCTCTGCCTAATGTAGTATTGCACCATCGCCTGCCCTTTTCTACTGCCAGACTTTGCCAGGCCACCTTCCCAGCGGGATGCACAGCCACACTCCTGATACAGTCTCTCTTTTGGGCAACTTCAACTTTTCAACCCCAGTTATAGGGGTGAAAAAGAATGGCCTCTGGCCATTTTCAGCTCAGGGATTTCCTGAGCCTGTTGTGCTTTGTTATTCTAGTAACCTTCAGTGAAGCTGCTCTTCCTGGTGTTTTTCCAGTCTCCTCTCAAGCCTGTTTAAACTTGCCTTCACAGTATCCTTAGGCAACAACTTCTGAGGATCAGGGTTTTTTTTAAAATTGCTTCCCGTCAGCTTCATTTAATGGTCTAGTTACTGTCAGTCCCCATCCATCTTCCTTATGCCACTCGCAATTTGTAGACCTCTGTCAGATTTCCTCTGTGGTTACTCGTCCAAGGTGGAGTCCCAGCGTACTCAGTTCCTCCTCAGTTTGAAGCCATTTCATACCTTTGATAATCCTTGTTGTCTTTTGATGTATCTCTTTGATATCCGGTTCTTATATATCTGGTTTGATAAGAGGTGGCTGTGATTCTATATGGTGACATAATTATGTTTTCTGTTTTGTTCTCTGTTCCTTTGCTAATAATTCATAATATTTGATTTGCCATTTTATTGTTGATGAGCACTGAGCTGGTATTGTCATGGAATTACCTATTATAATCCAAAGTCTTGTTCCTGAGTGGCAATGGTCATTTCAGAGCCTGTCCTCTTGTACATCAGGTCAAGATTATTTTTTTCAGATGTATCGTTTTGCCTTCATGTATATCGAACTTTATCTGCCATTTTTGTTGTTGAGTCATTCTGCAGCTATTTGCAGTTACCTGTGAGCTTTATAGCCTTTGAATAGCTATGTAATCAGCAAACTTTGTCACTTGGCTTGCTGTTTTCCAGTGAATGTGCTGAATGGAGCAGATCCCTGTTGGTACTCAGCTGGTACTTTCCTCCATTTTGAGCCCAAACCTTTAATGCCTACCTTCTGCTTCCTTTTTTTTTTTATTTAGCCCAATTATTTATTCATGCCAGACCTTCCCTCTGAGGCCATGGCTATGTAGCTTTCTTTAAAACCTTTGATTGTCTCCCAAATTGAAGTGTGCACATATGAAAATACCACCACTGGTTGAAAGCAGTGGGGGGTGACCCATGTTCATAAATACAGTCATTGAAATAGGATAAGCTTATTAATGTTGAAGGGGGGAGGGGGGAATCTAGTAAGCAGGTCAGGGTATACATTTCATCATTGGTAATGGTACCTTAAACCAAAACAGAAAAATACTTTTTCACAAAGATTTTTCCAATCTTGTTTATTTTGTCTTCTTCCCTTACTTCTCATGGGAGATGAAGAGTGAAGAAGCAAAATGCTTTCTTTTGATTTGTACAGACAGCTTCTGTTCTGAAACTTGACATCAGTACTTCTTGAAGGTAAAGATTCTGTCTCAGTTTTCAGGAAAAATACAGCTGCCTGTCTAGCTATATTCCTGCATTTTTTAGCACTAAAATACTGATGATAATATTTCAGCCAGTTCTGTTTTCTATAGTTAGTATGGAATCACATACCTTCTTATAAAGAAGAAATCTATTAGACTTCCCAAGGTCTGTGCTGTGTTCCCAGTTGTGCCAGATTGTTCCTAATTGTCCTGTTGGATGTCTACTGACCTGGTCCTTATGGGCTGTAAGTAGATATAGCATCATAAAGCTATTTCAAGTAACAATTTGGAACGAAGTATTTGATTTTTTTTTTTTTTTCCCCCCCTTGCTGTCCTGTACAGATAAACTTCCTAACGCAACCTGGCAGGAATGTATTTGGTTTTAAATGGTTTAGAGGGGCTCCTGGTGCGTGAGAGGACAGGAGGCTGATTGCTTCAGGGTATATGTGAAAGTGAATAGGGTAGATTTGTATTGTTTACTGCTTTTGGCCAGAGATGGTAACTTTTTTCTTGGAATGAAAGTCACTTTACATTCTCTCAGTAAATAAACACAGTGATTATTCTAAGACCTGCATGCAGTTTTGTACTTCATACATCTTTCTGTGTATATTTCTGTGCCATATGTATTTGTGTGACACTGCTTAGCTATGCGACACAGATTTTGTTAACTGAATGGTGCAAACAAGCTGCATCTAAGGGCTAAGTAATGTTTAAATCATTTTCAGTGAATGATTTCAGGTGTATTTGATTAAAGTGCATCTGAAGAAATAGGAATTTTTATTATGTGTTTGATAGGAATTCAATAACTGTAGCTCTAGAATTACTTGAGATGTGGTTTGAAGGCTGATTATTATACTTCAGTGGGTTATTTAGCTCTCACTTGGACTTTCATTTTGGTAAATACCGTGTATTTTAGCCTACATGAAAAACAGCTCACAGACAATTCTTAGGATGCTTTAATGAGAGTGACTGCCTATGTGGAATCTTCTTTCAGGGCTTAAAGTAAAAGTTCTTATTTTGACATATCTGAAGGTCTGTGAAAAAATGTATTTGTGAAGATCTAGAGTTGGAGAGTTCCTCTACTTATTTAATGATGATACTTTTAACAGGAAGATATGTGAGATGAAGAGGCTTAGTCTTTGTAAAATGAACTCTGCTTTTGATGAGAGGCTCCTACCACTGCCACAGAACAAATACAAAGAAGTAATGATGTACAAGAGGCTCAAAAAGTAAAATTTAAGGACTTCAGAATAAGTTGAGTTCTAGGGCAAAATGTGCAGCTCGGCATTGTCTCTTGACCAAGTCTCAGAAGCAGCTCAGCCAGGAAAATTCCCTTTTGGCTAGTCTCTTAGGAATGTAGGAACAGCTTGTTGGCTTGCAGTCTTGTTGACATGCCCTCAGTGGAAATCATGTGTGACACAGCAGGTAATAAGAGCCTCTGCAGGTTATGGCACATTTAAAAAATAATATTAAAAAAAAAAATGCTGCAGTTCTGATACTTCTGTACTCTCCTAATGCATGAGAGTGAATGCTAAGTTATTTAAAACTTGCATTCAGTTCCATTGTCTGTATCAGAAGATCTGACTGGTAAAAATACTATTACATTTCTTACAACTTATAAAAAAAAAAAAATTAGAATATTTTAAAATTGAAAAGGTAAGATCTCAAAAGAATTGCCAGAAATAGGATTATATGAGTGACCATGGTTGATCCCCTTTGTATTTGTACATTATGATAGGCTTTAAATACAGTATGAAATTTTCTCGTTCCGTGGTACTGTTGCCTGGGTAGGCCTGAATGTACAGGGTAGATGTTCACTTAGCAGGCAACCATAAAATAGATACATTTGTTCCTGAAATTTAATGCATCTCCTTATGGTTTTTTTCATGCTGTTCAAATTCTTCTCTGAAAGTGCTGGCATTTTCTTACAGGATTTCCTATCCTGCTCTGCATTATCATACCTTTTAATTCAAGTTTCACTGAGTTTGATATTACCATCTTTTCTTTCCGTCTGCCTTCTCTAGCCTCTGTCTTCTTTGCCCTTGAATTGACCAGCTTGTCTTCCTTTCTGAGTTCGTTGTGAGCTTCACTGAAAAACGGGGAAGAATTTTCTTATCCTATCGGCTTTGGTGTTGAAAGCCTGCTACTTAGAGTTGTGCCCCACAGCTGCAAGCTAGCACATGCTGAGCTGTCGTCTGCCAATGTTTCATATGTAGTCTAGTTAACCAGAGGAGCTGAGAATTTCAAATTTTGTTTTGGGCCATCTTGAATAAAATTACCCTCAGTTTCATCATTTGGCCAAATCTGTGTATATTTTCTGAAGAGTACTGGGAGGCACATGTGATCCAAAGACCATTTCCTGTTAAATATCAAAATTGGATTTAGGTACTTGAGAATGATATATATATGGAAAAAAACACATATATGCATATTAGTTTGCCAAAATGCCATAACGTCAGCAAAAAGTATTTGTAGTCCTGCTTTCAGAAATGGCTAGATTGTGTTGCAGATTTTTTCCACAGTCATTGAGTGTGATGAGAGCAGTAAGCCTGAGAAAAAATTTAGATTCAGTGTTGAACAATCTAAAAAATTTGTCTACACAAGAAACTACAGTGTTACAAAATTCAGTAGGTTTTGAATTTAAAATTAAGTGATTTATATTGCCTGTCACTGAGGATGCTCATTTCTATGGAGTGTTTTTTTTTTTTTTTAAATTTCTTTCACTTAGAAAACATAGTGACAGTGTTTTTTAAGGTAAGGTAATAGAATCTGAATAGAAAATTCTGAAAGAACAAGCCTGCACTAGGTGTTCTGGACTATTTCTGTCTAAGAAAATAGCATACAGCAACTAAAAAAATGAAGCATCATTAATTGTTTTCTGCTCAGATAAGACAGGCCTGGGTACTAAGAGATGTACTCAGGGCGCTTTATGACGCACCTGCTTTGTTGGTATTAGCACCTCAAAACCACTGAATTTCCTGGTGCTGCATGACAGCAAACTACATCAAGCACAACACAGAACTAAACCACTTTCCTTTGCTCGGGCTAGATTGCTGTAAAGCAGATAAAGCATTTAGTCACATCAGTAGCTCCTTGTGCCATCCTTGGCTGTTGGCTGTGGCAGGATTTGTGCCAAGCTCAGCTCTGTACCATTCCAGAATCACTCGAGTTACTCTACATACATAAGCGTCCCTTTTTGTGTGCAGCTTTGCTTGGCCTGGCATGGTTGTGCTTTGTCTGTGGCATGGGTAATCTCCGAACGAAGTAATCCTCACAAGAATTATGAGGGTGATGATTATATGGGCAAGTGTTAAGGCCTGTTGATGCTATCAGTTATACTACTAGTACATGGGTAGTATGAATTATAGTAGTGACCTCACTTTGCAATGAAATTCAAGATGTTTACTGTCCTAATCAGGTACTAAAAAATCGTTACCGACCACATCTCTGCCTTTAGCGGACTGCTTATTTTGGCCAAGTGTTCTTTTGAATATTCCTTCTACTTGAAGAAAGCTTTGGAGGATGGTGAAAGCATGCTAATTGCTTCTTCCTTGTTTCATATTAATTCACTTATGTTTTTTACAAAGTTTTACATATTTATATATTCAGTGACTTAATTCAACTTTTCAAAAACGGGATTTATCCTTGTTCCTGGGGGTTTCTGTGACAACTTCAGTTTCATTTATAGATGCAGATATTTGGCTTTACATTTAAGGCAGTGCTCAGTTAATAACATTGGATCTTGGTAGACAAAGACATCTACAGGAGGAGGATGGAGGAAGCAGAACAGTGCTAAATAACATGTTGATACTGGTGAGTGGAACCATAGTGCAAAAGCAGCTGACTGTTAAAAAGTAGCAAATCAGACTAAACATACTGGTGTCCAGCTCTTATTTTTTTAATCTATATATGTGTCAGATTAAGTGTGTTAAATCATGCATTTTGTAAGGATGATATAGTAGCTCAATTAAAAGTTTCAGTAGTAAAATCAATAAATCGGTTAGCTCTTAGTTTATGTTGCTACTTATAATGTCATAGGATTGACTATCCTTTACAAGGTATTTATACTTGTAAATATTCAGATCAGTTTTATTCAAATTTCTCTCCATGACTAGCATTCTCTAGAGGTTATTTTTGGTTACATCTGTTCTTTTGCATAAGTAAATAAAGATAATAACTATTTATGGGGAAAATTATGAGATCTTTAGCTTGTCAACACACCTTGTTTCATTTTTGACAACTCACATTCTGTTTTATGCAGAGTGTATTTCCTTTGTTACTTTATTCCCTGCTAACACTCCTTGTGTTTTCATTTCATGGGTGTATTTGTTACTTCATATACCTGAGTACTAGTGAGAAGACAGATTAAGTTGCTTTAGGAGTACCTTGAGCTATTCATCTGTGCTGCATAACTGTCCTTTGGACAGAACTAGAAGTAGTGAAATTTTCAAGATGTGGGCTGTAAAGCCCAGCTGACAAGAGCTATTCATGATTGGTGCTATATGGAGTGTTTGTTTAGTAAAAAACAAATATAATCCTTGGATAGAGCTTTACTTAAGAGATGTTGGTAGGCGCAACGGCACTCCAGTTCATAAATGAAAGATCGGAGAGAGTAGTGAGTAGACAGACTCATCAGTTTGTAGAGAGTCTTAGATTTGGAGAAACCCTGGCCGTCTTCCTTCCTTTGTATTTATATTCCACTTTCTTTACTAAGCTATTTGTATACTGTGTTCATTTTTTATTTTTGCATAAATGGGGCAGCAAATACTTACTCTAGAAGCAATGACAGCTGATAAACAGTTTTGAAAGATGGAATGAAATTTTCAATTCTTCAAGCATTGCCTTCTTCCATTTTGATACTCTTCTGATCTTTAAAATGTGAGAATGAAATGAACCAGGCTGCTGGTAGAAGTTGGTGTATCAATGTTAAATGATTTTTAAGCAAAGAAAAAGATGGAGGAAAATTCAAGGTGTCACTGTGATCAACTTTCTTTGTTTTCCCAAACAACCTTGACCAAATCTTACCCAAAGTCCGGCTTTTTTTCATTTTGGTATCCATTCTGAATAGCACAGCTGCAGTTGGACTTGCACAATACTCCTTGTATGTGTTGGAAAGGGGCTGATGGATCCATTCAAGGAGGGGTACTACTTTCCTACTTATGATAAGCTCAGCTCCTTCTGGATTCAAGGAAAAGTAGTAGTTGCCTCTAGCTGGTTTCTTGCAGTTTTATACTTGTTTTTCATGTTTAGCATGTCATGAATTTAATTATTGACTGAACCTTGCCATGTTTACAGCAACATTTTTTTTTTTTCTGGACTTACAGGTGAGGAGTACTAAAGCACAACAAAACTAAGTTATTTGTGTTCCTTCTGTGAGTCAGGAGCACAAGTAGGAAATAGAGCTCATGCTTATTCTTAGACCCAGGAATATTTCGTCCCAAGAATACGCCCATATACTCTGGTCCCTGAACGATACCCTGTCCTTACATAGCTTTTAAAAATAATTATTGCACAGATCCAGAGTTGAACTGATTGCCAAATATGGTGGTAGACGTGTTTTTTTTTCTCCACAGGCATGTTCACAGGAACCTTTGGTTTCCTTTACTTCCTGTGAAGTGTTAAGGAGAGATCTGCTGTTAAGACAATCTGACTGTGTTCTACACCTGTAGTTTTCTAAAACAGCAGCATTGGGGTTTTTTGTTGTTGATTTTTGTTGGGTTTTTTTTTTCTTCCTATGTTTACTGTCTGTGAAAGGGGAAGTTCTGGAAGAGGAAGAGGGATACATGAGTCAGGGTTGTACTGGATTATCAAGATTGAACTGCTAGCAGCATATATGATTTTTAGTTGTGTTCCTGTGCCTTCTGGAGATCTTTGGAAATTCACGTTTCTTCAGAATTTTTTTTTAATGATTTTCCTGAACTTTGTGGATTCGTGTCTTGTGTCACTTGTCAGTAGTTAATGGCAGAAGCATAATCTCTCAAGGGGCTTTATAGGCAGCTCTGATTTTCCTCATGGTGGCAAAGTACAAATGGGAAATAGTTTGGAAGGGGCTTTTTTCACAGAATGGAAGTCTGGGGCACAAAACGTAAATGCTGAACTCTCAGAGAGCAGAGTGGAAGAGCTCAGAACATGGGTTTCCACTTCCCTCTTTTGTACCTGAATTACAAGACTCTATTCTGTCTCTTCAAATTAGTAAATGTTTTTTGTAGAATCCCTGTGTTTTACTGCAACTCCAGCATATGGATCAGAAATCTGTTTTGAATAGAACTAATTATGTGAAGTGAGCTCTGTACATATGCTTTGCATTTTGAAGCTTTAATATTTGGGGGGGATGGATTTTTAAAAGTTAAAATAAACAATTCACCTTATGAAGGCGTTTCAAACTTTCTTTTGTCTTGGTTCATAAGCAGTTACGATTTGCAGTTTTGCCCACTAACAGAGCTGACTTTGTACAATTATTCTAAATAGGAATTATCTGTTATTTAGTAATAGTCTGGTATGCTTTTATGTCAGACTGATCTGGAAAATATTCCTAACTGTGAAACAGATTTTATTCCAGCTCTAAAGACTGTTTTTCTGTGCCAGGGGATTGAGTTATATGTTATGAGCTTGGAAAGTTGATGTAAATTATATCTATGTGGATACAGAAAGATTAAACACTTACTAGATGCAATGAAGAAGGAAACTTAGCAGTAACCTAATTTTTGGAGTGACCTAACTGCAAAGACATACAGTCTGACTTCTTTTCTACACTACATTTTTTTTTCAAGGAATATGTATAGTTGTAAAAATAATTGTTTTTCATGGGAGATAGTGATATACAAGCGTGAAAGTAGAAATGATACACATACAGTATGTAAGCAGGTTTATGCATTTTCAAGTTGTTGCATGAGCTATAAGTACATATTGCTAAAATGACTTTGTCTTGGTTATTGTCTGTGAAATCCAGTAATTACGAGGGATTGGGGCACAGATGTGTGCTTCACTTTGTATATTTATGTATATGTCGATTCTGCCAAGTGTATTTGTTTGGGGCTCTCCAAGTTCGGAGTGCTCTGCATATTTCACTCTGTTCCTCTGCATATGCAGGTGGTAAATGCAGGACACAGGTGTTTCTCCCACCTCATCAACCAGGCCAGTGGCAGAAGGGAAGTGACACTGCCTAATTCCCTGTCCAGTTCTGTTTGCTCGACCATATTGCCTTCCAAAAATTAAAATTAACTTTCATACAGTGATTACAAAGTTGACAGAGCCAAACCTTATCTGTGTTACTGCATGCTGGTCATGCCTGACTTTGCTGTTTAATAGATCCAGGAGGGTAGGACTGCTTCAGACCTTCTACCACTAGCTGTTGCTGCTCTGGTGATGGCTGGGATGTTAATTTTTCCATCATTAAGGCCTGTTTTCAAATTGCATATGACTGGGTATTTGAAAAGTCTTTCAGTTATGAAATCTTTGCAGTATTCTCTAGCCTGACCCCCTTCCCCGGACTTGAAGAGAAAATTGATTCAGAATATAGTCATTTACTGAAAAGTGAGCAAACTCACAATTCTTGTTTTCAGGCTTTACTGTCTGTATTTTAGAAAACTTGCTGATGAGGTGTAATTCTGAAAGACAGATTAATTTTGATATTAAGAAAATGCATCTTTCTTTTGGTTAACCAAAAGATGTTTACTGATTCAATAAACCTTTACAAGTTTATACTAAATGAAAATTCAATTTTTAATTTTTATATCTTAGGTGTTCTGGGGTTGGTTCAAACCTTGTTGGTTCTTCAGTAGATCTGTCATGTACAAGAATGTCTGGCAACAAATAATAGAGTAGGACTGAAAAACTGGTACTTCAGAAAACAAGTACTAAAAGGGGTTTGAACTGTGTGGCTTCAGTTTGAGTTGCCAAAAGAAAGTTAGCAACAGCTAAGCGTGAATCATAGGAAGAACATAAAGTAATGGATGTTGAGTATGTTGTAAATAATATGGAAGAGACCTACACTATATATGACATAAAAGTGCAGTTGCTATAGCGTCATGTAGTGTTAAAATATTCTTAAATCTCACCACAGTAGCTATTATATTGTGGAGAATGATTATCTCAGCTCAATTTGGTGTAAAGAGGCAGTGTTGTTGGATTTTGATTTCAGAAAGATTTTCCTCATCAGCATGAAACCCAGTCTCTCCACAGAAATAAAGGAGGTGTTTGTGCTCTGTACCAAGTATAACACAGCTGAGGAAAGAAATCCCACCTCTAACCTGTTCCAGGTTGCCGGTGAAAGTATATTATAATTTTAAACCCTGAAGGCTGGCTGCTGAGGCATTAAACCCATTATTTCCTCTATAATTTGGATAGCACTTTTTTGAAGTATAGCTCCAATATGATCCCTTAAGACATCTCTCCCCTACTAGAATCTAGTGAGTCAAAGGGTTTATCCAGAGCATGCATCTGCTTAGCTCTCCTGTGCCGCCGGACTGCCAGTATGAGGCAGTGTTCATATTGTTCCTCTGCCGCTACAACAGTCCTCACTGTGACCAGGAGAAGAAAAGCCTGTGTTAGGGTCAGAGATGCAGACTGACTTAATAAAGATTGGTTTATTTACAGTCTTGTGCTGGGAATGACACCTCAGATTGACCAGTTCTTTGGTTTCCATTAGGATTGTTCACCAAAATACTGAAGCTGATGGTTTTAGTTGTTGTTTTTCAAATAAATAGGACTTGAATGCATTGTCTTGCACTTATGAATGGAAAACATGATGGAAAATTTTTTACCCTCGTCCATCTTTATATGGGGGGAGAAAAAAGAGCTATCCTAACTTAGAAAATGGAGCTGCACAAACTGCCAAGTGGATAATGTGGAGTATGTGCTTCTTGAGGTGCCCTGGGGAAGCCTTCCGCAAGACAGCAAAATTGAATGGGCTAGAATGGATAGACAATGTCAGCAGAGTGAAATGCACAGGCTGGGAGAATGAATGGTCCACCTTGATGGCATCATCTCTGCACCCTGTATAATACTTGAAAACCATTTCTGAAATCATTGAGCTTTGTAGCTCTGTCTCAATAAGTTACTAAGATCTGGTATCATGTAAGCATATCTAAGTAAAAGTGGTGCAATATGTGCTTTACAATTCTAAAGAAAAATATATAAGTGAAAAGTTAAGACATGATTTATCATGATTATTTGATACCAAAGAGGGACTTGAGATAATTGTCTGGTACATCAAGAATCAAAATTAAGAAGCTAACACGTATATATAAGTGATCAAGAATTTGCCATTTTCTGCTGTGCATACATGCTGTGATGTATGTTCAGGCATGGATAAGGTTCTAGTTGGTTTCAAATTTCAGCTTTGCAGTTAGATAAAAAGAAGGTATCTTAGTTTGATATTAAAACATTTTTTCTTGTTTATACAAATACAAACAATGATTTTCTTTTGACTCTTTTCTCTGTTTTACTCAAGTTTTATAACCAAACAAAAGTGTCTTGGTGCCCTTAGTGACTGGTGCAGTTCAAAGAGGGAAGGAGCATGCTTTGTGATTTAGGTACAGCCATTTGGGTGCATGTCTACTCTGTGCGTTTGCTGTCCAGTTCCTACCAGTTGTTGGTTCTGGTCCCATACAGTGCAGCTGTACCTGATAAGCAATGCACGTGCATGGATGTGCCCTCGGGGCAAAGAAGTGCCCCAGGTGGCACCTGTACATGACTTCATCCTTTAGTTCACTACAGGGCTCAAGCTTCACAAATCCAACCAGCTCACTAGGTAAATTTGTACCTGAAAAGAACCCATGCAGCACAGTAGGCAGATATAGGGTGTACCAGGCAAGGGAGAGCTCTGTTCAAACTTGCACCGAATCATGTTCCCATCTGTCCTGAGTACAGAAAGCTGCTTGCTTAATCTTGGATCTAGGGCAGGCTGAGGAAGCCACATTAAAATAGCTGTTGCTTGCTCTTTGCATCAGGCTTGAGTTCTGAGGAGTAAAATAATAAAGAACACGTGTGTGTAATTAAAGTACAAAGGAAATAGGAAGGGGGATAGCAAGGAACAAATCCAGAAAATATGGAACAGTTGGGCATCATAATTATAGACGTCTGATTATACTGGAGGAATTAAAGGACTCTGAAAGAATTAGCCTTACAACCATTCTCAATCCTGAGGGGAGAGAGACTGTATTCATCAGGGGTTGGTTTGTTTGTTTGAAATTGCTTATGTTTTCAAAACAACTGTCTATATCATCGTTTTCCTGGTAGCAAAATCTATAGTAGAATCTGCAACACAGCTTCCACAGGAGTCTGTATGATAAGTTGTTCACAAATTTAGTTGAAATAATTACTGCTTCAGTACTAATCTGAGTGTTCTCTTAGGAAGACCCCAGGAAACCTGTTAAACTGTGGGTATTTTGAGATTTTGAGCATTCTGAAAGCCATTTGATATGCATGAGTAAAAATCTATCTTAATATTTTCGTGTGGCTAGGGACTTATGAGTAAGTTTGAATTTATTTAAAATACTGTCTATAAGCAGTTATAAATTATATGATTGATGAGCATTTTATTATGTTTTTCATTAAGTTGTTTGAGGCAGTATTAAGTAGTACCTGAGATTGTGAAAGGTGAATGGGCTTGACACCGGACACTTCTAACTCATTAAAATATTTCATTAAAATACATAAGAATACAAATTCTTCATGAAAACTGCCAATCTTGTGTGTCCCATTTCATATATCAGGAGGCAAAACACCCTCTTTTTACTGCAAGGATCATCTAAGAAATCTCCAGGAGGAAACTCTCATAAAGATTGCTTCACCCTTCTCTCTCCTCTCCCTAACATCTCCCACAGATTTTTCCATACAAAAGGATGATTTGCATTTAAGGGTGCTATGTTCTTTGCGCTATACTAAATGGGATTTCTGTGCCAAAAACGAAATACTTTTTTATTACCTGTTTTTTTTATACTAGTCTGGAAAGCTTATGGAAGTGTGCTAATCGCAAAGAAGCTTGATTTTTGTTTCAAACATGCCACTGAAAAATGAGAGCAAGTTTTAACTAAAGGGAAGACATTTAAAAAGAGAATAGGAAGTAGCTGCAGTAAGGGAAAGCTAAAAAGAATAAGATTGTCATAGGAAGAAAGAGCAAACCTAGTCCTATGCTGTGTTTATATTTCTAGAAACCTGGACTGAAATAGGTTTGATGTCACACACAAAACTATGTTTTGAGCTTTTGGTTTGTTTTTTTTTTTTAACGTATTATCTGTCTAATTAGTATAAATTCCTGCTTCTGCAATGATTAAATGAAATAGAAATGCACAAGCTTAATCTTTATGGGGATCAGAAATGTGTCTGGAATATGAAGTTGAGAACTCAAATCTGTTCTGTTGCTGAACAAATGATTTTATATTCATGGAGACTTACTGTAAATATGTCCCCACAAGTGCATAGAAACCCAAACTACTGATTTGTATTTCTTTGATGTGTTTTCAGTTGAAAGCTCAATTTTTCTCATGTCACACAGTGATTATTACATAAATATGTAAGATATATGAGATACTGAAAGATTGAATCAATTTATTCAATTTTAAGGATTTGACGTGATTTTTTTTTTTTTACCCCCCCCCCCCCCCCGTTATGTCTGCAGGAGAAACCTCACAAAGCTGTCCCTCATCTTCAGCCACATGCTAGCAGAAATCAAGGCTATTTTTCCAAATGGACAATTCCAGGGTGATAACTTTCGTATCACTAAAGCTGATGCTGCAGATTTCTGGAGAAAATTCTTTGGCGATAAGTAAGTACTAGCATTTTGCAAAATCCTTAATTCTTTCTAATTGTAAGCATGAAAAAGAATGATATTTTCAAAAATCCAAATAACAGTTCTAAGTATGTAGCTGGGCATTTTAAAGATAATTTCTTGTCCAAGTCTTTAAATTGGGTGAAATTGTTAAATTAATTATGTATTCCCCCCTCAATGTTGTAATTTGTTCAAAGGATGAATAAAAATGTATGGGCAGTTCTGTAAGGGGCACTTCTCAATCATAAATTAGACTACATTGCTCGAAGTTTATTGGTTCCGTTCTAGGGTGAAGATAGTACATTTTTTCATAATGTACATGGCAAATCATGTCCTTTCATATTTTGTATATGTATTCTGCAAATGATAAGTCTGAATTAGGAACTTGATACTGGTCTAATGGACAGTATATTTCCTTATCCCATCTAACTACTACAATATCTAGTGATTTTTAAGTAACTGACATCATGTTTTTATGCCTTATTATCAAAACTTCTTTTTCTATAACTGTACTACTTATAACGTGTCACAGGGGACTACTACTTTCTTTTGTTCAATTTCTAAGACAGAAAGAGATAGAATAACTGGAGATGTGTCCAAAAGTTTAATCAAAAGCAGGTTTTGGAGAAACTTACTGTTCAAGAATGGGTCATAAAATGAATACTAAGTGTGACTTGTAGATAATGTGATTAAATCCTTGTAGCAAATGCAGTATTGAAAATGTAAAGTAGGCAGATGTGGGTGTGAGGTTTTTTGTTTGTTTCTGGGTAACAATTTCATTTATGATACAGATATAGGCTAACAGAAGATGCAGAGCTTTGTCACTAAGGAACATTTATTAGTATAACAGTGTCATAAGATGGTGGAGGCAAGAGGTTTGTATATTTTACAACATAATGGAGCAGTCATTATGGTCATCAAGTTTGCTTTGTTGCACAATGTAGGCCATAGCAAGTCACAGAACAATCCCCCAACAATGCGTTTTCTGAGCAAGAGCAGCTCTTTAAAATAAGCTTTTCATTCTTTATTTAGAATACCAGCATAGTAGGTTGGCACTTTTGCAAATCAATTTTGGTCGGTGTGAATTTATAACAGTTTCACTTCCTCCCCCCACCCCCCCCCTCCAGCCTAAACACACCTACTGCTAGCTTCCAGCTTTCTGGTTTCATTTTCTGGTTTTATTATCGTGTTATCTGGTAACTTCAGTCTTCTAACAAATTTCTTTCCTAAGTAGATAATGTTAGAGCATGATCAAGTTGCTGTATCAATCTTCTTTTTGTTAGAGGAAAGGAATCTGACCGTGTTTTTGTTACCTGTTTTAATGTGAAGATGATCCTCAAAATACCTACAAAAGTTCAGATAACATTATCTGAAGGATTAATTTACATGACATGTAGGGGTCTCTATCAGATGAAGCTTTTAAAAAACATGTCAGTCAAAAAAAGAAAAACAGGAGCTTTGAAAAAACTGAGTAATGATCATCTTTGTTCAGTGTTTCTGTTTTCTCTTCCTCTCTTTCTCCCCTTTGCTTAGCAGCTCTCAGAGTTTAAATCTCCTTGTCATCCTTCTCTTCTCCTGTTGGGCTCTGTCCTTGAATGACCTTTACCAGCTGTCTTAATCGCAAATTGCATTTCTGTCAGTGGCATTTACAGATCTCGTCTCTTGCAAGCTGCTGTTTCTTTCTATCATTTCAACTTAACTAGTTTCTTCAGCTTCCCTATTCACTATCATGTTCCCCTTTGTATTTCTCTACTAACTTGTCCTTTCTGTGTGAGATTCAAGTGCTTCCCTTCAAGTTTCTTTCCAGTGGTCCTGCCAGTTTCCTTTGGGAGATGGCACAATAGATAGGTGCTTGAGGTGTCAGACAGTAGGATACTGGAACCCATTAATAAATTTTTATCAGAACAGGGTTGGTAACAAGAATTTTGCAACTGTGTTGGTCCATCTGAACAACTCAGCTCTACTCTTGTCTTTCTCCTGTTCACACTTGACTCTTCTCTTTCCCGACTGATCCCCTGGAGTGATTCTTTAATCCTTTTCATGGCCTCAGAGCTCTTGCCATGCCTTCTTTATGCTTTGGGTTTTTTTTCCTGCTTATGTAAATTTCTTCATAAAATGCAACTTTAAATATGAATTCTCAGTACTAACCCTCTGACTTTCCCTCCTCCCTGTTGTGTACCTTGATAGCTTTTTGGGGGGAGTGTGGGTAGTGGTGGCTTTTTGGTTTTGTTTTTGGGTTTTTTTTGTTTTTTGTTTTTTTTTTTTTCCTGGTTAAAGCACCCATGCACCAAAAATGCCAAGGAATCAAGGCAGTTTTGGGATGTCCAGTTAATTACATATGTAGCCTTGGTCTTCTAGTATAGCCTGGAAGTTTTTTGAGTTGTGTCTTGTTAGGTGCTTTTCTTTCAGACTAGGTAAATAGCCACAGTTATTAGTGTTCCCAGCTCTATTCTAATGAGCTGAAGCTGTTTTAGTTACCTGTCTTCTAAGCAGTGAACAGTTGATCTGTGCTTGGCAGCCCTGCCATTGTCTCAGGTTCAGTTAATTGTGCTTAAGTAACTGTATAACATGTAGCAGCATGTATGTCAAATAAACAGATGAGAAAAAGGTTTATTTGGCATTACTTTTAATCTCTTTGTTAAACAAAATGCCTGAAGCTTTTTAAACATTAATTATTTTCTAATCCATTTAGAAATATATGGCAGTTATGCCTGTGAGCCACATCTTTTACAATGGGCCTGTTATGACAAATTAGTTTGTAAATATGCTAGTATCACTTCCCTAGAAGCAGAGCCCACATAAAGATTTTGGGTGTTGCAAACAACTGATAAAATCTGTTTCTAACCCGACCACCAAAAGATAGGCCCCTAGGACTATCTGAAACCTGCAACTCTGGTTAGATATGCAGTGCAACGAAGGAGTGCAGGGAGGAACTATATTATGTTCCCTGGCTGCATCTCTATTTAATAGGGCAAGCCTGGACTCCTCACTTGTTTACAAAAAGCCACCCTTACTTTGAGATCACTAAGTAATGCTGCTTAAGATTAGAGCATAAATAAAAAGTAAGTTGTGCTGGATCTTGGCTTGTGATAGGTAATCTGTAGCACAAGAAAGAATTCTGATGCCTTGCTTGATCTGATTGGAAGGAGGGAATTGGAACTGTTAGATTAATTTGTGATTTTTTTCAGCATAATATTATCATAAAAATAATCTTCCTGTTTCTAAACATAATGAATCGGAAGCTTTTATAGAATCCACTTTCAGCCTTGATTTCTTTCTGAAGCGTTGTCATTTTTTTCTTTTTTAATTTGAAATATTCTAAATAGCAAGAAGGAGGTCAATAGCCATTTATGGTTTTAAGTCGACTCTTAGGCCTTCAGTTTTTGAAAATGCAACCTGTGCTTCTGTTTGCGGAAAGCAATATGCTATAATTTGCTGAGGAAGAAAATCAAAAAGATAAAATCTTCAAGAGTCCAGTTTGTAGTTTTTAAAAAAATAATATATCTGATTTCTTTCACTGCTTTTCCCCAATGACTGAGGAGCTTATGTTGGTTACATTTGTCTGTCTTGAACACTTGCTCCAAAATTGTGCAGCTGTAACTAAGTTTATTCATACTGTTATTAATAAGTATCATAGGATGCAGTCATTCTTTTTGTGTTTAAAGCTAGGCAGGTGTACGTTCACATGACTTCAAACTCATTAGTAAAATAAATGGCTAGGCTAACTATTTCAAGTCTCTGATGATCACACATCTAGCTGGTCTTTGAATTTCTGTGGAAATCACAGAAGTAGAACCCAGCAAGCAATTTGAATGGTTCCATCAGAGCAATGTGCTGAGGTAACTTAACACATTCTTGGGCTTCAAATACCTCCTTAACTTTTGCATTTTTGATGCAACTCTACAAAACTTCTAGATAATGTCAGTATCTAGAGAAGCTTGGATTGGAGACAATGCTATGCTGCTTGTGAGAGCAGCAGGTACGTGGATAGTGGAAATCATCAGCCTTCAGATAGGCAGAGAGTGCAAAAGGAGTAAATAGTCAGACCCTTTACAATTGTGAGGTTTTCCAGTATCACATGTTTTGGAGGAGAAAGGGGAAGCCTTGGAGGCGATACAATGTTTGGAAAGGATCTGCAGAGACTAATTTGGGGTTTAGGAATGTATAGTGAAGATTGGTAAATCAAGGTGGGAGATAATGAGATTTTTATTATCTGCGTGGAAGGAGAATGTGGACAATAGCATTATGACAGAGAAACTAATGGAGGAATTGATTTCTCTGCAAGGACAAAGTAGAATCTGTATTATCCAAATTAGAGGGTAGGTGAGGAGGTGAGTGTCAAATAGAAGGCCCAGGATGGTTTTGGTGGACTGACTTTGTCAAGGAAGCTGACTGAGAAAAGCTATCAGGGAGATGAGGGAATAGAGGCAATTTTGGATTTGCTTTGTGGAAACAAAAATCAGGAACAAGTGAGAACTTAGCAAAGGCTGAATGACTGGAGTAGGCTGAGAATGGAACTCTTTGGCATATTTGCAGGCTATGAGGAAGAAGAGAGCCTCTTAAAGAAAATAAAGGAGCTGGCTGAAAAAGAACTGAGGAATAAATTGACACAAGCTTTCCACCATGGTCAAGGTCACGATTTTAGGTTAAGATCTATACCAAGAAAGAGCCTGATGGTGTCAAAAGCAGGCAAGTGGTGAAATTGAGGTGTGATTTTTGAATTTGTACTGATTACGAGAATACAATTATTGGAGCAAGTGGTTTTAGTGGAGTGAATGTTCACCCATGGTTTATCATTATAGTTGCACTGAAGCAAATGGTAGTTAAATGTACAGCTAAACAGTAATGTTAAATGGAACTGTGAAATTGTAAGGCATGTAATCAGCAGTTACATTTGTTTACAGATACTTTAGTAACCCCTAGTGGGTTGTAAATATCCATATAAAACACAATCTGATAGCTTCTTCATTATCCACGTTTTATCACTGTATAGTGCTTGATGTTAATTTCCCTCGGTTCCTCGCTCATTTTAATAGCACCTTACATCTTTTACCAGTTTTCTGTTCTGAGCAAAAATGTGCATAATAGCATTGGGAGTGATCCTGAACTGAGAAGGAGAGTGGGCGAGATGACCTAACAGTGACACAGTCTTTCCAGCCTCCGAATTTGAAAGCTACAGAGAAGTCATGCAGGGCTTTAACTATTGAAATTTGTGATTTGTGGCTGTCTTCGTCTTGCAGAATGAATCAGCAGTGAAGTGTCAATGTTCTTAGATTTTCAATTCTCCATAGTTCTGTCATTTATTTTAACTTTTAAAGTTTAACTCTTCTTCATTGTGAAACCTTAAAAAATTGAAAGCATTTCTGTTGTTCTTGTCAGATAAATTGATTTCCCCATACCGTTTAGTTTCTGAGGAAATAGAAATTTTTTCACTGGTAGGGTCAAAGACATTACTATTTTAATGCTCTGATACTTCCCCCCTCCCTCCCCCCCCAGCTGAGGCCTGAAATGTATTTATTTTTTATTGGCATTTAGGAAAAAAAAAAACGGGGCTATTGATTTCTCAGTAGCAGTTAAACAGGTATTTCAGATTGATACTCTAAATTTTGAGTAGTTGTGGTTCTGCTGTGGTCAGTGCTTTTTGGCTCAGGATAGAACAGCCATAGCCTCTGTGGCTTGGGTTCAGCGAAGAAGCAGTAAAACAGGCAGACCACAGTGCACCACTTAACTTGAAGGCGTTTAGCTGTCAGAAAGTGAGACCTCAGATAAGCTGGGTTTTAACACTTTGTTGATCCCCTTAATTTATTACTTGGTTTCCTGTTCTTGCTGCTGATAGCACCTAAGAGCCCTACTGTTGACCGAACACTGTGAAAATATGGACTGAAGAGGTGGTCCTGGCCCAGAAAGCTTCAAATCTGAGTCTGAACTGAAGTGTAAAGGGAAGCCAAAGATAAAGAGAGATGAAACAGGAAGACGTGGTGATCCAAGGGCCATGGCCTTCATCACAATTAAGATGGGTGTTTTGGCAACAGGAACTTCTAAAGTTAACAGGGAATGGGCCTTTTAGAGGATGGTTCCTCCCTCGGCTGATCAGCAGCACAGGAAGTAGGCTTATTGGTACCCTTGTTTACAAACTTGAGCTAGAGGCAGAAGGTACCGTTCCCTGGGTGCTAGTGAGACAAGTCTCGCTAGATCTTTGTCATGTAAATGCGAGATAAACAAGGTTGAACAAGACGACAGATAATATTGGCAGGTAATATTACATAGTAGAGCTAGTCAATGGAAAGTTGCAAGATGTGATTAAAAACCAGAAAAGTGCTATGGTCTTCACAGCTATTCTGAGTGGCTAAGAATAAGGTAAAATTGCATGTACAAAGGATAGAGAGAAGAAAGTTGTAACAGTTGGCACACAAGATTGTGAGACAGGAGAACAGATGATTGATAGATGGGAAGGAGAGGCAGTGTTTTAAGTATGAAAGGACATGCAAAAGCATGGGTGTGCTTTGGATTTGTGGTTAGAGATCAGAGTTGGAAATATATAGATAAGTCTATGCCTTCGGGGACACTTCAGGAAATGCAGACTTCCTGCGTCCCTTAAGGAAGTACTAACTTGCTGTCTTTCCAGTAGTGTTCAGTTATGCAGCTTTGGAAGTGGATATTTTTGGTGGTATATTTTCCCCATTTCATAAGGCTCATTTTCTCTTTCACCTTCTCTTTTCTCATGTTAGATTAATCTGTATTTGTTCTGCATGATGTCACTATTTAACGATTGTACTGGCACGACATGGCAGAATTCCTTTTTTCCCTCAGGACTGAACTTCTCAAGCCTTCTGTGTGTCAATTGTTTGCTCTGCAGTTCAGAAGCAATGAAAACATGTGGCCTCTCGCTTAAAACTGAAGCAGCAGTCTTGAAATGCTCTGTTCAGTGATGATAAACCAAAGTCCACATTGCTCACAGCAGACTTGCAAAGAATGTTGTTTCTATCTGGGTCAGCATTTGCTTGAATATTCTTGAGTTTGCTCTGAATACAGTAATGCCCTTTTCATGTTATGTTTTCTGTCCATGTTTGAGGGAGTTTCTTGCAGGCAAAAATGTTCACTGTAAGTTACACAGGTACATGTTTACCTTCCTAGACATACTTGTGGTCTGCTGTGGTTCAAATGGGAGCAGTGTCACTTGACATTCCAGAATAGCTGCATCTCTGCAGTTCTGCTGAAGTGCTGTACTCTGCACGCTCAGAAAATATTTGCTTTCTCTCCAGGTTTAATGTCTTTTGCTTTTTAACAATGCAGCAACATTCAGGGAGTTAAAGAAAATCCTATGTACACATGATCAGGGCAGGAGAGAAGGGAGGACCTGAATTCCACTGCTAAATTGCTTGAAAATTACGTGCAGGACACTAATCCTTCTCCTCTAGGCATATGGAAGTTGTGTGGGTATTGTTTAAAACACTCTGTGTGAGATTATAGAGTGACACTTCCCTTTGACATGTGTCAGTGATAGTAAATAGATACCATCCTATATTAAAGTATTTTTTAAAAGCTTATACTTCAATCAGAACACTTTTTTAATTCATCATTCTTAAAGTATGCTTACGATTGCAGAAGAAATGTAGAGTAGTAGTGTCATCTTGAGAGGCTTGGGGGAGAAATGGCTTATTTTAGGGTTTTTGACAGGACTCTTAAATAAGACGACAACCCTAGTCTGCTAAGATGCAGACAGTTTTGTTGATTTGAGAGAGATAAGATATGCGCAGAAAGCCTCTTCTGGAAAAATTGTTTGGGATCATTTGTTTTATTTTGTGTTTTCTTTTCTTAAATTGGTATGGGCTTGCTTCTACTCTAATGATGAGGAAAGGCAGTACGAAGACAATGTATGGATGAATTGTTTCCTAAAAGTTTGGCAGACAGAGATTGTTTTCCTTGTAGAAGGTCCTCCATAACCTGTTTGTGCTGTATAAGGTGTGTGTTTCAGCTTCCTTAATATTTTTGTTTCCTTCTAAAATTATCCCTCTGAAGATTTTGAACTAATTGAAGGTTGTAATAAAGTAACATGTAGCATAGTAACAGTATGTACATGTAATATAGTTAGATATTTTTTATTACTTCAGTGTCCTGTATTTTCCCTAAACTATGTTATAAGAAGAGAAACTGTTACCAAAGCCCTGGGCGTATCTGTTGATAATGTGTGCATGGGTAGTTGGGCTCTGAACTTTGGACATCAAACCTTTGACAGAAGTACAGTCACTATGCAGTGCTATCCTCTCACGTGAGATACTCCTCAGATCATTGTCTCAGCTGGAGTCACGTGCGCTCTTCTGCAAGGGATAGCTCACGTAGCTACGATTAAATACCTGAAATACTGAGACACTGCTCTTCCTGAACCTAATTCTATAGAGAACTAATGTTACTGGGATGTCAAATCGCATCTTTCTGATGAGCTGTAGGAGAGCTGACTAACTCATCTCCTCCTAGACAAGTGTCCACAGGTCAGCCTAATAGCATGAGGCATGTGCAGAATACCTGCCAGCCTCTAGTGCAGGGTATCATTAGGGCATGATGCAACAAATATTACAAGGACAAAGATCACTGAAAATATTTATAGGAGATACTTCTGTGGTTCAGGAGCTGAACGCTGCAGGCAGTATTTCATTACAAACAGGGTTCTATTTTTTCTTTCTATGAAGGCAATTTTTTTTTTCTGTTAAAAAAATAAATATATTTAAACAACAATTTACACTTGCAATTGATTAGCACAGTCCCAATCTCAACCTTGGTTTGATTGGTCCTGTTATTTTCCCCTCCCTGTTGCCCCTGCCATCTCCCCAAATAATTAAAATAACTCTTTATATTTGCATAACCAAAAGGTGTCTTCAAAGACTGTATATACTCTAAAACACAAGAAAGCAACAGCAGTGAAAAGTTAATTCAAACAGAAACTCAACTTGCCAGCCGTCTACAAAAACCTCAGACCCATCACTGTGGGAAGCATTCTGCGTGACCCCCTTCCTCGATCTCTGCCAAAGGAGGGTGTTTCACAGTGTGCCTGAAAGGTCACCAAATTTCACTGCCATAGGAGCAGAAGAAGAGGATGTTGCGGAATCCTTCACCTTGTGAAGACTCGGTAACACCCTCATTTTGAGTGTGTGTGTGCTGTCTGCAAGGTCTCTGAAGAGTAAAGCAGTTTGTATATATAAACTTGAGAGACACATTGGCGGAGAGATGATCTCTGGATGGTGCTGTTTCAAAGTATTTAGGAATGATAGCTGTACAAAAGTAGCTGCTGAGAAATAGGAGCTACATTTTTGACAACCTATCAAGAAGATAAAAGACCTATTTCACAAAGCTGCAGAAAAAAATCTGCTGAATTTAGTGAATTTTAAATTTGCCCCCCCCAAAACAAAAAAAAACACAACAAAAAAAACAAAATGAAAAAAACCACCCAAAACCCCAAAAAACTTTTTCTAACTCCATTTCAGCATGATCAAAGTGCTGTAACTGTTTAGGGTGTTTTACATAGAGAATCAGAAGATATTTGAGTCACGGTTACAGGAACTAAATAAGCAATAAGTACTTGAACTAAGACGACTTTAACACCACAAAAGCACTGACGTTTTCCAACTGTGTTTTCTGAACTCAGTGCAACATTTCATTCTCTCTTTACCATAATCAAAATTTGATGTGCATTCTTTCTTAAATGGCATCTGATGTGGTATCTCTCTTCAGCTCTTTGTGGTTTCCTGTTTTTCATACACAGATGAAAGTATCTGCTGAGATCTATTAAAATTCACATTTTATCATTTATGACTTTCTCAATATAAGCCTCTAAGTAACAAGTAGATTTCTTTGCACTTAGAAATGTAGTGAATGCCTGATGCGGTAGAAATACAGGAGCATGTCTTTAGTGTTGTACTTTGAATTACTATTTGTTTTCATTTAGGTTAACTGCAGAATATTTATTATGCAGGACCAACTTAATGCAGTCAGTCTTTTTTTTTTTTTTACAGTACTGTACTACCAAGTAATATACATTTCTGCATAAGAAAATAGTTAGAAAAAATGGAATAAAATATTTTCTCTTACAAAAATAAGTCCATGTAAAAAACAAAAGTAATAAAAATTGCAAGAAAAATCGATTAATTTGTGAGGCCTGTGTCTTTTGTCGTTTTAGCAGTTATTAACAAATATTACTATGAATGTGTGAGATCTTGTTAAGTCCTGAAAATACTTATATATTGATTAGTGGTTATATTTTTGTTAATTAAAATGTTTTTAAAATACTATGTAGTCTGCTTTGAATGTGAGGCAAAACTTGAAGAGAAGGTGTTACGGTCTTGCAAAATTTGGATTTGACTCTAATGACATGAGAAGAAAAATTGCCATTATTGAGCAATTTCTCCTCGTTTCTAGCATGATAAAATAGAGCACTTCCAAGTGATCAGCCTCATGTCAGATTCCAAATATACGCACTTGGTTGGCAAAATAACTAATCGGCATTATATCTGACTATGCAAATAGAAACTGAATTTGACAGAACACAGCTTTGTGTTAGAGAGCATAATTTTAATTTCCTTCTATCCTGATTTTCCACCTTTTCCCACATTCACTAGTGTCTGAAAATACTCCCTGTCCTGCACGAATGTGTGAAAGTGAAGATGTGATGAGGTGTGTCTTCTAATATGCGTGTAACTATCACGGGCTGTGACAGGCCTTGGACCAGTATTGGTGGTATCTGGTTGATTGCTGTCAGTTTACTTGACCACTGTTTAGGAGCTTTAGCTATAAAAAAATGTCATCACAGTAGATAATAAATTGATGCTTATCATTCTGAGAAGAGAGGCTGTGAAGAAAGGAGTTCTTTACCAAGCACAGAGCGGGTCCTTCCCATTATCTTTGAGAAGGTGTGAGGTTGGTTGCTACACCTGCTTGGTAGGATATTTCAGTTTCTGCAGTGTTCTTTTTGTTGTCCTCCTAAGGAAGCTTGAATATTTATCGTTGTAAAATAAATGACACTTTGTTTGACCATGTTTAAAGGAAGGTAAACCATTCTTTCATTTGCTTAGGCTGCTTTCAGAAAACTTGGGGTGTTTTGTTTTGTTTGTTTTTTGTTTGTTAGGTTTTTTTTGTCTGTAGAGAAACCAAATTAATGTTCCACTTCTTTAAAAGTCCAGTTTTGATGTCTAAATAAGGAATAAAATTGTAAATGTGTGGTTTTATTAAATTTGTTACTTCCACCCCTCTCACAGAACTATAGTGCCATGGAAAGTGTTCAGGCAGTGCCTTCATGAAGTTCATCAAATAAGCTCTGGCTTGGAAGCAATGGCTCTTAAATCTACTATTGACTTGACCTGCAATGACTACATTTCAATTTTTGAATTTGATATCTTCACTAGATTATTTCAGGTAAGATTTGAAAATTTTAGATACTTGTATGAATTTGAGAAGCTTAGTACTACCCTGAGGCAAATACCTATGGGCAGGAATCAGATTTTTTTGGAAAAACTGAAATAACTGAAACACTAAAATTCAGAAATAAATTGTGTTTTATTTAGTCCTTCAGAGATGTTTGGCACATCAACACCTACATCTGAAAACTGAAAACATCCAGCAACACCTGCTTTGTTTCTGCAAATACTTAGTATTATTACAGTATCTTTGTGTTTGCTGCTTACTTATTTTTCACTATTCTTGAATGCATTCATACAAACGTAGGTCTTCAGGTATTTATTTAAGTTTTATTTGTGTTTTCATTGTGCTTTTGTATCTGTATATACTTATATGAAGTGTTTCTACAAACCCATAAGGAAAGGTGCATATGACATTTTATTAGGCTAAATGTAGGCCTAACTCTTCTCTTCATGAACAGATTTTTGCCTTTAATGCTCTGCTGTTTATTTACAATAAGGGGCTATGTTTTGTAATAGCATTAAGTGTATTATTGTTAATGGGTAGTATTTATATGAAATATATTTGTATTTATGTTACATACCTCTGTTAACCTTGTGTCCCTTCTACAGAACATACTTGAAGTATTTTAGTCAATGTAGAAGGCTGTGCTGGTTTGCATCCATATTAGATATACTGATTCTGAAGTTGCCACTTTGGATATTTCTTTTATATATAGGAATCTTTGAGATATACAACCATTTATGTGATCATTTACTTTTTTTACCCTGTGCAGTGATAAACTGGTGCATTATTCTTTAGCCTGTTGGAAATACGTTCAAAATACCAATTTTACATCAAAGCCTGGGCTATATGTTTGTTCTGTCTTCCATGTTATTCTGTGATAATCTCTGTTTAGCTTTCTTGGTTTTGCTGTTATGGGAAAGGGTGCCATTACAAAGTTGATATTAATATTTGGCAGGAGATGCTTAATGGTTTTAGTTGACAGAGTTTTGATTTTGATCATCTCTTCTCCATTCTGAGTCAAAACTGTATCAAAGTTGAAAATGTTATGGTGTAAGTAAACTAAATAGATTAACCACAAACATTGGTCACTTATTAAAACACACGTAGGTTATGGAGGTTTGAACAAAACTTTGGGGGCTCTCTTTGAAATAATAAAGTAGAGAACATAGATCATTGTACTTTATGCTGCTTTAGCAATATCCCTCTAAGATTTGCACTTTACATGGAGCTTGATACAATCAGGCGTTCCCGTCTGAACGTTTCTGCCTTGGGATCAGTTTCTGCTCTGCCAAAGTTTCTCCCTTTTACTCAGTATTTGGCAAACTAATATGGTGTTCAGGTTAGTAATCAAGCCCAAATCTTGATCTCAGACTTGGCTCAAAATGTCTGAGACCCATTGAGTTCAACATACATTGCTATAAAATGCATTTAGTTAAGGTTCCTTTCTGTAGGATATTTTTTCCCCTAAGCATTCTGCTTATGAATAACAACAGGGTCTCTGGGTTTTTTGATTTGTTTTGATCTGTACATTGAATATAAAATTAAATGAGAAGCATTGATCTGAGAAATGACAGTTTGTTCTGATCATATGTGGGGTCTTACAGATTGCATTAAACTTTAGGACAGAAGCCTAAGATGAGATTCATTTTCCTTGTTCTGTACGCCATTGAATATCTGTTTGCATTCGTTTCTTTGTGAGGCCAGTGCTGGTTTGATTCATTACCGTGCCTTGTGCTAGAAAAGCAGTACTGATACATGTAGGGAGAGAAGACTGGTTAGGATTAACTTTTAATTTAACAAAGAAGCAGAGAGAGAATTTTTGCCAAGCAGATTACCAGCTGGTGCAATAGCTGCATAATTGTTGAACTTGCACTGAACTTGGCCTGAGAACCTCTCCCAGAGGTTACATCTTACTTCTCTAGTTTTTAAACAGCTTCTGTAACTATCTGTGCATACGCCCACAGACAGAAAATCCCAATTGTTTAAGGAATCAAAATACTGTTTTGCCAACTGTGGCTTGTGTTACAGAAAAGCTGCATTTAGAATGATGCTTATTCACAGAAGAAAGTAAGACTACTTTTTATGGAGGTCCTGTAAAAGTGAAGTTGCTCCCCCTGCCTGTATGCATGCACAGCTCTAAGTGCTCTGCCCAGAGATAGTTAGCACAGCAGAATATGCAGATGCTTTGAAGGAACAGAACTTCATCATGTCACTGTTAACATGTTCAGTTAAGTTGTCCTTTTGTGCAAAAATATTTCTATAGAAGAGAAAGTATACAAACCCTTTCCCATTTAACATTTCTGCTTTTGTAATACTCTGTGTGCACAAGGCAAGTGAGGAGTTCTGGCCCTTTGATTTTCAGTTGTACTGTTGCATCGTGTTCTAGATATAGCAGTAGTGTGATACTCTGTAGGGAGTCCAAGGTTTTGAGGAAGATCCTTTCTACTGTCAACTTAGAAGCTTGATGGTTGTGATTAACCAAGGAATTTGGACACTACTTGAATTTGTTTTATAATGTACCATAGCAAGCAATATTACCACGGTCCAACAAAACGTCGAAGTACTGAGTGTTTGATCATCCTTTTTCATTTACATGCATGCACTTGAGTAATACAGCAGGAGAAAGAACATTGTGTTTTTGTGAAGGAAGTGTCAGTGCCAATATGGTGAAAGAGGAAGAGTCAACTCTTTTTAGTTTAGTTAAGGCAACTAACATTTTTCATGTGATGAAGCCTCCTGGCATCCGTCTTTGGTGAGGGTGCAGAGAGGAGCTGGCAAGATGCAGTGTTACATCTAGGACTGTGAATTTTTCTCCTTCCTTTTGTACAAATTTGAACACCGGAGGTTTGCTGTGGCCTCTCTGCCAAAACCTTACTGTTCATTTCATGTGTCTGTTTTGAAGAGGTATTAATTTTAAAATAGGTGTTCATCCATGTTTAAGTAGTGGTTAGGGTTTGCCTGGGAAATGTATCATCTTATCAGGCAAAACTGTTAGGATACTCTGCTCAAGTGTGTCACAGAGGCATTTCATCTCTCCCTGACTAGCCCTTAGAAGCCCTTTTAAAGGGAATTTGCATTGCACACAAGAACACAAGCCTCTTCTCTTGTGTTACTTAACTTCACCTGCCTTGTTTTTTTTGACAAGTACATAAAAAAAAACCCCAAACTGCAAACTGTTCAGGGGCGGTTTCTTGTGTCTTCAAATGCTGGCAATGAACACAATATATTTTTATTAATCCACTACTTAAAAATCATCCTTCATTTACAGTAAAAGGCTGTTCTGTATTCGTCAAAGTGATAATGTATCAGGCATGTTTCACTGAGTTTTCTGAAGCATTTGCTATTCAGGTCAACAAAGACTGTGATGAAGTGCTGTCAATATTTGTTTTGTTTTCTGGCTGTAATACCATTAAGGTAACTGAAGAAATCAAGAAGTAGAGAATAAGAAAAGGAATGACAGATCAAATTACTGGCTTTATTAGGCTTCATTTGTTAGTGTTACTTGTCATTAACTATGAAAGTGCCTCAGGAGCTCTCAAGAATAGACTTAATTGTGTTTTTATTAAACCATCATGGAGCCATACTCTCCAGGCTCTAACTAAACAGGATGTTTAATATTTTATGTAGCTACAAATAGGAGATCCCTTAAATTCAAGTTCTTCAAACTCTTTATCCAAAAATTTAGACTTGATCTTCTTGGAATAATTCTTTTGTAGCAAAGCTGGGTATATACAACAGTCTCTTGTGCTATTTAGACCTTAACCGTCAGTGCGCATTTTTCAGCTGAAGCTAAAACACTGTACGTCTCTCTGACAAATTGACTTGAGTTTTATTAGAAATATGTAACCACCTGGCTGCATCTTTTTAATGTTTGTCTTCTGTTTTTAGCCGTGGGGTTCAATCTTAAGGAATTGGAACTTCTTAGCTGTGACGCATCCTGGATATATGGCATTCCTGACATACGATGAAGTGAAAGCGAGGTTGCAAAAATACAGCACTAAGCCTGGGAGGTGAGAAGTTTTGCTGATTATAGCTTTCCAAATAAACTTGTCTCAGAGGCTACATAGTTAATCTAGGTTCATACTTCTATATTGCATGATACGCTCACTGCAATATTGAAGGGTGAAGTCTTGGGGTTTTTTTGTGACAGAGTGAGAGAAGTAGTAGCTTTTTTTTTTATGCTTATGATTTTATTTCTATCAAAATGTATTTTAAAAAATAGTTTAATACTAAAGCTCAGAACTCCACATTCAACAAATTCTGACCTTTTAGATTTTAAGACAGGAATTTTGTAACTATGATCTGGTTTTTATGCCATAATTCTTCTATGGCGCTATGAAGCAAAAAGATATTGTATTACCACACGAAAGTCTAGGTACAAATAAGCAGAAAAAATTGAAGTTACATTGCTTTTCCTTTCATCTTCTGAACTATGTACAGCAATCAATGCATTCTTGAAAAGCATATTTGAAAACACAATTTGCTTTTCAAAATTTGCATTGAATTGTTGCTTAATATTAAAGTAAAAATCATCTTTCATGGAAGCACACCTAAAATATGAATTTAATCAGTATTTGTGTGTTCCTTTTATGTTCTTTTTTTCTTTTTCTTTGGCAGTAATGATTCTATGTCACAAACTCTGCACCTAGAAAAGTAATCTGTCAGATTAAATATCATGACGAGTAGCGTTTTTAAATAATTTGTGTGGTGCACAACTTACTGAATTATTCAAACTAAATGTTTACCATTTATGCCACTTATGTTGTCCTGTTTTTTTCTTCACTCAGATTGGAGAAATAAAAATGTATTAATAAATTTAATCCTATGTTAGTTAACTTTTATTTTGGTAGATTTACCTTTCAGTTATGAAGCTTTTTTCCCTAACGTCTAGCTGCCTAACTTTGCTGCAGGTTCACATGTATACATAATTAAAAGTGCATCATTTTGAAACTTGTTAGAGAAGTCTAGCAACAGTTATACCTGTATTCTGTACTTGGTTTCTTTTGATTTTTAGCAAACAGTATACTGTATCTCGTTAAGTTAGCTGACTGGTCAAGGGCATATATACAAGAACCTTGTGGTTCCAGTAGAATAATGCTGATTTTCAGCTTGGCACTCATGAACACTTCTATGGAAATCAGATAATTAGGTTGATTTTGAGAGTGGTTGCTATACTTAGTATTTTCTCTATTATTGATTCTGATTCTTGGATTGTAAAAGAGAATAGAGAAATTATCCAAAGTTGCCTTTATGTTCTTTGTAAATAGAGAGTTCGTTTTAAGATAACTTTCTATTGCATTATCAGAAAATGACTTTCAGAGTTGCTTAGGTGAAACGCTGGAGTGTGAAAGAGGAGATATGAAGTAAAATTGCTTCTTTAATCAGTCTAAAACATCCTGGAAATTACAAGATTCTGTTCAAATGAATAGTTACTACTTCAGTGTAATGTTGGCCCTATTGAAGTTTGTAAGAGTGATGACAAACTTCAGGGAGGATAAGATTTCTCATTTTAAACAGTTTGGAAGGAAATAAAATATTTATATATAATTAAGAAAAGCTGCTCTGTAATAAAAAATGGAGTTTGTGGTATTTCGCTGTGGTATGCTTTTCTGAGTGAGGTTTTTGCATGTGAGATGGTGTCTGACATTAAAGGGACTAGACTTTTTAGTAAGAACTAAACATGCCCAATAATATTGCCTACAATCTTCCTTTTTCTTCTGCTGTCTTCTCTGTCTAAATTATGTATACTCCCAGCTATCACCTGTACCACACAGAAGTATTTAAATTTAAGTCCATTTGAGTTGGTATTATCTGGCATTTTCTGAAGTAGAAGTGATATTTCTTCTGTCCTGTTCACCTCCTCTGGTACACACAAAATTAACATTGCTAGTAGAACGGTTTTTATTATTCATCATTCACATTTCTGTTGCATCTAAAGATGTTTTATATTTCCCCTTCCATTCATTCAGGTTATTGGCCTGTGTATGCACAAAAGGTATATGTTGTAGCTATGGAGGCTTGATAATATAATACACTGTTCCTGAAAAGGTTTATGGGCATGTCTAAATGTATGTAATAGGACTATTCACAGTGAATGTGCAGCTTTCCCGTTGAGAACTAAGAAGCAAGCAAATGAAAAGTTGGGGTAGGGTGCTACTGTTACCTTATTTCTGCCCCTGAGGAACTGTCAGCGTAAAAGATGCAGGTTTATTTAAGGTTATACAAAGAACACATGGCAGAATCTGACCCAGATCTTCAGAGATATAATTCAGTGTCTTAACCAGAGGCTGTCCTTGCTCTTTGATTAACACTGACTTTTTATTCATCCTGTTTCTATCAAGCTACATTTTCAGACTGAGTTGCACTCGCTTGGGACAGTGGGCCATTGGATACGTGACTGGCGATGGCAACATTTTGCAGACCATACCTCACAATAAGCCTCTGTTCCAAGCTTTGATTGATGGCAGCCGGGAAGGATTGTAAGTACAAGTTTCTATAGTCACCATAGGTCTGAAATTCCGATTTTCTTGCTCTTCTAATGCTTATATGGGTATTTATTAAAGATCTTTAGAACAGAAAATCTGGATATGCTGTTTAGCATTCCTCTGGAGTTTAAGGATGAACCGTTTTATTCTTTGCAAAACACTTGTTTCCAGGTAATTCCATTAACCAAAGTTAACCAAAACCATATCTCATATCAGATAAATTCCAGGAGAAAATAAAATTGGGCAGCTGTCACATTGATTCCTTCCTCCCCTTCCCCCCCTGCCCCCAAGAGTCCCAAATGCACTTAAGCTTATTGAACAATTACTACTGCTAGTTACTCATGTGTCTAACTCTGGACAATGATTTGAAAGCTGTGTAATTGCTTTTTTATATATTGTGCAGCCAGAACACTTTCTAGGTTTTAATAGTTTACTGAAAAGATTTATAATTATAAGAGAATCCAAGTTTATAGGGAGTAGTAGTACATTTTTATTAGATTGGCTGAAGTAACAGACAAATTTTTGGTGTCGCAGAATCACAGAATGATAGGGGTTGGAAGGGACCTCTGGAGATCATGTGGTCCAACCCCCCTGCCACAGCAGGGACACCTACAGCAGGTTGCACAGGACGGCATCCAGGCGGGTTTTGAATGTCCCCAGTGTGGGAGACTCCACAACCTCTCTGGGCAGCCTGTGACAGTGCTCTGCCACCCTCAAAGGAAAGAAGTTCCTCCTCATGTTAAGCTGGAACTTCCTATGTTCAAGTTTGTGCCCATTGCCTCTTGTCCTGTCACTGGGCACCACTGAAAAAAATCAAAATCTTTTCACTGGGATACATGTTTTGATATGTCCACATGATCATCATGAAAAAAAGAAACCAAACAGGTAAATTGATCAATCCTCAAAAAAAGATTGAGAAACCCTTTACCATCTTGCAATTTTTCTTAGTCCTCCACAGTCCAGTAATTTTTTTCCAGGTATGATGATTTCATACCTATAGTAAGAAACACACTTACAATGGTAGTGTTTCTACTTGACAAAAACTGAGCAAACAAAAACTAGAGCTAAGAATATTTAGTGCAGAGTGAAGTTTTTGTACCCTATGTAAATATAATTTTCTCATAGCATGACTTAACAACAAAACTTTAAAGAACCTGTTTCCAAGTTAGAGGTAACCTAAAACTTAAGGTCTCCGTAATATCATTTAGCCTATTATTTGTTTCTCAAAGGATTGAAATGCCCCCATCGATTCTTGCTTAAAGTCCAGTCTGCATCTTGGATTCTCAGTGTAGATTCTTGTCATAATATGCACCAATTTATATACATCATAATATAGGCAGATATACACATATTATATATATTATGTCACCTACAAATATTATATATCATAATATATGCAGATATATATGCAGATATACACAAATGCATGTTAATTTCTATTCTGCTCCATTGCTTAAAATAGTTCATAGAGTCACCAAGCATGATGATCGCAGTGGGCAGATCACTGGGAACATGCACAAGTATAAGCTCACTGTAAAAAGAAGATTGATATTCTGTTGAGCTACCCCAGAAAGTTATCTGCTAACCAAAGCTCAGAAGCATTCTGCTGGTAGCTATGCATGTGGTATCAAAATCTTTCCCGTGCTTTTATAAATGGATTTGAGCATGTATCAAAATGCATGTGTAGCAGTTCAGGTGCACCCAAAAGATGAGAGAGATAGCCGAGGAAAGATGATGCGTTTTACTTAATGTCTGCTGTAATTTATTCTGCCCCTTTGAAACTTCATGGGTATTATTTAACTAATAAAGCTAAAGAAATGGCAATATTTATAACAATCTTCTTGTGATGCAGCTATCTGTTCCCAGATGGACGAAGTTATAATCCTGATTTGACAGGATTATGTGAACCCACACCACATGATCACATAAAAGTCACACAGGTATGTTGCAGGGTTTGACAGTTATTTTGTAATCTTCGCTTCCCTTAGTGTCTCATCTAGCAGTGATGATAAGTTTTTATTAAAATGTGAGAAATAAATTCATGAGGGTGAAAATACATTGTTGATGTTGAGCTTAGATGAAGAACAAGATTCTTTAAACTCTAGAGCTGATGGTGATGTAGACGGCATGTCTTGGAAAGTTTTGTTTATTCCAAGCCTCTTCCAAGTGAGAAATGTGTTAACGGTTATTAAAGATTTTTCTGATATTTATATTACAGGTTTATGTAGCTTGGTGTTCCCTTGCTAATAGGAGACGGGAATACAAAAATAAAATCAAGATCAGATGGTAGTTTTGAAGCCTGAATAGGAATGGTACAGTTGTTGACAGGTCCAGGAGTAAAAGTATCGTTTGTATATCACAAAGATATTGGTTCCAGGGGGTCTCTCTTCTTTGTGTATTGTGCAAATTGAAAAAGAGATCAGGGAAAAGCAACAGAAATAATTAAGTGCCTAAAGGGAGTCACTTTGCAGAGAAAATTAGAATACTTGTGTTTGTAGTCTCGTTAAGTGGTGATGTGATAAACTAATGCGCAAATGTTTGATACTCAAGTAATAAAAAGTAGCTACCACAAGACAAATGCTTGGTTAAAAGTGGTGCTGAAATTAGTACTAGAAGGTTAAGGCATACTGAGTAGAGCAGTTTTCCTGACAAAAGCACTGAAAGACTTGAGGATATGTTCAAGGAAAGACATTGGACAGGATAAAAGCCCTACTATTTCAAATGGCCTTCCATTTCTTCAGAGCAAGACTGGTTGACCTGCTGAATCTTCTGTTCATTCTGAGTGCTCTGTGTGCATTCCACCTCCATAAATATTTTAGAAAAGAAGTATTCGTTACCAACTATGGTATTATCAGGAATACGATTATGATACGATCTGTCTCGTCAGTAAGAGATTTCCTAGAAACAATTACCTGAAGAAATTGTGAATACGTCCGCCTATCTGACTTCTCTCTTTTGCTTCCAGTCTTAAAATAGTAATGAAAGAGTAATGCAGATATATCAGAAATATCAGAAATATTTGTGTTGCACAGAATGATTTTCTAGCCTCATATCCTTACTTTCCCTCTAGGAAAGAAAAAGCAGCTTAGATGTTCTCGGTGATTACCTTGTTCTTCACAAGCCAGTCATGTTGTATTTTGAATTCGTTAAATGAATCCAGTTGCTTCTGAACTTGTAGTTAAGAGAACACCATTAGTTAATTCTGATGGTAATTCAAGAGTCTGAACTATGTGAATGCTGCCTTAAATAATATCTAACTGCAGTAGTTTTAAGTTGTCACTAGAGCTACTTAAACTATTAAAAGATGGTATAAAAGTGGCTGCAGGGCTACATTGCTGCAGGTGGAGTCTTTGTGAGAGGTCCACCGTAAGCATCTTTAGTACATACTGACTACAGCTGCAGATATGAACTCTCTTTTATTTTCTCTTTTTATTTTCTCCTTTTATTAGCCTCATCTCCCCTCCCTTTACTCTGCAGTAGCTGCTTATTTTCTTGTGACCTGGATTCTACTTCAAGCTTTCAGATTTTGTTTTTCCAAGACTAAAAAAGCTTTATTTATACACAAATGCATTTGATTGCCAGTTCCCCAACAATACCTAATTCTGGAAAACTGTTGTAGACTCGAGATTTATCTGTTAGTTATTCTTTCTGAAGGTGTTCTTATACCTTCCTGTCAGTCTTGTAAGGATACAAAGTACTGAATGGTCTGTGTGTGACTACTGCCATGTTATTCTGGGGGATATTCTTGCTGTACTTCTTCACAAGGGTTGTTTAGTTCAGTTAACCGTGCTACCATATTACATCCCTGCTGTAGGTAGAAAGCCCTCTTACGTGTCAGTTTTCAATCCAGTAACTTTTATTAGTCCTAAACTCATACCTAGAAAAGAAAACCCCAATTTTGTTTCCGTTCGTCACTTAATTTCTCACTAACAGCCATGTGTTGCTTTCTCTTAACTGCAACCAAGGAAAAGCAGGATATGTGCCTTGCATAGTGGTTACATGTGAGAAGTCTGTAGAAAACCTAATAGGCACAGATATTTAAAATTTTTTTTTATAGCATGTATTGTAGTATATAACAGGTTTGAAGAAGCTGAAGAGTAAGCTGTTTCAGTAACCTTAGTGTGGCTTTTAAATAGATCAGTAGCAATAGTTTCCTTGACTAATAAGTAAAGCAGGTTGGAAAACAGGAGACTCAGAGAAGCGTTTGTCAGTACTGGTGCTTAAGTACAGTTTTTGTGGGAAAATCACAGTAAAGAAATAATCACTTGACTTTCTTTTGTTACAGGAGCAGTATGAATTGTACTGTGAAATGGGTTCCACTTTTCAGCTGTGTAAAATCTGTGCAGAGAATGACAAGGATGTGAAGATAGAGCCTTGTGGACACCTTATGTGCACTTCTTGTCTTACAGCGTGGCAGGTACTGTCATAGTTCAGTTAATAGAGAGGAGGATGGATTTCTCTGTTACACCCCTGTTTACACTGTGAATATATGTTTACTTGTCCAGCTACTCAGTAAGAGGGTTCGAGGACATGTCTATTTAAAATGGTAAACTTTTTTCATTTTGTGGACTAAAATCTGTGAAAAATAAAGTTCCAGGAGTTATTAAAAACTTGACTTGTAGGCTTGCCAAGGCCATTTGCTGACTGCTACTAAGTGGAAACTATTTCCTGAATGCAGTATCTACTCAGACATTGAAAGCTGGGGACTTGGTGCCAGTTCAGCCACCCAGGTCACTTCATGATGTATTCAAAAGTCATGAAGAGGACAGGTAGCAGCTTGGAGTGGATAACTGACTAGACAGCGTTTTATAAGGAGACAGGATGTCTTTGGTGGGAGAATAATTCAATCAGTAGCACAAGACATGAAATGGCCTGTGGAAAAATAAGCATTGGATTCCTGTGTTTCATGTTAATAATATGCAAAGCACTAAACCACCTAGCTTTAGACAGTTGTTGGGGTAAGAGATTGAACAGAGGGGAAAATCTGATCTCTCAATGTCCTTTACAGAATATCCTAAGAAAACACAGACTTCCTGGTGACACAGGTTGGTGTGTTTTGTCCACCTTGTTCATGGACATGCCAGCCTGTGAGAAAAGGGAGGACTGGTACCTTTTGTTCAGTACAGTTAACAAGCATTTGACTTAAAATCAAAAGCAGATGTCATTCCTCTTTACAACTTCAGACTTTCCCCTCATAGGTGCTCTTAAACTGAATCTATTGTGTCTCCTTCTCCCTACCCCTTTCTTCTTTTGTATCCTCTTTTGGGGGAATTAAGGGTCATCCCATTCTTAGGCAGGACTCTGTTCCACAGTTGGGCACCAGTGTTTGGTTACAAACATAGCAAGAGTAGTAAAAAGAATCCTTGATTCTAGACCATTTTTGACCTAGTTTTAAATGTCTAAATGATTAAAATGTTTTTAAACTCATCTCAGGTAATGAGTTTTCATTCTCGTGTTTGAGATATGACTTAAAGTACTATAGTTTTTCTTTTCCAATTCTTAATTAAGAAATCATCATTGGCAAGCTAACATGATGTATCAGAAGTATCATTTGAGTTTTTCTTCCATTAGCGATACAGCTTGCTGAAAAGGGAGTGTTCTCAGTTTCCGATTTTGTGTTCTTTCTGAAATTTGAGTTTGATGCTCCAAACACAAATCTTTCAAATTGCCTACAGGTCAGAAATTCTGAGAAAATTCCCCTTTAGACATACCCAAATAAGAATATTTATTTCACGACTAGGCAGCTGCTGAGCTGGAACAATTGTTCTCATTTCAGAAGTACCCTTTATCTGTTCTTCCCAGTTTCATTCTGAATGACAAACATAGAGGTCTGACTATGTTAATCTTTGACTTAAAACAGTTCTGAAATTCTGACGTCTGTAGCGCTCTCCTTTCTTTTTTTTTCCCCCCTCTCCTTTCTTTTTTTTCCCCCCTCTCCTTTCTTTCCCCCCCCCCACTCCTTTCTTTTTTTCCCCCCCCTCTCCTTTCTTTTTTTTCCCCCCCTCTCCTTTCTTTTTTTTCCCCCCCTCTCCTTTCTTTTTTTTCCCCCCCTCTCCTTTCTTTTTTTTCCCCCCCTCTCCTTTCTTTTTTTTCCCCCCCTCGCCTTTCTTTTTTTTCCCCCCCTCTCCTTTCTTTTTTTTCCCCCCCTCTCCTTTCTTTTTTTCCCCCCCCTCTCCTTTCTTTTTTTTCCCTCTATCTTTTTTTTTCATTGCTTAGCTGAAAGGACTAAGCAGAAGGACTGAAATTTTGATGCTTTTGATTGCTGGGTGTCTCATAGCATGGTAGCAGCATGTTCCAGTGTTGTGCCAGTGATACGCTCTGATTCTGAAGGCTTGAGAAACTAAGGTCCTCAATACTTTGGCCAATGGTTAGAGGTTCAGGAAGAGGACAACAAAGCATTTTTAGGCTCAGAGAACTGGCATGTTCAAAAACATCAAGCTTCATCAGAACATTGCAACCAGCTGTAATCAGCCAGGTACATTTCGGACTTCATTACAAATTTATCTTTTGTGTAATTAGTGAGGCAATGAAGAAATATTACATTGTAACGGCGTCAGCTGTTGTGAGCTTCTGGTGGGCTAGTGTTTAATTGGCAGCATAATGGCTCATTAGACATGCCTCAAGAGGTCTAATACAGATGTTTTCACTAAGCAGAAAAAAATTGAGTAAGCAATCCAGATCTGGATAGAATTCTAAGGATAATTCAGGGTTGCTCACCTTTACAGAGATCAGTCTCTCAAATAAGACTTGGTTTAACTGTTTCCTTTTTGTATTATGCAACAGGAGTAAAATGTCATTTTCTTCCACAGAAATCCATTATTGTCTAAAACCAACATGTCTGGACTTGATTCTAAAAGCGTATGGGTGTATATGTTGCATTGTAATGTTCACAATAGCTACTCTGTTAATATTCTAAATAGCCTTTCTGTGGGCATGGTCAAACGTGTGTATTCATATGGACAGCTCAGATCTCAGTTTTAATTTCTCAGTTGCGTTCATACTGTTGAGTACAAGTCTATGCTGCTGTGATTGGTTGCCCAATATATTTTGGTGAACTTCAAGCTTTTGAAAAGACAGGAGGGAAACTGCTAGTACAGAACTCTTTGACAACACAGATACAAGAAAGCTTTGAAAATTAAAAGCTCTATACCTCATTTCTAAGGTTGTTTTCAGAAAATGAAACTGTAAAGATTTGTATGAGTAAGGGAGGACTTTGTTCACTTGACAGTGATTACTTCGGTAGGGCCATATAATTTGGAGGTGCTCTTTGAGGTAGTAAGTGATGTTGATTAGTCCTTTGTAATTAGGATGCAAGACTGTTAAAAGTAGATCACATACATTTTTCTGTACAAAATGAAAATCCAGTACTAACTGTGCAAATAGACATGACTGTTGTAAGGAGTCACCGTTTATAATTATCTGACCTTGGGATACAGTTCTTCCATAAACTATAAAATCATCTGTCCATTTAGTAAGAGTGGCAAGTGTCAAGATAAAAATAATGCTAGAAAAAAATTAAAGTTGTCCTTGCATCTGAGAAATCAAAAAGCTGTGCTTGCTTGATGATATTTCAGGATAGGTAGGTTGTTTAGAATTAATTTTGGTGTTCATATCTTTTTAGCTGTTTGTCTACCTGATTGCAAATATGACACAATGTGATTTCTGAATTCAGATTGAATTATCTTGATCTCTCAAAGGTTCAGGGCTCTTTTTGGGGTGGTTGTTGGTTTTTTTTGTTTGTTTTGTTTTGGTGGTTTTTTTGTTTTAATTCAAATCTACATTGTGCGTCTTGATGGAAAAATTTCTGTATAAGTGCTTGAAAGACTTCTCTATGATATTTTTCTTTGTTAGTAGTCTGAAATCTACTTTAAAGGTTTTTTGATTACTTCTGACAAGCAAAAAAATATTACTGAAATGAGTAAAAGGAATGGAAATATGGCTACTTGAAAATCATTTAACACGTTATACCACTTAGAAATTAAAATTCAAGTAATTCTTGTTTCTGATAACATGTGAAAATAGTTCCTTGTTTTACCTATTTTTTTAACAATGTAGTAAAGTCGTGGTTAGTTACTTAAACACATCAAAAAATGTTTGTAGCTTTACATGTTCTGTATGCATGTTGCTGAATGATGGTAATGTTGCGGCCATGATGGGACTGCATATAGGTTCTTCAGAGAATAAGAGCTGCATGCCCTAAATCTCATCTGCTTTTTCTAACTTAAAATGAAAAACAAATACTTTATATTTAATATAAACAATATAAAAGAAAATGCTCTGTCTACACACCTCGGCTTCTTTCCTGTCATGACTTGGGCTGGGCTGGCCACTTAAACAAATGACAGATGGTGTCTCCAACCTCTCCCTTCAGGGAGAGAAGGATGAGAAAGAAAGAGACTTCCAAGTTGAAAAGAAACTAAGCTACTTTAATAAAATATTAATAATAAAATAATCAAAAGAAAATACAATAATATTAATAAGAAAATAATGAAATATATACAAAACCAGTATCGTGCTCTCAGGATGACGATCACGTCGTCAGCAGACACTGGGAAAGTCCCAGATGGGACTCAGTGATGAATGGGAGCTGAACTCAGGATGTGGATTCAGGACCACATGGATCGGGATCAAAGGCAGACGAACAGACATAGTCATCCTGGACACTGGCCATTGAAAAAAGAGGGCTGCCCCTTTGCTCCGTCAGCTTTTATACTGAGCATTATGCAGATGGAATGGAATACCCCGTTGGTCAGTTTCGGGTCACCTGTCCTGTCTGTTCCTTTCCACAGGTGTGACCCCTCTATGCTTTTCCGCTTCCGACCCCCCAACGGGACATATAACAAAATTAGCTGGCCTTGGGTGTTATAGCAATAAGTACAAGTAGGAGCCTCTCTGCATACCATGCCTATACATTAACTATTATACTAACATTATATATTAACTATAAACATCAGGCCTTATCTCTGCTAGAAGGTGACACTGTCTGAAAAAATCTGCCGTTAATTTCAGAGTTCGGTTAGTTAGAAGGGGCTTAGCTGAAAAGTAAAATTACTGAAAAGAAAATTGGTTCTGTTTTACCTCAAACCAGGACATTCCACCCCTTATTCCATGCCATCTGTGTCATGCTCAGCTCACTACTGTAATCCTAAAAGGCAAGGTGTTACTTGCTGACCTGTAATACCAAGACAATTACAGTTTTGGTGCTTTGTAGAGACAATAGTTGCATTTTGATTAGTTATTTTTAAGTGAAGCTTAATCTTTTGGAGAGCTTTAAAGGTGCAGTCATTTTACAATTTACTATAGTTAAATATCTATCAATGTTCCCTGTTTGCGCCAGTGCTTCTTTAAAAGCTCTTAGAGACCTGTTAAGGGCATTTTTTGTGTAGAAAGATATAAGACCTACTTTTTAAATTACACCTATTTTTTTATTTTTAAAAATGTATGTACTTTTTTGTCTTTCTGTAGGAATCTGATGGCCAAGGCTGTCCTTTCTGCCGCTGTGAAATCAAAGGAACTGAACCAATAATTGTGGATCCCTTTGATCCAAGGGATGAAAACTCCAGGTGCTGCAGCATTATTGATAGCTTTAGTATGCCCATGTTGGACTTGGATGATGATGATGATAGAGAAGAGTCTTTAATGATGAATCGTTTGGCTTCAGTCCGAAAGGTAAATTTTCAAATACTGTACAACAGATAAAGGTACATGTTTGTAAATGGAGCTGCCTGTAACTTTAAACAATGAGAGGTTGCACTTCATGCTCTAGGTTTCAGCAACTTACTGAACGGTTCTAGGGTTGAAAAAACAAAATGCATCACTATTGCAGCAATAATAATGAAGTTAAATAGGAGAGGGGAAAAAAATGTTTCAGATTCTCAACTGATATGAACTGAGTTAACTGACTATAATGGAGGAAGCGTGAGTTTGCACCAGCTGAGACTTTTATCCAAACTATGCTGTATGGACAATTCCCTGAATTTTTTTTTTCATATATACAGAATATATTACTAGTTTTCTGAATATGTGTGTATACACATGCACAGAATCTTTTAACATAAAACTTGAGTTTCTACATAGGTTATAAATATTATTGCTTTGCAAAGGTGACTTGGAACCCAATTTGTATTGCACACAAGTAGCTTTTAATCATGTTTCATGTGAGTTCTCTATGATTTTTTTTTTTTTTTCTGTATTTGTGATATTAGGTACTTTTAGCAGGAAAAGTTCATCTGACGTTATTCATAGTGACTTTGTGTTTTGGGATGTGTTTGTCCTGAAAGTGCTCTATGTTAAATTCTGGGATCTTTCTTTCATCACAGGAGATTTTATCACTGATAAATAAGCACTATCATTGACAAAAGTTTATTTTATGTTGGTAGTTTTCCCAACTGTATTTTAGCCTGGAATAGATATTGCAACACTGACTGAATTTTACACTGCATTTTCTATATTTTACCTTTTACTAAGGTTATCTAGATCGCATAGTTGCCTTAGAATTAATTCGGTGACATCTTACTCTTCCGTTTCCTTATCTTATTTGTTTAAGGAAAAAAAAAAGTGTTTCACCCTTATATCTGAGAGTATCTGTCAGTTAATATACATACTTCTGATATCCTTCCTAACCTCTTAAGTTGTATGAATCATTCTTGTGTTGTGTATGTAATACAACATGGCCTACTCTTGGGAACAGTTTATCCTTCCTGCCTGGACTTAAATTGCAGTCTGCAGCCTGACCTCTGTGAGATAGCCTTGAATTGATGGGCTTTTATAACACTATCATTTCCATGATAAGGCAAAAATGCATTATGCTTTTATCAAAGGAGGGAACAATAAGCTTTACTATAAGAAGTCTTGTTTTCAGTATCCACCGAGTGCTTTGGTGCTTGCTCTTTTTAAGTCATTAATTTCATTGTTCAGTGAAAGAAACCTACTAGTTATCCCTGAAGTTCAGGAACAGCATTTTCCACTCTTTGTTAATCTCTTGAAGTCCTTACTTGCAAATGTTGAATTATCAGGTCATTTGGTGGCTTTCTGCTGCTGTTTTCTTCTTAAAACTGTTACCAGTGGTTGTACAGTGATGCTCTTAACTACACCACCTGTGTAGAATACAGCATGATTTATATATCTTTGTTGTTAATAACGTCTTCATCAGCCTTGTCTGTTTCTTTTAATCATTACTTCTTTTTCCTGCTAAACAGTGTTTCTTCAGAGCCTGCTAGAAGAAATTATTTTTTTCCCTCTATGATATTATGTGGGATTTTACTCTTTCTGAATTTTTCTTTTGTTTCTTGTTAATGCTGCTGTTATGAATATGTTACTGCATGACGGCTGTGTTGTAATCACTTGATTTGTTGAAACAATGGAAGTTAAATGACAAAGACAATCATTTAGTTCTTGCAGCCAACCTGCTGATAATTTTGTTACTTTGTAATCCCAATGAACACATTTTTCAGTTCTTATTTTATTGCAAGCATTGTTGTATGCTTTCTCAACATAAAGCTGTTAATCCTTGAAAATCAAATGGGCTGATTTTGTCTCAATCACCTGGCTAGACCATGTGGTATTACTGAGAAAATCTTCTTGTGGCATAACTGGCTGATAGTCAGCTGCGATGTTCCAGGGACATGAGGTCCTGATGAAAGTGACTGTAGGGCTTCATGATGCGTTGCAGAAATACTCAAATCAATCCTTGTTGTCCTGAAAGCCTTGTGGGAGGGGCACTGTTAAAATGTTTCTAAGGTGTTACTACCAGTTTTCACTATCTTTGGGAGTTAGACCTGTAAATATATTCATAATGCAAAGCATAGTTGCAGTAAGCTCATTTTAGAAGCACACACAATCAGGTTCATCACTGATTAAGGGGCCTGGATGGATTTTTAAGTGAGCTCTTCTTGACAAAATGAAAAGCTGAAAAACACTTTTTTGGAATTGTCATTAAAGTGTAAAGACAAAACAATTTTTTTTATCACCTGCTGTACCTGTATGAATTAGGAATATGTTTGATACCAGAAAAATACCAATTCTGCAGTTTATTGCTCTATCTCTGAAGTGTACTCATAAAGTGTAAGAGGTATCTGAATTAAGTCCCTTGGGGACCTCAGACTTGAAAGTGCTTTAAGGAAAAGAATAATCGCAAAGCTCCTTACTCATTCTTTAATGGAATGAGTAAATGGATCCACTTTAAGAAAAATGAATCATTCTTGCTAGGTGTTGTGTATGAGTCGGCAGCAGCAGCAGCAGCAAATCAGCTGTAACAGAGACTTTAGAGAAATCCGCTGCTATTAGTCTGTTTATCTGCCTCATCAAGCAGCTTATTTTTTTTAAATTTCCAAATTGTCTTCAGATATTTCTTTATGAAAGGAAGATGAAGAGTGGTGCCAAAACCTCTGTTAATTGTCTCATCGCTGAGAAATTTCCAGCCCCGTGGTATCAGATTAGCTAATGCAATTATTGCCTGAAGTGTTCCTTTTCTCAGCTCTATACTGTTTGTGCTAGCCAAGCACAACGTTATGAAATGCACATTAAAAAATGTGCAGATTACAGGCTCAGGTAAATATTAAAAATGCCTTTTTTCATTTTTAAAGAGGGCATTTGAATCTCTAGTAGACTATGTTTATTATTCCATAATGTTTAATACTCCATTGTCCCAAAGAAAATAAGGAAAATGCAGAGTGCAGGACTTCTTGTTAAGAGCAAATAATTTTGAATTTGTAAGTGCCAAGGTAACTGTTTGATCCAAATAATATTACATGAAAGGCCCTAGCAGTGTAGAAGACTATGAGGTTTTCAATAGGTTAAAGTGAATTAGTATTCTCTAAAAATGCTTTCTTCTAAAACTAGACGAAGTTACCTTGTCTGGGGAGTTACTGTCTTCTCTGGAATTAATTTCCTAGCTGTCTGAATGCACCAAAGACTGACTTTGATTCATTCACAGTGTTACTTTAAAATAGTTATAGGAAATTGTCAAAGCTGAAAGCCACTGTTTGTCATGATTAGGCTTCTTCCAGCAGATGAGTTAGGTTAAACTTAACAAATCATGACAAAAGACCTTGGCTCTCAAAATGAGGGGAGACTGTTTTTGACTCCTCCCCCTCATTTCCATATTATTAAATTGACTTTTTTCTGATAATGAAAAAGGCATGTGTTACATATGATAAAATTAAAAACATTATTACTATAAGATACAGGAATATATAAAAAAAGGACTTCAGATATGTATCTAGGTATTCCCTTCAGCTGTATGTTCTTAATGCACACATAAACATCATGACCTTCTTAGATGTCTCATATGCAATTTATAAATTAATGAGTTCACTCCAGCAGGACATTAACAATCAAGATAATATTCCTCAGTAATTCGCTTGTTAGGACTTGCATTAAATATGCTTCTCATATGTGCCTATCTGGCAGAAAGGCATTTGAAGCTAAAACTCTCAATTCAGTCACCCAGCTGCTAATATTTCCATCTAAAAAACCTTCACTAGAAATTGTAATGAATGTCATAAGCAGCCTTGTTCTTGAATTCACAACCCCTAGGGGCAAACTGATACCAGTATATCCCAGTAATAAATACATCTGATTAAATAACACAAGTGCAGTCCACTCTGCAGTACAATTGCGAAGTAAGTTGTAGCTGCTTTTCCCTTGGCAGCAGTCTTGCCAACCAGACGAAGTCCATGTTGTTACAAAGGAGTCTGCGCTCTTTTCCTTAATTACATCTTTATTGCACAGGTCTGTGTGTGTTGCAGCAGAGCCCCTTTGTATGCTGGAGGTCTGTCTTCTGTCACTGCCAGTTCATTTGTATTACTTTGTGTCTTAATCGCTTGCTTGTTTTATCTTTTTGTCACTGTGCTGCTCTCACTGCCGCTCTATTTCCAGTGAATAGAAAATACACAGAAGTTTCCAGTAAGAGAAATTTCCAAACAGAAAATCTTTAAGTCTCTTCATCCTTAGGGAGTCTGCCAAAAAGAGTAGGTATTACGTACATCTGTTAATGCCCTGGGACCTACATGGAGTGCAACCATCTTGTTGGCTGAGCTGTCACAAACATCAAATAGTGCAGCTAGACAGGTTGGATGGGAGTGGACAGGAAAAATATGTTGGGTTGGTCTTTTTTTTTTTTTTAAATGGATATATGATGGAAATCTGATACTAAATGCTGAAGAAAACTTGTTTGTTGCTGTGGAATATTTTGGTTTATTTGTTTTATTTTTGGTTTCAGTAGATCTAAACAAGGAATGATAATTCTTAGTTTCTCCCAGCAAGGCATTCTCTCTTACTTCAGCAGCAAGTGGTGACATGGATTAAGCTTCGTAAGCTTTCTGGTAGGGGAGAGAAACTACTTTTGCTATCAGCTATTTTCCTTTTTTTTTTTTTCTTCTTTTTCTTCCTCATGACTCTTAAATTAATCTTGAATCTGTTGGCCGTCATCAGTTCTCTTTTTGAAATCTGGGGCTGCAGCATACTCTGATAGCATTGTGGCTGTAGGCAGTAGTAGTTCAGGGGACTGAAAGATTATTTTGCTATTTTGAAACAGGACATTGATGTAAGCTTAAATTGAAGTCCTTTCACACACTTAAGACACTGAAAAATTTCCATTTCATTTTGGCAGTTGTGATTTTACCATTCATGGAATATGGTGGGTAGAGATAGCTAAATACCAAATATATATGGAACCAGAAATTTATCCCATAAATTAATCTTCTGTTTCAACAGAATTAAAACCATGTCAGGTTCTAAGAATCTTGAATTTTTTAATAAATTTTCATATTGTTCTAGTTTTTGCCTACCACATATTAGGTGTGTCTTCCAGCCACTTGTTTCCATAAATCTGAAAATAACATCAGTTGCCAGTGGGTTTTAAATGTGAATATGTCCATGATTTCTGTCTCTGCTGGAGCTGGGCTGTTGTTATGACAGGAGAAAAGAACTCTTACATGGATGAGACCAATGGGCTCACTGAGAAAAGAGCGTATCATTTTGCCTATTGATTCTGTAGAGCATACCTGTGTAAGAGAAGGTTGTCATAGAGGAACAGTGATGGATATTGTTAAAATGCTGTCACTAAAATGTTGTTCATTTAGCTGTGGATTCACATAACTGCACACAGTGTGACACTGGAGACTCTGTAGGTTACCCTCTCAGGAAGTCAAGTTAATTAATGTGATGGTACAACCATAAGAACATCTTAAATTCCAAACAAATGTTTCCTAACCAGTAATTCTATTTTCAGTATTTCCTATTTTTCTTCTTCTTTGTTTCCAACTCCCATTATATATATAGGATTGTTTCTTAGATCTTCTGAAGCAATTCTCTGCTGACTGAGACACAGTATGTTGTGCAACATCTAACATGTAGAGACTTACTACAATACTTGCATTTATTTTACATAATTGTATCTTTTTGGAGGTGAGAGGCCTCCTTATTTGGTTCTATTTCAAATAATTTGGGAAATGAATTCATTTTCTGTCTGATGCTGAAGCCAAAGCATTGAATATATTATACTACATGGCTCTTGGCTTTTAGGAATGCTTGATGGAGTTATAACTAAACTTTGAAAACTGCTGCGGTTAAATGATACAGTGTTCATTATGCTCATAAACTGATAGTTGCTTTCAGTTAGGGAAAATGAATTGACATTCAGTTTATAATAATATTATAATTATGGTTGCTCAGGCATGCTTGTGAGATACATATCTAGCTAAGTTATTTGACTTCTCATAATGTTCAGAGAGGCTAAGCACCTCACAATCATTCATGTGTTTATCCTCGTGGACTTCCAGTCAAGGTCAGGGATATTCAGCAATTAAAAGAAGCAAAGAAAATTTAAGGCCTATGTTCAAACCATTTAATATGAACATTGTGACCAATTCTTTATAGAAAGGAGAAACTGGGAAGCTTCTGGTAGCCTTGAAGAGCACAAATCTTGAGTTGCTCAATCTCTTGAAATTGTATATGTATTTGTGACACTGACCTTACACCTGTACACCAAGTGGTAAGACCCTATATATCACAAAAAAAAAAATCATTCTGGCAATGGAATTGAACCTCAGCTCTTCAACACCTCCTCACTCCTCTGTTTCGTTTTTTTCTTGCAATGTTATCCAATAATACTGTGGTAGCTCCTATTTCTGAAGGAAATCTGGTAGCAATCCCAATTGTATAGGACAGGATATTAAACTAAGCTGTAGTGCATAGGGTAAGGAGTCAGTATACTAGATTCTTTTCCTGGATCTCCTTTTGAATTTATGAAGTTTTCAGATTCTTTAACATATTCACTATATGTAAAGAAAGCCAGTGTTGTTTACTTGAATACCTTGTTGAAGAACTTCCTGGTCCCATCCCTGTCATCACTGTCATCGCCATAGCATTGGTGAGAAAAAGCTTGTGAAAAGAGGGGAAAAGAGGTTTTCATCAAAGTGATTTAGCATAGAGATGGATGCATTTTTGTGAGCAATTTTATATGCTTGCCTTAAGAAGAAGTCAGATTGTTAGCCTGTCTAGGTAAGTTATATAGCGAGAATATTAGGATGCCTCAGTGCACAAGTGGCCTGAGGCTGATGCTTGGTGTGAATGTCTTCCAGCTACTCATGTCTAATGTCAGGGAAACCACAGAAAAGTGTAAACATCCAGGTTTGCTTACAGTACACTGATACGAGTACAGTGGGGTCACAGAAGTAACTTTAACTGATTTATGCAAACAACTAAACTGTGTTTGTTAAAACTTAGCCAGATGAGGTTCAGAAACTAGTTGCAAAAATGGGTGAAACCTGTATTAAGGATTGAAATCTTTGGTTCTGATGAATTTGAAAGGACATGTCAAGAAGAAAAAAAATCATCTTCTGTCACTTGGGGGAATGTTAAGTGTGTGTGTGTGTGTCATTAGTTTAATATTTGCTGAAGTGCTAAACTGAATTGTCCTAAAATGATTTTTTAAATCAGCAAATAAATGAGGAAAGAAATTACTCTTTTGCCTACTACCTTGCTGATGATTTTGATTTATAAGTTTTCAGAAGACACATATGTTCCATTTCCTGTGGAAGTATGATTTGAAAATGGGCTGTAGTTAACAGGCAATATCATAGGCATCTGGCTTTTAAAAGTCATGTATAGAATTTTTGAGGGAGTACTCTCTATGAATATAACGGTCATCAAAAGTAGCAGTGCTGCAGTAGAATCTCTGTCTATGTTTGTGATCATTTTCTTTTGTATGACAATGGCTGCTTGTTTTTAAAACAAATTACTGGAAAATATATTCTTTTATTTTCATCACAAGTTAGCATGGATCTTAGTTTTGAGGTAGAACGACTTGTTGACTTCTTCAGTAACCATAAGCTGAGCGCCTATACTGTCTATTAATTAAGAGTAGCAGGGTGTCCATTATGCTAACTGACTATTAGTAAGTACCTTACAAGTATCAAATGTTTTAGTCGTGGAATGGATGTTGTGTACTTGGTCATCAGGTAAATACTAGTAACACTTGTTTTCTGTCTTGAAGTGCAATGAGAGGCAGAATTCGCCAGTGACTTCCCCAGGATCTTCCCCTCTTGCACAAAGAAGAAAACCACTTCCAGACCCCCTGCAAATCCCACATCTTAGTCTTCCACCTGTACCTCCTCGTCTGGATCTTATTCAGAAGGGAGTAGCAAGGTCACCCTGTGCCAGCCCAACTGGGTCACCAAAGGTAAGTCTTACTGAACCATTATTTCTTTATATACTAATACTGATAAATTGTATTTGGTTGTTTTCAAAGTGAGCTTGCTTTTTTGTTTTAGAAGGCAGACTATTATGAAATCTTCCATGTGTATTTTCTTTTTCGGGAGTTTGCTCTGTCCAAAAGAAAAGAAAATTCCTTGTAGCTTAGAAAAACTTTAAATTAGATCCACATTGATTACGTCCCTTATCTCCCTTAGGTGACTTTGGCGAGTGCCTGTGCCTTTGCATAATACTTTGCATAGTCAGATGTTTGCAGATACACGTGTTGGTCAAATGTGACCTCTGTTTCTCATGATTATATTGCATTTGGTTATGGTCAGAATTTTAAAGACATTGCTGTAGTGGATCAATTCTGCAATAAACCCTAATTCATGAAAATAAATAGAAATGAAAGTTTCCTGAAAATAGGTTTTAAGGTCGTTATCTCATTCAAATTATATGTTGTGCTCTGATGATGATTTATGCTCAATTTCCACAGTGTCCTTACAAGAAAAATATGTGCAGATACCCTGCTTTCAGAACCTTAACTGGCATGTATTAGGACTCAAGTTTCAAGGGAAATAATAATGACTCTATAGCTAATAAATTGTATACTGTGTTTTGTGAAACTAATGATACTAAAGAGTTAATGATTTTTTTGAGTGGATAAGCATGAATGAGAACAAATACTATGTTTGTTCCTCTCCATTATGAGTTGATCATTTTGTTGTGATTGCTCTATAGAGAAGGGGAATTAGATTCAGATTGTGATTAGTAGGTGATGAATTCAAATTCAAGTTCAAAACATGACTTGAAACCTGTGTGCTCATAATAACTTAGCATGAAGTACCCTATTTATTTTATCAGGTTTTTACTTCAAGCTTGAAAATCAACCTCTCTTTAAGATTCTGGTTGTTTATAATTTAGAGGAAAAAATAGAAGTTTGAATAGTTTCTTTAAGCTTCTTTCATCATTTTTTGTATTGTATAAGGGAATTTATAACACATTGATGATACATGCTAAACATTTGACACATTCATTAAAAATCCATTTTACAGTAGCATATTTTTACAAAGTTCATGTCTTACAAAAAACAGAAAATCAGAAATACCATTGATACAGCTTTACATTTTTTTGGTGACATTGTTTTGAAAATGCTGGTTTTTCCTTTAAACTTTTCCTGAAAAAAAAAAAATAAATGGGGGGGTGAAGGGGAAATAAGACGGGGACAAAAAGGAATAATTTCATACTTTAAAATTTCATACTTAAAAAAAAAAAAAAAGACAACAATTTAGTCCTCCCAAGACTACTACTTCAGTCAAAAAGACTCTTCTCTGTTTCTGCAATGGAAAACTATAACTATAAGCTATAACAAAAAATTTGAATCTAGCCATTATGTTCCCGCCTTGACAGTGAGAATAACTATTTTTCTTAAGTAGCAGCTAAATTAAACACTAATATACTATCCTGTTTGTATTAATAGACTTGCAGGCAGAATAACTTTATTTCAATCTAAGTAATGTGTTGAGGTGCTGCTCAAAGAATTAACGGTGGGCTAACCTGTGAAGTGTCAGCAAATACTATTCTTACTTTTAAACGTTTGTGGCCTCCATCTCTTGAAGTGGTAATAATATACAGGCTTACCAGAGTCCATGAAAATGATACCTTCCAAGAGAAATCTTCCCTGTTTTTCTTATAGTAGCTGGTGGTAAGAGAAAAGCATTTTGTAAAGACCTGGCCCGAGTGTTATTTTATAAAATGCTATTTGTAATTCACTACTAATGAAAATGTTTTGCTTTTATCAGATTTGTGCTTTTAGAAGCTATACAGCTACCTGGATAAGTTGTTGGGGTTTTTTTCCTGGTAACTTCATTTTCAGCTTTTTCAAAACGTTCCTCAGAATTCATTTCAGCAGCTAAATAAGTGATTCAAAGGATCAAAGCAAAGGATTCTGGAAAAAAGTTTATGGGTCAGATAAATCTGCCTCAGATTTCTTTTCTCCTGTCTACCTCCTTCCTTGGGTTACTCATGTAACAGCAGAAATGGGGACATGTTTTCTGAAGAGAGGCCAGGTTGTCTGCAGAATGCAAAAACAAGACCAACATTTAACCTACTGGGAAGTACTCTTGTGATGCTTTGAAAATATATCGATTAGAAATGGTAAAGCCATACTTGACCATGAGAGAAATATATGTAAGTATATATAACTTTTTTTTTAACTTACTGTGTTGTTTAGTCTTCTCCTTGTATGGTGAGGAAACAAGACAAACCTTTGCCAGCACCACCACCTCCCTTGCGTGATCCTCCACCACCTCCACCAGAGAGACCCCCTCCAATTCCACCAGACAACAGGATAAGCAGACACCTGCATCATCCAGAAAGTGTGCCTTCCAGAGACCAGCCGATGCCTCTTGAAGGCTGGTGTCCCAGAGATGTGTTTGGGACAAGTCAGTTAGTAGGATGTCGAATAGGGAGTGACGCTTCTCCCAAACCAGGACTGACGGCAATTTCAAACATAAATGGAAGGCACAACCGCGTAAGTTCTGATCCAGGATTTATGAGGAAACACAGACGTCACGAGCTGCCTGCAGAAGGTGCCAAGGTATGAAATGAGCTGAATGTGTTGAATCCTAATTTGATGCCCTACTGCAGCATTGTCTGGTATTGGTTAAAATACTGTTTATATTGGTCAGTGTTGATCTGCTGTTTCCGAATGTTTCCTGTTGATACTTAATAATAAACTGGTCATAAATAAATGATTTGTTAGATACTGTAATTTGTAAAGGAATAGTGTGTGAGGATCTAAGTTAGAATTTTGACATTAAACCTTCAAAAAATTGGGAGAAAAATTCTAGATTTGATGTATTCTTTTAGTAAATTTCCATACAGCTGGTACATGATAATAATATAGCACTGTATGCTGTAGTATAGTTATATAGCATCTCAGGTACACTTCGGAAGTGTCTTAGGCCAAAATGGTGTATGCATTTGCTGATGGAATAGTAGATGTTCCAGTTACCTCTGTCAAAGGTGAGGTGAAGACTTGGTAACCTCTTCAATCTGTAATGTGTGCAGTGTGTATAGATGATGTATACAAATATACTTAAATTGTCAGATATATTGCGTGCATTAACATAAAAAGCTAAATATTCTAAAGGTCAGTTGTGTTGTTCATCAGTAAAACAGTCTTTTCAAAAGAGCATTAAATTAATCATGATGTTCAGTATTCTTTAATGGAAAAAAAAGCTAACCTACCTTGACCCTAAGAAAGAGGAAACATACATCCAAAGCCAAGCTAAATGTAGAATCATTTCTTGTATCTCTACCACTGGATATATGGGCAGCATCCTTGAAAGTGCTCAGTGGCACAACCCCAGTATTGCACTGTTTGATTTGGTATTATCATCAATACGCTAAACCTTATTCAGGATAATTAGCATTGCAACTGCCTGTTTCTTTGTCAATTATTTACAGTAATACACATATCTTTAGCTGAGTTTTTCCTCCTTTGTACTTAAACCACAACTCCAGCTGCTGGAGTTGTAGATTATTCTAACTTGTCCATAGTGGCTTTTGGCTTCTCTTGGACAAATATCCAGTAATCCGTTTTCAGTGCTGAGGGTATTCAGAGTTGTCACTTGCAACCTTTCCATGCATTGTGTAGCTTGGTTTGGCTATGGGGTATCTGCTTGTCATCCACAGGAGAAGTATGTTTTCCTGTCCTTGCTTGCAGTGAATAGTATGTATGTCTAGAACTATGGTGTTTCTTCTATCAAAAAAATTGAAGGATTGTTTCTATATGTTAATTGAAGATGAAGATATCTGGGGAGGGGAGTGTAGCGGGAGTAGTTACAGCGTTGGGCAGCTTCAGCCAACTTGCAAGATTATGTACAGTTAGGGAGGCTTAGGTTTGGAAAGAGATCAGGTCGAAAAAATTCCTAGTTCTGCGCTAATCAGTTTTATCAAATCAGCTCATTAATTTATTCATAAAGCAGGTTATTAACTCAAAGCTGGTCATCTTGTTTTTCTTGAAGACTACATAGCTTGTGCTAAGAAGGATGGATTTGTGGTTAAGTCATGGTAGTTAGAATCAATTTTTCTCTCTATTTGCTTTGCCCAAGGTCACAAGCTATTTAACGTTTCTATCTCCATTTAAAAATATTTTTAAATGGATGTTTTGGTTATTTTGAAAGTACATTAATGAAATTCAATTAGTATTGGTAAAGAACATTGGTATGTATGATAAAACAAGAAGTCCATGATGTTATGTATAACTAGAATGTCCTTTTATCAGCACTGAGGCAAAACACCAAAATTTTACTTACATCTAGGCTGTTGTTTAAAATGCTATAGCTTTTCGTCTGATTTTAAAAGGATACTGGGTTTATATCTTCATATAGCATTCCAGTTGTGGTCTGGTGCAGTATTGAAGCTGATAGAATGAATACTTCTCAAATCAGAATAACCACTCAGTGTAGAAGTGCCACTGTAGTCTGGAAAAGTTACATATGTATTTCTTTAACCAAATGCTGTTTGAACTGTCATCTTCAGGTTATAGATCTAAGCCATTTGGTTAAATGGAGCAACTCGCAACTCTGAATTATTGTTTCAAGCTATATGCACATTCACAAGGGAAACATTTAATGATTTTTCATCCCTGATTCATATATCAATTGTAATATAATCTTTTTGCTATTGGTAAAAGCCAAGAATCAGGAAGCCAATCCTGTGGGTAGGGGGTGGATTCCGGCAGGCACTGTATCACAGGGTTTTAAAAAACATTAATATGTTTAGCATGCTGTACCTGTTGTTTTCCCATCATACTTCTCTCTCTCACTTTGATCCGTTTGCAATCTCGAAATCTTAATTTTCGCCCAAGCAGTTCAGCTGTAACTTCGTAGCCCATCTATTAACTGTGATATGGAACTTCCTATGTTGGTGAAGTTTTAAGCTCATGTGTTCTACAGCTCCCGAATGAGGTGGGCTGAAATCAGGTATGAGAGTCGCTTCAGATAACAGCTCTGTAGTGTGAACTCTTAGGAAAGCCTTTACCCATAACCTTTCAAGATCTATTTTGTAATACCTAGTTGATGGACATCCATGATGATAAACAGGAGGAGAGACCAATTGTAACACTTGTGTGATTTTTTAGGTCTTTTCAAATGGTCATCTGATAAATGAAGAATATGATGTCCCTCCACGGCTTTCACCCCCTCTTCCAGCTGCCTCCATCATCCCTAGTATAAAGTAAGTTAACTTTATTTGTAAAATGAATGTGTTAATTAATGTTAGATAATAGCACCGATTCTCTGGTGCTAAAAGAAAAATGGGAAAACAAAGAAATAAAATTAACTAATATAACTTGGTGATATGTTTTCCATGAACTTTAACATGGCTTTACAAGGGAAACATAAGTTGTATTGATTAAGTGGGAGCAGTTCTGATATTAATTGAATGTGCTACATATTTATATGAAGAGAGACTAAATTGTGGCAGATCTTGCTCACAGACATTTGGCAGCAGGAGCAGACACTGTCTGGTTTTGCTTCTACTACTGCAAAAGAAGTGTGGTCAAAGCTATTTATTGCAGGAGATGAGAAATTCTAGGGAGAGTACTAAGGGTAAAGAGCAGGATTTGTGTGCGTTCTACCCCTAATCTAGTCATGCTTTCTGAACTTTTTACACATGGAGCTTTATCCAGGGTTTGCACCAGTATCTTTTCTTTGTTGTGGCTAAAAACCAACCAACCAAAAACATTTTATATCCGTTTTAAATGGACTCCACCTCCCTGAGTTCCAGAATATGGTTTGGGAAACTTTGTCATTTCAAGTTGCAGTCTACTCTTAGTCTTCCAGTGACATGGCAGTTTATTTGGTACCAAGATGTTGCTGTGCATAGCAAGTATCTTTGGACTCTGAATCACACAGGATTTTCTACAGAACAAGAGATATTTAAAATAGAAGGCTTAGAAGTGCTGTAAAGTAGTTTGTCAATTTCTTGCATTTTTGTAAGGAAATCAGAGCATATCACAATGTTTGATGTTATCTTGCAGTTTTTTTCCAATGGACTCCTCGTGATTCTTGCTGTTAAATAAAATAATTGGTCAGTCAGTACATACTAATACTGAGAATGTTCTCATTAGTGTGTATTTTTGCCATATCTTCAGCACTCATTCCATTGTTGTTCAGTTAGTGGTAACATAAAAGACAAATATATTTCAGCATTTTGTTAATATGCTGGTTTTTCTTCTCCAAAGCACTAGAATAAAGGTGCAGTGGTGCATTGACTTTTTCATTCAGAAGCATGCGTTCAGGTGGAAAAACTGCTGAGTTGAAGTTCTCCATGTTTACTTTTGGCTCAGAAGCAAGTTTTAGAACATTATCCAGACATTTTTGTAATGAAATGTTGTGACGTAACCTGATTGAGGTAGGGTATCACAGGAATACCGTTTGGATACCACATGTAATCAATCCCCTCTATAGATAGATCTCCTTGGATTGACTGCTCCTTCCACGATACAATGCAACCCCTGGCATGTTCCACACCCTGTCAGTCAGAAAGAGAAAGCAATAACTCTGATAGACAAACCAAGTAATTTCATATTCCAAAGCAAATTGAATCCTGAAGAGGGGAAGGTTCTTATTTTACAAAATACAATGTATACATACACTATACAGTGTTCCTTGGAAATTCCAGAAGATATTGTAGAAATGTGGACTGGCACAAAATCCACATCAAGCCAATCAAAAACAAGACTCTGTGAATTATATTGGTCAAAAAGAAATATTCTTCATTACCTGAAGTGTTCTGAATCAAAAACTGGCATATTCCAGCCAAAAGAAAATCTTCTTTGCTAAAACCAAACTCCATAAACTTTTCAGGAAGAAATTAACTTTCATTTCTGGTTTGGTTTTGTACTTAAACCTTTTAGAAAATATACAGTAATTCTCGTTGCGTTGCAGACATACCCTGTGACAAATAAAGTTGTGTCCTCCTCTATGAACGAAGGTGAACTGTATATAACTTAACACATTGTGCTGAAACAGAGTCTGCTTGAGGCCGTACCAGACTAAAGCTTTTGTTTTCACTAGTGAGTAGTACTCTGCACAGGACAGAAGAGTTGACAGTAAGGACCTGATGTCTGTACTGTACATGTTGGGGGGCAGCAGTTCAACTAGCTGTCGTCTTGTCCCATGAGTGTGAACAGTCTTTTGCAATTGGAACATAGTAGGGGCATACTTGGAGAGTATAAAGTATTTTAGTTTCATCTGAAAAGTATTCAAGTTGTGCACTCCTCAGTGCAAATCAAAGCATGGTAAGTGGGGAGATTAAAGGGATTAATTTCAAAAGCACAGTCCTGATCCAGACTGAAATACATGGTCTGCAAGTTCATCGTCTCTAAGTTCTGTGAATCAGCTTACCAGTAAATGATGGAAGCGGAACCTTTCCCAGAAATACTTCTAAGTAAGTGTGGGATGTTGATTTCCCTGGAGTTCTGTTTACAACTAAGCTGGACATTAACTGGCTCAACAAAAATGAATTCTCACATCGTTTCGTGTTTTGCCTTTGGCCCTTGATGCTCAGTAGGATGAGAGAGATTGACACCTAGCCTTCTGTTCAGCAAACCAGAAAATACAAAGTCATCACTTCCCAGAATGTAATTCTGACTTTCAGTTTTAAAGTGTTTCCACTTAAGGGGAAACTAGAGAATATATAAATACAGTGTACTGGTCAGTTTTGTTTTCTTCTGTACACAAATCTTCTGAAGATGTAAGAGTAATGAAGTCTTTTAAAGTGTAATTACAGAAATTTTCACCAGCTTGATAAACAGATGCCTGTTCCATGTCTTTGCGTATAATGACAATGGTCATCTATTAAGTTACAAAAAACTGTAATATATTTTTATATTTATCTTACTAGGTGGTTTTGTGTAGGACAGTAGAGTTAGTCTTAGAACAACAGAGATTTGATAAAACAGTTTGATCTTGAAGAAATTTCAATAATCATGGAGAAAATGGAATAAACATCTAGCAGAACAATGCAATGTTTGGAATCTAATACCATTACATCTGGAGGAGATTGGAAGACCAATATGATTTTTTTAAAAATATGAATTCTGAAATACTAATAAAATATAATTTAAGTATAAGACAATTTTAGGACCCTATATGTTAATATAGTTGTATATTAGCTACATGTTAGTACTCTTAACTCTTCCACTACTTTACAAATCAAAAGCACTTTTCAAATATTAATCACATAATAATATTTACAACCTGGCAAATACTTTCTTTACTTTAAAGGTAGGGAAAGAGAGACTTTACTACTGTGAAGGACTTGCCTAAGGCTACACAGTATTCAGAAGCAGGAGGCTTGGAACTTAAGTCTTTAATAATAGCTCCAAACCAGTTACAGTTTCTCAGCAGTGTAATAATGTTGCGAAATTGATTTTGGCATATATATACACACTGGTATCTTGTGAATAAAGGTGTAGCTTTGTCGTAACATGTTAGGTTTGTGTGTCTACTGAAAAATAAGAAAAAAAAGTGGGGGCATAAACTAGATGAAGAGGGTAAAACTTTTTGTATTTCTTGAGTATACCAAATTTATTTCATTTGTAAATTGTCAGTAAGTAAATCCTCCAGCTTTCCTATCTGAGAACTGTTTTTATCAGGAAGGTGGCAAGACTAGCTATTATAATGTTGTACTTAGTTCAGGTGATGATCAGGCTCTCAGTTTTACTCTGTAGATTTCCTTAAAAAAATTAACTTAATTCACCGTATTCCAGGAATCAAAAATCTCTTTTATAACAAGCTTCAGATAGGGCCTTCAGAGAAGGGGTTTCTTTCATTGTTCTTTCCCAGTAATAGCCTTTGAGGAGGGCTTCAAACAATACTACCAACCTGGTTTGGTCAGTGTTGGACATTGAGTATTGGTCAGTATTGGACATTTCTGGTCTAGATACGAATATTTCAAACGTTGCTATCTGCAGAAGCCAGCAATTCAATTTGTGATTATTTTCAAAAACACAGGCTTATATACATACATACACATATATATATATATATATATATATAGGCTTATATAACATCTCCAGAACATGCTGGATTGCCATGTAAGAATGATTGCACATCCACAGAAATGAGAAAACTTCTTCCTTGTGGGTCTTTCAACTGTCTGCCTGAGAATGCTACAGAGTTCTCATGGTCCTGGTACATTTTAACCTTCTGTTCTTTAAATGGGCATGCAGCAGTGACACAAACCTTGTCCATCTAACAAATCAAAGATGGAAAAAGCAATTTCACACTGCATTGCTGTGTGAAATTTTGCTCCCTGTATAGAAGGTGGTTGAAAACTGCAATACAGGGTTTGCAGTTCAGTGCCATAAACCCTTTACCCCTGTCTTTAGCTAGTATGTCTTTGCAAAAGAAGTTGGATTCCCATCTTTCATGAGCTTGTTTCTGAAGTCCAACGTATATTACTGATTGAAGGCAAGAGTGTCTGAGAAGTTATAACTCTCTAGGGAGCTCTAGGCTTCTAATACATTCAAACAAAAGCAGCACATCTGCCCCCTTCTTTCTCTGTTCTTCTTCTTTCTCCCTTTATTTATTTTTATGTATTCATTTAGTGACTGGCTCATACTCATGGTAGGTAGTTATTAGTTCTTGTTCACAGAGTACCTGGCTGTTCTGAAGTCATGTGGCATCATCTACAGTAAATAGTGAAAGACATATGTTTTGTGAAGTGTGCTGTCCGAGTTGGGTGCTGCTTGTATTGAAAAAAATAGGAGATAGGGCTGTCCCGTCATTTCAGCTCTTGCCCTTAAGATAAAATCAAACTAAGTAGACCACAGGAAGAGAAAGTGTGTCCACCCCATTCTCACATTTCCTTCTAGTCCTTAAGAACTTCCCTGAATGGTGTATGAAGTAGATGTATCTTGTAATGCAGCATGTAGTTCAGCTCGGGCCATTAGCCACGCTTCCAAGCCACAAATCAAAATGGCTGTGGATGCATTGCACATCTTTATTCAGGGTCCTCCAGCTGTTGGCATTTTTGTGGCAAAGAATAAAGGTCTATTCACTGCGTAATGTAATATCCAGATGATTTTTGAAGTTACACACTTACTGCTGTTCATGTTCAGCTAGTTGAAGAATCAAACTTCTATTTGTGGTTTTCAGGTATGATCAAGCTGAAGTTAATTTAAGTCCTCAATGCAAGGCTCTGTATTTCAGGTGTTTTGAGAGTTTCTTACTTGTCTTAATGTATGAGAATAATTGCTGTAAATGGAGTGGCTCTATGTATGTAGATGATGTTGCTTGCTAGGCCTATAACCTAGCTAGTTATATTTTATGAAGGCCAAAAGATATGTTGAGCTTGTTAGTATCTAAAAAAATTACTTTCCCAAAACTGCTCACTAAAATGAGCCCATCGTTTTGTTTACACTCATATAACAGAAACCAGATAGTAGGAGTTAGGTTTTCATTTTAAAAGAAATCTCAGATCCAGCAGTATTTTCCACAATGGAATTTGTTACCTGTTATATTGTAAAGTCTGCCTCTTTCCTTGGCTTCCACCGTTCTCAAGAAGTGATACAAATCACTGTCTGGGAGGACAGTTAAAGACAATTATTGTTTGAAGTAAAAATAATTTAAAATACAGGCAAATGCTGGGAGTTCGATAAGGTTATGGCTGGAACAAGATTTCACCGAAAGGGTGAATGTCTGCTGCCTCACTGAGCCCTGCTAAATACTATTTGCCCAGAATTAACTTTTGTTTAGTTCTTTTGATGAGTGCAACCAGGTTAAGCCTTCTAAGTGCCTATTTAGTACTCTAATTCTTTGCAATTCTCTGTTAAGTTTTGCTTGCTTAAAGTAGCTGTTTAACTCTTAGAAGGTCAGCTGCCCTTTTCTCTATGCATTCTCAGTGACAAAAAAAAAGCCAATAACCTTACAAGTTTTTGCTTGACGTGTTATTTTTGTTACCTTATATGTAGCAGACATGTATTAAAGACGTTTAGGCTAAAGAAGAGTATTTTCTGTATTATACTGAGGTCAGTTATGTAACAATTAAAGCAAAACGGATCTTTTTCTCATTTCCTTAGGTGCCCTGTTCCTTCAGCAAATTCTTTGTCTGATAAATCAAGGGATCACACAGAGGATGATGATGAATACAAAGTTCCTTCTTCACATCCTGTAATACTGAGCTCACAAACACCTCATAGCCAAAATATAAAACCTCTTGCTCGGTAAGGTCATTTGGCAGCCTTGAAGACAACTTATTTACAAAAACTCTGCTTTTTCCAAAATTTAACTGGTTTCAACATTTATAATGATGGTTAAGCTTGCCTGCCTTCTAAAATGTCTTATCTTTTCAAGCTTGGATTACTTATGCCTCTGTTTCATTGGACCATCACCACAGTCATAAGCCTGTGAGGTTTGCTTTATTGTATCTATGTTGTGTCAGAACTGGGTATTTTTTGCTTTTGAATGCCATTTCTGCAGTTGATTTTTTTTTTCTCTTGGGTTGAGGTTTTCAGAACTGACCATGAGATTCAACCCCCACAACTCTTGCAAATTTAATTTATAAGAGAATTGTGTGATCAAAATTCCCAAAGTAATCTTTGAAAATCTTAAACTTTCACATTTTATATAATTCATTTCAAGAAGCAATGCAAATATGTGAATTGGCAGCTATACGTACATACTTTTATTCTCTTTTGGTCCCACGTGTACCGTGTCTCTTCGGCTCTTTGAGCCTGTTTCACAGTATATTTTCTTTGTGCTTCTCAGGAAGACAACCTTTGTTGTTAAATTCAGATGGGATATATCTCTTTTGCTTTAAACGTGTTCTAAAATAATATCTCTAAACTTTCATAGTCCTGAAATATTAATATTAATGGATTATGGCAAGGAGATTTGGAGCCAAGGGCCATGGCAACTGAAGGCTGTGTCATTCCTGGTGAACTACTCGCTCTTTGACTCATAAAAAAAAATCTGAATGTCTGGAATTCAGAGAAAAAGTCTTGAGAAAAAGAAGGGCCAATTGTCTACTGGTCTTGTAGATCAAAAGTATGATATTAAAATCAAGTCTTGATCTAAAAAGTTCAGACTCTTCTGCTATTAAAAAAATGCAGTGACATAGTGCCATTTTTTCCTGTTTCTGTCAGAATGTGATGTCAAGGACCCGTCATCAATAAATCTCAACACGTCTCTCATCCCAAAATTAGCCAACTACAATTTTTAGACCTCTTTAATCAGACAGTTAGAGCAGGTGGAAACAAGGTCATAGTCTGAATACTCCTTGTGTGCAGGTTAAAAATTGTATCTTTATCAGAAATGCTGATGCAACCTTCACTGCCTAGATGCGAATATTACACAGTTGTCTGAGCTTTATGTTCTTGAGCACTTACATTCCTAGCTATCCTATGAGAATTAAAAAAAAAAAAAAAAATCAATGATGAATAAAAGTCTCAATGTTGGCCAAGGAAAAAAATGGGAAGAAAAATAAAATAAAATTCCAAGGTCCTAATCCTTTTTACCTATGCCGCTTTTTATCTGAGTGTGTTGTGCTTCTGCATAGGAATGTCTTTCTGTACCATGCAAAGTCATCTAATAGAGGCTGAGTTGCTTGCATGACTAGAATTGCACAGGATGTAACCTCTTGTAAGCAAGAGGTCGTCTGTAACAGAAGAGGGCAGTATAGGGACAGATTACCTTGGTTTAGCAGCTTCTGAGGGCTGTGTCTAGATTAGTAAATAGCGTGGTACAATAGGAGTAGGTCTGTAGAAGGGACCAATTGATGCCAAGGACCCCACATCCAGACTGCATGTTTTAGGAAGTTTTGGATTCAGACTAGCCGTAACATGGTCCTGTGGCTGGAGTACCATTCAGTAATTGCAGCACATTGGATGAGCTCTTGCAGAACATCTTTTGAGTTAACGTCATCCAGAAGCAATTGAGTCTGCGCGCTCTGAGACCCCTCTGCAATGTAAACCAAAGTGCTGTAAGTGGGAATGACTTGCAGAGATTTGTTTTGATTCATGCTCCTGACCTGAACTAAAATGCTGATATATAGATGCACCCTGAAAGACTCTGGAGAAAATAACCAACTGGAAAACTTAAAAACTACTCATTTTCCAGTATCCTTGTTTTGTGGAAAAGGAGTTGAGTGCTTTCAGTTGGCTGGTGGGATTTCACCAGGCCGTTAGAACTATTAATAGAGGCTGTAGATGGAAAGCTGATTTCAAAGTTTTCTTCTAGGTTTTAGTTTATTTTTTAGCTAGCGTACTTGGTCTTGCGCTTATAGTGGGTGTTTTGGCATTAGCCCAGAACGTGCTACAGAGAAAATACTTCACTTTGCCATTCAGGTTGCTCTATGATTAAAACCACCAACTCTTCTTATATATGCCAATGAGAATTTTAACTCCAAACAAACCATTCTCCTAAGCATTACAAAAAAAAATAATCCTAGTGAATATTTGTGTATGAATATATATAATGTTTCATATACATAAAATGTCTCCTTTTAGCTAGTGTCACTGCTTAGATGTGAAAGCTGAGATAAAGCTTTCAGAAAGAATCTTAATTCTGTTTGCTGTATTCATGTAATGCACTTTTAATCTCACAGGGAGGGGAGTGGCAATAAAAGCATAACTTTTCAGTATTGTTTAGCAAAACTGTTAAAAACGATTTTTTTGGATTGTCATAAATTTTTAACACCTTTCAGTTCTGTCCCCCAGTGTCACCTTCTCTTATCTCTTTCCTAAGTGTTCCTTCCTCGGTTCTTGGATAGTACTTAGAGTTTTCAGTATACTAAAGAGCCTACAAAATTTCTTCTGAATGTTTTGGAATTTAGACTGTCATCCCTACATCCTACCTCCAAATTTGTATTGCCTCTAAGACATTTTGCTCTTTTGCCATTAGATACGAGAATGCTAAAAATATTGCAAGAATAATACAAAAAATGATTCACAGTCTTATTTTCTGGCAGATCAGTTAATTGTCTGGTTTGTTACAGCTGATCATCTCTTCCCAGGTATGGGGCACGTTCAGCAATAAGAAATGGAGGGAAAGAATTTCAGCATTACTAATTAGGCTACTATTAGAAGAATGATACATTATTACATTCACTATCTTTTCCTAATAAAGCTTTTTCCAAAATGAAAAGAAAGGAACAGAGGGCTTGCTTGTTAGTACTCATTTGTTGCCCTTTTTTCTGGTGTTTACCGTTGGCATAAACAGGTATTTCAGAATGATTTGTAAACTGATCACTTAACTGGGCTCATTGTGATCTGAAGACTTCTGAAGTGATGCCATGTTAAGTTATCTTAGTGTCTGTGGCTGGTTAGATTATTGAAAATGCAGAATAGATTCAAATTAAAGTTGAAAATATTCTTAGTTATTTAGTGTATATGCTGAGGAGTCAAAGGAAATGTTGCATCCACTGCATTTGAGAGATTGAACCAATCTAATCTGAAAGATAGAAGCAACACTTCCTCTACAACTTCCCTGGGGAAATTAATTCATAACAAAACAGCTCTTACCATTATTTTTTTTGTTTAGTTTTCTAAGTCTTGCAATTATTCTTACATTGATTTCATTACTCCTAGTTGTAACTCTTGGGACCACAAACACAATTTCACTTCCTCTTTCCTTTTTATATACTTTAAATGATTCCAGACCTTTATTCATCCTTCCTTTCCATATGGCCAAAGCTGATAGGCTTATTAATGTTCATACTATTGGTAAAAGCCCAAGATCTGAAATTTTAGCTGTATATAGCTCTAGCTAGTATTTAGTAATAATGGTGCATGGTGGGTTGGGATTTTTATTTTTAAGCTGGAATTGCTTAGCGTGGTGGCCTTTTTCCAAAGAAACTCTCTGGTTCTTTCTGAATATGCAGGGTCCACAGTTCCAATGACAGGATTAATTTCCCAATTCTTTCACATTTGTTTAAACAATGTTTAATATTATGAAAAGGCTTTTGTTCAACGTTTTTCCCTGCAGTATTTGAACAGAGTCATCTTACAAAAATAATCTCCATTATTTTTCTGACAAGATTATAGGCAAATTTGTAGTGTTTGGTTTAGATTATGTTCATATTTAGTTTGATACTGTTTAATTTCAAGGGCGTAATATGCTTCCATTTTAAACTGTGGTAGAAGTATCAGTGAGACTCAGCTTTTTGATACAGAAATGCATAGGCGCCTGCAAAACTGCTTTGGCATGTTCAATTTTTATTTTTATTTTTTTGTGTGTTTGGCTAAGAGTTTAGTTGTAATTTGTTACTGCTAGTGGTGTGTTGTGGTGTTTCATTTGTTTTTTGTTGTTGTTGTTGTTTTGTTTTATTTTGTTTAATGACTTTTCTGTGTACTTCAGTGTGGATAATTACCAAAATCCACATTTCCCTTTATCATATTTCTGCTGGGGAAAATTCAACAGCTGAGAAGGTGAACAGGATTGAGTCTGTGACTTGATTATGTGAATAAACTAATCACCTGAGCTTTGAAGTGAGGACCATGTTTAATGTTAGTTTTTCCTCTATCTTGTATTGCGGCCTTGAGTAAGTTATTTAAGCCATGTCAGTATCCCACCAAGAAATGAGTTCAAAGGAGTTTTATTGATGGTTAACCAGTATCTGCTCTCAATATAAAAAAAATAAAGTTTAAAATTGGTGCAGTTTATCGTCTTTCATTTGTTTCCACGTAATGGACTGTCAGCTCAGGTACTTGGTCATTCTGGGAATTAATACTTGGATAACTGGTTGATTGCTTCCTGTTTAATGTCTGTCTTCAGGGTGTGTGAGAATGGTCAATGTGCTGGAGTAACGAATGGGACACACAGTACTACTTCTGAGATGAAGAAATCGAAACATCCGGAGTTAGGTATGTTTTTATTTTTCACTATTTAGCAAGAAAATTTACTCTGTGCTGTTCTAGGGGTACACCAAGAAAACATTCACTTCTTGTGATTGTGTCATTCAGGAGATGTCTATGATGCACCTACTGTTCCGGTACCTTTGCCACCTGCACGACCTCCTACCAGAGACAACCCAAAACACAGCTCTTTGCTCAACAGGACACCCTCCGATTATGATCTTCTGGTGCCCCCTTTAGGTTGCAGACTTTTTGCTGATAACATTTAATGGTTAACATTGCCTAGATGAACCAAATGCCATGTTTACTGACAAACAACCAATGTTGAGTATGTCACGAGTACCAAACAAGCTATGGGCTAAATATGACAGCCGTGAGTCAATATTTGTGTCAATGATCTGTACTTGGTATCTGTCTATAAGCCCTCATGCAAGACAGATGAGAAGGCATACTAAGTCTGTGTTCAGGCTATAAAGAAAAGCAAAACCATTTTCCCGGAAATAAATTATAATTTTTTATCCCTTAATATGAAGTTTGAGCATTGCAATTTAATGCGAGAGTGGAGGATTTTTCCTATTGTAGCTTAAATAATTCCATTTCTTTTATCAAATATGAAGAAGAATGCCAAAGAGGTGGTATTTAATTCAAAGAAAACTGAATTAAATTAATAAGTTTATTTTTGGGTTGGGTATTTTTTCCACTATTAAGAGACAGTTCAAAACTCACTGCTGGCTACAATCACCAAAAGCTATCTTTTCCGACCCTGATTTCTGTTCTGTTCTCCTACACAAAGTCAGTGAGCTCTGCGTATGTACTGCGGCTGTGCTTGGCCACCACCCACACCTTCATTGACAAACTCAGCTGCATGATTGTTGGACTGTAGTGTATGTGTCATCATCCAATTTTCTGGTTCCATAAAACCTTTTGAACGTTTGCTGTGTTCCTGCACTATACTCTCTCCGGTCCCTGAAGTGTTCCAGAGTTGCGAGAGTGCATAGAATTGAAGGCAGAAGAGCACATAAAAATCACACAGCTTGATAACTCTAGTCCTGTCTGCACCACCTTTGTCTAAGGGATACATTCTTTTGCCAAGCCCTAGAAAATTCAGTTTATATCTGGGGTCAGAGCTTTAGAACAGCAGATAAAAATAATACACAGTATAAATGTAGCAGATTCAATGTAGTCAGCATTGGTGTTTGAATATAAATATTTTTGCTTAGCCACTGGAACATAGCTGTTATTCTACAATGATGTTCAGTGAAAGTTTTCGTTATAATACACTTTTTGCAATTGAGCCACTAAAGGAAATCTTTCCCCCACCCCAGAAAAGAAACTGAGCACTGCAAAAGGTCATTCAGAGCATGTTTTAGAAGAGGATTGTGTATAGTAAGAGTCAGGTTTACAATTTCATTACTGGAGTCACTGAACTGCTAGATGAACCCTAGGAGTGACAGCCTCAGCAGCCAGAGAAAAATAAATTTTAAGCTTCACTCTTTATTCTACAGTTCTTAATGAAGTTTTGCTCATCTAATAATTCTTTTCTAAAATGCAGGCGAAGATGCGTTTGACAGCTCACCCCCTTCACTACCGCCACCACCACCACCTGCTCGGCACAGCATGATTGAGCACACAAAACCTGCTGGCTCAGGAAGCCGACCTCCTTCAGGACATGAACTGTTCCTTCATTCTGGTAGGAATACAAAGGAATGAATGTATTTTATTTAATTTGTCTTTACTTCAGAAGCTTATGTGTTCTGTCATAAAGTTGTCATCAGGCTTCAGAAGTCTGTTTTGTCTATACTTCATTATACAAAATACTTAAACATACAGGGAGCGTTTAATGGTGGAGATGAAACAACTTACAATATAAAAAGACTTAACTTTTCATTATCACCAAGTAGTGAAATGTGATCAATATTTCTGTACCATGCTAGACATTTTGGTAAACTGTACTTTTCTAGTAAAAGTTGTTGTGAAGTGCCAAGTTTTCTGTTGTAATCTGTAATACTAGCCTGTATCCTTTTGTTAGCTCCCTTGTTTCCTATAGTAAAACATAACTCAAGGGTTTTTTTCAAGTTTATTTTCAAGTTGGAACTTGGGGAAAAACTAGAAAATAAGGATGAAGAACATCCTGCTTTGTTAGAATTGTTGTAAAATTTTGTTGCAAAACTATATTAATTGTGAACACAGTTGCAGGTGCCTGTGGTTCATAACCTTTTTGATAAGTCAGTTTTTCACCTCTCTCTCCCCGTGAATCACTGTGATGCTTTTCAGTCCAGTATTTTGCTTGTAAAAGGTACAAAAGCTATGTTTACAATTTACAATGTCTTTAAGTTGAAAAGTGTTTGATTGTCAGGATAATTAAGTTGCATACATTTGCTGCTGATGGTACAGATTACAACAGGAATTTTGTGGGATATAGTGCATACATGTGAAGTGACTTTTTTTTTTCTCTGTAGAAGATTGCAAAGGATGTTCGTGTTTTAAGTTTACCTGTCCCAGGAATATTTTCAGTCATTATCTACCTTCTTGGTGCAGTTAGATGTCTTCCTCCTCCTATCTATTTTTCTTAGAAGCTGTGTGGAGAGGGATAAACGAAGTGTTTTGGTGATAGTATCACAGGAATGCCAGAATGTAGATGACAGGCAGTCATGTGCCACTCCACACCAGCCTGGCAGGTTGTCGGGGGTTAGGCTGACCTTTGTGAATGATACTAGCTGTGGGATGAAAGTGAGCTAGTTTAGGTTGAACTGGAATGACCTTTCATGGAACGTTTTTGTTATTCAGTCCAGTGTGGATGGGTGCCTCAATTGTATTGTCTGATGCAGAAACTCGAGCTGTGCCATTCAGTCCTAATGGGAATGGAGAGGAAAAATAGAAGCCCTCACACAGATGCACACACACAAGCACCATCGATCGGTGCGCAGTTCCCAGAAACATGCAGAGTTTTAAATTATTGTTATTTCCAAATAATATAAGAAGCATCACTGATAGCGTTAAAAAACATGTAATAGCTTTTAATTAAAAATCTGGTAAATGTATTTATGAGCATGTATTGTTCTTCATATTTGCATAGTGAATACAATCTTATAGCAGCAATTTTCATTAGTCTTGTAAGTGTATACATCTACTTAGGCATACATGGTTGTGTGGATTGGTCTTTTTTTATTCATATGGTATTTCTAAAGCCATATTACTCACTTTGCATTTTGTCAAATAGACTGCTGTAGATGATTTATGATGAGTTTTTGATGATTGGTTTCCGTACAAGTCTTGGGGGTAATTTCTCAGCTATCCATCAGAGCCTGTCAGATTAGAATAATAATCTCATCATCAACAACAGCAAAAAGTTGCATTCACATACGCTCTTATGAGTCCTGAGCAGAAGCTAGGTCCGGGATGATGTTAACACTTACTCAGCTGCATCCTTAATGGCAAAAAAAAAAAAAAAAAGGCACCTGATATGTTAGGACTATATATTTCTCCCATTTTATAAATTCTCTTCCTGTAATCAGCAGAGAGAACAGAAAAGCCTAGTCACAGCCTTACCAGTCCCTGTAGTATTTACCCGTAGCTGGGACTGTATGAATAGGAAATCTGCCCTGCAATCTTTGTGAACTGCGAAGCACAGCGTTACCAAGTTTTAACCAAACTGCATAGCTTGGATATTTCTAATTGTGCTTCTTCAGGCTTTGCAACCTCTTCCACGCTTTGCCAGCCACAATCCTAGCAGTGTTGGGGTTGGGTAATTTAAAGGTACCTCATGGATGTAAACAGAAGAGCCATGGTCGGTGCAGGATAGACCACCTTTGAGCTGTGCTCCTGGTTTTGTTGCTTCAAGGCACAGTTGCACGTCTTCTATGCAAGTGTTGAATTTGGATGTATACAGAATCACAGAATCTCCTAGATTGGAAAAGACCTGTAAGATTATCTAGTCCAATCATTAACCTAACACTGACAAGCCCACCACTAAACCATGTCCCTGAGCACTATATCTACACGACCCTTAAATACCTCCAGGGATGAGGACATGCATATATGCGTGTGTTATGGGGGAACACCTCTGTTTGGATTCATGGCTCCTGTGTCTGAAAGGAGGCTTTTAAGCCTAGGTCCTATGCATCAGGCCTCGCCCTCCCCAAATAATAAATCTAATTATTCTAAGACACCCTTTTTGTTCTGTTATTACAGATCCCCATTTTGATCCAATAACTGGTCACGTTCCTTTGCCACCTGCTCGTAGAGTAACTGGAGAAAACGTCAAAACAAATAGGACATCTCAAGACTATGATCAACTTCCTCCCTCTTCAGGTAAGGTAGAAAACTGTTCTTGTAGAAAATTAGAACTTTATGAAGCAAATAACTTTTATCCATGAAGTCCAATAAGGTTTTTGTCATTCTGGGCAACACATGTCAATGGTAATATTGCTTTACAAAAATATGAAATCATCAAAGGATAACAGAGATTAAAGTTCAGCAATAAAGGTAGAAATGGCTACCTGTTGTCTGTAGGTGTAGATATTATGGCATCAATTTCACCAGCTGCCAAACTGAATGCTTATGTGATTTCTAGTGTTCCTTATTTTTTGAGAAATGCAGAGATTTTTCTGCCACTGTTAAAGCTCACAAGAGATCAGAAGTCCTGCAGGGACCACAAAAAGTAGCTTCACTCTCTCAAGTATTATTGTTTTCTGATCTTTTTTGCTAATATTTTTGTCTGAAGTTCTAAGAAAATTTTAAAATGTTTTTTAATAAAACAACAAGAACAAAAACCGATTAAAATTCAGCCTTCCATTTGCAATGGAATGGGCCCAGCAGAACCAATTCTTCTGCCATAGAAATTTTGCTTATGGTTTTCAGGCAACACAAATAGTATTTAAAGGAAAGCAAATCAAATATATTAAAATAATTATAAAATATTAAAAAAAAGCATTACCTGCATTTCCAAGGACTTTCACCAATTCATATGCATGGTATATGGGGAAGGGGGAGCATTGTCCCACCTGCATCATTTTGCTGTGTGGGGAGACCACACAAGAAAAGAACCAAGTGATGCTTTGAACCATTATTTGCTCTCCAGATAAGAGTGAATTGTGTGTGAAGACTCTTTTCTAATGCATAAAGAAATGAAAGGACTTAGTCTTTCAGTTGTAAGGATCATCAGTGTTTAATGGCAACAGTCACAAGTGAAAAATGATGCATTTTTTAATTGTAATTCTGTTTCTCTTTAGGAGTATGTAGTTCATCTCTGCTGTGGTATAGGAATGAAAGAATATATTTTTCCAACTTAAAGTATAGGGGAAATTAAGTAAGCCTGAAGAGTACTACAGAATTTTTAATGAACAGCACATCTGAGTAGTAGTGTGATGCCTTTGGTAGCACTTTTGGGAGGATACCTCTACTAATATAACTGTTTCTCCCCTGCCCCCGCTGTTGTTAAAAAAATAATTGTTTTATAATGCGTGTTTTATATGTGACACTGTGAGAGAGCTATTTGTATTACAATGTTAACCTGAGTTACTTAGGGCATTTTAAATTCCTCTATTGTACAAATTATGACAATGACATAACTACCTTTTAAAGCTACGAAGTTTTCCTACAATTCTTGCAGTTCTCTGGTAGAACAATTTTTAACTTTCCTAAATTACTGCGAGATGTTTGCTACTTCAAATCTTGGAGTTTTCTGATGTCACTTTCTATCTGTATGTTTCCCACAGCCATCTTCTAAAACACCCACATGCGTTGACCTTTGCTATAAATATCATTCTGAATCAGCAAGATATTCAATTTAATTTCAATTAAATTAAAACTGTGTGATAGATCATGTCATACTCTTACTTGTAAAGTTGTTCTTACAGTGGTAGTAATTCCATAGAACAGAACTGATGAGCTTCAGGATGAGCTGATTCACCTTCATCTATGATTTAAAAAGTCAATGTAGAGATGTAACTCTATTCAGAACTTTTGGGTTTGCATTTTTTCGGAACTAATCAGTTGACTTAGGAAATTCTTCATTTCAGCCCTTTTGCATGGTGATTCTTCGAACTAGCTGGAAAAGAAATGTAGTTCACTCTCAAATCTAATTATAATTTAGCCACTGGCTCCCTAGAGTAGCATGGGGCGTCCTTTAACTTCTGTGCTTTGATTTGACTGTTTTTAAGATCGCTGTCATGACATTTAACTGAATCAACATGTAGTGACAAATTTATTCTAATTCAGCAATGTATTCAGTATTGAACACTGAAGAAATAGTTCTCCACTATGCACCTAACTATCCCAATGGCGTGGTTTTTCAAATTCCTTAAATACAAATTTTTAAAATTATTGCAATAAAAGCAGAGAAAGAGGTATTGTTAATAGTTAGCATATTTTACCTAAGCACAGCCAGTGATATGTGGGAAAGGTAGAAGACAATTAGGCCTCTAATATAGGCATCTGCTGTATTTTATTGAATTTAGCTGTTCTGTAAGAAATGGATTCAAATGGCTAGTCAAGTATATTTGTCTGCTGCTTATTCACTCACCTGGCCTTATTAAAGCACTTGCATGCAAATTTAAATTCCTTGGCATGGAAATGCTAGGGGAAGGATGTTCCATATTATTACAGGGTGGATTTCAATTAACCCTAAGGGGAATAATGGGCCACAGTAATGCAAAATCTGAAGATCATACCCAACAGCTTGATGGACCAATATATGTAGTTACTCCTTTCTCACTTTCTCCCTGCTCTGTCAGTTCCTCAGTATAGATGTCCCCTGGGTATGCTTTGTTCCTGTACCCCAATTAGATTAGATGTAGCTGCCTACCACTGCTCCAGAGGGAGCCTTGCACAACAAGCCTTCATCACCTGGTTCTCTGATGCTTCTGTCTTTCACTGAAAGACCATGGAACATACAGGAGAAGCAGCAAGGGAAGAAAAGAGGGCCATTTCACAGCAGAGAGGAACAGGCAGTTGGCATCATTACAAATATCCTTCTCCCACTGTGCCACGGAGCTCTCACCTTACAACTTTTTCTGTGCTTTTTAAACACTTATTAAATGAGCCTGTCTCTGTCTTTATACTAACCTGTTACCTCAGGGTTAAATCTAGTGCCAAATTACAGAAATGTGAGTGATGGAGGAAGCTCCTTGCTGTAGAAACTGTTAATTGAATTACACAGTTAGAAAACCTATTTGAATTTTTAGTTAGGCATCCACAGTGGCTGAAACATCAGAGAGAATGGGAGGCTGGGAAGGAAAGTCCTGCTTAAATACCTCTATCTCAGTGTCCAGATGGACATGCAGCTTAGGCTTAGTATATTTAAGCTCAGGATCCAATGTCATACCCGGCTTCAGCTAAAATTTTATATGGATGTGAAGATATTGAAAGAGATGTCAGCGCTTAAAAAAATAATAATGGAAATTGGGTTAGAGAGAGAGGTCTGAAGATCTTAAAGTATCTGTGCTATAGAGAGATGTCACTGTAGTGAGAATAAAATGCCTATGCTGCAAATCTGCTGACAGAATTAAAAATGACCTTTCTAAATGATGTGATTGCTTAAGAAAGTTTGTTTGGAAGCTTCAGCAAAATGAAGGTTTTATACAAGAAATAACTTAAGTTTTAAGCCTGTATTAGTCTGGGTAGAGCAAAAAAATATCTCATATAACTCACACAGAAGGATCTGATCTATGCTTAAGGAACTATTCTGTACTTCAAACCCAGGGGAAAATGTAAAGTTTGCAAATTAATTTTGTTTCATCCTCTATAGAAATGACATTCATAATGAAATGTGCATATTAAAACAGTGTGAAATGTTTGTGAAAGAAAACTGATTGGTTTTGATATGTTATACCATTATTTTAAATATGAAGAATATTATTCTGTTACAGTCTTGATTTTTCTAAAATAAGTGAAGTAAGAAATTTGAACATGTTTCTGATTTGGTTTTTAGTTATTAACCACATTTCCTGGTCTATAGTTCAGTTTCTCAAACCAGTGTGTTTCATGGGTCTTCCACACCTTCATAGGAGGTTTGGATCTGCTTCAGGTGTGTTTACTAGAACATTTAGCATTTATATAATTCTTTTTATCTTCAGAGAGAAAAAAATCATAATAAATACAAAATAGCCCTTACTATCTGTAGGTTTTGTCATAACTATTTGCAAGAAAAATAAGAAACGAAATTAGAAGAAAATTAATCTTAGCCCCTTAACTGTAAATTTTTAATCAAATTACTCTCATCCATTTGTTATATGACTATCACCATCTTGCTAGAAGTACTATTTGCTTATCTTCTCTGAATTAAGAAATGGAATTAAAATTTATAGCAACACTCATCTGAATACATGGAAACTAACGAGAGAAAAATGCACCTTGGTTAGATGTACACTAATGTGAATTATTTGCATTCATCTGAAGTGTTTAATGCACTCGATTGAGTTACAGTTCTCTGTCCAGTGTTACGATAAGGTAGCATGTTGAAACAGCAATACTAGAAATACGACATTCTTTCATCACTAAAAAACTGTCTCTGAAGTACTTAGCACTGCAAAACGCTATTGCTGTCAGTGTAAGTAAACAGGAAGTATGACAGCCTGAAATTCCTCTAATTTATCTATCAAAGTCACTGTTGATGAAACTTTTTAGAACCCTTTTTGAAGGATTAAAGTCTTTTTTTTTTTTTAAATACTTTGCTCTTGAAAGTGTTTTCTGCTCTGTGCCTGCTTGTATTTAAGCTTCTTATTGTGGAATCAGTGAGGATAAAGAAGTTTCAGTAAAGTACCAAGTTTACTTAAGCACGAAACTCTTGACTCTCAGAAGATTAGCAAGTTAGAATATTAGCTTTTTTCATTAGCACATCATGATTCTTAGCACCAGCATGAACTGTGAAGGTAACCTTTCCATAGAAGAGAAGGAAAGGGGAGATATTTCCAAAGGAGGACTGGAGAGGAAGGGTCATGTTCAGTTTTCACCACTGAAAATAGCTGCACAAGAGGTTTTTTTGAGAAACCAGTTATTTCTGTACTTACGTGTAGCTGCTATGCATGGTCAACTACAATTGACTGAACAGAATCTGCTAGATGTACCAATAAGCGAAGGATTTTTCTCCCTCAGGCATATTTGGCTAGATTCCTCTTCTACCCAACTTACAGTCCTGAATAAAATTGTGATCAAATTTGTTGGGTGGTTTTTTCTTTGTTTATTTTTTTAAATAGACTAAGAAAAAATTCTCAAACTGTGGGTTTAGAGTGGAAAGCCTGTAAAATTTTGCCTGGCTATTTTCACCATCTTTATTGTTTCATCATACTTTCTTTTTCTTCCAACTTTGGATAATTCCAATTGTAACTTGCATGTTCCTATGATATTATTAAAATAGCATTTCACTACGTTCTTTCCATTTTGGATGTTCTTGAGGAATTCAGCTTCTGTCCCAATTTTAAATTTAGATATATCAGTGAACTAAATTATTTCTTCATGTTTCCTTAGAATTTTACTTTTTAAGCTGTTCTTGAGGCTTGACCTACCTATAACACAATTTTAGGCCAATTTATAATGATTTCTGTCTCCTTTATTTGAAACAGATGGTTCACAAGCACCAGCCAGGCCCCCTAAACCGCTTCCTCGGAGGACTGCACCAGAAATACACCACAGGAAAGCATACAGCTCTGACAGTTCCATGGAAAATGTGGATGCGAAAATTGCAAAACTTATGGGAGAGGGCTATTCCTTTGAAGAAGTCAAGAGGGCACTTGAAATTGCCCAGAATAATGTTGACGTGGCCCGTAGTATTTTAAGAGAGTTTGTCTGTTTTCCTCCACCGGTCTCCCCACGTCTCAATCTATAGCAGCGTCAAGATATTCTTGGAGCATGTGAATTCTACATATATACGTGTGGATTGGGAAATGAGAGAAAGAAGAGAATGGAATATTATTCTTTCATCCTTAATAGAAGGGTGTTTGTTTCCAGCCGTTTATCAAAGGCTCATGGCTGCTCTGATCAAGACTTATAAATATGCTGAGGCTTATGTATTTTTGCTAGCCATACTTTTTTAAATCAGGGTTGAACTGACAAAATAATTTAAAGAAGTTTACTTCCCTAGAACTTTTAATCTGTGAAATGCTTTTTCTTGTTTACAAGTTGGCAAGTTACAGTAAGTTACAGTTTTCTAGTTGATGCCTGTACTATGTTCCTGTTCATATTCCCTTGTACTTGTGGTCAGTTCTGCTGTAGCATTCCCAACAGTTTCCATGCTGACCACCCCATCAACTAAATCATCACTTTCCAGAAGTTCTGTGTTTGGTTTTGTTTTTGTTTTTTTTTTTTTCTCTTACAAGATGCTTTAATTGTTTTTTTGCATTTCAGCTCATCAAATGCAAAAAGTATGTGGCCTTCACTACTGATTTTTTTTTTCTTCTGAGATTCCTTTGCTTTTGAGAGAGGAAATATCTGAATGTAAAATGCATTATTCTGTCTATGAACTGCCTTTTTGAAGGTATTTTGACAGTGATGTTGGGCAGCTTTCTGTTTAACATGAATTCCATGACCTATAGTCTTCAAGGTCTTTTATACACAGTTTCCACAAAAAAATCCCAACCAACAAATAAAACACTTCCATGCAGCAGTGATACTGAGTTCTGACATGTAAAAGCTCTTTGATTTGAGTATTTGATTGCAAATGTTCAAAAAAGCCAAATGCACATGCTAATACTGTGTTTTGATTACACACTAATGGCACCAGTCCTCTGACCTCTGTAAACTGAGGCATGCCAGACTAGAAGGAATCTTTTTGAATCATATTAGTGGTATTCAGGTAAATTCCAGTTCTAGCTTCTGTAAAGTAGAATGTGGTTAATTTTTTTTTTTGAGTGATTATCCTGTGGTTCATCGTGGCTTGGATCAGTTTGTATTAACATGGAAACTTTAAATCTTTGATGCACTGTTAATTCCTAATGCTACTGTAGGAATATTTTTTGCAAAGTTCTTTAGTAACCTCTTCCTCTGTACACTTTATTATTCACAACTATGTGTTTAGTACCCAAATTCATTCACTCACTTTCCATCTGCTTAGTTGGAAATGCATTTTTGCTTTATGTGGTTAGTGATACTCCAGGCTTTGACGTTTTATTTTTGAGCCCAAATTGATGCAAGCCAAATTAAAAATCTTTCCAATTTTAGAAAAGAGAGAGGACAACTCTGTTCTTAGTACACTCAAAGTTAAAAGTCCAAATATTTCCAGAATACTTCTTAAGAATGCTGCTTTCTTGGTTTTTTTTAGGAAACTTTGGAATCTTCTTTTGTTACTATTGAAAAGATAAAACTATGTGGTAGGTAGAATATTTTTGACATTTTGAGATGTGACCAGTGTATGAGAATTTTCACAGCGTGCTACGCTGGGTGTGAAGTATATATTTATTGTTCCCTTTCTGCTGTCAGTGTTCTCCTTCACTCAGAGCAAATGGCAAAAGTTGCATCACTTAGAGGATCAGATCTCAGCTTCCAATGCATTTGTTTTAACAATTATTTTTTTAAAGACAGCAAATGGCTGAATTGCAGGATTCAAAATAACTGGGAACATCCAGTGGAAATTACTGTGATAACTCAAAGTCCATCGTTTCATCAGAGAACTTATTCTTAAAACTAATTAAATACGTTATTTTGTAGCATCACAAAGCATAGTATGGATATGATTAATCTGCTTCAGTGATAAAAGCTGATCAGGAGAATTCAGGGTATAGGGAAGAGCTGCTGTTCCATTTTGATTTAGGCAAATGATTCTGAGTTTATATCCTAGAAAAGGGCATTTGCAACTTCCATTAAATGTTCATTCCTTGACTACAGCTTATGCAAAGTTTTGGTTGAAGTTATATTCTGTGCTTTAAATTCAAGTAAATCTCTTTTCTCTGTTTTGGGGGAAAGTTTTGTGTAGTCTTGAACTCTCTTGTTCATTTGGTTTGTTTACAACATCACTCTAGCATTTTAGCGAACTATAAATTCAAAATGATTCATACTATTAAATTAAACACTGTGGTTGTACTGGAATTACTTAAATGAGGTTCTAGCATAACTGCCAGTATAGCAATGATGATAGTGAAAAAAGAACGCTTTACAAGGGTGAACAAACAATCTGCAGATTGAGTTTTGAAATTTTGAATTGTAATGGAAAACTCATTCTCTCATTTTTATGTAGCAGCTTAGTATAAATGACAGCCTTATGTTTCAATTAGAGGCTGGAACTGCTGCCTGGTAGATTAAGGTTTTTAAATTTTTCCTTCTCCTTTCTGGTTGTGACCACCAGTAATGCTTTTTTTTAAAAAAAAAAAAAAAAAGCCTGATGAGCAATATTCAGAGTGGTAACTTGAAAAGAGTTCTATTAATCTTTAAATGAGTGTGCTAATACCACTTCTAAATAGTGGAACGTGAAGACTATTTCAAACCTTTTTTGGTTAATAGTTTTAAATTCAAACAGAGCAGAATTGCTTTGCTAGAGTGTTGATGTTTACTCTGCAGGAATTAATAGGCTTAAAAGAAATTAATCTGGCTACAGTCTAGTTCTCTAAACACATAGTTCTCTAAACATATTTTAACCTTTGAAAGACTTAAGGGTTTGAGCCTGGCAGTGTGTTATGCACATATGTAACAGTGAGAGTGCTTGAATGGACACAGTTGGTTAAACTCAGAAACATGTGCTGTCATATTTCTTCCAATTAAATGTCATGGCTTTAGACCACCACTCTGATGTCTATTGGCCTCACCTTGTATCTCTTTTTGGCTAAATAGCTGCATTTTAAGCAAATTGGCTGAAGCAGAAGTTGAGTGAAGTAAGTGCGCATCGGCAGCATGGATCTTTTCCAAAGACTATGAGTAGAAAAAAATTGGAATTGTGATAAAATAAATGAATTTAGTATGACTAGCCATGTTAATGGCTTGGCTGGAACCCTAAAATGGCCACTGGCAAAATCTCTTAATGTTCAGTATCTCAAGAGTGCATCTGGCATGGTTTTTTTCATAATGTGAATTTAAGAAGTTTTGCACCAGGATCATTTCTTCTGTTATACTTCTCTCATTTTCAGCTTGAAGCTTTACTTTGCACTGATGACTCTGACCTGAAAGCATTTAAATTTGTGTCTTACAGCTTGACAAATTTTGAAGCAAATGAACACCGTATTCTAAGCAAATTCAGGTACTACCTGTTGACCTGGAATTTAGCGCTTTTAGGAATGACTTCTTGAAAAAGGACTTCAGTAGTTTCCATTTTGAAGGATTTTCTTTCAAATAACTATTTTATCAGAAAATGCCTTTTATAAACTTGTCTAACATGTGGCAAACTTAGTGATGTGTTCGATTAATTTATATTTTATTCAATATTCTTTTTAAATTTTGGTTATTATGTAAGCTCAAGTTCTTTATCTGTTCTTGTAAGGTATTTTATAAAATTAATGTTAACAGAACGTTGAGTTGGTCTGTGATTTTTCAAGACTCTGTCTCTGTTATTGAATATTATCACTTCTCATATGCTGCTTTAGAAACACAGCCTGTCCTGTGTAGGGGTCTTACAAACCATTGTTTTGTGATCCACAAAAATGAGGCCTTGCTCTAAAATAAGGTGAATCATTGCATTGAGACCTTCGCTTTATGTCCCTATACATTACTTCTAAATTTCAGTACTAAAAAATTTATAAATAGGCAGTAATTCCGGAATGTGCATGTAATAGTTTTATGGCAGAAAGATGATAATCATTAAATATTTTAGAGTCCAAGCTGGTGAACATATAGTTGACTGTACATTAATTTACAGGATTTTTTTTCCTGAGGAAAATTACAGTAAGCTCACGCTGATATATCTTTAACATCCTGTGCATTTGCATTCTCAAGCATTGCACTCGATGTAAAAAATTTTAGGAGTGTAGAAATTTTTTTTATGTTACTGTTTTCCAGCATTCTGAAAAATGTTTAGAAAATCTAACCCCTCTACTATGTGTGACAATACAACTATTACTATTTAAAGCCCAACACCATTCCCTGCAGGTCAGATTAGACTTTCAGTGGTTGTTTCTTCAATCTATGTTAAATCCTTGTCCATTATGTAGGTCACTAGTCATCTTAGTAAGTAGGGAAGTTAACTGTTTGGTATATTTGTCTGTAGTACTATAGATGCCTATTTCTTTAATTTTTTACTCTTCCAATGTGAACATCAGCTGTCACTTCACTGTGTTATAACCAAATTTTAGTGGCTGGGTGCTATAGCAATGTTTTAGGAAATTTTGTTTGATTAGACCCAGTCATTAATTCTGTACAAGATACTCGACTCCATTTATCAGTTGCAATGAGTCTGCATCAGGAAAATGGTAAATTTAGATTTATTTTTTTTTAAACCACTGTGTGTTACTTTAGCACCTAGACATTCCATTTGTCCTTAGATGATTTCATGTCTAGCAAAGAGAATTCTTGTTCAAAATAAATCCTAAATCCCCAATCTCGTAAATCACAAAATAAATCTTAAAAATATGAAATTAATCCCATAACCTTCCTGAACATCATAAAGAATTTAAAGGCTTCAGAATAATATGAACCATAAAAAGGTTTTTGCTTACCAGACCTGCCAGAAACAACAGCAAAAACCCATTGAATACTGATCTTCTGACTGTAAAGCTACTTGCATCTGTCTTGATCTATGGAGGAGTTGGCCAGTCTAACTGCAATACTGGTTTGAAAAAAGCCATCTTATTTTTATTGCCATGACTGCCACGGTAGCCAGCAAGATGGGAGAGAAGCAGAGAACTACAAAGATGATAATTCTGTCCTAACGATCCAAGCCCCTCTCCCCTGTTAGGCATACAAGATTTAGCTGTTTTGAACTGCCTGGGTGTCTGGTGCAAATGAAGGAGTATTTGGTGAGATTAGTCCAGTCTTCAATTACTGCCTCCTTCTCCGAGATGTTTGTTAAAAGACATGTTTGGTTTTTTTTAGAACAGGATACCAGGGTCTTACACAGCAGAGGGAAGTGTGAAGTAGCACTCTGCCCAGAATGTTTTTTGGATACTAGCAAAAAAAATCAAAAGCTTCATAAGGATTTAAGTGGAAACACTTCTGGTTTTAAAGTTCATCATCTTGTTTTTTTGAAAGGAATATATATGTACATGCTAGTCGGGTGAAGCACGGAGGAGAGAGTATTCTAACTGGTGCCAGCCTGCAGAGTTCAGAACTAGGCAGTGGTATTTACCTGTGCGGCCTATCTTATTTTGGATAGCTGAACTGAATCTGCAGAATAATCGAGCTACTGTGGTCCTCCATGTTTTAAAAGGCAAGTTTTTCTCCCTGTATAGCTGGAGAGGTGGATATGTTCACTCGAAGATGGATAGCTTGCTTCTGTGTATCTGTATAATGATTAGGACATTGAAAATAATAAATACTCCCTACACAGCATAATGTAAATGTTAGTTTTCATTAGACTACAATGCAATAAGTGCCCTAAGGAGAACTTGTCTTTTGTTAATTTGCTGATTGAATATCACTGAATTTCAAATGCTATACAAAGGTAAGTAAGTCTACATCATTAGCCATTCAGAAATAAGTTAGTGGATGGCGTAGTTTTCTGCAGCTGTTATCTTGCCTGAACATGTGACTTTCAGATATTTCTTCTTGAAGTTCACATCTTTATTATCAATTCAGTATGGGCCGTATAAAATTCTTGGCCCATTATTTCAAAATTTTTATTCTCTGTACTTTTCACTATGGCTGTTACCACTAGTACCTTTATTATCTAGGCTCATACACTGAAATTCAAATTATCCTGCTTTGATACACATCCCAGCTTGGGCCAAATTCAGCCCTGCCTTTGTCCTACAAGAGATGCATCGCTTTCCTTGCATCCTCATGTGCTCCCTCTAAGACTTTCTCTTCTCTTTCTCCCACCCCAAATCTCTTCACAGTGGCATCAACTACCAGCACATTCATCATCTCAGCAACAACAGACACTACAGTTTCCCATCTCAGCTTGCGACCACATCTGCATTTTCTTCTGTTATCCCTCATAAGCTATCTGCTAGTCTGGTCTGTCTCAATCATTATACAGATTTTCTGTGCCATACCTGAATGGCCCCTGTGAACACAGTCATCCAAAATGGATTCAGAATTCTGTGAGAAAGCCTGTTTTCTTTGATAATATTACTGGCATTTTTTCCTGCTCCCTTCTCAGCCTGGAAATACGCTCTTCTGTTTCATGATTTGTCAGGGACGGAGGTGAAATCCACTGCTTATTTCAGCAGATCCCTATTCTGTTTCTGGGATGTGAAAAGAAACCAATAAAGACATCCTCTCTCAATAGCAGTCCGTGTGTTTGAGATGGCTTGTGTCTCAATATGAGTTAAGAAGTTTGTCCAACAAATGTGGTTTGTAGAGGAAGGAGGGAATGGAGGTGAAGGGGAAACAGAGGAAAGTGTGGAGGGAATCAGGTGAGAGAAGACAGGTGGAAGTTTGGAGCAAATGGCAAAAAGCAGAAGGAAAAAAAGCGACAGCTTAGAAAAATATATAAGTGTTTCAGAGTGTGGATGGAGAGGGGGAACTTTAGAGTCGCAGTGTGCCAAGGGCGCACTGAAGCGGGGGATATCTGCCTCGCCGTGTTTGAGGCACAGCGGAATCACACGGAAGGGGCATTACGTGCCTGCATGTGTCATTCCTAGGTGACCTGCACCGCAGTTAATCTCCTTATTTTAGTGTTTACCCTCACACTACTGCTGTTCACCCCCACCTGGATGTGGTCTCTGGCACAGCTCTGAAATTCTGTGTGGCAAACTGCTCAGTCAGTTCTCATAGCAATGTTTTTTTGCCAGTGGTTTAACATGTGGTTGTTTCCAAGCCCTTCAAAGCTTCTCTATCTGTTTTGAGGTTTAGTTCTAGCATGAAGACTATTAGCAACAAATAAAGTTGGCTTGGAGTTAAACAGATTTGTCTTCAGGCATTGGCATCATTTCCTTTGATGTGTTGGTGTTGCTGAGTAAACAGTCTCTGAGATTATTAGGAGAGGCAGAATCTTAATTGTATCTGAGCTTTATTTTTATGATGTTAGATACTGGCTGACCAGGGCACCGCTGCAGGCTGTGAATCTGCCATCAAACTGGCTCTTGGTTCCCTTTTTAACCACATCCCATAATAATTCCTAAGGGGCTGGAACCAAGTTAAAATTGTCTGTGGCTTCATTCAAAGATGTTGTGGGTATGCTTTTCGCGGCTGTGTAACTTGCTGTATTCGTGTGTGGTGCCATGAGCATAATGCTGTAAAATTCAACCTGTGCTGAAACCGCCATCATTTCCATGCTTATTTAGTGGTTGATGTAATTGGCCTTGTGAAGCATACAAGGTTCCTGCGACAGGGTGCGCAGGACAAAGGTTAATTTCTTGCTAGCGTTGAGTACAGACAGCAGTGTGGACTAACGGCTAATGCACAGAGGCTCCTGCTGATGTGCAAACTATCTCAGCAATGAGGATTGATTTTTCTTGGTCGGTTGAGCCGAAATTTATTTTCCAATGATGCACCCTTATGGGACCTTGTATTATTTGTACTGTATCATCATTGTATTTGCGCTCTCTCCATTACAGTAATATCCATGCCTCTTGAGACTGCCTGGTCTTCCCTCTTTCAAAGTCTGTCACGAGGGCTGGATGAGTTGTGTGGAGGGGGACTGGTTGGCTGATTTGTTTGTAGCATGTGTTTGTGGGATAAAAGGTATTTCGGGAGAAGCATTGATTTTTTTATTCTATGTTTTTTTAAGAGAATGGTTTTTATGGTGGAAAAGCTTCTATCAATCAATTTTCAGTTTTTGGAAGCTATCAGACATGCCTTTAAGGAAAGGAAGATGCTGGTACTCTTTTTTCCTTGTTTTTCAAGGTATATATTGAACAGTGGCTTTGAGGAAGTCGCATATTCTCCACCTGTTTTTTTTTTTCTCCCTGCTTAATCAACAACTAAGAAAACTCTTGCTCTTTGTATAATTATTGAAATTATGCCAACAGTTACACTGTTTGAACAAGACATTGTTATCTATCTCTTGGTGGCAAGTCAGTGACAACAGGGTAAAAAGGTTTATCAGAGAAAATAGGGGGAGGAGGGATTTGACAGATCTACCTGCAAAGAAAGAAAATGAAAACAGATGATGAAAATACTCCTAAGATAAAAAGGAAGAAAGAAAATGGTTCATTTGAGGAACAGTCTTTCACCAGAAGTAAATGGGAAATGTGAATAACATCATTAGCTAAAACACAAATCGTGGTACATAATATAACTTAATAATCCTATTTAATGCTGCTTTGAATTAACAGTCAGTCTCAGACAGAAAGAATGAGTCTTTTATTTGTTCTTTATATTATAACAAAAATATGTTTAGTTAACATCTTCTAAGAGACAAAATTCTAAGAGAAAATGAAGTGGTTTTGAAAAAGTTCACCAAATCTTGCAAATGAATGACTAAGCAAAGAAAACCTCGGCAGTTTTGTATCAGAGCCCAGTTTGGACAACCTGTTAGATCTAGAAAATATTGAGACCTTACTACAGCAGAGGACCTCCTCTTAAGTCTTGGGAAGGCTCATAATACATGTAAGTAACAGGGTGTATTTAATTTGGGGCTGGAACTGTGTGTTACAGAAATGTCAGTTTAAGCTTTACCCAGCCATATGATTCCCATAATATTAACAGTTATACTTTATCCTGTGTTGAGTGCCATCAGCCTGCAGTCCAGTTACACATTCATTCTTCCTCCATACAGAATTGCAACAGGTTATTCTTTGAAATGGAAGGTTGTTTTGTTTGGTTTTTTTGGGGTTTTGGTTTTGTTGTTGGTTTTTTTTTCCCCTCAGCATTGAAATCTGGGTTTCACTTTTCAATGCAGTGGTGGAAATAATTGTCCAACTACGGAGCAGTCATGCTGTGATTATGCTTTATGCTCATCATTGGCATTAACTCATGCAGCCCTCAGGCATGCTGAAAATTGGTATTGCACAAATATAACAACATTATTTTGGGGGCAATTGGGATACCTCAGTTTCAGGCGGTCCAGTTTCAAAAGCGACTTCTTGATTGTCCAGCGTATTTTAAGATTTCTTGATTGGCGCACTTAAGATTATCTGTGCACCTAAAATCAGTAGCTGCTTTTGGTACCGCAATTTAAACTCATTTATCCAGAGAAACTCTGTAATGTGCCCTTGGTTGGTGTTCAGTGTGTAGAAGGCAGAAGCAGGGAGGGGAGGGAGATGCCCTCTTTCTCGTTCTATGTCTGTCTATGATATTTAATCTCTAGAGGTTTAGAGACAGCTCTCTAAACTGTAGAGGTTTTATTTTCTGTGGTACTAGTAAAAGCTTGTGTGAGTTTTGTTGCTCAAGAAATACAATTTATGTGTATTTCAGTCAGTTTAAATAGAAAAACAGTGAGAGACTGCAGAAATCTGCGAGGCAGGCCGGCCGGCTAGTTTAGGAGCGTACAAAGGAGAGCACTCCTCCTGCATTTGTATAAGAAACTCAGGAACAAATTGGACAATGCTTCATTTGCATGTCCACTGAATAACATGTAGAGAGAGGGAGACTCCCGGAAAAAACAGCCTATAATAAGCTTAGAAATGCTTGCCTGATCTCTGGGCTGCATGACAGCTAATTTGAAGCTGCCACGACAGTGGGCTTTCTTGGATTAGAGAACAAGAAAGAAGGGGAAAGTCCCTAAGACTTTGGCACTTTTTTGCATTCTACGTTTGCATCAATGAATTGGGCCTTATTCAAACCAAGGGATCAGTTTTACAAAGCCATATCCTGACAGGAGGGAATCTTGCTAGGACTTGCCTTTGAGTTTAGGGAGAAATTGGACTTTGAGACCGAAACTAAAAATATCAGGTAAAGATAATGACAGGATATTTAATTGGGCAGGGTTGGGTGATGACTTGACAATTATTTTCAATCCTTTACCTTGAAGTTCTTCATCTTTAAACTCTGCTGTGTAAAATCCATGGTTTTCGAGGTGTTTGACTGTTCCCTTCTCCATTGGGAAGGAGGGGCCTGGTTTATTTGTGAAAGCTCTACCAGACCAATTGGGGGGTGGAGGGGCAGGTTCCACAAGATTCAGTGCGTGTGTTTTTCAAAACGCTTTGAAAGCTATTTTAGGAGTGGTGGTACCAGAACTCACATATATGGAGGGAGGCATCCTTTGGGTGTAAAGCAGTGTCCCTGTGGCAAGCAGTAAGAAGGTATATGAAGATGGTGTATTTCTCTAAGAAACAGTCATCTCAGTCATTTTGCTAATCTTGTGTTTATGCTGTGAGAGAGTATTTTTTCTTGAGAAGCATAGTCGTAGCTTAACTGTATGATAACTGGCATTTAAATACAGGTAAGTTTAGCTCATTTATTTGCACTTTTGAAAGTGGCATTGTACAGAGTGCTGGAGAAGGCAGACAGGAAGCTGCAAAACACCTGTTCCTCGGTCTGTCTCAAGAATAAGAAATTTGCCCTTTCTACAATTGTACCCTGATCAATGGGAGAGAGAGGCCAGACTGTAAACAATGGAACAAAACATTACAAGGTTGGTTTTATTGTTTGTCCAAGATATCTCACTGGTGATTTTGGGTCATTTTTACAAAGACAAAAATTTGATGAGTTCAGTTTAAAGGAAGAGTCAAACTTGGGTTTGGCAGGAGATGTCAATAAAAGTTCAAAGGATAGGTGAAAATAATGGCATTTGCCTCCCTCTGCTGGGAAAACAAACTTCACATGGGCCAAGGGACAGGGCTTCTCATCATGTGGGTGTCCACAGTTTGTTTTCTTTCTCCCTTAACTATTCTTTCACTTTTTCTTGAATAGGTTCTCTTCCTATTTCTCCATATTTTCTGTATGTGATGTAAGCGGCAGTGTTGTCTACATTCCCGCTGTGCTGGAATATAGAGTGTCAGAAAAAGTTCCTCATGAAGCACTTGCTGTGGTGTAAGGAGGAGCAGGAGGCTAGAGCTGAGTGGCACAAGGATGGCCTTCTGCATGTTAATGATGGGGAAATAAAAGGAGAAAGAGAAACTGCTTAGAGGGAAAGGAGGTTAAAAGACTTACTGCTTGATAAAGTATTAAATTGAAGCTGAAAGAAAAGAGAAACAATTGTCAGTATGTGTCCAATGCAGGAGCACGGGCTTGCAGATGTATCAGAGGCAAGTGTTCCTTCCTAGACGCTACTGGAACAGCATATGTTAAAAGGAAGAAGAATATGTTTCAGTATCTGCCCTTCTGCTCAGTTGTAAGTGGAACGTCTTTGTCTTAGCACTTGTACCTGCCAATGCGTACTTTTTATTGGACACCAAAATCAGTTTTCCTCTAATTGTAATATTTATCCCCAAGGCCGGATATAGTGATTGTCATTTTAGCACTGTATGGATTGTGCAAATGTGATTGTATATATGCTTTTATATATTTTGGTGCCAGTTTCTTTATTCACTTTCAAATAGCAGGGTTGTGAGACTGCACAATACATAAAGGCTGTAAATGGGAGGAAACTTTAATGTAAAAGCAGATCCAAACAAGTCTGTATTGTCATTAAGGAATCTCAGTTTTTCTAAACGTACCTTGTTCAAGCACTTAGGAGTCCAGCTCTTGCTGTAAGTTTCTGTTTCTTAGGCTTCTATCAAAATACTTAAGTCGGTGAAGGCTTACTTCTATGTGCCTCACTTCTATTGATCTAAAAATCAAATAGATAAAAATAAGGTACATATGCCAAAGACCTCATGATTTGAGATGAAAGACAATGGAAAGCTGATGATCTGGGCTAAAGCCATTAGTAGGAACTTATGCTTGAATTAATCTATGTATCTTGTTTCTATTAAGCTTTTTCCTACTATAATGGAACAAAGTTTTGCTTCTTATTCCACTCTGACCTTTCCTCAACCAAACTTCTACTGCTTCAAAATCAGGAGTCTAACTGCAGAGATTCTCCCACCCCTAGAAAACATGGAGCTCCATGAGGAAGAAACTGTCAGGATGTTGACATGTAAATGCAGTGGGTTTAGCTTGCTGTTTTTCTCATCTTTGGGAGTTTAGAGAAAACACAGAAGTGAAAGATATGTTGCTATCAATCTTGCTGTTTATCTAGTCCAGGAAAAAGACTGTTGTTACAGTGGTGAGATGGGTTGTACTAGATGCTGGACAAACAGAAAATACAGAATACAAAGCAAGGTCCTCTACCAATAATTTTGTCCCTAATGTAAGGCAGAAACGTATATTAATACCCTATTGTAGTGTAAAATAGGAATGAGACAGGAGAAAACTTAAGAAAATAGACATTTAGGGGAGCAAATGAATATCTTGATGGGCACCATTTTTTGTATATCAACACCTGTGAAAGGTAGCATGGGAATTTCAACCAAGAAAAATTTTGTACGGTGTTGAGTTTCCCTTGCAGATATTTGTGAAATGCGGTTAGATTTAGTTTGCAGACACCCGAAATATGGCAGTGGAGGAACTCTTCTTACCTTTATAAACCTTTAGGATCTTTCTTAGAACCTTCATTCTCTCTTCTAGTCCCATTCTCAGTAAAAGCAGATGCACATTTGTTAATTATACTTAGAGCTCTCTTCTCGTGGTGTTCTGCTTGTTGTCTCTCCTGAACTACTTCAGTCTCATGCTTCACATTTTTCTCTTGGTTCATCTTATATATTCTTATATATTCTCTAAGCTTCCCTCATCCCTTTTCTTTGCTCATTAGGAAACTATTACTCTGTCGTTAAGACTTTCCTCAGGAAATTTTGAAATCTTGTATTCCCACCTTTGCTGGCTATTGCAGCCTAAGTACCACAGCTGATGAGAGCTTGTGCCCCTCTCCCTCTCTTCCAAATCCTGATGTGTCGCCCTATGGTCTTCCTCCTCCTTCACGATTTTCACTGCCTAAGAACATTCAGCGACAGTAATGCTTTGCTTCTTTCTTGCCCCTTCTTTCTTCCACAGTAAGTAACTGTCATCTCGTTAGAAGCTGTTAATTGTCTATCCATTCCTCAGCTGTTTATGCCATCCTGAAGGACCTGGCTTCCTTTAGCTGCCTGGCCAGCTCTGTAAGTGTTGCTTTAAGTGCAGTCATTTCTTGTCTGGACAGTCAAATATCAATGCAATGTTGAGAACCTTAAGCTTTTAAATGTGTTAGTGGTTTGTCTCTTTTTTTAGAGCTTGGCAGTGGGAAGAATCATACTTGTCTCTATGTGTCTGTGGCGCTGTCATCTTTTCAGTGTTCTTCGTGAGGCTGAATGGTAACTCGTAATCTATAGATGAAATGTCTTGACTGCAGGAGTCTTAGGTTGTGAATATGTGGAATGTCTCAAATTAAGTTAAACAGACTCTTAGGAGTGTCGCAGGAAGAAGGCATGCTGTGGTTTGCGGTGAGGTATGAGCAGTGGTGTAGCTGCTGAGGGTGTGGGCTGTACAACTGCAGCGCATCGGGCAACCGCAGCTCTGCGTTCACTCCAGATGAAGGCTGCTGTTTGAGGCAACACCAATGCGACTGCTCTTACCAGCCTGAGATGTCCTATTTCCCAGTTACTTGAAGGGAGGCGACAAAGTGGAGGGAAGTGCAATTGCTGGCTGGGCAAGGATTCCCACATTATTCCTCATGCCAGACCCTGTGCTTACCTTACTTTTACCCAGCATGAACCCAAGTTCCAGGAAAACAGGCAGAGGGGCATAGTGGTGTGCCATCTCTGGGATCAGGTTTCAGCTGACGATCTTAGCCCCTTGTTATTAAAGGAGAGGGTTTCATTATTTTATTTTTTTTAATGAATATGCCAGTATTAGCATGTCCTGCGGGTTGTAGTAAAGTGTGGTAGCCAGGAAGGCTATGGTGCTAGCTGTTTTCTTGAGGTGAGTCAGAAGATACAAATGAGAAACTCATCTACTTGGCTTGTTGATTTTCTCCACAGTGACTATTAATAACACGTAGTTTCACTTTAAACAGGAGCCCACTGAACTAGACACGTGAAAAAGAGCCCAAATGTGTAAGAGCTTTCAGGTTGCAATAGTGCAGAAGAATGATGTTAAAGAAAAGGGACTAATTTTACAGACTGGGAAAGTAACAGATATTTTTCTAGTTTGGCTTTTTTTTTCCTGCAATTTTTTTTCATCCACTTTTTAGCAAATCTTAAGTTTTATAATGAAATGCAGTATGTTTGTTTGCTTTGAAATGATGCAGTTTCTACCTTGTAACAACTTCGTTGTTACTCAACAGGGGAGGATTCCAGCTGGTCCCTGCTGTTTGAAAAGATTGTTTAATGGCATGCCACCTCTTCCGTGGGATATCATCTGCACTATTTTAATTTACTTTCTTTAAAATATGCTTGTTCATTGTTTGGCTGCAGGAGAGTTGCTATCTTGACTGCCCTGGAAGTGAAGAATTTGCTTTAAATGTGGTTTGATGGAACATCAGCTCTACAGCAGCTGTGGTTTCTGTCTGCAGAAGGTGCTGTATGCAACTTGAGTGCTGTCATTCCTGGCAACACAATGTTCATATTATCTATTCATATTATATATTATTATTATACTATCCCAGTTACCCCTCAGTAACTGGAATCTTTTTTCAAGAGTGTGCGGGTCGAGCAAGAACTTGGAGACTTTCCTCCTCCTTTTGTCTAATTACCTGTGACAATCACATGCTTAAGGAAGACTGGAAGTCACATCACTACCCAAATCTATGGCCATGAGATCAAAAACAAATGGGAGATGATGATCAAATAAAGCAAGGTTGAAGATGGAAAGGAGGTAGAGTTACAGCAGCAGTGAAGATAAAGGATAAAATTATGGCAAATATATAAAGCTGGAGGGAGAGATTTATAGCCATTGAAATGCTTTGAAGGGAATTTAATGACAGGCAAAACCAGGCTTTTGCTGGAAGACTGATTCTTTTTGCTTCACTTCCTATCAAGAGAAAAACTAGCTGCAGGGAGGCTTTCCAGGATGGAGATCAGACAAAAGATAAACAGGTAGGATGCAGAGGAAGGGGGAAAGTAGAAAGAGTCTGCCTGCTTGTTGTTGGTTTTGTTAATAGAAGAAGAAACAACAAGCGAAAAAGAGTCCGGGAACTGGCTGATAGGTGGATGCACAGCTCTTCTGAAGATGGTTTAGCACCATAGCATGGACTGTCTAGTGCACTTAACCTTATCCAAAGGCACGCTCTTTCCAAACCTTGACTGTCTGCCTTAGTTACTGACTCAGCACTGATGCAGCATCTATAATGCTCACCTGCACCCAGGCGGACTGCATCCTATAAAACAAGGAGCCTAACTCTGTCCTCCTCTGAAGGACCTTCCTGACAATCTGAATTGAACACATCTGCACAAGCCAGGCTCTTTTTGTATACACAGCCCTGCCCCAGAGCTTTTCTGAAAAATTCAGTCCTCTGCACGTTCAGTCCACCCTTCTGTGTGTGTGCACAGGAGGACATGAAGGACACATCCTCCTGCATGTAGGGGATTTACTGCTTGTGTATAGTAAACCCTGAAATAAAACTGAAATACAGGGCTGGCTCTGCATGCATTCTTCCAATGTGTAGCAAATGCAAGAAAAATGGACTTTCTGCAGGATCGCTTGCATGGACAAGGCGTCTGCTCCATGCCTGTGCCATGGCAGGCAGCAGAGGGGAGGGGAGAGGAGCTCTTGGGGGTCTTGAGAGAGAGAGCACCGCTACAGCAGAAGAGGTTCCTTGGAGCAGTGCTGCAGGGCAAATAGTGACTGTCCCAGCGAGCTGCAGGTAGCCTTGTGGCTCGTATTCAGATCACCTGTGTTCTAGTGCTGTTCAATCACGAAAGGACTCTGGCCAAGGGGAAATGATCCTCTACAAGATTTTAGTCTGAAACACTATGGGCTTGGCTTTCAGAGATGCCAGCCACTTCTGTCTCCTTTTTTCTTGAGCTTCAGTTGCAGTGTCGCATGCTCATTTATAATGGGGTCTCAAATTATAGGAAGAAGTTTGATTTCTCATGAGGCAGCCCCACATTTCAGCAGATATTTTGTGAGCCTAGTGAGCCTAAATCAAGGCAGTGTGGATTAAACTGTCCCTCTAATTTTCTAGCTCGCTATTTAAGGGTGTTTGTCAATCTAAAACTCTTTTAGAGCCTGCGAAATATTGTCTTTTATTAAAATTCCTTTGAAATCCTTATCCATTATCTTGGCATTTTGCAGAAGGTATGATTACGTCCGAAAGTATGGTTGAACAAGCTCCGTTAAAAGGATGACAACTTCCAATCCTCTTCAGTAAGTAATGGTTCAATTTCTCTGAGTTGTTTTTTTTTTTTCCTTTCCATTTGATATCTCGGGCCAGAGATTCCTACCAAACCGAATTTAAATGAAGCAGACAGCTGACTTTGATTTGCTTCTGTTCCTTCCCATCTACACAAACTGACTTGCATTAATCATATTAATAAAAATGGCATTAAAATCACCAAGTTTTAAGAAGGCACATGACAGTGATATTACCCACCAAGCTACAAGTCATTGTGCATACATATTAATTACAAGTTGTCTAAGATTCCAGTGAAAGCTCAAAGGAATGACATTTTTCCCTGTACATTGTTTTTAATTTGGAAAGCTCCCTTGTAATGCAAGATGTATCCTGTCCTAATGCGGTTCTCTAATCACAGCATGCTTTAATTTTGATAGATGACCCCCAAATGCTTTAAATCCACTAAGATTTGCAGTAATTAGAATGATTTTTTTAATACTTTGTTTCCTGAACTATTTATGGTGACATCCATCTATCATCAAATGGATTTGTTTACTCATTCCCCTTCCCAAAAAAAATGAAAAATCAAGGAATTTGTATTGAGACCTTCTCTTTGCTGCTACGTAGTGGAGAGCCCATGCTATAATTTATCTCTGCCTAGTCACTGCTCCCTTTTTTGAGAGAGATTGTGCTCTGAAGAAGTGCACATTTTTCAGAAACGTTCAAAGCCCTTCCCCTCCTTCCCGCAATCTCCAAGTAGCAGCGCTGCCCCCATAGGAGTGCAAAAAGCCACCCTCATCCATTCCAAGTGCCTGCCAATGGAAATTTGAAGCACAAGGTAAAATTCACCAGGCAGTTTTTTTCCTCTGTTCCACACTTCCCTCTCCGTTTTCTTTTTATTGTAATGCTTCCTTGCACATACAAATCTAACATATATTTTCAGTGCAGGGTATTTATTAACAGTGGTTGTACAAAACAAGAAAAAGTGCTGAGGATGTTCATTTCCTGTCCTGTCCCCCAAACCTGTCGTTTTCTGTCCTCCTTGTGTCATTCCTTGTCTGTCCTTTGCAGAGCAGCATACCCTTTCCCAGTAGCATTTCGCTGTCTCGCTGATGGTTGCTACTGTTTATTAAGCCACTTTCCCTGTCTGGCGTTGTTTTCTCTTTCACCAGCCACGCTTCTCCTTGTACTCTGGATTTGCACGTTTAGTCTGTTCTTTCAGATCTCTGCTCTCCCCTCTCTCTTCCCGCTCCTCAGCTTTCCTGTACATTTTCAATCTCTCCCTTATTTTCTGGAATGCATTTCCCCCTTCCTTTGCTTTCTGTCACCTGCACCCCTTTGCTCCCCGATGTGTTTGATGTTGTTGCTCTGTAGCGTTCCCTCCCATCTTCCCTTCGGAGCCTCTCTTTACAAGGTCACCTCCTTGTCCCTGACCCCTGGCCACCCCATCACAGCCAGGTGCGTACCACAGGGTAGGATGCTCTCCTGCTGTCGTGCAAAGCGGCAGGCTGCATGCCCTCAAATGCACCGCAGCTTTAGTGCAGGGAGAGGCAGGAAAGGCAAGAGGAGCGCAGCTGGCAGGTAGGTGATAGCTGCCAGCCGCAGAGGAAGCAACTGTTTCTGGAGTGACAGCGGGAGTGTCTCAAGAACTGACTGTACTGGAAGCTGAAGTGACCCTAACTGGGAATAAATGGGAGAAGCACCCCGTTGTGACTGGCCCAGATGCTCTGTGCATCCTTGGCATAGACTACCTCAAGAAACGGTATTTTAAAGACTCAAAAGGGTATCGGTGGGCTTTAAGTATAGCGGCCGTAGAGACTGAGGGGACATTACACAGCTGTCTATCTTACCCGGTCTTTCAGATGACCCTCACAGGGGAGGGTGGCCAGAGACATGGGCTGTAGTGCAACACGTGCCTCCTGCTGGCACACGCGGGTGAGGGAGACCTGGAACTCCACCAGACAGCGGGACTGATGTGGGAGACGCTAAGTAGCCCAGAGCATCATCTGTGGAAGCGCCTTTGCCTTTCCACAAGGACGATGTTTGCTGGGCTTTTGCAAATTCATGGCTGTTTTACCCATTATTTTAGAGGTGACAAAACCCCAGCCCAGCAAAACAAGGTGGCAGGTCTGTACCACCACTTGCTGGTGTCTGGATTTAGGCAGTGAGCCCAGGAGGGTCCTGACTTGCATAACGGGGGAAAAAAAATGTTTCCTTCCTGGGCAGGTTAATAATCAGATCATATTAACAAGTAAAATTTGATTAGGCTTCTGATTAGGAAAGAGTAAGCCAGGAGTTTGAAGCTTGTTGTGTCAACAGAATAGATTAGCTTCAGTCTGACGTTCTGCTTTCAATAAGAAACTGGTAATAAAATTATAGCGTCTGACTTCCTCGTGAGGTTCTGAACACGATACAGGGCTTTGAGACAATTGCTGAGTACCACAGGATATGCACTGGGACTTAGTCAACAACCAGGCAGAAGACTATCAAATCATTTAACGGCAATAATAAATAATAGTAAGGGAGGAGGGAAATCTTTGCCTTTAATGAATGAGGTAAAACTTGTGTGTTTGGAAAAATCTGGTAGGTTGCTGTCGTTTGCCTGAGGTGACCACTCTGGAGGGCAGATGGCCCAGCTGAAGGGCCCCGCATTTACTGTTTTACAAGGCAGAACATAGGAACTTAAAAAAATGGCTAAGCTGTCACAGGTTGCAGCCCGGTTCAATGCTGAAAAAATTTTTGAACAATTCTGACAGTTGAACTTTTTTATTGGAAGGCATTAAAGCAAACAGCACCTTGTGACCAGGCTAATTTCGTGTAAGAAGCAACTGCCAATGGAATGGTAATGGAGTTTGGGTTTTTACTAAGAACAGATTTTAGAAGCAAAGGAGAAAATAATCCTTGTAATTTTTCTGTGGAGCCTGGCTACTTTCAGCGAGGGCTTAGAAATGGCTAGCAGATCTCCACACACTGAACTGTTGTCATTTTGCCATTCAAACCAGCGTCACAGAAATTCAGTGTATCAACTGTTAAAACCATATTGTAAATGCCTAACAAGTTTAGAAATATAAATAATGCTTAGCTTACTTTTCTCATCAGAATAGGATCCGGTGACAGTGTGATTAATCACAGGCTGTTCGGCATCAGTAGGGGGAAAAAAAACCTATTAACGCTGCCTTGCACTCCAGGCGCTGAGACTGTACTGGAAGGAAATGATCTCTGACGTGAGGGAGATGGGCTGCTAATTCAAAAACCAAAATTCCACCTGCTGTCAGGAATGATTAGGGAGCAGAAGGGTACATTTGTGATGATTGCTTGATCTTCTTGGCTAATAAAGTTAACTGTCTACAGTCAAACCACCATTAATGTTAACTGTGATATTTTTACGTTGTACCTAATGCTTTCTCCTGCCCCAGATATGCTCAAGTGGGACAATTTCTCCCTCAGAGCACGCTCACTCACACTAGTTCAGGCACCACAAGTGTGAGAGGGTGACCATAGCTCCCTGCTCAAAGCTCGGCTTCTGCTGGTTACTTCAGGCACTGGTGCAACTGGCTTTGGGTGCTCTCTCTACACGGTGCTTCGCTTTGCTGCAAAAAAATACCCGGCGGAGCTAACAATGCTCTGTCAACTTTATTTGGAGGGGCAAAGGGATGGGAGCAACACAACATTTCTGCCACCTCTTTGAATTTCAGCATTGTGGATTCAAATCAACTCCTCTTCTGTGCTACGCGCTACACTACAGCTAGGCTACCGCTGTCTGTTTCACAAATGATTCATTTGGCCATGATCTCTATGGATTTCGTCCTTTCTCAGCTCACTTCGAGTTAACCTATGGGAGGCAGCAAGATGTCCTGCTGGAATACCAGATCCTGTATTCTGAGGTCTCTGCAGGCACCACGCAGATTGTCCAAAGCACATGTCAAGGGCAAGGCTTTGTCGTCCATCAGCTAAGAGAGAGCAGATGGGGTACGCGAAGGAAAACGGTCTGCAGAAACAAATTGCTGTCATATACACACTCTTCATGCAGAAGATAGGAAAGTGCTTGTACTTAACTGGAACCGGGTAGTGGTAACAAGGCTGAAGTAGAGTGATTTGTCTTAGAGGGCACGTAAGCTAAAGGTGACCAGTGGGAACCAGGCAAGCGTAGGGGAGTTTGACTTGCAAGGCCACCCTCGGTTAGGTAACTGTATCAGTAATACCAGATAAAGCTGAGATGATTGCTTCAGTACTGATAGTGAAACCACTGCATTGGGGTACAGCTGTATCAGGATTGGAACCGATGGAGAAGTAATTAGAAGCAGGTTGCTCATTTGGGAAGAGACCAGCTGGAGAAAAGGAGGTGCAAGGGGAGTAAAAAGTGGGTTCTGAAATGGAAAAATGGAAAGTAAGATAAAGATTGGGTAAAGAGCAAAGGAGGGCAGATTTTCCAACAGTAAGAGTATGAACTTTTATAGACAGTAGCATAGCTATCCCACAGACTCAAGACCACCAGGGTGCCGGCGGGAACCCGTGGGACAACTCGCAGGACTATCCGTCAGGTCTGCTTTGGAAAGGCCTGGTGTAGGGGGGTAGACCAAAGACGGACAACTTGCGCCTTAATGTTAAATGTTGTGGGGACAGAAGGGTGGCAGATTTGTATTTCAGTAGTAGCTGCGTGTAGTTAATAGGATTTAATAGTGATCAAGAGTAGCTTTGTAGTTGTGTGTAATAGCAAGGCAAATAATGGAAATTGATAACTGTAGTCTGTTTATTAGTTATTTAGTTTATTATTTCATTTATTAATCATTAGTAATATAATGATTAATCAATAAGCATTATAGTCCCTATCAGTTATGTCTTAAGGCTGCAATGTAAAGGAGGAGAGCCAGACCCTGAGGCAGCAATCTAGCAGGGAATTCTTCTGAAATCGGACCTTGCACAACTGTGTCTCTGTAGAACTCAAGACAGTAAGGAACTGCCGTAAATGTCACCTAAACGTATCAGTCTGATTCCTCCTCTGCTTAGGCTGTCTTCCATAGCAGTCCACAATCTTTTGAATTCCTCCTTAAAGGCGATGCATTTAAGTTACAAGCTCTTTTACTCCCATTTATAGCTCATTAGTTCCTACATAGTCAAAGTTGTCTTGGTCTCTCATATTTTTGTTCTGGTTAGTTTCAGGTTATGGTACCTGTTTCAGGCAGGGGGTGTGTGTGCAAATTTTTACTTGGAACTTTATAATTAGCTGTCTAAATCTATTTGGATACTTTACAGCTGCCATTGCAGGCAGGTTTTTTTTCCTGGGTAGCCTGGGTTTTTTCTTCCTGTGAAATCTACAGATGTTGTTTTGGTTTCTTTTTGAGAAAATTCTCATTCTTGATTTAATTTCCTTTGGATCTTTTCTAATGATTCTTGGTCACAATTAATGTCTTATGAGTAATTTCAGTATTTGGTCTGTCTTGGTTCTTCGGTTCCTGACAGTTTCTCTCTTACCACCTCTGTCCTGCTGTGTTAGTTTTTGCATTAGCCAAAATTTAGTGTTTTTTCCCATGTGGACGAGCATCAGCAATACATAATGGGTGTGCTATTTGTGATATCTTCACACCAAAATTCTCTTCAGGATGGTGGAAACAGAGAGGCTGTTTTCCCATTAAGAAATTCTCTCGCCTTTGCTGTTTACTGTAGCCACGTTCACTGCTTCTTTGCTCGTATCTCTTCCACATGGCCAGCCAGCAACAAATGGCCATGCCTTGTATTTCAAGTGGATTTATTTGAGATGGTGAGTAATGCATTTTTATGCTGGATTACTTATTATACTCATATGTCTTGTGTTGAGATCTAGTTGGATGACAGAACTGAGTGCATTAAAATATCATTTGAGAAGGGTTTATTAGTTAATAATACCTTGGAATGCACTTGAATACTTTTCCTCATGTAAATCTATGTAAATGTTTTTGCATTGAAAGCTGATTATAATAAAGGCAATCTTATGTACAGTGAGGAAGCTGAGCTGTTTAGGTTTGGTCACCATATCTCTTAGAGTTGAAGAGGCTCATCTTGTCCAGCCTGATTATTTTCACAGATCACTAAGATTTTTTTTCTCTTGGTTAATCTCTGAACTTTGAGTTGAATTGTACTGATTGGAGAAATGCAAATATTTAAAAACTTCTCTTGGTATCCACTGCTATGTTAAGGCTGGATAAGTGCTTCTACAAGTTGTGCTCCAGGCACTTCTGCTGGTTCTGCCATTAGACTTTTCTTACAACTTTGGAAGCGAATATATCCTGCTTGATGCCAACTCTCTGCATGCTTTCTGCAATGCTTAAAGTTACTTTTCAACATCTACATCTCTGTCCTGCTGCAACTGGAACTAGGTGGATTTGTTAATTTGTTGAATTTACCTCTGCCCAATGCTATCGATCGCACCTTCTCTGGAGCTATATAAAGAGATTTGATGGCTTCCTCTGTTGGAGCTAAAGACGGCCGCTAAGGTTAGCAGCTGTATAAAGCACAGCTCTGACTACCTTGGGGTTCACATCCGTTCCTGGTGATAGCTATTAACACCTTTTAGCTGGTGTAAATGTAGAAAAGCATATACATAATGAAGAGGGAGCAAATGTTTGAATAAATACTCCAGAGAGAGCAGTAGAAATAGCAGTAGGATGGAGCACTGCACCTGTCTAAGGACTACATCCTTGGAGGGCAGTGATTACAGCAACATTCCCATCTCAGTTTCTTTTCTTTGGGTTTGGGTTTTTTTTAAGATGTACTTTTTGAAAAGATTCAGCTGTCACTGAAGATAACTTTTAGTGAGTTATGCTCCTATTTGCTGGCAATTTCTCTCTTCCCTTCTCTCCCTCATCCCTTTTCTGAAGGACCAAATAATTGATTTTTTTCAGACAGCAGCAGTGTGAAAGGAGGTGGTCCACGAATGTTATTTTCTGAAGAGCTTCTAAAACCGCTGCTGGCTTTCATTGCCAAACTTGTCCTTCTTACTCTTGCCTAGACTATGTATTAAAAAAAAAAAATCATTGAAAAAAAAAACCCTCTGCTTTTCCACTGTTGTTCCTGATATATTTTGGATTAGGAAAATCTGGAACCCAGCAGAAGCCATGGAGCAAACCCAGCCTGCCCTGCACAATGGAGTACTTCAAGGTACAGGAGGTGGGGGTTAGAAAGACATTGCACATGGAATTGAAACGACCTCATTCCACGCACTGGTAATCTTGCTAACTCTAATTTTATCAGAAAGTTGTCTGATCTGATTTCCATATCCTGTTTCTTTCTGTTTAGTAAGTAAGTGCAGTCACTTTGGTCAGTTGTGTTTGTTGTGTGTGCTTACTTTCTTAAATTCATGGAAATGAGCGTGATCTTTCTTTATTTGGAGTAATAAAAACAGAGAGAGCTTTTATATCAACATCACTGAAATTGAATTTGTGGAAATATTTTGTTTATATGAGGTTTTATTTGATTCTTTAATTCATTTCATTTCCTGAATTTAGATTCAATTATGTTCTTCCTTTTAAATGTATTCTGCTGTCCGTGCTAGGCTAGCTCTTCTTGTGACGGATGCAAGTATTAATGAAATCTTGGATCTGGTGTGTAGACAATGTTGAACATTTACAACACAATCTGAATTTGTATTTGCTTTCTAGCCCTGGAGAGAACAAATTGTCATCAGTGATGTACCGACGCAGGCGATTACTTGACTGCTCCGGTGAGAATCTCAGGGGAAAAAAGGATTAGGATAATGTGAGTTTCAGCTGAGGGAAGCATTGCTCCTATTCTGGATTTGCAGTTGGCCTCTTTTAATATAAGCTTTACTATATAGAGGTTTTCTGAGCGAGGTTGAAAGTAGGTTTGTATTGAAACAGGGACTGCTTTTTCCCAGAAAAAGTAAATGGGCAGAAATGACTATATTTAAATTAAATTTAATAGTTCTTAGAGCAATAGGATATTACTACTTTCTTCCCTCTGCTCTCTCAAGTCCAAGTGTGCAATAAATCCTTGCATTACAACTACATGGACTGAAATACAAAAAAAAAAAAGATCACAGCTTTAAACATAATACCTGTGCTGACGTTCCAGTACAAAGATTGCTAATGTTATTTATTTAACTTTATTTCTAGTTGTATGAGTGACAGGAAAAGGCTTAGACAAAAAAAAAAAAAGAGTAAAAGGCTTAGGCACATTGGTGCTATAGGTGTATGTTATGGTATTACCGTTGAGCCTTTGTAGCGTGTATTAGATTTTGTGCGATTTTTTTCCAAAATGAGGAAACTCCAGGGGAGTTCAGAACAATGGATACGAACACGTAGAAGGCCAAGCATGGGGAAGTTGAGTATGTTTCTATTTTTTCCTGTTTCACAGACCATTTTATATTTACAGTTGTGTTAAACTGCTGGTATTTATTTCATGGTGCTTTTGCACTTCTGAACTAAATGTCCTACAAATAAACAAATGATGGTGAGGGCAGCAGAGAATCAAGCTCTACAGAACAGCAGATGCAAAAACATGCGCTAGGAAGGGGAACAGAGAATGATGGAAGCCTCAGCTGTATCATCAGGTGGAACACGAGACCAGGAAAAACGTTTGGTGGGCTGGGTGATGAGAGAGGTACATATTACTGTTTTCTCACTAAGGAACAAAATTTCTTAACAATTTGTCAGGCTCTACCTTTTCAAGCTGAAATTCATTCCTACATCAAAGTGAATGCCTTGCTGCTAACAGCATAAATGTCTCTATTTAGAATGTAAATGAGACAAATGTATGAATTACAGGACATTTAAAGAAGTGTCAGTGGCTGAGTGGATGGAGTTAGTCTTATTTTAAAAACTGACTTTGACATAATTTTGATAATAAGCAATAAGCTTAGTTTCTGATTCTCTAATAACTTGAAATGTAGCAAATCGTTATTAAACATGTGCTGCATCACACATGAAGCATGCACAGTTAAGTACACTCACATATGTGTGGTGGGTGGGTTGGTTTGTGTGCAACCCATCCTACCTCCCTTCCTACCCTCCTGCTGTAATAAGGTGGTGCGCTCACTCCCGGGCAGACCAGCGTGAGGGAAGGCTGAAGTCAGCTTTGCTCTGCACCAAATGATGCCAGCTAGAGGATGCTGCCCTTTTCCAAAAGAGTGTGGGAGCTCTTCAGGGACTAGGAGATGCACGTAACTCAAAGAAGTTATTTGCCTCCTGAATTCCCTCCATCTTCTTCTGCCTGGAGGAAAAATCTGTTGGAAAAACCTGTATTGGGCAACTCTTGGAAACAGACACCTGGATGGCAATGCGTTCTTGTCAGAAGAAAAACCCAGAAAACATTTGCACAGATGTGGTTGACACAGGAGGTCATGATCTCATTTCATATGTCACTGCTTAATCTTAGCTGAGATAATTACATACATATGGCTGTCTAAACATGAAGTCAACAGGAAGGTATCCAGCTACATGTGGTAGTACAAGTAAATCAGATTTAACTGCAACAGCCAGCAGCTGAGGATATTAGGTGAATGGCGGATGTTCCCTGAAGAAAAAAAAGACAACAAATTTACATTTATTCATTTTTTTTATCCGTCTCTATGGGCTGATACCAATAGGGCTAAAACTCATGTCAGTCTCTTGTTATGTTCAAGTAATAATCGATACAGAATTTAGAATTCCTTACATGCATATTGTAAAACATGACAGAATGAATGCTCTCTGTCCAGGAAAAGGTGTAACGTATCACCTAAACCACCTGTAGCGCTGTGTTGATGGTGGCAAGTCGTGGACACTCTACAGCTGATCAGGTGCGGATGGTGGTTTTACTGGCAAGCAGGCCGGTAAGCCCTTAAGGCCAGCTAAGGCTCTGAGCAGCTGCTGGCCCCAGCAGCGCAGAAGCTGTAGGTGCAGTGAAGCCCGAGAACGGAGGCCGTTGTAGAGCACTGAGAACCAGTACGGAGTGTCGCTGATGTTCTGCCTTTTGCTGTGTTGACCCGAACTACTACTTAGTTTTTTCCCCCCACCGAAGGCCTCACCTTCTGGCTGCACCATTAGCACATTTCTGCGTGAGTGTTTTAATAGGGGCTCATACCCACTGCATTACAGCTACAGTTTTGGCATTATTGCTTCTGGGGACTTTTAGCTGCTTGGGAAGCCCGTGGGGTATTTTTGCACAATGCTGCCTTTGCAGCATGCAGACAAACCCGTTGTTTTGTTCCAAGCTCCGTGGCAGTTTCCTGTACAGCCATGAACAGACACCACAAACTCTCTTAATTTCCCAATCTTAAAACAAGAGGCTTGTCTCTCTCCCACTCCCCCTTGGTGTGCTTTTAAACTGTTTGTGAGCAGGGATTTTTTTTTTTTTTTTTCCCCTTCCCCATGTGTAGTAAACTGAATGAAGTTGAACTCTGGTGCGGTATACAAAATCAGATGTGTCAGATTCATTGCTAGGGTATTTTTTTTTTTTAACCAGGTCACAAGTAGAGACCTGCGTGATGGACTTCTGCAAGGTTTTATGTGCCAAGCGGGCACGTGCTTTTCTCGGAGTGAGTGCTTATGCTCTCGAGGTCCCGACCCTCTGGTCCACGAGAAGGCCCGCACACCCCCACCAAGTCCCCCCGGGGCTTCGTGGGACGTTTCGTCCCAGCCAGACTCCACGGGGGCTCGTTTGCAGGGTGAGAATCAGCAGCAGTGCGAGCTCCAGGTAAGAGCCCTCCCTCGCATTCACACGTGTTCTTGTAAACTGAGATTTCAGACAAGCGAGTGAAGACATACTTCAGTTTTATTGTTGTTTAGGCATGGATAGAAACATTAATTCTTTTGCGCTCTTGGTTCTTGAAACGTGCCTATAGTGAACGCGGAGCAGTGAAAAACCTGGCTCCTAGGATCGACGATTTAAAGTGCATAGGAGATCTGGCAGAATCCCAAAAGGCGAGGAGTTGTTTTTATTCCTTTTTCGTAGCTGTGGAAGTTGAAGGATTTTTTTATTTTTTTTTTTCTTCTCCTCTCCCCTGTGTTCCCCAGACAGTGGTATGAAAATTTTCAGCCCTTCCCTATGCTTTCCCTTATGATCTTTGGAGGTTTCTTCTCTGTGTTTAAGAACTATCTGTAGTGTTATAAACAAAGACAGGTGATGTTTGCACACCCCTTCACAGGACTCTGTTACAACTTTTCCTGTTTAGAGTCACGCCCACGGCATGTTTGTTTTTTTTTTAAAAAAACGTGTATCACTTGGCAGTGTTCTCGCACCAAAAGAAAAAGATATATTTGTATATAAAGTAACTTTTTTTGTGTGTTCACGTTTTATTTTGGAAAAACAGGTGTTTAAAAATTTTAGAATTTTTTTAACAAAATTCTAAAAAGAAAAAAAATCACAATATTTACAGAGATAACAGAATGGCTTAGCCATGCAAAACAAATTACTTTGGTTTTTCCCCCATTTTACTTTGGTTTAAATATTGACCAAGATTATAATTTTTTTTAATTTTTGCCAAATAAAACAGTAACAAATCAAAGTTTAGAGGCATATACCAGGATTTCCCTCTAATATTTTATACAGCATAGAGTTTATAGGACATCTTATGTATTTAATCCATGCCAATGCACTACAGGAAGCTTTTATTAAGACATCAGTCACTACTGCCCAGACATTTAACATTTTACAAATTTACAAGTAACAGTGTTTTCTTCCCCCTAAATAATGCAAAAGTGGCAAAATACATTTCCTAACGTCCATCTTTTTCTTTTATTTATTTATTTATTTTTTTTGCCTACCAGTCTATAAAAACTTACTTTTTCCCTGGATATTTGTAAATGGAAACCTGATGTTCTGCTTACCCTACTGTTCCTCTCCATCAAAGCTGCCAATTACTTTCTTCCAGAAACTAACCTTCCACATAAGATTAAACTTCTCTCCCTTAAGTACAACTTTCTGTTGGCCATTTACCCTAAAATGTTTTCTTATCAGTACCATTCTAAAAATTCCCTCCAGCATAAAACATGTTTATAAAGTTACAAACTTGAATGTAACTAAAGATACATAGACATTTCATTGTTACAATTATATGTACTGTTTGATAAATTAGGTACCAGTTAAAAACACTAAAATTATCTCAAGGTGCATTCAATATCTGTAGCATAGTTAACAAAAACACACAAAAAATATATATATATTCTATTTTTGTGGAAAAACAAATGCAGCTTTGATATGACCACTGTTTAAAAAAAGTTTCCAATTCTGACCGGTATCTTTTTGAAATGAAGAAAAGGTACAGTACTTTAAGGCAGCGGATAACATAAAGGAATCAAAATTAATCCAGAATTCCAGTTTCTTATCCTAATTCTAACATGAAAGTCGACTGATAAAGTATCAATACAACGTGTGTCTCGCTCTAGAAGAAAAGGATTATTAGCCACCGTCTGTACGTAGGCTAGAAATTTCTCCTCGTGTTCCTTGCTCAACACCCGGACTTCTCCGTGGAAACTCTTTATTGCCTTTCTGGCTGCTTAGCGTTGCATGGTTTTTTAAATGTTCGCTTTTATTAACAATTTAGTTTATTCTTGTCACAGCTGTCACCCTTCCTCTCTACTGTGATTTCAAAAAATGAAAAAGGAGTTTGACATTTTCCTTTGAGACAATCTTACACTCTCGGTACTTGCTACAAAGCAGAGGCTTCACTGATAACAATCAGAATTAGACATGTACCTGCTCAGAGGGTGTCATAAAAACAATTGAAATAAAACCATTACACTATACATCAGATTAACAGCAACTCCCAGAACAAAGCCTTACAGTGTATAAAAATAGCTACGTAAAAAATTTACATAAAGGCAAACAAAAAGAAATCTTCAGTGCAGACATTTACAAAAAAATATTTCAAACAGAACACAATATGGTGACCTATTATCATGGCTGTTGCCAAAATTAGTTTGTGGGTTTTTTTAAGCTTGAGATAATTGTGTCTAAAATCCTTTGAAAACTTGGTAGTATGATCTGTTTAATACTTGAACCATGAATAGCTGTCACTTCTTTGTATATGTTTAAATACAATCCACGTTCATGCTTCAATTGGTCTATATGTATTCTCTGAAAATAGGAAAGATAAAACCAGTTAAACATTTTTGAATATGTTAACCAACATAACTACTCAGTATCTAACCTTCAAATAAACAGCTGCTGGAATAGTACTTTCTTCAGCTGTTCAATGACGAGAATACTTTCTTTCATAATAAGAATAACTGTTGCAATATTATTCTTGATAAATCCAGTAAGTTTATCTGGTAAGTAATGCATTTGTGGATAAGCTTTCCTTTACGTAGGTCTACTGATCTGAAGAAATAAAATAATTAGAGTAAAAGATTGTGCTGAAGGCACACGATGTTATTTGAACTCCCAAGTTCAATAAATACCCTCCGCTAACTTCAGCTCCATCGAAGCACCTCAATATTGCAATGTTGCAGAAGGTACCAGGCCCAGAAAAAAAAACACAGACCAGGCCCTAACTGAAAAGATGACAGAATTTCCCCATAGAAATGCAGTAGAAACGCTGGGTATTTACAGTGCAGCTTTTTCAAGATCCAAGTTTGTTTTCCACTTTTAAATCATTCATAGGCCATAATTTTGTTTTTCCCAATTCCCCTCTTTCAAACTAGTAAACCAGTGATATCGCTACCAAAGTGCATACAGCAATGCTCTGTTTCTTTATAACTATACAATCATTCTACCTAGTGAATTCTGACTATTTAGCGCAAAAATAGTGCTTTGTACTTCAGAATTTCAAACAATGCTAACATACTGAAATTATTAATGAGGACAGCTGGCTTTATTTAAATAAGAAACTCTTTAAAAATGAAGTATGATAACTCCACTCACAATGCACCGTCACTGAACACTTATTATTCTCATTTTGAACAACACAAGAAACTTCAGCATGGTTAGCTGGTTTCTGCACTGTTGTGCTACCACAGTGTTAATTTAAAATGGCCTCAGTTGGTCAGAAAAATGGCCTAATTCCCTACTTTGGCTACTGAGGGGAGAGATGCAGCAGTGGCACATGTATATGCAGCAGTGGTGTATATATATGTGAACACCGGGTGGTGCTGTTGGTGCTTTGTAGTGCTCCTGTAATTCCTGACAGAACTTCTGCATCTACCCAATTATTTGTATGGAGTTTACTGCATACGGGTCCTGGTTGGGGAAACTTTCATACCTGTTGCATTGTTACTAACTGAATATACAGTGTCTCTTCCCAGGATAAAATCGATAACAGTATGAGTATGTGAAATCTTGAGTAAAAGAATCATTTTGTCCTAGGGAAAGTTTCGTGCCTCTTGCAGGGGCGATGAATAAAGCTGACCAAAGGCTTAGAAACTATTGCTTCCAGTAAAGGAAGAAGGTTCCTGTGAACATTCAAAATCATAACTCAGAACCTTCTAAACTACACCTGAACATTGTCTTCATACATATACATACACACATGCACACACATATACCAAAGTGATATATTACACAAATTTCCCCAAGTATGTGGATTAAAATAAAGCCAAGTTATGTCTACACGTCAGGCTGCTTTAATATGTGCGTATGCAGGTATGAATTCTTAACTGGCCAGGCGCTGAGTCCGTCTGTCCCAATAGTACACTGCTCAAAACCACTCTGCTGCCCAACCTCGGAAAGCGGAGCGACAGACTGCACGCTCCCACTGTGATGGCCAGCCACAGACGGCTAGGGAGAAACGGTGGACAGCGAGATGTAAAACGCTGCAATACGAAACGCTTACCTGGAATGATGACTGACGCATTTTGCCTCTTAAGTTTCAGATTTATGGTTGTTTTCTTCTAGTTTTTTGTTTTCTTCTATATTTCCAAGATCTTTGTCTACGTGTTTTGATGCTGTCCTATAACGAAAAAACAAGGTCACTTTTGCACGTCTACGGCATTTTGTTCCATCCTCATGTTAACGACACTGTCTCCTCCCCTCTCAGCGCTACATAAAACTCTTACATTTCCATTCCGAGTTGAGCAATAGGCTCGCATATGTCTGTAGAGACCAACAGCGCCAGTCCCCCGCTGGCGTTAGTACCGCAGGAAGGCTTGCGGTAGGGCTGCGTATGTGGGTTTTGCTTCTCGAGGAATTCAGAGTTTTTCTGAGCTAGCAGACATTTAGTAAGGTTAAACCAGTTGTGCGGATCCATGTTTCTTGGCGAATTAACTGTGCAGCTTGTTTCAATAAACAAGAGTTTGCTTTAAGGTGTACTAAAACGTTACAAGTGTGGCTAAGATATCTTGATCAACATAGCAATCTTTTGTGTACTTGTAGTAATTGACTTTCAGAGCCTGTGCCAAACGGAAGCTCTTTAACTGTGAAGAAATTAATGAAAATTCCAGCAACACCAAAAAACCCCACTCTGGCTTCCAGATCTGTGCTGGCTACGACTGACAAGTTTTGGGTAAAGAAGAGATTGTGTAAACATTTGGCGGGGGTGGGTGGGGGGGCAGGGAGGAAAGAGGTATGCCTCATGTAAAATAGCAGGTCTTCCTTAATGCAAGTAGTGGAGATGAATTAACGAGTTAAGTGCTTAGTTTAGCTTAGCACAATAAAACCACTAAGCCATTCATTTAACGTGTGAGAAGCCTCACTGTCTGCCAAGGTGAAAGATTCCTGCAGTGCTGCGATAACATTTTGAAGGCCACAATTTTTAAAATGTAAATGGGCAGATGTGTTTGAGTGGGACAAAGTAAATCCCTTGTGTCAAAGCAGATTATCGTATACGCATTTTCTCTATGGATAATTTGTTTCCCCTACAGAAAAGTGATGTCTGTTGTGACAGATTCATGCATATGCTCACCCTTGCTGCAGGGTAAAGACCCGTAGTGACACTGACTTGCAAAATACAATGAAGACACAGGTTAGCGAGATAGTGTGACATGTCACGCTGACACCATGCAGGTATGTACCTCCCAACACCCCTGCCTGAATTTTGGCTAGTGGAGTGTTTCTGTGCACATCCTCCATCTGAGCAAAGGCCGCGAGCAGTGGCTATGCACGACGTGTGCCCTGGGCTGAAGCAGCCCTGAACAGTACTGAGAAGAGAGTACGGTTCAGTTCTTGTCTGGAGAGAGCTCCTGATGGGGTGCAAACGCCCCTCATCCTCAGCGCCCCTGGGAGCACTGCTGAAATGCTGCTCTCTGGGCTGGGGAGCAGCCTGTGAGGTGGAGGGCTGGGGGGACAACATGGGATTCAGGGCCCAAAATCCCACCGACTGCACTGAATGGGACCGTTCTAAAATCTTTTTGGTTTTAGAGTAGGTTATTTCCTGAGTGGCTGTAAGTTTTAATGCTTCAAAGCTGCATTTACCTTTCGCTGTTGGTTTTAGACTGCCTCCGTTACGTTTGTGCGGCTGATGGGAAGGTGTCTGTGCCAAAACCCCCACTTACTGCAAAGATCCAAACTTCTGCTCATCGCAGGCAAATTTAATTTTTAAAATACTGAGATTATATCATAAAGTAACTTGCTCTACAATGGTAAATTTCTGTTCTGCAGTAACTTTCTTCTGAAACACGTGATGTGCAGAGAAGGTAACGTGCAACGAAGAAGAAAATGTAACACTTTGGTAGAGACTGACCTTCTGTGGTCTTAATAACCTTTCACAAGTCTCTTTAATCCTAGTAAAAAAGAAACAAACCCCCAAACAAAAAAAATCCCTTAAAAATTAAAAACCTTTCTTTTTTAAATTAAAAAAAAAAAAGTTTGTTTTAGGTAGAGCACGGCATTTGGCTTGTCATGTGACTAATGAGTCTCTTCCATAAATAAGTCTCACAGAATTGGAGACAGTAGGGAAAGAGATGAAAAGCTGAAAGAATCTGGACTCGAGCAATTACCTGAGCTGAAATGAGATGGAGGGGAGAAAGCAGGACCATGCACGTCTGCCCTCGCGTAACCGCTTACGGCTGCTCTTGGAGACAAGAGAGTTGACTGGAGAGACTATTGGCATGGCTCAGTGTGATCCTTTTTTGTTTGTTTGTTTGTTTTTGGCCTCTTATCAAGAGCATTTTACAGTGCCCAAAGCAGGCTGGATTTCACATGTCCTGACACTTAACAGCGGAGGGAACTGTAACTAGCATTACTGGTCTTTGATTAGGTTAAAATTGTTCAGTGACTAAACCTGGGAGAATCTGCACTGCGGTCAGGTTTTGATTTTTAAAACGTTCAGTTTTAGTTCTGCATTCAGTGAAACTGTTCCCCTCACTAAATGTCACCTCTATTTTCCTAAAGCCAAAATGGGAGATTTAAAAGGCAGCACTCTGACTTTGAAAGAGGCAGGCAATGCAGAACTCGTTTGGAGGATAGTATATACTGCTTGCTTGAAATGAGAGCAGCAGCAGTTTTTCATGTCTGACAATCAGATGGATTTAGATTCTCAGCGCCCGAGACTGAAATACAGCAGTTTAATTCTGGTGGTCCGGTGATCTTGCTGACTGACTGACTTTCCTTTTTTTTGGTTCCCCAAATACTGATATCTAAGCAGATTCACTACCTCAGCAAAAGCAATACTGCGGCCTTTTTTAGTGCTATCTAAATAGTGTTATTAAGAGACAGAAGAGTAATTTTGCACTGAGTTGCAGCAGTGTGACCCATTGGCAGCGCTCTGCCAACGGCAGAGGAACAGGCGACCCTGGCACAGCACCAATCCTCAGGGCTCGACAGACGTGGCCTGGGTTTGTAACAGAGAAATGGCTCAAAACATGGTTTCCATCGCTTCCTGAGGTGACTTGAGGCACAGGACAAACGGTCTTTTGCCAGCTTAACATTCAACAACAGTTGCTCCTTACTTTTTTTTTGTGCATTAACTCCTGCCAGCTGCTCCATTTGCAACTCAAGAGCGACTTCCTGATGGTATCTGAGCAGCTGGACAACTCGGATGGATGGATGGAAATATTCCTGAGGATTTGCCAAAAAAGGCAGGACAGCCCACCTTGCCCAGGCCATCTCACACACTTTAATATTATCTACAGCTCCACAAACAAAGCCCACACCTTAGCATGCTCTGGCCATGTTGTTCTGAAGAGTGAGTAGTTAGTTGTATGGATACAAGTTTACTTATGTCTCTCAACTGTTTTTTTTAAAAAATTCATTTGTAAAACATAGATCATTCTGAGCTCTTGCTAAAATTATGACTCATATTTTACATTTATCTATGCTTGCTCTTCAGGAAAATAATTATCCTCAGGGAATCCTAATCAAAATCTCTCGGTAAGTAGTACTAAAGCGAGGGTTTTAGTTTTCTTTGGAGTATGTGTGTGTGTGCGCTGAGGGGCTGTTATTTTCATGGATTTTGTTTAGATACTGTTCATAGCATTGTTTTTAATATAAAGACCATTTTCCATTTCAAGTGTTTTGCCTGCTGCAAATATAGACTGCATATAGATGACCCAGAAACTGTTGTTGAGTTTTAATTCCTGATTTCTTTTAATCTCACAAATCTAGGCCTCACCCTCAACACTGTTTAAGGAAGAAAATCTGCAGTGCTCTTTGTCCTTCTTATCCAAGCTTGGGATAACAACGGGTAAGGGAATACACATCAGTGTAGTTCTGGGTGCTAATGGTCTCATACATCCAAATCTGGATTATCTGCAACCTCTTTCTGTTTACCCCAATCTTGCCTTCCACTTCCCCTTCCTGCAATTATTTTCAAATGTCCAAATTATTTTCAAATGTTTCAAAGAAGGAAAAATGGCAGAGATATTAGAAACATATTCCAGTCATCAAGAAATGAGTGACCATTAATTTGTGCCACTTTTATAGAAGTTTTGTGACATGAACTGACACTTTCAGACATGTTTGTGGCTGTCTTTTCTCTGGAAGGGAATTAAGTCTTGTTCAAAACACACAGAAAGCTTCCTACGTATTTGGCCTGCCACGTTTGGATTCATATGCTAGCTTCCTACAAAGCATCAGAAAAGCAGAATTGTTATGCTTCAAGTGTTCAGAGACACTAGTAACATTCTTGATTACTCTGATCTAAGAATAATTTCAAGAGTTTGGTGTGCTCGGAGTATGAACAATCTTCAGACTGCTGCTGTGCTTCAATTTGCCCAGCTGAATTTTTCCTCACTGCATTTTAAGCCACTTTAACCTTTATCTAGCTTGATGAGACTTAAGATTTGTGCACCTCCAAACCCAAGGAGCAAAAATGGGACAAAGGTCCAATCCACATGCAAAACTTTCATGACTAGAGAACAGGTGTACCAGGTGCACAGGTATACAAGGTTTCTTTCTAAACTTTTAATTTGTGCTGTACTGTGCTGTTTCTGGCAAGGTGAAAATTTCATGTATGAAGGATTTACTGAAGATGGGTGTCCTAGAAATCACTTGACTGGGGTCTGACACAAAAATTTTAGAAAGATTCTGAAGGGCTAAGTTATATTGTTTGGTGCAAATTAGTTCAAAATATCCTTTTTGGAAAAAGGAGAAATCTGTAGAAAACAAGTCTTTGGCCTTCTGCTCAGATGAAGGAGAAACATAGCATGCTGGGGTAGGTAGCCTCAACTCTTTATTCAAGAGGGGGCTGGTTGCAGGATGTGGAATACAGATGAGTCCCTGATTTATGGGATAATATTCATAGTGAAAAGAATATGTGGCAATAATCAGCTTTTGCATCAAGTGGAGCTGATGCAGTGAATAACTATATAAGTGATTTATTGTGAATATATTCCAAGGCTACAAGTATAATTTCTGCTTAGTGTGGATGACAAGACAATAGAAGATTATACAAACCACAACACCGATAATAAAAAAAAAGTAACGTTTTTCTTGCCTCGGCAGACTTGGAAAGTTCTGTGCTGCTGCCTTCTCAGACTTTCCTTTGGCGTCACTTTGGGGATAGAGATTAGGTGAGTTACTGTTCAAGGGTGGGTTCAAAAAATAACTACTAACACTGTAGGCCTGCATGGAGATGGAGGGGTTGTGAGTAGACACACGTTGTGTCTAAAGGTGTAAAGTGCTTTTTGCAAGGTCTACTTTGATTCCTAGGTTACAACTTGTGCTGAAAACTTTGTCAGAATAAGAACTGACACTCTGCTTGCTCCTGCAAGTACAGTGTGCAGAAAGCAGGGAGGATAACAACACATCAACTTAAATACATGCTGAGAACAGGAGATTGTCAGTGAAGATGCATCAATTAAGGGTTTCAGAGGCCAGCAACCATGTACCAAATATGAAGACTATTATTTAACTATACAGGGATTTTTATTTTGTTCCCAGTGAGCCTGTCTCATCAATTCTAGCTCTAATTTTTACTCTAAGCTTGTAGAAGAGAAGTTGAGCATGAGGAAAAGAAGTGTTGTCCATTTAGAATATGCTGTATCCTATCTTTGAAGCTGAAAAAGTTATCTTAAGTCATAAACTCATCTCAGCAAAGGACATGCTATCTTCTAAGATTCTTGCTAGGTCTCCCCACACTACATAATGGTACAAGAAAGGATATGTCACACCTTGTCTGCCCTCCTTATACCCAAACTATGTCTTCCAAAAAAACCAAACTAGTGAATCACAGTTTCATGATACCACATTCTCACATTCAAAAGGAAAGACAAAAGAAAATTATTCTAGACACTACACTAGTAGAAAAGTGTGGGAGGAGGACCTCAGTGTTATTAGTACTACCAAAAGAAGCATAAGGTTTGCAAAAAAATTTTTTTTTTCCTGTATAGTATCTAAATGTGGTTCTGTGCTTGGGTAATTTATAGCAATTCTTTATTTGGCAAAATTCCAAATTCCAAAACCTGCTCAGTTATGGCTGGAGTAAAATCCTTATGTATTATCTGAACAGGAGTATTTGCAAGCAGACAGAGAATTCCTTGTTGTACTTTCACATCAATGAAAACACATTTGTTGATAGTAAAATCCCACTGGTACACTTTAGATCTCGTTTGATTTAATTTTAATTTTAATGAAAGGCCATAGAAAGAACAACTGAACTTTAAGATTGCTTCTATACCTGTACTGATTTGTGCATGTTATGCATAACTTAATCTTCCCTGTTAAGAAGCAGCTCTAAGGCATGCTTCAGAGAGCAAGCCTGCCCTCAGTTCTCCCTGGAGACAAATATATGGGGACAAGGCCAAACGGCATACAGTTGTGGCCATCTTTAAAAGGACGGAGAAACATGGTTACTTCTTGAGATCACCCAGTTTATTTTCTAAAGTGAGCCTGTGTGCTAATAAAGAAACTTGAAAGCGAGCAGGACTCACTGGCAAATCCTGTTCTATGCCTAGGATGGCTAAAACGTACTGATTTGGATGATAGCATCTTGTTTTTCAGCAACACAATTTTACTTCAGAGATCTCAAAGTATATAAGAACAAATGAATTAAGAATCTCTCTTCTCCCTGAGATGGACTTATTTTGTAATTTATTCAATTTTTAAAGCAAACGAGCTATCCAACTTCAAACGAAGACAGTTTCTTGTACCAATAAAGCCACACAGAGATCAACATCCCACAATTAAGTAGCAGGTACTATATTTAAATGCAAGAATCGGCACAGACTTGGCTGTCAGGAAACAGAACTTCATTTACAGGTCATGATCTATGGAAAGTCTTGGAGTCCCACCTCCAGGAAATGTGTCCCGTTAAGCATTAGCATAAGCTGATCAGAGGTACCAGGTTTCGTTTCTCTATTAAACGCAACTACTGTAACAACTTTTCCCCACTCAGATTACTGGAATGCTGCAGGAAGGAAGACAGGTAAACATACATTTCCGCTTATGATTATTATTCTTTTTCAATTGAGTATCAAGTTTTCGATAAATTCTTACTTTGATTTCTTCACATAGAGCCAGTAGACAACACCTGCAACCAGAGCAGCCAGCAGAAGACCGACTACAATCCCCACTATTAGCTTTGCCTGGTCATTAACCTTTTCGCTACTGTCATCTGAAGTAAAGAAGAAAAGTTAATGAGGTGACCTATGATAAAGTAAAGCATTACACCATTTCTAAAGAATTTCCATCAGAAAAAAAGAAAAGGGGGCAGAAAGTAAAAATTAAAAAAAGAGTATGCATTGTTCTTAAAAACACATTTAAAGGTTCAGGAAAGTCACATTCTTAGTCAATCACGGCAGCAGCTATTACAAATCAAGTCCAACTTTGAAGGACTGTGGAAATTGTTCAGTGACACTACATAGGTCTTGAACTGAGAAAATCAACAGAAATTGTTATGGAGATAGAAAACCATACATACCATTTCTATCCTCTGGCTCATCGTATTCTGGAATACTTACTGAAATGAAAAGTGTTAAAATTAAATTAAAGACAAAATGTGTTATACCGGAACATCACCTTTAATTGCCTATTTACAACAATCACAGAAACACTGAAATTTAATGCAGTTTGCCAAACAACAAGGTAATTAATCGTATCTTTAAGCAGAAGTCTTTTCTAACTACAATATATCTAACTGAAGAATCTTATTCTAAACCTGTAATATTAATCTCAGAAATATTTCTGAGTCATTGTATTGCTGTACTACCCTTACACAAACTGTAGCTTCTCACCACCTTTAATCATTGAAAAGTGATACCTAATTAAAGCCCAGTATGGCTGATTTGTGTTCTGAATCAAGTCATACCAGTAATAATAAACTGGAATTTGGGGACTAAAAGATGATGTCAATTTAGTAATAAAGATGTTCGTCTTTGTAAATAATGTATTGTTTTGCAATATTTTTGTACTATTATGTTATAATATTACTTTGTAATATTATTTACCAAAGTAAGCAATATATTGCATACGTAAGATGGCTAGCCAAGGAAGTCATGAACACTGTGACTTCATCCAGAAAGCTATCAATAAATTTTATGTACTACTGATCCAGACTGGATTTACAATCACTTGAGTTAAGATTAAAAGGTTAAACATCTCAGTATCAACATTACTCTGCAGACCTACTCTTCATACGACCGTGAAGTGCGGCTACTTTATGTGAAACTACAACTTTAAGGAAATGGTCTTTAGATGACACTCACTAGCAGAGACATTCAGGGAGGTCACAGTCCTTTCTAGCTGATTTTCTGCAATGCAAGTTAAAGTCACATTTTCTTCAGGAGCAATTACAATTTTACTGGAAAATTTTCCATTAACATATTTGGTCTCCTCTGTCTGAAAAGGTAAAAAACAAAGATTAGTATCCTTGAAAAATGTGAAAAACAATACATGCATTACCTGTATTACACACTGAAAATGTTCAGAGGGAAATAACTTTCAACTAATATTTTCGTTTCCCAAACAGTATCAATAGAAATAATGCATTATTTTATTAAATGGTAATGTAAATATTTGCAAGAAAATACTTTGGCCAAGATACCCAGTTATAGATACGTCTGGTATAGTGTGCACTGTAAGCCCACTGATAAACAAGCATTTTGAGAAGGTTAACCACGTTCTGTATTTGCCTTCGTTTCTTTCAACTATTTAAAAATATTCCAAGTGACAAAATTCTTATAGAAAACCCAAAAGCAAACTTCTAGGTTCTCATTTATTTCCATCTTGCTGGTTTTCATTTACATCTTTATAAGAAAAATAATCACTATAAGTTTTCTACTTTCTGACATTCCAAGTTGTTTCCAAACTAAGCATTATTTTGCCAAGCTACGTTTATTCAGTAGTCCCTGCAGTATCCGTACTGTAATAGTGAGTGAAGTTGTTCCTTAAATTTGCTGTACATCATTCTTAGATTAATACAACATCCAGAGAAAATGATTTTCAATCATTTATATAGCTTCAAGACAATTCCTGCCCTATAACTTCAAGTAAATGGACAAATTTTGACAGCTATACATAGTTTCTGTAGGATTAAAGCAAAAACTAATGGAGTAATGAAATCTACAGCACTGTACATTGTACTTCCAGTCTCTGACTGCTTGTATAGATGTCTCATTTATTTTTCCTACTAAGGCAAAATGTGGCAATGCTTTGCATGTCATTTGGTAATCAATATGAAAATACTTCAGTTTGCTTATTTTCCAGGTATTCTTCCCGCTGCGTATGGGTACTCCTTATTTCTCCCCCAGGATGACTGCACTATGGTTGTGTTTCCAGTGAGAAACAAGTATAACCATAGAAAACAACTATAAAATTAGGATAAAACCAGCAAAGCCCATAAGGAACTGTATTGACGGTATTTTCTGACTTGTACTTGCCATATTTCGTTACATTTCACCCAATTAATGGCTACATCAAGTACCCATTTGCTTTCTAGTGTAAGTTCTATAGTTCCATCATTATTTGTAAATTCTTTATGCAAGGGCAAAATTACTACAATACCCAGATAAAATGATTAAGTACCGTTACTTAAAAATGCATATTTCATTTGTAAACTTTTCTTTTACCTTCCAGCTTCAGCTTGTAGGCAGTGGATCTTCTGTGCCTTCCCCTGCTTTATTCAAAAGACCTTATCACCAGAAATCATCCATGTAAGTACCACGTAGCTACAGCTACCACTTAACCTTCTCTTAGATAAATGAAATAGACTTAGTTTCTTCAATTTCACTGCCTGGAAAATGTTATTTGATTTTAAATCGCACCTCCTATGCACTACCTCTTGGTGAATAAAGTAATAAGAAGATACTTACTTTATTGATGATGCTTCCACTACCAGTAATTGTCCATTGCACTGCTGGTTTGGGGAAACCTTCCACATGGCAGACAATTGTTTTAGACATTTTATTTGTGTTGGTTTTCTTTGTCATTTTGATTTGAGGTTTTCCTACAAGAACAAGATTACAGTTAACAATTTTGTTTGAACAGGGCAATTAATAATCCTAACTATCTGCTCCCTTACCTTCCACAATAAGTTTAAGCGTCTTTCTTTTCTGTAACCCTTCAACCTCCTGTAGAGTAGTTGCGCAGATGTAGTTTCCAGCATCTTGATACTGAAGACTTGAAAATGACGGACTTGTTTGCATTCTGGTATTGTCCTGATAAAGTAAGGAGTTGATCTCTGAATTCTAACTCAGAATACATTAACCTCTAAATTACAAATGTGAATACTATCAACAGAATTTTTCACATGCTTTGGCACAGTAGAGCCTCACTCTTAAAGTGTTCCCCCATTAATAACTACATTTGAATAGCTGACAGCAACATAACAGCATGAAAAGTGGAAAGTACTGGAGGTTTATAAAAGCCACCTCCCTTCTTCTTGAAAGACTTCACTTTCAAATCAAGGGCATAGAGGCGTTCAATTGTTAGTTCTGAGCTTTTCTAGTGGGATAGACAAAAACAGGAGTGGTACAAGCTGTTTGAGACACAGACAACTCTCTTCTAGGAACCAGGCTTATGAGATCAACATATGCTACTAACCAACCATCAGGTATCATTAATTTTAGTTTCTGGCAGTATAGGTTTAATTTAAACCCACCACCTATGACAGCGACCTTCGTCACCAGCCACTGAACACCAGTTGCTAACATCCCACCTCTCAATCTGCCTTGCCCTTTTATTATGTTTATTGGAACCCATACCAAGCTTGCGTCTGAGAAAATGATTAATGAATCCAAATTCCTCCAAATGGGCTTTCCTTCTTAGAGTGATCTGATTCTCAAAGGGCCTTGTACAGACCCTTTCAAAAAAGTTACATTCCTTTTACAGTAGGCATTACTTCTCTCCATTTGAAAATTGAGCCGATAATTACAGCAACTGATTTTCAGTCATCAACTTGAGTCAGTATCTCTCATTTTAGCAATATGTGTAAGACTCATTTTAACAACATTCTTAAAAAAGCCCAATGAATGTCACTCCTCCTTCCTTCCAAAACACTGAAGTAGCAGCAGTAATATGAAGAGGTGAACACCCAGATGAAGTGTGAAGTAGACTAATTACTGACCTTTATCCAAAACACAGTTGCATTTCTACTAGAGGAAATAGTGCATGACACAGGCAGGGCCTCTCCGATCTGTTTTGTGACTTCTCCACTAGGAGTAAGCTGCAAATCCAAATCTGGGATAGAAAGAACATTTGTCAAAAGTTCATCTCAGAATGCCTGGCCGATTTCAAAGGCTTGCCAAGGAAAGAAAATGCGACTAATTGCCCTCATTAAATTCAAGATTTCAGTTCTTCAATAAGTATCTAAATCCATTTTACAAGTAAGACAGGAGAGAGAATTATTCGAAAATAGGCACTGCAGAACACTCATGTTTTTACTGTAATTACAGGCTAAAAGGAAAAGCAAAAATTCACTAATCACTAGACAAATGGGTACATTTTTTTCACCTTGTACTGCTGAAAGAATGACAGAGGAGGTACAAGAAGCTAAAGGAGTACTTCACATAGCAGTATGTGCATCTTGAAAGGGGAGGACTCGTGACGGGGGGGACAGATTAACCTAAACAGTAAGTGTGGAGAAGAGGATAGGAGGACAGGGGGTAACTTTCTTGAACGTGATAAAACAAGTTGATTTTTATCCTCAGCATCTGGAGAGGATGAGGACGGTCAATACCGGGTGTGTGAGACAGCATACTGACGAAAGGGGCGAGGGGTATGAATTATAGGGTTGGGGGTCCACATATGAGGCCCCTTTGATTTATTTGTTTTCATTTGTAACTTGAAGAGCCTTTTCCGTGTAACTCAGAGTCCAAGCTTTGCCTGACCTGTTTTGGCCGCAGAGAAACTGCAGAGTCAGTGATAGCCGTGTTTGAAACAAGGCAAGGTGAGAGCCAGTAACAGAAAGGTCAGGAAACACTGCTCTAGATTTTTTTCCTAGTATATGGATTTGGCAGGCTAGCTATTTCTTTAAAATAAAAAAATAAAAAAATCCTACACTGAAAGAAAAGCAGAGTTTGCCAAGCTAAACCTCTATTTTGCTTCCCCTCTCACAGTGCCTTGCTTGTGAGCCAAGTTGCCTGGTCGAATGACTATCACAGATGCACACACAGAGACTCGAATGGCAAGCACGTGTGATTTCATCATGAATATAGTACTTGCTGGAAAAGGACTGCAAGACATCCTTTTGGCTTTTAAGCAGAGTTTAAAAAAAGCTTGAGGCAAAATCACAGTTGGTAGGAGAAATGGAAAATAGTGAGTTTTCCTTAACAAAACAGTGAACTTGGCTACTGGCTTCATTCAGTGGTTGCCCTGGGAACACTATTATAATTAAAGGCAGAACTTCAGGGAACAACTAGGGTCCGTCCAGCACTATTAGTCTGCATTATTAACTGTGTTACGAGTCTAACGCCTAGTCCGAGAGGTCACAAGAACTGTACTTTCATCCATGCATGAGTAAAGCAGCTTACCGAAGTAAAGAACTTACCAAAGAGATAAAATGCCATTTTGTTTCTGTATTCCTATGGAGATTTCTCCCCCTGCCTCCCCAAACTAGTAAATGCAACCAAACTAACAAGATTCTCCAGATCTTGCCATTGCTTCCACAAGGAAAAAAAAAATAATTAAAAAAACCTCACAAGACTCAGTCAGCGAGGATTTGTATACCAATTCAGATGGTGGATGGGATGTGTTTCTTCGTGCTGTGTCACTCTTGAGCACATACTACCCCAGCAGAGGGGTGGCTGAAGAAAAAGCTAAGAATGTTTTCTTTTTTTTCCTCCTGGTGACTCCCCTTCAACATCTACTTAAACCTTTTGTTCCTTGAGGCACGACGGCACCTCAAACCCAAGGGATCACCGAAGACCAGACAGGAGGGGCTCCTCTCGCATACACCACAGGAAGCAGAAACTTACTAATTTTTTGGCCTTCATCTCAGGCAGGACTGACACTGAGCCCAGAGCAATCCTTCAGCCCAGTCTTCCTCCCAGGTAGCATGCCTGCATCCCCCACACCACCTTTTTTTGTGGTATAACTGAGACTGCAATCCCTCTCCCACCGCAGTTTCGGTTGCTATAGAAGTTCAGGAAAATTTACAGTGTGTGAGATGAACTGCATAGCTCAGAGCAGTACTTGTAAGGTGATTTATGAGGCAAGTATAGAATTAAGCTACTATTTAGCACAAGATTCCCTCAAGGAAGTCTCCATAGAGCAATTTGATTTGGATTAATATTCTGCCAGTTTATCTGTAGGGTACACAAAGAAATGTGATGTAGATAGTTTTACCTCTTAACTTATATGCTGCATTAGTAAATAATCTTTTCTTGGTACAGATGTATGAGGAGAAAATATTTCTTGCATACAGAAAACGGTCAAAATTAATTTTCCTTGCCATTGAAAGAAAAACTTTGTTGCAAGAATTTTCCATACATTTCCTCCTTGGCTTTGAAATGTTCTTCATAAACAAACTTCTCATCAGGCACCATTTTCAATATATGCTGGCTCTTAATGTGGTCTCACTTGAAGTCTTCCATTGATTTCCGCGCTGTCTTTGCATACCAAGTAGCACAGGGAAGAGGCAAACAGCGCATTCTGCATGTGTTACCACATCACGTGAGAGAGGTATGGAATTAATGTGGGGAAGACTGGAGCAAACATTTCAGTTTTGAAACTCTGTTGCACGTATGGGACAGGCTTGCAGCATTTAAAGGAGGCCTCTGATGGAATACTGTGCTACAACTGGGAAAACTACGCACAGAACTTGCCTGTAGTCCGAACTCCCCAAATATACTAGCAGACAACCAGAAACTTTCCCTAGTATACTGAGAACAGAATATTTTTCCATGCAACATTCAAAAGGGGATTTCCCCTGTATTTTCAATGTGCCTGTAAGCAAAAGCAAAGACTACAAAAAAATACCGATGGAGAAACGCAAATGGTACATCTCTAAAATTTACTGGAAGGTTTGCAAATCTGTCTCCCCAGAAAACGCATTTTAGCAGAAAGGAAAGCATCACTGAGAGGAGGTTCCAGAGCCCTACTCCATACTGGGTCGTATGTGTAGAAACAAGTCTAGCAAGAGAGAAAGAAAAATGACTGTGGGTGGAGAGTCACCTGCTTCTTCATAGCTGAGGGAAGGTCCACTCGTCCTCTATTGCTAGGTGCTTTCCTTACCTCGCACAGGGTGTGCTTCTAGAGCGGTGTAAGTGGTTGTCAACAGGTTCTGCCACAGCCCCCTCCCTTTTCCTCCCCGGCCTCTGCCAGTTTTGCTCATCTGATCCCGGGCAAACTCACTCAAGGCACAGAGCTGGCAGAAAATTAACAGCCTAGTGTAAAAAACCACCAGACCCACAATGTAAATCCTGTTCTGTTGCTTCCTCTGTTGAGGGACAACTCACGCCAATCAGAAGCACTCAGTTCTGCCAGACTTTAAACTGGGACCCTGCTGCACAGATCCTGCACCTGCTCTGGGGAGCAACAGCCCAGTTTGTCCCTTATGCTCTGTGGGTAAGGAAGAGACTCCATCTTCCCCCCTCAACTTGCTTTATAAATGAAGTATTTCCCTAAATATTATGGGTAACTCAGATGCTTTAATGTCAATTCTCAGCTGCCTATGAATCTCATAATTTATGTTCATCTTGGGGGAAGAAAAAAAAAAAAAAAAGCTTTGTATTGAGCCAGAATATTTTGCTACAAAAATATTGAAGGGGAACAATGTGCCAATGTATTTTCATACCAGCAAGAAGCTTTCCCTATGTAGACACTGAAAGGAACCAGTGTAATTATAATGCTTAATAAAATCTGTTTGGGGAAAAAGCACTACAGTTGAAATATAACAAATTACTTTACATAGATTCACAGGTTTAAACCAAAATTATTATATTGCCTGTTTTTTGTTGTGTGATTTTGTTTGGGTTTTTTTAAGTGAAAATAAAAAAAATCTAAAGTGTCAAGATCGAATGAGAAGAAACAGAAAGCTCTGACTCAGAATGAAGGCTTTTTTCAGTGCAACAGTATAGACAGGAATATTCATTCATATGTGAAGAGGTAAGCAATAAAGCAAAAGACAGAAAAAGTAGGATTCGATAGGTGTTAATAAGTAGTATTTGAAGGACAAAAACATCATGGAGGCATAAAAAAAAAAAATCTGAAGTTCTAACACCAAAACCATATATGTACATTAGAAGGTGAAAGCACTAAAAAATTGTGAGTTACACTGGAAAATTAAAGTAAGCAATTGAAAGATGGAGGATATTATAAGGCCTCTATGAGTTTTATGACTTTTTCAGAGGAGTTGTCCTCCCAAGAAAACATGCTGCAGAAATGCTTTAGGCCAGCGTAAGGCAAGACACTGAAGAAGCTTAAAGATAGGGCATGGTCTGGGCATTTCTGGAATTACAGAACTATTCCAGGCCACTGTGCCTCACTTAAGCAAAGGCTTTATTGCGGATAGAGGTATTTAAGAAAAACAAAACAAAACAAACCCCAAGTGAAGTGAGGCAGCAGGGTACTAGATTGTACCTATGAGTTCTGAGTACCTGCACTAGCCGCCAACACTGGAAAGACTTCTGTCAAGAAAACACATGCTTCTCTCATGTAGTAAAGCTCTTCTGACATGCAGACAAAATAGCAGAGAAAGGAAAACTGACTTGTTATAAACAACTTGGAGCTAAGGAAGTCATTCTTTAGAGTAACTATTTATGGAAGTACAAGTAGACATGCAATCCACCGGGAGTAAAATTAAAGGGTCGGTTATACCACCGCAAACTACCAGCAAGCTACCTTTGATATTGGGCAGCTAGTGGCAGTAGTACAGAGCTCTCTTCAGATCTTACATACCCCGACTCTTGGCAATGAGAAGGGGTAGGCAGCAAAACAGCAGATGACCTTATTAAATGCAAAATATTCATTAAATGGAATAGTGTAATTATTCATGTATAATTATTTCCTGCATGCATTGTACATCTTCCAAGGAAAAAAAAAAACCCCAAACCACAAAACCCACATATACAAACACGAAGTTTCTTTTTATGTAAAGTATAACTCCTGTGGAAGTCTTAAAACTTCATTATCCACCACGTCCCTCTGAACCTGTAAAATTATTAAAGGTATTTATGCTACTGGGAAGACTACGGACCATCGGTGTTTCCAGAGGAAACCCAGTATCATTGGCCTGAGTCTCATTTCACAGCCTGTGATAGTATAGCAAAGTTTGAAAGAGTCCTTTTCTTGTTTTCTCACCCAAACAGATTAAAAGCAACCATAGCTTCAATGGTTAGACCTGTTCAATGGCTGCTTTTAAAGTGCAGCTGATAAACAGTGAGTAAATACCCCAGTACCCAGCTAAAGAAACTTTACTGAGTTCTGTAGCTCTCATGATTCTGGGGAAGGTGAAAAAAGCAACTTGTCCTGTGCGAACATAATGAATTCCCAAGTGTCTTCTCCAGACTCCTCACATGTTAACCTCGTTGAGGTAAGATGAAAGGATATTAGACTAATGTGAGTTTGACTGTGAAGCGTGACCTTCAGAGCTACCACCGGGGGCTAGCTTGTGTTTGAGTACATTCTAAGGCACAGCTGGAGCAGAATAATTTGCCATATATACGTTCACGAGTGAAACAAAAAATACCAGAATTTTCACTGTATGTGACAGTGCAAGAGTATCATATACTATACAAAGGTTACATAAAGTGAATCTGTAGCTAAGCCAATGAATTGAGAAAGTTAAGGTTTTCAAAACAAAATACTTCAGAAAAAGTTAAAAAGAAAAAAAAAAAGAAAAGACCTGACACTACCATCCTAGAAGGCACAAGACAGGTTTGTATCCTAACTAGGAGTGCAAAATGCTACAACTTACAGTGCACAGTGATGGTGGTCGAGTCCATCATGCTTTTGTCAGTCAGAGAGCACTTGTATTCTCCTGTGGCATTTCGCCTCACATCTGTCATTGAGTAAGTATCTGAGCTTCTTATACCTTCTGTTTCTCCCTGTGGATGGAAAACAAAACATTTATTGCATATAGCCCTGCTAAAAATATTCATTTTTGTTGAGGATTTTTTTTTTTATTATAAGGATGGTGAAATACTCCAAAATATGTATAGGCACTGCATCATTGAAGTGTAGTAGCCTATTAATAATACTAAGGTTTATTTCCTGCATGACACCATAGTTTTGAAAAACACCTACAATTAAAAGCTTACTGTTTTAATTGAAAGACTAACTTATTTTAAGGGGACATTAAAATACAAAATTTGAAAGTTTAGCAGAAAGAAAAAGGGAAGGAAATAAAAGACTGAAACAGTCTAAGAATAAGAGCATTGCAGAACAGCAAAAAAAAATGTATTTCTAAATCTGTATCTGAAATTATACATTTGGTTTAGGAAACATTATGAAATCAATTGTACCGCATTTTTAAACAGCACAAGCAAACCTTGCTCTATCCACATCATGGTATGGAGCCTGTTAGGGTCTATGCTACCTTATATGCAGTTATCTACAGAAACTGGTGTTTTGAATTAGCTAGCAAGTGTTGCTTCTGCCTGTCCAGTTGCCCAACTTTCACCTGATTACAAATGACTGGCTTAGATCAGCTCTGAAACAAGCGTAGAATGACACTCTAATTTGTATCTCTGAATCCAGAAAGATTTACAATACATGTAAATCTTCCATGGAAAACACCAATTCCACCTCTCCTTGAGAGAAAGCACTAGTTATCAGGCAGCAGGGAGACCGAAGATGAGACAAAGTGGGGTGTTCACCTCACTCACTGTGATCGTGGAGCGAGGAGAGATACCACAAACTTTTTCCCTGGCACATAGTGAGTTCCTAGGATGGCTGACTGACTCTAACTGGCTGTTCTGACATAAGAGGACTTCAGCTCCTAGTTTCCCTTGCTGCTCTTCAGCGATTCAAACATGCCAGGAGTCCAAAGTAGACGAGGATTATGTTCAAAGGGCGACGTGCAGTTTTTGAAATAGCTGAAAGCATGTCACTGCTTTTGGCCTCTCTCAACATCAGCTCTGCTCGCTACTGCAGCAGGAACAAAAAAAGGGATATAAAATAGGAGAGAGAAGCAGGAGACAGGAAGCAGAACTAGGACTCTTAGAATATAAAGCTACACGTGTCTGTGGATTTCACCAATACTGATTGTATCAAAGCCTTTATTTTTCTTAATCTGCATCTTATGCATTTGACAGATTTGTTCTACGCTTTCTCCTGTGCTGTCACACTTGTTCTTTCTTGTGCTATTATGCCACCAAACAATTAATTAACTAAAGAAAAAAAATTGCACAGAGATTCATCTGTGGAAGTCCAAAAAAGAGCTGAATTAATTTCCTGTACTTTCACTGCTAGATCTTTGGCTTTTATGACAACAGATAAGGTGATTTCACTCAATGTGCTAAACCCCTTTTGTCAAAACTGCTTCTTATCAAAATATCTGATGACGGGAAACGAAGCCTAGCAGTTTCTAGTAGGTCCAAACCCCAAACTTCAGGCAGGGTGGAGGGAAGGAGAGGATTTTTTCCCAAATATTTTGCCAAATCAGGTGAGGCATTCTCAGAGTCTGATAACATGGTCGACGTCTATGTTCCGTTTCAGTCGCATCAAATTCCTTCCTTCATTTGTTCTAAAATCACGTATACTCTGACATGCAGCAATGGCTGTAGGAAGGGGTGATACAGAATATTTCACAGCACAGTGACAGCGAGGCAGGACTTACTGGAATGTAAAACAGGAACTCCTGCGGAGGAGGGTTGCCATTTCCCGAGCACTTCAGAGTGATGTTATCGCCTTCTTTAATGGTACTACTTCGTGGCAGCACTTGAATAGTCACCTTCTCTGTTGGATCTGTGTAAGTAATGTACACATTTAATAGCTGCTGCAAAAAAAACATGCACCTACACTATGCATACGATATTCATGGCCGAAGAGTATGAGATTTTATCACCAAGCAGGTCAAGGTATTTGCATATGTAGGTCTTCTTATAAAAAAACTGAAGTTAATCACACTTTCTGTATTTTTGCCAATGAAGCAAGTGCAAAGAAGCCATATGATATAAAATTCATTTTTCTTCAACAAAATACCTGTAACTGAAACCGCAATGATTACAACCATGTCATGTGCTTAAAAGAAAAAAAAAGCCTTGATCAGTATGAACAGTTTCATGGTGTGATTTCATTATGAGGGATTAACTTGTCCTCTGTGCAGCTCGCTGTTTGGAGGACTGCAGCAATCAGAAAAACAACTGAAGCTCTCAACGCCTTGTGTTAATACTAGATAATAGCCTTCTTACATTAAAAAGAAAGAAATATGAACTAAGCGACTACGTTCAGCCTATTCTATATGCTGATCACAACAGGCTTTCAGAAAGATGAATTTAGTGAACATAATAGGACCCTTAACATAGTCAACAGAACTGTAAACGTAACATACTTCTGTCATGTTCAGTGAAGTTGAACTATAACTTACATTTTACTTTGGTAATTTTAAAGGCAAAGACAGAGCATACTTTAACAGATGCTATTCTTTCTAAGTATAATTTTTCAAAACCAAAGTAAAATGAACACTATTAAAGGAAATAATATGGGCAGATAACTCTGTTTTAATTTCAATGAATAAATAAAATTCTACCAAAGATGCCAGTCTTCCATTAAGACACTGTACAGTGCACCTTATTAGACACTAAAAAAATCTACAAGGCAGAGAAGCCCTTGCCTGACAGTTGATTTTGGGTGTTTAGTGAAGCGTGTGCTCTACAGCCCTTCTGGCCCTCAAGGCATTAATCATGTCTGTCTTCTGCTATGGGATTTCTCAGTAAGAGGCCTCTCGATGCCTGGGAGCCCTAACACAGCATCTTGCTCCTCGTTATAGGAGAAGGGGAACTGGGCTTCAATAAGCCACATCCTCCCTCCTTCAGATGCAACAGCCTCGGCTCCCTTCCACATCCAAACAGCTTCTACCTCATACCTTCAATGCCGAAGCACAGCTTTGCCTGCTCAGGAAAGGGAAGTCCAGCATCACTGCTGGTGTGGAACGCAACAGATGTGAGGAAGTAGTGGGCCAGGAATCACATGCATGGATGCTGGGCCAAACCCCCCAGTTTCAGGGGCTGTATGGTAAGCTAGTCTGCTGCAGAAGCTTGTCACACCTTCTGTGAAGTTTATGTGAAAAAGTTATCGTAAAGGATGTCTAGATATACCCTGGAATTGCTTAGGCTTCGTCTCAATACTGAAAAGGGATGAACTATAATGAGAAAGACTTTAGGACTTTAATTTGGATCAGGTTTTCCAACAGAGATGAACACATCTCAGATTAAAAATGGACACAGTTAAACAAGAATGACATTCTTGCAAACCACCAGTTTTTCTTGGAGGAATATCTTGCCCTTCTATCTACCGCAATCGGCCAGGAGCAAATTTTTAATTTCATTCTCTAAACTGCAAAAGAAAAATAAATCTACACAAGTAAAGAGCAAAAGACTAAAAACGTTTTCTAAGCTGAACAGGTCACCCTTCTGAGGAAGACACAACCTGATGACAGGAAGACACAGTGTTCAACGCAATGCTGAGTGCTGCTTACCATGAGTAATGTGGTCCCCTGCTTTCGCTAATAAACAGGAGCAGCCTGGTGAAGGTATATATTGCCCCTCAGTGGCACATATCCCTGGCCTGGCCCATCTTACCTTGTGCTTTTGTAAACCTGAGGATTTGTATCTGCTTTCTGCAAGTGCAAAATTCTGGGAGCCAGCACCAAAAGGCAGTTATTTAGTAAATGAATGCTTCTATCCTAGACCTGCCATGGCCACAACTGACATCATTCTGCACAATTTCAAGAAAAATACCAATGCTGGAAGCAGCGCGAGTATAAAGTCTATTTAAGTCCAATCTGTTATGTAAAGGAGTTTATCCATAAGATGACAGATGCTTAACAACAGGGTATGATTGGAAAGTTTGCCTGACAAACATTATCCTTTTTACACTGATTAATGCTGAGCAGAGCCCAACACAACTGCAGCCTAGATAATTTAGATATCTGAGATACCATCTAACCGTTCAGCCCCAGGAGTTCTCTTGTGTTACTCACGTTACTTTCAGTAGCTTGCTTGATAGAGCTCCAAACCAGAGCCCATGGCTAGGTATTATTAACTGCTGCTAGATGAGCTAAGTTATCCATTTCCAACCAGCGCCCAGCTCAGCAGGAGCTAATTCACTCTTCTTCTTATACCAGGTTACAATGGCTGACTGCTTCCAGGATGTCAACTAGCTACTAAGCACTTGAGTACCAGAGACTGCACTAACCCAGAGCTAAAAATGACAGTAAAACTTTTCTTAAATCCGGATTGAACAGGTCTTTAAGAAAATCTTGTGCAGGCATAGTTCTAAGCATGCTCTCCCCATTTCTTTATGATAAATGGGTAAGTTGCAAGGAATCTCTCACTAGATACCAGAATGAACAGCAGGTCTTCCTTATGATTTTTTTCTACTTGCTTCAGAGATGCAAAACATGATGGCTTTGACAGAAAATCTGGGAAAAAAAAGGCTGAAAGAAAGACTTCCATTTCTTAGAGTTGGAGTCTGCTATTGTTTTTCATCTGCATTACATTTGACTCATAAAAAATCACATTTATTGGAAAAGAAACTAATTAGGATGACTGAACCAAATTAAAAAACAAAAACAAATCAGACACATCATTATCATCAACTAACACCAGTCAAGAAATCCATCTGTTGAAGCTTTGGACATCTATTAATAAAGAGTTTCAAAAATTCATTTGGAGATGCATTTCAGCAGAGTAAGGAACAGCAAATCAAACTACTCAAAGGAAATTGGCTAACCCCATACTCTAAAGCCAAACAAAGTTGATACTTGAGGCCTCTTCAGTACTGAAGGGTGTACCTGCCTCTCACTGTTGGCTAATTAGCAGTACAATGATATCACCCATCTGCGGAAGAACAACTATCTTAATTAAATTGTGTGTTACTAGACCAGGATTAAAAGAGCTAGTCTAGCAAACATGAAATCTATGGAGTGCATGTGATATCTGGTGCAGTGACTATTCTGCAGTGCTGTGCAGCCTTCTTTTTCCTTCGCATTTCTTTCCTAATGGCAAGTGCACATAATACATCATCACAGGAATCTGCAAGAGCCTCATCCTCAACAGGTGAAGTAGTTTAATGCATTAAAGTAGTGGGGAAATGGGGACAGCAGAGCATCTCTTGGCAAGTAACAGCAACAAGTGCTTTCTGGTTATTACAATTCTGTGATATTACTGTGAATATCTGCCATTCACAGCATGAGCTATTCATGGTCACGGGGCTCCACAGATGAGAGGTAAAAAAAACCCCAGTGAAATCTGGTACCCAACTTTAAAACGAAAACACAACCTAAAAAAAATTTCTAGCTTTAAAGTGATGGGATTGGTATCTGCAGGCTTGAAATCTCTACGTTATTTCAAAGGATAATGGTTACTATCCCAGAGGTTCTCTTCTACATTAGTTCTGCCAGTTGTCATTCTGGAGAAACAGCTGGTGAAAAGGTGACTTTAATTTACTGTGGTTTCTCCAGGTGAAACCACAAAGCAACTGCTTCAACATCTGATTTGATTTGATTTCACCAAGCTCAAAACCGATCCCTTATTCTGCTGCTCAACAAACTTTACATGTGAAGGAGAAGCAACTCATCATCTAGGTAGAACACAGCCTACCACTTGAATTTCAAGGCAACGGAGCACACCTGCAGAAATCCCATCTGCATTACCAATTAATTCCCTTTGTATTCAACTGGATTACAGAGTTGTTACACAGTGTATACTAAGGCCCTATTAGATGTCTGTACTTAGACCCCATCATTCCCAGAACAGGGACTTTTCTTTTATAAGCTGAGGTATTACCTGAAGCATACAGAAAGATAAGGCAAAATGCCCAGTCAGGTCTATCTCCTGTTCCTCTTAATTCTGCTATGACCTGCTGCCTTCTACAGTTCTTCAGAAGTGTCATTTTACAAGACTCTGAAATGCCCCTTCCACCTTCCCTAATCGCTACCACCCTTTCTGACCTTTCCTCATCAACTGTCTGTTTTCTTTACTCAAAGGAGAATTACGATTTCCACGTCGGTCAGTAACACAGTAAGGGAATTGCTTTAAGACTTTGGCCAGCCAGAAGTAATTATTTACACAAATTCTGTACTACCAATATATCCAATATTCAAAATATTAATTTTAAAAGTAAAAATCAGCATGTTACAGCTGTAGGGAAGCGACTGTATTTTGTGCAAGGTAGTCTGCCAGCATTAGCTGTTTGGCGCTGACTCTGCAAAAATGAAAAACATTTGAGTACACTGAAAACTAAATTGTGTATTTATTGCATATTTTAGGGGGCACAGAGCATCACTCAAATCAACCACTCTAACTTCTGTTAAAGGTCTGAAAAGCCCATTTCACTGTAACTTTTTGTGGTTGCCACTTTCCTTTTGTCAATGCAATCTCCGTATTCAGTATTATACTGTTAGAAAGAAATAAATCTCAGATAAATCTGAAGACAAGTAAAAATTACAGACAATGTACTCGGACCTTCTTGTTGCTCACCAGCTTTGGAGAAACCATCTTGACAGCCAAGCAGCAATGTCTCTGTAATTTTGTAAACTGTCTCTGATTTTGTTTTTTCCCCCAAAGTAGACTTTGTATAGCAAAAGATGCTTTTTAATAACTTACAGTGAACATCGAAGACAATTGGTTCAGACTGTATTGTCTTCTGGCCAGATGGTCCGTAATACGTCACAACGCAAGAAAACTTGGCATTTGCATCTTCCTTTGTTGGCATGTACTGAAGAGATGATGTCATGGTGAAGAGTCCAGTTGATTTGTTCGCAATCTTTTGCAAATCTATGACCACAACTGAAAAGGAAATACTGATTCAGTGTCACACAGACAGAATTTACAACCTTCTTCCTACATTTTGTTGCCTGCTCTGTATTTGTCATCAGGCTGCAAAGATGCGAGCAACACGACAAATTACCCAAGAGACTGTACAAACAGTTTTCCTCCAGTATTGCCACTGACGTATACCAGGAACGTTTTATCAACAACATACTCTGAACACACCGTACATGTTAAAAAAAAAACCCCACCTAATTGCAAACAGGTGTTACAGAAAGAAGGCCTCAAAAATGCTGGCCAAAACCAACTTTTAGGATCACATTCATAACTTAATTTTGTAAGCATTCTCTATTTTATGGAAGGTAAAATATTGTGGTCTGATTAGCCTGTCAAAAGCAAAGTTGAAAGGAAGAAGAAAAAAAAAAATGTTCTTCCTAAATATCCTGGAAAATAAATACCTGTATAAGGAGATGATGTTATACATGGTCCAAAACACAATACTGGACAGGTGTGAAACTAAAGACTAGCTTTGTAATAGCATTAACAATGGCAACCCTCCATCCCATGGTGTGGTTTTAAAGGTGGAACCGAAAGAGATTGATTATATGGCATAGCTTGGGTGCTCTGAAAGGCCTAGAAGTTTCCTTCCAGTTTCATCTTTCGATATGAGTAGTCTTCCTCAAAGGAACAGTACATTAGACTAAAGCAGAGCAACTCCTATAAGCACAGTTCTTCATGCACACATCTGTCTGTGGATTCAGGGATATTGGCCATTACTGAAACGTACCTTCTTCCACAGGCTGCAGTACTCTCCCGTTTTTGTACCACGTAACATTGCCTTCAGGATAACTGTCTCTTGCAACGCACTCCCCAAGCTGCAAAACAGATAGGAATTAGTCACTGTTTTTCTCCACTATGTTTTAACATAATTCTATTTTTGCTTATGCTGCTTTGGGTAAAGATTTCTAGGAAGTTTGAATGCTTAGCCCCAACCATTTTATTATTTTTTTTTTTTAAATAGGACAAACCCCATCAGTGAGGCTTAGGTACAATTTGGAAGAGAGTTCGATGGTTGGTCTAAGATCAGGATGGCCCCTACTTGCAGAAAGAGGCAGGGCTAATGCAGCAGTGGCAAGGGAACTGCTCTGAGCTCCACCGGGCTACAGACCACGATCTCTCGCAGGCAGGTGTGCACGCACGCACCCTCTCTGAGCCTGAGTCCATCACCTCTCTCCGGCTTGACTGTAAAGGGATTTCAGGCAGCCGCCAGGCACGCAACTTTGAGGGAGAATGCTGCGCTTACCATTTGTAGCTTCTCTGTTTCTAAGAAGTCTGCTTGATGTAAGATTTCTGGTTGAGAGGGTTGCTCTAAAACATAAATAGGATAAAAGCGCTAGTGAAGGGAGCACAAACAGCTGTTTGAAAAATAAGAAGTTACTACAAGCTACATGGACTTTGAGACTAAACAGAACAATCTGGCCTGGTATAGTCTTACCTATGCTTTGCCATTAAAAGAAGAAAAAGAGATAATTCTACCTCAATATTAGCAAATGGATTAAAAAGGAAAAACCATCACCTTAAAATTTTTCATACCTTCCATAATGAATTCCATGCATTCTGACAATATATATTTTAGTCAGGCAGACTAGTTCAGCACCTGGGAGGAGACAACCTGATCTGATCTATCTGATTTATATGATCCGTGTGCTGGAGAAGGAACCAGTGGTACAGAAACTATAGCAACAGAAAAGCAGCTTTACTGTGGATATTACTGTAGCTGAGCTGTAACATTATAAAGGAACAAATTCAACCTAATCATTCCTCTAATGTTTATTTTTCCTAACTGGGATTGTTACATTTAAGAAATTCAGATGATAGAGATAAGTGTAATTACTTTAACTGATTCTGAGTTAGTTATGACTCTCTTAAAAAAAATAAACTTTTTCTTCAGTGCCAGTATGTCTTCTTATTTACTTTTATTATGGTAGATGGTCCTCTTAGCTTGCCAAAGTGGAGGATCTATCAGTGTTTTCATCATAAAAAACTACTTTCTAGAGACTATATAACTTGTCTGTTAAAATAGTTTGGCCTGAAGCCCGGAATGCAAATTTTTATCTCCAAAAGAGACAGTTTTCCCCACAATTTTAAAAGAAGAGGGAAGAGTGAGGGGGAAAAAAAAATAAATCAATGTTTATACAGTCACAGAAAGATTCTACACCCTAGCTATACTGCTTAAATAAGCATACATATTATATGTATGTACAGACTGAACGTCATTAACCATGTCAGCTTACAGACCCTTCTTCCCAAATCAAGCTCCCTATGAAATAACATATGTATGTCCGTAGTCCCAGCCCAAAGCGAACTTCACACCACCTTGCCAAAACCTCTACACGCTGATGAAGTTACTAACACGCAGGTGTACTGCTCCTGCTGTCACAAAGATAGCAAGCCTACATGTTTCCATAATAATCCATTTGCTCTGTGTGCGTGTGCATGCATGTGTGTACGTGTGTTTGTGCGCACACAAATGCACAGATATTCTTCGCTTGGAAGACTACGCCAGCATGGAACAAGAAGAGCTCAAAAGGGAAATGAAAGGCAATAAAAGAAGCTATTCATTTGACATTTTCAAACAACTTCGCTTGTGGCAAAAATCAAAAACAAACAAAAGAAACAGTCAAAGCTATACACCAAAACCACGACAATTTCTTCAAAGGGCTAATAAAGATTTTTTTTTTTTTCTTTAAAGATACACGCATGTTTATGTCTCTTTTGTTAGTTTTCAAGGAAAAAGGGTAACCTATTTTCTGTAAGAACCTGACAAGGACAAAGCATTTTCACGTCAATTCAAGCAAATGAGGTTTTACAAGACCATTAACAGGCTTTCTGGTTCAGATTTTCGGGTCCCATAACGCAGGCATAGTTGGCTGCCTGTCACAGTCACCAGCTGACCAAACCACAAACCACGATGCCGTCCCCCATCCCAGCTTTGCTTCCTTTCATCTCTCATCTCCCCCAGGACCGCTTTGAGAAGACCTACTCCGTGCTTTGGACCCCCCCTCCTCCCTCAAGGAAAGGGGAGGACCTCCTGCTCTGTGGCCCCTGTGTGGCTCTCCCTATTTTGAATGCTCTGGTGACCGAGCAGGTGCTCCCGTTGAAAGGACACCACCTGCTCCCTCAGAGCAGGCTCCAAAAGGAAGCACCAGCTGCCAGATCCCCACAGCCGCAGCACCTGCACCAAGGTAATTCACCACGAAAGAGTTATTTGGCATTGACCAGCTCAGCATCCGAAGCGAGGAGAAATTTCAAACTTGGCAGCAGCAGAACCCGCTTTGGTGGGTTTGCAACTTCAGCACACTGCTTATCTCTCGGCTTAAGAGCTTGCCAGATTACTTTGCAACTCTATATAGGCCCTATAATAGAGGGGAAAAGAGCTCACTGCTGGCAAAAGCCAAGCACCGGTGTAGCAGGACAGCAGCTCACGTCTGCCGGGCTGCGCCGCTTTGGAAACCGGCCATTTAATTCCAGAAGAAAGATGCTGACAGGATCCATCTGGAAAGCGGGTAGAGCTTGTTTGAGTAGTCCAGCAAGTGAGACTAGCAGGTGGTACCTGTGCAATGAGCCATTTCAGCTCGTTAGTTCTGAGTTAATCAGGTAGCACAGCTGAGGACGTGACAAGCTGCAGTGAAACACAGCTTCAGTCACAACTTCTGGGATACAGCTGAGTTTCAGGTACACAAGACTTTCGGTTTATGAGGGTTCACACTGCTGCAGCCTAGCTCTGTATCTGTGATTCAATGAGTTAGAAACTCTCCCGGTTAGATAAATGAAGCTACTCTTAACCCTTTTGTAAGTACAACGAGCAAGAAAGCACAAAAAATGAACCCCCCCAAAAGCAGACTCAAGAAAGTTAAATGCAAGGAAATGTTAAGAGAACCCTAAATAAAGTTGTGAACTCAAAATGAAAAACTGCAAAGGTAATTTCTTCTCGCAGTGCTGAGTCGGCCATATTACATGCGTGGCATCCTCTATTCTTATCTTCCTTGGTAAATAGAAGCTTTGTCTATTAGTATTAATGCATACAATAAAACATACAAGCTGTGCTCCATGGCTGAGTTAGCATTGTGTTAATATTTAGCACGGTACACAGTAATTCAAGCAGTTAGCATTTTGTTTCACCATATACTACTGTCTCATCTGCATATTTACTGCTGTGCAGTGAGTAAACATGATAATTCTTTATCATTTCTTTTGAAGCGCTGTGTTTACTATGTGTGCTGAGCACAATCCTCCCTGTTGTCATTAATTCGATTGTTCTTGCAGTGAAATGGAAAGTGAAACGAAGGAAAGGAATTACTGTTGACTCCTAATCTAGCTTCAAACCCATTTATGCCACTGACAAACTTTTGCCTAGCCAACACCGACTCCCTGACACCTTCTCCCCAAGGGAAGGGTAAAGGTGCCCTTCCAAAACATGAATTCATGTTCTCCAAGCAGAAGCGTGATCTGTTGGAAACTGCCCATCCCTGCAAGCAGCGCGTTCCCACAACAGACTTACTTTCACTGTGTAAATCTGCATCCGAAGAGCAACGAACGCCAAACAAAGCCATACAAAAACCATGAAGCCGAGGATGATACCCACTGCAGTCATAGGGCAGCATTTACAAACACTAACCTCAGCCTCAGCAGACCTGTGCCCCTAAAAAGGAGTGACGGACGCCTCCACAAGCTGAGTCAGGGTTTCAGGGAGATTACACGTCTGCTCTGAAGCAGCGCCAGGTTTGTCCACGCTCTTGTGCGAGTTTAGAGCAGGACTGCGCCTCCGAGCACTGGGGTTCATGCTGCAGATCAGCCTTGCGATCAGCTGGTAGCGATATCAAACATGAATAAACTTTGCTGTGCTCTAAAACAGAACTGCAGACTGGGCTTCCTCCTGAGAGTTCAGCAGGGGACAAAAATAGGCATTTGGGGCTAGCGACTTGTCTTCCAGCCTCTCGCTCGCTCGCAGTTCGTACTGTTGCATACTAGTCGCTCGGAGCTGGTTTAAACCTCTCCACTGATCTAACCCTGTGGACTGCACACAGTTAATGCTTCCCTCCTGCAGAAAAATTTGCTCCGAGAACAAATGGAAAATAATCAGTGCTAATTTTACCATTTTGCATTTCCAAGGCCAAATGACATCACATAAGTGAGTCATTATCAAAGCCTAAAATTCTCTTTGAGCCAGCACTTATCATGAATAAACTGCAAGTGCAGGCAGTCCTGTTACGTAAATGCCACCAGTAGATTACATTTTTGAAAGCTGCAGAAATTTGCTAGTCTTAGTAATTTACTCAGCCAAACTTACTTTCTTGGCTTTAATCTTTCCCTTAAACAAAAGTTTCCATAATTTACGATTCAGATGCTGATGAATGTTAACGGTAGTAACAACTAGATTTACTTACTGAAGACTTTGACTATCGTTGGCTCTTCGGAAACATCATCTTCTGTAACTAGCATACATACAAATCTCTTTTCATCACTGATTCTTGCATTCTTGATGGATAATGTATAGTTTTCTGAGAGACTCAACCTGTCTTTGTAGTCTGGTACATCATCATACTGTACATTTTTTTTTGTTGATGATCTGAAGGCAATAAATACTGGAGATCCATTTGGCATTTCCTATAATAAAAGGATAAACACCTCTATTTTTGCATAAACACTCATTTAGAAGTTCCTGAAGATCTGCAATTGGTACAAACCCATAATTTTAAAAAATCTGAAAACTACATCAGATGGCTTTTTTCCTGATTAATTTCTGCTGTACAAGCAAGAAATTCAGGGTAATGCGACAGCTATTTTAAGATTGCCGTGGTACACATTAAGAATATCAACAGCAGAAATAATTTCAATCCTTTGGCTCAATCTCAGCATAGCATAGGGCTTTCTCTGATGAAGGCTGGTGGTTCTGGCACCACCTGCCTCTGTGTGTATGCAAAAGTATTTGAAATAGAAGCATTTGGGAGCTAGGTTCAAAAGCTTCAGTTGTCTTTTTTTTCATGATTGTTTTACATATTCATATTGTTTGTCTGGGATATTCAGATTTCATTCCAAATGCAGGATTTAATCAGGCACAACTGCCTATTTTATTCTAAATTAGTTTTTAGCTTTTTTTTTTTTCCTTCTTTGTTTTTAAAGGATACAAGAGCTTGTGGCATGGGAATATACATACAATCAAATATTGTTATTTATGCATCTCAGGATAATCTGCAAAATATCATTTTCTAGACATCCTGCTTATATTAATAACTATGCAGTTGCCATCCTAAGAAGGAATACAAAGTTGACAGCCTTGCACAAACCTACCATTTAAAAAATTTACTTTTATGAACCACAAAGTTACAGGCCGAGTTCTGCAGGATTTCATACCCCCTTCTCCCCCGAGCAGGGACAGACACTGTCTGCCTTTAAACAGAGCGAGGTGAAAGGTTGACTCCATCTTTATGTTCAGTATTGTGCTGGGGGCTGGGCTGGGGGCTGGGAAGAGGTTTTCGTTCCCTTTTATCCCTTGCACCTTGCAGCACTGATGCGAGCAGTGTTCCCAGCACAATACCTCAGCTTGACTGCGGAGCCCACAAAAGCATGGCGATGCCGTGACAAGAGATGAGTGGTGTCAGAGCCGGGCAGGGAGCAGGAGGCAACAGCTAATGTGAAGTTTAAATTCCCTTATAGCCTTTCTCCCTCTCCCACTTTTTAACTCTCGGATTACTATAGATGTCTGTCACACAGGAAAGAAAGCTTTGCCTTGACTCGATACACACAAAGTTGGCTGTCAAGTGCAAAGAAGCTCTTAACTCCATAAGCCTACCCGGCGCGTGAGCACACACAGGTCGATGCTGAAAGGGAGCAACTCCTGCTCCTGCCATGGTGGAAGTCTCCCAGCGCCCCCGGGCTCTCACCAGCAACCCAAACTGCTACTCCTAAGGCAGCAGAGCAGAAAACAAGAGTTCCTCCTTCTTCCAATGAAATAATAACCTGACCAAAAAACACTGAACCAGCCCTCCCCCTGTTAAAAACAAGCGTTGCCATGCTGGGAGCTGCCCTGGGAGAATGGGTATCACTTTCGCTTGGATGTGTGGGCTCTGTCAACAATTTCATACTCTTGAAACTGGATGGGCTTTTTTTGCATGTTGGGTTTCACGTCCCTTTCCATTCAGATGAGGCTATAACATCTCCATTTGCTGCCTGGTACTTGTCTGAGATGAGCAATCCAAATGCACTGGAAAGAGATAATGCATTTCTTTTACTCCAAATAGCCTTGCATCTTCATACAGATGGATTCATATGAACCAGTTTCACCGTCCCTTTCAGGGACAAGTACTCCACAGATTTCTGACATTTCCCAAAACGTGTTTGCGGAGCAGTAACTTCTGAGTGGATGAGAGCTTCAAAAGCTGCAAACTTCCAGCTATAAGGGAAGGAGCGGGGGGGGATTACGGAACACCCCCAGTGGCAGACCAGTCTGCTGTAAAATAGGCCACTGGATGCCATTTAAAAAGAGAGCGCTACCTAATTCTAAATCCACTGTCAGAGTAGAAACCACCTGCTATAGCTGGTAACATTTTGGTTTGAGCATGAGAGATTTAGATGAACTTTACAGAAGCAGGAAAACCCGTTGTCCCAATGTCAGTCTGAGAAGCTGAAAGGTTTTGTTCTCCCGGGACTTTTTTTTCCACATATGCTTCCAGGTTTCACTTGACTTTGATATGCTTATTCTTCTTTTGTCTTTGGATACCAACCACATACAGAAGCAGCACATCCTGTGGTGTTCCTTCTGCAGGCTGACCGAGACGACCAGAGCACCAGTGTTTTTGCGGTGTGCCTCTCTTCTCTGCGCTCCAGAAACGGCAGAGTGAAACCACCAGCAACTCTACTCAGGTCGGCTCTGCCCTCTTCTTTGCTGTGCATAAAACGCACTGAAGCATGAAACAGTATTGAGTGACTGTCAGATGAACCAGACCCGGGGACAGAGCTTTCCCAGGGAGGGAGCACGCCCCGCTTCAGGCAGCCCGCTTCAAAAGTATTCAGATGTACAACGATGGCTCTGTCAGCGAGCGAGACACCACTGGGTAACATGCCAGATCTCTAATACAGGTTGGCAGAGAACTCCCGAATAATTACTTCTCTTGAACAATGAGATTAATTCCTCAAACCTCTAATCTATGCTTGGCAGAAATTATGCAGATTGGAATCTTGCAGTTTTACAAACACAGGAATAAATGTCTTCGTATCCAAGGCAGAAATCCTATCGATTGGAGCCTTGTAATCTCACGCACAAAAAATACACATCTTCTTATACCAGCTCTAATGAATGCAAAGATAAGATATACTTACATATTTCCATTTTCCAAACATGAGACCATCTGGTACTTCTAGACGGCAAGGCAAAGTAATAGTGTCTCCATATACTGCATTTACTGTGTACAATCCCAGAGCTAGAGGAGAAACACAAAGAGAGGAAACAATTTTAAGTGTTTTCTTGAATTCCCATATGCTAGCTAATGTTTGGTTCATAGCTACTACAAAAGCAGAGCCACTTCCTTTGCAAATAGTTATTTTCCAGCATGCAGGATTTATGCACAAACCTCTAACAAAACAGGATTTCTGTCACTAAATTTGTTTACGTAAACATTGTAACTTTTTCAGATCCATGTTCCCTGCTGGTGTCAGTGGAAGATAGTGGACTTCCAAATAGGACTGCATCCACTCAACTGGATGAATACGTACACTACAGTCAGTATCCACAGCTATTATCTCAAGCTTAAAACTTGAAAAGGAAAATCCCTAAACCTTTATTTTCTTCCTCTGAAAAACTGGCCACTTCTGCCTGGACAGATTATGCTACAACGCCACGTTGTGAGGAGGCCAGCAGACAAGTGATATTCTGACTGCTGCGCTATATTAAAAACTTAGAAAAGGAAGAAAGAAAATAAAATGTTATTTAAATGCTGGGTTCCCTTAAACCTGGGATACAAACTAGTCTGCACATTTAGATTTTGGAAAAATGAAGTGAAATGCTTCTATGAATTATTTAAGAATACCTTTTTTGGAAAACTCAGCACAATATTATTGTGCTAATGCATACAAATTTACAGAATAAAACTGACCCACTTATTTTCCTTGTCCAAAACACGTGAACTGAACAAAAACAACAGATCCTAAAGTGATGAAATGTTAAAACGCAAGCAAGTTTAAAGGGGAAGATGGTACAGTACGGTGCGTTTGCTGTAACGCAACTTTGCTCTGCTCCTATTGTCCGTAGCTCCCCCTGCTCCCCGTGATGCTCGCTGCTCCTTACCCTGGAGGGAGGTTCTGACTCTGGTGCTCGCCTGGTGTCACTGAGCGAGCGCGCCTGTCTGTCTGCTCTCTCCCCCACGCCTGTGGCTCTTGTCAGGGTCACCTGTCCAGAGACCCAGGATCTCCCCCCTTTTGCTTTCTCTTCATTTGCAACTGGAGCTGCAAAATTAAGGGCTTGCTGCCAGAGAAACCTTATTTGAGAGGGAGCAGTAGGATGCTGGTAATGTAGCCAGGGTCACAGAAGCACCCAGTCCTTCTAGTGACATTCATTTTTCCAGAGATTCAGCCCTTCTTGCTAGAGCTGGAAAAAATAAACCTGTTCCCATGTACCCCCAAAGACCTGAGCCGCAGATCCCTTCTCTTTTCCCAAGTCCCAAGGCAGCTGCTGGGATGACCTGGCAATTCTATAGAGTGCATATAGGGAGGTTTTCCCAAGGGATTTTTTCTTTGAACAAAATCATGTCTTTTCAAAGAGCCAAACACTGAATTCCTTGCCTACAACTTAAATTAGAAAGACTCCAGAGCTTTTTCCTCGGGTGAGGACTTCAGAGCTCACTGTTAGCACCAGCTCATATTTATCATTTGTATCACAGTGACAAATGAGGCTGTGATTTGTGCCGTGTGGTACTGCACAGAGAAACAGTATTCCAAAGTCCTTCCTTAGAGATGCTTACAACCAGGATGGCACCACACGGTAAGGCAGAGAAGCAGGCAAGCAGGCTGGAGCTTGATGGACTAAGGAACGTGAGAGATAACAGGCACCACTACCCGCATGGATCATAAACGTTCTTTCCTTCACACTGCTCTTTTCCAACTAAACAACAATTTTCTTCTGACTCATGTGTACAATTAGTCACAAACATACTTTAGGTACACCATTCACACAGCAAGGACTGCGTGCTTTAATTTGCTATATGGTTTATGAAGACCATCTGTTTTCTAAATGACAATAGCTGTCGGTCCACTAGATGGTGCTGAGTAAGTGCAATCTTTAAAAATGAAATTTTTTTTTAAGAAATCAGCTAACTTCTATTTTATGGAAATAGGACTGATATTTTACCAAATCTAACTACAAATGGAAGTAAAATTCAACACTGGAACAAATTCTCCTCTTGGCCTTCTCTTGCACTCATCCTCATTCTGATCTGCAGGCGGGGGACAATGAAACTTTGGCTTTGCAAGTTGAATTCTAAGTTTCATTTCTGCTAGAGCTAGAAAAAACAGTCCTTTTTGGTTCCTTTCTCCCATGGGTGCAAAATTACAAGAGACTTGCAAATACACATTCAGTTCATAAGCTGGTCAGTACCCATTCAAGTTCCAGTCAAGTGCCACTTAGTAATCTGGAATTCTGTAATGGTATTTTGCATCACATGGAAAAACAGAAACTGCTCCTCCTGCTAGGAGATATTCCCTGTCATTAGGGGAAAACAAAATGGCCCTGGGAGATCTGTAATGCTGTTCTCTCCTGGACACCCTGCAAGTTTCTAAGGAAACAAGTATATGCTACCAAAGGCTTGACAGACAGCCTCACCAGGGTGAATGAAACTGTTTCCTGGAAAGGATTTATGTTTACAGCATTCGGAGCAGGTACTCAATGAATGGCCTGATAAAAGGAAACTGGCCTGTGATTTTAGCAAACTGTTTCATCTGAAAGGCATTCCTCAAGATGGACACCCCCCCCCCCCAAATCATCTTTTGTCATAAATTATGCCTAAACTTAAATCATAGTTTTTTAGGAATTTGTTAATGTACAACCAGAAAGACATTGGTTTTACTTGAAATATAGAGAAACGGTCCTTACAAGAATACAGGAGGTAAAATTTTCTCCTCCCACTCCTGTAGCAAAAAATCTAAAAAAGATTTAAGGAGTGCAAACTAGTTGAATAACTGCAAACTTTCACTGCAGGATCTGCAGTATTCTCCACAAATAACTTTGCAAACTTATAGATTTAAGAAACAAACAAACAAAAAACCACCTCAACGAATCTGGAAATTCCTCTCTCTGTTGCTATTAGATATGTTTGTAAAATGGTGGGATGAAAAAGAAAATAGAAGAAAATGATTGCTTAACTATATGACAGTGCTGACCACCAACCATCATTTTCTGACAGCCCTTTACATAGTTTCCAGGTCATTCTAAGAAAAAACGAAAGTGGGATCTACAAAGACATAACAAATTGCTCCATGCCCTAACATAACTCAGGGTCAATGTCAAGGCCCTCGTATCTCATTAATTGCAGGAGGGCACAAAAGCAGCTGTAGGGAATAACACCGCAAGAAGTTACCAGGCATCACGCCCTGCCTTGCTGTATTTCTGATGCACCTTTCTGTAGCTAATTAAGAGCTCAGCCAGCTCCCCTGCATGACTTTCAGATGTTGCCTTCTAAAATTGAGCCAGTGCTGCTAATAACAACACTAATTCAGAGGCAGGATCTCATCCCATGCATGATGGGAGAAGCTCTACTTGAACTAGCTATGAATTACACCTATATTCCAGGTTAATCCAGCTCACTGTCCTTCCACGTCTTAACTACAGGTTTGAGCAGCCTGAGGTTTAACTCATTTCCCCCTCTTTGATTCAGTGCTGAAGAAACTCTACTTTGAGCCAGATTAAACCTTTCCATGTATGTTCGGACACGGGAAGAAAGCAGAAGCATCAGGAGGTTATCATGACTCAGAGAAAGATCCCAGCAGGACTCTGCTAAATTGAGATGGCATTTGCTGTTGATGTTGTTAATTACAGTACTTGCCATGTCCCCGTGGCAGTGCTAACTGGTATTTTTTGTCCCCCTCTCTGCCTGTGGATCACAGGGGAAGCACCAAAACAGTACCCACATATTTGGGTGACAAAACAAAAAATCCGACTGCTTGTCTTCAAGGCAGAGGGTGTGCTGTTGTTATTTTAGATCCTCACCAAGAATATATGATGGAGGTCATAAATTAGACTAATTACTATTTTTAAATCAACAGGTTCATATAAGATGAATGGATAGAAGGTGAATTTCTAAAAATCAAGATGTTGATGTTTTTCCAAGGAAACAAGAAAAGGTGTAGGAATTGTGTGAAAAGTAGCAAATATTTTCCACCTCTACCAACCATTTGAAATATTGAGTATTTTTCTTGTCACAAACACCTTTTTTAAGTGCTTAAGAGTAACATTTTTGCAAAAATTGCAAACAGACCAAGGGCTGTTCAAACACCCTTTAGATGCAAGATCCACTGGAGACTATCAACCTGTATCTGAAAACTCTGACCAGCAGAGGTACTGCACAAAACTCATCTCCACCATCCTGCTCAGCTGCCTCATAGCACAACTTACTCCCAGTTACTAAAACAATGGAAAACTGTGCAGCTAAGCCTCCCTCAATACCCCGGAGTCCACCGATTTAAATGATGTTTTACATCTAGATGCCCTGTATTTTCCTTCTGCACCTACTTTTTTACTGCTGATGCTCCTGCCCTGGCAGGTTCCGCAATGATGCTCTCTTTTTACATTTTCTGGACTCAGGGAGCAAGGTCTCATTACCAGAGAACAGCAGGACACGTTGGCCACTACGGTTCTCTGCAGCAATCAGCAGCAGCAGGCAGGGGAGGTCAATTAGCAGCTTCTGGAATGGAAGTGTCCAAACCCAAGAGCTATTACGTCTATTTAGCGCCTACTTTGGAAACCGTAGTTAACTACTTTGGAAACTGTTAAATTAGGTTTGGCACTCCAAATCTTTACTTGAGGTTTTGGCCCTCCCATCTTACCTTCAGGTAGCCCAGATTAGCTTGTACATAATACGCTGTGGGAGGCTAAAAAGTTCTGCCTAATGAAATAGATACTTTATTAAGTTGCTTGTTATCAGCTCTGATGTAGCAACAGGCGTTTTGGGGTTTTTTTTCTGCCTTCCCCAGCACTTCCTAAAGGGATTTCAGCTATATAGGCATACATACATACACGTCTTCTTGAGCATCCATTTAGGCACCAGCCAGGAAACATCAGCATTTCACAAAAACAATAACTGTGTGTTCTTAATGAATGAGACAAGACTTGACAGCAGGTATTTATTGTCCCAACTGTTGATACTGACAATGCCTTAAGGTGGACTATAACACTGAAAAGTATTTTCCATTGAATTAAAAGCAAAAACTAAGAGAGTTCACAGAATCACAGATTGGTTGAGGTTGGAAGGGACCTCTGGAGGTCATCTAGGGTGAAAAAAGGGTAAGCCCTGTATGGATATCATGGGGCTTTAATCATCCTTTTTGCTGAACCACAACGTCTGGCAGCCAAAGACCACTCAGCAGTGAGCTTGTAGACCTCTGCAACAGGGGCCCAGGTGCCTTTTTTCAACAAGTGCATCCTTGTGATCCAGCTCGGTCTACTGAAAACAAACCTCTTCGCACGTGCTACAACAGGCACTCTTACGCACAGCTTGCACAGACATGCCCTTCGTCATTAATCTTCTGACATGGCACAGAAAACATAAGATACACTTCAGGATGTCAAAAGACTGGTTAAAGCAAGCAAAAAAAAAAAACAACCAAAGGCTTGCGTTATCAAAATTCATGCATGTCATAGGTGTGTCATGTGTGTCATATGCCCCCATTTCAGTTTGGTGGCTACGATGATTCTTTGTTTCATATGCTGGCATCAAAATAGGGAAGCAGGGCAAACGCTTCCAAGAAATTTCAAACACTGATTATCTTCATCATACAAATACCATTAAAAACAAAAGAGTGCGTGTTTGTGGATATGTTATCTGACACAGGTTATAAAAACAGTGTATTGTTTCTTATCTCTACCTGTTTAAATAATGAAACAAGTCCACACGTGGGTGACTAGGACTTCAAAAGGACTACTAGTTAAAAGAGAATCATCAATATTATCCAAGAGGGAAACTAACTACAGATAAGTATATTCAACAGTATTTAATGTAACATACACTTGTAAAACAACATAACAGAACTGCTGAAGGGTTTCTTATACTTTATCACAGTATTCCTTCAATGAGTTTTAAACCCTGAATAATATTAGAGTGTTGGCAATTTTAACACCAAAGGAAAAAAAATTCTTTATCATCTTCTAAGCACTGAGGCAACGGACAGCAATTACCCTTTGGAATCATCACTGCTAACTTGAGCTCTTTGAAGATGAGAAGTAACTGAACGGGAAAAGCACATTCAGTGTTGGCTTTTTTTTTGTAAGACCCAACTCAAAACTTGGTTGTGACTCTGGAAGATGTTTAGTTCCTTTTGAGAAACTGGTCAAAGAAACACCTACTTAACTCCAAAGACACCAGCAGCCAAATCCACACAAACAGGAGCACTTATGTGGTTAACACTGATTTTGGAAAGTACTCTGGCAGATTAGGGAGATGGGGCTTGGCACCCAGCAACATCAAGGCATCAGGCAGCACACATCAGCAAACAGGGAGGGTATTTAAAGCTAAAGAGATACTGAAAATACCAGAGAGCAGGCATTAAATGCCAGCAGAATTCAGCTATCATGACCCTACAAGAAGCATTATGCTTGTTTAAAACAGACAGAGCTTTTCCTTATGAATGAGTAAGGAAACATGTCAGCACTTCATAAATCCTCTCTCCTATGAACATTAACAACTAATAAGATCCTGCTCATTTCTAATTCCATATAAGTCAAATGTTTTCCTTACCAGTACAAAGAAATGAGCTATAATTAGAAACTAGCTGAGATAACCCGTTCCTTCTGACCAAGGTAGCATGGGCTCTGCCACCTTATCAATGAAGAAATTCTCAGCCCCCTCCTTCAAGAGGGCGGAGGTCAATGCACGCTTCTCACTGGCGTTTTGCTCTATAGTTCAGCCAGTCACGCACTGCACAGGATGCACAGTTTTCCTACACATGCATATAGCTTGGCTTTCTACGTAACCCTACGTACGAGCTCAAGGCTGGGACCTCCATGAGTTTAGGTCCAAAAATCCCACAGAGCACTTTGGTTAACCACAGTTTTCGAAGTCCTGCAACATGACCAAATAGAACTCTGGGTGCTGTGTGCCTGTTCACAGCCAGACTACTCAACGCTGTTTCCTTCACTGAGGGCTATTTCTGTTCTAAGATTTCAAAACACCCAGCTGTTTCAGAATTTTGATGGATATTTTCCCCGCTTCCCACAGCAGCTTTCGCATCTGTACGCTCCCTTCCTGTAAGCTTTGCTTGTAGCTTGATTTAGAACAATTTTAGCACAAACTTTTGAAAAAAATTGAGGCAAATTTCAATCTGCAAGTCTTAGAAAGTTATGTCCTTCCAAGGACATAAGATGGTTTTGTAATACATGCTACAGTGCGTAGTTTACAGGGGTTATCATGACTGTAAGCTTTACCCTAGGGAGGTTCACACTGAGCATTTCTCTGCCCATCTTCTATCATCATCACTGCTAAAGGAGTACACTGGAGAACATACAGAAGAAAAGCATCTGCATTCTGAACGTACCAAAACACCTAGATTGCATCTAAATAAGGATGACTAATAACCTTTTGTCAGCTCAGGAACTTCAAATGTTATATATAAAGCAATAATCATGACAGTAATCATAATCATCAAAAGTTTCTAGAATTTTTGATAGATATGCAAAAGAAATTTGTACATAGTCATACTTCTTTAAAATTCAAATGTCCATTATTAAACGCATTACTGTTGTCACTTAAAGTAAATCAGATACTGCTTTCCAAGTCAGCAAAGCTTTCAAATGACATAAAAAAACTGTTCCTAACACTAGCATCTGCAAAGCTTGAGACCAAATGAGCAGTTCAAAGCTCACTAACTGATGCAAAATGCTACTGCAAAATGAATTACTTGTGTCAGCACATCAACCTCCCTACCTTCCCACCTCAGCCTCTGTTCCGATGCCCAGCTCCAAGAAGACAAAGGAAACCACTAAGACCAATAGCTCTGAAACGGGACCAGCAAAGCTCTGGCTCGCTTGGCAGCAGTAAGTGCATCTCTGCTTTTTAATCTGGTCCCTTTTAAAACAGGAAGGCTCCAAAATCTACTAAAGAACTGGAAGGAAAATCCATGAAAGCCACCAGTGCCTTTGTACTGCATGGTCTTTGTTATAGCAAAATTTTCCTTTTAAAGGGAAAGTCCTAAGCTTCTTTCCACAAATCACCACCCCAAAACATCACCTGTGATTTCAATGGTCTTCTAATCGCACTAGTTTATGGAAACCCCAGCTTTTGGCTCAGAATTACATAACTCTATTTCTGGATTCGGTGCTAATCCAAAACCAGTCAGATTTGTTTTGCAAGCTGATTTGCAGGTTTAAATTTTCAAGTCCTTTAAGTAAATCTTACAGGTTTTAAAAAGCTACATATATAGTGGTGTTGATGTAAGCAGCAAAAAGTGCAGCCTAATTCCAAGCAAGTATTTACAAATAGGACTTAGGAAAAAACATATATACCTACTGAAAAATGCTTGAATTGGTATAAGACTAGCAGAAACGATGTTTCCAGAAGATCTGGGTGTAACCACAGGTCAAAAGACATGCCCAACATTGGCAAGTTGTTGTCAGCATCAGAAAAAACAGTTGTGTTTTTTATGGGCATGGTACTGTGGGAAAAACCCTCTTTCCCACAGTGGATGCTGCAGCTGAAAGGTCACCATTAAGATGCAAATTTTTACAAAACATTGCTTAGGATAGTTCTCATAATTCAGAGGAAGAGATAAGATGGGCAACATATCTTCTTATAAATACTTCTGTTCAAGATGTAGCAATGACTAAAGGAACTATGATTATTTTTTTTTTAGCATACTGGAAAAATGAAAATAATTGATTAAAATAGTTACCAACATACGGTGTGATTTTTTACAAATGTTCCAGTACATCTGCCAGGGAAGTGAGTTGTAGCTTACTAAAATTTGATGATACAAGCTATCTGCCAAGAGATGAGCAGCAAACGTGGGAAAACAGTTTCTGAGTCAATACCGCAATGAGTTTCAACTTTAAAGGGTACACTTAATTAATACAATAATAATCATCATCAACAAAGCCTTTGTAGCTTGGTGAAACTTCTCACTCTTTCTCAGGTTAGCCTCTGGCTGTTCCTGCAGCGTACTTCTGTTATGCTTCTCAGTTGCCCTTCCAAAGCACTTTTCCATTTGCTAAAACTTCTCCAATTGTTTTTTATCTTCTCGTTATGCTAGTCAGCAATGCTGCTGTGTATCCAATAGCTTAAAGGGACTTAAAAGTTTCTATTAAGTCAAATAAAACCTATAGCTCAAAAATAATTATCTAAAATCCCCCAGAATGTTTTGCTATGAATCCTTTTTTCCTTTTTAAAAAAAAAAGTCAATAGATAGCACACTGAAAAAAGAGCTGGCCCTCTTGCTTCTTCATAACTTGATATTGACAGCATGGATCAATATACCCTACAGGCTAATAATGCAGAAAACCCACATAATTTATACATAAATGCTGAACAAAAGGCTAAACAGTGTATGTTTTTCATATCAGAACTATGAGAGATTTTGTTTTGGTACTCTAAGTAACAGTATATTGCCCTGTCATCCTAGATTTTAAGTCAATGTCAAGCTGGCAGCACACCAAGGGAGAAGACCTTCTGAAAAAGCAGGCTGGACTTCAGCCACTTGCATCCTTCCCCTTGGGCGTTCTGCTGCTTCACTGCAGCGAGAGGTCTGGGAAATGGGGCTGCCATCGTGGTGGCACTGGAGCAGAGACAGCAAAGGGGGCCCAAACCTGCTGGCTCCTTCCAGGAGCACCTGGGAGCGAACTTGTTTCTCATAGGGTGAGACACTTGGGCTCCCTTCCTACCACAAGCATTAACCTCCTCCCATCAGCCTGTGCAGGATTAAACCAATGAGAAGAAGCAACCACAAGATGACAAGGAGGTGGTCACTGCATCCCACCTGGTTGACTACTGTTTCTGGAAAGGTGCATTTACAGCACCGTGTTAAGGCTTCTCAGTGACCACCACTTAACAAAAAGCAGTACCACACCTGAGTCCCTGACCCAGGGCGCTGCTCTCCAACTATGGAAAACACAGCGAGGACAAAAAGTTTTCTTTCACACACATTATGGTCCACATACGCTAGTAAAGTATGCACTACCTTGTCTGTATACAAGTACCCCTTGTAAGTGCATCCCTTTGGATTTTGGTCTGTGAGGCTCCATAAGCAAGTACGAGGACAATGAGCAGATGGACCTTCCATATACAGTTGGTTTTAGGAGTTAGGCACTATCTCAGAAACATATGCCTTATTGATCTATGCTCCAACTCTTGCATCAAACCAGAGGATAAATAGTTCAAGCAAGCCCCTAGCTTTAGACAAGCAGCCAGTAAGCAGCATTTTCTTCCCCCCCGGCACCAGCCAGATGCAAGGAAGCACACAAAGCATCACAAGAAAGTCTGATCCTGAATCCACCTACTCCCCATCAAATACATGGAAGGGTTCTGTGGCCACGATGGCAGAGCCAACAGCAGCACTGAAGCGACTTGGTTTTCCTCACCTGCTTTCTGCGCCTTTGCTACTTCCACTTAGTGAAAACTGTGTGGTTAACATACCTAAGGCTTGGCAGTGCAGTAACAAATAGGAATTATCCATACCTCCCACTTGAAAGGTAAATAAAAAAAATACTGAATCCCTTGATAAGTGAAAACTTAGTAACAATTTATATTTTACAAAATATGTACTTCCCAAAACGTATAGATTTCTTCCATTTCTTTAAGCATGCAGAAGTCTCAAGAGAAAAATCAAGCTGCCAGAAAGCACATCAGAGGATCATTTTGCAAAGTATGAGCCAAAAAAAAATAACCACTTCTCACGCTGGTTAAAACCAAATAAATGCAACAGAAAAAATTAGGAATTAGGAAAAACGAGGTAACACAAAAAAATAAGAAAACTAATGTAGTTAAATCAATGCCACCACACTCCTCGTATGAAAAAGAATCAGTGGGAACTGTTCTAACCACTTTCCTCTTGTCAGTTGCCTGCATTCTGCCTACAGTCCTTCCTTATAGGAAGATCCGTTTCCCTTCTGCCTGTCTAGGATCCTTCCAAGTTGAAAATTAATGCCTGAGATTTTTTGATAATGTAGTTTTTTTAACCATCCTCTACTTCAAATCATGATTTCCTCTGTCAAGTAATCCTAAAACAAAGAAAAAGGCCAGATTTCTACTATTCATTATGTTCCAGATCTGCAAACCACACCCTCTCCATCGCCTGCACATTCACCTGGGCGTTTGCTTACTCATGCGAAGCTACCCTAAGGTTCAGCTCCCTCGCTTCTGCTGCGGGCTTGCTGTCCGCTATCAGCGTTCCCCTCTGCAGCAAACAGGGTTTCCAGCAAGCAGAGAGGAATCTGCGCGGAGAAGACATCGGTTTTGCTTTTCTTTCATTATCAGCACTCTGAAAGGTCTGCAGAAGCTCCAGATGTATTCCTGTAATAATCCCACACAGCCCAATAAGCAAGAAATAAAATACCTGGTGAATGCAAGTTTGATCGGCAACTTGCAGAAGTGCACGACGCAGCATCCACTGACACTCTGCCAGATGGGCACCTGAAATCACGCGTCCGATACTGTGTATCACAGAAATATGTTCCTCCTACCCACCCTTCATCAAGGCTGTGGGGTCCACAGCTAATTAACAGGCAGTGTCCTGCCACACTTCCATACTGCACTCACACTTGCCAGACCTGCTGCTTGCTGGTTTTAGCAGTGTTTATTCCCAAAGAAACCAGCTAGATTTCACCAACAGTGCAAACCATAACCTGCGACTGTAGTGTGTACAGAGTATTATTTTCAGTGAACGAGCTTCATTTACTTGAGGTGAAAACCACGTGATAATCACTTAAAAAAAAAAAAAAAAGTCTTACAGAAATCACAACTCTAAAGGGCATAGATGAAGGACAGATTTATCCTTCTGTAACGCTGAGTGGGTGGAAAAAGCTGTATGTGCTTTCAACTGAAAATGTCCAGCCCTTCCGAGTTAGGGAAGCGGATTGGTAAATGGAAAGTTTCGGCTTTATGTGCCATCAGGTGGCTCTGGTTGGATGGACACCCCCCCACACACACAGCTGACGATAGGCTGCTCCGTCTGTTTTCCAACTGCGTTCCCTACCGATAAGGGAGAGGACAAAGCGACGCAGATGAGATGAGTACAGCCTCCCCCAATCATCAACAGGTCTTTGTTACCTGCAGACAAGACCTATCATTTCACTGATAGCACAGTAACATAGATGCGAGGGGGGGAAAGCTCATTGAAAGTATAATGCTATAAATCCTTATGATTTATGCTAAAATAAGTGACTGACAGCTCCTCTGAGGCTCTGTTTTGATTTAATGGGCTCCTCACAGACACAGCTTTTTAAATTTCACAGACGCCTGTAGCCAGCCCAAGTACTGGCAACTGCCTCCTGCTGTAGGAGGATGAGCTGAAGCAGATGTGCACTTTCACCAACGGGAGAAATCAGCATCACCTTCGTTTCTGAAAGTTTTGTCTTTGCCTGCCTTTCTTAACCAGTACGCTGAAAATTAACAGGTGCGCCAGCAGAACAAACTGCAAACTCCACATAAAAAGAAAGAATTAACGTTACACAGACTCTTATTCAATGGTGAAACACAGACACGTGGATATGGAAACATGTAAGGCTGGTGTGACTTCAGTGCCCGTCATTTCTACTTGAGGATATTACTGACATGTGCGATGGTATGAAATGCTGCCAAATATCAGAGTCTGTTTCCACCTCATATGTATTTATACATGTACGTGCATATATAAGCTAGCATCTGATGTGCTATTACTTTCCTTCCTTGCATGAATTCTTTGTTGTTTTTACAAAAAAACCCCCACCATTGCTTAAAATAATGCTGCATATATAAAACAATGGTGGAAAGGATATTACCACTGCAGCGCAAATCTGGTGGATGGGCTCACAGCTTACAATGATTTTCCAATATAATATACCATTAGAGCATATAGGTATTGTCCAGTTATTGAACAAATCGCTGTAAGTCTCAGCTGCCCTTTGAAGAAAACCATTAAGGGTTAGAAAATGCAAAGTATGGTTCCTATTAACTTTTTAAATTAATATATGAACTACTTTCAAGAATTTTAAACTGTAGGCATTTCTTTCTGCAAATACAGTGTTGCTATAAAGTTTAAAAGCAGCAGCATACCTTGCAAGGCCTATCTGTAGTTCCAAAAAGGGTACCAAAGTGTACTGTAAGGCCGTGCAAGCAGAAGCAATACGGAAATTCGATCTTTCAAATATCTATGCACATATTTATCTTCAAGAAAAAACAGTCCCACAGCATGAGGACGAGGGCATAAAACATCAGCATTACTACTAGAAAACACTTATGGTGACTAGGCTTCCCTCCCTGTTATTATACGTATTGTTGCAGCTTCCTGAAAGTCCAGGACCCCATCCATAAGATAATAAAGAGGCACGATCGACTGATTGCTCAGGAACCCAGCCTAGACCAACCTTCAGTGGAGCACTTCAGGACCCCCGCGGAGCCACCATTACATCCAGAGTGTAACCCCTGCTCAATGAACCCCCCGACTCCAGGCATGCAGCATGCACCTCCGCCACAAATAAAACCCTGTGCGTGGTTTGTAGGGACAGAGAAACTTTGACTACCTGGGTAATGCACTAAACTGGATTTAGGGAATGCGTTCGCTGCATGCCACTCGTTTTGACATGGTCCTGAACAGCAGTATCAGAAATGATAGCGGCCGCACAGGCTTGGATGCTTGGAATTTTAGATTTCGATGCGAGTGGTTGAGTAAACAGCAATTCCTTCAGAGTAGCCCGCCTCAGTTAGATGTGTGGCTTCCAGCACAGAGCGGCCACACTTATGCTGTCATTGAAAGGCTCTGGAAACACATATCTTGGTGTGAAAGTCGGCCGCTTTCTCTAAATACCTGTCAGAAGTTCTTTGCGGAGAAGGCAATCGTGTTTTAGATAGCATGACAGCTTCTGCAGTGCATTATGCTCTTGTAAACTGCATTAATGCCCAACTGAACTTTTAAGTATGGTTCAACATGCTGTTTTGACCCACATATTTGGGCCGTAATTATCAATTTTCTTATCTAGGCGCTGCTGCCACCAATATCGCCATTTCTCCCTGCGCAGGAACACAGAAGACAGGTCTCCCAAGTTGTTATTTTGGTTTGTGGCAGGAGTTTTTACCTGTACACTGCTAGTTATCGATTTTTTTGACACTAACCATGTACTTGGAGTGTTACCATTTTGCAACAACCATCGAAGACAAGGCGTTTGCTATATAGCCCTTATGTTGGCCAAGCACACAAGCTACTGCAGTGCCAGGCTGAAGCAGATCACCTACTGAAGGGCAAAGCCTTCATGCACATCTTTATACCGCAGTACCACAAAGTAAATGAGAGGTACCTTACTTCTTTCCTAAGAGCCATCTTGTGCTTTCTGCAGAGAAACGACACTCGTACAGGGCCCAGCAAGGGACTGCTTCAGCTTTCGGTGACTGGCTCAGGGATGCTTTTAAGTCAGTCACAAGTTGTCCTGCTGCCTTGTGGCTCTGAAAGCCATCATGTCCGAGGGGACTCCTGGAGCACTGACTACCTACAACCCTTCCTAACCACTACTCTGTGTCAAGAGGAATGTGACTGTGCTGGGTACCTGGCAGAAAACACTTCCGAAAGGACAAAACAATCTCACAGCTACTTCAAGCCATACCTCAGAGTCGGGAGGAGTGCTAGGATGTCTCAGTGGGGCAAAGGACCTGGCCCCTAAAGACAAAAACTTGTTATTCTGTCTTTTGTGAGGAAGCGGGATGATTTTTAATAGTCTCCAGCTTCTGTAAAAACATGCACTAATTAGCACACATATTTTAAAAAATGTTCCTATATCTAATTATTCTGAAGAAATTCTGAAAACTAATTATTAGTTCTGGAATCCTTTTTCCTTTTTGGAGCCAGATGGTGCCCTCCCTAAAAACACGAAGGCTAGAGAATTATTTATGTGAGCTTTGACCATGTCTGAACAGCTCCGGGAATGATGTATGTTTTTAATGCCATGATACTGACAACAAGACTTTTTACTCTAAATTAATGGGAAACAAATGTCGCACGGTGAAGATAAAAGTGACTTTGCAAAGTTTAATCCTTTAGAAGTTGCCTTTTTTAAGAGACCAAGGTCCTTGCAGAAATGTCAGTATCAGCTTGTCTGACAGAAACAGAGGGATGCCACGGCACGTGCGTGTGCTCATGACACGTGCATAGTATGTGTGTGTGTGGGGGGGAAAATCAATAGTTTTGGGATAACATATCTAATTTTATGTTAGTCTTGATTGGGTCTCACCAAAAAAAACCACTCCACCCCAAAACCCCACCACACAAAACCAACCAGCCAACCAGAATAAACCAAGCCATCCTCCAGTAAAGTAGCTGCTGCCTTTAGTTTCTCATAGGTACAAATCAGCCTTGTAGGCTGATTTGCTTTTTTAAACTTTTTTGAATATGCATTTTCCCCCCTTAAATGCATCAGATATGCAAATTTAGTCTGAAAGATAGATGTTCACAGCCTAAACCAAATCCACAGAATTAAGTGACAGCAGTGAAGAGGCTGGGTTTTGAGACCCAATGCAGGCACCAGATGTAGCCCCCCCGGAGCAGGGCTTCAGCGCAGCCCCTGCTCACCAGCTGGTCCCCCTGGTCATTCCTTTCTGCCAGAGCAGGAGGGGGACATTTGAACAGGAATCCGCAGCTTCTGCGCACAAGGGCTGTGAACCTGGACCTTCAGAAACAGCGGTCAAAGGTATCCTTTTACAAGAAGTCAGTAAGAGCCTAAAAACATTAAACTTCCCACTTACAGATTCCTGTTTTCACCAAGGGATCTGAATGCAGTTTCCCATGAACATACTATTATACTTGTTTTAAAACAACAGCAAAGCAAAGGCCCGCAGACACCCAACACCTTGCCCACCATGGGTGAGGAGGGCTGCCAGCTGCAGCAGAGCTGCGATGGGTAGGAAGAAAACGTGGACAGTTGGCACAAAGAAGCTTTGAGTTGGGTGACAGACTATCAGGCTGCAGAGCTGTAAGAGGGTTTCTGCAGCAGCGTTCATGTTACACCCTTGGCATTACCCTAAGACACTGTTTAATAGGCATCTTGTCTCTGCTTTAAGGCTGAAATACCAACAAGTCCCTAAAAGTAGCTTCACACCTACACCTGCCTCCTGTGCACCAACAGCTGCTCCATGAAATATTTTTCCTCTCTAGACAGTCCACATATGTATCTGAAATTGGCTGCTGCAGTATTGAAATGAGTCCAACATGAAATTAATATCCATCATAGAATCATAGAATGGTTTGGGTTGGAAGGGACCTTAAAGATCATCTAGTTCCAACCCCCCTGCCATGGGCAGGGACACCTCCCACTAGACCAGGTTGCTCAAAGCCCCATCCAACCTGGCCTTGAACACCTCCAGGGATGGGGCCTCCACAACTTCCCTGGGCAATTTGTTCCAGTGCCTCACCATCCTAAGAGTGAAAATTTTTTTCCTAATATCTATTCTAAATCTACCCTCTTCCAGTTTGAAGCCGTTACCCTTCGTCCTATCACTATATGCCCTTGCAGAAAGTCCATCTCTAGCCCGTCAGATACTGGAAGACTGCTATAAGGTCTCCCCAGAGCCATCTCTTCTTCAGAATGAAGAACCCCAACTCTCTTAGACTGTCTTCATAGGAGAGGCGCTCCAGCCCTCTGATCATCTTTGTGGGCCTCCACTGGACCTGCTTCAACAGGCCCATGTCCTTCTTATGTTGAGGGCTCCAGAGCTGGACGCAATATTCCAGGTGGGGTCTCAAGAGAGTAGAGTAGAGGGGCAGAATCACCTCCCTTGACCTGCTGGCCACGCTGCTTTTGATGCAGCCCAGGATATGGCTGGCCTTCTGGGCTGCGAGCGCACATTGCCGGCTCACGTTGAGTTTCTCACCAACCAACACTCCCAGGTCCTTCTCCTCAGCGCTGCTCTCAATCCATTCTCTGCTCAGCCTGTATTTTTGCTTGGGATTGCCCCAACCTTGCACTTGGCCTTGTTGAACTTCATGATGTTTACACAGGCCCATTTCTCCAGCCTGCCTAGGTCCCTCTGGATGGCATCCCTCCCCTCCAGCATGTTGACTGCTCCACACAGCTATTTACAAAAAAATAAAAATTCCTCAATATAGTAAGTACTCTACAATCAAAACAAGGCACCTTAAATCAAGCTGCATGCCTCTGAGTAGGTTTTAATTATCTAGATTTATCTTAGGTACACATCATTTCTTTCACATTAAATTTTAATATGAGCCATTTTGTACATATAAAAATATTAAAACATATTTTCTTCTCAAAATGACTAAAATGTGATAAAAGCCCACACAATACTTCCCTTGCCTTGATGTTTTCAAGAGAGTACCATATGGCTTGTCTGAATCCCCTCAACAAGAGGTTTCCTGAATTCAACACTAATTTGATTTGGCAACTCCTTCTTTAGAAAATGTAAATTCCCATAACATATTTTAAATTATATTCTATCTAACAAAACATTGCTTCCTTGTCATAAGTACAAGCAAGCTTTTACACATTTTTCATTTTCATCACGAAGGTAAATTCTTCATCTTCTAGAACTGGCAGTAGTATTATTTTCAAACATAGTATCTCTGAACATTATTAATAAAGTAATACTTTATATGTGCCTCAATGCCTCCCCTATATCTCACAATATTAGGCACTCCAAAGATCTGGAGTACGTGGTAATCTCTTTCCTACACAGCCATGCAACCTAAGTAAGAAAGAAAAGCAAAGGAGGAGAAGAGCCTTATTGAAAACCCTTTTCTTCTACAAAGGCCAGGCACGCAGCATTTGGCAAGATGACTACTTTGGGCTGGGTTCTCCACAGCCCTGCTACAGAAGACCATCCTTCCTAGGACTTGTCTCACAGACCAACACATAAGAAAATCAACAACTAAAGGCGTTTCTGAAGAAATCAGCTTATGGGCCCAAATAAAATGCAGTAAAATATTCTGGTTTTGTCCTGGATTTCACACCAGGCTGAAATCACTTCTTTATTTCTCAGGATGGAAACAACAGCTACAACAGAAATTGCTATTTAGTTACGCTTCAGAGAACAATGTAGTTTGTCATCATAGGATGCTTCTGTACTCCTAAAAATAACTGGAATACAGTTAGTATGATACACCTTCTTTAGAGCTGTGTTAGAGGCTTTTCTTTCCACCTAAGGAAAATGAAGCTTACGTGATTGTGCTGCTCAGGGTACCCCCACAGGAAGCCAATGGGTTAAGAACTTGACAATTTCCATTAAAGTTTCACAGGGAAATAGATGATACTTCATACCCAGAAGTGCCATGAAGCTGGGGGTGGGGGGGAAGATAGTTCAGAAAAAGGCTGAAAAACAAGCTTAAATTGACAGGCTACGAGAGCATCCACCCTGTGGAGAAGTTTGCAAGGCTTCCAGGAGAAGACAAGCTTCCACAGGAACCTCCACCAGCTTCATCTCCAGAGGACACACTGACGGGCATGAAGTCACGGAAAAAATAGCCATTATTAGCTCTACTGGCTCTTGTTTACTTAGTTACCTCTCTGTACCTCTATTTTCTGAGGAGGAGGGTAACCTGGCACCAGCTGTCAGGTTGCACAGACGTTGCTCTCAGGGAGGCAGGCACCCAGGAACGTCACCCTCAGTGTAATGCACCAGCAGCAAGAAGATTGAAGAGAGCATCAACCCCCTCCCCAGTATCCGAAGTAGTTGCCCAGCTGTAATGATCCTTAACAGACACGGTGAGCTACGATTGTAGACCCGTTTTACTACCCCCAGCTATTAAGCGACAAGATAGTGGTGGCAGAGGTATCACTTCATTAATGCTATTATTTGAAAAGCAGGAAAACAACATGAAAACAGGTCTTCCACCCCAAAGAATTCAGAGGGTGCAGCAGATTTGCTGTATCAATGCAGAATCCTAACTAATTTTACAGAAGCAATTCTAATTAGGCAGGAAATGAAGAACAGTTCCTTTCAGGCTGGCTGAAAGAACAGTGGATTGATTTAAATCAAATCACTGATTTTAATCATGGATTTAAATCAACCAAGCAGGACACCTTGATTTAGCTCATCAACTTTAATCTTGTACTTTTTTCTTTTTTTACTAATGAAAGCTCATTCATTTTGTTAAGGTAATGTAGGGAATTGTAAAAAGCACACACTTTATGTTAAAATGGATTAAAATTTTTATTCTCACTCAACATTGATGACTTGTGACTACAAAGCTTGAGCTAACTGATTTTTTAACGGAGTTAAAAAGCATCACTTTTAAAAATCATTCAAATTTGAAAGCTCATACATGAAACACATTGTAAATTATCTAGAGATTGTAATAAAACTGGGCCTTGATAAATATGAAAGATTTCTGCTAAAACTTCTAAAATTATTTAGGTAAAACACCTTAAACTTGCAACATCATCGACTTTAATCTATTCGTGTCAAAGAACATTAGGGCCTGGTAAAAGGTAATACATTACGTTATTTAGGGACACCTATCAATAGTATGAATCGTATGAATCCTGATACTACTCAGCATTCTCTTAAAAAAAAAAAAAACAAACACAGTAAAAAGCTGTCAAGATACTAATGTGGCTGCTGTTAAAAAAAAAAAAAAAAACCAACAAAAAAAAGAGGAAAGTGTTGGTGCTGGGATCGTAACGCCGAACTAGAGTACTTCAAATATGAGACAGAAATCCTGACAAGATGCTACATGGAAAGAAAAAAAAAGCAGCTTCATAATGTATTGTGTGGAAAAATAATCCAAAGCCAGTGTCAGCAGAAAGGAAGAGGGCATGTACGGACAGTACTCGTGCTGGAAAAGACCCGAAGGTGACAGAAGAGCCGAGCGGATTTCATGTGTAGGTACTTGTAATACAATGTGGCAGCAGTGTAGGCAATAACAAAGTGTATTACTAAGAACGAAAGAAAGAGACATTAAAATGATTTAAGGGATTTTTCAGGAGAGTGGGCCGATAGACACATTATATCTGACACATCCAAGCATTACCAGAGTACCAGGGCATTAGTGTTTCATTCAACATTGTTTCCTTTTTCCCTTTACTTAAAGCCTTGACAGAGACAAAAGTTACCACAAAACACTCGTTTTGTACCAACACACACCAAACCAAACTTCTCCATATAAAACTTTGCAAAGCATATACTAAGTTACATGACTAAACACAAGACAAAAGTGCACAAATCTTGTAGGCGAGTAATACTGCATTTTAATTGTACGTACAAATCTGACTGGTTTTGTTAGGGAAAAGTTCCTGATACAAAATACCAACTCTTAATCCTTAGGAGCTACTATTTAAATCTTCACCAGAGTGCTAAGGCTCTGCTAAAAATGAGCAATGGAAAAATGGTGACGCTTTATTCATTAGTCCTTCCCTCGGTAGGCATTCAAAGCAGCAGACTCAGAGCTGCTTATTTCCATGTCAATGTCTTAAGCGCCTTTCCCTACTCCCCTTGGCTCTGCAAAGCTTTGACAGAAAGCTGGGGACGGAGCCCATCCCAAATCATTCTGAGCCAAAGCAAACCTAAACAAAACTTACAATCCCCCCCGCAAAAGATTAAATATGTTTGATTTGTTCAGCCATATTCCACCTCAGCAATCTCTGAGGATAATTTTTCCCCTTTTACTGTTTTTGAATAAGAAAAGATTTACATTTGAATTTGAAATGTTAAGATAACTTTGTGGTACTTTTGCTTGTAAACTATGGGAACCCGAAGCACAAAGTGGCAATCTGCTAACCAAGACAGATGCAGTGATTCTGCTTTTTTGCCTTTTTTTTTTTTCTTTTAACACACGAAAGAAAAGTACTTTTTAAACACCACTTGAAAGCACACAAGTGATAAGAACAGTCAATCCAGAAGGAATATTCAGAAGAAAAAAAACCAAGCTACAGTGGGTAAATGATGAAGATTTAACAAAAATTCCAGATTGTTGGCCTTCGGCGTACATATGTCAAATAAAGTACAGCTTAAACGGCAATGCGGAATTTCTTCTGCTTTACGATTAGGAGCTTCAGCTATTTAGTTTTGTGTATTTGCTTGGGAGATAACTTTCTGAGGGCCAAGCTACATAATCTATGCACTAGCGGGACTCTAGGTAATTGAAGTTATCTACTTGGAGCTCCAAGAGGTTAATAGAAGAACACAGCTGCGCGTTGATTTGTTGGGTACCACAGCCTTGGAGGGTTGAAGACTATGCAGACGTGCAACAGAGAAGCTTTGCAACGTACTGAATAGCTCCACCTTTCATGTAACAACAATGCATAACTGTGGCAAAAGAAACGCACTCCACAATCATGGGTGTGATGCCAGTTAAGAGCAAAAGTGGTGGCACCAGGAGATAAAATAAGCTGTATTAACTACCACCAGTGCTAGTGTATTAGTCTCCAAGTGTCTTTTGCACAGTATCTCCTCTCCCCTGCACCCCAGTAGGATTATATGTTCTCCAGACATGTTTTTGAATGCTGGATTTGTTTATGTCACCCCCCAAAGTTATAAACCAAATCCGTGTAATTTGGTATGTATAGTTCAACCTTGGTTTCCCCTTCCAGCAGACGGGAGAGAGGAAGGACCGAAAAGCTCTCTCAGTGTCAACACTTCACTTTCTCCTCTCAGTCTGCACATCTGCGTCTTTTAAAATTACATGTTTCAACTGAAAGTAAATACTCAATGCATTCAAAATCTTGAAAAAAACATACTATCTATCCCAAGAAAGCTTCCATAAATCACACTATTACAGCAGGACAATGAAACTGGTTCAAACGCTATTTCTCAGGGCACTGAAGACACCTCACGAGATACTCTATCATCTCATCTTAAACACAAATTTATCATACAAACAAGAAAAAAAGATAATCAGAATGCACACCTACACCGCTTGTGAACCTCAGCCTGTACAAGCTCCTCTGACAGCAGGAAAGCTGCATAGTCTTATAGCTGATGAATGCATCTTTTAATTCATATGTTTATTTTTTTAAAATGATTAAGCTTGCTAAAATTATCTACTAAAGAGAAAAAACATCAAACCTTTTGGTAACCAATAAATCCCTGACAAATAAAGAGCATCTATTGGGTAAAATAATAGCTATTTGAGCTGGTTTTAGCTTATCTAGCTGGATACACCTATGCTAGCTGCTGTAGTCAATGCAAAGCGAGGACAGACTTTTCCCCGTTCTCCATCAGAGTCACAACTACTATGCATAGTCACTTATCATAACAGAAACACACCCTTAGGAATAATTACTAAAAAACACCTTACTCTGTACTTTTCACCAGATATTACTTTGCAGATCAATTCAAAGCATAAAAGCCAATGATAAGATAAACTATGGACATAGCTGTTTTCTCTGTGGAAGGACACTTGACCTGGTTTCCTGCCTCTTCCTTATTTCTTCTATTCATCCGTCAAAAAAACAAACCCACTCTTGTCTTCTGGATACAGGTGCTGGAGCAGAGTGAAGTGTATATTATCAAGCAGCCTTTTGGCTCTGTTGTATTCAAAGGAGCAGTACGCTAAGGATAACACTCGTAAAAATTTTCTTTTCTACATAACTTCACATTGTAATTTTAATGACGAACACATTTAAACAGGTATCTTCAGTCCTGTGGCTTTTTAATCCTAGGTAAATTTTTTTTATTAACTGCCTACATATTTATGCATTAAAACCTGGATCTAACAAAAATAAAGTCTTCTGCATAATTCTTTCCTGAGAATTATGGTTCATCACCTTAACTTGTGGTTTATCTCTCACCAAACACAGAATGCATCGTTTCTTATCTTCATTCTTTACAGAGGATATGCCATCGTAAATAGAGTTTACATTCTCCCATGATAACAGTTGCTTATAAACAAGCAGATGAAATTATTTCCATTTATAACACGTTTTGCTGGTAAAAAAAAAATCCACATGAAAGGAGCTGTATAAATGTGAAATTATATTAAAGCACACATTACTTCTAGCAGGAAAAACAAAATCAACTAAAAAAAAAAAGAAAATTCAAGTAGAGCTTATTAGCATTACACTGAATATTTTAGGCCAAATACTAGATCTTTGATAGTTGGTTTTTGCATAAAGACAAATATTTTTAATTGTAAGATTTACACATTCAGTTTTAAAATAAATGCAAGTGTAATCTTTTTTTAATATTGAAGCTCTAGCTGTCATCTTTAAGGAGGCATAACTTTAAAATTTATGTCTGGTATGAGCTGGAGTCAACATACCTGGTTTTAAAATAAAGTTACATTGCAAATAATAGGTTCAACATTTCACAGGTATATATGATATATTCCCAGATTTTGAGTGATTTAAATATACATGCCATTAAGTGTACTCTTCCTGCCCTGGCTACAAAATTTTATAAGCTTACTATCCTGAAAAAGATAGTGTTGCAAAGACTTGAAAATTTAAATTTTTGCGTAATTCACTACTTGTGGGCTGGAAACCTAACAGCACTTCTATTCTAGACAGTCTATTCTGTCACTTGCTTTTGCTACTGTTGAAAAACCACATTTGTGACCAGGTTGTGACTGTTCCCCTCCCTGACACCAGTGTAAAACAAGAGAAGGGAACCAATTCAGCTGTTCCAGGGCAACCAGTTTGGCAAGTGAATTTTCTGGTTTACTAAGAACTTGATGCAATCCTGCAGAACCCTACATATAACTAAGCAGAGGCCTATAAAGATGCCAAATCTTTGATCTATTAGGATTCAGTCATTATTCTTTCAGCTACAAATTCCAGTAAGATATCACAGAAGGCGGAATAAAATAATATGAAAGATTCAAACCAGAAGATGAAGATGAGACTCATCAAAATATTAAGAAGCTGTTGTATGCACTCAACTAAAGAAAAAAAAAAATTAGATAGAGATTTTATACTTAGGCTTTCTGGAAAGAGAAAGTGGGTTAAATGTAGGGTACATATGTACCTACACACCTATTCATGTGTATATGTGATCACACTATAAATATGAACTGATTTCACTGGAAAATTTCCTTTTCTAACACTCACGTATTGCTGAAGCTTCAAATACAATTAAAAAGAAAAAAAAAAAGGAACAGGTTAGTGAACTCATTACAATTTCTTGAGATTTCAGCCTTCAAGTTGCCCCTTTAAATGCACGAAGAGAGATGAAACGCAATAGTTGTGGCTTCAGGTTCTGATCTCAGTTGCAGCTGTATAAATTGCTGAAATTTAAGAGTTGTTCCAGATCCATACTAGAGCAACTGACTCCGCATTTTGAACATCATCATGTAGATTTTTAAAATCGTAGTGGAAAATTTTGTTAGGGCCACCAAAACGAAATATTAAAAGCCAATCACTTCAAATCCAAACGTCCTTGCCTCCCTCTCTGCTCATGCCAGTGAACCCCCCGCAGCACTATCTTCCATGCTCTTTCTAAATTAATTCTCTTAAGCACCAGCCAGTTTTCATGTAAAGCAGGGAGAAAGACTTTATGCAAGCCAAACACCTTAATTTGAAAGATTTATTGCTAGGAAAATTATACGTTCTATATCTAGACTAACAAGCAGAGTATCAACAGAAAGTCACAACCGATCTGTGAATATTACAGAAAGGAAGGTCTTTTGGCTACAGATCTGAACAAGGAACAAGGACAAACATTCTTGTTCTGACACCAAAAACCAAATCATTGTGCATGCAGCACTGCAAGCAAAATGCTTTCAAACCTATTTTTTTCTAAAACCAACTCTGTAGTATTTTGTGATTAAATAATAATACATTCTATTAAAAAATCATTATTCTGTTAGTACAGTAAAATGATCTAACACTTGATCACTGATGCATGCAGTTCAGGTTTTCATGAAACATCTAGTTTTAAACTCTGCTACGTTAAACACTGAGGCTGCATACTCGACAAATGATGACAAACTATTCTGGCATAAAGGCAAATACTTGTATTTCATTAACGTAAAACAATTGAAGTACTTTCTATATCATTAGAGTTTCAGTATAAAGGACACAATACAACCAACTCATAACAAACCATCCATAAAGTAGTCCCAAGTCAACATGCAGAAAACAACATATCCCCAAAATTAAGAGCTTAGCAGTAGTAGTAGAATGGTGACACCCACGGTGCATCACAGAAATGGAGGAGAAATAAGAAAATACAAAGGAAAGAAATCTTGTGTGAGAACTCATGTTTTAATAGGGTTAGGAAAATGGTGAAGCTCCTCAACAGGGAAACTCTTCACTAAGTTTAAGAAAATAACTTTTTAATTGCTAGCCATGAAGAGTTTGCGACTGCTCAGTACATCTACCTACTGTAGTCACCTGTGCCTTAGGTCTGTCTGCTTTCAACTGCACACACTTTAGATGCTGTGCATGTCATCTGAGAAAGTTTCCAGTTTGGAGAACCGCTCTTTATACAGCCCTCTAGGCTCGTCTAAGTGTAGCTCAATGGTTAAAACTCAAGATCTTCCCTCACAGCTTATCTGCTATGCTCACAGCTTGCCTACTATGCTCATAGTTCTTCCTACCTACAGGGGTTTTAGTTACCCAAACAACATATGGAATTAAAAGATTACTAAGCTATATAAGGAAAACTTAAAAAAAAAAATAAAAAAAAAAAATCAAACTCCCAGTCCTAAGTATTTTACAGTAAGAAATTTAGGTGAATCAAGACACAACCAATTCTTATAGATCGTGAAGCAGGTTGGAGCCATCCCGTAACATCCTTGAAGATCAAAATGAACTCCAAAACCAAGACTGGTTTTAAAACATAATGCCTACCTAAACTTACACAACAAATAATAACTTGCTAATGCCTACATGCTTTGGGAACAAAAGAAGTCTTGACAAACAAATGCATTTTTGCCCAAAGGTGTCTCCTGCCTTCAGTCTTCACCAAGCAACTCACACGACACTCTCTGTTCAGCCCCTTTCAGATTAATGAATTCCTGGTTTCACAACAAACTAAAAGAGATATAAGTGATTTCGTTGACTTTTGCTAAAACAGGCCAACACATTCGGGTTTAAGATGGAACAACGCAGGAAGCAATGTCAGAGGCCCAGGTCCACTGAGGCACACAAAATTTTACCCAACCCTTTGTTACTGGATTACAGCACAAGCACTCCTTGGGCTGATTTGTATTTCCACTCGAGGGATACATACTACAGGAATAGCTGCCTCTGAAGTAACCACAAAACATGCTAGTTAATCCAGCTTCTAATGAGCATTGCAAAATAACCTCCTGCCAATGCACAGTTAGTACAAAAATTCGCCAATTTCCACAGAAAAGTCTGAAATTGGTCTGATAATGACAACTCTGCGAGACTTTTTTGGGGGTTTATGACATGTCAGCATTATATATCTGGGGAATAAATAAACTGAACAAGCACAGTAATAATTTTCCAAGTGATTCTTTAAGTCATTCTATAGGTATTGTAAGTTGAATTATGAATTTCTAAATGGCTTCTGAGAGTCTAACCCCTAGCTTTAACCGCAATCAGTAACAAAAAAATTGTTATAATTTGGCACCCAACTGTGAGAACAAAAAGCCATTTTCTGTTTTGGAAAAACAAAACAGATTTTGCTTTCAGCTCATTCTTTACGAAACATGAGGTGGGAAGAAGCAGCTTTAAACTGCTGCTTGTAAGTGTCACTTGGAGACACGGCTACTTAGAAAATTAAACCCATAATACATTATATTACAAAGGCAATTCCAGGTCTCCTAGGTATTAACCTCATGTTCTAAACACAATTTAACTTGACTGGGCTGCCTGTCACAAAACTACAGAAAGCAAGATTTCATAACTTCCACTAAAGCACGTTGATCAGTTCTTCTAATAATTTATTGCTATTCCACTTATACATAAAATCACTGTGTGCAAATATCAGAATTACCCCTCTTCAGTTGCTCTTATATTTTCTGTTCAAAAATTATGTGACAGCAAAAAGCAGTCAGCAGAGTAAGCATTAAAACACACACATAATCTACGTGATTTATAGAGATGTCAGCGTATTTTTTATCTGTTATTACAGATTTGCAATTTTTCACACTGCTCAGATAAAAGACACTACAATTTCTCTCTGCATTTCAAACGTTGGCATCTGTTAGGACTTCTATTATAGCGGCACGAAGCACCTGGAAGGCTCAGCCTCCGCCGTACCAGGCGCTACCCACCTCTGGAGACAGACTGCCACAAACAAAACAAGCAAATAGCAGAGGGAAAAGACGAAAGGCAAAACATTTCTTCTTCCATCTCTCCTCCCCACACCCTCCCCGTCCTTAGAGTAGCCATGGAAAGCAGGATCCAGCGAGCAGACAGACACCAATCTGCTTTCAAAGTGTGGACCTGGGACGGGCACACCATGCGCCACTGTTACCATGCTCTCGGGTTTGCCAAGAAACCTTGTGTCGCGCACATGTCACTGCAGAACAGGTCACACCTGCTTCTCAAGAGGAGTCCCACCTGCAGATAGGGAGCTTGAAACCTCACTCTAAGATGGTCTTCCTCAAGTCAAAGCATGAAATTGTGGAAAAGGGCAGATCCGCCTGCTACAAGGGGAGGGACCAGAGACTGAAATCACCTTCTCCAACAAGACTGACCCAGGAATTCAATTCTATTAAATACGCCATTTCTGCAGTACCTTGGTTGGTTTGTTTTAAGCGGTGAAAAGGCATCTTGCGGGAGATGGGAAGGGGTAAAAGGCCAGGACAGCTTTCTGCCTAGGGACAGCACATTTCACAGATTCAAGAGAAAACCCGTTATGTTCAGGGCTTGCAGCCACAAGCTCTGCGACAGGGCAGAGGCTGGCTCTGGAGAAGTCCAATCAGACAAAACGGGCACAAAGAGCAGTAGCTATTTCATGCCTCTCTAGGTCTGGCTTACACAAATGACACCTCCCTGTAAGGTCTCTTATTTGCAAACCCCCATGGATGCTACCACCAAGAGCTGCTGAAACATGAAGCGTCAGGAAGGATGCACAATCTGCATCCTTTGGTGCAGGATGATTAACCATAAGCAAGTGATTCAACGGAATACCCAGCGATGTATTGTTCTGCTCTACAGGTCTGAACGCTTACCACAGGTACCTACGCTATTTTTAGGCCACATTCATCTCACCTTTAAGCTTTCAGTCTGAAAAGTGTACAAAAAGGGAAGCACAGTTGGTAAAACTGTTCCTACTATTATTTTTTAATAGAGAGAAATAAGAAAAAGTAGCAGAAACTACAGAGCAGTAAGCCTTAATAAGCCACACATATCATAGAATCATAGAATGGCTTAGGTTGGAAGGGACCTTGAAGATCATCGAGTTCCAACCCCCCTGCCACAGGCAGGGATACCTCTCACTAGACCAGGTTGCCCAAGGCCACGTCCAGCCTGGCCTTGAACACCTCCAGGGATGGGGCTTCAACAACCTCTCTGGGCAACCTGTTCCAGTGCCTCACCACCCTTAAAGTGAAAAACTTCTTCCTAATGTTTAATCTAAACCTGCCCTCTTCCAGCTTAAAGCCGTTCCCCCTCGTCCTATCACTACATGCCCTTGTAAAAAGTCCTTCCCCAGCTCTCCTGTAGGCCCCCTTTAGGTACTGGAAGGCCGCAATAAGATCTCCCCGGAGCCTTCTCTTCTCCAGGCTGAACAGCCCCAACTCTCTCAGCCTCTCCTCATAGCAGAGGTGCTCCAGCCCTCTGATCATCCTCGTGGCTCTCCTCTGGATGCGCTCCAGCAGGTCCATGTCCTTCTTATGTTGGGGACTCCACAGCTGGATGCAGTACTCCAGGTGGGGTCTCACGAGAGCGGAGTAGAGGGGCAGAATCACCTCCCTTGACCTGCTGGCCACACTTCTTTTGATGCAGCCCAGGATACGGTTGGCCTTCTGGGCTGCGATCGCACACTGCTTGCTCATGTCGAGCTTCTCATCAATCATCACCCCCAGGTCCTTCTCCACAGGGCTGCTCTCCAGCCATTCTCCGCCGAGCCTGTATTTGTGCTTGGGATTGCCCCGATCCAGATGTAGGACCTTGCACTTGGCCTTGTTGAACTGCATGAGGTTGGCTTGGGCCCACCTCTCCAGCCTGTCCAGGTCCCTCTGGATGGCATCCCTCCCCTCCAGCGTGTCTGCCTCGCCAAACAGCTTGGTATCATCAGCAAACTTGCTGAGGGTGCACTCTACCCCACTGTCCATGTCGCTAACAAAGATGTTGAACAGTACGGGTCCCAGTACCGACCCCTGAGGAACGCCATTTGTCACTGCTCTCCAATTGGACACCGAGCCGTTGACCGCAACCCTTTGAGTGCGACCATCCAGCCAGTTCTTTATCCACCGAGTGGTCCATTTATCGAATCCATGTCTCTTCAATTTAGAGACCAGGATATCGTGTGGGACAGTGTCAAACGCTTTGCACAAGTCCAGGTAGATGACATCAGCAGATCTTCCCTTGTCCACTGCCGCTGTAACCCCTTCGTAGAAGGCCACCAAATTTGTCAGGCATGACTTGCCCTTGGTGAAGCCATGTTGGCTCTCGCCAATCACCTCCTTGTTTTCTGTGTGCCTCAGCAGAGTTTCCAGGAGGATCTGCTCCATGATCTTGCCAGGCACAGAGGTGAGACTGACTGGCCTGTAGTTCCCCGGGTCTTCCTTGTTTCCCTTTTTGAAAATAGGGGTTATGTTTCCCCTTTTCCAGTCGGCAGGAACCTCGCCAGACTGCCACGACTTCTCAAATATGATGGCTAGTGGCTTCGCGACTTGATCTGCCAGTTCCCTCAGGACCCACGGATGTATCTCATCAGGTCCCATGGACTTGTGCACCTTCAGGTTCCTCAGGTGGTCTCTCACTTTATCTTCATCTACAGTGGGCGGTGCTCCGTTTTCCCAATCCTCTCCTTTGCAATCTGCGTCTTGGGCAGTGCGGCTGCTGTCCTTGTCAGTGAAGACTGAGGCAAAAAAGTCATTGAGTACCTCAGCTCTGTCGCTGTCCCGGGTGACCAGTTCTTGCGTATCCTTCCGGAGAGGGCCTACATTTTCCCTAGTCTTTCTTTTCTCGCTGATATACCTATAGAAGGATTTTTTGTTTGTCTTAATGTCCCTGGCCAGATTTAGTTCTAGCTGGGCTTTAGCTTGTCTAACCCACTCTCTAGCTGCTCGAACGATTCCTCTGTAATCCTCCCAGGCTACCCGGCCCTGTCTCCACTCCCTGGAGGCTCCCTTTTTCTTTTGGTCAGTTTCAGGAGCTCCTTGTTCATCCACTCAGGCCTCCTGGCTTTTCTGCCTGCCTTCCTCTTTGTAGGAATGCATTGCTGCTGTGCTTGGAGAAGGTGGTCCTTGAATATTAACCAACTTTCTTGGACCCCTCTTCCTTCCAGCGCTTCATCCCACGGCACCATACCAAGCAGATTCTTCAAGAGGCCAAAGTCGGCTCTCCTGAAGTCCAGGGTCATCAGCCTGCTGCGCACCTTCTTTGTTGCCTTGAGGATTTCAAACTCAACCATTTCGTGGTCACTGCAGCCCAGGCTACCCTTGAGTTTGACACTGTCAACCAGCCCCTCCTTGTTGGTAAGAACAAGGTCCAGCACGGCTCCTCTCCTCGTCGGCTCCTCAACCACTTGGAGAAGGAAGTTGTTAAAATATATTTTAATTCAGTTAATCATTAACAAAGAACATTTATAAATCAGACTCCTTCTCAAAAAAGTTAATTCAATTAGAGATGTATTTCTGTATGAGCATGACAGCACAGCAATTAACATAAATTTAGAGAGTCAGTATTGCTTTTTGGGTGATCAAAGTGACATATAACAGAGAAATCTGATTTCCTGAAGTTGCCCCTCCATCACACTGAGAAGATACTCAGATCAGCATCCCAAGGTTAAACATGACCAATTGCACAGCTATTTATGATTATTATGGTTCTACACAACATAACATCCCCCAAAATTTTATTGTCATGGTTAAGTGAAATTCTGCAATCTGGTGCAAACCCATAGAATCCTCTAGTAATTATATTAAAATGGCAATTAATATATTTAGAGATAGGAAAAAAAACCCGCAACCCAAAAAAACCCCAAAATAAACCAAAAATCCATCCCAACTCTGAAAATTCAAAATTGGAAGTTGTCAAAGTAAACAAATACGCAATTTTTTTTTTTACTATCTGAAGATATCTCAGGTTCCTAGAAGGACAGAAAACAAAACCCTTCTACATATTTAGAAATAACATTTTTTGAATCAAAAAATTTGAACAAGGATTTATAATGAGATATTTAAAATATAGTTTAACCTTAGTTGTCGATTTCTTCAGCTTGCTCCAGGAATTTAGGCCCCTCATCTTAGAAAACAAGCCAAACAGAGACAGCTGAAGAGCACAGGCCCTTCGGTGTATGTCAAACAGGCACATGTGCTGTAAATTAAGAGCATTTTCCCCAGCTTTTGAAAGGTGCCATCAGGCAACTCCCCATCCACCACAGGATCCACAAGACAAGCTGCTGATAGCTACAATACCCACACTTCCCTCACTGTTCTTTTTTTTTTTTTTCCTGCCCAGTTGCAGAAGATTGGAGAGTGCCAAGTGTTCCCTCTTTGTGTACATAAAATAAGAGTTCAGGATATAACTCAGCCCACATTTCCCCAGCTGAAAACTAACCTGAATTGGACTCATCTCCATCTGGAAGGAACACATGACAAGACATTACAGGGGGGAAAAAAACCTCACAGGGGACTCATTATAGACCCAACCTGTGTGCTTTTTCACTAACATCAGTCTCTCCACATAATCTCACTGCTCTAAAAAATGGAGCGTTACAAAGGTAAGCTGTATTTTTTTGCTGTTAAACAGGCCTGAGGTCCTCCATGTCATATTAAACAGTCTTATAGTCTAAAGCCCATCACACAATTTTAAAAGGAACAAAGTAATAAATTATTTCTTTACTCCACTTAGCTGTATTTGTTGTCATGTCTGCCAGGAGCTCCATTAATGCTCCCAGTGCTCCTTTGGTCTTCCACTTGTTGCTTGCAGGCCTGAAATGCTAACAGTAATGTGCTCCAAAAAGCTAGCTCTTGCCAAGCACAGAAACAGCGCTCCCAGTTCTTCTGGTGTGCATCACTTACAACTTAGTTTTATACTACGGTTTTGGGAAGAGGTGGGAACACAAAGAAGCATGAGCAGCCAGTTAGTTAAAAACATGTCTTTAGGGTTAGCCAGCTCTGGGTGGATATGTACCCACCGTATACCTGAAGATACTGCAGAATCACAGACTCATAGAAACGTCTGGATTGAAGGGGGCTTTGGAGATCATCTAGCCCAACCTTCTGTTCAAAGGAGGGCCCAGATAAGGTTTCTTCAAAACCACCCAATATCCTCCTGTTCTAGCGTTTTATAACAACGTGGAGATAACACCACCAATAAGGACACAGGTCCACAGACTTGAGCAAAGCATCCTAGAGACCCTGTATTCCAGGTGTCATTTGGTGCAAAACCCAAGCCACCACATCATTTTCCAGTTGGAGACAGAAAGAAGCTGCTGAGCTGTTTTATAATTATTGTGAGACAGTACTCGAATACCTCTTTTGTGTTAGACTCAGGTCTGTCTAAAGCTTGCTGACATCAATCAACTTCAATGAGTGCTGGATCAGCTCCACACCTGAGAATTTAAGCAATTTAATTAAGGCTTTGTCAATCTCAAAGTTTGTTCAAGAAGCAGCTGGCCGTTAACTGAAGAGGACAGTTTGTTCTTTTAAACTTGTAAGGCTCTCCCTCCAGGACCAGAACAAACATTTTAGGTCCTTAATCTACAGTTAAGGTTAATCTGTTCTAACAATTTCCTAATCAGCTAAGACGCGCCGGATATTGATGAGAACGGAAGCAGAACACAGCCTTGATTAACTGAAGGACAAATTAACTTTTCATCTGAATCCTGGGACACTAGAAAAAGAACAGCTGGGAGAAGTAGGAAAATTTGTCTCCCGAAGAGTAAGGAAAGATCTGAAACGCTAACTCTCTGAGCAGAAGAAATAACTACAGGAAAGGCATTTGGAAAGAGAAGAATTACAACCAATCAAGACTGGAAGGCTCAGAGGGTGGTTCCATTAAGAAACTCTATGTCAGATTAAGACCACAGGGAAGAAAGATCTTCTGAATGTCAGTTTTGTTAAAAGGAGTATTTTAAGAAAAAAAGAGACAAGAAAGAAATGTGACTTCAAGTTGTGAAAGAAGGCTTCTCCTCCCCCCCGCAAACTCTGCACCTGATTGCTAAAATAGGTGCTATTTACACTTTAAGTAGCCATCTCTACGGATTTTATCAAAGACTTTTAGTGGGAAACCAGGATCACCATCTACTTTTTAGGAAGAATTACGCCATTAGTGTAAGAGATGCCTGGACTGCCAGTCTCCAAAACACACGAGCAGCAGCTGGGAGGGCACTTCATCTGTTGAGGTCGTCGTGATTCACCACTCTGAACCTGATGCTGGTAAGCAAGAGAAATAGACTGTGCAGTCAAAAGACGAAGTCAAGAACTTAACACTTGATTGTGAAAGAAATCGTTCTTTAGCTCATATGCAGACAGGATGCAATCTGTACCATCAAGCATGTACAAAGAAATGCTTCACTTCACTAGTATCACTAGCCATAGCACCTATTATGCTAAGAAGTAACGCTTCTTTTAACGTGATCTGCAGCAAATCAAATGAAACACATCTCCAAAATCATTATGAGGAAAAAAATGGTGATTTACTACTTAAGTAATGTCACTCTAGAGCAATCTGAAATTTGCTGTTCTTGTTACTCAAGGTTCCTCTCATAAATACCACTGAAAGAAACAGATACAGATGTAGCATCAGCAAGAAAAATATCAGTAAAAAGGTGTGGAAGTAGAAGCAAGTGAATAACAAGAGGTTAGATGGCAAAAAATTCTAACTAATGGATTTTTAACTGAATTGAATGTGATTCAATACCAAACAGGAACAGTCCTTCTTGAGCTGTACAAATAAGTTGTTTCTACCAGTATCTGAAGCATGCAGAAAATCTACAACAAAAACACAGCTGAACACACTCGCACTCTTGCTTTTTCTATACATGCTGTAAAATTGCCATTTCGGGTCCTCAGCAACTGCTTTAAGCTACACCTCCATTTTTCTCCCTTTAAAAGGTAAGTATTATCAGGGCTAAGTACACATTTCAAAAATTTCACTGATGTTTTGTATGCTGATTTAAAGCCTACCAACTAATTTGTTATTAAAACACAGAGAGTATGAACTCAGAAACTCAGGCTATTTATCACACTGTATTTTTTTGTAACTCCCAGCAGAACCATCTACAGCCATTTTCTTACTCTAAGAAAATTAATAGAGCAGTAATCTCAGGTATGACTAACCTCACCTAACTGTAATTACATTCAATATGGGCTTTTATACCACTCTACCATCACCTTTATGCTCAGATGAGACAAAAGGCACTTCTAGGGAACTAATAACAAACAGTGTTAGTTATAATGAATCATGCCCACTTTACTGTGAACAAACGCTGTTTAGACAGTTGACCCCAAGTGGTCAGATGAATTCCTGTGACCACTGTACTCAAACTATTTGTACAAAAAGCAACAAAACCTCCCAAGCAGACAAGAGTCACTATAAAGAAGTTCTCAACAGAAGCTGACAGTCAAATACACTGTGCGTAAGCTTGCAACTGTTCCCAGCTCTGCCTCGGGTGGTACCATTTATGCACCTGAAGCTACCAGAAGTCCTCCCTGCAGAGCACGGCTACCCAGCGAATTGCCATGCGCCACGTCTCACCACTGCTCCAGGTCTACTCACGCAGCAGACCTCCTCCCTGAGCTGTGCAATCAAGTGACTTTGGGTATCCGACATCCACAAAACAACAACACAGCACTATTGAGCCTGAAAGACCGTTCGCATATTTACCAAGTTTTAGTTCACATGCTTGTAAAAAGCAGCCTCATTTCTATCACACCAGTACAAATACCCACGCTGATTTTGTAGAGTCACTTGTTTGGATGCTGAAACGCTGAATATGCAGTTTCAGTATTTTACAATTTTTGCAGACAAAAAGTAAAATTTTCTTGTAAAAATGCTGACATTAACTTGCTGCAAGTGCTACCAGTATCTTTAAAGTTATACAACTAGGAAAAAATACACATTTGCAAAATCATGCAATAGATCAGCGTTGAGAGTATTACTTTTCACAGATAACGTAAGTGATGGATTTCTTTCCCCAAAGACCAGCAGATATTTCACAGACATTGAATACAGAAGAGAACACTACACAGGCATTTCATCTAGTCTGCAGTATTAAAACATTCAAAGTGTTTAGAAGATGTAACAATGACACCAACGTATAAAACGTCATGTCATTGAGACATCCATATATAGCAATCTATATACAAAGATTCTCTAAATATCTCAGCTGAAAACCTTGAAACCTTCTCAGTTGAAAGATATCATTATTACCATAAGTCACCAAGACAAAAAAAAAAACGTGCAATGGTTTATGGTACTTCTTCAAGTTAATTTAATACCTTCCATTAATAATAACTAGAATTAGTAACACAATTTTGCTGTTAGCAAATATCAAAGAAATTTTCTAGTGAACTTTAGTGACACTGCAAACTTGGCCTTAAAATAAATAAATAAATGTTGTAAAGTAAATGAGGAAAAAAAAAATCTGTTTATAGTTTTAAGACTGCAACAATTAAGAACTTGTGAACAGCTGATTTTTCAAAGGAAAGTCTGTTTCTGTGAGAAAGATAGGATTAACGAAACAAGTCCTTTCTCCTATTCACTGCTCTCCACCACAGGAAAAAAGATGGTATTTTTTGTCTATAACTCACAGAAAGGACAGAGACAGTTTCTGTTTCAAAGGAAGAATCCCTATTTTTTCTCACTTGTTTTCAGACAAAGTTTATCTAGGAACCTTTTGGTGAGACTAGCAATTTCAAGAAAATAGTTTACTATTTATCTGTTTCTATCTACTATTCCAAGCAACATAGTCATCCTCCACATGTTCTCCCTTAAGCACTGTAAGCTGCTACTCCTTATCTTTTACAAAGCTGCTCGCTCTTTGCGATTTCTTTGTGATCTAAGTTCTCATTCCAATACAAGTGATTTTTCAAATTTCTTCAAGAAAAGATCACCCTAACAGATTACGACTGAAGACTATCTCCCAAAGTGATGAAGAGCGGAGGGATCTTGCTCTGAGACACAGACAAGAAATGTCTAGTTTCAATGTTTAAATGCGCTATTCTCTCTCAGACCGATGTCTGATTGTAACAGATCCCTTTTTGCAGATTGCGCTAACACAACACCTGGGCACATATTTGTTTTGCTAGTGAATCAGTATTACTTAAATCAGCATCCTTTGCCCTTTGGTGAGGCGGGGGGGGGGGGGGGGGGGGGGGCGGGAATATCTGCATTATTTACTACCCAGCTATTTTGCCTCTGCAGAATATCAAGATTAGATATTTGGATGGATATCTATCCGCTCTACTGAACAGGGAAATTAGCTGTTGCCTACTGATTTGGGGGATGCTTACAGGAATTTCATTTTCTCACATATCTGCACTGAGTGACTATCATCACTGATATCAGTAACTTGATGAACTTTATTAACCAATATGTGACCCTTCACAGGAAAGGATAAATGCTGCCATTCTCTTTCTTTGGGGAGATCACAAAAGTAACATATAGAAATTATTGTCTTTCCCCTTCCATACAAACAACTTATGTGGTACCACGCGTTGTCAACTCTGTTTAACCTCATGGCAGAGAATAATACTGCTGGGATGAAAACGGATTTTTTACATACCCTGACCTATGTCTGCATTTTCCTCCTACAGCAAAAGAAGTAACAATTGGATAAAATTATTTAAGCATAAGTTGTACTACCATCCAAGAGTCAAGGTTGGAAAAAAAGCAGACTTGGTACAGATTATATCAACGTACTGTATTAAGTTCGCTGGACACGTACTCTCTCCAGAATTTTATTTCTGTCTGCCCTGTACCTTTGCAGTCATTTTGTGAGAACTGTGTGTAAGCCAAGAGCAAACAAAACCTTGTTATGACCGTTGTATTTTACATCCCTTCTGCAGTATGAAAGCTGCCTCTGTAAGGTACATGACAACAGACTGTAAAGGTTTAGGCGAGTGACTTTACCCTGGCTGTCTTCCACTGGCACATTCAGACTTTAAATTCGGTAGTTGAGGTGCAGCATAAAAGCAGTTTCTCCCAGAAGGGTTAGATGCATAGAGAGGAGTTGGCTCTTTCTTCCATGTCTTGGACAAATCTCTTGAGTGCATGACAGAAGAGAATCACAAAGGCCGACAGACTGGGACACAGTGAGTTTGCATAGGCTTTTATTTTTTTTATTGGGTAGATAACTGTTTTGTAGTCAGTTCTTTATGGTCATTAAAATGAAACACTTTATTTCAAAATCCTGAACATGAAATGAAAGCAAACAGACCAGAGGGTAACTCTGCCACTCCCCTGCCCTTCAATTCCAGTACCATGGGAAATGCTTAAGGAAGTCAGAGGAGAGAAGAGACAGTACTCTATGGAGACTTGGGACATGGTTGTCTTCCCTTATCATAAGAATTCCCGATTCGAAGAAGTCTAACTTTATGCAGCAATTTTAAAAAACATGCTTTGGGGCAATTTGAAGTGCATTGGTTGCTCCCTGAGAGATGTTAAAAATCAAATTAAGAAAAAACACTGCATACTTACCAGCTCACGAATATGTGGATTTGGTCAGAATTAATTTTCTCATGCAGCAGGACTACTTGAGTGATCAGTTCTCCAAGAGACAGCTGTTCAAAAGCCCGAAGGGTCTCCTGCTGGTGAACTTCAAAAGCATAACTAATCCTTCCTCCCTTTCTGGTCAGGAGACACTTACCCTCCTAGCTCTGTCTGGGAGGAGACAGAGTAAAAGCATTAGGTCACAAAAGCATCAAGAGCTTCAGTGAGGACTCCTTTGTTCCCAGTCTTGCTTTCCAACTCTTTGTATCATATTGATCTACCCCGCTACCCCTCCTCTTCTCTGAGGTGAGCCCAGGCCATACTTCCTCACCATAAAGCTTCCAAAACTAGAGTGGAAAAGGCAAGCAAAACTAAACAGCTCATCCGGCCACATTCCCTCTTCCTCTTGCCCTTTGCCCTCCCCAAGCAACAAACTAGATGCTCTGAACAAAATGAAAGCTGCTAAGTTTTCTGTAGATGTCTCCGTTCCACCAAAAGCACGTACACACATTCAAAGCAGAGAAGAAGGCCAGAGGTTTAACCTGATCTAGAAAATAGCTCTGGAGAGATTCATCTTAATTAATTACATCCTGCTTTATAAATCCAGCAGACAACATGACACATGTGCTACACTGGTTTCGACGATGCTGGAGAAAACGAATTAGCTGACAAAGGGGAAAAAACTGCCTTTTCATCCTTTTTCCATTTGAAATTAATTGCAAAATGTGTACCAGTGTACTGTAAAAATGCTGAAGTCAATATAAAAGTTGCACATGTAAGGACCCCCATGTATTTGATATATATTTCATACCATTTTATTTTTAAATAACAAAGATTTTTTGAATGAACTAGTTTACAGGCATTTTTGTTACATCTATATAAGCTACCTAGAAAGAGCAGTATTATCATTTCTATTTTTCAGGCATAGAAGCTGAAAAAACTAAAACAGAAAAATCAACTGTTTAACAGAGGTTTGATCTTAGAGAGTCTGGAGTTCATATCCACCAGAGTAATGAACTTGCAGCCAAACACGGAACGTTAGATGTCATATCAGACCACAGTTCAGGGTGTTTATGTACAGGGTCGCCAGCCTGACAGACACACAAACATTTCTGCAAACACCTCAGGTCACCGGCCTGACATCAGTGGGACCAGCAAGCAGGAAAGGGAGGTGCGACTGATGGACCTCTGCAGTGCCAGGCTACGCTCTGCTGGGAGGAAGCATCTCTTGGCAGCCTGGGTAGCCCCAGCTCTTCCCCTTTCCAAAGCAGCTGGAAGAGGAATGCAAATGGTGGCTCTCGCTGTCTGTAATTACCAAACGCTAAGCGTTAATGATGTTACTTAACAGACTGAAATTTGCAAGACGAAGGTAATGGGACCTGACCTCATTGCATTAGTTCTAGCAGTTATCAGGTCCTTCACACCCTGTTTCAAGTGGACTAAGCCACTAATCGCTTTCTAAATGGGCACAGTTAGCCCACAGTACGGGAAACTTCGTTTCAAAAAGGAGAAACGAAATAACAACCCAGAATATTTAGGTAACCTGTCCATATCACATAATCCCTGGATTAAAGTCCAAGAATTTGAGAACGCAGGTTTACGTATTTATGATAAACTACAGATCTCTGAAAGCAAGGCTGGTATGAGACTCTCTGGACTATATATGTCCATGTGGTGATAAATCCATTTACGGTGCCAAATTAGTTTTCCAATTTACACTGCTGAGCCCTCGGGAAAATCTTGCTCCAGTTATTTCAAAATCCTCAGGATTCAGCTTTGGCAGGTGTTTAGCAATGAAGTACACCACGTGGTACCTTATTTTGATGTTTAGTCCAGATGAGAGTGGGATATAGCAACCAAAACACACAACTTCTTCAAAGTAATACCCCCAAACAATAAGGTAAAAATTACTGGTGCGTTTAGAGAACGTTGAGTACTATTGTCCTTAGGAATGGTATTTCTCATTACAATTGCCAATAATTTCTCAGGAAGATCCTGAAATAACAGAATTTTCAGGAGTGGGAATCGAACAATTGAAAAACTACTGATTTGCAAGTAAGACCTGTCAAGCTTTCTAGCATAGAGACTTTCAAACTTTACCCTCTAAATGATTTTTGCCCAAAGAAGAAAAGCTCAAGAACAGAAGTTTCTGGTCACAAACCCACAAAGAAAAAGACACCAAAGAAACAGGCAATTCAGTGGTGTTGTTGGTTTTTGGTTGTTTTTTTTTTTTTTCTTAGAAGGACAAAGCACATGATAGGATAATGGCTTATTTCAATGAAGCTACTGAGATGATCTATTTGCCAATGAAAGTAAGGGCTTTTAAAGACCCCTGCAGACTAAATACATCAAAAGGCATGTAAGGTTTTCCTTACATTGATGGAATACATACTCCCTCATACAACGTTGTTGGAGGGAGATACAAAGAAGTCATGGCTGACTAGGAGAGACAACATTAGGATTATATATTCATATGTAAAATACAGGCCACAACAAAAAAAGATCAACAATTTAGAGCATTCTCCTGACAAACACAACTGTCTTACATAGTATATAAGTATATAGAGTATGCATGAGTTCTCCACCTTGTCCGCTTTAAATGATTCAAGTGACCTGGCCTAAGTCATTCTTTTTCTGAAAAACACAGAGCTGAGAAATGGTTCCTGATAAATGGGGCGGGGGGGGGAAGGGGGGAATTGCTGAACATTAAGTTCTAGTGCTTAGCATTGTCATTCATACTAAACCACCTTTTTATGAAAGTGGAGTTGTCTATTTTGAGAATTCAAGAGTCACATTACAGCTCTCTGCACAGACTGTACCCTTGGAGGTTTGATTTCAAAAGCCAGACATCGTATTGTATATTCCCTGCTGACAAGAAGTCAGTCAGAGCCTATTACATCACTCTTCAAAGAGTGGTAAAGCAAATGCAGGAAAATCCCTGAAGTGATCTGATAAATGATTTTGTTAGTTAGTTTGGCACCAGTGTGTCTGGTGTCTAATACTTACGATACGCAGCCTACCAAGTAGGTGGTATTAGATTCCTGCTATTTTGTGTCAACAAGAAACGTATGCTATGACACAGGCCTTTGTAGGAAAGTATGGGAGGAGAGAAAAGTCAAAGGGGAACACAATACATTTCCCAAATACGTAAGGAAATCACTGAATTGTGCTGGGATTGTATATTGCTAACAGGCTACCATTAGGAACAAAAAGTCACAATTATTACTACTAACTCCAAGCATATCACGTTGCACCAGCATTACCTAGATTTCAAACACAATTTACTACTGGACAACCCCCGCCGCCAAACCAGGGTTTCAAAAGATCTTTTTCTCCTCTCACAATACATTTCATGCAATCTTCACATATATCCAATATCAAGACTACAAACAAAGAAGAGAAGCAAAGGAAGGACAATAATCCAGAGATTAACCTATTTCACAGAATCATCACAGCGTAATTCAGGTTGGACAGGATCCCAGGAGGTCTCCAGTCCAGCTCCCTGCTCAAAGCAGGGTCAGCCATGAGATCACACCAGGCTGCTCAAGGCTTTATTCCGGTAGATCTTTAAAACCTCCAAGGATGGAGCCCGCACAACCTCTCCAGGCAACCTGCTCCTTCCCAGTGAAACTTCCTTGGCTTCCCAGGGAAAGTATTTGTTTTCTTTGCTGTCCCATGTCAATTTAAGACCACTATCTTTTATTCTCCCCCTCTGAACCTCAGTGCTGAGCCTGGCTGTCTTTTCTGTAACCTCTTCATAGGGAGGAGGCTGCCGTCAGGTGCCCCTAAAGCCACCTCTCCTCCAGGCTGTACAAGCCTCTCTCCCTCAGCCCCTCCTCATATGGTAGGCCCCCCCACCACAATTGCTCCACTCTATCCACGTCTGTCTTGTACTGGTAGGCCCAAAGTCAGATGTACTATTTCCGATGTGGCCTAGTGAGTACCCAGTAATGGGAATAACCGCTTCACTTGACCTGGTGCTGTTCTCCTGTTAATGCAGCCCAGATACTGTTTGCTCTCTGCTTCAAGGGCACACTGCTGGCTTGCAGTCAGCTTGTCTATCAAGACATCTGAGAGACCTTGGTGAAAACTGAGGGAAGGAAGGTTCTGAGGACTTTTTATCTGTGTCCATTGTCACCGAATCACCTGTCCTGTTCAGCAACAGGTCCACATTTATTCTTTTACTGCTCATGCAGCAGCAGAAGCTTGCCTTGTTGCCCTTGATCTCCCTTTCCACTTTCAGCTCCATTTGAGCTTTGGCTTTCTGAACACAACCACTATGTGCCTGTGCAACATTTCTAAATTCCTCCTTTGTTGCCTGCCCCTGCACCCACCTCCCCAATAATGCCCTTTCGAACCAAAGCTCAGTTGTGATCCATCTACTTGTTTCCCTGAATAACAGGCAGAAACGTTTTCATGCTTGGAGGAAGGGGGGATGTCAGCCTTAAGGACTTGCCAGGTCACTTGAGATCCCCTCAGGATCTTGAGCTCCATCATTTCATGGTTGCTAGTCATTGATTACACCACCAACCAGTTTCTCCTTGTTCCTGAACCACAGATCAGGAAAATACTACCCCAGCTAGTCCATTAGCATCCATGTTAAAAAAAAAAAAAAAGTAAATCTAAGTCTACTTCAATATCAATTTTTTTAATTCTAAGGTATTAAATCTTGTGTAAATGATGGATTTGTGAAAAATGCATTTAAGCTGCCTCTAGACTTTAAAGTCTCTTAATATTGGAGTGATTTGTAGCTATTTTGCTCAGTCCTATACTTGGGGCCATAAGAATTTAGATACAGAGCTGCACTTGATAGCAGTGGTCACTGTATCCAGACTTCCAGCAATAATGAGCCTTTCAACGTGTTGAGATTAGTCCACGTCTTAGAAAAATAATGTAATATGAACTTCCAGGGTAAGATATAGTTTGGTATTGAAGCTTACAGCAAAGCACAAGGAAATAAAGACTAAGCTGAAAAATACTATCATCAGTATTTCACCTTGTTTTACTTAGTTTATCTAAAGCAACCAGATGCGTGCAATGAATAAAAACGTCTACTTTGCAGCATCTCACTGAGTATTAGAAAAATATACACTTGAGTACACAAGTTAAATATTGGCAGAGGGAATCCTGCATTTTGAATATATGGTAGTTTTGTAGGTTATGCTAAAACCAAAAGAACAAACACAATAGTTGCCCAATTCTTCTTTTATTAAATAACACACTTTTGAATGAGGAAGGGTACAGGAGAATATTTCCCTCCCAGCATTCTATAATTAGCTTACTATTAGCAAAAGGGTTCCCCACCCCTCTCCAGACAGCATTGTTTTTTTGTGTGACAGAGAGCAACCTTTCTACCCCAGCCCAACCTAACTGGCAGGTAGGAGGAGTAATATTGGGCTTTCATAGCAGTGCCATCCTTGCTACTTTTTTTTGGATGAGGCTTCCATTTAACATACTCAGTTGTATCTGATGTAGATGACTGTCTGCGAGGAAGAAGACAGATGACCCCTCTATATTACTCCGTGAGGGAGCTGCATTGATTTTGCAATAGCACCTTTTCACTGTTTCAGTTCATGGTCTGGCATTTTTGTCAGCACTGCCACTTATTTCTCATTCTCTTTCTGTGAAGAATCCCCATCTATCGTCCCACTGGACGAAAGCCACAACAGGTTTTGCTCACCTACAATAAACACTGTCGTATACAGAGCCTGGTGTCCTATGGAAACAAAGCTTACGTAATCATACTGAGCTGTGTACCTGTCCATCCATCAGTTGAACCTAATTACATTGGCCTGAAAATATCTCTGAGTTGATACACAGCTACCAGCCTCAAGGATCTTAAGTAATTACAGTTTTCTCACTTAACAGGGAAGAGGACTATATTAAGCCCACATCCATTTTAATTTGTTTCCCTTTGGAGAAACTAAGTCACGTCCAGCAGATTCTCTCTGGAAGGGAGTCAGGGTTATCATGGAGAGGACCTCAGGGTTTCAGCAGTTTGAGGAGGTAGAAGGGAGGTGTGGGATAGACAATACGAAGCTGTCTGAAAAGAGACTTCATTATTTCTTCTGCCTGCAGATGAACATGTTAACATGGGAATACATGTTAACTAGTATACTCTAACCAACATGATCAAGATGTACAGTAGCATGTCCTGAGTTGTAACTTCTGGGAAAGACTGCTCTTGACAAATATTTTGGTAAGAGAACTCTATGGAAGAATATATGGAAAGGGGAAGTAATATTTATTGTCTATCTAAGTTGACTTTATCTGCTTCATTCTCTCACAGATTTCATTCACTCACACTCTTGCAATCGCAGACTTGGAAGTACCAAGGCACACGTGCCCAAGTGGTCTGGCTAGCACCTCTTGTGCACAACACTGGTAATACAGGACGCTGGCTATCAAATCCTTCTCACGTAAGCAGTTGTGGTCAATACTTGTTACGGTACTGTCCTTTGCTTCAAAGTGTTCCTTACTTCAACCTCCATAAATCTTAGGACAGGCTGTCATTTCTCCTTGTTTGTTTGAAATATGTTTGTTTTTCCCTCATGAGCTAACTGGAGAGAAAAATCACATAGGTGATATGCTGCAACCTCGTCGTCTTTGTCCTGCTGGCAGCAGAAGACACTGTTCTGAGTAGTCATCTATGTTGTGGTCTTAGCAGAGTGCAAGCCTTCTGGTCCCAATATAAACCATACATTCTTCAATTTTGCTACTGGAAATAGTGTCCTGGGAGCAGGATCCTCAAACTGTACCTGTTGTTATCAAGACAGGCCGTTCTTACAGTCCTCATCCTGCCTTTTCTTTTGATGCTTTCACGGAAACACAAACACGTACACACAGCACTTGCACTTGTTCTTCATTCATACACTCTCCATAATTTAACTAAATTCAAAGTATTAAGACTCAAATGACCAATTTTCCTTCCAAGTTCACATAACTGTTACAAAGTAATCAAGACTTGTTGCTTTCAAAACCAGTATTTCTTACATTCATGGTATTTTGAGGGTCTGAATAATGGTGTAGGTGTGCAAGGCTTAACTTTGCCAGAGAGTTTCTTTGCAAAATCCCAGAACCAGAACCCGCCTCTTCACTCTCCCCTAGACACCTGAGGAAGAACTTCAAAAATCTTTCACACATGACATATACAAAGATCTGATACCCAAAATGCATCAGTATCTGTGTTTATAGTAGTTACCTGCAGTGTCAAGATGAAAACCCCCCATGCTCACTAGAGCTGCAGGTAGCTTTTCTGTGTCTAGAAAAGGTAAAAATCAATCCATGTGTTGTCAGTGTTAATGAAATATAGAACTATCATAACTAATTTTACTTTAGTCTTTACCTTGTACTGGTGCTTAATAAACAAGTGATGAGCAGTACACTTGAAAAGACTTATGATAGTGGTTAAGGCACAAAACCTTTCCAGCAATTATATAACACATTGTTTCCATGTTTTTTTGTCTATTTTTTTAGAACTGCCTCTAGAACTTGCACCTAGACCCTGAAAGGCTGATTAGTTCAGTTAAGCTAATAAAGAAAAAAAATAAAGTGTATCTCAACCTTCACTTGACATTAACAAAAGTGTTTACATGGCACAGTTCCTGGCTTTCCTAGCCAGCAGAGCCTCTGCAACACAACCGATTAATTAAACAGCGCTGAGAAGTTAACGCTGAAGGTTACAGATTAATTGTATGTTAGAGCTGTCTAATCAAGTACCCAAGGCAATAAACAAATACAAAGATAAATTGTCCACTGAATAACACAATTATTTATAGTTTTATTTTTAACTGCTTGCTTGCCACACAGCAGACTTCAACCTGAATAAACAAGGGAGAGGGTGATCAGGATCACTTACTGTATTTCCCAGCTGGCTATTATGGCTGTTTTCACTTCAAGGGAAATATATTATTATAAATCCTACTTTGTGCATGGCCATCACATAGGCATATACGCTGAACGAGCAGCCACACAACATTCATTTATCACGTATTTTTGAGTACTACTTCTTGCTAATGCATGTCTCCAAGGGCTTAATTCAGCATTGCAAACAGCTGCTAGCCTTCATTAAGAGAAAGCAAGCAATCTACTCTCAACACTACAGCCTTATAAGAGGACAAGATTCAGATCCAGAGATGATCAACAGCTTTTTCTCTAATTCACAAGCTCTTCTGTCTAACAGCAAATCTCTCATTTCGGGGATTCTTTGCTTCGATGTAAGAATTTCCACTCCCCAAACTGCAACACTTCTCCATCTGGTAAGGCTATTTTCATGGCCTCCCCTAAATCACCACATAACCAATTTCTCCATTTGACAGTATCACGAGATGAATACTAAAATGTGCCCTCACTCCATAGTTCCTGTGTTGTCCATATAGACCACAAAATGAATCTTTTCCTTGTAGGCACTGGGCCAAATTTATTTACCCTTATCATGGTTCAGATAGGTCTTTTGAAGAAAATGCTTCAGGAAGGGCTCTGAAAGAAGGAAACTCCAGAATCACTCTTATTTTCCCCCAAGTCACTGAAAACGGAAGTTTGCCTGCAGAAACATCATCAGTTCTCCTCTCAGATCTGCCAACCCTGTCTGATTCATACCAAGAGGTCAATGAGATGACTCTGCCCCTTTTGTGTTCACCATCCACCTCACTCCTCTGAAGGAAAAAAAAAAAATTAAATAAAAAAATCTGCACCTCACAGAAGGCAACAATTACTGAGAAAGTCCAATGGCTTTTACCCATCCCCTGGTACTTTCCCTGAGATTTCCACTGCACCATAGAAAGATTTATTAGTCATTCTAATGGGCAAAGCCCTTTGTTAGTCTCTCTAAATATAGTCAGCACAACAGTCCAAGTACAAATGTTTATTCTTGTCGTACTTCTCTTTTGTTATAAGCCATTGTATATCCAATATAGCCGCAATTAAATCTGTCATTAAACAACTTCTCAACTATGAGCAAGACAGTTCAAACTTTCCCTCTGTATCTCAGCAGACCCATTTCCCATCTCCATTACAGTAGTTTTAAAGGACTCCCTGTCACAAGACTGGTTTAAGACAAGAGGCTCAAGCATGTTGTGGCAGCTAACCCTGCGTCCTCTAATTGCACACCTTCCACAGCTTGCAACAAGATCCACAGCGAACCATGAATCTCCTTTTTTTCCTGTGGAAGTGGTGTGCATGAGATCTGACAGCTCCAGCATGCTCATCTTTCCCCATTCTCAAATAACTGCTATTTGCAGCTGCTCAGGGGGGGCGGAAAATACAACAGCCTCAGGATGAGTGGATCAGCATGAAGTAAAAGAGAAGGTCAAAGGCTGATTGATGTCATTGCTGAATATTGTAACAAAATATTAGGATTTGGCCAATTTACACTGATAAAAGTCACTGATTTCATACTAGTGCCACGGTCTGTTTTTTTTTCCCCGTGTTAAAATTACCTTCAGATTTTCTCTTTGCCTTTTTTTTAAAAAAATCTGGTTGCAATTACAATCAATCAAGAACAAACAACCCCATCCCATACCTCCTGAATTATGGATTCTGTGACATCAGTGTAAATTATACATTCAAAAAAATCTGTCTTTCCTTGTTCCCAAAAGTGGTTAATTATATAACATTGGAGAACTGTCTTTTGGAAGGCTAATTTTCATAAGAATCTTTAAGCATGCAATAGCTTGTTTTCTTCAGAAAACAACTTTCACACAGCAGAAAAGAACTGTGGGAACATCGAAAGAATATTGAGCTTCATTCACGTATTTACCAACCCTAGAAAGATGGACCTCAGGCTCACGTACCAACAACATTTCTCCAACCATAAACTCTCAAACCCACTGTGACCCACGTGAGCACAGTTCTCTTAGCCACCTTGGATTTCCAAAATATTACCAGTGTTTGTACTCTCATGTAATTTTTGTACAAGCTTGAATCTAGAACACCTGTTCTGCACATGCTAACATACATACAACACACTAAAGCAGGCAGCCTACCTTCAACAACTATTACCACTCACTAAAAGAAAAACTTATTCAACTAAAGGCAGGCAACAGCTACTTGTAAAAGATGTTGAGTGGCCATCACTGTTTTGACAGAAACGCATCAATCCTCTAGCATTTCAAAAAAACACCTCACTGTACGTTCGCTTCCAGTCCAGATGCAGAGAGTATATAGGGTTTTTTTTTCTTACTTTTTCTCCCAGATTGATTTAGCATAGGTATTTAGTCTCTTACACTGTTAGTGTAGTAGCTATTGTTGTATTGCAAGTTTAACTGGTTTCCTTAATTTTGACACAGAGAAGTAAGCTAATTTTATAGTAATCAAACACACTTTCTTCTTTCTTTAAGCATACAGCAACTTGTGTTCCAGTTCTTTAAAACACACTAAGGAAAAAGAGAACATTGTCACTTATCTTCCAGATTTCTCTGGCGAATAATGCTCTCTACCACCTTCTCTCATCTTTCCAATGATGCTTTGTTGCAACACCACAATTCTTCCATGTAGCTTTCCATTTCATTTGTCACAGAGTATTGCCAAAAACTAAAAGTAAATGGGGTTCAGGTAACCATTCAAACCGTTTGCACAACCAAAGCACTTTAAAAAGCCTGTATTAAGATGGCCTGCAGCTGATGAAAGTTCTCATAGCATACATGCCAAACCAACAGCATCACAAAACAGCCAGGTAATAGTTCACAGCTTCAGCAAACCATACCCAGATACTGCAGAAGCATACGCCTTCAGCCAGGAGACTAAGTTTAGAGCAGAGCTCTTTCCTCTATCAGTACAACACCCAAAAAACATGTCAGACAATGGCTCATTTCTATTTCAAATGCTTACTGACTCTCTGAGGTTTCAAAGCACTTTTTCAGGGCTTGTTTCCTAGAGGGCACTGCACCCCTGGTAAAACAACTGCATGAGTACTTTTGATATGGGTAACTGCAAACATTCATATATTTTTCCAACCCAGGGACAGAACGACTCTGAGCTTTTAAGCTAACCCATTCAACTGACTTGACTTGGATGTCCCCAGCAAACCTGTCTGGACAAACCTGTAACAAGAAGCAAGTTGTGTACGCGTTTTATGATGCTGAAGACAGAGCTGTGCAGTAAGCATTAAGCACATATGCATGGCTTCCTGACTATAGATCTGAAAAGGTTATTATTCCTGTAGTGCATAAACAGAAAAAAATCCTGTAGGTAAAAGAATCCCCAGCTTCGGGGTTTGTATTAAGAAGACTGCCTGGTATTTAAGAACCAACACAAGGCACAGCCTAAGTAATCTCAACAATCTTAACAGTACACACAGACCCTTCACAATTCTCATTTGAGAGGCAGCAATGAAGTTGTCACTGTTCTTCAACAAAGCCATACCTTCTTAATAGTCTCCAACGGCAAAGCCCAAATACTAAATCTGAGAAACATTCACGATGACATTCACACAGATCAAAAGGCAGAATTTTGTGTGAGGCTGTTTATGCTAAAACATTTAAGTTTTGACGTTTCCACACAGAAATTTCAAAAGAGCGTATCTGTGGGTGCTTTTCGACAGATTATGTATCAAAAAGAACAGAGAATTGTTAAGAAAAAGCTATAGGTGAGCTTAAGATTTGTGTTTTGCATTAACCAAAAATGACCTGAAACCTGAAGCTATTGAATTCAGTGTACTGTAATCTGGCACTACCCTCATAACCTTCCTCCTACAATAACAGATCTAATTACATGTCTTGCTATGAAATTTAGTTACTTTAAAGTACCCTTTGAACACAAAATTAGCCTCATTGTTATCCTTATTGTATCATCGCTAAATTCCACCTGTGCAAGTGCCTAAGTGCTCTAATTGTAGGTTTATAGGATGAATGCCTCAGAAAGTAACTATCTGAACTACATAAAGATGATTAGGGCAATTACTCTTGGGTAAAAACGTTTAACACAATGTCAAAACCATACAGCGTTTGCCTGTTTGTTAAGTATGCTTTTCCTGTTGTTGTCTACAACTGTCTTCCAACCAAGCAGTGAGGTTACTGTCAGGGAAATTAGAAAAGTCTTTGAGCTTTTCTAGCTTTGCTCCCCCACCTTTCTACTAATGCTGGCGGCTAGACTCCCACTACAAGTTAGAAGGCATTTGCAATTTGCAAAATAACATGTAAATAGGAGTTGCAGGAAAAGCCAAAAAACACTGCATCTTCTGTAATGGTGGATAAAAGAATCATAACAAAAATCCTGCTATTCCCAATAGAACATGCTTCAGTTTGAACTTTGAGCTAAGTATTTGTGAACAAGAAACTTCTGTTCATCAAGGAACCCTTTGCAAAGCTCTTAATGCCCTAGGTAAGAGGCATGTTTATCAGAAAATTTTGTTTACATCTTTAGAAATATTTTAACTTTGTCTTAGATTTTCCTTTCCTTTTTTATGTTAACAGGACTGTACTGATGGGTCTGTATGAATAAAAAAAAGAGTGTTGTACAACAACGTCACTATTGCAAGCAAACACCAGAAAGCTCATGTACCTTTATTCAGTGGTCAAACGGAGAATTCAGAACCTCACTCTGCTTTTTAGCAAAATGTTTCTCCTCAAGAGTAGCTTACTGTCCATGTGTGTGAGGTTAAATACTCGAATGGGGTCACAAAGCGATATCCAAACTAGACAGTCTAAAAACACTGGGTCTGCAAAGGTAAAATTAATTTCTAGTTAAATCTTCTGAACACAAAAAGCTTCTATTTCAGAACAGCTTAACGGAGAGATGTACTCCTCCATTGGCTCCCCAGATGTAACCCCCTCGTGATAAATAAGGATGGGGTGGGGTAACATCACGCAGGCCACGTCTAACACCAGCGAGCCAGGCAGCGCGAGGGCACAGGCTCCCCATGCCTGCAGCTGTTTGGTGGCTTCGCACGTGCTCCAGCACAACGGGGACATGCCCAGGCGCAGTTCAGGCAAAACTACACACCAGTCGGACTTTGCTCCCAGGTGGATGTTTGGCTGTTGGATGTACACCATGCTTTACACACCAGTCAGACTTTGCTCCCAGGTGGACACTTGGCTGTTGGATGTATACCATGCTTTACCACCTGCCCTCTTCGCTGGCTAGTATGGATGCTGCTGCAGGAGGGAGCGCAGAGAGACTAGAGACCCCTGCAACAACCCGAATGGGGGCGGGCAGCGTGAGGAAGCAGAAAAGCAGATGCTCAGAAACACCATGTCTCTAGGGACAGGAGGAGAATAAGAAAGAAGGGGAAAGGAGGGGAACTGCTGGATAAGAGCGCTCAAACATTTAGTCTTTGAGATTAAAGATCATTAACAACCTCCCCCCCTTCCCCACCTCTGCACATTAATGCTTTAATCCAGTTTGCAGAAGGAAAAAAAAAAAAAAAAAAAAAAAATACAAAATCTTCCAGACTTTGACTCATGGTCGTAAGATCCATCTTGGTCTTTGAGTTTTAAAATGGAAAAAATAGGTGTTATCCAGTTTGAGAACACTACCACAGCAATCCTCTATTTTCATATGAATACGAAATGGATTTGGTTCTGGTTGGTTCAGACTTGGAATGGGAGGAGTTAATAAAGAAAAAACAAATCTCTGAAATATAGATGTACTGAACTACACTTTTTGTAATAAACCATAAGCTAAATCTGCATATTTACTTTGCAATTTAAATTACTGCTTCGTAAGTACAACAGTGAGAACTTCTTAGCAGGACCACTTTATCCTTTGTGTATTCCCGTAAGTACGGCTTATCAAACTTCTAGACTTGGCATAAATTAATATGGAGAAGATTTACAGGCTTAAGAGATTTTTTTTCCAATTTTTACAGACTTGATAATAATTGCACTTCATTTTTTTGAGCATGACACTTTTATTTACATTTCTTTTACAACACACTTAATAAACACTGGAAATACAAAATACTTCAATGGACTGAGATTAAAAACTCAGAAGTATCAAAAGAGCTAAATCACCCAAAAATTTAACCTGTAATCCCACATTTTCTAGTATTAAACAAAATTGCCATCACGTTTCAACATTCAGTTCACATATTATCACCTTTAAACGTTTAACAGTTCCAATTAAATGTTATGTTGCTTGAGCGCTTCTTTGTAGCTATACTAACTACTGTACGCTTTTTAACGAGGGAATTGCAAAAACACATTCACAGCTTTATCAAACAGTAAGAACTCTCAGACCTACATTAATTTGAATCATATGGGGAAAGAAGTCTGCTTATTACCAATCTATCTTTCTTGATAAACCAAGTACTTTCACATACTTGTAATTAGCCAATTGCGATAACACAGAGAATTACAGTGACTAAACCCAGACATTTGAAAATGCTGGACTAGGAAAGTTCCCTCTCAGTGCTTGGACCAGCCCCACACCATTATGCAATAATTCTCATTTCAGATAGTATATAGAAAGGCACTCAGAATCTGTTTAGAGCAACAACATAAATATATAGTTAAAGTTTTACCATGCTAGCTGATGTGAAGTCAATCATCAAGTAGCACATAAGAATTTATCCCAAAGCATGTTTTGCATCACAAAACATACTGCTAAATAGAAATTCTAGTTATGTTAAACAAATGGTTTAACCAGATAAAGTTCTCTGCCAGGTTTCTTCTGGAGTCAGGTAAAGTTGAACAGCATTTCACTATGGTTACCATCGAAAAGAACGTATCTATTGTCAGAGACACACAACCTGTTCAAATGGATGGTTATTCAGAGTCGTTTGTAGCTACACTACAGAATCACAGTTCCTTTTACGAAAGTCAGCCCCAGTTTAAGTGGTGGGTTTGCTTTTGTTTTTGTTTTGGTGGAGGGTTCTTAACATGTGGTGAGATAGTTTAAATCCAAGATTTATTTACAGCTTGTAAATTTAACAAAAAGCAGCTTGGGCCAGAAAAGTTAGAGAGAGCAAGAGCAGCACTTTATTGTGTTGGAAGCTCAGCAACAGTGTTTGAGAGTTTGCTACCCTATTTCTATGTCACAAGTGACATCCCTCACTAAGCAAAGATTTTGCTCCAACCCATCCGACTTGGGTCAATAGGGGACACAAAAGCTGTCACGCTTTCATGGTAGAAAAGAGACTTCTAAGAGAAAGCGTGTGTCTCTTGCTCTCTGCCACAAAGTTCATGGGATTCTAGTTGCGCTCATTTTCAGAGAGAGAAAGGAAAAAAAAAAAGTCTTCATCTGTTACTGCTACCCTGCCCTTTGAAAGGGCTAATTGCTTCTGCAGTCACCATCAGCCACACAGCTGTATGCTCTGCAAGGCAGGCAACAACGCTGACCACTAAATGAAGACTGACGAAATTCTGAGGATAATGCTTCCAAAAAGAATTTCACTAATCAAATTAGGCACTATGCCCATAGAAGAGATTTCATTCTAATCAGTCTCAACCATTTGCATTCAAGAAACCAGATTTTTTTGCACAGCCTTAAAGAAGTGAAGCCACTTGTAGTTACTGGGATGCACTAGAAGACTAGTGACATAAAACATGTTAAGTCACAGCTTCTCAAATGTTCTGCAGCGTTGTCAGGACCCACTATTTGCATTCTCACTCTCTTTTTATTTTATTTTTAAACAAAATTGTCGTGGCTTTCAGCACATTCTGCCCAAGAAAGCCAGTAGGCTCTTTAAACATTTGTCAATCTCAGTTTCTTTTGTTTATCTTGTGTATGTAAGAAAAATACTGGAACACCAATAATTAGAATAAGCCTGATTTTTCACAGGTATGTACTTAAAAAAAACCCCACAAAACACCAAGAAACAAACAAACCGCGTAACTATAGCCAAAGTTGTGCATTTTTTAACATAAGGAGCTTAGATGACACAAGGCAGAATTCCTCATCTTTGTGCAAGGTCACAGCTCATCCCTAAGGAAACCCCCCTGCAAGAACACACAAAGACGCATCCTCAGAAGGAAAATGCACAAGGAACTGCTGACATACACAAATATCTCCTCGCTAGCCAGATGTTATGTGCCTTCTTTCATGTCTTGCTAATTCTAAAGTCATTTACCAGGTGGAACTGGCCAATGCAATCGCCGTTCAGGCCGACATAGAAGTTGAGGGGTCAGACCACACGTCTTTCAGAAGGCTGCAAGTGTACACCTGTAATCTTTTCCTCCCTCATGATTTTTCACTGACCTAACACTTTGAAGACTTCAAGTACTCCCATTCATAGCACACAGCATACTTTACATATTTGCATACCAGTGTCCGTTTCCTCTATTCAAAACCATATATTTTACACTTATAGTAAAAAAGGAGAACCTATCTACTGAGAAAAAATTACCTTTCACTGTTTTGGTCACTGGTCAGAAGAGATCCATTCAGGTTCAGTCTCTTTTACCACACTAACACTTTAGATGGTACTAGAGAATTCCAAATGCCTTTGTAACCTAAGCACACAACATTTTTAAAAAGCTATAAAACTTAACCTTTGTCGGATATGAATAGTGCTTCACAATAGCTTTTGAAATGGCTATTAAAACTTCACACTTCAGATCCTGACATCACCTTTATACAATGGATTTCTTCCCGCTACTCCAATGTGTGAAAAAACCCCACCCTATATTCTAAAGATTACATCTTTGGACTTCTAAAAAGTTATCTAAGCAACTCCTGAATTTGAAGTCTGCCAAAAAAAAAAAAAAAAAATCCCCAGCAGTAAGAAAATAGCTTTATCTAATTCCTGCCTTCTCTGCTCACTAATAGAGATGTTGTCAATTAATTAAGGCTTTAGCGTTTTTTTTTTTATTTTTATTAAAAGCTTTTTCTGCAACTTTCAGATGGCAGGGAAGGATATATCCTCCCATTCCTTCATCAGTTTGTAACAGCATCCATAAGTTAGTCTTTGCCTACCCACTAAGAAGAGATTAGAAAAAAATTAAGTGAACAGGGATTTCTTCCAATACAGGGATGGGCTAGACTTCCAAAAGCTTTTTGCTTATAAAGCACAGCCTAGACAATTAACTGACACTGAACCAACAGATCAGAAAACCACAGCAATCTGTTAATCTCATACTGGCTATGACAACTGTTCATTTTTTAGGTCAGACTGTGTTTCCATATGGGAATATACAGGGTCCTCAGGCTCTCCTAGGGGCACAAAATGCCTCCCCATTGTATTGCCAGAGTAGTGAGCAAAGGATCATGCTTTCCTCTTCATACAGAAAAGCAATTAAAAAAAATAAATAGAAAAATAAATCAATCAAGGCATAGGGCTCATGCCTCCATGGATCTTGCCTTCCAGCAGAAATCTCTTTTCTCATGTCAGATTCATGCAACCGTGCTGCACACCACAGCCATAATCCACAGTTTAGAAACAAGAACAGTATGTGTGTTGGCACACACAGAAGGCTTAGAAGAGAGGAGCTGTGGCTAGGCAGTAACTCTTTCATGCTTTGATAACTCTTCGAGAAGAAGCCAATTCTAGAAGTAAACAACCCTCCAGCCAAATTTGCTGGTTTTGCTAGATGAAAGAAAAAAAAAACCAAACACCCTTGTTTATTTATTTATTTATTTTTACAGGCCCATTACAAAGAATGCCAACCACAAAATAGGCAAAAGCATGCACTTTAATTTCTCTCTGAACACTTGGGGGGTATTTCAGATGCTCAGGTTCAGTTTCTTAAGCTGGCCGGAGCAGTGCTAGCACACCACCGCAGCAAGCCACGAAAAGCCATGACCCTATCAGTCTTTCTTGTTGACATGCTGCTTCTGTATGAAAATGACTTCTTCTGGGGGCTGAGATGCTTTCCTAGGAGTTGACACATGCACGCTCACCTCTGCTGCAGCAAACACTTATGAATATACATGGGATGGCTGCTCAGATCCTCATCCCTACCCCGCAGGTTGGGTACTGGCTGAGGGGACTCAAGACTCCCATCTCCAGTTCCACAGAAAATTAAGCCACAGCTCTCATGTCAAACAGCAATCTCCCTAATTACTGAGCTGTGTGTCTTTAGCTGCTTTGTGAAGTCATTTATTTTAGTTTTGCTCGCATTTTTGAAGTGTTTCATTTCTAGTGTACCCGGTTTTATTTTCATGAAAGTATTGATTTTTTTGAGTTTCTGGGTTAGACAGCCGAAGCCCAAAGTCTTCTACACACAGATATATTCCTTTTAGCAGACAGATCTCTAACACAATTGTTACATATGCTTTCTGCCAGCTTTATTTGATCACTTTATCTGTACTTTATATCCACGTCCCTTCCATACAAGGTGGGAGTGGGAAAAAGACAGCAAGACATGCCATTTATTCCTGTAACAGTCTCGTCCCACACAACCAAAACAATACAATTTATAATCTCAGTATTTGAATATGACTTCTCAACAAATTCTTGCAAACATATTAAACATGAGAGATGTGTCCAGCTGCAGCCCCTCAGGTTTTTAAGCTCTACCTGAACACAATTTTGGAAGCTAGATACATTAACATTACACTTTTACAGCTTGCTGTGATTTCAGTATAAACCCCCTCTTTCTATCTTCTCATGAAGATTTACTTCAGCATAAGGAAAAATGCCAGAACTGAATTTATCAGCTAGCCCAAAAACTGAGAAGTCATATTATATAGCTCATGTTGTAGCTCAATGTCTGAACGAAAAATACAAAGATTTAAGGATTTTTTTATTTTCTTGATAGCCTGTTCTCCTGACTTTTTTCTTAAACTGTTAGTGGGAAAACCAAAACATCTCCTACACTGTATAGTTGGGTTTTTTTTGCTGTTTTTTTTGGTTTTTTTTTAAACTCATGAACAGTGATATTTACCACTTCCCAGGAAAGTCAGTGCAGCAATTTTCGAAATACTTCTACACTTCTTTAGGGTTACCTTTATTATTTAAAAACAAACAAACAAACAAACAACAAGAAAAAAACACCAAGTCAACAAAAAACTAAAGTAAATAAAAAAGGTAAAGTAAACCAGTTTAGCACTTCTAGACAGCACATTCTCTGCTTTATCAGAGAAGTACTATATGCATAGGCTGTCACTGCCTGCTACTGCAAGAAACTGACTTTCATAACCACAGGGGCTGAGATTTCAGCAGGACCAGCCATCATTGGTTGCCTTATATTTTATCATCTCACCACCAATTTCCTTCTGCTGAGGAGAAATGAATACCAAAGCAAGACATTCTACTTGTATTCCATATTGCTTTGCCTTATAAAAATACAACAGTTTTGATTGCTAACTCCAAAGTCAAACACCAAACTCCAAAGCAGTAAGCCTCACAACACTGTTACCATATTGATTTGGTTTCTGGGTTTTCTTTTAGAAATCCGGAAGCAGAAATTACTTCCTCTGCAATTTATTATGTCACTAAAACAGCCAGGGTCATTTAATGTTTAGTAGAAATATAACAACAAATATTTTGCAATAAACTATACATAGGCAAACCTAAAGCTAGTGTGAGTCTCATTATAATGCCATTTTTGAAAGTGAAGTCCAGCTGCATGTCAGTACAAAGAATTATGCATACTCCCTATTTAAATCAGTTAGTGGACAGGATTTCCCCCCTGCCTTTTTCCTTTTTGATTTTATCACTGCATTTCCACCAACTGTGCAGGTAGTGGCAAGAAATTACTCATGTTAAGAAAAGGAAAGCCATTAGTCCTAATTTCATAATTACAAGGGAGTAGACCCTGGCTGTTTTGAACCAGCTCTTCGTGTTGGTTCACGAGTTCACAAAATGAGCAACCTTTCTTTCAGCTAAGTGAGAAATAGCAAGGCATCGCTTTACTGGCATTCAGAAAAATGACTGCTTATTTTCAGTAACATCGAGGACAAAATAATTGGTGAATATACAGAGCGTTAGAGGAAATTCATTCAGGATCATTCTGCTCACAAGATGCTCGTTGGGAATCAATATTCCTCCACAGTCTTTTAGTGTTGGTACTTTCTCAAATGTTCTCCTTCCTTAAAAGATAAGCAGCTATTATAGATACTTGTATCCTGACATTTCTGAAAAAAAGAGTAGGCAGACTCTCAGGAAACTGGGCATCCTTCAGTCCAGCCTCCTTGCAGTGAATTATGCAGCCACCCTATCTCACATCAGTACTTCATCTCTCTGCTCCCTCAAGGTCTAGTTACTCAGCAACAAAAGGAACAATTCATTTTTTATTTTTTTTTTCCAAAGGTGTGGGGAAAGCTTTCAAAGGGAAAGCTGGATGTGTACAAATAATCAAAACATCCCATGTCTTCTCATGGAAGTGTTACCGAGACACTGGAAAGATCAAATTTGGTTTCTTCACTTAAGTCAGAAGTTAGCAATAAATCAGAGTCTCCAGATTACTTAGATCCCCTCTCCTGTCCTGCAAAAATGCTGCATGTATGACTTTGAAATCAGTAGATCTGACATTGATAAGAGAATATAGGAAACCACATCACAATGACTTTTCCTGTAGTATTTTTCACCATTCTCTTATACCTTCCATTCTCATTTACCTCCTCTCTCTCACTACATTACTTTTTCTACTGAGTTTACACTCCATAAAACATTCATGCACTAATTTTATCCCTTACTATAACTGCTTTTTTAAAATAGAAAAAAAATAGTTTTAATGATATAGCCAGAGCAATGAAGTTATTTCCTACTTTTGAAATGCTGTAAAAAGTGATTACACATTTACCTTCAAAACTCTGTTACGTTCATTGTCTCAAAAAACTTCCCCAAACTTTGTACACCCACCTATGTGAACTCTCCTATTTTCAATGAACAGAAGGGGGCGTTGCGGGGGGAAGGTCAACTTGAACATTGTAACATCAAGGACAGGGCGCTGAATTGGGTCTTAAGGTGTCAGGCGTTGATTCTGAGATCTAAGACATCTCAGGATGTCTTTGGGTAGGAAGACAGACACTCTTTCCTCCTACCCAAAGCCAGCTGTACATTTATAGGTTCCCCTCCATCAGCTGTAGTAAGCGTATATTCTTGCATGCATGTAGACTAACAGAAAAAAATTACTGGTGATGAACAGAAGGGAAAGAATATACCCAGTAACATCTGAATTCGGTTCAGTTCTGCAGAGTTGCAAGAAGAATCATGTACAAGCAGATATGACTAAGTCTTTAGAACAAGAATCCAGCACTTTCATATGCCTTAACAAATACCCATCAAGTTTCCTATCCACAAGCACGTGGCTGTATTCGTGACATTTTCACAGATCGGCCATTTTTCTCCTCTAATAAAACGTTTTATTCCAAAACCCACTATATTTGTACTTATGCTAGAGTGTCTGATACTAGAAGAATGAACTAGCCTTCTGAAGTTATGCACGCTTCAGGAGTTACGACATGAAGAAAACGCTCTATCAATTGCTACAGCTTCAGTCAAGACAACGGCACTACACAGTTCATAGCCAAGTCAACTACACCCGTCACTATGTTCATTCTCAAAACAAGTTTTGACAAAGGATGAATACTAAGTTAACCACATAGGAAATGAAGCCTAACCACAAATGCGAGGTTACCAGTGAACTTCTCGAAATACTTGTCTTGACGCCAAAATGTTTTATTTCAATTCTCACCAGTGCTCTTTGCAGTGTGCTAATGAGACTCGCAGGCTGAGTGGAGTGCAGAGACATTGTCATCAGAAAAAAGGTGACCATCACATGGAAAGATCTGGGATTGCCTTAGAAGCAGAGTAATAGAAACAAGACAAAAGTTACAGAAATGCAAGGTCTCCAGGGCATCTCACTGGAAAGCGCTGTACAAGCAGATGAACCTAGTCACGGCAGACAATGACACAGGAACGATGGGCTGACGGCTCAATGGAAACAGAAATAGTAACCTGAATTATACCCGGGGACGTAAAGCATTAATGTCACTGTAAAGTGACCACAGTGAAGCCTCATCTCAACAGCACACTTCTGTTCATGTATTTTCAAGACGCCTTGGTTTAACCTGAATAAGTAAAAAAGATTGTTTACTTGCAGGACAGGACAGTCTATCATATGAGAGAAGACTAAGAGAGAAGACTTTGTTCTCTGAACATATTGGGGACAGACCTGTTTTAGCTATAGTCCAAATACTGCCACAAGATTTTAATGTGTTATCACCACATTCTGACAAGCCAAAGTTTGCTAGCCTTCTGAAGGGAAGAAGCAATGGCAGAAAACTTCATTTTTAAAAGGAGTCAGTCAATTCATAAATGGAATTTATATTCTTGTCTGCGACTATGTGGGCATGGGCTTAGTGATCCAAGATGCCCCTTCCAGTCTTAAGTGTGCACCTCTTTCTTGCTAACGTCACTATAAATCTTCCCTGAGGAAATTCCAATGTGGGTATAAACCACTTGCTTCACTCGAACACGCCATGCCCTCTGGCCTGAAATTAGCAGTGAATGCTTGAACTGGAAACATAAGACTCCTTTGAGCCTACTTCCATTTTCCAGTCTGCTGAATTTTTAAACAAATTCCCCTGTAAGGAACTTCTTGCTGCCTAGCCCCATATAAGTTTAATATAGATCTACCAAAAACTTGTTTCTGTCTCTCCCTGTCTTCACTATTTTCTTGCTTAAAATATCTATTTGTCCCCTCTGAATTTATTAGACCTATAACAACATACTCTAGCCTAGTGCTTCAAGCGGAAGCTTTAGAGGCTGCTGGGAGCTTGTTACATGCCTAGCACCCTTGCACTTCTTCATGCAGCTGTGGGGATGCACCACCCGTCTGAGAAGGTGCAGATTCCTCTTTGGTCATGCTTCACACTCTGCCTTCTTCTCTCCCTTTCCTGTTCTTCATTCTTTATCTTGAAATAAGTTGCTGAAAGAAAAGTTTTCCGAAGTGATGTTTTTAGGAGTTACACGCTGTTGCTTTTTTAGCATTTAATAAATGAGTTTAACAGCAAGTATTTACTTGCTTGCATCTTCCACCTGCAATTTGTTAGCGATGATGCTGGTGCGGCCAAGCTGCAAGGTTTCTCCCCCCAAAAGTGGCATGAAACTAACTTTGAAATTACATACTTAGTTTTATGTATCTTTTCCTACATGTTCTAAAAATATACAGAAGTTTCTTTTGCTCCGTTGGAGTAAATTTAATCTAATTTTACTCTGTGGATTGGGGCTTGTCAGTGCACCATCTCTGCTTAACTCACACATCTCATAACAGATATTACTGTTTTTCAAGACCACAAACAAGTAAAATACCAAACCTGATACTCTCCACATCGATGCAAAGGAAAAAAAAACAAAGCTTCTGAAACAAAGTCCTAATTCAAGTCTGGTAATTCTAGATTTGAGATTGGTAGAGAAAAATTAAAAAAACAAAACAAAAAAACAACAAACTCCAATGACACTTTTTAAATATAAACCTAAATTTTTAACAAGGAACCTAGAACTTGGCCTTCTACAGATAAATAGTGTGTCTCTGGAGGCTGCAGTAAGGAAGAATGTACCTGCATACGATTTTCTAATTGAGTATCCAATTCAAAGTTTCTACTTGTGCATTCAGATGCAAATTAAACTAGCTAAGGCAGAAATGCCCAGTCTGAGACAAATTCAATTATAACAAGGCAGTTGTTGAATTCTTAATATGGATGCCTTTCTATACTTAGATATTTACATTTTAATCTAGACAGAAAAAACAACCCTGACTAGCCATATGCAAATTAGACTTCATGGTCCTTGATGTATATGATAAATTAAAATAAGCAACAAAAAGAGCAGAGAAATAGGAGCTCTGGGATATTTTCTTTTTTTTTTTTAATACACACACAGATGCTTTAATAACATTTTTAGGGGACAGGCATGACCATTTTTGTCACTTTTTGTGAAGAGTGTTCTTCTCACTGAAAGAATTGCAACCCCAGGTGTCACACTGGTGTTCCTGATATGAACACAGGTAGCTGAAATGCTAGAAGAGGTCCTTAATTTGAACTACTGCAGCTTTTACTCTGCTTCCAAATTACTTCATGCTCTTAGCTTCTGCAATCATCTTTCAAATTTCAACTAATTAAGAGCTGAAGTTCTTCAAGCGATCACTCCTGCAGACACCTAAGTCAAAGGGCTTTGGAAGACTTGTTCCCTGCACAGAACCGAGCCGCCTCTGCAGCAATTCACCACACTGAGCCAACCCAGCAGTTAAATGCCATGCTCAGGGGCCCCAAACACCTAGAATTGCAACCCACACTTCCATTTCTAGCAGATGCCTGCAGCACAACAGCGAGCAGATCCTTCCCACAGGTTACGTAGCTGGTCCACAGAAAGCCAGCCCTCTCTCTAGGGGAATACTTCTCGCCCTACTTAAACCAGCATTTCACAGGTGCGTGCATCGGCACTACCAATCAGACCCACTGGTCGCCCACTTCAACGGCAGCCACCAGAGCTCTCACAACACAGTCTTGTGTGCTTTGACAGTAACAAGCCCAGTTAACATAGTAGCTTAAATAATCCATTATGGCCCCCTCATAAAATTCTGTGAATCTTGTTCAATGCTGTGTGCTTACAGGTCAATATGCTTCACCAGGTCCCCAAAGAGATGCCCTGATCTTGTGTTGGAAGCATACACATGTTGTGTCATTCTGTGTCAGAAAGGGCACCTAAATCAAAAGCGAAATGCATACATCCCTTCCTTTCACACGCATGTACACATACTGATCTTACTCCTGCTTACAGTGTTATCCAAAGACTGAATTTAAAGGACTTCAAATACAGTGGTCTCAGCTGACCTGTGGCCACGGAAGCCTAATATTACAGTTTGGCAGATTTTCAAAGATCAAGGGTTAAACCTAAGACAGAAAAGCAAGGAAGAAATTCCACACAGCATTTGAATGGATGGCATTTGACCATCCGTCATTAGCCTACGTTTAGCTTTACATCATTTAAAAACTATCAATAGACCTGGGTAAAGATTAAACAGGTAAATGCAGCCTTCCATTTACTCAAACACCATCACAAGCCAAACTCAACCCTATATTGAACACAAGCTTTTAGCAAATTATACTTTGATGGAAGAGATTTTTATATGGTCCAGATTTCCCGTTGAACAGTTAGATACACTTTGTCCTATAAATTTTCATTTATATAAGTAGCAGTTTCATGAATGCACTTTATTTTGAGATATTTTCTCCTGCTCTCCATACTTTAGTAGTTGCACACACCCCCCTTCATTTCTGTCCTTTTATCCTTTTGTCCTTTTATCACAAATCTTCCTGAATGACAATTTGCATTTTTTTTTCTGTAGCTCCGTGATCTTCTCACACCTTGTTAGCATTAAAAACCACCCAAAAGACTTGAGACGCTTTGATATATGTAATTTGAAGTGGAGGAAAGAAAGTGATTAACTTAAGTTTGCTGCATTGTATCTTTCAGTTGGGCACCTTCTGGAGAATTAAAGCGTGCATTAAGCTAAGCATAACACTTTTGAAAGCATACAATTATTCATAAAGATCTCTTGTGCTTAGCTTTATTTTTTTTATCCTAGCAATATCTAGTGCAACTTGCAAACATCAATAAAGAACACAGAACCTACGAATATCTAACACACCCACTTAAGATACTATATTGTCACTTACAAACTAGCCTGGTTAAACTTCTGGAGGGCAAAACTAAAACAAATGCTCAGAAGAACACAAGAGCAAAAGCAAAGTACAGCAACCTATCTTACACAAATACATCAAGCTTACATAGTCTCCCAGACATCCTCTTGAATGTATTAGAGCGGGCTATTCAGCTCTAAGCACTAAAAAGCTGAAGAAGAACTTTCATGCTGGACTGGAAGGAACAGAAACAATTGTACTAATTTATAATTTAGTCATTTTGCACATACAACATACCAGTACAAAACTTCACTAGTTTAATGTTTTGTTTTAATAGAGAAGTTACACATGCAACACATAAAGCAGATATCAGGCCACAGTGATCTCAGTGGTGGAGCTGCCACCTTATAACAGGAGATAATTAGTTCGCCAGCATTAGAAATTCTCAGGGACTTCCCTGTTTATTTAGCATGCTTTAATAATAATACTAAATAAGAAATACAAAGAACCCCCACTATTTGCAACGGTGAAACTTAGCTGACATGTTTGCATACGTTATTCCACCGTGAGGATTCACACTGCTACAAAAATTAAATACTTTCTAAGATCAGCAAAAGGAATTAAGACAAAGATAAGATCTTGCTGGGACTTAAAAAAACCAAAGCAAGCAAGCAAAACCTCAGCAGGCAAGGTGATTTGATTTCAGTTGACAGAAGCTACACATCACCTAACTTCCACTAAGGACACCACTTCCTCCAATAAACAAGCCCTGCAATTTGACATCAAAGTAGTTCTGAAAGAACAGTAAATTACATGAGAAAACTACTATTTTTCTTCACTTTCTGAAGTTTTACCATGACTACCAAAGGGACATGAGAGACTTTAGTCTTATTCAAATAAAAATCTGGGGAAAAAAAAAAATTTAAAAAAATCCTCTTTTACTGATCTAGACAACTTAATTGGATGAGCTGCTAAAAGTGACCTTCCAAGTGATAAGGTGTAATTAGGATGCCCCACTTTCGCAGCATGCAAATGAATTAAAGCAAGAGAAGGTACTGGACAGCTTCCTTAGTGCTTAAAACACCCAAAGGTGTTTTTGAAAACCGTCTGTGAAGGGACACATAGTCCATCTCAGAAAAATTCTCTTAAGAGGACAATTCAAGAGCACACAATTAGCTGGAAACTGTGCATCCTGAGAGCAGCCTGATGTGCCTCTTCATTACCTTGCCTGATGAGGCAAGGCTATACTGAAACAGGAGAATAAGACAGCAAGATTGGCATGGGCTGGGAGTGGAAGAAAGGGAACGGAAGAGAGGAAAAGGTAAAAACAGTCAGGCATTGGTTTCCTCAAACTGTGAAAAAAGGCAAGAAGACTGAAGCACAGGTATGCTATTAAAGACAAGTGTCTTCAAAGCGGTGGGTCCAACTTTGGCAACAAATTACTTGGCAGAAGACAAAAGGCTCAGGATGTCGAGGGACAGATCATGCTGGTGCAGAAGTCATTGATGTGCAGTGGTATGCTCTGCTTCATCAAGTTCCAACTGAAAACATCATCTACCTTGTATTTTCAATATAAAACCGCAGATAGCAACAGTAAACTGTAAGTAGTATCAGGCATGCAGGCAGTCACACACTGTGTAAAAATAGAGTGATCAGGAATCTGCTCATACCACCACATTCCATATGGTGTTTCTACTGTACGGTAACAGACACAAGTTAATTTCATCAATATGGCAAGAACACATCTGCGTTGTCGAAGGCTGTGGAGGTACTAGATGAAGAGCACAATGAAAGAGGACAGTTTCTTTGTACACGTCTTGCTATTAGCATACAAAAAAAACAGCTCAAAGATATTCTCATCCCACACACAACTACCCATTGGACAGCAGCAGGTAACAGCGAAATTAACGAACTTTTGTAATGGCCCTGTGTCCCTCCCCAGGCATTTAGGTACATTATTCACAGAAGGGAAAAAACCCTCTAGATGAAACTAAATTTCTTCTCCTCCAGTCATTTTCTTGCAATAGATCGCTGTTATACACCTACAGGTAGCTGACACTACTCCTATACAAATAAATCAAACAGAAATCATCCACAACTGGCTTTTGATTTGATCAAAAGTAGGTTTTGACTCTATGATAGCTTTTAAGTAAAAATAGTTAAAATAAGAGGTGCAACATCTAAAACTCTGAAGATAAAGCAATTTCTTTACTATTTACCCAGAAATGAGAAATTGCTTCAGGAGTTACTCCCGAGAGGCCTATCCTGAATGTGGCACTTGCAAAGACCTTTGAGAGGCTCTGCTGATGTCTGAAACAGAATGACAAGATGGTTTGTCTTTCCATGGTTTGTGCAATCCCTTAAGCATGACCACTGAAATAACCTTCCAGCTCTCTTTGAGCTGACAGAGAAGCACTGCCCAAGCATTTTGTCACTAGGCTGTACTACTTCTGCCTGACCACCATCAACTAAGAAATCCAAAGAGCTACAGGAGAAGGAACACGTTTATGCTAGAAACAAGCCATCCGTAACTGCAGGTGAAGGCCAAGTTAACAAGCCCCTACTCTCATTCACAGAGATGCTCTCCAGCCAAGGAACAGACTACTCCATCTGCTTGAGAGGCAGACTAAGACCCCTTCATGCCTTCTCATGTCAAGACAAAAGGGCAACTGACAGATGACATTTTTCAGTCAATTGCGACGCTACATGCAACACCACAGACCTGGCTGTTCTGTGCAAGGAAGACTATGAAACTGCTGAGAGCAGGTCCCATCTGCAAGACAATCCTACAGCTCTGCCAGCTGTAGCCTGGCTGTCATCCCAACCGGCCAGCCGCTTTCATTTGACCACAGAGTGAACCACAGTCCTTCATAACCGCTGTTTGTGGCTCAAAATGTTCGAGTCATTGCACTTTTTTGCCTAACTCTGACACACAGTAATAGAAATAATCTCTGAAGGAGGAAGCATGGCTACACCCTGGGGGAAAGCTGCAGCAGGAGGGGAGCAGCATGGTTCTTCCTCCACACCCTCCGATGTCTAAAGTCAACCACAGAAGGGCACATCACAAGGCCCATTGCATCCAGTCCAGATCAGACTGTGAGCACAGCTGTAGCAAATCCTTCCCACTGGAGGATTTTATCGCAAGTTTGAAATGGTATTGGGTATAATGCCAGCAAAACCCTTTCAGAACTGCATCCACACCAAACACTTTTCCTGGTAGAGCTCTTGAGCTCAAGCATGTAGGTTTTTCCATCTGTCAATTTGACTTTGCTATGCTATGAAAAACATTCAAGCACAAACTTGGTGGCAAATGGATCAGAAAGTTCAACAATAACACAGGCATTAGAGGATAAACTTTTAGGGTTTAACATACTACTACTTTATCTCCTGGTTCCAACTTATGTTTGTAGAAAGACATCAAAAAAACTACTTCACCATGACTCAAAAAGTGACCTCACAGTGAACAAAAATGTGAAGATTAAAATATGTGCATTTCAGTTATGCTTACTTACACATTGAGGCTTTTAAGTGTAAAATAGGTCTCCTTCTCCTACCAAGATTATTTTTCTTCCAATTGCATCTTCTTTCTTTACATCTATTCCAAATTTATTGTAACAGCAATGATTTGGAAATTACTGACTCAAACTGTCAACATTAGACCACAGCCACTTTTTTTTTTTTGCCAACTAGCTAGTTTCTTTCTTTGTTTTTAATATTCTGAGACAGGCAGGTATACCTGCGTCTATTTCATAAACCTATGGAGAAACTAAAGATCATGAGAAGAAACAAAACTCAGATGGGATGGAGTTAACTTTCTTGTTAGCAGCTGGTGTGGGGCTATGTTTTGGATTTGGGATGAGAGCAGTGTCAATAGCGCACTAGTGTTTTTGGTGGTAGCTAAGCACTCAAAGCATTTTCTGCTCCTCACACTGCCCCGCCAGCGAGTAGGCTGGGAGTACACAAGAAGTTGGGAGGAGACACAGCTGGGACCCCAACTCACCAGAGGGATATTCCATACCATATGCCGTCATGCTTAGTATATAAAGCTGGGGGAAGAAGGAGGAAAGGGGGGACATTTGGAGTTATGGCGTTTTATCTTCTCAAGTAACTGTTAGGCGTGATGGAGCCCTGCTTTCCTGGAGATGGCTGAACACCTGCCTGCCAATGAGAAGCAGTGAATGAATTCCTTGTTTTGCTTTGCTTGTGCATGAAGCTTTTGCTTTACCTATTAAACTGTCTTTATCTCAACCCATGAGTTTTCTCACTTTTATTCTTCTGATTCTCTCCCCCATCCTAACGAGGGATGCTGCGTGGTCCTGGTTGCTGGCTGGGCTTAAACCACAACAATCACTTAGCAACAATTAAAACAATGTGTTATCAGCATTATTATCATATTAAATCCAAAACATGGCAGCTACTAGAAAGAAAATTAACTCTATCCCAGCTGCAACCAGGACACAGTGTTCAGATCATCTCTGTTGTATTGCTCTCTTGTACTCTGTATTCTGAAAAAAATGAATTGCCAACAAAATGCTTTATGTCATTGATTTTTAATTAAAAAAAAACCTTCTATAACTGATCAGGAGAAATTTATAACAAAAATGGGCTTTAATAATATTCACTACACACAGAATCACAAGGGTTTATTGGCAATAAAAGCCTTAATTACAGGCTCAATTATTGATAGACATAAATGGAGTACAGTTATATAATTTTTATAAGCCGTGCAAAATCAAAACTAGAAAGCAAAGAAACCATCCCTGGGCTTTATTGCCTAATGCCGGTAAGACTTTTTTTTTTTTTTTTTAGTTTTCATTTATTTATGAAAAAGAGTTCTACAACAGCATTCATTCCCTCAGCTTTGCCTTTCCTTCCCCTTTCACCTAGCTTTTCCATCTCCATCCAATTTGTCCTTTCATCCAGTAACAGAGTCCTTCACAGGCTCCTTAATTTCTTTCATTCTGTCATTTTAGATGATGACAGGAATGACTTCCATCCAGTTTCCTACCTGGCCTGAAGCAAGCCAGCTGGGTACTGCTCCCCTAACCAACCTTGTAGCAGTATTGCTTCAGGAGCAGCAGCAGCATTTGGTAGGGGGAAAACCCCACCTGGCTAGCACAAGGAGGTGGTGGTGGTCCTAAACTGCAGCAAAATCCAAAAGCCTCCTCTCATCTCTACACAGATCAGAGCTGACTCTGATGCCCTCCTCCTGTCCATACAGGACTTTGAGAAAGAGTCTTATAAGTCTCTGACCACTTCTGTATGGCTCAGGCACCTCTAAGCTGATGTTCAACAAAGCAGCAACAGAACTAGAAGCAAAAATCACCTCATTAACAACGTAGCTGTGTAGCACTTCCATAAATCAACTCCTAGCACAACCTTACACTCGTGCAGCTACCATCTTACCATACCAGAGTGCTGCGCTCATTCAAAGATCCTTGTACAGCCCCAGGCAGCACTTAGCACCCCAAGAAAGCACTGCCAGAAGAAACTTGCTCTACCTTGTAATCCCCTGCTCACCAAAGAGTTTGTTAAACCACCTATGTGATTTGGATTCCCTGCTGGAATTTGTGCAGAAAGTTGGGGCAACTTGAGGCGATTTGCACCATCTTGCAGAACAGAGAAAAACAGCCCCACTAAATACAGATATTGAAACCTGAGCGAGAAGAGAGCCAGTCAGGCTAGCAGAGGCTGCTATTATTAGCATTGCTTCCAGTTAAATAAAGATTTCTGATTAAATAAACATATCAAGTGTACCTAGAAAATGCTTTCATTTTCACTGCTGCTGCAATCTGCAGCTGCCAGTCGAGTTACCCAGTGAAGGCCTCGGAAGCAAAAAACAACAGGAAAATTTAACAAGCTTGGAATGACTGATCATTGCCACAGAGATTCAAATAAATTTTATCCTTCACTTTTAAAAACAGAGGAGCAGTCAGGCCACTTAAAGTCAGTTTAAAAAAAAAAAATCATACTGAGACAGAAAATGCAGTTAACAAGAGCCTGAACTAGTGCCAATTAAATGCTCTTTGAAAAATAGAAGGCCAGAATACACTGGAACTCAGAAACCAACTGGTCTATAAAAGCTAGCCTTGAACAAGAAATAACAAATAGTTGTAGTAAATAACTATAAAATTAACATAGAGCCAGACTTTTTTTTCTTGATTAAAAGAAAATTCAAAATGAACAAAACTCATTCAGTAAGTAGTTTCAGTAGTTTACATTGCTCATGGAGAAATAAGTAAAAATTAACATAAAAAAGAGGTACAAGACCACCAATTGCACCAAAAAATAATTTTACCCTAAGCCAAATAACTGAGAAATACAAATTAAATATCCTACTGGTAAATAATGCCTGCCCTTGCGCTCTGGCTAGCAGATGGAACAGTTTCTGATAGTTACAGTTTCAGATATTAGGAACTTAAAAAAACTGAGGATTACATTGCACACAAGATCTTTATTTAAAAATGCTTCAGTGAAAGAAGCTATGCAGAGGTGTGCAACTCTGACAGGATATGCTGCCATACAGCAGGAAAGCAACAGAAACAAAGCCTGCAGAAGCCTCTGTGAAATACAACCACAGAAGAGAGTCAATAAGCAAACAACCATGCTAGAACATTCAAAGAGAAATAAAGGAGCGTTTGATAAGACGGTACTTCAAGAATAGGAGCATGAAAGCTTGTGTATGAACAGCGAATGCTGGCTTGAATGGGCTAGTAGGACTGGAAGATTGGCAATTTTCTGGCACAATGCATTCATAGCCTGACACCAGGAACAAATAACTTCTGCACTCAATTTTAGATTCTTGTTGAAAATGTCAGAGGAAAACAGGAAAAACAAAAAAAAGTTATCTTTTGTCACTGTCTCCCTTATCTGTAAATTCTGACCAGTGATGTGGATAAACTAACCCCACAGTGATGTAAGCCTCCTTTAAACTCACAAAGCTGAAAGTAAAATAATGTACGCTTTCAAGCGGGGGGGGGGGAGGAAAAAAAACAAAACTGTTTGACTAATGAGAAAGTATACGCCATCATCTTTGTCATGGGATGAATGCAAATTGTGCTTAGAAATTGAAGGGCTTGATCCTCATCTTTCACAAGACAGTTTAAAAGACTTCAGGGAAGAGAAACATTTATTCCTCATCTCCCCGAAACACAGTGTGTAGAAATACAGTGAGATAATGTGTAGGCATTTACTGAAAATTATTACAGCTTCTAACCTTTGCTAACAAGTTCCAGGGCTAGGTAATTGATTATAAAAATGAAACTGCATTTACCATTTGCTAACTTCTGATAAGCAGCAGCTATATAATTGATTCTTACTTTCAGTATGCATCCAATTGCACTGATATGAAAGCCTCTATGTGAAACATTGATATTTTATCTAACAGTCCATCTGTTTCACTGCCTACTTTACCTCTATGAATGAAGACTGAACTAAAATCGCCACAAAACCCCTGATATTGACTCCTTTGATGTATTTGATGTTTTTACTGGGTAAACGACCCAAGCCTAAACGAGATGCAAGGCTATCAGAAGTTACTACTTTTCTAGGAGGGAATCTAGGAGTCAGCAGCAATCATTAGTCATTGTCCCACAAGTCTCCCAAGCAGATCTGTGTCACAGAAATCTGCCAAGTCTTGTAATCCTGTGTTTCTCCTGGCACCACCACTGCAGAGAGCACCCGGAGCTCCAGCAGAACCAAAAGGGAATGGGCAAGCTACTTCCACAGCTCTGAAGATACAGATAGATGTCCACCACACCACCACCTTTCAATGACTTACTCTCAGAAGACACACAAAAACCACTCCAGCCTTTATTTCTTCCACTTATTCTTTTAAAAGTTTTCTGCTTTCCTTTCTCATTTCTTCTTATTACAACTTCTGTCCTCATTCTTCTCCATGTGCTTATGGGAAAAGAAAAGCCACAACTCCTTTAACACATTTCCTCTATTAAACATCAGCAGCAATGAGACTCCACCCATTCTGTTTTCTCCTTCAACACCTGCAAAAGGACTATAATCTCTGAGGCATAGTTTGGTAGACAAATTCTGATTAATTAGCTGTATCAGAATAGTCTGCTAATATAAACCCAGCTCGCATCAGCATGTGCATTCCCGCCAGCATAACAAACAATTCTCCCTCCTTCTTCCTCTCCTTTGCTTTGCTTTTGACAGTGCAGTCTGCTCACGTAAGTGCATCCATGCAAGTGCCTGGGCTAGTACAGAAGCATCAGGGAAATATACGTTATATTCCTGAGCAATATGACCCTCTAATAAAATACTCCCTTTGAAGTCTGTAAGGTAATTAGTCCTGATTATTCTACCCGGTACTTTACCTGACGTGCTTCCTCTCCAAACCTTCACAAAAAACCCAAAGCTTGTGTTTAATGACCCACAGGAGAAAAGAAGGCCATCCTTCTCTCCTTCACATAGTCTCCTGCTGGCCTAGAGCACAAGGCTCTCCACATGGTCACTCACACAAATAGGTCAAGGCAAAGGACTTTAAATCCTCATCACATCAGCTTCTGACGGATTCTGACTTCCTTCACAATTTACAGCTGATCTCTTTTCTCCATGTCTTAATTATTCCTACACTGGGAAATTCTGCACACAACTCCGAGGTGCTGTTTGAGATGACAGATGAGCCTGTGATTAAGAGATTAATGTTGCCATGTTATTATAGGCATGGTTAGAGCAAGGCAAAAAAAAAAAAAAAAGAAGAATTTGTTTAACCCCATTCAGGTCCTCACTCCAATTCTTTCTGTAGCCTGAGCACAAGTTCAAGTAGAAAGCACCATGCCTAAAAATCAATCTTCCACTGATGTGTCTGCCCACTGCAAAGAGAACAGGGCACACACTGGTGTTTAATGACTCCCACTTTCTCCCAGTAAACATTCTATAAGTTTGGCTTCCTGTCACAATTTTATGCACTGTGAGCCAAGATTTTACACATTTCCACTTATGTCAAGACTTTATTTTAATGATTTAAGTCTCTTGTAGCTAATCATGGTGATCCTTCCTTCACTTACATTTTAGTCTTCCAGTCTGATGAAAATGGATTTCCAGGAGTTGGAACAACCTAAATGGTCATTATTCATAATAATCTAACAAAATATGCTTCATTGAAAGTTAATATTGAAAAAAATACAAGCTCAAATTAAAACTATTCTGGGAATTTATTTTACACAGCAATAACAATAAAGCACTACAATATCTCGTTGAAAAGTGGGACACAAAAAACACATGAATGGGACCATAACTGAATTAGTCTACACTGCAGAACAAACAAGTAATCATCATAGGATTTGACAGCCATGCATTTAAATATATCCTAATCTCAAATCTAATAAGAAGGCATAACTATAAAAATAGATCTCTCATGTTAAGTCTCATAAAAGTCTCAAAACTGCAAATCTGCTCTAAAGGATTTCCTCACATTTTAATTAACAATCATAAAAATATTGTGATGAGATAATCTCAGTTTATATAGAAGCATTTTCTTCATTTAAAATTATACTCAAGAAAGCTTAGTAAGCAGCATATTCCCTGCTGACAGGCACAAAAAAAAGTATCCTTTCTCATCTATTATATTTTATATATGGAAAAACCATGTGTGTGCAATTTAAAAACTGAGGCTTAAAAAGTCAGCCGAAGAGGTGAACTTGCATCATACTTGGGAAGACTGAACCAGATCAACCCCCTACCTAAACCGTTTCTCTGCAAGCCATGCTAGCCAGACATCCTCTGCAAGGAGCAAAAAGATGCTATGACTCACAGACAATATCCAGCATCCTAACAGCTTCTACGCCACCAGTTATGGCTTACCATGTTCTCCCAAGCCACATCTGTAGGGACCTTGCTACCTCTAGCTTAAAAGTTAGGTCCTTAAGAATACATTTAAATACTTGAATAATTTCAAAGCTGGGTGTTCAAACACTCGCTGGATCATGGCCAAAAACTACTGCATTAGTTTTATTTCTGGATTTTGTGACTTCGCACAATTGCTGTCGTAGGCTTACAGTGTCTGTCTACTACCACAGTCTGATGCTCCCCACCTGTCATAAATACAGCATGAAAAGGATCAGACTAGAAGAATGGTTGACACTTGCAATTTCAGCAGCAGTTGGTCATACAGCTATAATTTTTACAGAGTTCTTATTAAACAACTAACATTACATTTCTTCAGAATTGGTAAAAGCTCATTGTAAGAATATGGGCTGCTTCGTTCCAGAGATGAGAGTTTCTTGACCATCCTCAATGACCACAGCATAAGGTGCACATTACTCCGGAGAACATCTGATGGCTCAGCCAGACAGAGCCAGACATTATGCTCAGCATACAACACCCTTTCCCTGACACATTACCTCATACACCAAGCCTCTTACGTGGAATAGAATAAAGCATTCAGGGTTTTTTCTCCCCCAGAAAGAGACTGTTAGCATGAACAGCTTTTCAGGTTATCTGTACTGACCCAAGAACGGAGAGGGGAGGCTGTGCAGAAAGGGTGCGCTAGTGCAGGCAGTGGCCCCACGAGCACAGGCCGCGTAAGCCCAGGGTAGGAGCACCTGAGCGTTGCGAAATCCCTGTGGGGAAACAGATGTCTTCCCGAAGCCGGAAATAACACTGAATTGTACAGCTGACAAAAAGGGAACATAAAGAGCCAAGTGCGGTGGTGTGGCAGTACACGGTCTCAACCAAGGGGGACGGCCTGCTAATTACGGCAGGTGAAAGGGAAGGGAGGAGGCAGAGCGATGCCAGGCTCAGGAGAGCAGGTGGTGATACAGACAGGGAAAAGCAGGCACTGCATATCTTGAAATTGGGTTTTCCCCTGCTCTCTGGTGTCTCTTCCACCTACTTCTGCTCCTCTCCCTCAACATACTCGTATCGAGGGATCTCCTTAACCCTGCCATTTTCCAGAAGGCTTTCTGTCCTCCCTCCGCGACTTGTTTCACTTGCAAGCAAAAATCCCACTGCCCTTTTCTGTGCAGGCGATCTACTGCCTCCATCCGGATTTCCACCTCCACAGGCCTGCCGGCCACGCAAGGGAGAGAGGCAGCACGGGCTGCCAGATTTCCACCTCCCTTCCCCCTGCCGCCACCGCCGGCTCTCCAACCCCCCAGGCTCTCTACCGCAAACACCACTTCCCCTTAGCAGCAGCGGATGTGACGAGCCAGATCCAAAAGCTGGGGTCCCCTCCGGTTCAGCTGACTGTTCTCTGGAAACTCACACCCACGAGATATACAAGTCTGACACGTGCCAGCGACAGCTCCTCCCGGCCACCAAAACGGCTGCCCTTCCTGTCCAGACAGCAGCCTTCTACAGGCCTTCCCAAATGACCTTTCATCTTTCCCGGCCTCTGTTGCAAAGACCCCTTTCCATGATTTTGCCATACTATTTCTTTTCACAGGCTTTAGGGATATATCTGGTTTAACATGTTGGAAGTAAGCTATTTGCCTTTTATTTGTGTATGCCGCTCCCTGTGGAGACGCTGATCCGTGTCTTTGGCCCAATCATCAGCTACTGACAGCAAACTTCTCTTTCAGCTAGTTCATATGTGCCCCAGTCAAAAACATTTGCTTACAGAGCAGTAGCAAAAAACTGAACTTTTAAGTATAAAACCAATCCATCTTCCTTTTCACATTAATACGTGCTGTCAAAGATTCAAAGTGCTGGTCTTGCAATTCTAAATACTCGAGCTTTCCTTAATTGTTCTTACTGCTAAAGCCTTCACTCTTTGAAACCTACAGACCATAGAGACATATACTAGTCAATGACACAGTGAAGTTTAGCAAACAATATGCTAGCAAAAAAAATATTTTCTATTTCTCAGCCTGAAACCTTACCAAATCTTTTGATGTTCAAGTGCAGTTTATAAATCAAAACCTTATCTATTATGTTATTTTGTTTTCTTTCAACCAAAGATTTTACACTTTTTTTCCTAATCATCAGATGCTAAAAGAATAAAAATCAGCAGGTAAGAACTTCAGATTCCATTTTTGGATCTTTTTCCCTTTCCTGTGATCTTGGAAAGACAAGTTCAGATTCCCCTCCAAATAAAAAGGCAGAAAAGCAGCAGCTTTTTCAGTGTGAATCTGCATGCCAACTCACTTCACAAAACTTTAAACCTCCACTCACGTATGTCATCAGTAGAAGAGATCACACCTGGAAATATAAAAAATACAGCACCTAGAAGGCACAGTTAAAGCCCACACAAGGGCTCAGTCCCAGGGCTAAATCATGCAGCCACTGATGTTCCTCAGCTGCAGCAGTAGCTGCTGGTGACGGCAGACCCTGCCCTAAGAGTCACTGAACATTCAGCTTACTCCTTTCCTGCAACAGAGGGAAGAAGTACCCTCTCAGAGGAATCACTGCTCCTGCTCCAAGTCCTGGAAAAAGCTGGACGTCCCTGGGCTTTCTGACCTGGGCACATGCTGTTCAGGTTCCGATCACACAGCAATTCCCGCTCTCCAAGCCTTGCAGGGCAAACTTTGGCTACCCCTGAACACAGGGAGAGCTCTTTAACATACAATTCATTTGGTACATCTGCAAATATAATTTGTACAATGCTAAGCACCATGGACTCAGAAACAGCGTACTGGCAATAGCAGTTACCAAGGATGTATGCCCACTGCAGAAGCAGCTCACATAAGATTTTCGAGCGTTGCAGTTGCAACTAAAGCATTACTGAGCAGCCAAAGACTGCAAAGTGCTCACTACGTTTGAAGTTTAGCTCAAGTAAATGCCACAATATAAAACTCAATAATATTTTCACCACTGGAGTACCAGAGTTTAAGTTAGGCCACTCAAATCCTCTTATACGGAACACAGACTGAGGTACTTCCACCCTAGCTTAACAGTTCAGGAGTGCCGACATGTCCAAGGAAAAAAACCAGCCAACTTGCAAAGTGACCTCTCCCAACCCACAATAGTGGCTAGTCCCAACTCACAACAGTTTCCTTCTGCCTACAAACATCACTGTTTGGTAAGCCTGGCATATAGCACCACTTACTCCAGAGACTATTGATCACTTTCCTCCTTCGTGAAATTATATTTAAAAAAAAAAACAACAAATAACCAACAAACCTTCAATCCACATTGAGTCCTCAGTCCCTCCTGTGCAGAGGGAATCAAAGAAACTTTGTGGTTTTTTTCCTTTAAAGTTACCATCGTGGAAGATACCAGGAAATTGCCAAGCCAAGTGTTTTATTAGCAGATGGAAGATTTAGTCGTAACCTCATGCCTGGAATTAATGCAAGCCTGGATAAAACTTTTGTTTTTCTAGTACCTATCCTTCCCTCCTTTCACAAAGATAGATTAATGGTGCATCTTTAAAGAAAGGAAAAAAAAACCAAAACAACAAAACACAAACAACCCCCCCAACCTGACTTTCCAAAACGTTTTAGAAAGAAAATAAAGATTTTCATTGTGATACTCCCCTTAAAACCTCTATTACCAATTTTCAATGAACAGGGTCCCTCAAGATTTTTGTAGCATTTACCATGCTCTGTCACAGAACTTCCAGACTATGAGCCACCAACCTCCTGTGGTTATGAAAAAAGCCTGTGCTGTACACCATGTCCAAAAAAGTAACGAGCATTTACTCCACCACGCGAAGAGAGCCTCCTCACAAGGAGTCACGGTCCCCAGCATGCTCAGTGCTCTGCTCTTTCACGCTTACATGAAAAGCTTCTCAGAACAATCATTGCTATTTACAGATGACGACATCTTGGAGGAGGACTAGCAACTAGTCGAAAAGCAAGAAAAAGCAAGCAATTTGGGAGCTTTTGTGAATTAGAATCCACACCTAAGACAAAGCATGCTGCCATAGCAAGAGGGCTAGGTTTTTATACATACTTGCAAAAAACACTTTCCAAATGTGAAGCTTATACGTGGCCCTCAGGAGTAACCACATATAAAGTCATAACAATAATTCATTTCAAGAAACAGTTAAACGTACTACTTCTGCCCGGAAAAATCAGCAAGCTTTTGGGCTGAACTACCATCTTCAGTCTTTGAAACCACTCCCTCATCTAACAAAACTGGACTGTGAATTCCAGCTAAAAACAATTCACCTGCCTCTCCTCCCCTGTGCGTGGATATCACCCCTCACAACACCCCGCTTCTTTCTGGATAAAGCTTCTGGCAGCTCACACTCACCCATTCAGCATTCATTGAAGAAACACACTGCCTTATTCATTCCTCTGTGCCCTGTGCCACTGATGCAATGGAAAGAGCACCAAAGATCACAAGCATACAGAGTATGCTGAAGCCCATCTTTCCTTATCACTGCTGTGCTCGCAGAGGGACATAATAATTAAAAAGTAACCCACAGAGTGCTTTGCACACCATTCAGAGCAGGATAAAAAACTGATGCCCCTAAGTGAGCAGGTACCTCTCTGCAGCAGTTCAGAAGGTAAGCATGCCCCCGGCAAAAGAAGGGAATTTCTCATTCTTGGGAGGAATACAAACCCTTCCCTTCCCCTCTTACACAGTGGAAAGGAAGCAGTCACCATGGACACTATAGATGCCACCACTACAGAGAGTTTCTGACCTCTGGCTCTTGAGCTGCATGCTGTCCAAGAGTAACTCCAAAGCTGCCCTTGCCAAGCTGTGCTGCCACAGTGGCTGCAGCGGTGCTCCAAGTCCCCCCACCTGTGGGATGATGACAGCCAGCAGGCTCTCCAGAGCCTAATGCTGCCAGCATGCCCCGACACCCAGCTACGGCCCCACTCCCACAACAAGCGCTCTGAAAAAAGTCCCATTCCCCCTGCTCCCACCCCTTTGACTCTCAGGCAGACAGGATACATCTCTTAGGGCACTCTGATACACCAACATTTTGAGACATAGGCCTGAAAGTTTGCCTTCCCTGGTCCTATAGCAGCTTCCTTGTGGCTGCAGATACCAAGAGCTTATGGTTCTTTCGAGATAAGAAAAGAACTTACTTTCTAACAAGACAGGCATACACTACGTTAAGATGCACAGAAGATGCCAAACAAATTCTGTGAATCTAAACTAGAAAATGGTTAACCTGCTGCTTCGACATCCATGGTTATCACCTTTGCAACATGTCACTTACTTTTCACTATCTCAAAAGCTTTAGATTCCTCCCCCTGCTACCCCCAGCAGCCCTGCAGAAGCTTTGGATTTAACACTGCAGGGTACTTAAAGTGATAAGCAACGACAAGAAATGACCTGCAGACACAACTGAGTCTGGATGAAATACCAGACCCTGACCCTTACCAAACCTGCAAGTGAACTTTCAGGAGCCCCACTTTGACATCAGAGATTCACGTAGACATTTAGGAATTTGCCGCTGTGGGGCACTACATATTAACAGGGGCTAAACCTTTAGGGCAAAGGTTATACTAAGGACTTTAACTTCAAAGCTAAGACAGAACCTGTTGCATCATTCAACAGTAGCGCAATGAGCAAGGTCAAACTAAACTGTGGAACAGTTACCCCTCCAAAAGACAAAGCCCTATTACAGAAGCCATATCAAGAGCTAAATTATGGGCACAAAACATTTTCTGGAAGTTTTAAATATTTAACAAAAACCATCCACACTTATATTGGCAACAAAGATGCAAAATGTAAGTTTATGTAACATGAAGTCACCGTCATTATTTGCTTATATATTGGTGACTGTTTCAAACCATAGAACTGCACAGCAAGCTCTGCATTATTAAGAGTTATTGTCTGTGCAGAAACACAATAATAAAGAAATGTAATTCACTCATATAAACTGGAAGCTGGTGGGACATTCATAATACTGACTTCCTTATTGCTTCTGTGTGTAGGTGGGGTTCAAGATTAGCAGTAAGTTGTCCAGTAGCTTGATAACTGAGGAGTAATGTTAAACACACTTGACGAAAATCTCAGTCATGAATTATAATTGGAAAAATTATCCTCTTGCTAACCTTTCAAGCTGTCAAGCGTAAGATGCAAATGTTTTCTTGATTTACATCACCAGTTGTCAGCACACCACTTTGTTGGCAGTGTCAGAAACTTTCAACTTCCCCAATTTGAGAAAGCAAATCCCATAATGCTGAGTGATTTTTAAGATAATACTTATCCTATCGTCTTCTCTATATGCAAGAGTTGTTCTACAACTTGATGTGCAGTATCAAGAACGAAGGAATCGATTCAGAATCCTTCCCTCTTCTGAAGTTACACAGCTACACTGAAGTTCCCCAAATCCTGCCTAAATATTCCGTTCTTGATCCTTCTTTTTCTGTTCCATGTATGGCTTTGTAGGTAAAGGCCATTAAGTTCATCTCTGCTCTCCAAAACCAGAATAAGCCAACAAACAAACATGCTTTTATCTGGATGAGTCACAGAACTCACTTTGCTAAATGCATACTGGTTTCTACATTTCATGAAACAAAATTCCGTGCCAAAATGGAGTAATACCTAGGCTAACACTCCAGATAATCAACAGCAAAATAATTCAGAAACTGAAATTAAAGAACTGCATCTCACCATTAACACTAAAACCTCACACTTGCATTCTACTGCCCATTTTTAAGCCCAGTTCAAACCAGGTATTCTCTGTAAGCTACCCAGTTACAGAGACTTATGTGAACATTTACCATTCCACCCCACAGATAAACTGCATCAACCTCCTTTTGTCTTTCTAAAATACGAGCCTTAGCAATTCTTGCTGGCTAGCATGATAAACTCACACAACTCAGCAGCAAGTTCCTGAAAAATAAGTTGTTCCACTTTCTAAAGAGAACCCAAAAAGTCACTTTTCTAAAAAAATTTGTTAATTGTTTAAAATGCCACATTTAACTCTAGCTGTATACAAGCTACATCTATTTCGTTATCCAATATTATGGTTATTTTCTCTAGTTAAATTGAAAAATTAGGAAAAAAACATGCAACTTTGCAGCAAGTCAAATGATAAATGGCATCTGTGCAGGATTCATCTGAACGGACAATAATGCTGAGTTCATTACAAGTTTACTTGAAGGTGACTCGATTCAAATGATTCTTTTTAAAAGGGGCTGCTCCTCAATGGGGCCTCATAAGTAGTGTCAAAATAGTCTGATGAAAAATAATACTTTAAAAAGTAAAGGTTCCAAGGACAATACGAAGTCCTAGGTTTACAGAAAGCTGATAACTGTTCTGCATGTATCTGTATTAGAGACACGGAATGGGTTAAAAGCATACCAGCACATACCTAAGCTGGCTTTCTTTTACAATAGCTCAGAATCCACACTCTGTTTACGGAACATCATACATATTCTAGAAGTTTTCCTTTATGACCCTAGAAGAACTTACTGGAAGAATTGCTTTTGTTAAATAAAGGTCCTACTTAATACATCTTTTTGGAAGCGTTCTACCCTTCTCTTGCCACAACAGTCTGTCTAGCACACTCATTCCCTTATTCTGTTTGTACCCTATTTCATGCAACAACACTCTTGGCCCATTTCATCCCTGGAAAGTACCCTCTTTTTATTCTAATTCTTTTTGAGTTTCTCCATAAAGCACCCCCCGGGCCAAGGAAAGGTCATTGAAAAACCTGATTCTGTAATGTACCCATTTAAAACACAGACAATGCCTTGCTGCAAAAAAGAAGTATCTCTAATTGAGTCATCTTTTGGGTTTGCCTATTATGGGATTCGGATTTGTCCTTCCTTCTCCTTCATGCAACAAGAAGCCTGTGATGAAAGTAAGATGCTTTCAGAAACAAAGCCTGGCACCACAGAACACTGCGAAGAAACAAAGACTTTTAACATAACTTTCAAGCTGAAGCCAGAGGTCTGGGAAAAGCAGAGACGCGCTGCTTCTAACAGTAAGGTAGTGGAGCTCCCTCTATTGAATTAGCTGCCAATATCTCTTCAAATTTAAAAGATGCCAACTATGGTCAGAATCAATGTTCTGCTAAAAAAAGAGACTTTCCAGTCCAGACAGCTGGGAGGCACCCCTCAGGTACGCTGTACGAGAGAGCTAGCCAAAGGAAGGGGACAGCCACCACACAGAGCTTCTGACACATACTGAAATGTCACCAACCTGCCAGGGCTTCAGCCCTGGGGACTTCCGCTGTCCATGAGACCTGAGGAGATGTTTAAAATTTGACTGCTGTTTGAGCGCTTTCCTCAGAAGCAAAACTGCTGTGACCGATACCCGTGTTTAACGATGCCAGGAGGTTCTACCGATGGGGCTACCGCAGCACAAAACACAACCCATGAATGTGGTTCAAGCATTTGAAGTTTCTCTTCACGATAAGGGGTTAACTGTGCAGAGTGCAACCTTACTGAAAACAGATGATATGCATATACATAGACCGCTGAAACACTCATTAAATCACCGAATGCACTTTTTGCTTGTTATCAAGGGAACAGCTTAGTATTTCCATTGCTATTGAAAGCACTTCTAATGCTTTCTAACCAAACATTACAGAACTGTTCTAACCCCTGATAACCTCTAAAAATCATACCCTAAAGCTGCAGGCGCGCTCTCTCGCTCTCTCCACTGTTTTATCACTTTCTTCCTTTTTTTAACTTCCCAAAAGAGGCACATTTCTTATCAACAACAAAAATAACAGTTCAGTAGGTGCAGCAGTTGTTTTAATACGTAAATATTTATTTGCCTTCCTGGAGACCTATATGCATGATAAGAAAAGCAATTTAATCTTAAGCTAGGCAGATATTCCTCAAAAGAGCTGCCACTTTGGAGCAGTAGATCAATATCCACTGGTGTAGGACTGACTGTGATCTAAATCACCCTCAATAAAACACGTTGGGGAAGAAGAAAAACAAAACAAAACCAGAAAAGAAAAAAGGGAAGAAACTCGATCCAATCACTGCCAGTAGTGGATTGTCAGAATACTAGTTGTACTGCAATCTCCTCTGTAAATGATGAGATTCATTTTCAAAGTATTAAAGACAGGAATGTATAACCTCCTTTAACATTCATCCTGTTCTTATTAACGCAAAGATACCAAGATAAAGAATGTGTAGGTCAAAGCCTTGTCTTCAGGGAAGATAACGCTCAACAATTGCAAATCAAGGGGAGCTGTTAATGTTCAGTTTTTCCTGGAAAAATCACGTTCAGCTCCAGTCAATTCTAATTATCACCCTACAGCATTTACAGTTCTTGAAGATTCTCTCATTTGAGCATCGGTGCATGGAAGCGTAACTCTTTCTTGAAAGCAGAGGAACTCGAGAGAAATCAGCACGTTGCAACAGGTCCTCAATTCTGTTCTAAGCATGGCCTTGCAGTTTACATACATTTTCTAATAAAAAAATAAATTACTGTATTACCAGAGGAAAAAACTATACACTAGCCAACCCAAAGGAACCTTGAGGAGCACAGAACAAAGAGCCTGAAGATGATGGCTTTTAGATACGGCAGTATATCTCAAAAAACAGTACATAAAGTCTAGCCTTGTATCAGAGTTTGCAGAACTGATCAAGACTATACTAAAAAAACATACTATCAGTGATGTGAAAAAAGTTTCCACAGTCAGCATGGTAATATAAAAAAAAAAAGCCTCCCATGTGTGAAACAGCAGTGGAACAAACACTGCAGACCAGACCTTGAGCCAGCTTATCTGTGACCATCATGCTTACGGTCATGTAGTGCCGGTCATAAAAAGGGGAAACTGAATATTGATCATCTAGTGTTAGGAGATCCAGTTACAAATTACAGCTCCTACAAAGACAGCAAATTCAGTCTCTCAACTGTTAATATGCTCAAAGTAGACGCAGGTAGGCCTGGCTCCTCCATAGCCGGTTTCCTATTCCGCAATCTGATTTGTTTCACCCGACCAGTCCAAAACCACCTTGACAAAAAATACTCTCCGGAAAGTCCCTGTGGTAGGAACCTAAGAAAAGCCCATGGTGGTGTGATGTTGTATGACCAGCAAACACATTAAAACTATTGTCACTACAATAACGTTTGATTTTATATGACTTCTTTCTGCACCATATGTAATCAGATACAACGACATGGAAATCTGCAGTGAGCGCTCTTACAGCTTAAGACTATAAACTACACTGCAGAAGTAGGATATTTGTAAGAAAATAGAGAAGATAACTTATCCTGAACACGCAGATGTAATTTGCATTACGTAAAACACTTAATGCTATTTTCTTTATTTTCCCCTTCAGGTGTCATCTTGCATAAATATTTAGAGATTCTGTTCCCCACAACTTTCTGCTGGAAATGAGCCAAATAGCTTGACTTCTACTACAAAGACAGCTGAAACAATTTACCCTGGGATTACCCATTAGCATTCTAGGTTACTTTCAGGAAGAAGAATGGATGGTACTGTAAGGAAGGGTATTGCTCTTACACAGATCGGAAAGTAGAAATAAGATATCTTGGAATTAAATATGACTTACAACAGAGACATTTATTTCATGAACATAACAACATATATTTTTCTCCAGTAAAAATCAATGGGCTGAAATTTCAGAGATTTACAGACCCGGATGATTTCTGTCGTTGCCCTCTGCCTTATGAGAAGTGCTAGAAACCCAGCTGAAGAAGGGAGAGCACAAGATGACTCTTCTAGCATATTCACACCAAAAGCATTTTTAAACATAAACATATCAAACACTTCCCAAATGTAAATGATTTAACAACTCGCTTAAAAACAAGTCTGGCTTTGTTACCTGCATATTGGACCACAGACACACAGCCCATCAAAATGTATATACACGTTGCAGACGTTTCCTGACTTTGGTCTCAAAAAAAACCCCATGTGAACCTGAAATCTTAATACAGAAAACCAGTTTCCCTAGATCAATGTCACACCAGGCATACCAGGAAAAAAAACATCGTAAGGAGTGAGAACACAATAAGTGCTATGTGAATGAGAAGACTACATCCTAGTCTCACTGCCCTTATGCAATATAGCAATACGAAACAAGTAATAAACCATCGTATCAAAGACTCTGAGCTTCATAGTTATAATTCACCAGACACTGGGGGGAGGGGGGAAGCTTTACGAAGGTCATGATTAGCTCCTGATTAAGAGCTGACTTTCTTTTCACATACAGTCATTTCCTCTAGAATATAAGATTTTAACTGGTGTTCTCATTTAGTCTGACCTAGAGTTAGTCTCCTAGTGCCGAACGCAGACTTGGACCCCTTCCTTTTATTTTATTTTTTTTTTAAATTGGTATCTTCCCGGGCAGTTTATTTTGTGAAGAAAGAAACTCAACATTTTTCATATGGATCCCCAGTCAGCTTTAATATTGCTGGAGATATCTACACCTGATGCACATCAACTTTTAATATGCTTTTAATAGCTTATCTATAGCTTCCTATATGCAAACCTGAAATGGAACTCCCAAAAGCCAAGCACCACGATAGAGCAATATATCCAGAATTTGTTGTAGATGATAGCAAATTAGCTGTCATCTAAAATAGCTGAGATAGCAAGGAGAAAGAAATGCGAAGTATACAGTAATATCAAAAGCTTTTTATAGATATTTTTATATTTAAGTAGCTTTTATACTCCTCAGAATAAACAGAGATCCTGAGGCATAAATCTTATATTAGGTTTTCCAGGCGTTTTCAGTACTGCAGGGAAAGTTTCTAAGCCGAGGTACGGCTGGTTTCTCCCCATAGGTATTTGCTTACACAGCCTCAGCTTCTCCTTGAGAGGACAAGGAAGACACGAAGAGCAGGAAGACCTAGGTAAATGGTTTTACCTCCAACCTATTTAGATCACAGGTGGTCAAGCCCCATCTTTTTATACACGGCCATCAGCACAACCTTTGAGATAAAATATTTTATGGTTTCATGTTTCCTTCAATTGGGAAATGTAGACCATCACACAATCAGTGAGATCATTTAGTATTTACTGGGATAAATCTCTCCACGGGGGACAAGTCTTGCTTCTTAGAAGCTGAGGTGCTTATCTCTCTGGATACTCCACACGCCTTTAAGATTTCATAAAATGAACAATCCTTCCTGAAGACTTACTTTACATCACAGAAACCGGTATTCTTTGTAAACTCTGCCGCTGAGACTGATATTTTTTATGTCCTACAGTGATTACACACCGCCTTTGCCAAAGCAAAAGCCTAGCAGAACAGTCTGATGCATTGCTTATGGTTCCGATACTGCTTTTCATTCTGTTGGGAGCTTTTTTTAGTATTCTAATTGAAATTAAAGCTTCGGCAGCCTTACTTTATTGGTGTAGCTCGTTTTCTACTTCACTAGAGCTCGTACAAAATAAACATAAATACATCCGGTGAAAAAGGTCTGCCCTTTTCCGTTTGGCTGAGAACATACCGCCTGTAAATGGTTAACTGGAGAGCACGCAGTAACAAGGCAGAGGCCAGGAATGAAAAACCATCAACTCCCGACACTTCTGCAAACCCTTCGCCGTCGCAATCGCAGGCACATAAAGGCAAAGCCGTTCCTCAAAGCAATACAAAATGTTACCACAGGCTGACGCTCTTTCTACAAGAATAATGAGACGGGCTCCGCGCTGAATGCGGAACTCCTCACTTCACAGCTTTTCCCTCAGACTTCACTTTCACGCTCAATATTTACAAAATAAAGCCTACAAACACCTCATGGCCAAAATACTCCCAGAGCAATTAGGGTATTTACCGCTCCCTGCGCCTTCCCGCTTCCCCACCGCCTCGACAGCGCTTCCACGGAGCGGGGGAAAGGCGCGGGGGGGGGGGGGGGGAAGAAGTTACCCACGCGGACCCGATCCTCCGGAGCTGCCGCACCCCACGCAGCGCTGCCCCCACGGACGGGACCGGCGCTGCCCCCAGCCGGCTGCCCGCTCACGGGGAGGCCGGCGGCGGGGATGCTTCCCCACGCTTCCCCCCGGCCCCGCTTCCCGCCCGGCGGCACCACGCCGACGGCGCTCCCCGGGCAAGCCGGGCACGGCCACCGAAGGCGGGGAGAGGGCAAGCGGCTCGAGCGGCCGAAGTTGGGGGCGGCTCGCCGCGGGGACGCGCCGCTCAGCGTGGAACGGGCGCGGCGCCGAGCCCCGGCTCTCCCTCCCGCGGGGGCAAGCGCCCGCCGCCCCTGCCCGCCCGCTGCCCGGTGACAACGCCCCGGGGGGACCCCACCGCCGCTTCCCACGGGGAAAGGCGAGACCGACACCTCCCGCCGCCAGCTCAGCCGCCTTTCCCCGCCGGGGCGGCTCACTGCTTCTCCCCCTCAGGAGAGAGGCGGCATCAGCCCGCCCCGCCGGCCGCCCTCGGCCGCCTTCCCCGGGGGCCGGCGGCGGGGGCAGGAGGGGACCGAAGCGAAACGGGATGCGGAGGGCGCCAAGGGCCGGGAGCGACGGCCGCGCACAGACCCCGCGGTAAGTGTCGGGGAGCTCCGGCTGCGGGCGGGGAGGGAGAGCGGGCGGCCCCGCCGGCAGCAGCGAGCGGCGGGCGGGCACCGCCACCTGCGGCCCCGGCCTCCCCTCCGCCAAGTTCCGCGCAGCCGGGACGGGGCGGGCGCGGGTGGCCCCTTCCCGCGGGCGGGCGCTCGCTCACCTGGCGGCAGGCAGAGGGCTGCGAGCAGGAGGCAGAGCAGGGGCGGCGGCAGCGGGCGGCGGCGGCAGGAGGCGCAGGCGGCGGCGGCGGCGGCGGGGGGCTCCATCATCCCGCCTGCCCGCGGCGGGACCGGGAGGCAGCGGCGGAGCAGGGGCGGCGCGCCGGCGGGGGGCTCTTCCCTCTCGCAGCGCAGCGGCGAGGCGACTTCTCCCCCGTGCGAGGCCGGGAGGCGGCGGCGGCAGCTTTCCCCCGGCGGCGGGAGGAGCGGTAACTTCCCGGGCGCGGGCGGCGTGGCGGCTGCTCTCCCTCTCGGCGGGCAGCGGGGAGCGACTCCGCACCGGAGCAGGTGGCGGCTTCCCTCTGGCAGCCGAGCGGCGCTCCAGGACTGAGAGCTGCGGCGGGAGAGGCGGAGCCGAGTGGCGGCGGTAGCGGCAGCGACGACGACGACGACGGTGGCGGCGCTGGCCCGGCCCCTCCGTGCCCCCGCCCCCCGCCGTCCCGGCACCGGGCGCGCAGGCGGCGAGCGGGGCGGGGGGAAGCCCCGCGGGCTGCCCGAGCCGCCGCCCCGCCGGGTTGCGGCCGCCTTTGCCGCCGGGGATGCGGCCCCCCGCCTCCCCGCCCCGCCTGGCCGGGGGATGCGATGCTGCCCCGGGGGATGCGGTGCTGCCCCGGGGGCCCGCTGGGCGACGAGGGGGGCCGGGGCGGCGGGGCTGGCGGGCATGCGGGGCAAGCCGACCCCCCCTCCCCCGCACCCTCCCTCCATCGCCCACCCCTCCTTGGCATCTGCTCGGGGCGCGGGCTGCTGTTTTGTGGTTCCGCGCTCAGGATGCGCGTTGGCTGCCGGTATTTCGAATGGAGGGCTGAAAAAAAAATTAGCGCCCGTTCCGCTGTGTGTTTAGAGCCCGTGATGGGTCCTGTGTTACCCTCTCCCTAGCCAAAATGGAAAAAAAAAAAGCAGCAAAGATAGTAACAATCGGTTTAATCTGCTTTAACTAATTTAGCAAAGGATTGGGTAAATGGAAGGGAAAGGAGCTCTTCGTTGCAGAAAGAAATACGCTGAAGGGCAAAGGAGGGATCATTCGGCACTTCTGGAAGTCGGCTGCCCTAAAGGTCAAAAAGATTCCTCGTCGAAGTAATATAATCCAGAAACAGTGCTTTCCTGCACAGTGCTTTATTCTCCTCCTGTTTCGGTCTGAGTAAGCGGTGCTGTTTCACAGAGGGAAATAAGCACCCTGAAGTCACACAGCAAGTTTCTTGGCTGACAGTACAGCGTGATCAACATGTAGCCCACGCTGTCATATGCAGTGAGCCTGATGTCCAAAATTTAAAAATATGAATAATGCACATCATGTGGTCTCTCCAGGGGGACTTTCTAGTAGTGAAATCCGAAGTGTCAAGTGCTTTATCTCACTTCACCACGTGATGATGTGAATTCTTATAGGGGAACTTCCCCAAAACTCCTGGAAATCAAAGACAAACTCAACCTGTCTGTTCTGCAAATATATTTGCTATTCTCAAAACAATTTTCATGATGATTAACAACTATGAATACTTAAGCATTGCCTTGATACAGAGGAGGTTTAGAATAACACAGACTGTGTATTTTTTTCCTCGTGTATTGTGCTTGTTTTCTGTAAAGTGGGGTAGGGATATTTCACTTTTAGAACTTTAAGTCTAAGGCGTTGTCTTCAATTCAAAACATCCTTCTATTCTTCCACATTATTATTGTTATTATCTTTCTTATTGTGTAAGGCATGCTATGCAATCAATTTTAAAAATATTTTACTCTCTAGGCTTACTGCTCAGCAGAGCTCCGTCGTCCTTTGTTTGCTCAGCAGATTTCTCTCTGTGGACATATTACTAAGCAGATTCCAAAAGAACACTACTTTTAAGATCAATAATCTTTTTGTCTTCATGCTGAAGCTGATTAATATTTCCCATTCAGTGTTTTTTTCTTGTGTGTTTAAAAGCATAGAGTAGTCATTAGTAGGGATATTTAGACTTTTTATCGCGGTAGAGCCTGGAGACCACCTCAAAATCTTGAGAGAGGCGTTGTACGGAGCTGCATTAAGATGACCACCTAATCCTGTTCCAAGTTGTATTCCTACTATGTTTTTTAACTTCTAGTGCTTTTAATAGTATGTGCTGGTTTTGCAACAGCTCGGGCTCCATTACAAATGAAGGACCTGATCCTGCCGTCTTTATCGTTATGGGCAAGCCTGTTGAGGCTTGTGGCTGGGAGATTGTGGCTGGGAGAAAAGACGGAAAGGTCAAACTCAAAAATTGCCTGAATGCAAACAAACCTAGAACAGGAAAGAGCTCATAGGCCAGAATTCACTGTGCATTTAGTATATGTTTTGTTTTAAACATGACAATGGTGAGATCAATTTGTATAAATACAAATACACGGTTTGCTGGTTTAGCGAGTTAAATAATGCCCAAGCACCTTGTGCTTTAAAAGCAGATGATTAACTGCTCCCTCATTTGCATCAAAATAATGAATAGTACGTATTTTCTGTCATTGGGAGCAGGGATGAGGAAGTCTTTGTGAATATTGCAAATAATTTCCAATGGGGTGGTGCAGAGACTACAAGACAAAATAAAGAGCTACACATTTCAAACAGGCAAAACAGAGCCATTTTACAATTTATGCTCAAGATAGTATTCAGAAAAATTACTCGATAACTATTTTGCTCTCATGTCAGTACTGAACGCGTTGTTTAAAGTCTGTAAAAAATATCAGAAATGCAGAAGATTAAATTAAGGACATAATACTTAAATCAGAAGTATGATTTGTTTAGGGTTTCCCTCACTCCTTTGTCATTTCTCTTGAAAGCTGTTTCTACCTTTCACTTGAAAGGAGCTCTTTGAATTCTGAGTAAATAGAAAACATCTCAAACTCAGATTACTCAAATGTTTTGATAACTTTACAGGAATTTAAATGTGATTAGAAATTGTCAAGATAATTGTTAAAGATACCTTTATATGCTATGTCATTTCAACTGTCCTCAATTCTGAGATTTGTAATTAATTCCTTTAATGTCTGTTGGGTTGACAGAGTATAGATTTGGGTTTTTACAGATTATTTTCTTGGGCTGTGCTCCTCTTCCCATTGAAGTTAATGGGAGGATGAGTGAGTCACTGATCTGTTGGGAAAGCAGCAACTGCCTGGCTTTAAAATCCAAAATAAACATTTATTTTGAAGAAGTTAAAACACTTACCAGTACAAAAAAAATCTGTAGAAAATAACTCTGTGTTTGAAAAGCAGTAATTATAAAAAAAAAACCCCTTTGATAAATGCTTAATCCTATCAAACCATAGAATTTCTATTTATGTGACAAAGTGGATTAAAAGTGTAATCCATTAATAGTGGTTGTGCATCATAATAAAGAGTTTTTGTTAAACTGAAATACCATTTCCCATTTACAACAGATGCATAAAATAGTTACTTTGTACACAAATTTATAGCAAGAATAGTGGAGAATACTGTTGAATAGAGCACTGCTCAACACTCCTGGTAATTTAGTCTGTCGTTAATAGCGAGTGAATAAGCTTTAGTCTTAGCTGATAGTTAATATTATGTCAATGAAACTGTGCATGTTGTTTTTCTGAAGTGCAGTCTGCAAAATGGAAGCCTTCTGTTGTTGAAACTGCCTTTGAATTGTAAGACAACTATTGAATGCAACGTCTAGCCTTGCATTTCTGTAAATCTGATTCTGTTAGCTTAGCTGGACACTGTTAAGTTAAAGGTGTTCATTCAGAACGCACCTACATGGGTCTAGATTCTTGTCATTTGTATTAATACTCGTTGCAACATTATCTAACACCAAGGATTAGGCGTGAATGTAATCTGTGCTGCGAGTTACAACATTACTACCGGAATTGTGAGTGAATCACCTGGGACTTGGGTCGTATTTTATGGCAACGGGGAAATCCTCAGGGTGCTTCCTGCTCCCTTAGGCAGCTCAATTCCTTTAAACACCAGACTTTGCAAATCTGAGACAAAGCGTGATGAAGTCAAGCAGAGTCTTTCACTGACTTGATTAAGGTACAAGCCAAGGTAGAAGAATACCCGTGTTTGTCAGGGATTATTTTGCATTGCTCAGTATTGGGACATGAGGATAACGGGTAGCAAAGTCTTTCTGAATTGGATCAACTGTATATGGTGGGGTGTCTCTAGGTTGTAAGGTATTTCAAACAGAATGTGCAGGACACAAGTAAAAAATGGTCAAAAAATGACTTGGGCTAAAAATGAACTGTGACCAATAGTGGCAAAAAGAAGGCCTACTTACTGGGGTTTCTGCACCTATCTGCAAATCTGGCTGTCTCTGATCTAAGTAAATGAGACCTATGTATTTGGAATAAATAAAAAAAACCCAACAAATTGCAGCAGAATAATACCCAGAATCTGTGTTTCCAGTATTTCTTCCCTGCAAAAATGATCCTACTCAAAAAAATCAGCAAACCCTGTCAGTATTGTTATTATAGTCATCAGCATAGCAATTAGGCTCCTGAAATGAACTTATTTTCCTATTACCCATGTCCAATGCACCTGTTTTTTGCATAATTTAACTACAGGACCAGTACTGTACAAACATTCATTAAAATAACATTACACTTGCATTAGATACAAAACACCCAGAATGCCTTTAGCTGAGACGAAATTTTCATAAAATATGAGTGGAAGATGGGAGGAAGGAGTTTGAAGAAGAGATGGTGGTTATTGTCTTTAAAAGTTTGTGATCTGCCTTAGAAAAAAAAAGAAGAAAAGAGAAGTATTAGACTATAAGCAGGTCCTATGCACAAAAAATACAAGAACCACAGTGGCTTGACGTGTTAATTGAGAAGTGCATGAAGAGCAAAATCAATCCAGTTCTTTAGGTTGGCCCAGTATATATCAACTTTGCTGGCCACCTGCTTGCCTTTTGTGAAGGCTCATTTGCCTTTTCCTCTGCCTTTTTTAAAAGAGGTTTGAGGCAGGTAAAAGTAAGCAGTTTTCAGATTTCAAGTCTCTTGTTTTCATTACGAAAGCCGCTTTTGAGGGCAAAGAATTGTTTTTGTATGAAAATCCAGTGGGATACACAATGGCAGAGTGTGAAGAGTAGTGCTGATAATATATTGAAGATGTAAAATAGTTGTAATAAAAAGAATGAGGTTGTTAACACTGCTAAAATGGTTGCACTGTGTTTCCCCTTTTCTCAGCATCCATAAGACCAAATTCTTTGACTTTCTCTGCTTTCTAGTCCTTGATGGTACTTGACTGTAGCAGGAAAACACCTGAATACTATAGGAACTGACGGATCCCCTGTACTAAGGAGGATCCTTGACAACACATGTCGCATTCTGTCAAAAATAGCCTGCAAGCACTTCTGCAACATCTGGCCTGCAATGCTGGTGTGCTGTGAAAGATCAAGAAAGAGCATAGTGTCATGTGATTTATTAGGATGTCGGTGGGTTTCTCTGCCCTGTTTGGAGGGTCCAGCCCACTCCTGACACTTACCCGCTGCTGGTCTCCCTGTGTGCAGTCTGGGCTTCCTTGTGTCTCGGGCAGTGCGGAGCACGGTTCTCAGAAGGGCTCAGCCAACGCCTGACTTGTGAGGTTGCTTCTTGCACAGACGACCCTTTCCACGGGGTTGTTCATAACGGAGTGGAGTGAGGTTGGTCTTGGCGTCAGCCTTGCCTGGAAGCATCTCCCCATCTGTTTCATTGCTGTCACTTGCGGCTAAGACTTTGGACTAACTTGATTCTTGCAAGGTCAGCTCTGGCATAATCTGGGCCAGCTACCAAATCAGGGCCTCTGTTGCCTGGTTCTACCCGTGCTGCCAGTGCAAGTGCAGACAGCATCCTGGCAGAGCAACAGAGGAGACGGAGGCCCTTTCTGGGCAGCATCCTCCTTTTATCTCTGCTACCGTGCTGTCAGTCAGGAAGCAATCCGTAACTGTTTTGGGATTATGTGACATCAGATGAGCTAGTGCAGGAGCTGGTGTCAGAACAGCATTAGGAGTGCCATAACAGCTTCTGGAATGTGGGATAGTGCGAATGGGGGCTCTGGAAGCATCAAGAGGTGGGTCTTTCTTCATGGAGTGCCCGTGCTGGGGTGCTAGCAGGGAGCAATGCAACAGAGCAGCACTGGACATGGCTACAGGTACTCCCTCCTGCATCAACAATGACAGACCATTTAAATATAATTGTATTCAAAATTAATTTTAACTTCCTCTTTACAGAGGTTGTGGTGAAAAATTTCAAATTCTTACTTGAATCACTGATTTCTGTATAAGCTATGTAGTTTTAAAAATCTGCTTGATCAAATCTAATCAGAATACTGATACAGAGCAATTTTTCATCTGAGGGTCTTGCACTGATTAAGCTTCAAATCATGACACCTTTGTAAGGTAGGTACTCAAATAGCTTTCACTTTTGTCCTGCCTTTCATTTGAGAAATTCAGATACTTGTGAGAACATTAAGTGCTTGGCAGCATGTGACATTAGAGAAGATACTGAACCCCAGAGAGATGAACAGATTTACACTGATCTATTTTAAAAAAGCAATGGTGATCTAAGGACAAAATTCGGAGTTCCTGAGTTTCCATCCTCGACCCCAAAACTAAAAACACTCTCTGTTTATACTTGTGTTTGATAGAGAAAGGTAATAAAAGCAACGTAAAGATCAGAAGTAAGGCTGATAGTAGAGTCAGTGAGATGCACCTGCCTGTAGTAGTTAGTGTGCTCATGTTTAATTTTCAAACCTGGCCAAGGGGAGGAAAGTGGAGATAACTCATTCAGAGCAGTCACGCATCAGGGCATGTTGTGGATGTTCTCCTTTGCATTATGAAAACAAAAATGAAAGGAAGGAAGGAAGGAAAGAAATGAGGTGTATTTAATAGAAAGTTTGGAAGGCGAGAAGTGAAAGAAGTGAAGCATTCTGGTTTATAGCTCATGCTGACCAGCAGACTACTGCCATGTCCGTAGGGAGAAGCAAGAAAACAGTCCTCTAGTCACATCTCATCTCCACGTAATTCTTAGCTGTGATAAAGAAGAAAGTACACAAGGACTTAGTGATAAGAGAAGCAAGATTCAAGAGTAAAAATCTGAAATGGAAAGCAGGAGAAAGGAACAAAAGAAGAAAGGTAAACTTAGAAAAATAAAAAAAAAATTAAGGGGTACTTATTGCTACTTATTCTCAATGCCCTTCAGCATCTTGCATTACAAAGAGGATGGTTGATTCAAGTGGGATTCTTGACAGAATATAGTTTAATAGTGATGGAAAAACTAGGTGACTATGGACAAATCCTTGGCTGGTCTGAGCCTGCAGCTGATCCACCTAAGTGGAGACCAACTGGTTTTAGGTCTGCTTGTGGCTGAAAAAAATAGTGACGTTTGGAGCAAGCCATAGGTGTCTGTGTGGAAGATGGACAGGACAGCAGACAGCTCGAAGCCTTTCATGCCTACTCAGGACTTACTTGAACCAAAGGAAATTTGTTACCCTTTCTTCAGAAGCAATTTTCTTCCCTTTTTGTCTTGGGTGAACCAAAGAACCTGGATCATTGAAGACTGATGAGTTGGTGTTGCGTAACTGCGGATGTCTTTGCTGCACCACACAGCAGGGTTCAGCTCCCTCAAAGTACTGCTTCTCTGAGCGATGCAACAAGATAAGAATTGAAAAGGAGGAATTAAAATAAGAATTGAAAAGGAGGAATTAAAATAAAGAGTACCAGGTTCACACTGTTTTGCAGTGCTAGCACACTGGATTCTGTACATCACAAACCTGGGCAGTTTCCTTATGTGACAAGTATTACCTCAAACCCTGCTTATCAGTTTTCCCTTACAGTCTTGATGGTAGTAGCAGACCTTCTCATGCCGCATGCCTTTTAACATGAGTAGCTTTCATTCATTAACTTGGAGGAGAGGGTCAGCAGGAAATCAATGATGCTTTTTTTATCTAGCTGTATGCAGGACCATTAAAATGAATCCACTGACTACGTTCCAGCATTGCAATTTCTTCCTTGCAACCTTTATTGCAGTGTGTCTGCCCCTGATTGTGCTACATCAGCACTTGCAGATTAGAAAGAGCAATTCCTAAGTAAATGAAAGGAGTTGCTTCTTCCCTGTCTGCCTGCTACCCAGGGAAAGAGTAGGCCTGTCTCAAGGGATGAAAAGGCCATCAGTTGATTACATGTTCCTTAGAGCCATGTTGTTGTCAGATCCTTGAAAAAATGCATTTGGTTTCCTGTCCCTTTACTGGATACCTGTGCCAAGGCTACATTTTTAAATTATTTTTTCACATGCTTGAAGATTGAAAGGCTTTTTAGACCAGACTGTTTGGATTGCAGCACAATTTAGGGGGAAAGTATTGGAATGTCTCCGTTATATATACACAGTGCTGGTTCCTCGGAAGGTAAAATTAGCCCTTGAGAAGAAGGATGCAATGATTAAAAATGTTGAAAACAGTTTTTTGTTATCAGATCAGTAGAAATATGCCAACATAGTTGAAGGTGAGGAGGGATAGGAAGTAAGATGTGAGAATTAGCCATGTAGGAATTATGATTATTATATAATATATATGTTGCATTAGAACAAAAGGGTCTGAAGTGATTGGACTCCCTTTAAATAGCTTTGCTATGCCAAAGTAAGGAAGATCTCCTGCTACAGGGAGTTTACAGATTAAGTAGACAGGATGAGCAAAGGGAAAAGAAAAACGTTATTCTTGTTTTACAAATGGGGCAATGAGGCATTGTGAGATTGACATGATTCTCTGGAGAAAGAAATTTTTAAACTTAAATGGCCCTAAAGTCTGCATTTTTGCATATGTCAAAAATCGCAGGAAAGATATTCTATAAAAATTTGCAGAACAGTTCATCCTTAAAAAAGAAGATAGAAGGATCCATCTAGAAAGATTTTTATAAGACATTACCAATCTACTATAGCAAATATTTCAGGATTAAATAAAAGTGCATCCACATTAAAATATTGCCAATAATATATCATCCTGGTTCAGTTTAATAGGTTACAGTATTCTGCACATTACATTTTTACATTAAAGCAAAAAAAATTGTAGAAAAAAATCAAATCAAACTCGAAGAAACTTTTGATTTGCAGAAATTAAAGTAGGAGATGTATTTTCATAAAAATGACCTTTTCATTATCTTTAAGAAACGGTGAAGATGCCTTTGGGAAGATTTATGGCACTGAGCATATTGACAGATGTAAGTGGGGCTTGTTAGACTAGGGACTAGTGTTGAGTTATGTCCTGGAAGGTAATACCGATGGTTGGTGCATCCTTATTAGAGAGGCTAACTGGGGTGGCCACCCCATGTCTTCACATCGGGTAAAATAATCAGTGTGATTGTAGAAGCAATGCTGCAGGGGCTTTTTTTTGTGTAGAGTGCTGAAAGTTTCTGATAAGGGTAGGTAACTAATAAACATATTTTGCCAATTCTATTTAGTAGTGCTCTGCAACTGAGAGATTGAAAGACAGCTGTTATCGGCTGTCTCGGGATCAGGCTCTGCAAGAGGTGGCACATAGTGGATTCAAGGTCAGTTTCACATTCTGTCGGTATGTGGGAAACGGTTCTTTGCTAGGGATGGCAGTCAAAAGGTTCAAACCTTCCTGGCACTCATGTTCTGAAAAACTGCAGTTAGTAACAAGAAAGGGAGTCTACCTGTTTTGCTAATGGCAGGCTTATCAGGATCTCTCTGCTTTTCTGGCTTGCATTTGAACTAACTTTTCTCGTCCATGACATTTTTCAGAGGGTAATTTATTCCCTTGATTCTGCTACCCAGAGTTCAGATTTATTTTCAGACTTGCTGTTCACCCTGTTCTCCCATTGTCAAACAGTCTCCCGTGTCTCATATTGACAAGATGTTCTTCCTACATCCCATTATTTCTGTTGCTGTTCTCTTCCACTCTCAGTCCATATGTATGCCTATTTCTTGGTTCCCCCTGCACTTCAGGTCATTTGTCTTAGCCCACAGGCAGGTTTCTACCTGTCTGCTTGTCTACAGCCTGGCAACCTTCAACCTGCCAGTCAGTTCTTCTCCCCACTCTTTTCTGTGCACCTTCTTCTCACCCTCACCATGAGCAAGACCCCCTTAAGTTGCCTACTCCCTGGATGCTGAGCTCAACAGCATGGGATTCGCCTGTTACTTGGGAATTTACCAATAGTCTTGGTGACTTGTAAGGAGACACAGCCAGTACAGCTGACCCCAGCTGACCAAAGGGATATTCCAGACCGTATGACATCCTGCTCAGCAATAAAAGCTGGGGAAGGAGGGACGTTCAGAGTTATGGCATTTGTTTTCCCAAGTCACCATCATATGTGATGGAGCCCTGCATTCCTGGAGGTGGCTGAACACCTGCCTGACGATGGGAAGCAGTGAATGAATTCCTTGTTTTGCTTTGCTTGTGCGTGCGGCTTTTGCTTTACCTATTAAACTGTCTTTATCTCAGCCCACAAGTTTTTGCACTTTTACCCTTCCAATTCTCTCCCCCACCCCACTGGGGGGAGTGAGTGAGCAGCTGGGGGGAGCTGAGCTGCCTTCCAGGGCTCACCCACAACAAGTCTTGTTCCTTCTGGCCCATTGTTTGATTTTCTTTTCTGTTTTGGATTTTTTTGATTCGGTCTATGCTAAAGGTTCTCTATAGTCACTATAAGTAAACAGGCTTATTATGGCTTTATATAGCTTTATTAATAGATAGTGACATACACAGAATAGTGGTCGTGCCACATACTCACCAACAAAATTGTATATTCAATATGTAGTCCAAGATATGAAGGTGCATTTGTACAAGGATAAGGATGTTTACAAGTATAAGATGCGTGGTGAAGATCCATTTGATCCTCAACCTAAACTTTTGCTCACCGTTCTTTGTAAGACCAATGTAAAATCTATTTAAACAAAGGCATATCAGAAAACGGATGCATTAATCACAGCTCTTCTGCACCTTGCACACATTCACTCACCTGCTTTTCAAGTATAAATCTTTGAGCATTATTGTTTTCTCACGTGAATAAAAGGTCAAAACAGAAGAAAAAAGAAGTTGGAACTGGAAAGAAGATGCAGACGTTTAATAAAAGTCCTTTTATGGGATAGATGGGGAAGGAAATTAGAATTTGCTTCAATGAAACAGGGCAGCGGTGTACAAAATTTCAGTTTTCTAAGAACTGAGGTGAGGTTTTAGAGAGGCATAAATGCAGTAGTAGATTACTGAAGTGAATGCTGCTGTTAAGCAGAAAGCTTTGCACTTTCTTTTGAACCACTGCAACTAATCTTTGCATACATTGTGGGCTCTTTGCAAATCATATCACTTTGGAGAGGGATGAACCCCTTGAAAAGCAAAATCCTCTAACAAGGCAACCAAAAGGATTTGAGTCTCTAACTGAGCTCATGCTGAATTAATGTTGCATTTTCAAATGCTGCTTGATGACATGGGGGATGGCACAGCCATGTCATTCTTACATTGTACGAACTGAATTCTGAGGTCTTAAGAGGTTCTTAGAGATGACATCTATCTCACTCAAATCTAAGTGCCTCTCAAATTAAAGAAAAAGAGAATAATAATACTTACACATGGCTTCTATGAAGTGCTCATCATACACAGTTCCAACAGCACTTTAAGACGGGATGTCAATATCGTTATTCACACTTTGCAAATTGGGAAACTGAGGCAGGGGATGTAGTGTGTTTTCCTAAATCAGCCAGTAGGTCTGTAAAAGACTCAGGAACAGCTACAATGTCCCATAAATTCTAATACTGCCCTGTAATCTTTACCATGTTGTTTCTTCCTTCGAACATTGCTTGAGAATAAACTGTGCTTGAGTGAAACTCTTGAAGTGAGCCACTTGACTTCTTTGAGAAACCTTAAGAAGTCTGACTTCAAGAATTTTTTAATCCAACACCTCTCTGGTATTGAATCCTTCATGCTATTCCCAAAGTGTATACGGAACATTTGCAGAAACCATGGATAATCTGGAAAACAGTCTTATTAGGAGGTAGGCAGCATACTGATTTATTTCTTTTCCATTCAAGTCATATACTATGGTCTTTGTTATTTCAATAGCTGCCAACCACAAGCAGCAGAGTGAAGAGCGGGGGGAAGGCTGAGCCAGAGATGGCAGAAGGAGAATGAATATATTGGCACAAGGTCTTTGTAATGGGTGCATTATCCTCCTGTGACAGCGGATTGCCCTCTCAAGGTATTTGTTCAAAGATATTACTTGGGATAAGTCCTACTGAAACACGAAGTTTTAGAATGTGTTGGTTAAATGTGGTTTTCATCTGTGTGTAATGAAAAAAACTATGACTAAGTGATTCTAATTTTTTTTTATTTTGATAAAAACATCTGTGAGATCTTACATGTGCACTCTCTAGGACATGCTATTAACCTGTAAACAAACTGGACATAGAAGAGGCTATCTGGAAATCATGGAGGACAGAGGTAATTTTCTTGTTCAGGTACTTTGGTGGCTATTACAGTTAGTATAATATATTCATTATAACTACCCGCACTTGTTCTGACCTTTTCATCCTGAGGCCTTAAGTGCTGATCAGAAGATGGGCAGTACCATCATCCTGATTGAATATTCATGGGAAAAAGTGGATGGAAATGCGGGACTCTTGGTGTGATTCAGAGTGTTGAGGCTGTTCACGGATGGAGGTCTGTAGGAATTGGCTCCTGTTTTTTCAGAAGAATACCATGTTCCACATGCAGAGCAGCTGCTGTTACTGATGTCTCCTACTGTTTGAACACATGGAACACAGCAGCAGTGGCTACACATGAATGTATATATGCGTATATAAAGGAAAGAGTAGATTGGAACTCATTTTGGAAATTCCTGCCCCTTCTGATCAGCAATACATTAACTTCAGAGCTAAATCACTCTTTAACAAGTTGGAAAAATGATTCAGTTACAGCTGGTAGGAGCCTGAATATAAAAACACAATAGTTAGAATGAGTTGCAGAGATACATTCTTGGTTTTGATCTTTTTTATTATTAGCTTTAGAACTATTTTATTTTAGTATAGTAAGTTTGAGGAAAAATTATCATTTAACATAAAACTTTGCCTAGTAAGATAATCTTTGGCTAACTGCTGTCCAGGGCTAATTTATTTTGGCTATTCAAATTTACTCCAATGGTACGTTCAAGGGGCAACCCTAGTCTTTACACTCTTGTGCAGCATATGGAAGCTGATCTTAATAAACAGATTATTTTACAGTTTAATATGCAACTGAGATTTTTACTTGTCATTGATTTATCTATATCAAAACTTTCCTGGATTGTAAAAAGGCACCAGTATTTTTCCATAAATTACTGCTGACCCAGGGAATTCTTTTTGTACTTACTTAAGTCCATCCTGTTTGTCTTAAAAGTGAGCGAACCATCTTAACAGCTGATTCAGGGCAATAGCTTTTTGGAAAAATATATAGTATACCTTCATTGCCTTTTAACCTAGATACAGCTATCATTGGCTGCAAAAGTCCTTCGTGAAATTCTGTGAGTACGTGGTAAGTTAACCTACTCTGAGCTCCTATTGCTCTCAGTAACCCTAACTAGTACCAGCCATTGTTGCTCTACACACGCGCCGCATAACAGCATCGGTTTCCTTTCGCTGTATTCCTGTCGGTGGCAAGATGCTGTTTCTGTCTTAAGTACTTGTAATTTCTAATAGTCCAAATGGTATTCACTTACTTTAAAGTGATGTCCTTTGTCACTGCTGTTGGCAGGCCACAAGCAAGTTCTTGTGGCCTTTTTTGTTCCATGGATTACTTAGCATGTCTCTGGTACTCCAGAAGTAATTGCTGTATTTTAGTGGTTTTTAACTAATTAAAATTCCTTTTAAACAAGATTATGGCTTAATTAAGATGCAAAGAATTTGATCCAGTATTCATTTTGGTAACATTTCTAGTTTCATTTTTTTCCCCAATTTTCCTATGCTATCACCTTCTATTTGGAAAAAAAAAAAAAAAAGCTAAAGAATATAAGCAAAGCAAAGAACTTATATATGTCCTAGTAACTGAGTAAAATCTCAATTTTCCGTTGAGACTGAAACTTTATTTGAACTCTCCACTAATGCTAAATCCAGGGTTATCAAACTGTTCCACAATACTGTGGGAGTGAATAAGGCAACTATTTTTTTGAGCTATTGCTTGTAATTACTGGAAAAGATAGGGTTATTAGTAACAACATTCAGAAGATTTATAGCTTGTTTGCTGGTGCATAGGAGAGTAAGTGCAGATCACTGAGGGTTCTCTGTTATGAGGTCTATGAATTAAAGTTGTTATCCATAATTTATTATTCTCCATGTGCTTCTAGTCTACATTTAGTTGGAGAGAAAAAGTAGACAGACAGAGTAGGGAGGAGTAACCTTGAAAGAGTAAGACTTGCTTCATATAATTACCATCTTCAGCCTGTCCCTGAAAACAAATAGAGATTCCTATTGTTATTTAAATACTTGATTGCTATCTTGCTTTAAGAATTGGAGACCCATTCATTAAAACAGAAAAACTGCAGCAGCCTTCTTGCCCAGCTCCTCTGCCTTCACCATGGAGCTCCTGTAGAAATTTTGGAAGATTAGGAAAAGCGACAATGAACTCCGGAAAGAGTTCAAATGCAGCTACCAGCTTAGTGGGATCAACTGCTTCTATTTCTGCAAGTATTTAAATACATTTTTCATAAGTAGTGCTCCTTGGATATAGTGCACAGGTTCGATTTGGTGTGCTTCCATGTGCATTTCTAAAGTCGGATAAGAAGAAAAAGATAACACTAGTTTGATAGATATATATTTTTGTTTGTTAAGTCCTAGTATATTTTTCTCACTGACTATATCCATACTGATACAGATGTATGTATTTAGAGAGAGAGAAAATTGTACAGTGCTTCTCAAAAAAAGCAAAAGAAAATGTCTATAATTTCTTTTAAACTGAGTTCAGGTGAACTTGATTATCAGAATACATCATTTAATGCTCTTACCACGTAGACCTTATATTAGCAGCACATCAGCTTCACTCCGGTACATCTTTCATTCCCACAAATTTTAAACAAGTAATAGTTTAATAATTGAAAGAAAGTGTTTCCTGTGCATCTTCTTCTTTCAGTATCTCCAAATTAACTTCTAAGTTCCTGCCCTTGTATTACATGGTGCAAGTTCTGCAGAAAATTATTAACTTCATCCACATACAGATGTGTTGGCTGGCTGATTTTGTAGGTAATCAGGATTTAATTGGGTAACAGAATTTTTAAGTTAGAGTCTTCCTAGGCAGATTGAACCTCAACATTTTTAAAATTATCATTAATATTCATAAAATGATGATATAACATTTTATGGCCTGGCAGTAATTTGCTTTGCATTTATTTACTAGATATTAATTCTTAAATTTATAAAACAAAAGTAACAGGAAGGGACCTGTCTGATCATTCCAGATATTGCTGACATATATCTGAAAATGTAATAAATCCCCGCTAAAAGCAGCATCCTTGTAAATTGAGAGGAAATAATCAGGTAGATCAAAAAATAAACCAAAAGGCTTATTTTCTATTTCAAAAAGATTCCCAATGCTTCTATAGCAATTGTTCTAATAATTCAAATCTTGTGTCAAGTCCTGATGCACAAAGGAAAGGGGTGGCTTTCAGTAGCATTGAGGAACTCATTCAAAAGAAAACGTGAGAGCCATTGCTAATGCCATGCCAAAGGACAGAGTTCATCTCCTCAACTCCAGACACTTAGAAGCCAGACAACCAGAAAAACTGAGATTCAGCTCTCCAGCTGGCGGTTGGAGTGAGATTCCTCCAGAGCGATTCACCTTTTATATATTGTTCAGCACAATGCAATCACAGAAGTGTTGACATCATTTCTTCATTTAGTCTTGAAATTTAAAAATTAAGTTTCTCACCATCACAGTAGTGAGATTCATTTGGCAGACTTGTTAGCACACTAAAAAAGAAAGTAGCTGCTTTTATTATTAAAATATAATCCTGAGCATCACATACATATCCTTTGTTGCCTTCCCATTTTTTGTCTTGCACTATCTTTCTCTAGGTACTAGTCTGACAATATTTATGCATGTACTCATTGTAGGTTTCAAAGTATTCCAGATGTGGCTGCTCACATGCTTACAGTAAATTGTTGTGTTTGCCAGACTTTTAAGGGTTCAGGTTGTGATGACAGTGATGTGTTCTCTTACAGCGTCATGGCTGAATATCTGAAACTGTCTAGATAGCTGGCTTCCACCAAATCTGATAGAAATCAGCTACCTTTGAAATCAGTACCTTTGAAAATATGCACCCTCGATCATTTGGCGTAGAAACATTGTTTCCCCTATTTAACAATGGCACATTATACCAAGTTATGGTTGTGTTTTAGCAGCAGTAATAATACTACCTGCAGTCACTGTTACTATTTTCATATGTGTATAAAACCTTTTTTGTTTTATGTTATTACTCCTGGACTTGCTCAGTCTGGAGAAGAAAAGGCCTGGGGAGACCTAATAGCAGCTTTCTACGGAGAGGACAGGAGATGGTCAAGAAGTTGGAGCCAGGTTCCTAATGGTGGTGCATAGTGGGAGGGCAAGAGACTGTGGACAGAAGTCTAAACAAGAGAAGAGAGGTTCAAACTGCGTACAAGGGAAAACTTTTTCGCCACGAGGACAGTGAAGCAGTGGAGCAGGTTGCCCAACAAGGCTGTGCAGCCTCTCTCCTTGAAAGTTTTCAAGACTCGGTTAGACAAAGCTGTGAGCAACCTGGGCTGCCCTCACTAGAGATCCTGCTTTTGACTTCCTGAGGTCCCTTACAACTGAATCTTTGTTTGATCCTGTAAGCCTACCATTTTAATCACAGCAGTTTTAAAATAATAATACTGGATCAGCTAAAAATGGCTATTGCATTCAGATTGCGAATGAATTAGTCTAATCAAGCAGTTCTGTATGAACTACGGAATCAAACCCTTCCTTGATACTGTAAGTACATTTCTTTATAACTTCTGAATCATTGTAGTGATGCCACATCTAACAGGGTGCAGGTGCTTGAATATATTTGCTGAAAAGACAGGTTGATTTTGTTTTCGCTGTCTAGCTGTTGAGATAAAGAGGTTGGCAATGCCTTCATAAACCATAAGAGCGGGAAGCTTAGGATTGCTAGGGTTTTAGCTGTTAATAAATTCTTCAGTTTCTGGCAACCAGCAAATTTTTTTGGAAAAGCAGAACTTAGTCAATATCGTTTTCCAAATGAGACTTCTAACACCTGAGATGTATTGTACTACAACGGTTTTTTTTTCCACATGGGGTTTTCTTTAAATCACCTATCATGGCAAAAGCCAGATATACCTTTATTCCATAGTATAAAGCAGTGTGTGTTTATATTATACATTGAAAAAAATCTGCTTCTCTGTTTCAATTCAAAAAGCCCCATCAAAATGTGCTTGGTTTTGCTTTAGATAAGAATAAAGAGAGAGAGAGAGAGGGAGAGAAGCTACAGCTTTTAGATTTTTTTGAAGACTCTGATTTCAACAGCTGCAAAGAGTAATTATTATAAAGACTGTAGTCCCAATTGTTTTGAGTCGATGTTGTAGCCATACTGTAGCAGATACTCAGCAGATGCAGACTGAAGCACCCAACTTGAAACATATGGCAAGATAAAATCTGAAAGCTATGCTAGCTAGCTACCATAAAGATTTTGTGAGGGGAGAGAACCTTAAATCAACATCGACTTTTAAGGAAGGACAGCAAAAACGTTATAGGATAGAAATGATGATACCTCTCTATCACTTCTGCATCTGTAGCTGAAATCACTAGGAATAGGAGTTGCTGTGTTTTATTCTAATTGAGAGAGGTTAACAATAATTTTTTCAAGACTTCCAAATAACACTCATAATCTCAAAGCTCAATTATTGCACATTCTATTATTTCAAAGTCTTTCTTACTGTAGAGATATTCCCAAGAAGGCAGAATAAAATTTCGGATAGTAGCAACAAGAAAATGGATTTCAACTGAAATAGATCTTATTACCTGAGTAAACCACTGAGAAAATTTCTGCCTTTTGGAAATTGTTTAGGTGATTTCCACTAGAAGCTTGATGTAAATAACGTAGCACCTGCCTTTTCCCTGATGGACGCGTTTCGTTTTAATTTGTGGTAGAATACATCACTGAAATATAATTGTCATTCATTTCATTTTAAGTATTCCAAGGCAGAAACAATTATATGCATCTTAGAAGGCTTGTAAAAAATTATATTTTATAAACAACATATATTTTAACATTGATGGTTATCATACCTTAAAACTGAGACTATTCCTTTAATTTGTGTATATATACCTCCCCCATGCACAGACATTAAATATAGACAGACAGTAAGAATCTGTTAAATGTACTTGTCTGCCTACTATCTTAGTTTTCCACTGGCAACTACTTAATACTCTGTTCTGCTAACCATCATTATTGCCCTGGTTTTCCATCTTTCACTCTTCCACCACCCGTCTTCTGTAAAAAACTTCCCCGAGGTGTCTAGTGGTATGGAAGCAGATCTGACGAGCAGTGGCGGACATCACAGCACTACCTTAACATACGAATGACACTACTGTAAAGTATGCATTTATGTTTTCTCCCATATATTTTGCTGAATATATTTCTTGTTTCAATAAATATTTACATATATAAAGTAAGTGCTGAGAAAATGGATGCTCTTGTGTACAGTACAATATTTTTTCCTGTTTTGATACTGTTTGTGTATCATGGTGATGCTCGTAGAACTATGTGGGCTGATTGGAGTGTGGTTTGCACCAACATCTTCCTTTTGCATCTAAACCTTTAAGATCTTACTCTTCTGGTTAATGTTAATGGCACGTGAGTGGGAAAGATCTTGTAATGCAATGTACTGTCCCTGTCTGCATATATTAAGTGCCTGAATGCATCGTCTCTTTACTACAACAATTCTTATGGAAAAAAAATCATTTTGCTACCTGTTGACCTGCTATCCATTGCCCTTTTCAGAAACTCACCCTCAATAGATAGCAGGGTACGTTTGTATACATCTGAAACACGTTCACATCTTCAGAGATGAGAAACAGCATGCATCATGACCAGCAGATATTTCATATTGGCAATGAATGATTTTGTGTCATATTGGAAGCTGCTAGATGCTATGAATGGCAACGATGGCTCCAGCTATCCCTTCAGAACAGAAAAAAAAAAAAAATAATAGGAAATGCATACACACCATGTCAGAAACACTTAACAACATTCGGGGTATGCATGTAACTGAAGTGAAAGGCACCTCGCACCTGCTGTTCGGTTGAGAGATGTACCACAAGATAACAATGACATGGCAGAATGTGATAGCGTGGGGAAAGCCTTTACTTCAAAATGTTGTAGTCCACACTGCTTACTCTGTAAACCCCTTGATGACAGCGAGTGTGATTTGACTGAGGCATTATATAATCTTTGACTTAGGTGAAATATGTGTCTTTTTCGGAACATGTAGTCAAGGATTTGGACAAATCACTCAGATGTTCTGTTAAGACTTTTTTTTAACCTAAGCAGGAAAAAAAATGTACTTCCAAAAGTCCTGTGATGTACAAAGAAATAGTCTTTGCAAATGTAAGTAGGAAAACTGGTGAGGACTCTGCTCTGTGCTTGACTGAGTCCAGAGAGGACAGCTTGGGTTAAATAAACATATGTGCATTGTCATTAATATTACTTTTGTAACTATTATACTTAATATACCTTGCGAAGAGGGCTTTAAACCAGAGTTGCAGTGGGAGGGGAACTGGAATCCATGCCGCTCCTACCAATACGATGCTGATACCAGTAGTAGAGGCCCACAATCTGGAGATGGGTTGCAGGTCAGCAGGAGAGCACCTGGAGTGCAGCATAAAGGAAAAAGAGTCACTCCAGCCAGGGAGCTGGATTCATTGGGGCTCCAACTTAAATGCCTCTATGCAAACGCGTGTAGCATGGGTAACAAACAGGAGTTAGAGACGTGTGCATGCCTGCAAGGCTAAGATCTAATTGGCATCATGGAGACACGGTGGGATGGCTATTATGACTGGAGTGTTGAAAGGGACCAAATACAGGCTCTTCAGGAAGAACAGGCAGGGGAGATGAGGAGGGGGTATCACCATCTGTGTCAAGGACCAGCTGAAGTGCATGGAGCTATGCCTGGCGATGGATGAGGAGTTGACTGAGAACTTATGGGTCAAGATTAAAGGGAGGGCAGGGACAGGTTATGTTACAGTGGGGGTCTGCTACAGGCCACCTGACCCGGAAGACCAAGTCAACGAGGCCCTCTATAAACACACAGGAGCAGTCTCACATTCATTCGCAAGCCCTGGTCCTCATGGGGGACTTCAACCACGCCGATATCTGTTGGAAGGACAACACAGCAGGGTGTAAGCCATCCAGGAGGTTCCTGGAATGCGTCAACAATAACTTTCTTCTCCAAATGCGGAGGAACCAACAAGGAGAGGTGCCATGCTGGACCTTGTTCTCACCAAGAAGGAGGGGCTGGTGGAGAATGTCATGCTCAAGGGCAGTCTTGGCTGCAGTGACCATGAGATGGTGGAGTGTCAGTTCCTTAGGGCAGCAAGGAGGGCGCACAGTAAGCTTGCTACCCTGGACTTCAGGAGAGCAGACTTTAGCCTCTTCAGGGATCTGCTTACTGGAGTACAGTGGGATAAAGCCCTGTAAGGAAGAGGGGCCAAAGAAAGCTGGCTAATATTCAAGGATCACCTACTCCAAGCTCAAAAGCGATGCATACCGACAAAGTAGAAGTCAGGCAAAACCACCAGGAGGCCTGTGTGGATGAACAAGGAGCTCCCAGACAATCTCAAACAGAAAAAGGAAGCCCAAAGAGGGTGGAAAAAAGGACAGGTAGCCTGGGAGATATACAGAGAAATTGTCCATTGTCCCAGAAATTGGGATCAGGTTAGGAAAGCTAAAGCCCAGATAGAGGTAAATCTGGCCAGGGGCATCAAGGGCAACAAGAAAGTCTTCTATAGGTATATCAGTGACAAAAGGAAGACTAGGGAAAATGTGGGCCCACTCAGGAAGGAAACTGGAGACCTGGCCACCCAGGACATGCAGAAGGCTGAGATACTCAATGATTCTTTGCCTCAGTCTTCACTGGGAAGACCTCTAACCACACCATCCAAGTTATAGAAAGCAAAGGCAGGAACTGGGAGGATGAGGCACTGCCCACTGTAGGAGAAGGCCAGGTTTGAGACCGGCTGAGGAATCTGAAGGTGCACAAGTCCATGGAACCTGATGAGATTCATCCACAGGTCCTGAGGGAACTGGCAGGTGAAGTTTCCAAGCCACTATCTATCATATTTGAGGTGCTGTGGCAGTCCGGTGAAGTTCCTGCTGACTGGAAAGGGGAAACATAACCCCTATTTTCAAAAAAGGGTAAAAAACAAGACTCGGGGAATGACAGGCTGGTCAGTCTCACCTTTGTGCCCGGCAACATCATGGAGCAGATCCTTCTGGAAACTCTGCTAAGGCACATGGAAAATAAGGAGGTGATTGGTGACAGCACACATGGCTTCACATATGATTCTATGATTAATACATTCATTATAATAATTTTTAAGGTTACTAATAGATGTATTACTCTAGATATATTTACCAAGACATCCTGTTTGCTAAGGATTTAACTACTGTACAGTTTTATGGGGAGAATAAAGCTTGTAAAGCAGATGAAAAAGCAGCTGGGGAAGAATGAAATGAATATGGATTTTTTTTCTTCATAGTTTGATCCAGGTTACCTCGTCCATGGAATTTACAGAGACTGCAGATGTCACGTCTGACTAAGCGTTCAGTTCAAGCTATTGCAGAAGGCTGGATCAAGTCTTTCATGAAACTGCAGTCCTACATGTAGTACTTGCTGTCTTTGGGAATTTACTACATGGTGTTCCAGGGCAGAAAGCTGAATCCAGCACTTCCTGTTTTTCATGGCTTGTAATTTGCATCTGTCTGAATTTGAGAAGAGAGCACATGTGTTTCTGAATTGTGCATTTCTATGCTCTTTTGGAACTCTACTTTTGATGTAGCTGCAGTATTAAAGAAAGGGCTTTGGAATAAGGATTAGTGCCCCATTCTGCACAAATACAGATCTGGACCTGGTTCACAGTCTGTGGAAGTGAGTGGGTAGAGTCCCAGTGATTTCAGTAGATGTTTGAATCAGGCTCAGGGAAGCAATGGTAACTGTATTTTCCTTTGCATTATTGAAAGCCGTGGTCAATAAACTCCTATTAGTTAATATACGCATGCAGAAAATGTACAAGTATTTGAACTTAAGAGCAGCATTCACTTTTTCCCTTCCTGAAAGTCTTGTTTTCTTGATGTCTTAGAGAAAAATGTCAATCAATAAGTCTTATTGGAGAGGTCATTTTAAGCAATGCATGTATTTTAGACATATTTTTAAGTGAGCAAGATCTTTTTCATTTACATAAATAGGTGATTTCTGCGTTATTTGTATCCTTGTTTTCACTCATGGTGAGAAGCATACAGCCTCGTAGCTCAGACCTCATTTTCAGACAGAAGTTCAGGCTTAGCAACGTCAAATCTAGTCATGTAATCAGCATGCTCTGCAATATTACTTCTTTAGGGACAGTGAAGTTTATAAATCAGCAAAACTTAGTAGTAAAAAGCAGTGCATTTTAAAAAGGGAAACACTGTTTAGAACAATAATGATTAAGTGAGATAGAAATGATGTTACTCTTAACAAAACAATTTACTGAAACATTTTGAAAATCGAAATGCCAGCAGGCAATTTGTTTTGTTTTGAAATAGGTTTCAACATTGCCTTCTGCCACTGATGGCAGGATGAGGGAGGCATGTGTACAAACACATGCATATATACAGATAAATAACGGTACACACACTCGCACATCTACACATATGCTTATATGCACATACATTTGTGCATAGAGATAATAATGCTTTCCTTTGTATCACTTATGTTCAGCTATTTAAACCTGATACCTGTTGTGGTAGCAACTCTGTCTTAGACTTTCATGGCAATTACATAACGGAAGCAAGGCTCTTCTTACAAAAATAATAAAAAGTTTAAAACATGATATTAAAAGAGTTTCAGTAGTACTGAATTTAGCTTGACAGAGCCTCTTCCAAACTCTTTTTCTACATATGGAGCATCTCAGGCAAAGAGCAACAGCAAACAAAACCTTTTTGTTGCAAGTTGTACTGTAGGGGCTATTTCAGACTGTAGTCAAGAAATCTGATAAATTCATTATTGAGGTGTGAAGAGGGAAGATATGCAATAGACACTAGAGGACATGCAGCATAAAATTGTACGAGTTTCAGAGGAAAACAGTTAAGAGTCAGATTTTCCAGCCTAGAATCCTGTAAGTTCACCGTTGTGTGCTCTTCCCTTTTTTATTTTCGCTAAATTCACTTCTTGTACAGCATTAGTAGTAAACACTGAAATCCTTTCTCCAGTTTCCTATGTTATGCTCATGCTTATAAGCTTTGGACATGCTAAATTTCTCACAGCCCTGTGACTTGAAAGGTGTTCAGAGTATTTTGGAAAGAAACCAAAACACATATGAAAGTGCATTTATATGCAAAATGCACATGAACAGGATCCCTGAGTGTGCTGGGGATGTGTGTGGGAGGGCCATGGCAGAGGAAGTGGAGGAATGGGATCAGTTGGAGATGGCTCTTGCCCTTGCAGGGGCATTTGGCCACCGACCTTCTCTAGCTGTTGTCGAAACCATTATTCCCGCTCGTCTTCTCAAAGCTCAGATTTAGGTGTTCTCTGAGCATCTCTCAGTGCTAGTATTTTGGAGTTTGTGTGAGGAATCACATAGTCTTGTTCTTAACCATCTGAACTAAAGCTTTGGGGGCTCATCCCCACATGTGGATATCTGAAAATAAGATTTCAGAAGCACACAAGCTAGGTGGAAGCAGGCTGGCCAAATGTACATCATAGGCTTTTAGGCCCTAGGAAAAAAGGAAAATTGTGTGATGTCCTGCTACCATGTACATGTCTCACCCAGCAGAGAACATCCCTTCAGAAACGCCACACTTTGTCTTGTATTCAGAAGAATCACTGTGATTTAAACCTGATGTTATTCAGAGTCCCATAAAATTTTTATCTTTTTCTTATTGCTTGGGATATAGTAGTACACTAGTGAGCTAAAGCTAGAAGCAGTGGTCCAAGTGCAGGGTTGTTTGAATGAGAGGTACCAAAGTGGTGGGACTGGTACAAGAAGGAAGATGCTGCCTACCTGCTGTCCTGGCTTATGATCTACCAGGTAGAGAAGTATCCAAAATAATCCCACCATATTTCCTCCTCTGACCCTCAGTTAGACAAGACATTCTACACCTTGTTTAAGAAAAACTACAGTACGATAAGGTAATAAGGCATCTATGCAGATCCTGCTGCCTTTATGGCATATGAACAACTTACCAAAAATACTTATTCCATTGTCAATGTTTACTTCTTCAAAGAACTGGACAAACATTAAATCTCATAACCCAACTGGGAGTAGGAAGGGTATATATTATCCTTATAATGTCTGGCTTTTACGAGTGAAAATGCTAAAGCAGATTGCAACCCTTCTTGCTCAAGCAGTGTAACATGTCACTTCATATCTTTTCCTGTTGGAATCGATATGGGGCTGTTTGCAGAATAAGGAGCTGTGCAGCATGAATCCAGGTGGTGTAACTTGGTCCTGCTTATTGCCTTGCCAAGGGCACAAAGGGAATCAATGTCAGAGCCAAAATGGGAACTCAGATGTTCCAGGTGACAGTTTCAGAAGTATTGACCTGATGTGTTTATTTTGCCCTTCCAGAGGTTTCACATAAGCCAATTCAGACAGATAAATTAAGATAATATCTTTGGGTCTCATCCTATGCACCTTGCCTGCTCCTGGCTGAAACCCTCACCTTGGTAGCTTGTTCCATTTAATGCTAAGCTTTTGTATTAGTGGTTCAAATGCTATCTACAGAGTCAATAGAGTATGTAATTCCTGCCAGCACTGGCCACTCTGTTACTGTGCTGTGCGACTGTCACATTTCATCCTTTGTCAGCAGCAGCTCAGAGAGGCAGTCCTTCCTAATTTCAGCAGTTAGTGACATCAGAGATCAGAAGATTAGGTAGGAAATTGGGACACCAAGAATGAGTCCCTCCAACCCTAACTCCTCTGGAGTTTTCCTAGCTGACACACACACGTGTTGGTTTCTTGGGTTCATCTACACCTTCAGCAGCTTAATCTGGACTAGAAGATTCCAGAGGCACATTGTGGGAAGATGGCTGTTTATGGCACAGTTCCGCTGAAATTAGGACATTAATTCTGGTTAGGAAGCCCAGGCTGCTCACTGACAATGCTGCGCAAAGCATCTGTGCGAACTGAGAATTCTGCCTGTGGCATTCCAGTGATAGGAACAAATGTACCTCACCAAGAAATCACCCTTGGGACAACAGGAATCTGTCAGAGCCTCCTAACACAGCTGTTTCTGATGTGGACATCATATTTTTGCCTCAGAAAGTGAAGTTCTTTATCAGTTCATAGGCAGCCTGCTCTAGCTTTATGAACTTACTGGAAAATTCAGAAAGTTATTTGAAGACGTGAGCAATATTGATGCTGCACTCAAGGCAATAATTGGGCTCTGTACCAACTTGTTCTTTTATATTGTATTGAAACAGTGAAACACCCTATGTGATAGACTTTGGAGATATTTCTTGATTTATTTTTTCTCCTGTTATTTTATCATCGATACTTTTAGCATGGCTTTTTTGTTAAAATATGGAATAGATTCTCGTCTTTCACTTCTTTCTGTAGGTCTCTGATTTAAAATAGAAATAACGCATGATGGGCTGAGAGACCTTTTTGGTGAATCCTGTTACTATTCAAAAAAACCTAGTTATCTGCTGCCAGCACAGAACAGATATTAAAAAGAGGTGGAAAGGATTTGCAGTGAACCACTATAAGAATTCTTTCTTCTAACTTCCAATGAGAGGTGTTTCTTATAACATCAAATTATGTTTACATTATTATTTAGCTTACATATCATCCTGATAAAAGAGGTTGAATGTAAATTTCTTTTGTCAGTGAGGAAATGGCTTCACTGCATGTTGCATAAACCTCAGAGAGAACTGAGCTAGTTTTAAACTCTCTTGTCAGGGTAGACACCTGTACTACCATAGTTGGATTGCTTCTATACTAATTCACATATCTCTACAGCATATAGAATTATTCTATAATGCCCCTGAGTTATAGACTGCATACATGGACACCCCGTACCAGATGTATTTCCTATATTGTAATAGTTTTCCCATCTGGTCGCAAAGATTATTGTGTAGATTTTGATATTTTCCCCCAAATAATGATCAAATATGTAACATGAGTCAGGAAATTGATACCAGACACGTTTCATCAAAATACTTGGGAGTTTTTGCCATTAGCATCAGTAGAGCTGTGATTCCATCCGCTGTGCTTTTTAGTAAAGATACCCCTGGATAAACTGCAAGAGCAAGCATGGGCATGTCTAGTGGGAGTGCTGATCAAATCATACTACTCAAAAAGAACAGGATAAATCTTCTTAGTCCCCTTAGACAATCCACATCTTGCTTTGCTTCCAGAAGGCTAGTGGAAATGTCTTTGGCCCTAAGTCACAAGTGGATACTAAAAACCTGGGAAGCCCCTTAAAATATGACCCTGGGCCAGCCACAGAGATCCTCCTTGTAGTCAAAATCCCTGTCTGAAAGTAATTTTGAGGATTAATAGGGCAAGATTTTCAAAAGAGTTTAATTTTTTTCTCAGATAAAACATTACCAAGTATCGAATAACTGTCAATGTTGAATGCTTTATTCAGTGTTGCAGCTTCTCTAGCTACACGTTCGAGTATCAGCTTTTATTCTAAATTAAAGTTTGCATTTTGCATGTTTTTCACTTTTCTTTGCAAACATCACCTGATGGCTTTTTTAAATGGCAAGGCCAAAGCATGAAACACTTCTCTTGTAGGGAAGACCTTGTAGGGCTTTTAAGACTTTTAAGACCCCCTTTCTGGTGGGGTTTCAGCAGCTCTGTACATTTTCTGGTGCTTAACTCACTTTTGAGATCTGAACAGATAACACCGAGTAACATAAAAGGAGAGAGAGAAACAGGCTGGAGAGAGTCTTCAAAGCACAGCTCTAAACAAAAGAAATATGGGGTCCTCATCCTGTCTGCTTCGCATTCCTGTTGTAACGATTACAGTTTGGTCTGGTTTCCTTATCTCGGAAAAGAGATAGCATTGCTTGCTTACCGCACAGAAAGGCTGCAGGAATTAATTGATTTAGACATACAGGCTGCTTTTGAAAGCCTGCAACATTATTAATATGAACCACTACCCGCCAAAGACATGACCAGCTAACCACGGCACCCTCTGTGACAGTGCTTTACGGAATCACTGCAATTATTTCCAACCTGCAGAGGATTAAGGAGGACAAGCAGAGCTTTCTATTCAGCAAATTCATTTTCCATTTTATCCCCAAACTGTATCCCTCTTCTTGCTTTTGCTCATCAGCATTCAGTTTCTAGCCAGGGTGCCTGTGGGATCTGCCTGGCTGGCCCAGGGTGAGACTTTAAGGGGCTTCCTGGGTTTTCAGTATCCGTTTGTAACTTACTTGGGGCCAAAGACCTTTCCACTAGCCGCGTTGTCAGAGCAGGAATTCATGCTGCTCTTGTTAATGTCTGTAGAGCAGTTGTATTTCCCTGGGGCTCCTGGAGGCATTTATCCATCTTAGGCTTCCTTCCACAAACCACTATTCAAGCACCGCTTTCGAAATGGCAGCTGGCCGTGGCAGGCGCCGATTCACTGTGCTTTAGTCATGACTGTTGCTTCACACTTGTAAGTAGCACTGTACTGAGGTGTGGTTTTTTTTTTCCTAATTGCTTCCAGCTCACCCCTGCACAGCAAGAAAATATTTCTGCGCCTTGTTGATCTTCTGGATTGTGCAGATATTGTGCCATTGGCTTTAGTACCATGTTTTCTGTGCCTTCAAGCTATTTTAGTATTTTTTGCTCTTCTCTATCCTTCTGCTTCAAAGCTCCGCAGTTATGCTTTGTTGGACAAGTCACATTCCAGGAAGAGTAAAAGTAAGAAATAAGTCACTGGCAAAGATGTGTATCTTTTATATAAAGTAAGTGCAGCAAGCCAGCATGTTGCTTTAGCTTTTGCATGTACATTTACTGTCAGCAGTAGCTAAAATAGTTTGGGATGGACTATTTCAAATGTTTCTGTGATTGAATATAAACATTCTGTAGGAAAGAACAGTTTAATCAATGTTCTAAATGGAAAAAACATTTTGTGTTTTTGTTTTGTGGACATTTTTGCTATATTTTCGCTTAATATTAACATTTTGATTCTGTATTGTTGTATGCAGATTTTATAGATTGTTCTGTATATGTGTTTGATAAAAAAATGAACAAACTGAGTGCTTTGATAAGCTTGTGCTACCGTTCCATGAATGTATTTCTTATCTTTTACATTATTTTGGGTGGGGAAAGAAAACCCCAAATTGTCATTCTTCAGTCTGGAGGTACATCAGGAGAAGGCACCATGGTGCAATTTCTCACGGACTGGAAGCCATAGTGCACCAGCGTGTCCTGGCACGCAGCTCTTGAAGAGTATTTTAGATTTGCTACATTCCACTGAAATCTCTAGAAAATTCCTGCCCTTTTCTCTATTAATCAAGACTTTAAAATTTCAAAACACCACAGTGTTCTAGAAAGGTATAGCAATATAAAAATGTGAAGATATTTTATTTAATAGTGAGGTGGCTTGGGGATAGACTGATGTAGCGTGGCCATCACTAGTCTAGCGCTCCAATGCTCTATGACATTTAAGCTTTGATAATTTATATTTTTCTTTCCCATAGTCCAAACGGAGACGTGTTTCAGGGATTCAGTCGCACTCTGTGTTGTAGACCACAGATTTATATTTTTACCTGAAGCTCCTTATGTTCTCTCTGTAAAGTCTGGAGAAGGGATTTTAAAATGATGAAACTCAGTCTGGGCTTTTCTGGGGAAAATATTTCCATGTTTTTTCACTCTTGTGTATATAATATTAAAACTCATCCAAAACATAGGAGGAATAGGAAGTAGGAAACAATCTTCCAGCAAAATTGTGTTTGTAATTGGCAGCACACCTTTCGGTATGCGAGGGGAAGTGAAATTTTGTGACAAACTTCACCTTTTCTTTATCCCCCAAAGGGCCATCTTAGGCTAGCCATATATACAAATCAGAGCTGAACTTTTGCAACGTGTTACCTCAACAGGCATACTTCTATTTGTGATTACTCCTCTGTCACTCTGAACATGGACTGCTTCAACTTAAATTTCTACGCATAAAAATCAGCTATCACCAATTTTGTCTGCAGTTTCACATAACTTTTCAATCCTTTTCAGAGGAATTCCAGGGATTTCATTCAAAATCAAATTATCTGGGTGGATTTTTTAATGGGGAGGATGGGGTAGAAGTGTGATCTTTTGACTCTCCACAGAGTTGTAGGAAGATTTCAGACATTTTGTAATCAAAATATCATGTTGAAATATTGCAGACAGTATTACACTTTTTTGGCAAGACCTTTATTAAAATGTGCAGTGGCTTTTAAACTCTTCTTAGATGTTTAACTGGATTTCAAGGTATTAATTTACCTGGAGCTTTTAATAAAATCTTCAAAATGTTATTTTATTATTTTGTCACATTTAGGAATTTTTAATTAAAAACGTCTTCAAATGACTTTTCTGATATTGTTAACACAGCTCTTGTTCTGTGAATAATAAGATAGAGATAAGGAAAAGATAGTATTATTATATTGATCGCTTACATTTTGTTGCAAGTAAATGCTCTTCAGCTTTTATTTCAATCCTTATTGCTTAGCAAGAAGTTCTAGTTAAGTCTGATACACATGTGCATTCAATTTTTTAGGGGGATGTCCGCTGTATTAAAATACAGCATGTAACCTCTGAGTACTTTTGAAAATAAGAATGTGATTTTTTTTAAATATTTTGACTAAGACTTCAGGATCTGATAATTGTTTGTAACCATTGCATATTTTATAACAATAAATTAAATATAGCAGTTTCACTTGGGAATTTAGAAATGCTTCATGAATTCGTAGTTCTATTCATACCATTTGGTGGAAGTTATTATTTTCCCTGTTTTAACATAGATACTGCAAGTGACAGAACAAAATATGGTAGTAGATGCTGCTTCCACATACTTTTTCACAGATGCCGCTGCCCCTAAATATTCCTTCTCCTCCAATCAGTTTCTGAACTGAAATAGTTTTCAGTTCAGAAAATTAAAGTGTTTCACACAAAGAAGTCAGTATCTAAGGCCATGCCTGCTTTTAAAGGCAGCAGGAGGCCATTTGAGTGGCTGGTTTCGTTGCCACTGCAGTTGGTGAGACTGAAATTGAGGCGCTGAGGGGCTGGAGCCCAGCCTCTGTGCCCAACCTGTTGGTGGTCCAAGAGCATAGGGCTGCTTCGTGCCTGCTCTTCATGAGCGCGGCAGCACTCTCGGTCCAGTGGAACTGCTCATCTGAATAAACTTGCTCACGTGTACGAGGGCTTGCAGGGTGCAGCCTGTAAATTGCAGGCATCTCTTTTTGTACTGTGCTTCCCGCCTTGGTTTCGTGGGCTGCATGGAGGTCAGGTGTTCTCAAACTGATAAAGGAGCTCCTGAGAGAGAAATTACTTGACCATCCGTGTGATGAATGGCTGAAGAGAAATCAAGAAAAGCCGAGCTTCAGCTTGGCAACCAGTAAAAACACAAATGGATGTTTTGTGCCAGATATCTGTGTTTATTCCAAGGAAAGCCCTAGGAAAGAGGCTTTGGCCTTTCTCCACCTGGAAGCTATGAAAAAGGCATGAGAGCTCAGTTTGCTTTTTACTTAGTGTGTACTGTGTTATGTCCCAGGATACTGGAAGCTCTTAAAAGTGAAGCAGTGTATTTCCATTCAGACCCTGAGCTTTACTGATCACCAGGTGCACCATGTAGTTCCCAAACCACTATCCTTAAGTGTGCCCTGGCCAGTATTTCTTGTAGTATTTCTTGCCTTCTGTCAGGAAATAGAGAGGTTATGCCCTCATGGCATTGCACTTCAGAACACTAAAGTGTTCTCAAGGAATGTATAATGTTCTCAGTATATGCAATTAAAGGTTCTCACTGAATTCTGCAATTCCTTTAAAAATCTACAGCCCTTTGATGTGATACATGTCATGTTCCATGTTCATTGGAATATGGGTGAATATTTGCTTCCAATCCCTTTGTGCTTTGTTGTTCTCCTAAAGATGAACACCACCTTCCTCTTCTTGTATAACGAAGACCTCTGGGTTGGTTGCTTTTTTTATTTGCTTACTTGTTTTATAGTTAAAATTCAGATCTTGCCTATTCTGAAAGACTTCCCGATTGAGTGAGAACACAGTAAAATTCAAACCACAGATCGTAGGGTGTTCACTTTAAAGTATACTTTGGTTTGTTTTTGCCAGCCTCATAAAGAAGTAGATGAAAAAATATCTTTGATAAAGCATTCCTTTCTTCAATTATCTCTTGTAGGAATTCCCAGTTCACATCTCTTTATCATCCAAATGATTCTTCTACTGAAAAGGTTTCAAGCTCATTTTTTGTCTTTTATTTCCCATTGATATGAATGGAACCTTGAGACCTGGCTCATGTTTTGGCAGCCTGAGATGTTACAATCCCTCTGGATGAATCAGGAAAATACTGTAAAGATGATTTATTTAACCATTTTTAGGGCATCTGTAACAGTTTGCTTAATCTTGAACATGTAGAACCTAAAGTAAAGATGTGCTTATATTAATCAGGTTCCTAGAAGAGGAGCAAGATTATAATCCAATTATAACTGCCCTCAAGAAAAAAAACGATCAGCCTGCTATATGAAACAAATGGTGGGGCAGGGGCAGGAGGAAACAAAGCAGATTATATTCCTAGTATTCTTTTTGCATATGACGCTTTAGTAGATTCTGTTTAGCTCTACAGAAAACGATAAATTTGCAAAGTGAGTATATTCCACGGATTCCAGCTGGGTTCTTGCAGCCCCACAAAGGAGTTCCAAACCAGGTTCTGGTTGAAGAAAAGAGAGCTTAGCAATAGAAACAGTGCTGTAGCTGAGGGGACCTTATTTTCCAGTTTTAATGTTTCCTGTGTTAAACTGCCAAGCTATTTACCCAAACATCCTTAATAAAGTGAAAAATGGAGTTTTTCAGAAATTATTACATCGGCCCAGATTCTGCTAAGTATATGTGTATGGATTGTCACCTAAGAAATCAATAGCTATGCTGCAGTCATGGGACTGCTCAACATATAAACACATGCATTTGTTCTCTGAAATTCAGCATCAAAATAGGAGACGGAGAGTGACATGAAAGGTGCCAATGAGTAATGGGACCGCACTGGAATTTCATTGTCATAACATGTTATGATGGACATTTCGAGTGTTAATTTGGAGGGAAGTTAGATGTGTAAGTTCAAATGAGCTTGTAATATCAAAGAAAACTCATGGGCTGTACACAGCATGGAATTACCCATCTGCTGCTCGCTAACCACCGCAGTATGAGTCTTTCGTATGAAAGCCACAAGCTTGATGGAGAAAGCTGAAGGCCAACGTGAGTCCAGGAGGGCCATAACCTTGCTCACTGGCGTTTGTCAACTTCTGTCAGCTGTCTCTGTGGCACTGACATAAACATGGCTATGTCAAGCTATAAACATAGCTCTGTACCAATATCGTTTAGGTCACTTAGTGCTGGGAATGGCTGGACACTGATAGCTGTAACAGACTAGTTCCTGGCATAGTCTTTTAAACGCATTTTACGGTAATTTGAATATCTTGTCTATTTAAAGGGCATTTTTGGTTTTGGCTTGGTACAATTCTAAGTCAGGTTAGAAGCTACTAGTTAGCTAACTTAAAAACAAACAAACAAAGGAAAAAAACCACCTCCTAAAATTCCAGATGGGAATGACACACTCCCAGGACGTCTAGGCCAAATTCTTCAAATCTTCTGAACCTGTACTCCAGACACATGTATGGGCATCCAGTCAGCATGCACAAGAAATCGCATGTCTAGCTACAGTTCTGGCACTGGTGCAATGGGTTTGCATGCCCCCATGTAAAACAGTGGCCAACATTTCTCCTTAGTTGCCTCAGTGTAAACATGGAATAGCTCTCTACCATCTTCAGTGCCAAATCTAAAGCAGTGCAAAACACATGGATGCGGTTTCAGAGCTGCATTTGAATCAGAATGCTTCCATTTTTAGTGTAAAAGTGCTTTATTTGAATGAAAGCTGATATTTCATAGGGAAAAAAAGGTTTTATTTTAAACAAAATTATTATTAGAAAGAATTATGTCAGAAATATTACTTTTGCCTGCGTACAGGCCAGTATATATATTTTAGTAATATGTTTAAATTATGTCAGAAAGCATATTTTTGTAATGATTATTAGGGGTTACATGACAGTAGTTATTTCATTATTCATATTCAATATTAACAATTTATTAAACTGTAATAAAAGTACTCAGCCTCATACGTCGCAGGCTGAAAGTCAGGGCTGTGAAATGTTATCCTTGAAACCTATTACAGGTGCAGAATCAGGAGAATGTAAAAAAGAGGAGAAAGTTAGGAGGATATTTCTGAGAATCTAATGATCATAAAAGAAGACTATTCATTAAATAGTATTTTTATTTTATCATCCTTCTGATTCATTAATGGTGCCTAGCTGGTCTTTATACTATGCCTGAGTTTGTGCTGAAATACAACGTGGAAAGGTGAGAAGAGTTCCCTAGATATGGTACTAGAGCGACACTTGGGTCTACATTTTGTCTTGACCTTGCCAGTTGCCACCTTGGTGACACATCATGTCTTTAGATCTGTGCTGAGCTCAGGCTTTGGCTGGTTTGTATATTTTGGCTGTAAGTTCTTCAGAGCAGGATCTTCTGCTGGCTTGCAACAAGAACAGCTGGATTATGTGCTTGGTAACTGCGGCTCTTGTTTCTTGAATACTTCTACAATGCAAATAAAAATAGTCAATTAGTAAGTACAAAAATTACATATTCAGAAAAACCCAAATCCCAGCAGCACCACCTCATCTCCAACAGCTGTCTTCCTGCTGTCTAGTACAGTCCATAATTGCCATCCCAACTCGACATCAATGGCATCCTTCTGCAGTGAGGTCTGCAGTCCTGTGTTCTTCAGGTTACTGCTTCCCAGCTAAACCTGGACTTTCTTGGGCTCTGAGCATGTGGAGCAGGGGCAGAGGAGCGTGGGGCTGAGCTCTCTGGAAATCAAGTCCTGTATGCTGCACTGTGTCTTGTAGGGTTGATAAAAGCAAGGTTTGTTGGACTAAGCAAAGACATAAATCTGCTAGTCTGGGTGTGTTGTTGGGAGTGCCATCTTAGCTCCCTCACTACTCATTTTAAATTAAATGATGATCAAAAGGGAGTCGGTAGTCTCTGCAAAGGCCAGATTATTTATGAATGCATGTGTGTGAGCTGGAGAGCGATTGGTCTTTCCATGATATTGTTACAACAAAAGTGTTGACTCCATTTTTTAATGTGGATAATAGTGCCTAACTTTTCTGTAGCAATTTGTGGGGGTGAGGGTGGAAATCTCCATTTTTCACAAAGGGATTTTTTAGCTTTACCTTAGTTTTGCAGTTGATGACCACAGCAGGCAGAAGGGAAGTGATACACCTAAAAGATTACATTAGAATGGGATAAACAGAGCATAAATCACCTGGGTCCCAGCCCATTGCACTGTCCTTTAGATCTGAAAAGAGACGTGACTTGAGGGTCTTATGTCTAAAACACAGTGCATTGCTTTGAAAAAAATGAGTTATTTGCCATGCTGAAAATATCCAAAGCTGGCTATTTAGAACAAAGGCTAAAAATTTGCCTTGTTATAAAGTCATTTTTATGGCAAATAGCTTCCAAAATGTAGGGGTTACTTTTGCTTGTTTTTATTTTATGAGATTCTGTAACAATGAGAAACTCACAAACCAAAATTAATTAATATTTATTCCTGGAAGTAGTATTAAAGTATTAATTAAAGTATTAATGCCCACCTCACAGAGGCATAGACCAGGGCAGGGAAAAGATAAGAAGGCTAGCGGTGCTCAGGATCAAAACTTGCTTGCGCCTAGGATTTTGCCATGACCTATGGTACATCTCCTCCTCAGAGGGAAAAGAGAGGATAAACACCTCTGCGATTTCTAAAAGTACTGTGGCTAGGAAAATTAGATACATTTCATTTCCACGTCTATTAAGCTATGTTGACAAACCAGACTATTGGCCATTTTTGTAGAGTATTAGTAATGAACTAGGTAGCCTAATTATCGGAACTACTTTGGCCTCCCAGGAGAAAACTATTAGAAATCCATTTCCACATATTATTTAAAATAAAAGTACTGCACAAAGACAGATTTTATTGGCTTGGCCAATGGTTTGCAAATGAATAGCGGGATACAATGCATTGCTGTTTGAAGTCGCATTTGACGGCTTTTACTAAGGTCCCACTGTTTATGGATCAGATGGAGCATAATCTGTTTATTTACTTTTTCCTGCGCAAAGCGTCACTTTAATGCCAGTCTGCTAAGACTGGCAGAGACTGGCATAGTCACAGTTCCATCATCAGAGCAAAGGTGCCAAAAGGGATGTTTGAATCTTTCAGATCTCCAGCCCTTCAAGCCCGTCGCCAGCAGGCAATATTTATTAAATACTCTGAAAACCAATTCAGCCGATTTAAATTACACTGGCAGCATAAAATTGTATGTGATTAGCAGAAAGAGCTGCTGGTATGGGCACAGGACAGGTTACAGGAATCCTTAACGTCTGATTGCCTTGCTAACTGCAGGTCTCGGCACCTCACTTCAGACATGCCTACATGAACGGGCACATGTAGAGCAGAGCGTGTGGTCCTCTGCATTGTCTGGGTGAAAACCAGCTCTGGTTCAGACCTTGTGGAGATGTCCTGCCTGGGTGTGTTAGTCTGAAGGGCAGAAGGCTGCATCTGTGGCTAAAGAGAGCTACCCGCTTTATTGCAAGGATGCTCCAGGGTTGTTCTAGGGTTGTGCTGGATGGGGGCTTATGCTGTAAGTCTCTGTTCAGGTATGGGATAGGACCTTTACTACCATGGAGCAGAGGTTGTGTTCCTCTCCCTCCTGTGGTGGAGTAGCTGATGGGGCTTTGTACCGCTGGGAGTTCTACCTGCCATTCGGTGCTCTTGTAATGATGGACACAATCACGCTGGAAATATTTCTCAAGGGCTTGGAAGAGAAATGGCTCTCTGTGTCGCTTCATGTCCTTTAAAACTATTGCTTTTCAGTTTTAAGGATGAAAATGCAGCTTGTTGCTGCTCTTGAGGGCATCATTAATCAGGTCTGACTGAATGCTCATCAGTTTAGTAGATTTATGTGTATTTATTGTCATTGTAACATTTCATGTGCAGTTACATCCATTACACGGAGTCCATGCAAACCTAGGCAGATGCAGATTCAAGGCCCGTCAGGTGTATTTTCCCTTTGCTGAGTCAGGGGCATATTTTACCCAGCCAAGCCAGTCCGTCTGGGCTAGTTTTATAAATTAAGATATATTTAATATTCATAGTGTTTGAAATAATAGGTGAGGGCACAAACTGAAATAATAATCCATTTCTGCTCAGCATTGTATGAGTACATAGTAAGAAGAGTTTTACAGTCTAAGCAGGTATATACAGGGGAATGTTTGGGAAAAGTCACAGAATAACAAAGTGATGTGTGCAAGATCTCACAACAGATTGATTGCAAATCTTGGCGTGAACCTGTAACTCCCGCTTTCTGGGGCTGTTCCCTTGTTTGTCTCCAGCTCTTCCTGCCAATACACAGTTATAATCCATACATGGATACACAGATGCCACAGTGGACAGAAAAGCCAGATCTTCAGCTCATTAAAAAAAACAATGCTTTTTCATGATGCCAATAGGGCTATTTTTCATTTAGCATAGGGCTATGCTGATTTAATGTATATGAGGACATGCCACTATGTTTATGTTAAAGTTTTCTAGTAGTTTTAAAGATACAGAACTCCAAAGTCAGGACTTTTAAAATTTCCTGCCTAATTTAGGCATTAAATCTATTTGTAGGCTGAGAAGTGTATGGTCTGATTTTTGATGAGTGATTCCACTGGGAGTAGTGGTTGCCTGAATCCTTTTGTCTCTCAAATCACTCATGCCATTGCCTACGTATGAATGTGGGTGTTTAACTTCAGGCTACCTAGTTTGAAAAATTTGTCTCAAGTATTGCTGTTGGCTGCTAGACATTTCAGTGTAGCCAAACATTCCTGTTGCCTTTGGGTTCAGTTCACCCATCCATCCTTCTGAGTTTTCTTTGTTACGGTGCATAGCTCTTACATTACTTTGACCTTGTGTAAACAGATAACCTTTGCAAAATTCAGTTTAGCCTTTCCATAGGTTTAGAATAGGAATGGATCAGGTTCTATATTTGGGTCTGTACCCCACTGGACTGTTGCTAACTTGAATGCTACAGGACAAATCATCTATGAAAGCAAATTGGCAAAAATGCCCTCACTGAATTAAGCATAGTGTTCTCAGGTTAGTTCTCATTCTCAAGTTGGCTTACTTCTAAAATCAGCATATTTCTGAGGATGGTTACTTTCAGCTCAGTTGCCAACATCCTTTAATTTTCAACAGAGCTGTGAAATGACCTCACAAGGTGATATAATAACTTTTTACAAGGAGATCTGGAGACCGTAGGAACATGTCGGGCTGGTATTTCACTTACATCTGGATGTACTGTGTGACATATTAACACCGCAGACACATCTGCTGTTCCTAAGGGGCTGAGGAAACTTCAGTCTTGGGCAGACGCAATATGCAGAGTTGACAGAGCAGACAAAGAATCACTGCAAGTTACTATAGCAGGTGAGAGATGGATACAGGGGAATTGAGCAGGGCTTATCGTGGTGCTGCGTGATGTGCAAAGTAACATAAAGCGTGTGGCTGTGTTTAGTGACTAAGAAATAAGGCACAGATGATGATGCACTAAATACATATCCTGAACATAAAGGAGTGACTGCTTACGGCTTAACTTCTTTCACTCTCCCAATAGCTTGAAGTTTGGTACACAGTGACTGTACCTCTGTAAATATGTCTATAATTCCACTGAGCTTGATCTCATCTATGAGACCAGAAGGGTCATTAAAAACACGAGTGTTTGCTAGCCAACTCATAGTTTTACCTAGAAGTTCTGAAACACTAAATCCACAAAATCAGTAATATTCTGTGGGGTTTTGCACTTGTTTTGTTTTTAAACTCCTAAACAGTTGTTACATGCGGCTGACACATCAGGCAAGGTTTTGAACTCTGGAAACAGCTTTTGACACCTGTCTTTTTTAGTCATGTAAATAATCACTATCACCTGCGTTATTTTTTTAATAAACAACTCGCTGCTCCTTTTTGGAAACTTCTTTAGAGTTTTCAGTTTGAAAGGTAAATTATCTGAGGTAGAGACTAATCTTTCTGTCCTCTGCCTCTGTCATAGTTTCTAGTACCCTTAATTACCGATAAAAATAAGGATGTCTACTCCCTTGTTCTCCTCTTTCTTGGTTTTGTGTAAAATTCTTATTTTGTACCATATGATTGCAATTTGATTTGACCATTTACTTTATTTTGATCATTTTCTTCCTGCTGTGTTCTGTCTTAATTATTCTTTTGCTTCAAAGCTTCCTAACATTGAATGTGAAGAATAAGAGCAATTAAGAATGGCAAGGTAGTGCATTATTACTTACAACAAATGGAGTTGTTCCTTCCAGTGGTTTTAGTGGCCACCAGTTGAGCACCTCTGTACATACAAACCATTTCTCAGTAACACCTGAATGCCAAACTGTCCGTAGGTATAGGCAAAAATAGACAGTTGCCTGAGATAGCAGATTCCTCTAGAACAGTCGTGGGGTCATGACCTTCTGATAGCTCTGCCTATGCCAGAGCACTGCAAAATCAGGCTGGCTGCAGCTTTTAATGAAGCTGAAGATAGGGCGATTGATATGCTGGGGGGCAGCACGTGTTGTTGGAGGTGAGCACAAGGTTTGTCCCCTTCCCCAGGTAGCAAAAAAACCACCGCAAGCAAATCTGCAGAGCTCTAACACTGGGTCTCTCACCAGTTCTCTCTGCATCTCTTTTCCTTCCAACAGCAGGGGAATTATGGCTTTGTCTTGATCCGGACACTCACTTATTTGATTCAGCTTTGCTTATGCTGCATAGAAGCCTCAAGTTTGAGGAGAAAACTTTCCAAAGCTCCTCAGAAACTCAAGAACATAAAAATCACAGCTGTTTTCAGTGTAATGAGGCCCTACATCCTTCAGTCTTTTGAAATGTCCTCCCTAATACGTAAGTTCAGTTAAACCACAGTAACACAACCTTGTGGGTTTGGCAATTTACTTTTAAATTTCACCCACCACTGAAAATTTTCTTATCGGAACAGTCCCTGACATGACCACAGGTTGGACTGTGGTGTCTGCAAATTAGGAAAATCATTCAGGGAATGAAACTAGGTGTGCTGTGGGCTCACTCTGCTCTCCTTGAAGGCAGTAATACAAACAGTTGAATGGAGCACCTTTGTGTATCCTGAGTACTTTTGACATAATGCACTAACAAAGTGATGGTTTCGATGTAAAGCAAAGACGTAAGCCTTTCTTCTAATGGCTGACCTCAGCAGTGCGGAGAAGGTCTTCTTGAGTCCCGTGTAGGAGAGCCAAAGCATGATACAATTTAAGTAGATGCCAGCAACCACCAGTTGCAGCATCGAGGGAGAGGACTATGTCAGGCTGGGTCCAGACCCACAGGCTGTGCCAGCAGAGCTTTGTGGGAGGAAGCACTTTCTTTGGGTCCCATCACTTCTCTTCTGACTTACTGTACCAGAAATCCCTTCTCATGCTGGTGTTAGAGGGATTTTCCTTTCCTTGGAGGTGACTTCTCCTCAAAGGTGGCATTCTTCCTAATGGTCCAAGGCCTGTTTTCTGTCTCCTAGTCCAAATGACACAGCACATGACAAAATTCTCTCTCTCTGTTTGGACTCCTATTAGGTGATATTGGCAGGACTGCAGCCATGCTGCTTCTGCATGTGCTGTATCTGCACTTAATTATAGATTAAGTTTTATTTTTGATGGCTGCCAATCTGGCACATTGTAAAAAGCTAAATTTAAATAAAAAGATGAAGAAAGAATCATCGCTGAGAACTTGCCAATAAAGACATGTTGCTCTGCATTTGTTGCATTTGTGGGAGTATGTCCAGTATTGTGTAATGGTATAGTAGCTATGAGACAGTAGCAAAATACAGGTAGCCTTTTGGCTATGCAAAGTATAACAATTTAGGTAGAAAAGGAGAGAAAGCAAGGGACTGGATGTGGTTTTAGGGACAACTTTTTAGAGGCAGCAGCGTAGCATTTAATTTCCTAAACTACATTGATCCAGCTTGCTGAAAATAAGTCAAAGAAGGGATAATTTTCACATTTCATTTAAGTTATAGGAAGACCTTGTAAACTAATTTATTGGTACTCAGGTAAGGTTTAATTACACTATTCAAAGAGAAGGTGGCATCTTTCTCAGTACTGCTCCCCTGTGGGTAACTTTCAGAAACACATTCAGAACATCGTTAAATCATAGACTCTGGAGACTGAATTGGCTCTGTGACCATTTATAATCCAATTAACAAGAAATAAATAAACAGACACACAAACAATTCCCAAGCCCCATCCAAACAGTCAACACAGACAAAAAAAAATGCATTAAAGTTTAACTCCCATAAAGTTTTCTTTAATGAAGAGGCTGCACTAAAGTAAATGCGACAAAATTGCTTCTTTTAGGAAACTGTAGGTGTTAGCATATTTAGGATTTGAGATTTTTTTCTGAAGTGCCTGATAGTCCCCAATATCTTTCCAATCAACTCCCTGTTATTGTTCTCCTGTTTTTTGCAAAACACAAACAAGAAAATGAAAAGCATTACAGCATTTCATCATATGCAGCAGGATTTAAAGCTGCTTTGAAGAAATTGCACCTCATTATCTGGAAATACAGCTATCCAGTCTGAAAACAGCCCAAGATGATAGAATGCAGCAACTTGTCTATTTAGAAACACAAGCAACCGTAAGTTTATTTCCCTGGTGCTCTGTTCTCCATTGGTTTCCCACTGAATACAGAATGAACTTAAACATTTCTGTCTTATGTTCAAAACCCTACAGAGGATTTGCTGGGTCTTTTTTTTTCTTAGCTGTAATAGGGACCTACTATATTAGGTAGTTTGCGAAGTCATACCTGGACAGTCCCTCCCCTGGCACCACTGAGGAAACAAAATAAGAGGACTAGATTGAGTGATGACTTTTGGGCAAGTTCACAAAGCAAGCTGGGAATGGAGCCAAATCCTGTGACATTCACACTAGTTTCATAGCAGCCAAATCACACTGGCTGCCAAAGCTACTCAAGGAAGCACATCTTTCTCTACAAGCATCACCTTTTATAAGAACTTCTACTGTAATAGTGAAATTTCTAATCTCAGGACACAAAACAGGATATTCTTCTATGTCAGTTGCAAAATTTATTTTCGCTAGCAATTAGAATGTCAGCCCAGGAAGATTTGTTAAACGTGCTTGTTCCTTTGATTTAGCTTTCCAACAACCAGGACGTTTTTCCAAGTCTCAAGCCTAGGAAGGAGAAAAAAGAAGAAAAAAAGATGCAGGAGAAAATCATTATTTCCTTAGAAATCATCCAGCATCTAGACAGCACAAGTTGAAGGTAATATGCACAACTAGACTAATAGGAAGGAACATATGGGACAAAATTTTGTTAAATATTACTTATTGTTCCTAGAATGTGTCATTTGGTCATCTTGAAACTTTTTTACATCATATCTTCTCCAATTTGAAACTTGAACCTGAAAGGCTTCCTGTTTACCTCTTGGTTTTGTGTTTATATTTGATGTGTGCATCCACTTCTGCACCTGCATGCCCATGTGGGCTGATGGCCGCTTGGAGCCCTACTTTTTCAAACAGGTTCCCAGCTAAATGGGTACATATGCAAACTTGTTTTGCAACTGTACCTCTAGAAAGTGACCTAGGAGAGCAAGTTCTTAGTTGCTATAAATTTGGTCAGCAAAGGTTTGCTAAACAGACACCGGGCATCCTTCCCATGTGCCCTGGACAGTCCACAGAACCCAAATCGTGTGATGCAGCCTTCACCATTGACACAGGGGCTGCATCTGTCTCAGTGACTGTAGAAAAGTATAAATATTTGTCTTGCATAGCCAACATTAAGGAAGTAAATGCTTACCTTAATTATGAATGAAGTGCAGCAGCTGAGTGCCTGTACAGAGGTGCTTTTAAAGGGATGTACACTTAAATGTGTCTTTGAAGCTTCAACCTAGCTGTTACTTATCTTTTTTATTAACCAGCTATCAATGTTGCCTAGGTGTGTTGACGAGCTAGTACTTCAAAAATAAAAGAACTGTGATTATAATCCATAGTGTTATTAATAAAAACCACATTTGACTGAGACAAAGCTTGGATCACTTGAATATGTAACTGTATTATAACAGATCTGCCAAGAGGTTTGCAGGATTGTAGACAGAAGATGAAGTAATTAATTAAGGAATTACATCCACAAGGTGAAAAGTCCCTAAAGATAAGAATGTCAAGAGCTATTTTAGGGAAAGGATCTAAGGTTTCTGCATCTGAATAATTTTATGCAAATCTTCAATGGCAATGCTTGTGTGCATGTGAATATATTTTCCCTCTTGCATAAGTGCTCTCAGTTCTGGGGTCTCAGATTTTTTGTGACAGACTCTGAAAAACTCAGAAGCTGTTTGGAAATGATGCGCTTCATCAAAGTAGCCTAATACACATCAGCAGTAGACCAGCAGTCAATGTGCCTAAAAGTTACATGAGAAGTGGTGAAGATCAGGGTGAATGTTTGCTCAGGGAAAGAAGGACTGAATGTAGGATAAGAGAGTGTAGGGCACGGAGCCCTTGGCTAACGCTTGGGAAGGTCATCTCTTTCCTGAGCTCTGCTTGAAGGCCCCTTTAAATCACTAGAGCAGTTTACATAAAAAATCTAACCCAAGCTCACAGAGAATAAGACCTACCAGACTGGATCTCTGGACTTGTGCGATAACCAGATACCGTATTTTGATGTCAATTTGCCACAAGTTGCTCCAGTTCTGTGTGACGCTTTCCATTCTTCAGTTGTGCCGGTGTGAGAAAAAGGGATTAAAAACCATTCCTTTAGTGTGTGAGTATCCTCTCCTCCTATTAGTTATTTTGAAATATGCTATTTGTTCTTTTCACATGATTAAATGCTTGGCTTAAGACTCCTGAAATATCTTGTAGTCTGCACACACACACACAGACACAGAATGTAATCTCATGAACTACATATACAAATGTTCTCATTATTGTTGCTATCCATTTTAATAACTTCCATTGTTATTAGGAAAAATCTGTATGTGCACTAGTAGTTGTGTGCTTAGTATATTTATTTTGTAAACTTTTCTCTTTCACTTATTTATTTCAATTTTTAGAAGGAAAATAGATTTCTTTTAATATGATGACCTCCCTATTATATTAAACATGCATCTTTCCACTCTTTTTTCATAGTAGATAATACCTTTTAGCCACCAAGTTAGAATAATTCCACATTCTAGTCTATTTTAAGTGACATTTATAGTGATCTATGGTTTGTTTTAGGTAATGACCAGGTTGAGAGGAACATTTTAAGAGGAATTCGTACCATTTGTAAAGCAAGCAAGGAAACAAACACACAAATAAAACAGAACAAAAGATAAACTAGAACAATTTCCTGCTTTCCTTTCACTAATTTCTTGGAAGCTGAAATATTTTATGCTTTTGTGCGTATTTCAATGAAGGCTTTTGCTTGTTTAGGAAATAGCTTTCTCCTGGTCCTGAGATGGAAGAAGTAAGACAACAGAGACAGTGTATGTTGCTTAAACGTGGTAGGTGAAAGAACAAACAGTAGTGACCAAGCACTGCAATACTAGAAAGCAGAAAAAATAAACAATTGCAATTCCTACATGTATCTCTTTTGAACATCGGAGACATTAAAACATTTGCCTATCTTATGCATCTGCATTATAAGATGTTTTTGGAGCACTGCTTCTCTTGATGCTTGTTTTATGTTTGGTAATTTGCAGCACACCCAGGTCTGAACCAGGACGCACTGCTGTGTAACATCAAGAACCACTGGGGAAACACTACCCTGGCATGTGCTCCGTGATCCAGGACCTGTGATCAAACCCAAGAAAATCAGTTCTATTAACAGAAAATTATTATTGATTATGATCTACATTTTCACACATTTTAATGGAAGTTCTTGACATCATCCAAACACACTTTTTTTCACCCCAAATAGTGGAAACTCAGTCTTGGGCTTACAGCCAGGGGTGGACTGTGAGTGCGATATCTCCCTGTATCCCAGCCTACCTAGTTCCCTGCAGTCCTTCGCTCCAGCTGTACCTAATTCACTCAGTAAGTTCTGGCATTTTTCTCATTGATGAGGGTGAGACAATCCACTCTAAGTCTCAGCTATGCAGCTCAGATAGCAAAAGGTGAATATTAAAATCCAGATCAACAGCCACAGTCAGAAAGTTTAGGAGGCTTTCTACAGGCAAAAAAAAAAAACCCCGGGCAGGCCATTTTCAACAGTCTGAGTAGCCAGCACTGTAAAAAGAGATCATGAATTTCTGCCGACAGTCACCTAGGCACATTTTGTCCACCAGACTGTGATATCTAAATCCGAATCAGGTCTGTACACAAAAGTGAGCTGCGCTGCCTCCTAACACTAATTGTAAATGGAGCTATTACGGAGCCAGGGAAGTCATTATGATGGCTCTTTGTCTAAGTCATCATGCAGCCTGTAAAACATGCCATGTTTATGAGGGTAAGTGTTGTATGGCTGAGCGAGCTGTACATCATGCCTGTCGTTCTAGAAAGGCACCTGCTGACTGCTCATATGCCAGCTTGTACAAAAGGTAGGCAAACAGCTTAGCTACAAAACCTTCCTTCTATGTTTAATGAAACCAATTTGAACTTTGCTCTGTAATCCTGCAAGTAATAGTTAAAGAGGCTGTCCTTTTAAGAGTGTATGCCAGAAAAAGAAGTCCTTTGCCCCGTGCATAATTGGTTCAAGGACAGAAAATTTTAGGCCTATGCTACTCTTAAAAAGTCATGCTGTATTTAGATGTAAATCACCTTTTGGTGCTTTGAGCCCCAGAGACCAAACCCTGCAGAACAGAATTACTACAAGTGTGCACGGAGTGAGAAGAGGCAGTGCAGTAAGACAAAGATACATATCCCCTGGCATAGCACTGTCAGTAGTGGTCCTAGCCTCCGGCACGAGGTGCTTGCCTTTTGGCCCTGTAGTAATTAAGTGGACAGGTGACAGCCTGGCTGCTCTGTACCTCCCATCCTATGCCTTTTATAGTGCGGCACAAAGAAAGCGTTGCTTTACCTTGGATCTCTGCTCTGCAGCTATGCCGCTGGTGCTTCCCCTGTTCTTGCCCACCTTGGTTTCTGGGGTCATGGCAGGATGCAGAACGTAAGAGAGCCAGCACTTTCTGTGCAGCAAAAGTGTCTTAGGAAAAGCAGTAAGTGTCCTTGATTCCTGTATTTCATGCAGAAGTGTTTGAGGACACATAAATATCTGCAAGGAGTGTTTATGGGATGCATAAAGCTCTGTCCCTGGCTTTCATGCTCACTCATCCTTAACCCCTTTAGAATTAAGAGATATACATAATAAATGATTCATTATGAGCAATTATCTCTGGAGATTTTTTTAATCTTATCAAAGCACAGACTATGTCAATCATATGCAAAGTCTCAAATGGAATTATTTTCATAATCAACCACTCTTAAGTTTGTATCTCATTTTTACCGTGTTGTTTTAAAAGGAGATACGATTCTTAGTGTCTCTTTTGCAAATTGAAAGAAAGAAATTATGTATTTTTAAATCCATCTTCAGGACTCAGAGCCATCAGCTGAACAGCCTCTGGAGTCTTAGGATTTCCAATAAACTTTCATCAACAGAAAATCAATCACTTCAGGGAAAGAGATCTGTATCCCCATGGTTGCATACAAACAGAAAAGAGGTAAATTCAGATTTATTAAATTAGATACCTCATTATGTGGCACAGTAAGAATGATGCTAATCTACATAACCCATTGCAACAATAGCCTGTGACACAGTGAAGTGCACTGCTAGCTTTAATAAGTAATAATATTTCTGAATGTACAACAGATTACCAGATAGCCTTTGAGAAAAAGTAAGTAAAAAAAAAAAAAGGTCAAACTTTTGAGGCTAAAAATGGAAAAGAGATCCAATAATTATCAGGGTTCATGGAAACAGACTTGAAAGTTTCCACTGTGAATTTCTAATATGCATGTAGGAACCCCAGTATTGAAAACTTGATGAAAAGTAGACAAGAAGGATTTTCTAAAACAACATTAGGGAGTAAGTATGCAGCCTGCATTGTGCAGCTTCCATTAAAGGTAATGGATCTTTCAATGTGTATTTCTTGCATTGAAAATGTGCCCTTGATAGCCTAATTTAATCTCACCAAAAGAAATTTCCAACTTCAGACAGAAACGTGCTAAATAATACGCTGTACAAGAACAACTGGGCACAGCCTTGTTTTTGTTCACCTGCTCAGTCTGTAAGACTAACGCAGAGCTCAGCACCCCCCCGCGACAGTATTGCCCAGGCTGGGAGCTGCCTCCTCGCTGAGCCACACGCCCGTGTTTTCTTGCCCTGCCCTCGGGTGATAATGCAGCACCGTGGCCTAGGAAATACTCTTGGACCTTTAGCCAGGGGCGAGAAAGAACGGAATGGTTGTACTTGACCCGGATGGCTGGTGCTGGCTGTTGTACTCGGCCGGTTTCTCTGCAAGATCAGTCCCACTCTAGTCAGCATGTGGGCTGGTGGCTCTGAAAGAAGAGGGGAAACCCCACACTGGGAATTTGTAAAGGCGGAACCTCTTAAGGTGTAAAAGCACCCTGGGGCCTCAGTAGGATGCTGAGGAGGTCTGGGAGACTGCAGACTGCCAGCGAGTCACCGGTTGGAGACTCGTTTCCATTCAAGCAACCAACTTCTAAATCCTTTCTTTAAACGAGAGTGTAGAAGGCAGACATAGTAAAAGCAAAAGCAAAGATTTCCAGTCTCTTCTGGTGACAGAGCTGGAGTTTTCCTTTTGCACTGTGCAGGTGTGGTGAACAGTAGCGCAAGAGACACATTCAAGGCTAGTGCTGCGTTTTTACAGGCGTGGAGCTGATCCAGAGATAGGGTCTGTTGAAGGGTAAATTGTACTGAGGGACAATTCCCTTAAGTCTCTGCAGGAAGGAAATATTTTTCTCCTGCAAAATTCAGATACCGTTTATGGCTTAATGTATATTTCTGCTCAACCTATAGCCTATTATCGCGATTGAAAAAGCCCCTACTGATTTGGCAGGACTTTGAACCAAATGTGTTGAAGACTTCATTCCTATGTAAAACTGTATGTTCTCTATGTAGACCACTGTTCATAGACCACTGTTTACAGCCAGGTCCTACCTACATGAAGATCCTTATTCACAAGAACGTGCAATGAAAACATTTGTCATTTTTTTAGCTTTATGTCTTTTTGGTGCCAGAACTCATAAAAATGGAACAAATCTTTTATTTTTTGTCAGCAGAAGGAGTTAATTTTCTTTTTGTGCCCACTCTTCCTGTAATAAAGCAATATTTGAAAAATTCCTGTTCATATTGTCAAAAAATAAAATACAAAACCAAAATGGGCATGCAAAAGGTCACCAAATCTGGAAAATTTTAGTTCAAAATGTGTTTCCTTAGAAATTTATGAGCCGATCAAAACAAGGTGTCAGAATGACAATGCATGCGGGCTATTAACTTTCAGTATAGTACTGGTGTTCTAGCTAGAATTATATCTCATTTTTCAGTAGTTCATTTAAGCCTTGGCACTTTAAATAATTAAATCACAAAATGAAGAAACTAAGGTGGATGTGATTTTGACCTATATTTAAAAAAAATATCATTTCTTTTATACCACATGGGTATGTCAGTGAGCAATCAGAGAAGCAGAGCTCAGTCTGTTCTCAGTGCACACAGTATGTTCATACATGCAATGAGAGAAACATCAAACTCAGTGTCTTTTTAACAGCTGTGATCTGGAGCCAAGATCCTGAGTGATGCAGGTGCAAATGGAATACCCAGTGATGATTTGGCCACGTGTATACAGATTGCCAGAACCTAATATTGGCAAGAGCAAAGCACAGGTCCCACCTGCATTCTGTATGTGACAGGTGTGACTCAGTCTGTTGACTCACAGTAGCAAATGTAGCATCGTTATAAACTCTGCCATGTTCTTTGTTAAGAGTCTTTAGGCTGTGCTTGCAGGGGAGGGTGCAGCGCACACGCTTTTGCCATTTTCCTTTGTACTAAATACCTTCCACTCTCTTCCAGCAAAGGCAGAATGCAAAGGGTTGGGAGGTGAAAGATCACAGCAAGGTTTTAGATCCCAAGGACCTGCATGTGGATACATGTTTTTAATCCTGGAATGACCAACTCCCGTTCTATACATGTAGGACCATTTTCAGGGATCACAGTCTGGAAATGTTAGGAATCAGTGTTTCAAGGGGGCATTTTAGGATTCCTTTGTAAGGACAAGGTATAACTAACTGCAGTTGACGGTCAAATGAGTGGAGCATGAGCATTAATGACATGGAGTGATATTAAAAAAACACTGTCTTGATAACTGTTGTTCATTAAAGGTCAGACTGTGTGGGGAAGCCTGTAACTTATAGACCATATAGAATTGACTCTGCCTGCCATCAAGAGAGTGAAGTGACACAGGTCCTTACAAGTCTTTCTTGAAGAGTGGTACCTTCATACCATATAGAAGAGGCACCCTATGGCCCTGTCACTTTTCCACTTTTTCCAGTAGCACTAGAAGGGTATTGAGAAAGACCCATTTCAAAGAAAGTCATGTACTTCCTAGACCCTGTATAGCTCCACATCATTCTCCATAGAGACCATTGCCTCAGACATGTATATTAACTTGTTGTGTTCTGGTTATGTTATTATTATTATTAATCTTGAAATTCTAATATAATCTCTGGTGGATGATTGTATTTCAACCTGTAAATTGCTCACTCAGTTCTAGTTTTCTGTGTGATAAGGCTTGTTGAACAGTTGCCAAATTTCATGCCAGAGGTGTCTGAACTGCAGTGGTAGATTAAATAATCCCTGCAAACCACACTGCTATAAAAACTTCTAAAGCATATTAGGACCTTTCAGGGATGAAAAGCAATTGTAAGCTGCAGTTATGATTATCATCCAGCACTTTGGTTTTATTGTAACAGAATGAAGAAAAAAAAAGCCATATAATGGCAACTGACATGATTATGTGATGTGTTGATCTTTGGTAACAAACACAGCTTCTTTTTCATATGTGAAGGTACACAAATAGTGTCTGAATCAAGATTTAGTAAAATCTCATTGTCATCCTGTAGAGGTACTGGCTTGTGTTTCTTATTTACATTTAACATTAATAAAGACACAGGAGCAGAGCAAGTGAGAAAGTAGTATCCCAGAAGATATTCTGGAGTTTCAAAGTGTGCTTTCTTTCTCAATTACAGTGAAAATCTTAGTTAGAGTAGAATTTCTGATCTATTTTATTCTGAAACTCTGAACAGCTTTATTTTAATAATGCTGAAACAGAATATTATAGTAAACCTGAAGTCTTAAGAACAATACGTAAATAATATGAAACCTTACAAAGGTAATAAAAAAATTAAATTAAATGCTTTCAACTTTTCAAAACAGAAGGTTTCAATGCAACTGAATCAAAGCAGAAGGTGAAACATGATACTTTTCTCTCAATATTGGGATGAAAATTGTCATGTGTCTATTTTAATTCAACATTTCCCAATGTGAAACAGTTCTCTTGAAAATGCTTTTGATCATACATTATTTGTTAAGAATAAGTCTTTGCTTGGTTCCTTCACTCTTAGTAACAGTGCGTGTTTGACTCTGCCCAGCAGTGACTGCAAAGCATTACTGTCAGCAGGTCTTCCTTACAGTAGAGGAGATGTGACTCAAACAAATTCCTGAGGGCTATGTGCCAGTATCAGAAACTCCGCTTGTCTTAGATGCAGGTCTAAATGAGTGACCAAGTATTAAAGAGATGGAACAACCAAGGTCTTTTCTCATCCTTAGGTCTTTTCTTCATACGAAGTTAATACTATACAAAGCTAGAGTATGAAATTACAATGTGGTGGTGTACACAAGTCTATCTACAGTAGGGTAGAAGAAGGAAATGGTTGTGTGGCCTTGTTTGGTCATATGTTTTGGAAACGCAAGTACCACACTGAGTGATATTAGCAGAAGGGGAGTACAGAATAACGAGTAAGACTACAGATGCATTTTCTTACCTGTAAATCCAGCCTTAAGCCAGGTTCTCCAAACTACCTCCTTGTGTAGACATTTTTATGAGCAATAAGAGAGGTAGCTTACTTAGAAATGTGCTTTCTAAGATGGTTGGCTCTCAAAGCTATTTTGAAAGCTTAATGTCTTTGAAGATGGTTTAAAATACTCCATTCATATTTGTGTCATTAATAAACTCATAGAGCGCTATTGTGGAATGACGTGTGTTCAAAGCCATACTGACTTCCTAAGTTGTACAATCTACTCTTTAGACCAAATTCCCTCTGCTCAGGGTTGACATGGGGGCACCGGCAATATTATCTTGTGGCTACATGTAAACTAATGCTTAACAAGCCATCCCTCTGCCAATCTCAAGGCAGACTAGTATCAAGCAGCTGTCACGAGCAGCTGTGGGCATTCAGCACCTCTGAAAATTAGCTGCAGGGTATCTTGAGTCTGGTATTCCAAAAGTGGTGAATCATAAATTAGAAGCTGCAGTTGAAAACATAAACGTAGTTCTTGAATTTTGCATAAGAACTGCTACAATTAAAGCCTTGTAGTAGATAAAAATAAGTGGGAAAAATCAAAAGACTTGCTGTACCCACTTGAAAAGGAGAATTCACATGAATGATACTCACTGTAATTGTTTCAAGTAACATCTTAAAAGTAAAGTTGATAATTTTGAAATAATAAATATTAGTAAATTACCAGTTAAGTGAAGCCACAGTGCAAGGTCAACAGCTAGTGTGGCATCAAACTAAACAGCAAAATGAGCAAATTTGTTGGTTAAAAGTTAGATAAACCCACTGGGAGTTTGGCAAGAAAAACTGAACATCAGTAGTAGTTAAATTGGGATGAAAATATCTGAAAAAAAGAAAAGAACGCAGAAAACTAAGAACTGAAATGCCTCATTTACCAAATTTCACCTTACAGTTTCTTACCCAAGATCCCACATGCTTATCACATATTTTGCAGCCAAGATACCCGATTCTACTCAATAACACAGTTTAAACCAATAGCGAGACATAGGCTCCATTTCTAAATTGATATTGGTACTTAATTTGGTGTCAGATATCATCAAGAGTATTGTTAGAGTCACATTATATATCACAAACTATGCCATGCAAGTTGTAAAACAACAGCTCCAGGTCTAGGAAACCCCCTTTCCTCCAATCAAGCTTTGTAAATAAGAAGTACAGTTCTTATTTACAGCCACCAGAGTCAGTGGGACAACATCCAAATCAGTTCATGTCACTGAGCTATATTAAAGCTCCCTGACTTTTCTTCTAAAAACTTCACGGATGTGTCCACATTAGCAGTTCACTTTGGACCAGTTTTGGAGTTAATCTCCTCACTGCCCACACTTAGCAAACTTTCAGATCATGGTCTAGTCTCAAAGTGTTCAAAGTAGATTTCTTTTGGATGAAATGAAACCAGGAAACATGATCCTGTCATGCCTCAAATGCAATGGGCTCAGTGCTTGAGGCCAGGCTAGAACTAGTTTGAAGTAAAAGCTCTCTGAAGTGCAGCTAGTGCAGGTATCAGTTCCTAAGCACCAGTTGTTTCTGTCTGCAGAAACATTCTTATTGGCCTACGTTACTTGATAATAGTCTGTCTGTAGGCATTGCTGGTGGACATTGTGAGGCAGGCTGCCTGTAATTCCTACGCTGGCTGCCTGCATGCAACATCAAGACCCTTCTAAGACTTGTTTGCTTCTGCAGGATTTGCAGACGATAAAATGAGCTTTGCAATAGCCTTCCCTTGAGCCCACTTTGGATACAAGGCAAACTGGGGTTTGAAAAGCAGTAGGCTTAAGACTGCGAGTCTTTGTTCTGGCTCCACATGGACTTGCACCAGGTTTTTAGGACCTGTGTGTTCCTCTTGTCCACTGGAGCTGAAGCAAAGGAATGAGACTGATTGCTGGTTGGCTGGTGCATATCCCGAAAGAGGTGCAAAATATAATACAGCTGTTCCTCATCTGTGTCTTGCACAGGAAGCACAACAACACGGGCTTCAGAGTGGAAGGACTTTCTGGGAATGAATCATAGAACAGTTTGGGTTCAAAGGGACATTCTTGGAGTTATTCTTCCCGCTCTTCTCATTCCCAAGCCCGGTTTCTTCTTTTACTGTCTTCTTCTTGGAAAGAGTGTTTTGCATTGACTCACAGGTTTTTGTTGTCCTAGAAATGCTGGAGCGTTCTATTTCCTTGTAATAAAAACTTTAATGTCTGTAGCAAACCTCTCCAGTTATAAAAAATCCATATAGTGTTCTAAAAATCCATATGGTGTTCCTATATCAGAACCAGCATGTAGAATCCACAGAGAGCATCTACCCAGTGGCTTAAGAATGCAGCAAGTCCTCACTAAATAAAAAAAAAAATAATACAATCGGTGGTATAGTCAGAGGGAAATGCTGGTGATTCCTCCTATCAGTCTGAAGGCAGAGGAAGGTACTTCTCATGTCTGCCACGAGGAAGAAGGAGCTTCACACTTCACACTCTGGTTTTGTGAGTGTGCAAGGTCTCTGTAGGTACCTGGCTAGTGAAGATGATGATTGTGGTGATTATGTGCAGCATCTGCTGAACTTCCTTGGATATGCTCTATTCATTTTGTGTTTTCTGCTCGCAAAGAGATTTCTGGTGAGGTTTTTTTATATGCTCTTATTGCAGCTTTCTGGGACCTGCTGTCTACGAGCAGCTACAAGCCAGTGCAAAAGTTGTGTTCTTGAGGAGAAGTGCCCTCTGAGAACTGACCATTGGGCTTTTTCTGTCACTACAGCCTACACATCTGCAGTGCACATTTAAAACGTGGTGGTGGTCTCTTCCTGGTGCCTGTGAATTCTGAGGGATGTGAATTACTGATCTGTTTTGCTTATTTTATTTCTTTTAGAACACTAAGTCTTGGTTTCCTTGGGTTTTTCTTTTGTAAGTTGGTTGCATTAACAGACTACACCTCCTCCTAGCAGCCCATGAATGTTAATATTTTAATGTTTATTCTCATACCTCACTTGACTGTCAAAAAAGTAGTATTTAGCAGCACACATCATTTAGTACAATGTATTGAGGTAGTGCTATCTCAGAATAAATACATTATGCCTCTCATGCATGATATGAAATTTAGAAAGGAATCAGATGCTAAGAAGACAGGAAAGAAGGAAAGAAAAAAAAAAAAGAGTGGAAACAAATAGCCATGGACACCCAGAAGCCAGATTGATGCAAATTGGTGTAAACTTGATTGGAACAAAAGGGAAAGAAAACCAGTTTGCATAAATAATACTCCTTCTTCTTGCATGTTCATACTGATTAGATGAGTGTTTATGGGACTGGATGGTGGTGTATTTAATTTCTTTGGAGAGAAAAAGTTGTGCACACACTGAAGAAGAACAGCAGATAAAAAAATAAAACACCCTTAATGGAATATCAGAGCCTCTGCTAGTACTCTCTCAGCCCAAGGAAATGGTAAACAAATGTATCAGAACAAATGCAGTGTCTTTGCAAACTTTCTTTCTCCGTTTCTCGCAGAATTAGAGAACAGTGGGTTAGAAGGACCTCAAAAGGTCAGACTGAGAATTCTGCTGCCAAAAATATTTGGTGGTTCCTTCAATGAAGAAATAAAAATAAGGGAATAGATTAAAAGCAAAACTGCTCATGAGTGATTTGGACATAATTAAACATTCCTCATGCTTGTAAGTGTTCCGTGTGCTTGGCACTGGTACCCCAGGCAGGATGTACTGCAGCCCCGACCACCACAAATCAGTGTTGTCCCTTTCTTTTTTGCAAAGGGAGGTAGCTCAGTCAAGAAAGAAGCACCAATATGGACAATTAGTGGACAACCTAGTTCATTGTGTTTAACTGATTTAGTTCTTTTCAACAGAGTCTAGTGCAACATTTACTGCTAGGCAGTGTGCAGAAATTCATTCTGCTTTCTGCTGTCATAAATAAAATTAAATATTCCTTCTTTGGCTTTTTGACATCATAGCAGAAAAGGACATGATACTAATATTATCCTCCTACAATAAGTTCAGGTTACATTGAGGAGATCAGCAGTATGTATGAACAGGTCGGGCAAGCTGTAAATCCTCTTCAAGCTAATAAGAAATTTTTCAAATTTCTCATAAGGAACCTTTACCCATAACACTTTTCCTCAGAAGAACACTGATGGCAAAATGATCACACCACACTTATACATTTGCTATTGTTTTATTTTGGAATTCATAATAAATGTGACTCTCAAAAGCACTCTGTGTTGACCACATTCAAATCCTGCTGGCATTGCATGGCTGCAAGGACATGCCACTTTGGAAAAAATCCACCTCAGAATCACTTAAGCTGTATTTCCATGTGTCAGTAAATCTAATTTTAAGGCACACTGTAGAGAATCAAAATGCCACAGCCACATGACATAAAGCACCAAACCTGTACAATGTCTCCCTGTCAGTCCAAGTTGTTAAAAAATATTAAAGGGGAACCTTAGTTCCAATAGGTTTCATATCAGAAAGGCGTTGCTTGCCTGCTCATAGCTGAGATAAAACTGAAATGCAGCTCAAGACATAAACCCCATGTTGATGGGTTGTTCTGGAAAGCTGTAGAAACATGGCTGAGTCCTTGCATTTAGTCCTGTGAGAATATGGACTCATAGATGGGTGAGCATGTACTGTAGTGACCTGTAAGAGCAAGTCTGGAGACAAACCTCTTTGCGACAGGTAGAAAGACATAATTGTTTTCAACACAATGTATCAAGTTCACCTATTACCTCAGCTGTCAAAAGAGGGAGGACTTTGTAGGTTTATAACAGTGTTACATGGGTGAAGGAGTGTCTTTTTGTGATTTCATTTTGGGGCAAAACTGAGAAGAATAACACCGTGACTCCAGTCCTATGTTGCTGTAGATGCTGAGTGTATCTTTAGAATTTAATCTACTTTACTGACTACAAAAGGATCATCTAAGGCAGTAGATGCATGCCAACTGTCAAAAAATAACCTGAGTAGTCAGCGAACTAGAGTATGATCTGCTCCATTTGTCAAATTTGTGAAGTTAGGGCACTTTCTCGCATTCCCTCTGCCTAGATCCATTGTAATAAATTTGGGTTGCATGTCAATTACTGCAATTTATGACTACCCATCTCTCCGTTCTGAATATGTATGTGATTTTAATTTAAGGCTTCCTTACTGTACAATATTTATTATCAGTTCTCTATTTTAACCAGCATTGAGATAACTGCTATTTTACACTCCTCTAATGTCTTCTCTTTTCAAGGTCATCAGTTTCGCGACATCACTGAAAATGAAGTAGGACGTATGGTTCTGTTTAATCAAATTTCATGCTCTGTTGCCTCCTTCTTATGGCCTCTGTGCTAATTGATCGAGTTTTCAATTAAAGTCCTCCATCTTTGTTTTAATTCTTTGTTAAGGTTTTTATTCCATTACATGGTTTCATGAGATCTAAGTTGTTACAAGTGCAAACTGTCTCTGCCTTTCCAACTGTCTAGTTACAATGATTTAGCTATATAGTTCTTCTCATTTCCCCTTACTTATTATTAAAATCCTCTGTGGACTAGCTTCATCTGTTGGATTTAGACCTAAAGTCCAAAAATCTGATTCATCCATCAAGGAGAGATTAGTTTACCTCATGAATTGTCATGGCTAAAAATCTCTCTGTATCTCAGCACCTTCCAGCCATCTTGCTCAGCCACAATTAAGCAGATTGCTGTTCCTAAAGAAATATTGAAATGACTCTCGCTAATAAATGAGGCCATGTCAGGCATATGCAGAAAACACTGCCTTATGGAGAGGCTTTCCTAACGAGCAGTGATTCTGTTTTCATTCTTTTATTGTGTTTATATGGATCAAGTAAATATTAATATGGCAAATATATATTGATGCACAAGGTTGATTATTCGTTCTGTAATTTATAACTCTATGTTTCAGACCCTAAGCAGTACTATATCAAATGTATTTTGAAATCCACTAACATGTTCATTTTTAAAAATCAAATAATCTTTTGAATCAAATGTTTTTTAAAAGGCCAAAGAAAATGTGCTGACAGAATCCATATAAATACAATTTTTTCAGGGAGGTTTTGTTCAATTCGGGGCAGTTCTTCATTTTTCTAAAATGGTGGTGGCCTTTTTACTTAAGTTCTGATATTCTCATTTCTGATGAAAATATAGACCAGATCATTCTATGAAAAAATTGCGATGACTGTCAGCAGTCTTAAAAGGTTTACAGTTTAGAGTCTTTGCAATATGAAAAATCTCACTTTATGATAATCTTCAAATAAAGCATGAAAGCCTGTAAAACATTTTCCATTTCACTATTTAAGATGCAAAATCAGGTTTGCTTTCCAGCCTTGGCTATCTGAATGTTAAAACAGAGCCAACGTGTTGATAAGAGTGACTGTAGCACACCAGTTCCACAGCAACTGTGCTGGTACGTTTTTGTATGCTGTTTTAGTATGAAGTCCTGTAGTTCTTAAACTCTTCCCTGAATGTTGTGTTCAAGAGCATGCTACAAAGCTCATTGCTTTGAAAATCTCATTCGCATTTCATGCTGAATATTCAGGCAGTTGTCAGGAGGAACCCTGATGTGTCCGGGGGTACTTGAGCCTTGGGACTCAGGCAGCCCGAGCTGAGATCCTGCATCCATTGCAGGCAGTGCCAAAATTCCTGCTGATTTCAACATGGTCAAGATTTCATCCTTCCATCCAGGATAAAATCATTCATAGAGGACAGCATCGTCTGTGGCACCAAACTGTCAGGTATCTATTGGGTTTCCTTGGGCAAGCCCACTGACCGCAATAAACAACGCAAGTACCTACATCAGCACAAATACTTTTATTTGTAGAGGCCATCTTCAGACCTCTGAGGCATTTTTTGAGGGATGTCCAAATCCATCTAGCCTGTATGTGGTTTTTGACAGTAGTAAAGTACTGAATGTAATAACAGGGCAAGCATACAATGGTGCTTCCCTGGCATATTCTTCCAGCTTCCAGCAATCCATGGTTTAGCAAATTCCTTGGTTATAAATGTTATTTCTGGATTTAACAGCCTTGGTGGACTTGCTTCCATGAATTGTCCCTGTCAATTTTTGAATTGGTAAGAATTTACAGTGTTTACAATATCCTTGGGCACAGAATTTCCCAGTTCAACTGCGCTGCTTGAAAAAAATGCCTTCTTTTGTTTGTTTTCAGCCTGTCACCTGATAATTTCATTTGTTACGTCTACTTCTTGCACTGTGAAAAATCAGAGTAATAATTTCCTAATGATCTTCTCAATGTCATTGATGTTTCTATTCATTTGTGTCACATCTACCCTTGGTTGTCTCTTTTCTCTGCAGAAGAGTTTTAATCCAGTTGTTTCTAGTTTGGACACTATTTTTTACTGTGTGATACTCTTATCTGTATGTTTTTTCATCCTAGTACAGCCTTTCGGACCAGAAATCCAGAACTGCAAGCAGTGTTCAGCTATGGGTACACCATGGGTTTATAGAAATGCATAATTACATTTTCAGCCCCGTTCTTTGTTTCCTTCCTGGTAATTCCTAGCATCCCGGTTGTTTTTCTTGAGCCAACTGATGTTTTCATGGAACCAGCTGCTGTAACTGGGAGTTCTCATTCCAGAGACACAGCAGCTAGTTCAGCGCCCATCCTTGCACACGTCAAGTTAAGTTGTGTCTCCTAGGTGCACCACTGCACATTTACCAACACTGCATTTCAGCTTTCATTTTACCCTCCACTATTGTGCCATCTTTCTGTATGTCTTTACAGCATCCTTTAATTTCCAGTCTTCTGAATAATTTAGCATTAACAAATTTGTCCTCTCACTCTTCCCTCCTTTTTCTGGGACATTTTTGAATATGTTTATTAAAAGCCTTTTGAGAGGAAGCTTGTTGAAAGCTTTTTGAAAGTCCTTTCACTGTGCTGTGAAAAGCCTTTGAAACGTACAACGCCCACAAGTGGAACCTCCTCAAATGGGCAAATGCTTTTGCCTGAATGTCTCTGTCCTTCGCTTCTCCTCCTCACAACAACATAGGTTAATAATGCCCCTCTTTTGCAAACTATTTTAGGGGTTTGGGGAGTAAAAATCATATAAGTGCTATCCGTTAGTATTTCTTAATTTAGCTATTTCAATAATGTCTTATGTGGTGAATGATTGAAGGAAGCCATAGGAAGAGCACAAGCTGTTCTTTAATTGTATCTGGCAGCCATAATAATTAATAATTGTAAAGCAAATGTCTACATTTGAAGTATGCAACTACTACAGTGAAAGATTATAATGTCTCTTTGCTTTTAAAAATCCCTCAAAGCCATTATGTTCTTTATTAAGCATATTCTGGAGTGTATTTTCTTATGCAAGTGAGCAATTCAAGAAGTGCAGACATGAACACACTGCAGTACACATTTAAATCAAGATTAAAATAAATTCAAAGACAATTCAAATTATTACTAACGTTAGTAAAGCAAATTCCTGTATCCTTCCCATGGTTATTCAACACTGCTGAGCTTGCAAGAGAAAGATTAAAAAAATCCGTCCCCCATCTCAACAAACAAAGAAGGCAACAATAAACCTCTTTTATTGAATATTTGATTATTTTAAGAAAACCTGCTTGTTTTTAAAATTTATGCTGTGTTCTGTCTTAACATGGTGAGACACAACATGTAATAAATTTTAAACCAATTTTGTCTGTGAATGCACACTATCGATTTAAATAGCATTTTTTCGCATCAGGTTGTTTTAAGAGGGCAGTAGCTCAGCAAGTAGGAAACTTTGTGCGTCTACACTCGCTATCTGCTGAATGGTAGACCAAACGAGAGCTGGTCTGGCTTTCCTTATTCCAGCCTGAGTATAAGGGAGTGTTCAGCTGTTCCAGAAGCAGATTTGACACCTGTCTGATGTGGGAGTCACAACCTGGAGGGTGCTTTCTAGCACCCATTAACTACCAGACAGACAGCCAGTGTGGGTTGCTTTCAGTCCTACCTTATTTCTTTACCCAGAGCCACATGTGAGCTGGAAGGTGCCCACTTCTCCTAGTATTCTGAACCATTCACCCTAAAAATCATAAACAAAGCTCTCCTTGAGTCTTCTTTGCCAGCTATTAACATAAATACCAGTTCTGCTGCAGACAGAGCTTGGACAAACTAATTTTCTCTTCTTGGTTTCACTCCTAACTCTGCTATCACTCTGCATTCATTTAGATCTTGTAGGCACTGTGGTCTGATCATGATCAACCAAAGCCTTAAGGAGAACACAAGGAATGAAAATGTAAGTTATGCTGTATCACTAGTACGTCCACAAAATAGGTGGGAAATTCAGTTGGCAAGGAGAGGAAGAATAATGTGTGAAATGGCCAACTGTATAACTCCTTTCCAGATGTTATAGTCAATGTCAGTAAATTTTGGTCAACCCAAGAAAGAAATTAATTCATCCAGATATTGATATGATGGCTTCTTTTACACTGCTTTAAATTTTTGCTTTCAATAGACACCACACCTACCCAATGTGCTGCGTGCCGGGTCATGTCTTCCAGACCATTCGGTGCATGTACCCACACAATGAAGGCTGGAAGTGGCAGCAGGCACAGGACCCCTGAAGCTGCCACTTTCTGGGTGGAGAGGTGACCAGCTGCCTGCCTCAGGAAGCACACCTTACTCTGTTCACTCTGGGGTAGTGCGCCAAGGCCTCTTCCTCTGCCGCAATGCTCCTCAATGTGCACAGGTGGGTTTATTTTTTGCTAGAAGGGTAGAATTTATTTATTCCTTCCCCCTTTCATTGTGCCTGCTTCTCCTACCGCCTGAGTTTCCTACCTTCTTTGCAAGATAATGAGAGATAGATAGTCATTAACCTTTCGGTGCCCTTGTCATCTTTAAGGGTTTGGTTGACCATGGCCAGAGTGCAGTGCCTGCATGTCTTAGATGATAAAGGATGCAGAGGTGTCTGAGATCTAGCCCAGTTGTAACACCAAGTACCATTCACACCAGTGACTTTGTGTGTAGGCAAGAAATTGTATTACATTTAAGGTTAATGCTCTCATTTAACCTAATAAGCACATTTAGCACAGGCTACCCTACATTATCCATTTAAGGTGACTCTTTTAAGCCAATTTGTCACTAGTAAACTAACAGAAGAAACCATGATTCTTATTAACAGCTGAATGATACACTTGTAATCTTTACTTCAGAAGCTGCTGTGGGAAACAGCCTCATAGCTTGATGTTTCTTCTGCAATCCAACTGGCTTGTGCTAAGCTGATGGTTGCTGTATTAAAAGCCTAAAATTGCTATTCTTAAATTTAGGTTTTATTGAATATAATAATTCTATTTTTAAAACTGCACTGCAGTTAATGATCCAAACAGATCAATATTTATAACCGGAGTTGTGCAAACTAAATACATTAATAAGTAAAATAGATGTACTTTTGTATAAAATTTAATTAATCTGAATTGAATTGTAGATATTTTTAATTAGAATTATCAGCTAAGGAAAATAAAGTGTTCATCTCTCTGTGCAAAGAAAGAGAAGTTCTGGTTATTTCCAAAGAATAGGTACCAGATTCTGATCTAGTACTGTTTTTACACAAGTGAATTAAGCTCAATTCACTTAAGCAAGACCTTCATTTTAAAGAATTGCAAGAGCAAGATCATGCCTCTAAGGGACAGCATCAGTGAAGCTGGTCCTGTTAAGGGTTGGCAAAGAATCAGATGAAAGTACAGTAACTTTGCTTCCAAAAGCAAGATATTGCGCTGTGCATAAGAAAACAAGCCTAACCACTCAAAAGAATTAATTAGCTGAGACTCAAGCCCCTGCCCCTGGTGGTTGTGAGTATTTTGGTTCTGGAGTTAGTTAGATCAACCTTGCCTCTGCACCCTTTGCATGGTGCTTCTCTGAGCTGTGTAAAAACTACTCCAGAGCAAAACTGCCTTTGACATGTTTGTGTAGGCACCCTCTCCATTAAGATACGTCGAGGTCTTCCACAGACGTGACGAAAGTGTCAGTAGACCTTGCAGTCTAAAATAAGTGGACATATGCCATATGCATTTCCTTCTTCATGTGTATCTGGAGAATGTTCCTACCCTTTTGGTTAGGTGGACAAGAGTCAGTTTCTGTCGCCCTTCTATTCCTTCTTTATTTTTGCTCCTGGAACAAATCTATCTAATCCCTAGGCTGATTTATCTAGGACAGTGATGACTGGATCCCAGATGGATCCCTGGTTGTCCCAGACTGTCAGAGGTCTCTGGGGGAAGAGAATTCAGGAACACACAGGGTCAGGTCATCAGCGCTGTTTTTATACAGTCAGAAAATCTCCTATCAAGTGTAAATTGTGCTAAGGAGGAGGATCTGGTCCTATAAATAGGATACGAATAAAATATCTCTATTCTGTATAACCAGAATTACATAAGACTACAACTCATTTACTTTTGTGCTCAGGAAAAGAAAAAGTCCTGTTTTTTTCTCCACTTGATTTGCTAGATCGAGAACCTGACAGAAGTAGCTGCCATGTTGTACTTGTCCATAGAGACTCATTGGTCAAGACTGATATTTTTCTAAGTCACAAGTACAGGTGTCTGTATGGAGAGGTTTCACTTCTTCCTAACTGCTTCACATGCACTTTGGTCCACGTCAAGTTGGTTCCACAGCAAAAAAGAATAAATTAAAAAATCCATTGTCAACAGTAATTGCCAGCAAGACATTCCCTCCTTCCTCACCTGTCCCCAAAATTGGTATTAAAAATGGTTGAATTGCTAATGAAGTTGAGACAAACCCTTGAGAACACTTCTGAGAATACATTTGTCAAGTAGAATTTTAGTCAAGCCCTTTCATGAAGGACCTAATGAGTATTCAGGGACTTGCTACTGGAACAAAACCGAAGTATCCATGGTTGTCTCATGTCTGCAGATCTATCAATACATTTTTCTATGCAAGAGGGAACACGGACCCCCCCACATCTTGTTTTCCTGCAACAATAAAGCAGTGGTAGGTTATTGTCTAATTAAGTTTTAGATTTCCCAGACAGGAACAATCCATACATTCTCAAATTCACCCTCATCCAACTCAAATTCATTTCTGAAAAAGCCATGTCTGAGATGCTGGTAGATGGATAGACACTATAAGGCTTTTTGCAGTTCTGAATGGTGCAGCTGCTCTTGTCAATTCAGTTTACACAGTTTAAAAATACCTGACAATCCCTGGGGGAAGTTGTTTTGCAGTTCAGTATGTCTGGCAGGGGTGGCAGTCCTGCCCAGGTTGCCAAATTCATTCCTTTGGCTTACTCATGGGGAAAATGATGTCCATGGAGCAGCACTTGATTTTTCTCCTTACTGGCTATATAAGCAATAGTTACAGACTGAACTCTGCAAAGAGCGGAGCTTTGCCTCTAGGACTGTCAGCCCAATGCATTCGGCTCTGTGGCTCGTCTCAGTTTCCCAGTCTGAACACAGGAGCCAAAGAGTCCGTTCTTGAAATCTTGGCGTTTTCACGACTTTATTTCCAGCTCTCATAGTCTCTTTCAGGAAAGTCTGACTCTAGAGTTCCCTGGCTCTGCTTTTAGTTCTTTCTTCGTGTTGTATTTAAATCCACAGGGGAACCTGTGGCACCTGTGGATCTCAGTGTGACTCTGACTTAGATTGCAAAGGGTACAAGGAGGGACACCATCTCTGTGGTTGGTCCTTCATAACAGTTACTACTTGTTTCTAGAAATGAGGAACAAGTGCAAGAAATGAAGAGGTGTGCAAGGGCCAAAATCCCCCTGTTTAGTGCAGATTTCTGTGGGAAGTTTGCGAAGACCTGCAATGTACTGCTCTGTGCATGGCTGTCTATCTTCTTGGATTCTTCAGCTACCCAGTGACATAGGAATCTGACCCTGTTGCAAAATTTAGCTTCAGAAATTAGGCATTTGTGGTTTTGCTTAAGTTTCCACCTTTGCTGGTTGCACAGTACCTGATATTTGTGTAACCCAGTGCTGTATTATCCTCCCCAGCCTACACTCTGACAGCATTTAAGAGAGGCGTGAATTTTCTCTGTTCATCTCTGTAGGATGTGTAATGCCCCGCACCTAAAATTCAGCTTACTAACTATTTTCCTCCCGCTCATTTCAGCTAATAGAGCCAGCTAATAAGATTCTTTTACTGTATGTTCCCAACATATGTTACATAGCCTGTGTTAGAGTCTCAGTATAATTGTTTGGTGCACTAACAGGTATTGGAAGAGTGGGAGTGAAAGAATAGGTTGGGAATTTCAGCCTATTTAACAAGCTGGTTTTGCCTTTGCCCGACAAAGACGGTAGAAAGAGAGGCTATATCACAACTTCTTCCTGAAGATCAAGCCACCTACCTTGTCCCAGTTTGATTAGACTGATCCAACATTTTGGTTTCTGGCTTCCAAAATTAATTTACCTATTTTTCATATGTCATTCTGCAGGACAGTGGTGACAAAAAAGTAGATTGTGCTGAAATCCTGAACTTTACTCCATTTCATAGTAAAATAAAGAAAGAGCAGGTGACTAATTAGAGGCCATTTCTAAGAATATTTCTAGAAGATGCCACAAATGTCACTGTTGCTCCCAACAGGGTCTTCTCCCAGAATTTAAGTCAAAAGACTTGGGGACATCACCTGCATTTTCCATACTGTAAAGACCTGCAGGTTTGTGTTGCCGTATTAGACATTTGTCTTGACTTTGGCTCCCTCAGGTGTGGTAATAAATAATACAATGATACAATACAATAACAATTACTGCTGGCCATGAGTGTTGTGTATGGGTGTACTCTTGTTGCTAAATCATAGCAAACTCTATAACTCTCTAGTCTAGTTATACTTGGTGTTAAAACCGACAAAACCCCAGGACCCTGCAAACTTTTTATAAGTGAAGAAAGGCCCAGTTTGCTATGTCTACTTATCTTTTTTTTTTTTTCTCATCTAACTCATGAATCAATTTGGTTTTAAGTAGGTTAGGCTCCAACATCACCACACCAGTTGCAGTAGAGTTTCCTGAGATGTGAAGGTGTGTACATGCTTTTTAATTTGCACAGTCTTTCCTTGTATGCAAAGAATTCTCAGATGTCCAAATTGAGGAAAAGGGTTGGAAAGGGGTTATCTACACCTACCAGGAATTTGTTACGTTCAGCCAGTGTACAGAGCTGAAATATGAAGTCTTCAGAGGTCACCTGATTAAGCTCCAGTTGACTGGTAGCCTAAGTAAATAAAGTGATTTCACTCCAGGAGGTCTTAGAAGATTAATTTGATTTCATCACTGTTGTAAGGATTACTGAGGACATGCACAGCCCATATTCTTTTTCCGTCACCTCTGATCATAATGTCTTTCCAGGAGAACGAAAAGGATTTGTATTTTATTGTGTTACTTGTATCATGATCTGGGTGACTGAGAATGCAGAGCATGCCTTTGCTTTTGTCTTTTCTTGCTAGGAAATTCCCTTTGTAATCAGACGCTTACTGTCATTGACTGTAATGGAAGGAAAACAGTCCTTGACACACACGAAAGGACTAACGAGAAAGGTCAGGTGAGTGAACAGCTCTTTGGAAAAGAAGCTGGGTTTGAGAAACAGGATAAAGCAAGCTACAAAGACAGGGCAAGGTGATCATCCCAAGGGGAATCTGGAGTCAGCCTGGAGGCTGATGCTGCACTGTTTCACTGTTCCAGGCAATGCATGGTTGGTTGCACAAAGGAAAGAAGTCCAGCCAAAGAACCCCACTCTCAGTATAGAGGCCTTTTGAGTCAAAGGTCTGAGAGACTTTTATTTCATCTTAAAGGGAAGGTCTCAAAACAGGAACAACATGGCTTCATCTTCTAATTCCTGTAGCTCTTTCCAGATCTTAAAAATAAAGTGAACATTTTCTACCCAGACTGAGCATCCTCAGGGTAAGGAACTGACTGACTCAGCCATGTATCAACTTGCAATGTGTATATCCCTGCAATACAAGTCAGCAGGCATTTGTTTTCTGTGCCATAAAAGACCAAGCAAACATATCATTATTATTACTATTATTTTTATTGTTTTGTATTTTAGGCTTCTATTGGGGGACTGTGAATATTTATTTTTTTTTAAAGAAGGAACTGGCAAAGAAGATTAAGTGATCTAATAATTTGTAATAATGAGTACTGCATTTGTGAATACTGCAGAATGTTATATTCTGGCTTTTGGGACCATGCATGCATTTTATAGGGGAATAAACAAATAATCACTTGTGACTTCAAAATGTAACAGTCTTCAGAAGGGAAGGGGAGAGAAATGAATGTTGATTCAGAAGGGAACTACTGTTCCAATTTGCCATATTTTTAACAAGAGATCTGTTGAGTGCTTAAAGGAGAACAATGTGTAGTTAATACTTCAAGTTAAGTGCTGGCTTGATTTTTTTTTCCTTTTTATTCTTGGATCCAGTTATGAGCAGTCTACAGAAATAATGAGAAATTATTGAAAGTTTTCCAAATTTCAGACCTTTTTTAACATAATGAGAAGGAGCCTTAGGTTTTAATACCTTTATATCTTGCTTCACTTTTCAAAACTGGATGAACTTCCCAATGCAGTTCACCTCTGAACTATCACTGTAAAATCTGATCTATTACTACAATTTATGGCCAACTGGATATTGATTTACTTGCACCAAATGATAACATATGCTAAGTGCAGTCCCATAGGATCAGTGGAAATACTTGGGCAGTAAAATGCAACTTAAAGTTTCAGAGTCTGGCCTTACGGCTATAAAATGGGTTAACTTGAAAAGCTTTCCAGAGTTTGAGAATTATTGAGATTCCCAATTTTGAGGAAAACCAAGTCGAATTATTCATAATGAAAATACGGTTGGCACTTTAGTTGGACATGAGAGCTTGCTATTTGCTTTGGATGTGAAAAGGGATTGTAAGTGTTTTACCTCCCTTACTGAGAAGCAGTAATTCACATGAATAGTCAGTGATACTGCTCACAAAGGGGAGTTGAATCCTCTCCTGGCCTTCAGTAATTATAGGTCACATTGTGCCCCTGGCTGTAAAACAGATCTCACTTCAGGAGGTACACTGCTGACCATTGGTATGAAATTCAACTTCCAGCTGGCATAGTAAGCTGTGTAAGGAGTGAGCCCAATTATAAAAGTCTTCTAAAAGATTTTTGTGGCCTTTTCTAGGCACAGAAGATCCAACCTGTCACACAGGGAATTTCTGGACTTCCAGGATGAATGTCAGTCCAGATTCTTTGGCCCAGAAATTGTTCCTAAGACAGCCAGAAAATAATAGCATAGTCTATGAAAATTATATTGTCACCTTTCTAGTTCACACTAACAAGCCATCTGTCTTTTAGTGAAGTTGATAACACAAGTTTAGCAGCAAATCAGTACACAGCTGCAGCAAGTCTTCTTCTCCACCATGAAAGGACCAAATCACACTTAGATGTTGTAGAGAAGACATTCCCTAGGAAAGAGAGGTGTCAGGTGCAAAAGTGCCTGGACCGTGGACGTTGACATGGGAAGGTCAGTTACCAGTGTTGCAGCCACACTGCCTTTCCTGTGCTGGAGGCAGAGGAGCTCTGGAGTGGTGTAGCGTGACTGCACAGGGAGCGTACTGCAGGGCAACGCCTGGGGATGCAGCACCCCTCAACCACATTCTACCTTCCAGGGTAAAAACATCGGGATATCTGAGCTGGGGGAGAACCAGTATATCCTGCAAAGGATCCTCTCGTGAAGAATAAAGAATGAGGAGTGCAAGGTGTGCTCAGGGCACACTTGTCCCGCATTTGAGACCTAGACAAAATTGCTGTAGATGACATTCTCTTTCTGAACACTTCCAAGCGGAGTGCTCTGAAGCATGCATGCAGCTAGTCTGCTCTAGAGAGGAAAGCCATCTGCAGAGGGGACATGGGCCAGTCTGCACTACCTGGCCTGCAATCCATGGACTACTGTCTGAGGTGGGTATCGTTAGCAACGTGGATGCAGTATTTGGCACTTCCATCAATGCTAGATTTCGAGCGTCTAGAAAGTGTGCTAGCAAAGGTTCTCATTAGCACTATGGAAAACTGCTCCAGTTTGGAGAAAAACTATTAACAATTGAGCAGATACAAGGAATTTCTACCACTGGTGGCTCTGTGTGGTTTATATTTAGTTGCTTAGCTAGTGCCTCGTTGTAGGGGTGATCTGTATTTTAAGAGGACATTTGTGGTTAAAGATTAGTTCATTGCATGGTTGCACTTGCACATGTCCTTCCCTCTTCGGAATTCCTTGTGGGATGTTTATTTCCCACTTCTGAAGTGTTGTGTCACCTTTTAAGAGAGAAGTGCTAGGCAGGAACAGGTGGATACAGCCTCCAGGTGGTGTATTTATCATTTTAGGGTGTAGAGAGTGAGGACAACATTTGTTGAAAGTATCAGATACAACCCGTTGAACAAGAAAATACCAACAGCACTTCCAGGGGGGTAGGTATACCAGAATTAAAAGGTTTTGTGGCACCCCATACACGGAGCTGGGAGTTCTAACCATTAGCTTATACCAGAGTCCATGGCTCTTTCCAGGTGTCCAAAGCATGAGGGAGTCAGTGGAGATGGATATCATAAAGCAAGAGACAAACAGCCAAATTCAGCGCTTTTGTGTACTGTAACTCAGAGTAATTTCCCTCACGCCAAGGGAAATATTCTTGTCAGTATTATTAGTAGCAATATTTGATTCAAACTTTGGAAAGTAAGGTTGGTCTTTGACACAGTAAATATTCAGTTTTCTGTTTACCTTCATGTTAATGTTTTAAAGTTTATGCTGTAGTAAATAATGTAATAGTACATTTTTATTAGATTGAGTAGACACTTTTACATTCAGTTATTAGCTGTTTAGACATTGGTAAATGGGCTGTTCTCAGAGATGCTGATCTTGGATATCCCTTTTCTCTCCAAATGCACATTCCAAACCACAGAACATTTCGCTTCTTTAAATCTTACTTTTTCAGTCTTCTTCCTTTTTTTTAAAAAAACCCAACTAAACAGCATATTTTATTTGTATCTGCACTTTTTTAGTGTTTGTTTTTGTTGGGGATGGTATGCATGGATATCTTATTAATGTTCAGAAGCAGTGTTCTTTATGATTCCTTATGATTCTTTCCCCCTCCTTTCAGAACAGGATATATGAATTAGTGCAGGGTAATGTATAAGGAACTTTTTTAGTGGTTTATGTGATCAGTAGAGAGCTAGCACAGAGCCTTCCAGAAACTCTTGGCAGGACCCTGAAATGATCATCACAGATGAGTGGCTGATTGCAGAGCTGAATCAATCTGTGATTACATTACAATATAAGGGCCGGTTTCTGCAACCCCTTATTCATGCAAGCAATCCTAATGGAGGCAAAGTTAAGAAGGAGAAGAAAGCTGAAATCATCAAATTCCTTTCAAGCATAAAAAAACAACCTGAGGAGTGAAGGGGTTAATGCCTTGAAGTCTGCCTTTTCCCCACATTTTCCATCGGCTGTATACGATGTGAAATGAAGAGAATTAATTTAATAGTTGCTGATGGCTTAAGCGAAAGCAACCTCTGTGCAGCCCAGTACCAAAAAACTTGTAGGTATTGCTGACTTGTTCTGCAATTCAGAGAGGATATTTCTTCCAGTAATCTGTTTGTGGCATACCCATCTGAAGCTTTTACTTGAAAACACAGTGTATTCTGTTATTACATTTTGAATGCCATAAAAACTGCAATTGCAATTAGCCCATGTTTCCATCATTATCCCCAGCCCAGCTTAGAAATATGGAAACATGACATGATGTGTTCAAAAGACAGAGGAATACATAATAAAAATGTAGGCACAGGAAAACACAGTGGGTTGGGTAACATCCATCCAGCATTGTTTATTCCATGATTCCGAAAAGAATTTAAGAATCCATGCTTAAATTTAAACTGTGTGTTTAATAAAGCCTCTCTCTATGCAAAGCGTTCCAGCTTATGCTCAACTTGAAGGCTGTGGTCAAGTTGTACTGATGTGAATAGAAAAGGTGCATCCAAACTGATCAGTATGAAGCAAGTGTGGGCTGAAGCAAAGCCCACTGATACCCGAGGAGGTGTATCAGACCATATTTTTAGAGCATTTGCTAAAATTTGGTTGTTTATTTGTTCATTCCACAGTGCTCGGATGTGCCCCTGACACGGATGGGGCAGTGTTCAGGTGAAAGAAATGCAGGGGATGCAGCCTCTGCCCTACCTGACCTTAGATTTTGCACAGGGATTGGAAAAAATTTTTGAAATACATTCCAGCAGGCGAAGTATCTGTCATTTTCCTCCCTTTCTTGGTCCTACAGTATAGAGAATCCTGTTTCTCTCCAGGTTCTCTGCATTTCAGGAGACTGTCTCCAGGCTCCCCTAACCGCTGCCACCAGCAAGCTCTGCATGCGGAGTTAGGAGAGTAATTTCAAGAGCATCCTTGGGGCCATGAAAGGTGCTGAATAATCAGGAGATGGAAGGAAGGTGTAGGAAGAGCAAGTTAGTTTAAAATTTCCATTTTTTTTTATTGATAGAATCTGCATATGTAAGTATGGAAAGATTCCATTTCAGCTGTTAAGGACGATATTTCAGTAACCCAGCACATAACAGAGTTGCCATGAGTGCAAGGAAAAATATGTGTCTCAGTCTTTCCAATGCCCTTTCGTTTTAGAAACAGATGAGGAAAGATTCCTACTAGGCACTGGTGCCTCGGTATGAGGGGAATGTGTGTATTTAGGGATTTGTACAATAAATGTACCTGAGGCTGCATGTGGTCTCAGTATTGGTCCTGCAATCTCTTAAGATGGAAATGTTATAAAGTTTCCAGTCTGCTTTTCAAAGAGGCTTTTGAATATGCACATACTTAAGCCTTATTGCTGGGTGTGGGGGGAGCAACAGGAGATTCAGGGGTGCAGGGGTGTGGTATAGATGGCATTTTTTGGGCCAGAGTACAAGGAGTTAACCAGCAGTGGTACATTTAATGTAGTTTCACACTGGAATGTTGCAAATCCTGATGTTTGTCTCAAGGTCTGGCACACAGAGACAGATAGGAGATGCACAGAGTGATACGCAGCTATGCAGCTTGGCTAGGGCTTGGCAGCCTCAGAACCAGGTTTATATATTATTTTGCATTTCTGTTCAAATAAGTTCTCCTAAAGCTTTAGGCATTCCTGAAAAGCTACAGCGAAAGGGACAGTTTATTTTCCATAGGCTCCATGGCTCTGCGGCAGAACGGACTATGCAGCCTGTTCCTTGTGGAGGGAACTCTGTCATGAGTGGGCAGAAAGGGAGAAAGCTCAGTTGGGAAAATGTCACAGAAACGGGCTGCTCCTGAGGCTTGTATAATTTTCGGTCGTTGACCAGTGATAGGGGGTTGTTCAAGCAAGGATGACTTAGTGCTGTGTTTGATCAAATGTAGTAATCTTGGCTCACGACATCCATTCAGATGTTAATAAAAATGGAAAACTGTGAAATCGTGGCATTTGCAGGGCAGGAGGGAGTCTTTGTCTTCCTTCCTGCAATTTACCCTTCTCCATTGCTGAGGCCCAAATAACAATCTGGATAAATGGCTATTATCACAGGACCTGACTTTATATGCCTTGTGCAATGATAGGAGGAAAATTAATACAGAAGCAGCAACCTGATGAAAGATGTTGTAACAATAGCCATCCTTTGTGAAGTGCTGCATCCTAAACTGATTTTCACGAAATGTTTACAATTGTGTATCTCTGTGTCTATGTGAGAGACATTTTTGTTTACTCTATGATTTCATCGGCTGATGTAATTTCAGGTGCAGCCTGAAACACCACAAGACACCCTGTGCTCTAGCACGCAGAAGCTGATGGATTCTCAGTGTAGGGGGATTGTACAAGGCCCCCTCACGTATCCCCCCCGAAACAAAAACCGACAGACCCCTCAGGCTGCTGGAGTTCATGATGTTTCTTCTTTGACTTCCCCTCTAGAAAAAAAAAAAGGCATGTGCAACTGAAAACTACACTGAAAAGAGAGAGGGGCGGGGGGGAAATATGCTCCTGAAATGTTTTGAAGGATAGAAATTACCTGCTTTTTGTGAGCTGTGCGCAATAAATCTAGCCTGGGCATTAGTTATCAAAATTGCCTCTTCCTTTTATCTAACATAAAAAACACTGTCACACTCTTAACTAATGTTTCATTTTTGTGTGTAGACGCGATATCGGATGCTTAATTAGGCCAATAATTATTCAAGCATTAGTGTGAACTTTTTGAAGTATAATGGTAACTTGTTAAGTGTATAATTATTACCACTGATAATTAGCAATGGGTTTTTTATGTGCATCACTGGTCCTGTAGAAAAAAAAATATTGTTTGCAATACCAAATGGTGGAATTGAGTGGAATTCACATCTCCTCACACAGCCTGAGTTAAGACTGAAGACTTGACCTTGCTCAGGTAGAAATCCCAATATATTGCAGTCTTGGATACTCAGTTGTACTCTAAATTTTTAAGAAGCTGGTATTTTTAATTTCCTACTAATTTAATGCTTTTCTGTTGTCTTTGCAACAGGAAAATTTTGTCCTTTGTGTCATTGTTATGAAAACCTTTAACTCTGTTTTGACACAACTAATTCTGTGTGCAATCCTTGCTTTTTCTTTTTTTTTTTTTTTTGCTTTGGAAATTCAAATAGCAAGCATTTGATTCCACATCTGAAATTCTCTGTGAGGAAGCTTATTTTTAAAGATACAAGTCTGATACATATTTTCCATTTCACTTTAGAAATTTGAATGACAAAATGCTTTGTCAAACTTGAAGATAAAATGCTCGTTTCTGCTAAATGCTTTGGAAGTATTTCTCTAGCCTGACCTATTCTTTTTATTACTGTGTGTGACTGTGTTGCATATAAATTTTTATGTGTGTGTGTCCGTATATATAGGTAGGTATCCATCTATATATGCTCCCTATATACACGATTTATGCACACACACATTCTTTAATAGAACATTAAATATGGAAACGTGTGTTATACAACATTATGGCTTCACTATTATTCACTCAGAAGTTAAACATTTCAGAAGCTGAAGTACATCATATAACCATAACTCTGGTCCTGTGTATTTTATAGTCTTTAACTGTATGAACACACATTACTTCTCAAATAATGCATCCATGTGCAGCTTTCTCTGTATGCTTAGAAGTCGAAGTATTTTAAAAATAGACATTTCTCCACGCTCTCCCCCAGGAGTTTAATCTTACTGACTTCTGTGCTGCAGGATGTGGAACTCTACTCCCTAAGCTAGTCCTTCCTCTGTGCAAACATAACTTGAATATGGTACTTCAAACCCTGAACTGTCAAACTTTTCCTTCATTGTTTCACAGGTATAGTAGCATTTGCAGGAGTTTTATTTTGAACCATTTATTCTTTTTTTCATAAAAATGGTTTATGAAAAACATTTACTGGGACTACCGATCAATTCCTTTCTGTTGCTGCAAAAGACTTGTATATGTACTTAGCTTTACATATAGTAAGGGGTCATAGTAAAAAAATTACTAACCAATTTTTAAAGGAAGCTTAGGGTTTTGATTAATTTTTTTAACATAAACTTTCCAAGGACGATTTTGGTTTTCTTTTTTTTTAAAAAAGTGCAGCTACAAATGGTTCCAAATAAAAATATTTTTATTGGACTGCTTCACCTTGGTCTTTAGTAGAGGTTGTAAATGAACACTTTTACATACATCATTCTCTTTTCGGTGCTTATCTTCCCGTTCAGATTGTATTTTCATGTTGTATTCCATTTCATCATGAGGAGAATCTATAGGATATAAAAAAAGTATTCAACTAGAAGTCCCAATGTTTGAAGCTACCTAGATTTAAGAAATATTTTGGACCCTTAGAAAAACACCAATTATAAATTTTGGATCAAGTTTCAAATTTGGGTTGCTGATTTGAATGAAATGTAAAGGAATTTAGAGGTGGCATCTAGATATAGTTATTCCCTAACCAAGTTACAAAGCAGATGAAAAGAAATAAACCAAAAGAAAAGGATCAGGAAGAGCAATTAAAAGCTAAATAGTTCCCTGCTGTATTAGAATGGCAATAAGCTTTTGTTGCCTTGATTTACTGCTTTGTAAATTGGGAATATCATGGCTGTTTCTGATGTTTACACAGCACTTAACAGATAATTAGGATTGTCTACATGCTAAGTATTTCAGCCATACATGGTATTTTAATGGCAATACCCAGACCTGCATATCAAAGCAGTGTAAGACCAGGTTTTGCATATTTCATCTGGGACAAGAAAGGATATTTTCTTCATTTTCCCATAACCTGTTTCCTTTCCTTTGCTTGGACTGTATGAACTTAGAAGAGCTGGTACCTGGAGCCATAATGGGAGGTTTCGGGTGTAAAGATTTCCTCACATAAAATTTCTTTCTTTCTGTAACAAATGGATATAAATTCTGATGGTCAGTGAATTGAGTCCATTAGGAGGATTGTCAGTATCCCCAGTAAAGACTGGGATGGACAAGAAAGTTGTTGAGTTTGCTGCTTTTCTGATCTCCATTTGCATAGCTTGTCCAATAAAACTAAAATGATGTTTCTAAATATAACAGGGCTGGAATACTAAATGTATGTAACTACTGAGCTGTACTTCCTCTTTTTTTTTTTTCTTCATAAGGGTGGTATATAAGGAAAGATATAACCTTCTTCAAAAGGAAAATACCTTCCTTTTAACTCCTTCAACCTTGCCCGTTCTTTGGCAGACGGGGTCATCTGGAAGGCATTGTGCCTCAGGGGATTATTTTCGGCACAGACTTGGCTGGAAGTACATAGCCCTATCACCATGCTGAGCTCAAGTTAATATATGCTGCCTCTTGGTAAACCTTGCTAATTTGGGTTCAGCACCATGCTAGCTTTAATTAAATGGCTTCTAATTCAGAGCTGGCTCATATCTTGGCTCCTGTCCCCATTCATAGGAAGACTGAAATTTGTCTGCCCACAGTGACATGACAATTCCCCACAGTTATCACTGAAAGTTCTTTACTGAGTTGGTATAACTTGGCACTATAATGGCCTGACTTACCAGAGTCAGTGTGAATGTTTTATTAGTATTTGCCATCAGATGTTCAGGGTGTCAGGGAAATGTACATTAAAACATTGCATCCTTTAGTCAGAAACATAAAGGAAAATACTCTATCTGTTGCATTTTTCACCTCCAGAAAGGTGCCGCATCAGCAACAAAAACTTTCTGAGTAAATGATGGAAACAACATATGAGAAAAACAGCCAACAGTGTCATCAAGCTAATCGAGAATATATTTTGATTTGGATTGAAAATGATGTAATCTTCCTTTATGTTTCTTGCAGTTATCATTTCTTTTCTGTTCTAAAATAATGATGAGAGCAATAGACATCTGCCAAAAGCAAATGATGTGTCAGCTTACCACAAATTCCGGGTCAAGCCTCTGTGCAAGTGTAAAAATGCTAAATGGAATATTATTTTATCAATTTAACATACCATAAAAACTAAATTGTTCCATATGATGAAAATTCTCATTTTTGCCATTTTCAGAATGTCCTTTTCAAGTGCAACTACTTTACCACTAAACAATGACCACACAATGGAGTTGAATTTCATATTCATTCCCCATCGTTGCAAATTATTTTAATTCCTTCTGCAAAGGGTAATTGGCACAATCAGCAGAGGTTAGCAGATCATTGGGGAATATTTATTTTGCCAATTTATCTATTCTTGAAATGTCAATATTAAATGATTTCATTTTTTTTGCTACAAATTTTATATATATACAGCTATAATAAATCTAAGTGTTTTCTAGGAGAACTTGTGACCTCAAGGTTCATGAGTTAATATGTTTGTTCTCTCTACTAAAGCTAAACTGAATGTAATTCAACATTTCAAATACTATCATCTGAAGTCTTTTGTAGAAACAATATATATTGTAGCACAAGACTGTATTTATGTAATGAGAAAGCATAATGTGCTCAATAAATATTGAAGTTCTTGGCCTCCTGCTGAGCATTTGATATTGAAGTGTACCTAGTTACAGACTTTGAAATTGATGCCCGTTTTCATTCTGGGCTGAATTTGCACCTTTGCTACAGTAATTTCACTTTGCATCTCTCTACATAATTATTGTGAGACTGATTCAACAGGGGAACAATAAAGAGAGATAGAGAGAGAGTTCTGCCTGAACAGCAGGTAGTGTTGTATTATTTTAATGAAACTGGAAAGTTTGAGGAACTAAAACAGTCAACATTGCAAAATGCCCAAAACAGAATTTCAGGCAGTTGTTTTCTGGTCCTCTGCTGCCCTCACAGTATTTGGAGCTAAATTTCTGTGAAGTGAGTTATATGTATAAAAGAGAACAGACTTTTGACCTTTGTGGTCTCTTTCACAGCGGAGTAAGGAATCCAGAATCCATCCATCACCTGTAGCCTCCAACCACTTAGGTGCTGATATGGATACCTGAGTAAGGAAATGCAGCAAGAGTGCAAGACAGACTTCTATCTTCCTGACCCTAAACTCAGTATCGGTTTCTCTTTATGTATTAGCTCTTCTGAGAACTCTTAATTAGCTCCCATGGCAAATGGACTCAGGAAGACAACTGCCTCTTTTCATTCTGCACCAACTTACCATAGTTTTAAGTTATAAGTAGCGATAATATTTTGCTGTGTGAATGTGTGTATATTTTTAATGTTCATGTTAGTGCTGAAATGCCCTCAAAACACGATTGTTTTGCATTGGGATAATGAGCAACTCAAGGACATGTTCACAAGCTGAGCAGATTCTTGGTCTCTTGGAAAGGGTTGCAATACAAGCACTTTGAGAACGTACTGATTTAGCAAGACTCCTAGTTTTGAGAGGATGGTGGTGGTCCCACAGAGGGCATTTCACTTTGCTGGCATCCTCTGAGAGCAGTCTGCACAGACTGTGCCCACAGGAGAGTCAGACCCTAGGCAGAGTTCTACTGAGAGAGTCATTGACATGAAGCAAGTTCTTTCTATCAAGTTAAGAGCAGTGCATTTCTCAATCATGAAATTTTGGCCCCTTTCAAGCCAATAGGAATTCTGCTGTTGTCTTGTAGCATGGATGGTGCTTAAGACCTGAATCTGCAATAAGCTAAGTGGTTGAGTTCAGAAAGAAGTATGAGAGCTGACTATTCCACAGAAATTAGTAGGCACATGGGACTAGTCTGGGTTTTTGGGAGGGAGGTTTTCTGAGACACATAGGAAGTTACCCCTGTTTCAGCTGAAACTAACTATTGAATTTCTCCTTTGTGTAATAGCAGATCTCTCCCAGTGTCCCTATTATGGTTCATTCAATATAAGAATGGTAAAAGTGTACACAGAGGCCCAGCTACTCAGGCACTGTAGATCTGTTGACTTCAAGACCTGCTGAAAAATCAAAACACAAGCACTCACAGAGGGGTCTTCAAACTTGATCTATAGTCAATTAAAAAAAAAAAAAAAAAAAGTCTGTGCCGGTTCAAATCCTCATACTATACATTATGAGGTAAACTGACATACCACCACTGATGTTGCCAAACTTGCATCAGTCACCAACCTGAGAATCTCGTGCATTGGGCCTCTGATGCCAGAGAAGTAAAATGAAATTCCAGACAGTGCGGTTTTTCAGAGTAGTGAAACTAGAGCCTTTTCATTTCTCATCAGCTCACTTTCTTAGGACACATCATAGAATCATAGAATGGGTTAGGTTAGAAGGGACCTTAAAAATCATCTAGTTCCGACCCCCTGCCATGGCCAGGGACACCTCCCAATAGACCAGGTTACTCAAAGCCCCATCCAGCCTGTCCTTGAACACTTCCAGGGACATCCACAACTTCTCTGGGCAACCTGTTCCGGTGTCTCACTACCCTCACAGTAAAGAATTTCTTCCTGATACTGAATCTAAATCTACCCTCTTCCAGTTTGAAGCCATTACCCCTTGTCCTATCACTACACGCCCTTGTAAAAAGTCCCTCTCCAGCTTTCTTGTAGGCCCCCCTTCAGATACTGGAAGGCTGCTATAAGGTCTCCCTGGAACCTTCTCTCTCCAGGCTGAACAACTCCAACTCTTTCAGCCTGTCTGAATAGGAGAGGTGCTCCAGCCCTCTGATCATCTTTGCGCCCCTCCTCTGGATCACCTTCTAAAGTTTAACTTTGATTTTACTATTTGGCTCAATAAAGGGGCAGACCGGCCAACGCAATGATGAAAGATTTTTTTATATGAAGTCAGTATCACTCAAAGTTATTGGTAAATCTCTGTCTCCCATCATGTTAGATAGTCAGGTTTCCTACACATATTTCTCTGGGATGTATCTTCTTTAGATATTAGCACTCTCAGTGGTTTTTTACAAAATATGTTTCCAATTTCTGTTTCCTAAGCAGCAGTAATGTTGCAATCAAATTTCTGTAGAAAAATGATATGTGCTATGTTAATTTCAGATGTTGTACCCCAGCAGCTACATCTGAGATGTGTTTTGTCAGTGAGAGAGTGGATTGTTCCACTCACTGGTTGTTGGCCTTCATTGGGTCCTCTGACTCGTAAGGAACTTTTGCTATGGTTGTTTTCATATTGCAGTCCTCCTCTTTCCCTTCTTTTCTCACTGCCATTTATTGTACATGAGCTTGTTGATTTGCTTCTCTTAGATAGTTTTCCTTCTGCAAGAATATAGGGGGTTTTATTCCTGACTAATTTTTCCTGAGTTTGCACCACTGTCTTCACTGCCCTTCACTTTGCTGAACTCATTTACATCTCTGTAAGGAGTGGGAGAAAAATAGCACCCTTCAGTGCTCCATTTGCTCCTCTCATTGCACAGGTGTAAATGACAAGATATGAAATTGTCAGGAATTAGATCTGGCTCAAGCTACTCAGGCATTGAATCATGCTTCCAATTTGAAGTTCAGAAAACACGGGGAACTGTCAATTTTCATGTTGTGCAGTGGTGCAATGGTATGGAATAGCATAAAATCTTACTTTGATCCACAGTCACTGAAGATTTGTGTGGTGTAGCAAACTCTGAACAAACCTGAATTTAGATGTACGTTCATAACCCCCGGATTGGGCAATATTGTCTCTGAGATATCAGGTTTTGCTGCAAATAGTTCTTTCCACTCTGTGCATATTCTTTTGCTTCTGAACTATTCACTCTTCTGTAGGTTCCCAGGCATAGGTTAGTATTGTTGGCATGAAAAAGTTTTCACTTCAGCTGGTCATGCTGCCCTCATTATAAGAGCATTCATTTGCTCACCTACCAGTTTTTGAGCTATAGAAATAACACTCTGATATATTAAGAAAATTGGGATCCTGTTTACTATGCTGGCTTAGAAACTGAGGTCGCCCAGCAACTGCTTCAAGAACAGCTGAGGTTTGTGGGCCCCCAGAGAACAAGATGGACAGCTGAGGATGGCAAGAACCACAACTCTTTCCTGGTAAACCATCCTGCTTGCATATCTGGTCCCTACATGTGGGTCTATTTTGAGTTCATTAGTTATTTTGAGTTAATTAATTATTCTGCCCATTTATCCAGGCTTCCATTCACAAATCCAGTGCATCTCAAAGTCTTTGTTTATTACTAGTTTATTAGTAAAGTTATTACACTGAATAACTTACAAACTCTCAGAATCTTGCTCTAACCATTATGTTTAACCATGCACTTCTCAGAATGAGCCTGTGCAGTGGCCTGAATGACATGCAATGTTTTACCCTGGTTTAAAAATAAAATGACCTTCATTCTGTCTTTAGAGTCACATTCAGACCTGTGTCCTATGGAGTTCACAAGATCACATAATGGTTGCGGTTGGAAGGGACCTCTGTAGGTCATTTTGTCCAACCCTCCCTGCTCAAGCAGGTCCACCTACAGCCGGTTGCCGTGCACCATGTCTTCCTTACAAGGAGAGAAAAAAGTGTTTCCTGATGTTCAGAGGGAAACTCTTGTGTTTTGGTTTGTGCCCATTGCCTCTGGTCTTGTCACTGGGCACCACTGAAAAGAGCCTGGCTCCATCCTCTTTGCACCCTCCCTTCAGGTATTTGTACACATTGACAAGATTTGCCCTGAGCTTTCTCTTCCCTGGGCTTGAACAGTCCCAGCTCTTTCAGCCTTTCCTCATATGAGAGATGCTCCAGTCCCTTCATCAGGTTCATGGCCTTTTCCTGGACTCTGTCCAATAGCTCCAAATTCACAGTCACCCATACATTTTTAAGGGTAAAATTTAGCCCTGTGGCTTTTTTGTTTGTTTGTTTGTTTTAATCATTCTGGCTATTTCAGGAACACTTAAAGTGGAAAAGTAATGAGCAAATAAGAATATCTAATTTACTCTCCATTTCTTTTCTCCTGCTAGATCTGCTTAAGAGGCTGTGGTCTTTATCTAAGTCTTCTATGAAATGAACAAAGGAACAATTTATACAGGAGATTAATGGGTGTGAGGGGCTTTGGTAATATGGCAGTAAGTACCATAGAAATGTTATAAATACCTAAAAATTCAGCACAGAGAGGGATGGGCAAAGCTCCAAATGGTCGTCACTGTTGTAAGATGGAAAATAAAACCCTTAATGGGCAAAACCTCTGCCTGTTATTTGTAAGAAGCACTAAAAGTAGCCATTCTTAGGAGCACTTGTGGTTGACTAGCACTTGCTATGCTACAGGAGAGGAGTAGTAGTCCTGAGGAAGAGGTTTTTCTTTGTCATATCAGCAGTTTTAAGTAGAGCGCAGATGCTCTATGCTTCCAGGCCTGGTTACATTAGACAACGTATTGAGCACAGTGCAGAGGACTTTTTTTTTTTTGAGTGAGTGATGTGCTAGGAATTAATGGTGTGATTAGTGAAATTTTGCATCTCTCGCTTGTAGAAACCGGAGGCACTTTTCACTTTTGCATGTGTTTCTAATTGAGATAGGTGTAAAGTCAGATATTTTCACGGAAGTCACACAGGCCACAGAGTACAATAGCAATTAAGTATCAAGTGTGCATATGACTAATTAATTAGTGCCATAAGGAAACATATGTTTTGGCTCCTTCCTGAAGCCAATTACCACATGCGTGTGTTATAAGGCAGAATGAGAAGCGGCCCCATGCTGAAATAGGAGTTCGTTACAAAACAACATGACAAAGAAGGAAGCAAGTATATGCTGACCAAACCAACTAGGACAGAGACACAACACAGGAAAATATTATGAAGGAAACTTCTGCACTGAAAAGAGAGCTCTGGCTGCCTTCAAGGGACAACTTCAAATCATAGGTGCACTTGCACAACTTTTTTTTCAGTTAATGTACAATGCTTAAACATATTGTAGGGTGGAATGCAGCCCATGGCTGAAAATAAGTGTGTAACTTACTTCTAATGACCCCATCAAGGTTGGAATGGAGATAGGTTTTGATACTTCCCTTTTTGTTTTTGCTTGGCTTGGGTTCATATTTGCGTATTTACAGTGTTATTTTGATTCACTCTATGCTTCAGACCTGAGCTGTGGTTCCCCTGGTTGTCTTCCCAGCTTCAAAGTAGCTCATACCTCTTGAGAGGGAGTCTGAGCAAAACTGAGCAAATAGTTTGCTTCAGTGTCAGTATAAAGATGTGCAAATGCCTTTTGGCCAGGCTGCTTCTAACAAGTCCATAAGAACACAAGTCCAGGCTCACTAGCTGACCCAAAGGCTGGGGTTTGCTCCCTTCAGCACTTCCCCAAAACAGCAGAGCCTTCCTAATTCTTCCTCACTTTTAGACCCTGCAGAGATTGTCTCTTCCTCAGTCTTTATTCTTCTGGGATTTCATTATCCTCAGAATATTGTGTCCTTGAAAGATGCTTCTTCAAGTGATGTAACTAGGCTTTAAGGTACAGTTTCAGAAGTCAGGTACAATTATACGGCTTGGTTATATCTGAATATTTTTCAAGCAGCATTAAAAATAGCATGCTCTCAGTCGCTGAGAATGTGGACAGAGTTCAGCTGCATCTTGGCAACTGAATGTTGGCAGAAACTTTCTACCATATTCATTGAATATTTGCACAAGCAGGGATTACATCACTGACAGTAGTACAAATTTGTATGTTAAATACAGGAATGCCTTCTAGCAAAATGACAGTGTGACAGGTAATGCCTTCTAATTCTGTGATTTGCTTCAAACTTAGTTTGGGTATTATTTTACCCAATGCCTGATATGAAGATGTGGCAAATGCGAGTATGTTTAAAATAAATCTCTTCAGAATTCTTCATACTTCCATTTCCACCTTGCATGAATACACCTCACCAAATACATTGCTACTCTATGATACTTCTATCATATCTGACTGAACAGGATTTAAAAATCTTCAGCATGGCTTTATGGTGAGAATATTCATGAATACAAATCCATAGTTTGCTCACACTTAGCATAATCCAGGTACCCATTTTTCCTGTGCACTCGTTCATGGGAAACGTAACACAGATGAAAAACTCATATAGGCTTATGTTTTATATATTTGACCATCTGTGCTTCTTGCTGCCAAGAAAAAATCCTTTGCCTTTGCTCCTATCATTTTATTGACACTCTTGGCAGGTGGAGTTTTATTAGCTTTTTATTATTTTACCTACTTTTAGTGCTTGTCTCCCCTCTTTAGGTCCATGGCAGTATTTTAAGACTATGCCCCCTTCTTTCCTGCTGTTTTTTTTGCAACTGAGCATCCTGTTTAGTCATTTTGTTTCTTATCTTGACAACTGCCATCCCCTCTGACTTTTCTGCTTCCACCTTGTGGCTTGTTAAGACTGCTGCTTTAAACGTGAGCACTTCTCATTTCTCCTCCACCTCCACTTTGTTAACTTTGGGGATCTGTGCATCCAGTGGCAGGCCTGCTGAAGCCATGGGTCTCCACGGATCCTCCTGCTGTGTTAGCAGTTTTGTTCACGTTTGCTCATCGCAATTGTCCTGCTTACCACTTGAAGGTGACACTGCCTCCTTTGTCCCTGCCAAAGAGAGCGGTAACTTAGTCATGGCTAAAACAGCCAGTGCAAAGAAGGTAAAAAGGACTGGTGAACAATGCCTGGAAGTGGCACTTTTGATTCAATTTGTGGGTTTGCTGAGGTCTACCCATGCTTATGTAGCATGACCCACCTGGAGAACTCAGGGTAAGCCCAGCCTGCTGAGGGGCTCAGGCGGTGACTAGCTCTCCCAGCAAACACACAGGTCATCTCTGCTGGGGGCCACTCATCTCTGAAGGAGGAGGTCTCTCTGGATCTGTCCTAGCAGTCACACAGTGTCTGCCTCCTGCCCACTATCCCCACTATATCCTCCACTATTGAGGACAGCCAGGGATGCCAGTGAGCAGGCTTGTGGGGGCTGGCTTCACTGGTGCTCTGCTAGGGGTCAGCCCAGGTGTGCTGCTGAGTCCAGACAAGCTGCTCTTGGTAGGGTCAGTACTCACACGGAAGTCTGGTCCTGAAGGTCAAGCTCTGAGGCATGCCCTGAGCCTTTGTTTTTCATGTGCAAAGTGCTGCTAATGGCGCTCTTAACTTTTCATTTTTATTTCCAAACTCCTTTGGAAGGGCAATCTCTTACAAGACAACTGTAGTTTAAGATGAGCCTCAAGGCACTCTTGGTGTATTAATAATACCACATGGAGGTGCTGGACATAAAGGTCTTGGCATTCTTTCAAAGAAGGAAAGTTCAATTCTTGATCTAGAAACATAGTTGATACTCATGAAATCATCAGAAAAAAAATCAACAATGGTTTCTTTAAAATCGTCTTCAGTTGTCTAAGCTCTCTGATCCACATATCTGCCTGTACTGTTTCTTGGTACATCTGTAACCAGAGGTATGTAACAAATAGGTAAATGACTTATCACATCTTTAGTAAACTAGGCAAAACAAAAATCAAGATCATGTTCAAAACCTATTTAACAAAAACTCATCAAATAAAGTTACTTGCTATAATTGTGGTCTCCTGGATTTTCATTTCTCACTAGACAGTATTATTTAACGCACTCAGAAATGAAGAATTGGTATTCCAGTGGCACAATATATCAGAGCAACATCGAAGCCATTTATAGCCTGTGTGGCTGAGTTGCACATGAGGTTTAAGAAAATATTCTGTTTAAACACACTTAGTTGTGGTTTTTTTTATGTTAAGCATTATCAGGGATAACAATATTTCATTGGAGGCAGATGACTATCCAGAAACATAATTAATCATGATTATTTATGTCATACCTAATTATCAGGAAATAGCCCCAGGGATACACTTCAGTTATATTTCAGAACCTTCAGAACATAATTACTTTGCTTTGTATTAAATATTCTTTCCATACTCTTGAAGAAGTTTAGAACATATTTATAAGAAATAAGGTCAAAGGGATAGAAATAAGCAATATACATTCAAATAATGAAAATATGTGCATTTGGAGAAGTGCTGAGTTATTATGAGGAAGTATATTAATTTCATTCTCTTCATAATTAGGTAAAAGAAATGGCTTTCTACTGTAGTTTTTAATATGTGAGCACACTAGCAAAACAGCGAGGGCCTTAAAACATAGGCCTTTTAAAATTCTGTTAATGTAGTGTAAAGTGGATTAAAAGTTGGAAAAAAAATACAATTCTACCTAAGGGTCTGAATTCTCAAAGACTTTTCATTTGTAAATTTTGAAAGCTATTTTTCAGTGAAGACCTTTCATATTCTAAGGAGTTTCATAGCTTCTGGTGTTGCTGTAAAAAATATTTGGATGCATTTCTGGCTTATTATTTATAACCCATTGTGTGTAATTAAAGCATTTAATAGGAGTTGTAAAATTAGGTAGGCAATGCACATGAGTATGTATGTGTGTAATTTACATTCCTGGTTGTTAACAATATTGAATACCTTTAAAACGAAGAAAGGATAAGACTGAATATAAGACCTCAAAACATGCACACACTCGTGGACCTAAGCTATAATTTTATTGAAGGGCATACCACACAACAAAGTCATTCCTGTATAAATGAAAACCTGGACATTTATTTTTACAAATAAGGGTTTTTTCCCCTTGTATTTGTTGATAAAAAAGACAACAACATATTTTCAGCACCGCTATAACCAGAGGCTGTTTTTGGGAACACGGCTCTTGCATAACAGATTTGCAGAACTATGCTGGAATGCATGTCATTATACGGTCTGGGAAAGTAGGTTGGGGGGGTGGGTTGGCTTTGAGGCATTTTTTTAGTTTGGGTTGTGCTTAGGAAAGGTATGTATGACCAGGCCCCAAATTCAAAGTATATTTGGTTATTTTATGAGCTGACAGAATACGAGTGCAGAGGTACTCATTCAGTACCTCTGTGTACACTCATTGCGGTGTGCTTAAAGTTAACATAAAGTTGGAGTCTACTGACCTCAGTGCACATGCTTACAGCTATGTGTATGGTTAAACAGGGTTTGTACTGGAACCAGAAGCCTTAGTGCAGCTCTTGTTGAACAGAGTTGTGCTGGCTTTAGTGAACTGCCCTGGGACCAAACGCTTCCATCCAGTTGTCATGTAGTGAGCACTGAATCTCCTCTTGGTTTTGGCAGCAGTGCTTTAGGGTCTGGGTAGTTTCACTCTTTAGGTCTAATCTTACATAGGTCCCATTGACTTTGGAATCGTGCTTCGCTAAAGCTCTTGTTGTGACTTGTCCATGATTTAGTCAACCGACAGTGAAGTGCCTTGGCAGCCACATCATTGCCATATTTAATGCCATGGTTTTAATGTCTATGTATTTCATGACACAGTTTTGAAACCTCTGCAGGGTTTGACTTTATGAAACCCTCATTAAAGTGAAATTAGAGGATTATTCTCCTTGCAAAATTATTCAACCTTCTTAAATATTAAGGAAAAAATAATAAAGAAGGTGTTATTTTAAAATGCTGAAAAGGAATGCCTCGTGTTAGGGTTCAAAGTCAACAATCTCCTCTTAACACTGGGGCAGAGAAATACAGAAATTGTTCGCTAGTGTTTAACATAGAGACGGGCCTCAGATAGAGTCCATTACAATTTAATGACAGCGCCATGTTTATCTAAATCAATGATGAAAAAACTTGTGTAGATTTGAACTGTCACCCTGTGTCTTCTGTGAATAATCATATGGGAAATTGAATGTTACCTGGGAAAATATTTCCTTGACAAATGTCTGATTTTTTTTCTACCTCCTATCCCAAAAGGTATTTTTCTTCTCTGCTTGCTTCCTAGCCTTAGCTGGACATTTTTTTTTTTCACCTATTATTTGAAACATCATTAGAACAGAAGTCAAAGTGTTTGGGTAATTGAACATTCAATTAATTAAACCAACAAATATTGAAAGCCAGTGTTACGAATTGACCACTTTCACTTGGCATTTTCCCCCTCTATTTTTATCCACTTCCCTGAGATTTCTGAGCATTAGTGTCTAAGTGGTGTGCTGCTTGTTGCTGCTGATAGACAGGAGCAACCTTCCCTTAATAAAGCACTAAGATGGAAACAATGATCTAGCGACTTTTTAAAGAATATTAAATGTTTCACTTTATTTTTTTTTTCTCCCAACCTACCAGCCTCCAAAGGCAACCCCTATGTAAGACGCAGTGAAGCTTATATATCCGATGTTGATTCAGCTTATGCTGAGACGAGCTGAGGCATCTCCCTGAGCAAAATTTCCTGAAGCAGAGAGTGGTTGAGGGGAGAAGCTACCCATCTCCAAAAGGCTTAGGGGAGTTCAGCTAACAGCAGCACACGGGAAACGAGAAAAGAAAAATAAAAAAAGAAGACAATTCTAGGAAAGTGAAAGTGTTCTTCATCTAAGCTAAACACGCTATTTTTTTTCCAGAAGGAACAGTCTTGTGTCTGGGTGTAAACACTCTCCCCACCTCCCAGTGGCTGACTTGACCAGGTTCTGCTTAAACTCCTGGGCCAGGCCAGACAAACACCTCAGCGTCCACCACACCTGCTTTTCCCCAGCTTGAAAGCTATTCCTTTCCGAAGCACACTGGCTTGAAATGTGTGCCATAGCCACTAGAAAGTTGCACCTCTGTTCTGGCTGGCGAGGAATGGTAAGCAGGACGTCTGTGAGGGAGAGGGGTCTGCAAAGCTGGGAAAAGAGGACAGTGGAGGTCTGAATTTTCTGTAACTATGATCTGGCACACAAGGAAAAATTGGAGAGGTCAGGGCTACCTTTTCCAAGGACACAATGGAAGAAGGATTATTATTTTATGTATGCTGCACGTGAAACGATCCACAATAGAAATTTTTGACAAGGTAGATATAGGATGCTTTAAATATATCTATTCTTCAAAGAGAAATCCTCAATAATGTCCTAGTGGTGGTGGTAGGAACCTATGGCACACCCTTAAGCGTGCACAAATGCACACTGCCTTCCACTGAAGGATTTGAAAGAAAACAGGCACTTTTTTCCCCAAGAAGCTTTGCTTGCCTGTATGCTGCATTGTGAAGGCTGTGGCAAGTTCTGCATTGTTAGAAGAAAGTATCCCTTGACCATTTATTCTTCCCAGTGCTTTCATCCTTCTTCCATTTGTTATTTTTACATCTTCTCTATCTCCCAAGGTTTTTTTCTGGAGGAAGAGAGATTTGGCTCATGGCATCCATCCTGTGTTATTGGTCTCTGTTGTTGTAAACCTCTGAGTGTGACTGCAGTGAGAAATCCACTCCAAGCATAAAATGGGAAAATAATCTCATTTCATTTTAAAAACTGTGACCTCAGTAGGGAAAAACACAAAGTGCTGGCAAATAATCTGCTGTTTGTATGCGTATTGTTTCCCGCTTTTTTATTTCAAATTTTCCCAGAGTGGAAACCCATCTTTTATCAGACAGTTCTCTCCTGCAGTCTTCCCAAGACACAGAAGAACAGAGGAAATATTTTAAAATTACCATGTGTTTGGATTTTTTGAAAACCTATTAAAACACTACATATACAACTTAGAGACAATTTTAAATTCTTCCTGGAACCTGTTTGCAATTGCTAAGCTCAGAAACAATCCAGGTGAAAAATGCTTTTATATGGTACCAAGTTACATGCTTTTTACAGCCATATTAGTCACTATAGACAATGTTGTATTTGAATATTAAATGCATGGTAGACACATCTGTACAGGTATTCAGTTGTACATCTGCATTGTCCAAAGTCCATACACCACCTGTGTACCATTTTTCTGTTATTCTATGTTGTCTTAAATACTTTTAGGATAATCTTAGTTAGTTTGTGATAATAGCCTGGGTTTATTTGCATTAGTCCATAGAAGTAATGACCTTCAACTCCAGATTCATCCCAGCTACCTTTGGTCATTTGTGTCATGTATGTTCTCTCTGTATTCAGTGTAGAGAGACAGTGAGGTCCAGAAGGTTACACAGCTCCCCTGTCTTAGAAACCATGGCTATAGGGCTTGTCGTTAGAGGGCCTGAACACCTCCAGGTTCCCCTAACTTCAGCGACTGTGTATCCCAAAACTGTAGTGTCCACACCATTATACAGCTTTTCTGCAAGAGAAGGGACTCTGTGTCTTTTAAGAAAAGCTTAAACCCCTTTGTATGAATCCTCATTTAATGTGTAGAAGTCCTCGTATCCTGTAGGGTTTCTGTGTAATTTTAAAGACGTTTCTGTGAGGATGTTGATGCAGTTTCATACTTGATCATTTTTCTACTTATTTGCCCAATACTCCCCTACTTATCTGGCCACTTCAGGCACCTCAACTGTAGAGAGTGAAGAGTAGCAGTAATCTCTACTAACAGCACCTGAACTTTGCGACAGGAAATTAACAGATAACGGGGCCATGAATAATGAAGTCAGAGGCAGCTTTATCCCTTGTATCCCACTGGAAGTCCAGCCTAGAAGGTAATTATGGATGACCTCTACATACATGTTACATGTATGCATGTGGAGGTAGATGACATCCATTAGTACCATGCCTTTTAGTTCAAGGTCAAAAAGCCTGTCCTGTGTCTTTCAGTTGATAGCTGATGCAAGCTGACTTGACTATTCTGCTGAGGTATGTAATATTTTCCATCCTTTGTTCGGTTTTGTTGTCTTTTGTTGTTTGGTTTTTTTTTTCTAGTGGGGGAGGCTCATGTTATGACATCAAAAATATTTGGAGATTTTTTTTTCATTTCAGTAATGAAAATGAACATATTGGAAAAATCTAAAAATTTACTTGTGACATTTTTAATCAACATTTCCCCTTTTTTAAATTTAGAAAATGTTATTTTCCATTAAATTTTCATTTAGAAATATTTTTCCAATTTCTGTACAAGGAAAAACAATCTTTTATAAAGTTCTCAGATTGGAATTTTAAAATCCTGGTTTGGGTAAAGTGAAACATTTTGTTAAGCTAAAATTTTTATTTTTGAACTTGTTGATTCACTACAAATTGTCATCAAAATAGCAAGACCAGGCAGCTAGAAGAGTTATCCGCCAACTGTAATTGCTGAAAGCTGTTTAAAGACAGGAAAGTGTCTTTATTTCCAATGTGTCTAGACTAGTTTTTCACTTTCTCTCTTTTTTCTTACCTTTTATATACTCGTTAATAGTTGGATATTTTGCTAAAGAATTCCAAATGGGTGTTTTTGTTATTCTTAAATGCAAAACAGAACCAATCAATAATTCTGTCTGCTGTTAAACAGACCTAGACTCTGCATGGTATTAACAGTAGACAAAATGAACAATACAGGATTAACAAGTATTTTGATCCCATTGCTTGTTTAATTCAGCTAAAATACAATAGTATTTTGTAGGATTAAACAGGAATCTTTATTTAAGAAAATGCACATCAAAGGGTTGGTCTCTGTTTTTTGCCTTTTTTTTAACTGTCTGTCTTTTTTATTTTAAACTCTTTACAGGTGTCACACCCTTTTTTTCACTTGTCTATTGCATTCATCCATTTTCTGTATTTATTTAGTGTTAGGTACAGCAGGTTCTCAGGTAGCCAGTGCAATAATTTGAAAAGCCTCATCAGAACTTATTGAAGTCAAGAGAACATCCTTCATTGACATCAACAAACATGTTGTTTAGAAGGAAGTTTCAGATGCCGGATGAGCATTGCGATAAACTCTTTCTAGTGTAAAGCTGGTAGCTGCATAGCCCCTTCTCTTTATGTTGCTTCATTACATCTCATTGAAAAAGGTCAAAGCCATAGAGAGTGATACATTTCCTTTTATTAGGGAGCAATGGCAAGGAGCTGTCGCTTAGGTTTGGTTTGTCCTGACTGTTACTCTCAATGTCACTGAAACACAGCATGGAAATTAAAACATTGAAAGGAAGTATAATAATTGTGAGTTGCCACCCTTATCTACAGAATAATGGCATTTTTTCTAGAGGCTGTGTTCCTTGTGGCTCGTGACAAGCTCTGGCTGAATGCGGCTGCACCTTAGAAATGTAATTTTTTTAAATCTGGATCTTTATACCTAAGTAATTATGAAATCTCCAGAGCAGGGAACTCTTCAAATCAAACATATGCATTGGAGCAAAATATTAATTCAGCAAACATGACACAAGATAGCACATCAGTCAGTTCATAACTCCTTTATAACTCTGCAGTATTCTTTTTCTGACCCATAAATGTCACTCAAGAACACAAAGTATTTTCCACTTCCTAAAACGTAGAAACATTACATCCCTACATCCAAAAGCCTGATTTTTTTAATTCTATTCCAAAGTAAAATGCTATTCCAGTAAAATGCTAAAAATTAAAAATCCCTGATGAGAAGGGGCACTTGCACAAAGTTTAATGTTAAGTTGGGCATGGCACTGCTCTTTCTGCTGAAACTGAAGCTCTGTGCAGGAATTTGGACCTTTTTATTTTGTGTTACACTTTTGTGACATATGATAATATGTAATATATTTTGAAATACGAACTTATTTTGAAGCTGAGCATCAAAACATTTATTTCCGGGAAAACTGAAACCCTCTACTTTTACTGTGCCAAAAAATGTTTTTTTTCCTAAATCAAAGGTCTTCTTCAGAACCTGTCAAGCTTAAGACATCGGCACATTCCCTCAGGATGTTTCCTAGTAGCTCTAGTTGTTTGACTGCAAGGGTCTTGCACAGCAGTTGCTCCTATCCTGATTTAGGTTTTAGATGATGCCACAGTGTAAATACAGAATAGTAACAAATAATAACCATAAGTCGAGAAAGAGAAAAGAAACAAGGAAAGTATGAGTTAACTTTAGTGTAGGCAGCAGCGTGCTTCCCAACTTTCAATTCCCCTGTGGTCAGGTTCCGTTTAGCACTTAGACTGCTTTCATACATATGCGTGTTTTTCCTGAGCTAACAAATACTTCTTCTTCTCCTCCTTAAGGATGAATTTTTGGTGTGAATGAACATGAAGACTGTGTGCGTGAGTGGTCTGACTTCAGGGGTTGCTGATCCCCTCGAAACATTTTAAAAGTAGCTTAGGTGAGTAGAGGTAAAAAAGCTAGGAAAGTAATGTGACACTGGCAGGAGAGAAGGCTTTGGGGGTCTCGTCTCAAAAGGAACAGTCAGCTAAAATTCACTATTGAACTAGTGGGGAAGGAATGCTAACGAGAAAGAGCGAACAAACCCTGGCTGGTTTGCTAACGTCGTGATTTATGTACTGCATCAGGGCTCTCTTTTTGCTTCCCCTCATCTTTCCAGATCTATTGCTGCAGATGAAGATTTCTATAGAGGAAGTGAGCAGCTGGAATTAACCTTGTGCCCATGAATTAAGCAAACATTTCACTGAAAAAGGAAAAAAAGAAAAAGGAAAAAGAGAGAGAGAGAGTGCAAGAGAGACAAGTGAAACAACATGCTAAGACTGTGGTCTTTATTAGCCAGAAACAACAATGATCACTTAGCTGCTGGATTTTGAAATGGAACAAACTAGTCCTCTACAGATCAAAGCACCAGGGGGAGAAAAGCAGCAAGGAAAAGAAATGTTCGTATTATCTAACCAGTTAAAACGCCTGCATTATCTGAACATCTAGCTGAAGCTTGAAACCAGCAGCATTACAAAAGTGGGAATTGGATTATTTTCCCTTTTAAAATAGACATAGATCTTTCTGGTTGCATGTAACTGCTTCTGCAGCCAGCTGACAGGGAGCAACCACCACCTGGTGAGTACGCCCGGTGTGAGACCACAGCATGACCATGTGGTGCTGCCAGGCGGTGCCACCTCACGTGGCTATCCAACGCTCTGTAATTGTGCCAACTCCACAACTATTTCTGAGCTGGGAATTGGTTAAAAAAACACTCATAATGACCTGCTTGTATCAAATGAATCAAAATTCATTACAGAGGTAATAAAGGTGTGTTAGAAACTGTCATAGATTTTCTTAATCACTCCCTTGGATTTCCCATTCTTTGGCACTCATACATTTTCAGCTGCTAAGCACAAGCCAATATTTGGGTAAAGTGAGTGAGCAGAGGTGTGTCATGAAAAGACGCAAAAATATTTCACACTGACTATTCAACGGGCAGCTTCTACATCAAAAAATAGCTGGCTGAAAACAGACCACATCATGTTATGCTACATATGAAAGCACATTTAAAAGGCCTAGAAAGCCATGCTAAAAGAACCTGTATACAGGCGCCTCTGAAAGCATGCTGACGCCAGGGAGTTCTGACTTGACCTCAGTACATGGTCCCTGCCCACATAGCATTTACTAATATTGAGATCATGATGCTCCTGTCTTCCTTGTGTTTTTCCTGAACCCGGTGATACTGCTGCCTTCAGCTCTACCCAAATCAGTAGGAAAAAAAAAAAAACAACATTGAGGAACTTATCCCACTTCTTCCTTTGAATCCAGCTTGAGTCATTTTTCCTCATTGTTGGTGGCTGTTGCCAACAAGCTGTCCAGCTTTACTGAGGTCCCAGTGGTCACGGGTCCAGGAAAAGCTATGCTTTTCTTTTTGATCCAAAACTGAGCTCTCTTTACTAGACTGAGCTGTTATCGGATGCTAGCAGTAGCATAAGAAAGCTATAAGTGAGAAAAGAGGTCTACGAATTGGGAGTGAGTTTGGGAAGGCACTCAAAAATATGGAGGAACATGAATACAGAAAAGGACAAGAGGTAGGGAAGAGTTTAGGTTACAGAGGGGTGCAGAAGAATGAACAAAGAAGTCTATATGTGTTTGAGGACTGTAGACCTGCATGTGTTCCTGAAAAAAAACAGGACACTGCTTTTATGTGTCCAAAGATCAGGACTGCATGGAGAGAGCTGGAGAAAGTTTGTGTGGCCTAGGATGGGAGGCTGAGGAAATATAGCCAGGCAAAGCACCAGAGATAAGCTGAGTTCCTGGCTCTTTTTTGCGCTCTTGGCATGACCCAAGACACATTGTTTAGTCTTCTCATTACTTTACCACTTCTGATGTCCCTGTTTTGTGGGGCTGCTGGACCAAGAAATATTAATCCAAGATTATGAGGTTTTCAAAGGGCTTTGATGATAAGACTTAGATACATAGCATCATAGGTATGACCTGTCTATCTGCATGTTCCTGTAGCATCTGTTAATTATGTATCTCTGGGCAGGAATGGGACACGGAGGCCCATGTGCCTCATGACTTGGCAAACAGATCTGGAGCTTGTAGCCCAGGCAGCAGAGGTCAGAATGGTCAGATGGTCAGAACAGAAATCTCCAATTCTGAGGATCTAACCTGGGTCTGGAATTGCAATAGCAGATGATAGGATAGTTCATCCCTACTTCTATTTGTAGACAGAGGGAAAACATACAAGTCTAAGTATGGACAGATCATGTATGTGCATGAGTAAATTTGGTGGAAAGGGCATTTGCAACTGTGAGTACACTCTGGGACAAGGCAGTAATGCATTTAGGAGAGGTTTAGAGAAGAAAAGACTGCCAAGAGAGGAGGGTGTGTCTGATGGGAGGCTGGAATCAACATTTTTGTGGCCATGGAAATGGATTATGTGACATTTTTGGTGACAGAAGAGATAGGGTAAGAGAGAAGATGGAGTGGGGCAGAGAGGGAGTGAGCATAGGGAGCCACAAAATGGGAAGCATGAAAACAAGAAAAGAGGTGTCTAAAAGGAGGGTGAAGAAGTGCTGAAAAACACAGGGAAGGAAGAAAGAAAGGAAAAAGGTAAGATAGGACAAGAAAGAAGAACAAAGTGCAACCACTTCTGCACTGGATAGAAAAAAATGACCTTAAGGAAAAATTAATTAAAAAGGTATCTTGAAAGAGATGACAGCGAAAAAAAGAACAGAACAGAGTGAAGTAGTGAAGAGAAAGAGGGAGACAAAGTACATGTAAATGAAGTCTTTAATTAGCGCAAAGGATAGAGATATCTACAGAAAAAGAAGAAAAAAGCATATGGATGAAATATCAGAGACACTCATTTATGTAGGTCCCTTCAGGCTCAGGTTTTTATGCCTCTTTTTCACTACTGACATTTTAAAGTTGAACACAGTTCTCCCCTCTTGGTTGTTCTGGCCATTTTTTTCCCCCTGTGACTATGTATATCATTGCTCCAGTAACACAGAATGATGTAATACACATTTTCCACGTTTATATTTATAGCTTTGCTCATTTTTTATCATTGTTTTCAACTGACACTGATTCCCTTGTTAAAACCATCTTTTTATCTGTACTGACTGCGGGTTTCTGGATGACAACTTCTTTTTCATCTGGGGAATTTTTTTTTGGTAGAACTGTTGGCACCCAGTCACTGTGCATTTGCTCTGCAGTCCTCAAGCACCACTTACCATGCATACCTCCCAAGGAATGACACATCTTTCTAAGGAAAGAGCAGTGGTGAAAACTTACTCAGGCTACATTTGCCATGAGTTTGTTCATGGACAGTGTGTTTTATGAATGCTGTTGCAGTTTATTTTTCACACAGATGACTCCTATGAATTAGCTTTTGTCAGACAAACACGGAGTCATCAGTTCCTATTGCAGTTCCTGACACTAGCACAATCTGTGGGTTTGAACTCTTCATTAAAGAAATTGGATTGTAAAATACATCTGTCTCAGAAACAGGTTTAGTTAATGGTGGTAAAAACCACTGAAAATCTGTAAGCCCTGATAACTTGTTTTTTGCTGTTTTGAAAAGCTTGACATGCTGTTTTGTAATGTAACCTCCTCCAATCCCCTGTTCTTGTTAGGGAAGCTAATGTAATGAGGGAGGCAGAAAGGTGGATAATAGTCTCGCTTTCAGCACCTGGATGGCAGCATGGATTTGAGCGTAGTTTTAAAAGGGGACCACAAGATTGCTGTATGATTGCATGCTATGCTTTTGCAGGCTCTGAATGAATTTGGTGTGCACTATGAAAAATTTCTAAAATAAACTTTGCATGGAAGGGGTATAATGAAGGGACCATTTGTTCCATCTCATTAAACCAAATGGTAAACTTGGGATCATAACTGTCTGAATTTTATATGTTGTAACTGAAGGGATGACCCCAGAATGGGCACGTGCACTGGAACAAACTTCTGTCTAGCTAGCACAAGAGCAAATGGCAGTGGAGATGTGGTAGTCCAGACGTCAGCACAAAATGGGTCCTGGAAATTTTGTCCAGCTCACAGCAAAGCCCATGTCACCTTGTCTTCACCACATGGGTGATTACACATGGGGGAGAAGCTGTAACTGGCCGTAAATAGGAGATAGGATGTCTGAGTGGCCTGACCACTGTGCATTTTCCCCTCACCCTCAGCAGAAATGAAATAATCTTTGAGGAACAACTGAGGGAACTGGGGTTGTTTAGCCTGGAGAAGAGGAGGCTGAGGGGAGACCTTATCACTCTCTACAGCTACCTGAAGGGAGGTTGTAGAGAGGTGGGGGCTGACCTCTTCTCCCTGGTGAAAAGTGATAGGACAAGAGGAAATGGATTCAAGTTATGTCAGGGGAGGTTTAGATTGGATATTAGGAAACATTTCTTCACTGAAAGGGTTATTAAACATTGGAATAGGCTGCCCAGGGAGGTGGTAGATTCGCCATCCCTGGAGGTGTTTAAAAAAAGGGTAGATGTGGTACTTAGGGACATGATTTAGAGGTGGTTTTGTCAGGGTAAGTTGATGGTTGGACCTGATGATCTTAAAGATCCCTTCCAACCTCAGCAATTCTATGATTCTACGATTCTATGACACTAACCCAAATGGCACGTCACGCAGAGCAGGTCCTGCTTCTGCCTGGGCACTCTGCCTCTGAACGTACGATGGAAAGAAACAGCCAAGACTTGGATTTTTGAGGGCATGTGAGAAACTGGGCACCCACCTTCCATCATGTTTTAACAAAAATGAGGCACCTTAGACTTCAGTTGTGAGAAGTACTGAGCTTATGCCAATTCCATGCCATTCCTTCACTCAGGGCAGAAGGTTCTGCTCGCTTGGCAGGGTCACTCAGGATCTCCCATAGGAAGACCTCGGCTGTAAGAAAGACCTTCTGTCACTGCCAGAAACCCTCACACTGCTTTTTTATGTGATGCTGCTGGAGTTTTTTTCCATACAGGCTCAATACCTAAGCTACAGCCCCCAAACCAAGAAGAAGGAACCCCTGGACTGCAGTGAGATGTGGACAAAGCTTGAAAGAAATGATGTGTCCTGAATGAAAGAAAAGGACCATGGAGATAGAGAACAAATGCACAGGAAAGGAAGAGCTCCAGCCAGCCAGCTCACAGTTCATGTTTTGAAGTATTATCAGCTAAAAGAAAAGACGGAGAACGCAATCTTCCATCAAAGTTCTCCTGCAGAAACATGGTTTCAGGCCTCCTCATCAAACCACAGTAGATTAGATTGTTGGCATGTTTGAACAGATATAATTTCTTTCTCTACTAGTAGACTTGCTCTGTATGGGACTGGTAAGAGAGGGAAATACAGTAGGTGGGAAAGAACGAGTGTGTTAAAACCTGTAGCAGATAGATGCTCTTTCTGTTCAGAGTTTAGCTACTGACTGTATTAGGTACTGTTTGATTTGAAAAGAAATATAGAATTGCTTATCACCACCACAGGTAAGACGACACGTGAAAGCTACTTGAAAACTGTGAAGGTCTGTAAAGGTAGTTGTGCATGTCACATGGACAACACCCTTATATGGCTGTGTATATCCCATCAAGTTAAAGGAATAACTGTTTTCCTGATTCCCTTCTTCTAACTGTGTAATTATACTTCTGTATAAAGGGGACGGTAGGTAAAGGGAAAAAGAAGTGTGGGTTTTTTTTACATACACACATACATATATATGTGTGTGTGTATGTGTATATATACACATAAAGAATTCTACTACAATAAAGTCAGCTTGGCCAAACTGTTTGTCTGCCTCTGGGAGATTTTGTATTAAGCCTTGTGCTCTTACCAGCCTCACAATGATCCCAGATAAGCAAACTGCACCTTTGTGAACAGAACAGAAGAAAATCTATTGTTCTGATGTTTATCTATTTGCATATTTGGAAAGAAGTGTGATCTCATTCTCCATTCATTGCCCTGCTTTATTCTTCAGTTTATCTCTGAATACATTTCCTTTGACCATCTCTCTGATGCAGATACTTAAAGTAATCTTAATGAGTGGAAACCCACTGGTTATTATTAAAGCTGTTTAAGCAATGTAAGGTTTCATTTTCTTGTGTAGGCTCCTCTTATTCTTAATTGTAATGATCTAATTCCCTAAAGTGTCTGTGCTTCCATTATTAACTCCTATTAATAACTTGTATTAATAATACACCACACAAGTCCCAGTCTGTGCTGAAACACTGCAAAACAAACCTCAGGCAGGGAGGAAACAGTCTTCATGTTTCGTTTTAAAAGGAAGCAGAAATATTCCACTTAAAAGTAAAGCCAAAGACAACATTGCACTGGATTCTCCATTATGCTGGTACCTTACTCTTCTTGTCCTACCAAAAAGCACTGAACGTGTCCTGAATAAACACTGGAGAGGTCTTAGCTTGAAAGTATGACATACTTGTGGCACGAATTGGGAGTTAAGGTCAGATTGCCCTTGTGCAGTGCAATGCCAAAGGTGGAACCCTGACTGTGGTATCTTTAGTTGCAAAAATTGTAATTCTTTCCTGAATTTCTCAGAGATCACTGCAGAGCAGAACAAACTCATAGAGATGCAGTCTATAAACAGCAATTACACCACAAGGGTCTGAAGCAAATTGTCACTGCCACGCTGTGGTAAACAGAAGCATTGGTGCAGTGAGAGGCATCATTGAGTTGGCACCCACCTCACGGCAGCTGATGTTCTAATAATAATATCTATTATTGCATATATGAACCCCACTATGGTGCCATCTATGTAGTCCTCATGCAGGGAGTGGAAAAGAGGGGAGGGGAAAGGGGAAAGAAGGAAGAAGCATGGAAGCAGCCACAAACTCATTGCCATCCAGCCATGCTTTAAGCCTCCACTCAGATGTACATGGCTGGGCAGAGAGGCTGGGCAGGGCTTGCACCACGGGCAGGGAAAGCGCAGCTGGGCTTTGTCCTGCTGCCCCCAGAGCTCCCCAGCCCCTCAGTGCAGCCCCGTCAGGGGTGGAGACTGGGGCAGGAAAGGCGGATTGAAGTCAAGTATCCAGGGGACAATAGTAGCAGGAGACCTGCGCTTAAATCCTCCTGGAGTGTGCAGGCTAAAACTTTTGCCTTACTAGGACACAAATAATTCTGTTTGCCATTGTTTCTAAAGTTAACGTTTTGCTCTTTTCCCCTGTAGTAATTTCCCAGTTCTAAATATGTAGGTTGACCCCTTCGGCATGTTGCCTTTTTTGTAGGGCACTTGGTAGTGCCTAATTTTCCCATACTTCTTGTAAAAACTGAAGTCTGCATCTTAATTAATTTTGAGCAGCACCTTCTAGACATCTGACCCTTTCAGCACTGCTGCCGGTCACGGTGGGCAGAGAGAAGCAGGGGCTGACCGCAAGCAGCGTTACTGTGGAGGAGCTGAGCCCCTGTGGTGTTGAGAGCTGAGGTGATGCCTTTCGCCCGGGAAGGGTCTCTCTGCCACGTCTCTGTAAGCCTGGCTGGACGTGTGCTGTGGGGTGCGTAATCAGTGCGGTGCCTCTGCTCCTTCTGGCAGCGCACAGCGAGGGCAGGGATGAGCAGAGTGCCGGAGCCTGTGCCTGGTGCAGAGATGATCCTCTTGGCTCTCCTGCTAAATATTTCATTTGAACCGAGTTCGGGGCTCAGTCAGGCTGGCTGCAGAACCCCTGAACACAGCCGGCAAGAGTGAGATGACAGGCTCAGCTCAGCTCAGCTCAGCTCAGCTCATCCCTCCCACACAAGCCATCGCTTGCTGCCCCAGCCTTTTGGGACTGCGTGCTAGGGAGCGCTTGCTAGCTTTAGTGGTGTCCCTGAATAAGGCATTTCCTTCTATTGTATCAGCTGTTGCTTCTCCTGCTAGGTCTTTTTCCCCTCCCCTACAGCTTTTCTAGCTTGCTTCCTCTTGTGGCTTTAATAAGAAATGAGGTTGAGGGAGGCAGAAGCAAGAATGATGGCACAGAAGGGATATCAGCCGTCTGAATTCTCCCTGTGTAGATAAGTACTTCTCAGTAGATATAGTAAAAAATGTTTGGTGGAAGCAGCTTTGCGTTAGATGGTATCAGCTTGTTATAACTGGGACATTTTGCAGGAAATATTGATTATAATGATATTTCATTTTGAACAAAATGGAAAGTAATGAACTGACCTCCTCACTTTCTGTAACACAATGTTTTCAAAAGATTGAAGCTGATCAGACTGGAGCCCCTTGGCTCAGTTTTGGAGCGACTTTCACTGCAAATTTTGCTTTTAAATGAAAAATTATAAATTACAAATGTCAAAATAGAGAGTAACATTTTAATTAAAAACGTCTGTAGGGCAAATTCTGAAAACAAACATTCTGTTCTGATCTAATATGGAAATATTCAAAATCCTGGGCTGTCTCTGACACAGAAATTCTGGCTCATGCATAGCTCTGATAATATCCAGAGCTCAAGTGTAGCATTGATCCTGGATTCTTTGACCAGTAAAACTGCTTTTGTGTGTGTGTATGTGTATGTGTGTTTTCTGCAGATGGCTTCCATCCCTCTTTATCATAGCAGTTCCCAATATCAGCCAAAAATATCTGCACAAAAGCCCCTGTTATGTCTCCGGGCTTGAATACTGGCCAATGTTACATATATGGAGAATAGTAACTCAGTATCTTCAGTGGCTATCTATCTCTTGCATTATACTGACATAGCCTGAGCTGGGTAAAATGCAGTGTGTAAACTGAAATTGAATGAGCCATAAAAACTTAAATTATTCATTTGGGAAGTGTGTTCTGAGTGTCACCAAAACCCTAGAGATCAGGGAAAAATAAATAAAAGCATTTTCCCTTTTGTTATTGGCTTGTATCTTTGCTTACTGAACCTTGTGCTGGGCAGCCAGAAAGGTCCTGCAAGGAGCAGAGGACTTGAAATTTCCATTTTGCTGTTGCCCTGTGGCAGTGTTCGTTATAGGTGAAGTACCTTTTATAAGCAGCCTCTGCAAAATTTGCAGCAGCTTGAAAGCTACGAGGCTTTGCCTCTCATTACTGAAGAAACAAAGCTTCCTTTTAGACTTTGCCACAACAATAGGGGTTCCAGATGCAGTTTTCTATCACGGACCAGCAACAACAAAGATATGTATTTTTTAGACGTAAGTGCCATTTTCCATTCCAATAACCCTGTGTAATTCTATGGCTCTACATGTTCCTTATTTTTAGGATTAATATATCTGATAAGAGGACTGTTTGTTCGGATCCCCTACAATGCAAGGGATAAAGGGTGCTGGGTTTTAGAATAAGATGTCAATTGAAGTACTTAGACTATGCAAAAGTATATGCATTAGTATTTTTTAAAAGTGGCTATCTAGTAGTCACCATTTACTTTTCATTGCCCGCAGTTCACAGAGTGGGAGAATATACAGCCTGAGAAAACAGAGCTGAAATCATCCGCTCATTATTCTATAGATTTTTACTGCTTTTCCTTACAACACAAACAGGTTTCCTGTGGCATATATCTCAACAGTCTCTGCTAAGCCATGCAGGATTTCTCCAGCCCAGTGCTGGGAGGTGGGCTGCTCACAGCGATAGTGCAGCCCGGTCAACACAAAGCTTCCCCCAGTGGCCGGATACCCTCGTGCCGCAGGATCTGGCTGTGTATGCGGATCCCCAGGCCTCCAAAGCTGTCCTTGCAGCACAAACAGGTTCTCCTGGCTGCAGCCCAGGCAGTGGGCTATGGCTAGCAAAAGGGCTGTCAGGGCTCCGTCATTGCATTGGTGCATTAGCAATGACTATAAATTAAAGCAAACTCTGTGGTGTTTGGAGCATGTGTGGGCCCCAGTTGGGAGATTCTCATCCCTCTCATTCAGCTAAGCCCAGGACATCCCTGGTCATGCAGAGTTTAAAGCATTTTCAGACTTCTGGGGTATGTTTGGAAGAGGACAGGCTCACATGCCTGAAGGCTTCAGACCAGCACAGAAGAGGGCAGTTTGGACCTGGCTGGGCGGGGGGAGATTTGGCGTTCAAAACGCATCCACAAGCCGCAGAGTGACCCCTTTTCCTCCGTCCAGATTACAAGGCTGCCACACTGGGAGTGCCACACTGAGGAGGGCACACAACCCTCGTCCCACCAGCTGGGAGCCCAGCAGGGGAGACCAAGCAGAGGAGGTGGCTTACCTTTGTGCTCCAGCACTGAGAGGGGGAGGCTGAAGCAGCAAGGCATGGGACGAGACAGGGTTGTCAGACACAGCGTTTCAAGCACAGTAGCGACAGGGAATTTTTCTCTGTCATGGGATCATGCGAGCAGCCCTGTTCCACCCACCTGTATCATTACCGAAACAATGGATGGCATATCTTGCCTGCTATTGTCTGGGTGGCAAATACACTTTAGGGAGGGAATGAAAGGTGGGTGTGAAAAAGCTTGACTGCTATAATTGTCTCCTATTAGCTTAAACATTTCTCCCTCTCTTCTGCACGTTGATCCAGCCTTAAGACAAGGGAGGGAGTAAGGAAGGTGTTATCTGGGGCTGGTTCACTTCCTTGTTTTGTGTTTTGTTTGTTGTTTTATTTTATTTTTTAAGCTGGAAATTAATATTTAGACTATCCAAAATTATGTGTAGTTTTAATGAAACAAAATCGTACAACCCTTTTCTCCTCCTTTTAATTTCAACCAGTTCCTAGGAAGCTCCCCTCAACAGGCTAAAGGCTTACATTTAAATGACATTTCCCTGTTCACAAAAGCAATGATTTCTTATGTGATCCATGTCACTGGGAAAAGTGACATAATTCTTGGGAGGGATAGGATCTTGTAGGTTAGGTTATGTGAGTCTTGAGTTACCACATGAATCTTATTATTCTGGGTAGGTTCCTCATCTTTTTTTTATATTTTCATCATATTCCGCTGAAGGCTTTGATGTACTTTCAGCAGCAGATTGAACTGTGACAGGCAAAGCAATTTTCATCTCTAGCTTCTGCCTTGCCCCTTTCTGGGAAACTTCTGTCCCTGCAGTATGGACTGTGGGGCCCCTCCTAAACCTGTGCAGTTAACAGCCAGACTTATTAAAGCAAATCTTAATCCATTTCGATTCATGACAAGGTACCATCCTGCAAAATGTGTTGGCCAAGAGGTGACTCGAAAGCCACTCAGCCACGTCAGCTACAGGGGCAGCATCTTTCAGGAGATGACAGAGTGGACAATAAGGGAGTAGACATCACTTCAGCAGCAGGATTTTAATCTGACAGTAAATGTGTGGGAAGATCCTTAAAGCCTCCCAAGGAACAAAAGTTATAGGACAGCAAAATATTTGTATACTTGATCCCCCATAATTGTAATGTTTCATTCCCCTTGAGCCTGCACAAGTTCGTGATCTAATGACAAGGACGGTGTTGAAAGCTTAAGCCACCTTCAGCTCTTTCTTGAATTTTCCAACAGCATTCCTGTATGAAATCCGAAGGAGGCATAGAAGTATCATCTGTCATATTCAGCTGCTGTGAAATTGTGTGACATTAAAGCACAGGGAGGAAAACAAAATCTTGAAAGCTGATAATCCCTGCACTACGTTGGCTACAGAAAAGCCAGGTTAATCCCAAAATATTGATGCTGTTTCTGGTGCTGACATACCATCTGCTCTTCTTCATGCTAAATGCGACCGGATATGAACTTTAAAGCCCTTCTTGTAGGTGACACTTATTTGTGTCTTCAGACATTCTACCTTCATGTAAACATGCTTTTCCTTTCCCTTGTAGAAACCCATTTGCTTTAGTGATGTTGTAATTAACACATGGCAGCAGACACCAGGGGTTGGCCTGGGATTTTTACATTCTTTCTGGAAGGGTTTTGGTAGACCCTGGTGCCTAGTTCTCAGGTGCAGCAGTATGCTCTCCTGCTGTTTTGGCAGTCTGTTTGCCTTGTTCCCAAGTGGTAGACAAAGCAAGCAAGGCTTAATTTTGGCAGCTATGAATAGGAAGTAGAGAAAAATTTTTGCTGAAAACTGGCTAATGTGCTTAGAGAAGCTGGCCCAGGAACTGTTGAGTAAATCCCCAACAGTGAGTTGCCTTTTACAGAAAGAAGTTGTATGAGGATAGTACAGTGACATTTCGAACAAAAGCTATTATTAAATTAGCAAGCAACCCATGAATTCCTGTTTCCGTAGTAGGACACATTTTGAATGCAGCTGCCTGACCAAACTCAAATGGAATTAAAAATAAAAAATTCTTTTGGCTTTAAGGAAAAAAAAATTACTTTCTGAGAGCCGTGCTACACCTTGCTTTAGGAAACATCTTATTTTTGAAGTTTTTGATAGAAATAAAACAATTTATTTAAACTCCTTCTAGCAACCCACAACACAATTTTCCTTTCGCATTACAAGTGTTTATGGCAAACACATCATCCAGGATTTTTCTGTGTATGGGACATGAATACAGCTTCCTTAACTAATAGGATTGCCTGTTTTATGCTAGATACACATTTAACACATACATTTGTAATACAATTATTGATGCAATGGATTAAATATGGGAACTATAAAACCATACAAGAAATTAATTCCCAGTTCCTGATAAGGCTAGAAGGATTCATGTCCACTAGGAGGAACTGGTACAACAATTAGAAAATGTAAACTGTGTCAGTATTTCTTGCTTTATCAACATTATGGGAATAGGACTGTATGCCAAAAATAGACCTGGTTTGGAGCTGTATTAAACCACACTGTTTAAAATAAACATCCATACAAGTGCGCGCAGAAATGATGTTAGACGAAGGGTATTATGATTTCAGAGTCAGTTTACCAAAAACCCAGGAAATCTCGGAATTCAAATCATGTAGGAGATAAATCCGTCCCCTCCATTGTGTCTATTTATTATGACATAGTTGTTAATGACACAGTCACATATAGATTTTTTTCCAAAGGACCATACCTCATTCATCACGCAGGACGGATGCTGCTCACTTAATCAGCAGTTATTCAATCTCTTGTTTACTCCTTATTATAAGATGAGAGGCCCCAAGCCTTATTTACTGCACACTATTCAAATCCTTCTCTAAAGACAGAATTTTCAGTTGCCTCCTGGGCTTTTCTATTGAGATCATCCCTGCGGTATCTGAGCACTTTGCAATGAATGCTTTTATTTATACAACACCCTTGTGAGAATAAGGGATATTATTAGCCCTATTTTACAGATTCACAGACAAAATTTTGGTTTTCCAGTCTGAGGCACCTACGGCCAGATTTTTCCAGTGTGCTCAGCTTTATCTGTTTAAAGCAGAGTTCAGGTCCTATTGAGCTCAGTTGCAGCTGCAATACTCAGCATTTCAGCAAATCAGGCCCCAGGGTATGAAGTCAGATATCCAGAAAATAAAATATGCAGAATTACTTTCTGCTTAGAGAGAGTTTGCTTTTTGCTGTTTCCGACTTCTTGTCCGATCCATTCCTTCTCTCTGACCCCCTCTCCCATCTCTGACTGCTGCCCCATCTCCTCCTGTCAAGCCTGGTGAGGGGAACAAGGGCCAGGAACAGCCATGAGATGGCTGGGCAATGCAAAAAGGCACTAGGCAGAGGCTGTGCAGAAGGAAGGGGCTCAAAAGAGGGATTTAGAAACTTTGTCTGGGCAGGTAGGCATGGTGTTAAGAAAGCCAAATCTCAGCTGGAGTTGATACATGTGAGGGATGTCAAGGAAAACAAGAGGAGCTTCTGTTCTACGTTAGCCGTAAAAGGCTGAACAAGAAAAATGTGAGACCATTGCTGAATGGAGCAGGTGATTTAGTGAAAGCGGCCAGAGACTAGCCTGGATATAAGGGAAAAATATTTCCCAGTCAGAACAGTCAGGCCCTGGAGCTCGTTACTGAGAGAGGCTGAGGGGGCTCCATCCTTGGAGGTTTTCAAGGAGGTTAACTGGATAAAGCCCTGATAAGCTTTGTCTGACTTCTTGACTGACCCTGCTTGCAACAGGAGGTTGGACTAGGGAACTCTCTAGGTGTCTTTACCACTGAATTATCCTCTGGTCCTTCAGTTTAATCTTGACTCTGCTTTATAAGCGTGTTTTTCCCAAACGGCAACTCATCTAAGATTTATTTGGCTGTGGTCTTTTTGACATTTGAGCTACACTGCTTTCTCAGAAATTTAATTGCAAGAAACCCACCTCAGTCCCGGGCTGGCTGATGTGCAGTAGGGCAGGCATCTGAGAAACGAAGTGCTGAAAATTGGGCATTTACTTAAATTTTCCCTGCACATATGAACTGAGAGATTCCAACAGGTGACAATGAGGTAAAATTTGGGAGTTTTATTCATGAGGAGAGGAAGAGGTGCATTCCTGATATGAGGACCACAGTTTCTTTGAAATACGAGGATGCTGGTGCTCTTCAAAGTGAGGCTTTGAAAAAGCGCCAAAAAAATGAAAGGGAAAAAAGTGAAAATACCGTGTTTTCCCTTAACTTCATTCTCAGGTAAAGAGTAATTCTATTTCCCCGAAATAAAGAAAACCACTAACCACCACCACCAACAAAAGATGAACAATGTTTACTTCCACCTAAATAGTTGTAGTGTTACAAAGCTGTAAGCAATGCAGGTACAGACTAGTGTGGAGAAGAGTCTTAGAATAGTTCATGATCTCCAAACTACCTAGAACAAGGGGCTTTCTAGAAATGCCTCTGTGTGTGTTACCTTCCCATGATAAAGATACAGCAAGTAGGAAACGAACTGCCAGAAAAGAATGACAAATCTATACTGGCCTCAGCTGTGGTTCTCTTGGGTGCACAGACTGAAGCATGTCCCTCCTCTCACTCAATAAACTTCTGCATAGTCTCTTTTTGTGTGCAATACCGTGGATCACATGAAAATAAGAAAAGTCCTCAAGAGCTTTTCCATCTATAAATGGATTTCAGAAATTTCAAAGGGCATTGCCAATGAAGATGTAGTTTCAAGGTTGCAAAATACAAAAACATTGTATATATGTAAAGTTGTACCCTCTCTATTTGTTGTTCATTTTCTTTCAACCAATAGATTAGTTTTCAGCTTCTGTGAGGGCAGAGAACATATTATTTCTGTATAAGAGCAATTTACCTCAGTTATGTATACATATACATATAGACACACGCACACAAACACACATAAAGAAGTGGCTTGAACTAAACTAAGAGAAGCCACATCTGACCTGAGAAAAGGAATACACACGCGCATACAGATTTGCATCATTAACTAAGTCAATTTCAAACCCTGGAAGGCTTTGCATCCTTCCCTAGATGCAGTGATATAAATATTATTTCCTTAGTTGCATGGTTATTGAGGCCAACACTGAAATTCATATTAGGCAGTACCTCACTTCCAAAGTGGAGGTCTCTGCAGAACCAGTGTCAGCACTGGAAAGCTGAAATCCTGCCGTAGTGGTAGGAACCTGTACACCCTCTCTGTATCCCCCTTCTAGCAGGAAACACCCTTAACATTAAAAATTCTTTGCACAAGCAAATGGGGTGCAACACTCTCAGAGGGTTCATGAGTGTGAATCCAACGAGATTGTTGGGATCTAGCTGGGGCTACTAAACCTCAGCTGCTCAGCAAACCACCAAAGCAATCAAATTGTGGGCAATACAATCTTCTCCAACAGCCTGAGGTTTTAACGTTTTCATCTCTGGTCACAATGAGCAGTGTTGGTACCCTTTCAAGCCCCATGCTGCCCACAGGTAATAACCCAGGAAACCATTTTGCCCCCTTCTCAGCCTGATTCCCAATTTCATGGTGAGCCATGCCCTGCAGCATGACTGAAGTTCAATCAGGAAGTGAATGAAAGCATAGATGGCACAGCAGGCTTAATCCCTGTAACTTTAATTTCCTTCACCTTTACAGACTGGCAAAAGGAAGAGGTAACTTTATTCTTTTTTTTTTTTTTTTTTTTTAAGGGAATGAATCCCGTGGCTGTAGGGGATGGGCTTCATTGAAGTAACTTTCTATTTACTATCTAAAAAAGAAAGCTTTAGGTTTATTGGAACCATTCAGTGAAAAAGCACAGAAAAAGCAGGTCATCCTCCTATCTCTCATTTCCTCTGCTTCTTTCCTACCCCTTCATACAGTTTGAGGGGGACTTTTTGACATCTGCTCTTCAATTTGGGGCTGTTCTTGGCACTAATTTTTAGTTTCACTGGGAGCATTTGAACTCTTGAATAGCGCTTCTCTTATCATCACCACACCAAGTAGTTATTGCTACAAAAGAGGTGAGAGAGAGAGAGAGGCGGCTGATACTTCCCAGCTGAGGCAACTGCTGCTACTAACTGCTTTTCTTACAGAACAGTGAGTCATGCATTAGAGTCGAAACAAGATTTATTTATCTGAGTTAGAAGAAATAAATAAAAATTGAGAACAAACAAGCAGTAGTCATTGACAGTCAGTCAGTACCTAATGAGTCATATTCTTAGGTTAGCAGAGATTCGTATGTTTACTGAGTAATTTTTTAAGTGCAGTTGCTCTTAGAGACTTCTGTGCTGCTGCTAATTCTGCAATTATAACCATCTCTATCTTGTAACCCTCTTTGCTTCCTGCTTAGTAATTTTGCTTCTTTAGAGAAAAACAAAACAAACAACCAAACCTCTTTTTATAACAAGAAGAAAGTGCCATGTGCATAGTGAGAGTACCTCACTGACGTGTGGCTTCCTAAAGCTGTGGCCTCAAAGCCAGCTGATGATTTTGGGTGGGACACACTTATGGTTTGGCAGACCTTGCTGGTGACCCGGTACTGACACTTTTTCTGATTTTCAGTTGCCAAAGTGCACTAGAAAGATGAAAGCGTTTATCAAATAATTCTTTGGTACAACTTTGCTGTGCTGTGTCACTCCACTTGGCCCAAGGCTGTTATACCAGGGACAGGGCTGGTGTGGTATGTCACTGTGAAGATGAAGGTGCTGGAAAGTCGTCTGGCTCTGTGTTCCAATAAAGCCTGCGTTGGGGAAGAAAAAGGAAAAAACCCTGGTTAGGAAGCTGCTGTTTCTTTAAATGAGAGAGAGAAAGTTGACAAAAGGTTTTAGGCAGGGGTTGTGCAGTGAAGAGAAGAAAGATTCATGGTGGTTCTCAGTGGTAATCTTGTTCTCTTTTTTCTAACAAACTCTTTTGTTCGATTCAGAAGAAAAGATGAATAAAAAGGGGCAGGATGGAAGTATAGAAAGCAATGAATGCTAGAGAAAAGGTAAATCAGTTATGCCTACTTACTGTAGTAAAAACATGTAAGATAATAGGATAGTGGGAATGTGTCTGTCAAAGCAAAGGAACCAGGGAGAAAGGGCAAATACAAGTGAGAGTTACCTATTTTCTGAGTTCAATGTCCACAACAGGCATTCATCAACAAGCCTAGGCTGTTATTTTTAAGGTCTGCAATACAGTTGTTGCATTTCATGTTGATGCCAGGGCAGAGGTGACTGGGATTTGTAAAGGGACAAAAGTGCACCAGCTCAAAGTGACAAATCAGTTGTCCAGATCCATTCAAAGCCCATAAATGCTACAAAGGCAAAGAAGATATGAGTGACATCTTTGTAACCTGGTAATCCAAGGCCCTTCCACTGGTTCTTGCAATGCACAGGGAAGCCCCTGGGCCTTGGCTTTGAGAGAAGTGTGTGCTTCAAGGGGGGCTGCTGTGGAAGCTGGAAACCCACTCTGCAGTCAGCAATCATAGTGGTCCCCATGAAAGGCTATTCTTGGACAGGGAAGAAAAAGGTGCCTAACCACACAAGAAGGAGGAAAGGAATCTGAGCGTCGAGACTGCTTGCTTGGGCTTGGGGTCTATCTCCATGCTACCTAAAGTGTCAATATAGCTCTCATGGGGTGCAGCCCACAGCTTCGCCAAAGTGCATGTGCAGCTTGATGACAGCAGCTGACGAAGTGCAAAGGGCTGTTGAGGGTTACTGTTTCTGCAGACACTTTGTCTGAAGGAAAGTGAGTGAGATGTTGCCCAGAGGGCCTAAAGGGAGTGGAAGTTTATAGAGGTGACATTTCAGTTTATGGGAAAGATAAGGAAGGACATCATGTAATCACTTCTGGACATTATCTTACAGGCTCCTGGACTCCAACTGAACATAGAAGAACGTACACTGTTAGAAGTATGGCTGGGGCATTTAAGGTGTATCACTGAGGAACATGGGTGGGGAGCAGACCAGCACAAGCACTGTTTTTTGAAAACCTTGACCCAAGCTTATAGGTTGTTCTTGAAATGGACACACAGAGATGTGAAAGAGCATAGAAATGATGCTACTTGGGAGCTTTCACTGGAATAAGTTACAATCAGTATCACCCTGTTGTAAGACAATCTCCTCTTCTTTTGGTTCAACCCCCTTCTGTTTTTTGCAAATCATCAGAGGGCCGTGGAATTACTGTGGTGCAAAGTTATTTACTTCAAGATTTCTGGTAGGCTGTAGTGAATTATAGTTACTGAACAAGCTTTTATCTAAGGTTCCTGCAACTGAGCAATTAACTTTCTGACTCTTACACTAAAGCAATTCATGTAAACAGATTGTGGTTATGAAGCAAAACACTTAACAAGTAATAAATTGTGAATCAATTGTTGATTTTTCCTTTTTTTGTCTCTTTTCTGAACAAAACATACATTTTCTGCCTGTAGTGGGGTGTTTTTTTCTAAAACATTCAAATGTCTTTGGGATATAGAAGAATCCCCAGAAAGACGGAAAACCCCTGGCAGTTTACCATGTAGGGTGAGAGGATTCCTCTAAGGAACAGGCATTTGGGGAATTGTTACAAACCAGACTCCATCAGTTATGATGGAGTGTGAATTTATAAATTAATAAGCAGGGAAAGATTACCTTGCATTTACCATGAATAAGAAAATGTGGTTGTGCAGCTAATGTGGGGTAGGTCAGGGTATATAAATTAGTCTCCTTTCTTACCCTTCCTAATTGTGTGAACAACCAAGCCTACAGGATAAGTAATGCGGCTCCTCTGCATGATGATACTTCCACTCCTTTGTCCTTGCTTTGCAGAGCTCAACAACATTGCCACATAAATTATCATCAATATCATGGAAGCTCACCCTATTTGAATAGGTGGGACATCTTCAGATTCTCTGCATATTCAGGTCTTGTTTAACGTAGACTTCTTTGGCTCCCAGTTGTAAGACGTATCTAGATGGTAACATTTGGAGAATAGTGATATGCTTATCTATTTCTTTTAAGACTAGTCCTTGCACCTTCACTGGAAGATATTGCACTATGAAGATTATGGAGCAGAACATGACAAGAAAGGACTTCTCTGACTCCTTCAACTGCTTAATAATTAACTACATGACCTCTGCTTAGAAGTAAAGCCAAGCTAATTAATGCATACTTCGATAGATTATATTGCCTATAATATGACTATGATGTACAATGTAAATTTAGGAAATATGAAGACTGAGTGTGGATAAAATGTTCCATGTGCACTCTGACAAGGATTATAAAAGCGCTTCTTTGCAAATGTCTTCTCTCATTCATTTTATGGCACTTTGCATCACTATGTAATTATGTATAATTGCTTGAAAAAACACTTAGGCTTCTGGCCCCTTGGGGTGCAACTTAGACAGAGAGAGACAAAAAAGGGTCAGTGTTTGAGTAAGGAATCAAGTTTTCTGCACTAGTACAGCATGTTCCCTGGAAGTGGAAATATTTCTGCAACACCTCCCGCAGGAGGGCTCATCCTAGTGGTCTACATCCTACGTAGTTTTAATCCAAACTTGAAACATTTTCTGCCACCTACTGCTTTTGAATCATCGTTCTCTTGTTAGCTGAAAAAAAAATATGTTTCTGATCAATTAAAACTCAGAAATGTCTTCTGAGGAGTTTCTGAAAGTGATTTTTAAAAAATCTTCACAATGTCCAAGCAAGTCGAAGAGTGTGGTTATCTCAATTTTCAAGGTAGATATATGGAGGAAAAAGTGGAGTTCAGCTCCTCTGGATGCAGGGTTGTAACAGGACTGAGTACGGTCTGGTGTTCTTGAATCCTACTGTGGTGAGTTAGACAGACAGACGTGCTTAACCTCTCTTGCAGGCTTATACATTGTCTTAATGGCAGGTTGGGCTTTTTCGCTTTACGTACACTTACATGTACAGAATTGATTTTCTGTGATGGTCAGCTGGAGCCTTTCAGCAATTAACTGAAAGGTTAGTGTAGGAAGAGAAGATAGAGTCCTTCTTTATGAATCCTTTCACAGGTATGGACTATCTCATTAGTTAACTTTGTTATTTGACAGTTGTGGAAAGTGTCATGAGATCTGAATAACTGCAATTACTGCTCACTTTGTTCTCTGTGCCTTGACTCAAATGCCTTTAGGTATTTTGCAAAATCCTAAGATAAAGACTGATATGCAAACAACATCCCTGAGATAAATGGCAATAAATGTTCTGTGTGACATACTTTACTTGTGAGATGCTCAGATAGCACAGTGATTGGTGCTTGGTTAGACAGGTGGGGTTTTATTATTTTTCTGTCATCCTTGTAAGCTGGATCTTATATTTTGAAAACTGATTTGACATCTGGTGGGACTGCTCAAACTGGTGGCTTGAGAGAGATTACACTATTCCCGTGTCACAAAGGCACACAAAATGCAGAAGAGCAGTGGGGGCTAAACTGCACTTGCCACGAGGAATGGGAAATAGCACACAAAGTCTAGACCAGATATGGGCTAAAAAATGTCCTGTCTGGGGGAATGAGTAGTTAAAGCTGTCTGTTTCCGGGCTGCAGGACACACCAGCTGGTGGCGGTCAGAGCTATGTGTCAGCCTGTGGCTTTTGCCTTCATCATCAGTAGGTGCCTCTGGGTCTGCGGCCCTGCAGCTTTACAGTGCTGGCGATGACCCTGAGGCTGTGCAAAGGAACCATCCTGGCAACTGCAGAAAGGGAAGGGGGGAAATCAACACTGACACAGTCAAGCCTGACGTCTGGCCAAGTTGTGTATCTGCAGTCCCAAATTAGAGCACTCCATGCAAATATGGAAACTGTTTCAAGGCCAAATTTTGCTTGCTGGTATTACTCACGAGCATGCTGTTCAAGTCAGCATTGTGGTGAGAGTTAGCTGGATCTCAGATCTAACTTCTTTGCTTTTCTTCATTCAGCTTTGGAAGGCATCTCTAAAAGTGATGTTTCTGTTGTGAATTTGGGTTTGCCTTTTGAGTGACATACCAAAATGACAAAACCACCTCTTAAGTTGTTCCTGGTTAATGCTTGCTTTTCTTTCTAGCTTAGCAATAACCCCATATTCATCCCCCTTTTTCCTTTCCCTGTCCCCAAAGAAGAGTAGCCTCTAACTCTGTGGTTGCAAATCCCAATCTGAAATCTGTGACAAGATCCTTTCTCCACCAGGCAGCGGCTGGCCCTTGTCTGTTGTAATTCAGACCTATAGGAGAAGCTCCATGTTGCATGATTTGAAGCAGCAAATTTTCTTTCATCCACAAGATTTAATAGCGTGAAGATATCCATATTAAGCCAGCAGTAATAAAAATGTTGGAGCCATCATTCAAGTACATCAGTAGAAAAAAGACGACTAGGGAAAATGTGGGCCCACTGCTGAATGAGGTAGGTGCTCTGGTGATGGAGAATGCAGAGAAGGCAGAGTTACTGAATGCCTTCTTTGCTTCAGTCTTTACTGCTAAGGCTGGCCCTCAGGAACTCCAGACCCTGGAGGTAAGAGCGAGGGACTGGAGTAAGGAAGACTTTCCCTTGACCAAGGAGGATCAGGTCAGAGATCATGTAGGCAAACTTGGCACCCACAGATCCATGGACCTTGATAGGATGCACCCACAAGTGCTGAAGGAGCTGGCAGATGTTACTGAAAAGCTGATCTCCATCATCTTTGAAAGGTCATGGAGAACAGGAGAAGTGCCTGAGGACTCGAGGAAAGCTAATGTCACACCAGTCTTCAAAAAGGGCAAGAAGGATGACCCGGGAAACTACAGGCTGGTCAGCCTCACCTCCATCCCTGGAAAGGTGATGGAACAGCTCATCCTGGATGTCATCTCTAAGCATGTAGAGGAAAAGAAGGTTACCGGGCATAGTCAACATGGATTAGCCAAGGGGAAATCATGTTTGACCAATGTGACAGCCTTCTACGGTAGAATGGCTGGCTGGGTGGATGAGGGGAGAGCAGTGGATGTTGTCTACCTTGACTTCAGCAAGGCTTTCGACACTGTCTCCCACATCATCCTCACAGGCAAGCTTAGGAAGTGTGGGTTAGATGAGTGGACAGTGAGGTGGATTGACAACTGGCTGAATGGCAAAATTTAGAGGGTTGTGATCAGCAGTGCTGAGTCTAATTGGAGGCCTGTAACTAGCAGTGTTCCTCAGGGATCAGTACTGGGTCCAGTCTTGTTCAATATATTCATCAACGACCCGGATGAGGGGACAGAGTGTACCCTCAGCAAGTTTGTGATGATACAAAACTGGGAGGAGTGGCTGACACCAGAAGGCTGTGCCACTGTTCAGCAAGACCTGGACAGGCTGGAGAGTTGGGCAGAGAGGAACCTAATGAAATTCAACAAGGGCAAATATAGGGTCCCGCACCTAGGGAGGAATCACCCCATGTACCAGTACAGGTTACGGACTGACCTTCTGGAAAGCAGCTCTGCAGAGAAAGACCTGGGAGTCCTGGTGGACAACAGGGTGACCATGAGCCAACAATGTGCCCTTGTGGCCAAGATCACCAATGATCTCCTGGGGTGCATAAAAAACAGTGTGGCCAACAGGTTGAGGGAGGTCATCCTCCCCCTCTACTCGGCCCTGGTGAGGCCACATCTGGAGTACTGTGTCCAGTTCTGGGCGCCCCAGTTCAAGAAAGACAGGGAACTACTGGAGAGAGTCCAGCAGAGGGCTACGAAGATGATCAAGGGACTGGAGCATCTCTCTTATGAAGAAAGCCTGAGAGACCTGGGTCTCTTTAGCCTGGAGAAGAGAAGACTGAGAGGGCATCTCATCAATGCTTATTAATATCTAAAGTGCAGGTGTCAAGAGGATGGGGCCAGACTCTTTTCAGTGGTGCCCAGCAGCAGGACAAGGGGCAACGGGCACAAACTGCAATGCAGGAAATTCTATCTGAACGTGAAGAAAAACTTCTTTTCTTTGAGGGTGACAGAGCTCTGGAAGAGGCTGCCCAGAGAGGTTGTGAAGTCTCCTTCTCTGGAGATATTCAAAACCTGCCTGGCTGCGTTCTCATCCAACCTGCTCTAGATGAATCTGCTTTGGCAGGGACACTGGACTGGATGATCTTCGAAGGTCCCTTCCAACCCCTAATGTTCTGTGATTCTGTGATTCTGTGGTCATCTGTTTTGATTTTGGTAAAACATTCAGTGGTCTCAACCTAGATGTGAGGTCTACGTCTCAAGTTCTAAAATCACAACTGGATGTTAGAACTATGGTGTAAGTACTTTTGTCTTTTTCTTTTTAATTTGCTGTAAAATTAAAAAAATAGTTTTGTTGAACAGAAATACTTTCATAGTTTCAATGAGCCAACCCCCCTTTTTTTTTCATATCAGCCTACAATGTTTAATTCAAGCAGAGTGACACATTTTGAAAGGTCACACCACTGAATTTCAGGCAGCTGAGAGCTGTCTAATTTAGTTGGCCTGTCTACAGAGGCCTTCTGAACAATCAATGGAGGCAGAGAGGGTTTTGCAGGGGCATCTGAAATTTGAGTCATCTCCGGAACGACTTGTCTTTCTGGGTTAGCTGTGTTGAAGCTTATCAACACTCAGTGCTGGGCAGTACTGGAGTACCCCAAATTCGTCTAACCCAAACCATGCTTGACTTTTTTTTCATCCTTTTCTAACATTTTTGTCATAGAGAAAATCAAATTGTCGTAGTTCAAAAATACTGTTATATAATATTTCAATATTTCTGCATTGTCCTCTTCCCTCTATTCTTCTGGTTAAAATGATTTGCTGCATTTGACGAAATTTGTGAAGGGCTTTTTGTTGCCTTGGAACGGTGTTTTCTAGCAAAGCTTTTCTGCTGGAACAGCATTCAAGGTTAAAGCCAGTTATAGATTAAACTGGATAGCTTCTGTTTTTCCCGTAGTCTTTGGACAAACACAAATTCCAGTCTCCCAGGCTGTTCACTTGGCATCTTTCACCAGTGTGTAATTCAGAGAGCATATGAATAACATTTCAAATAAACAGAGGACTATCTTCCCACTTTTAGGATGCTGACTTCACCTTCCTCAATCTCCTTCTGCCGATCTCCTCTGGGGGAAGAGCGTTGAGTATACTAATGACAAAATGGCAAATGTGCAAACTCCCTCAAGGAGCACTTAAAAAGCTGCTTCATCACAGCAGTGTGACATGGACATGAATAGAGGATTGTTCTCTTACTTCAGATTCCAAGCAGCCACTGACTTTATTGCATATTTTCACCTATGTGAGTTACAAATTAGTGACAAATATGTTTGAAAGCTAGTCATTACCTCAATCAGTCAATTATTCAAAAGATGTATCAGTGTGATTAGTTGTCCTCAGTTAATTATAGGAACAATAATTAGCTAATAAGGGAGTCCCATCATTCATATAATACGGATTTTCATTGTTTTAGAGACAATAATTTTAAAAAGTCCCTTGAATCTATATATTGAGAAAACACCCAAGATAACTTTCAAGATAACTTCGTCAAGTTTCAGGAAGTGCTTTGCTCTCTTTTAGCTCTTTTGGCCAAACTTATACTTCTGCCATCTTCTCAGCACTGGGTTCTGTTGAAAATTAATGAATGTATCTTCAAATGTAGCCTTAGTAGTGAATTGCCTTGAGAAGGTTGAGTGTCACACAGGTGATTAGACAACTTGCTGCTTTTAATTACTTCACCCCTGGACAAATCTAAACTGATGCCAAACACTGGCAAAGAAAGATGGGTATGTCACAGACATTATATCTTGTTCCTATAAAGACACAATTTGCTCTGAATTTACAGATGCAAGGTTTCATACTTGTCCCTAAAATTAGCACCCGAAGGAGAATGCGTGGTGCAGGCATTTTGTTTAAACAAGATTCTGCCTGTTTGTTCCTTATATTTGCACTTCCTTCTCAAGACCTTCAGCCCCAAGTTGTCAAGCCTTTATAGCTCAGTCACATACCCAAGTTCTAAAAATGAAGAGAAAAGGCCCTTATCCTCATGGTAAATAGGAACCTAACTCACCGTGACACCCCAAGATGCATTTGTGAGTCCAGCCCAGTGCATCTGGTTTACCCCCACAGGGTCAAGATAAGGACAATAATCCAGCATCTGGTGCTGAAGCCACTAGACATGCTTTGTATGACCAGGGTGCATAAAACAAGCCTGAAAGAAGCTAAGAGTTTTCCAGCAGCTAAGAAGGTGACTGTAAGACTAAGAGTATAGGTTAAACAGAGCAGTTCTACATTTTCCCATCTCCATAGGCCATACTTGCCTGACTTTGGCTAGCTGGCACAGGCAGCTAAACCACCAAAAGCCTAATCCCACAAAACCACACAAGGTGAGGGGAGCATGGCCCTCCAAGGATATAGGGAGTGGAGCAATGGGATCATTGCTTTCATCTGCTGTGAACTGCTACTTCTGCTTGCCCGTATTGTCCATCTGAACCATAAGTGCAGGCTATTTCACCTCTATAGAGTGGCTGAAAACTCAATCCACTCCAAGTAAAATACTGATCTCAGAGTGTAATACACTCCTCCTACTACTTACCTCTAGTTTGTAATCCAAAGGGACCCTGGGGAGCTGTCTTTGCAGCCATCTGCAGACTTTTCCTAACTCCCCTACCTGGTGAATGCCCTAAATGTTTTTATCATGTGCTAGAGAAACTTTTAGAAGACTCTCCCTTCTCCCCAGCTCTCCTGATATTTTAAAAACCATATGGTTATCTAAAGCTTTTGGTTTTAATCTTTTTCATTTCACCTCTATCTTTACTCTGAAAGTCTCTCTTGATTCCTGATCCAATTTTAGCTGCCTTGGGCAACAATTGCATTAACATGTCACTAATACACCCCATTTATTTATTTAAAATATTTAAAAAAAAAAGATTGATAAAGCCCAGTAGTTAGATCTCAGTGGACTACAATCACCTTTAATTTAGCATACTCTAGAGGTCAAAGCAATAGAATAGAAGCCAGGAAAACCTGTCTGACAAAAATTCCTTCAGAAAACCATGTAAGCTCTGCATCACGGCTTCTTTATATTCACATGCACGATTTATACCTGACAAGGTGTTGTAAGACGTCTATATATGGTATACATTATTTTGCAGCTCTCCATTTCCTTATCATAGCTCCTAAATACCAGTTACATGACTTGGACTCACAGTTTTGGCGAGCTCCCTTGCACGCTTTCCAAACAAAACCACCCTTCATTATCTGTTTTTCTTTCTTTGTTGTACTTAATAAATAAAAAAGGTTAGAGGAAAACAAAAATCCTGTTCTATTGAGCTTATGGTACTTAGTCCCATTAATGCTTTAATCATCAAAAACATAGTTTATATATAGTTTTCAGACTGATTTTAAAGAGGTCTTCTCCAAATAGTGAGAGGAATAAAAGCCCTCGACGATTTAAACCAATGTTCTTCAATGGATAGAACAAAGCATGGCATTACACTGGTTTGTTTGCAAAAATGTGTAAAGCTCTGCAAGTTTCATTTGCGTACAACACCGCAGAAAGGTGAAGATTTTAGGACTGATTTATCTAAGCATTTCTGATTATTTTGTCTGGATGTTTTCAAAATGTCTAGCCAAATCACACCACCTCTCATTTCTCATTATTGCTATTGTTTCTTTGCAAGACAGCTGCAGACCCCCTTCTCGTATCCTGTATTGAAAAAGATCCCACTCTCCCTGGTGCAACTTCACTTGGTTACCTGATAGCTATTTTCTCCTTTCCCTGTCCCTGCTGTCTTCCCTGTCTCTTCCTTCTAGTTCCACCCAGACAACTTCCAACTCATTCCTCGGGCTTTTTCTTCTCTCTGTTGTGAAATTTTGTCTCCTTCTTTCCTCTATCTTTTTTTTTTTTTTTAATTTTCTGTTTCACATGGCAGGCGTGGAAGGAGGCTGATAGGTGGTATTAGTCCAGGGAGGTGTTACTGCTGCTGAAGAGAGAAGGCAAAATAAGTTTCACTGCTCAAGAGAGGGACTGAGATGTTGTGACTGGCTACATCACCATCTCTGGTACTTGGCAGATGGAGGGATGAAGAACAAGACGATAAACTGTGGCAGCTACAACAACTATGGAAAAAGATACATCAATAGGAGGGAAAAGGACTAAATTAATTCTTCTGGAAGATGATGCACTGGGGATATGGACAAATTGGGGTAGTTACAACCAAATACACCCCTATTGTCATTCTATTTTTTACAGCACTTCAGGAATAAAGAGGTTCTTGCTGTACCTGCAGTGGTGAGACTCAACAGCTTCTTTGTGGCTTCACAAAAGTCCCTTTTGTCAGGTCAAATATGCCATCGCACTCCTTTCTGCTGTCACACTCCTGAGGCAAGAGTAAATCATCTTTGAGTAAACTCAAAGGTCAGTCAATGCACTTGCTGCATTTGCTAGACATGTGGCCAGGGTGTGTGCCTGTGCATGACCAAGCATCTCCACCTGCCTCACTTGCCCTTCCTGTGGTGCAGCAGGATGGACATCGGACACCTGGGGCACCCCAACACCCTTCCACAGAGGCCAAACATCATCTGCTGAAAAGGCACATGGGTTTTCTAGGGAAACCTGAAGACGAAGTAGTGTGTCTTGGGCATGCATTCACGTTGCTGCAGCCCTGGGCAGTGTGGACATAGACCTTTTCACCAGTGCAGAACACAGGCAAGGAGCTATGGATGTTCTGCAGGACAACAGAAGCCCACAGGTGTTTTAAGAAACCAACCCAATAATCTTTGAAACCTTGAAACCTCTCATTTGGGCATCCTTGATTGTAGAAGACATCCAGTTTCTCCAGGACTGGAAGGGTAGTCAGTTGTCACCTGTCTATCCCTAGAAAGGCCTGAACCACTGAATCGTTTAGTCTCTGAGATTTGAAGTCTGTGCTGGAAGAACATGCCCAGCCTTGGCATAAGGGGAAGTCCAAGGAAAATACACTGTGAGAGGGAATTGCCAGTGCTGACAGAGGGCCAAGGGGTGAGGAGGGGAACAGACAGAGCACTTCAGTGAGGAAATGCTCAGACTTGTAGTGATAGTGATTCAGTGGGATTTGAAATGACAACATATTCTGAGCTCCCTGAGCATTTCTCTTGCATGGACACTGTGACCTGACACGGGCTGGTCCTACTTACTAATCTTGCTGTTCTTTGCTCAGTACTTGAAAACTTTACAAATGTATGACTGAATGAATGTTTCGTTTCTTTTTTTTGGAAAGGCATACCTTCTTATGGTGGAAAACAGAAGCAATGCAAATGTTATTGGATCGATCTGTTTCAATTACTTTGTGTAATCTTGGATTTAATCTCATTGATAAGAACTGAGAGATATTCTCAATTACTTTTCCTTTTTCTTTCTTCCTATGCTCAGTTTTGTCATAACAGACACTGGAAAGCACTAAGTTTGCCCCTTTCTCCCAACAACTATAGCAAAAAACCTTAAGTTATTTTAAATGCATTTGTTACATTTTATCAGGAGCACCTCTTCTCCTCTCTGGATGCATATACAGTTACATACAAAACCTCATGCAGTCAGTATGGACTAGACTGGCAACATAATATTCCTGTGTAAAAGATTCCCTAAAAATCCAGTCCTTCTTGGACATTAGAACAGGCTCTCCAATAAAGAGAAAAGAAAATAAAGAAACTGTGTGACATAAGGAACTGAACAAACAAAAACTCTGGCATGCTAAAAGACGGAGGAGTGAGGAAAAAACAAGTCAAAGACCTCTCTCTTGAAATCCCCCCTAATTGGCAAATCTCTTCTGCATCACCATGGTACTACAACACCACAGGGAGACAGATGCTCCCTGAAGCAGTCAGCATCCAAACAATTCAGTGTATTTCAGGTCAAAGGAAAAAACCTAAATTATGCTAGCAAACTACCCAAACCCCAGAACATTTCATGGTAAGCACATGTCATCTACTTCCTCTTAGAAGCACTCACTATTGAACAGGCAGGAAAAAGAGGGAATTTTTAGCATTTTTCAGGGAAGAACTGTATAAAATGTAGAAGATAATCAACTCACAGGCTTGGCCTGAAAGAGAATTTTGCTCTGACACAGACAACGTACTGTAAGTGCTCTCGGTCCTTGCTGGCTGTGACCTGCTGGATAGCAAAGGAGTAGTGCTCCTCCACATCATTACGGTACGCACTTGCACAGCAAAGGACCGGCTAGGTCCCTCAGCTGAAGGGTCTGGGACAACCATTGCTATTTAGTTCCTGGTTTCCAGCATTTCCTCAGTACACGGCAAAGCAAATGCGTGCTTTTTCAAACGGAGGACATTTCCTATGTTAAAGCTTGTCTAGAAGAATTTCAGCAAGCTTGGTGAGTGCAAGGCACCTTTGGAGCCCATTCAGCAGCATTCATGTGTTTCTCCATGCTATTTAATTTACTGCTGTTATCTAAATGTTTTAATCATCCTGGAAATATTTCTGTGTGTTGATAAATTTTGGGAGTTGTAATAATTAATGCCTGCTGGATAAAAGGTGTGTCTATAAAGTGCTATATGTTTTTGTGTAGGTAGCTGCATATAGATACAACCACAGGCATTCAATAATCATAAAAAAAGTACGAATGCTGAACTCAGACCCAATGTGCCTATTGATTAAAATGTCAATAACAACTATGTATTGTAAAAATCAGGGGCATATTACAAGATTATATACAGAGCACACAAGGAAATGACTTGCTTAGATTATGTTATTATCCCTGATGAAAGCAGTTCATGTAATTGTTCTGTCAAGTAAGTTTTTTTACATCGCAAGTTAGAAAAATGTGGGGAAACCTGTTAACCCCACTTGTCTGACCTGTTCCTGTCAGAACTATCTTTAGTTGGAGCTTTGGAAGCAACAAACCGCGTAAAGTTTACACCCCCTTTCTAACATTATTATCCCCCCTGCTGTTTTAATTTATGTGTTTAATTTTGGTTTGCTGGGTGCAATATGGCTAATTGCTTGAGAACTGTGCAACCTTACAAGTGAAATTTTGCTTTTATAATTTGTAGCACATCAAGTGTAATAATGTACATTTAATTTCTAAAAAAGATAATTATGCTAATAGAATTATTTGAATAAAAATTCACACTTTATGCAGGATAATGTCCTCTACCTCTTAATTTATACTAATGTAGGTCTGTAAGGAATTTTTAATAAGTTTCTTCAACCCAGGGCCAGGAAAGGCTAGACAGGAGCAAAGGACTGACAAGTCTTAAATGGGACAAAAAGGCATCAGAGGGCTTTGTAGCAAAAGCTGTCAGAAGTGATGCAGGTATTGGATTTGGATAGGTGCTAGAAGAGGCAGCAGCCAGCCCCGGTCATGCGGGAGGATGTGGTCTTGCTATGTTTAGCTTACAGAAGTAAAATAAGGAAGGAAAAAAAGACACTGCAGGTGAGCAACTGTATTACACATAAGCAGGGCTTGCAAGATGCAAGCCTTCATGCAACAGCCCGTCACCTCCCCAAAATGTGTGGCACCTAAGCAGGGCCAGCACCGTGTGAGACTGACCCTCAGCGAACCGGCATCCAAAGGAGCAGGGCACCTGGCCCCTTCCAGCAGCCTGGAGAGGCTGCAGCTGGGTGGAACAAGCAACAGCAGGAGAGGAACAACACTTCCCTCAGCCCCAGGGAAACACAATTTATTTTTAAGGCCATTCATTAGGCACCAGTTAGGCGTGAGGGCTTGGAATTGGCTTGAGAGAGATAAGGCACCACGCGTACTGCTCTCTGATGCCCAGACAGCCTCCTTGTCAGGCAAACTCTGTTTCAGCATTTAAGCAGTGTCCACAGGAGTGTTTCTGACTGATAATGGAGCTTTTAGAGCTGGGAGGGGGTGTACGGAGGCCAGGCTACCTAGGGGGCTGCCAAGCTGTAGCCCAGCACCATCCAGTGTCTCATCTCACCGTGATGCACATTCAGGCCATTCCATGGCCTCTGCATGCAGTAGAAGTACCCCGAGAGGTGCCTCAGGACCTTTGCTTTTCAAGGATGGGCACTACCTTAATTTTCCTGGAGGTGTTAGGATTCTTGCTGCATTGGGCAACTCTCTGCTTGCAACTGGGAAAGCCGTGCCTTCAGCTAACCCTCTTTGCATTCAGTTTATAGGATCCCTATGCAAATGTGGTCTTGAAGCAGTGTAGCACTGTTTTCTGTGTTTCATTTTGCAAGAAATCAATTATCAGTGTGGCCAGGTGTAAAAATGTGTGTGATCCCCCTCGCTTCCCAGAGTAAATTTCCATCCCCTGACTTCTGCAGGCATTGCTGGGTGAAAGGCTGACCACTGGCATTAAAACACACTGAAAACTTGTGCAGCAGTATACAGTTATTGCTTTTTAAATTGCACTGTTGGGGGTTTCCTATGTTGATTATTGCATTTGTAGTAATTCCCTAGCCTTGGAATGCGGAAACTATTGCAAATCCTTTGTGAACTGCTTAAACAGGGAAGTATGATAAATGAAAGTTTCTAAAGGTGGTGACTTTCATATAGATTAATATAAAACACCATGATTAATACCCAGACTGTCAGTTCATATTTTCTCCCTTAATTATTTCAGGACTTTTTTTATATGCCATAAGTATATTTATAGGTGATAAAAGAGCAGGATTGGCAGCCTAAGAGCTTGAAAAACTATTTATCCATGGAAAGGGTGTAGTTATGAGCAGCAGGTTTTGCAAAACTCCTCTGTGTTTCTTCCCTTTACCAATGTGCTTGTCTTCCTTTTCCCTCCACACTAAGTTAATCATCCACAGGGATGGTTATTTCAAGGTCACAAATAAGGAGTCACTTTTTGCAGTGTCTCTTTTTTTCTAGAAAAGAGGGGGGACTGAGGTCAAGCCTATTCATTTCACAAACACTGGCCAACATTAATATCTGAATACTTTCTTGATTTCCTCTTTTAGGTACGGGAAATAGCTTTAATATCTTGGATACCACAATGTGGTAGCTATTGCTTTTTAATGTTGATTCCTTACAGGCCATCAATCCCTAACTAGTGTTACTACTAGTGAAATTGAGATGGTTTCAAACTGAGATTTATAGGTAAAAGATTCCCTGTCTTATGACTAATTCCTCGAATTGTATGGTTCCACTTCATTTTTTAAATTCATTGGGCCATCGACCACCACTGATTTTTAGGTAGTACTCTTCACTGATTTGATTGGGGAGTACTTAAAAACATTATTGGACTATATGGCCTCAGACTTTTATGGAGTTGAGTTACTTAATGATGTCAGAACATATTTTTTTTGAGACTTGCTCTTTTTTTGGTTTTGTTTTCCTTTGATAGTTTTAAATAAAAAGTGCCTTATAACTGAGGAAGAGAGAACAAGTTTGTATGAAATAAAAATGGCTGTGGATCTTCACTGAAAACACATATCAAGGCTATTTTTACTTTCATTGCTGAGTTTTGCAGAATAAACAGATTACAATAAACAGAATACAGAGAGGTGATAGCATTATTATTATTATTTATACAGCACCATAAATGTGCATTCTGCTTAACAGACAAATAAAAGACATCTCAGGAGATCACTTCAAGTTCAACTTCAGCATAAAGTACAACTTTCTCCTGAATATTTCCTTTTTTCACAGTTGCAAAGAACAAATGTTTCAGACTTGAGTGCATTAAACTGAGGAACTGAAATCCTTATCTTGGCTCAAAAAGAAAGTGATTTGATCACACTGCTTAAATGTATAGGCCAAAATTCACTGTCTGATAAAAATCCTCCCAACTGCAGTGGAGGCCAGAGCTGACCCAACATTCCCATCAAAGCTGCTGGAGAGCAGGAGTGCCCTGAACTTTTGAAAATTAAGAAGATTTTTTATGTTCTTAAAGCTGATGCCTCACTGTAGGTCATAACACTTCACAAAAATTGGTGCAACATATCAAACTCTGCATTAAGCACAGCACTCACTTTCAACCAAACCCAGAATCTTTTAAAAATTTTTATTTTTTAATTTTTTAAAGAGCATAAACACTGCAGTAGCCCAGGTCTAGTGAAGTTCTGCGAGGAAGAAAAATCTTGGAGATAGATTGAATTGATTTAGAAACCCCAGTTGGAGCACTGATCTGAGTGATGAAAGACAATTATGTAGGCCTGTCTCCCAAGGTGTTGAGAAGATGTATGCACACTGCTGTTGCCCATAGACATGAGCTGCAAGCCACAGAATGGCAGGGGAGAGCCCATTCCAGGGGAAGATATTATTCCAAATAGAGAATTTCAAAGGAAATTCACTGAAAATATTAAACAAGTAACACAAAAAAATTAATTCAAAATAATGTTTTCAAAATACTAATTAAAATAGGTGCCTATCTTGTATAATGTTTACATATTTCAGAGGCAGGAAATAAAGTCTGTCCAGAAACATTTGTAAATTGCAAGACAATAAGAAACATTGGCAGGTGTTGAGTCTGTTAGGTATAAATCGCGGCCAAACTTCAGATGTTAAGTCAGGAAGGAGCATGGATTTCAGCGTATCTGCAGCTCAGATCTTTGGCAGGATGCAAAGTCTTTTTGTGCCAGAGAGACACCTCCTCAGAGAAAAGTCTTTCTTTTATAACTTATTAGTTAATGTAAAACCACATTAATACAAATGTGGCAAGTAAATATATCTTCATTTAATATCTGGGAAATCTGGGTTAGTACTTCTAGATAGCCTTTTTCAATACTTGTAGGAATTCACTTGACCAAAAGAAATACCTTCCATGCCCTTTCCATAGCCAATGGGAAGAAATAGTCAGCTTTATAGTTTATCTCATCTTGAAGTCAAAATCTGATCAAATTAATTGTGCGCTGAGAGTGTCTATTTCTCTCCACTGTGCATGTAAGGTCTAGCTTAGATGCAGACATTGGCACCAAAGATGGTTAATGCACAACCGAGGAGGATCCCCTGCTTTGTGCCTGTGGAAAGATGTCTCCCTTGTGCTGCTGTTGGAGCACTGAACACTCACTGCAGCAACAAGCAATGAGAAATAGTGCCCCAATAAGAATAACATCCTAATCATTCAGCTTTTCATCCTTACACAAAGATAGACCCAAGTCAAAACATTTCCCCTGAATACAAATACTCATAGCAGGTCCCCAGAGCCACACTTCTGTAGTCCGTGTTTACTCACATAGATGTCACAGGAATACTGAGGCAGACTGCACGGATTTTTGTAGCTCCCCTAAACATGAAATGATGCTATTCTTTCTGATCTTCACTGTCAATTAGCTAAGGACTTCTGAAATCCCAGCTAAGCAGTAATGGGGGATAGACTTCCATATATTCTATATCTGTGCTGGAGAACAGGAGCACTGCATTTTTCTGTGCAAGAGTTTGTTTTGAACATATACACCACCCATGTTCTGAACTCTCCGTAAACTGAAGGAGTAAACAGAGGGTGCTCCGTTATGGCGCTGCAAAAATCTTCCAGAAACCTCTGCTTGTTTGTAAGTCATGAGCAAAAATTGATTTGTGAAGTCCTTGTTGAATGCTTCATTGTCAGTAGGGGAATTTATTTTTTAAGAAACAGAAGAAATAAGGGCAAAAGTCATATAATTATTAGTTCCAACCAAATAAGACCTTGCACGCTTTCAAGTATGTATGAATGGTAACAAAGATGTTCTAGCACTGCATTATATTCTCCAGTTGTAAAATTTAGTAGACTGGAAATGTGCATCATTCCAGATCTGTACAGATGATAGAGCCTTTGGTTCTCAAATGTTTATCCATAACAATTTGGACCACTTTAGAGTTTGGGAATTCGTCCTTTTCTATTGATTTGACCCAGGGGTTAGGAAATGACCCTATTGGAAAAAACTCTTGACTCCTGTGGATTCAGTAGCACTTTCGTAGTCAGACATGGCTGAAGTGGGATTTCCCTGATTGTCTGAAACAACTTGAAGCAAATAGCATCAGCCTAATAGAAAGTTTTATAAAACTAAGGAGAAAAATTCTCTTCCAGGGTTTAGAGAGCACTGAAGACAATTCTGTTGAATTGGAGCCCACCTTCTGACATACTTTACAGTCCTTCCCAGTGTGATAATTGGTTTCAAATGCCACCTGAAAACACTGTGGGAATGGCATCCAAAAAACTGGGGGAATCTGGTATACCTGGCTGACATTTATTATTACAATCCAGTTTTTGAGCAAATGCTTTTGGTCACAGTCCTTTTTTCTGACCTTAAAAATAAGATTAGGAAGATTATAAAGCAATTCCAATCAGGGAAATAAAAATTGACCCAGATGTTTTGTTTTAAAATTCTCAATCAACACATAGCCTCTAAATCGACAAACAACCCCTAAAGCTGTTTGAAAGCCGAATACAAAATTTCTGTTTAATGCTAAAGGAAATTCCTCTGTTGTCTATGGAAAGGGGTTCAGTTAGTGTCTCAAGTTCTGTTCCAGACAGTTTTAAAGCTGACTATTTTAAATCTGCTTTACCTTGATAATCCTTCCCAAGAGTATTCAGGGAGGAGTCTGGGCGCTCTGAGGATTCAGATAAAAAGAAGTCTCCAAAGTGGTCTTAGTGCTAACTTCACCTGCCTCTGGCCCTTATCCAGCAAAGCACTTAAATCTGTTCTTCGCTTTGAAATTGGCTTGGCGATGTCAACAGGACTTCTCATGTATCTGCAGTCAAATACCAGGACAAATGATTATTTAGAACTAACCCCTCTGCATCAAGGCTTGAAGTACTCACAGCAGTCACTGTAAGGGAGGACCTTGTTTTATGTGTCTGGTGATCACGTTAACAAGTTACTTTTCCCTTTCAACAAATACCCTGCCATTTGGCTTGCTGCACAGTGCTCTGGTTCAGGCTCGAAAGTTTCTCTGGCCCAAACTCTTCCCTCTCAATCTTGCATTTGAACAGCCCCACTCAACACAATCAAGTACCTTCTTGGTACCCACACAAATTCATGGCAAAAGCCTGTGCCCATTGCTGGGGAGAGCTGACCCTCAGTAAAGCCAGCACAGCTTGTAGTAATTAAAGAACAACTCGCCTTCGCTAGCTTTGCACTTCGACTTCTTCTAGAAATCCTTTTCTCCTTAATAGAGAAATGTCTACATGATGAAACAAAGCACGGTCTTCTGGTGACCCTTGTTTGAGTAGAGATCTGATAACTGTCTTGCAAGCTGAGGAACCACCTTTCCTTTTTTTTTTCCTTAGAACTTTGTAAAAGCTAATTGGAAAGCAATCACAGCCCAGCACTTAATAGACTTTCACATTTCAATAGCAAACATTTTTTTTCTGTGTTCAAGAGGCTCATCCTGGGCAATTTGCTCTCTTTCATTGAAGGTGGGTAGTTTGATCTTGGTTAGAAAGGCGGCTACAGTATATCACTTTTATTACCTACTTTATATGAGAATAAATGTTTTATAAAAGTTCTGAAAGTAATTTCTTATGTCAGGGAGGGTGAAACTTAGTTCTAGTACTAAAGATCCTTTAATTAGTTTTCCCTGAGTCTGTTTTCTCAGTTGTCTCACTACAACGGGATCAGTTTTATTACCCTGAAGAAATAATTTGCTCTTATTAAGACCAAGTACTCTGTTCTATAATTTAATATGTTACATTCATCTTTAATGTTAAAGGCCTGAGCCAAAGTTCATGGAAATCAATGGAAAGTCTGCTAGGGACACCAAAAGGTTTTGGATCCTTTTAAGGGAATTTTAGTCTGAAGAAGCATCTACAATGCAGTTATTACGTGCAGCATATCTAACCTGGATATTACTAGAGGTGCAACTATGGTAGCACAGGGCTCTGTGTGGGGCCAAATAGTAAGTATTTATGCAACTCCTTGAGCAGGTGGGGCTTTTTTTGGTCTGAGCTGAGTTTTATGCTGCCATGGTTACATTACTAGAAATACCTGCCCTAGTTAGCTTAAATTTAGCTTATGTATGGTTACACAAGTTGAAGTCACTCCAGTACAGACATATTTACTTTCCCTAGAGGTTTCTGGTGTTATAGTGATATGATTTCATCCCTTAAATCAGAGATATATCTCTGTCTGGTTTTGCTTCATCACTGGCTGGATCATGCTCCTGCTCGTCAGCAGTCATCCGTAACAGACAGTCTTCTCTAGCAGTATTGTCATTTTCAGTTACAATCTATTTTCTTCTTTCATTACTTGAAAAGGTTTTGATACTCCTCCTTTTCTGATAGGTAAATTTTTTCCTAGCCACCTGTGTTTCCCTGGTGGATCTGCTAATAGCAATAAATTAATCCCTAGATGCATTATAGCATGGTTGAGCACCATTATATTGACAAGTGAGCCAGAAAAACCCTTCTACCTCAGTTCCTTAGTGACTGAATAAAAAAAGCCATCCTAGAACTACATTGATATTAGGCAGCATAAAAATTGTGTTATGTGATGGAAGCATTATCTTCCTCCAAGTGACAGCAAAGCCTAAAGCTTAACAAATGTGTTTTAGAAGTGTCCAGTATGCTTGCTTATCAGTCTGAGAGTCTATTGGAATTTCAGAAAAACAATTAAAATCCTACAATAAACACCAATACTCATTTAACAAGAAAGTCCCTTATTAGGTTCATTGATATTCAACAAGAGAAAATCTGATGTCTGGAAGCAATCTTTTGTACTGAAGTATAGTCTGGTTTTGTTACGGTCTTGTATGTCCAGTTGAAAATCCACCACCATATCCTAATGTGTCATTATGGGCCAGATTCAAAGCTGGTTCAGACCAAGAATGGGTTGCCTGATACTTTCAGGCTCCTTTGCCTTGTAGCAGATGGAGCTAAAATCTTTATCTCTCTAGCCCGTCTGTAATACTCATTTTTTCAAATGTAATGAAGATTCCTTAAGGCAGGCAATTTTTTGTCTTTGTTTTCTGTTGCTTTAATTTTTATTTCCCTTTTTATAAGTTTGTGAGAATTTAGGGTAGAGTTAAATAATTTCTTCTAAGTTTCTTCAAAAACATGACAGCCATAAATTTTTAAGGAAAGCCCCGAATCAAGTGAGCAAGGCGTAGAGTGCTCTGGCTGCAACAACAGGCATCATGAACCCTGCAATTAATTTTCAAGTCATGGTACTGGAACCCTTCCACCTTCTGTGTCCTCAATTCATGGACTTCTTGAGAAGTATTACTACAACTTCTAAATGGAAATAAAAATGAGGGAACAAATTGAGCAGTTATTAAGAATGGAGCTATTTTCCTGATGAAACATGACTCATACTGACAATGGAGATTCAAAGTACTCTGCAGATTTAATAGTCATAAGTAATATTTCACTAGTGATAAGTGATGCTTAAGAAAGATAAATCTTGAAAGGGAAGAAATTCTGCCTGAGTTTGTTCAGACAATTTTGTATTTTTGTTCTTGAATACCTTTATTGCTACGCCTATAAGGAACCAATGCCTTGGCTTTAGAGACAGCTGAACTTAATTTCTAAGCCGAACACATGCACGTCCATATATATTGGAGTTTTATTCCATGCCCCTCGTACCTTTAATTTTTTACTTCAGCACAAAGGCTATTTCTATTGATATGCATGAACTGGTTAAGTGAATAACCCTGATACAACCAATTAATAATGTATATTCTCACTTATCTTAAAGGGTTAATGAAGGCAACTGTTGGCAGGCAGATTTATAAAATTCAAAATACCTAGTACAAAAGCATGAGCTCAGAAGCCAAAGGAGGCACAGACAGACTTCATGCCTTATTGCCTTTTCTTCTTTGGGAGGTTCAGAAATATAATGACTCAAAAAAAGCCCTTGTCATGAACGTGTGTAGGTGGAGACAGGACTTATTATGTATTAATTATAATCTACCACAAACCCATCAGAATGTTATTGCTGGACCAAAATAAAATACCTCTTTATTGTAATCTTGATGGTATATCAAGCTATCATAGTTCCTTCTGTGTACATAAGAATGAGTGTATTATAGCATAGCTGTATTAAAGTAGCTTGTGCAAAACTTCTCCGCTTTTTCTGTGAGTTTTAAAAGCTAATATCAGTGTTGATGTAATATAAAAGAAAGATTTTGTTCTTACACTTTTTTAAATGTGAAGAGCATGTTTGATATTCTTCATACAATACTGGTTTTTAATGAGGTTAAAGGCTGCACAAGGTGTCTGTTTCTTGACTGACAGAAAGCCAGAAGGAGAAATTAGTAATGGGAAAGAACATTATTTGCTTCACTCAGCATGATCTTTTTGTCTTTAAATCTGAACCTTTTATTATTTTCATCCCTGCTCTACTGAAATCTGGAGGCAGGGGATACTCGTAGCTGGATATACCTCCAAGAACACCCAAGTGTACTAAAAAGCCTTATGTGTGAGCTCCTGGCATGATTCTCTAAATCCTTAAGCTAATCTATTGTCCACCTCCTTTATACCCAATGCTCTGTTCTTCTTTTTCTCTGTTTTCAAGCTGGACAATTCTATTTTCTGCTTCACCAAAATGAGAGTCAAAAGCCTTTGATTTATATCGTCAGTTCTCTCATTTACAGATAGTACCATTACAGAGATTGTTGACTATCCATTCTGCTTTCAGGTAAAGTTAAAAGTGCTCTGAATCTTGGCAGCTGTGTAGCAGCAGTGGTCTCGGGAGAGCTGCAAGAATGAGTCATGTGTCCTCCAGTGGCAAGTGGGGAGGAATTCGTATTCTCAGGCTGTAAGAAGTGGTTTTCTCCTCTATTATTTCAAAAACAAGAGTTATTCCTAGGTATTCTAGTCAACTAAATTGATCAGCGAAGCCACGAGTTTTAGGTCAAGAAGAAAGGAAATATGTTTTGCAGCTCAACCAAATACATCACATCCTTTCCAATATGAGGACAGCCACACTTCTGTCAGTGTTTCCCAAAGACTGTTTCTCTTCCTTTCACCTCCAGGGCCTGCTTGAAGAAGTTGCTGTTAACTGGGGTGCCCAGAAGAAAGTGGGCTTATGCATTCCTTGGCCAGCCACATTATTTCAGCCTGTGGTCCCCAGAACTGTAAAGTGCAAGATGCCCTTTGACAGCAAGTATTTATGCAGTGAGTATAATTGTACAAGTTTCTTATTGCAAAGCCGAGAGCCTTTGGTGGACGAGACTTTACTAGCAGTGGGCAGCGGAGTATTTGCAGTAAGGGAGGCGTGACGTCATGTATACTGGGAGAAAATTTCAGCGAGATGCCCAAATCCTACTGAAAGTTGATAGGAGTTAGGCACTTAACAGACCCTTTCTGCCTCTGCATGACTTGTCCTGAGACAGAGATGTATTACTCATGCAGGATTCAGTGCTTCTAAGGTGGGTTTTTTTTTCTGTTAAGAATGAAAGAAAGAAAGAAAAGAATAAACTCAACAGCATTAGTTTCTACTGAGTTTATAAATGTAAAAGCCAGAAGGGGTCAGGTTCCCAGTCTATATTTTTTTCCTAGCTAGACTCTTAAATATACTTAGCTATACTCAGAATATAAACTACAACAGAGAAGATCAAGGGGTTTTATTTCCCTTTTCTGACAACCCCTAATTTAAATTCATTGCACTAATGCATTAAAAAAAATTAACGTCCCTGTATTTAAAAGGGTTAAAAAAAGTAGTAAAAGTGGCTATGCTTTACTGATAATGCTAGCATTTAACAATCCCACGTGAGTGCTGATATTAATGCTATGTTGAGGTATATGGTGAGAAGGAAAGCAAAGTTTTTACTGCTTTTGTGTTTCTCAGATTTTTCTTACAATTAACAGTCAGCCAAGCTGGGAATAAGATGGCAATGCTGCATTCCTTTATGTCCTGCCAGCTGTATGGCACCTCAGGTTAATGCAGCCTACCTCCAGCGCACTGAATATATCAGCCCATTTTAGACGCAGCTGCCAGAACTAGCGTCAGGAAGCCAAGTGGAAGACCAGGCATAGGGGTACTTTTAGGCTGGCAGTCAGAGAAAAAGCTCTTTCTGAAGATTTTTTTTGGGAGGGAAATTTATTTTGTAACATCACTGGAGGGCAACAGGAAGGGTCAGAAGTAAAATGAGATAGCAATTTGTTGACAATATGGGGAAAATGCTGCCAGTGGACTTTGAAGTGGGAAACATTTCTTAAAAGCAGACCAGATGGAAGTTGATCATTTTGATGCTTGCAGGACACAAAATAGACAGATTGTCAATTACCTAAAAGACTGCACAATTTGTCAGATATGAGTTGGACAAAAAGCAAGAGAGAAGTTAATGGTATAGGGAGTTCAATGAACAAGTTAGCCTCGCTGCATCAAAATCTCTAGCAAAAGATATTACTTTCAAGCATATTTTTAACCCCAGATAAAATATTTCAGTTAGAAGTGATGGGTTTTCTTGGTCGTGTTTTTAAGCTGGATTTCCCAAGGAAATGTTGTTTAAGCAATAAGAGAGTACACCTATCTTTTGGTCTCTTGCCTCAACTTTTAAATCAACTGGTGACTTTTGACAAAGGGACAGGGATCACTCACTTCCTACACAATTAGTGCATATAGACAGTTTGATAGACAAAAAAAACCCCTGCTAATGTCTTCTTGTTACAAGTATGAGCACAAACCGTATCAAGCAGCAGTGAATACGTACTGGTGCAGTTTACACTGAGAAACAAAGCCAGAGAAAGGCAGGTTTTCTTCTTTGTGCTGCTCACGCAGTGGTTTTATTTTTCCACAATCTACTAAATTCAATAGCCAGTAGATGCAAAAAGACTGTCACATTTACAAGAGGACGTACATTAACAAACTAATTTGTTTTTATTATTATTATTTCCTATTTAAAATGTTTAAAAACATACTATGGTACAGATTTCCATAGGCATCCAGGCAGCTAAGGAAGAAAGGGGCTGATCCATTTTCTACTGAAGTCAACCACGGCATTTTCCTTGCCTCAAATACGGTACTACATTAGGCCATCGTGAATGATATTATACGGGAAGTACATGACAGGTGAGCTTGTAATGTTGGAGATGAGCCATCAAAAACCTGACTTTATGCAGTTTTGACCAAAAAGATCAGGCCAGGTATCTCAGAACAGCCTAACAGATAAGCAACAGGGACAGGAAGCTTATACGTTCATGTATACACACATGGATGGATAGTAGGAAGAAATACATACTGAGGGAAAAAAGGGGAATTATTTTGTTATGTCTGACAGTCACACAATTATGGATACATAAACAAGCAAGCTAAGATATTAGTCAAAGATAGATATAAAAAAGGACACCAATCTGACCTAGACTCAATACACACGTGGGCACGTGCATGTGTGTGTGTGTGTAATACACTCAAGAAGTGCCAGATTGGTGTTAAACTGTAGGCCAGTTGCTTATAGCTTAGAAAACACTTAGAATAACATCAACAAGAAGCCTGCAGGATTATCCATATACGCACAATCCTTGGGGCATCACAAACATCTTTGCATACAGCAAGACCAGCTGGCAGAAAGGAAGAATCATTTTCTCTAATATTTGAACTTATTAGTTATAAAGAAGCCTGACTAGAAATGTAAGGCATGACTGTGTACAAGGGGAGGCAGAAGTCAAATAAATGCTGCATATTCTGAATTACACAGGAAACACCCCTCCAGAGGACACCATTCACAAGCTTCAGGGACAGTGCTGATTAAAATGAAAGAAGAAAACACAAAGACAGAAGCAGTAGCAGAGAAAGTCAACATATTCTGAGCTGGCTGCTACCAATCAAGTTAGTACATTGCCCCCTATCAGCTGAAAATTCAGTTTTCCCTCAGCAGAGCTGACTACACGCACTTTCCCAGTCTACTGCAATGGAAAGTTCAATCACCTCCAGAAAGCAAGTTGCAATCCCAGACAAATGATGTATTCATGAAATACCCCAGATCATTTTAAGAGCACTGCTCTAACTTGTTTGAGACACAGCCTTATTGAAATCTTTGTCTCAAGGCATCTTTAGGCTCTCAATGAGGTCCAGAGGGTTATTTAAAAATATAGCTATTAGAGACCATGTGAATATGGTAAATAATCCACAATGTCTGTCCTGAGGCTACAAACCACCAGGCTATTCCATCTGGAAAAAAAGTTGTAAAGGAGCCAGTAAACTCAGACCTCATTGAAGTCAAAAGTAAGAGAAGAAAAACTCAAGCCCTCCAAATGCTGATGCGTTCAATGATGTTGGAACGACTGCATTTTGTACACTGTACATTTATATACTAAAGTACGCATCCAAAAAGAGAGGAAACACAAGGAAAAAAGGGAGGGAGAAAAGACCTGAGGGCCAAAAAAAGAATAGCTTAGTCTGAGGATCTCAAAAGACACAGTGACGAGATCCAGATACACAGAAGTGAAGGAGCTCTTCAAAGTCAGTGTGAGAAAACCACTTTCTTTCCACTCAAGATGATATTGCCCACAAATCTACAATGCAGTTTCTCACATACACAGACCAGATCCTGGCAAACTGTGTTAGATGTAGGGGGTGTGGGGAGGGGGTATGCATGGCAGACTGACATCCTGAGCACACCAGTTGACTAGGAGTAGTTCACTCACCTGCCACTTGCAATATCCTCCACCCAGGAGGTACTTCACATGAAAGCAAATGAGGTGTTAGCTGACTTAAGCAGTGCAGAGGTCACTGCTGATGAAAGAGTAGTGAGAAGGAATTCAAAAGAGCAGCTTGACAGGAATGCAATGGCATGACAGGAGCCAAAGGAGTTGAGCACGCTGCCTGCATCTATTCCTGAAAAACAACACAGAGGGAGGTGAAGAGGCTCAGCTGTTTTGCATATAACCTAAGGAAAGAGGACCCAGCAAAGGAGGACTGAAGAAATCAAAAGTAGGTTGTCCAAAGGAGATGACAGCGGCAATGCATTTTCTGCTGAGCTTCGTCCTACCATTTGCTGGGGTCATGCGGTCCCAGGGCGGCCGCCCTGCAGCTGTGATCCTGCATGACACCTTGTGTGCTGGCACAGGGGACTCATCATATCTGCAATCAAAACCCATGAAAAGAGAAATCACATTGACGTTGGATGGGAAATAGCTGCTCAAACACATGTACTTCCCTGAAAACAGGGGAAACCGATAGGAGGGCATGAAGGGTAAGAACAAACTCTAGGGCACACTTTAGAACAAGGTAAAGCTTAGGCCTGCTTGCAAGTTTCCTGTTGCTTTTATTTAATGACAGAAAACAGGGGTTTCAGCTAGTTTATATACTCATGAAAAGGGCTGATTTCTGTCAAAAAGCTTCATATTTTCAGGAAGGGGATTAGAAGAAGATGAAATTTTTCATGTGACTGAAAAGACTGCAAACACTTCTTGATTGCTCTTAATGTTGTCTCAGTGTAAAGAGCTGCCAAAATTTTCTCTATCACCTCCGTGATTGAGTACAGAAATGAGCCACAAGCCAATGAAATCTATTTTAAACAAAGCCTTGTAGTCAGCGTTGCCAAAATCCATCTTTATCGTTAAAATAATAAATAACATTGACAAAATATGCAAAAATAGTAAAGACCTCTCTGTTATGGCCCAGCTCAGGGAAAATATGTGTCAAAATACCTGAGTGACCTTTTGAAAATACTTTTGAAAATGCTAAAAAAATATGAAGCATGAAATTGAAATCATATCCTGCTTCTTAGTTAGTGTCACTGTGTAGAAATAAGAACCAAACCACTCGGTTTGAGGTCTGGAAAAGAATGCAGGCAATAAATATCAGCTTCCATTATTTCTCCTTAAACAAGCAGCACAATATTTCAGCCTACAAATCACAAGCCACCTTCAATTGTTGCTAACAGCCAAATCTAATCTAAAGACTGAGGACATGGATGAAAGCAGGATACAATTTCTGTTTTATCCTCAAGTCTATACCAAGAATAGCCTTCACTTGATCCAGAAGAACAGCTTACAGTTCCAGCACTTGAATACCTTCCCTGTTGCTTACTTATATCCCCTGCTTGCAGGAACTCAGGCTCCTGCTGCCAGTTAGGTTCATCATCATCACTCATCCACAGAGTCTTATTAATCTGAGAGACTTCTGTTACTCTCTGTGTGGCTATTGCGAGCTGGTGTTTAACCTCATCTCTGCCAGGTCATGGTGAGTGGTAGAAGTGCACATGTTTCTAGGGATATGGAAGGTCAGGAAACTGAAGGGCAGATGGGTCAGCAGGAGATGCTTCTTCCCTGCTGCGTTGTGCTTTATACTATGCCTGCCACCATAAGTTCTGTATGTCAAGCTTTTTTTCTTGAATAGCACCTTTAGTTTCGCAAAGGGTATCTAAAAATGCCAGGATTTGGTACAAACAGTCCAGTCCTGAAAATAAAATATGTTCACTGTTTTGTTTTTTGGTTACAGACAAAGTAGTAGAGTTTAACTGCTTCTGCTGTACTGGATTGCTGTTGTACTGCCTAGCTCACACCTCTGTCCTAGCATGATATTTACTGATGTGTCAGAAGCTGCTATAGGAAGACACTACATTATGTATGGCTGAATGTGGACTCTTAGGTCTTGGAGTTTGGCTCCTATGAACTCCACTGCTGGCATCTCTTCTGCTTTCAATCTTCCCTTTCCACATAGAAACGTCCAATGTCTTAACTCAAGACTGTATTTCCTCCTTTGCTGAAAAAGGGGAGTGGCCTTAGGAGGAGGGAAATTTTCATCCTACCTTGTTTTGAGTCACAGTAGAAGAATGTTTCCAAGTAGCTTTTGCTCAATGGACCTCCCAAATAGCTCTGTCACCAGGATGAGGAGGCCACGTGCAAAGGGGAAATAAGATGCAAATATTCTCAGGTGCATGAAGTAATTCTTTCATTATGCTCAGCAGGTCTCAGAGGTGATCTTTGTAAAAGACAAATATTGGTTTCTATGTAGATAGATATCTATGCAGACACCCAACCCTCCCAGACAACCTACATGAGATATTTGCTGTCTGAAATGTGTAAGCTCCTTTCAGTTACCTCCCTTCAGATTTCGCTAAAGGTTTTTGGTTTGTTGATCGTTTTTGTTAATGTGCTTGCCCTTGTGCTTAGATTTGCTAATGTATTCTCAGACCTGGCTAAGCTGGTTTTGGTTGTACTGCCATTGAGCATCAACATACTTAAAATCATTCAGATATGGAAGTGTTTTCAGACAAAGAGGCGGTTGCCATCAGGTGGGTGTCACAATTTACAGCGGGGAGTTCTCACATGGTAGACAATTCCTTAAAAAAACAGACAAAAGTAACAAAAGAAAGAACATTGCAGTAACACAAAGGGCAGGGCTTGTCCTTGCTGGGTAAAAGAGAAGTAAACCAAAACCCTGATAAGAATAGAGCTTGGTGGATTCATTTTAGTATCTCCTCAGCTTTTGCTGCATGCCAGCATTCCCTGCAAAGAGTGAGATTTAAATGAAAAATACAATTTTGTCCTTTTCTTTTTGCAAAGATCCAGCCATTGCCCTGTACCCATGAAATGACATGAAAATAAATTTATCTCTGGAGCTTCCCAAGCACAATGGATCCAATTAGCTGCCAGAATACCATGTGCAGAGTCCAGTCCTCCAATTTCTGTCTCTGTTTCCAGTTATTGTATTAAAGTGACAAGGTCTATCAGGGTGATGGTGCTGAGCTCAGCTTGGGATGGTGATGTACCACACAGCTCCTTTTTTTCCCTCTAAGTGGCCGCCTGAAATTTTGAGATCCTCATTCTTTCATATGCTGTGAACTTGCTATCTAGAAAGGTAATTTGTTTCGGAAAGAAAAAGTCACGCTTTTCTCCAGGTGTAGGAGGTGTATTTTCCCATGCCACAAGTAATGTGAAAAATGGTGTTGGTTAATTGGGCAGCACCTTGATGGGTCTGGTGTTTTGTCACCCTCACTTTCTGCTGTTACTTTGTCTCTCAGGTTTTCATTTACACTGTATCCACTGAACACAAGTCTAAGGGCCAGCTTGGGGAACCCAGGGAAAAATAGCCCTTGAAAATCTGGGCTTGGATTCTGTCTGGACTGTCCAGCTCTTTCCATTTGGCTTTACATTCTCTATATTGTTTCTGTGTACTTTTCATTTATGGGTTTACATTTGCTTCTGTTTTGCTCTGATTGGCAGCAGATACATGGGTCTGTTCACTGAGATTTCAATGAGAGAACGGCTTCTACCTAGGATTATTCCCATTGCTGAGTGCACTGGAGTCTACTGCCTGGGTAGTTTCCTTTGCTTTGGCCATGTAACAGTTAGTCAACGTATTTTGCTCTGGCTGCCTCATTTCTAGAAGCTTGCTTCAGACTTCATTGAGTTTATTGCCTACACTGTGTCAAACTACAGTTCATTATTGTCGACATTTTATTAAAATAGTCCCTAAGTGCACCAGATTCTGAACGCTTGACTGCAATATTCCACGGAGATCTACTTTATTTTTATATTGGTCAAAGCCAACAGTAAAGCTGCCATTAGCAGCCAAGCTAATGCCTTTGTGAAGTGCTGCCATGCTTTCCCAGTGCCTGGCATTTAGTCATTGGCTCTTGAATGCTGTATCTCGACACGGGGTTTTGCATACCGTGGGTAAAACGCACTTCTATCACAGAGGAAGCAGCATTAAAACTACTTGAAATCCAGTTCTATATTTAGAGCTTCATGCATTCTTTATAAGTTTTGTGTTATCTTTCCTGATCTGAAAAGGAAAGCAATGCATTTGACCTTTATGCCATATATTAAACTCTAGAGTGTTAAATAGAAAGGGGAAATGTGTATGGGTCAATAAGTGATCTTCAGTATGTAAAACATACTTCTTACATTCTTCAGATCTATAGTAGAGATATTGTCTGATTTACGTGTAGCAGAACAATTGAAAAGTTTGTGTATTTTTATGCCAGGCTCATAGGTATGCTATACTGAAATGCAGATTCCTGAGAACTTTACAACAAAGTAGGAGAAAGTAAAAGAGAAACTGGAAACAGCATTTGTGATTAGTAAGGTGTGACAGTTTTCAGGGCTTTTGTGATTCTAGCTCAGTGTTGTGAAGCTGAAGTAAAATACAGAAGTTTTAGCATTTGTATTCTGTTGATATTTTATTCTTTCATGCAGACTCAGCAATAACACTGTGGAGCATTTCAAGAGTTCGTCATGCCTTTATGTTGAGCTTTTCCAGGGAAAGTGGGAAAACATGTGTACTATGGTGTTTATCTTGTGTGTGAATGATTGTTCTTGAAGTACAAGCATACTGAGAATCTCATTTTAGTGCAAGTGAAGCTCTTTAGATAATCATGTCTGGGTATTTTTAATAGCTCTTGGTAATATCTTATCCCCTTCCACTTGAAGTACCTTTGAAAACCCTCATGGTGCTCCAGGAAAATGCTTTAGAGCAAAGCTATATGCGTAACAACTTCAGGTATTATCAAGAAAAACTTTAGATAATAAAAGCAGTTCAAACCTTGGACTTCCCAGTCTTCTACAAGGAGGACCCACTGGTTTCATTAAAAAGCTTTTATGGAGGACTCAAAATATGCAACCTCCTCACCAAACTCACTATAAAGCAATTCATTTCCTTAGCTTTTTGAGACAAGGTACAACAGCTTAATCACTGAGTAGGGCTGGTGAGCTGAGTGTGAAGAAACAAAATCATGACCTCAGTCATATTAGCACCATCCAAGTGAATAAACCAGCCAAATCTAGTGTTTGAGGCCCTGCCTCAAACAAACAGAATCAAGCTATTAATGTAAACAAAAAAGTTAGATTTGTTTAAGAGGTCAGAATTGAGATTAATCAAAGATCAGTACCTTATAAGCATAATTTTGCTTCCATATCTTGTAAAAAAAAATTACAGTCATAATAATAGATTCCTTTCCCAGAGACTGATTTTACAGCAACTCTAAGTAATTACACACATCTGGCAATAACTTTAGAAACTGCAGTTATAAAAGGAGCTAAACTAAAGACTACAGATTCCCTGTGCTATAATAGATCAGGTTTTGGAGCCATATCCATTGTGACACCCTTTAAAGGACAAATGCTGCTGCAAATTTGGAAAGACTCAACTGTAAACTTATTTATAACATTGTTATTATTAACATCTGTGTTACAGAGATCTGAATTTCCCCAACAGTGGAAAAGCAGCCTGAAAGATTTTGCTGTACACCTCTAATTAAGTTCAAACAAATTACAAGCAGTGTTGTATGGTAGAAATTTCACATCACAGTGTCCTTGACTGGACTGACAGTTAATCATCCCCTCCTTCCCCCCCCCATGCACACATATATTTATATTTGTGTAAAAAGCAGTAATATACATTGCAAAAATGTGTAAAGTAGACATTCTTCATCATATCGTTCAGAAATCTGTCACGTGCTCTTGACTGGCTCATCAAACCCTGACCACTAATCCATCTTCCCTGCTCGACTCAAACACCCCAGACATCTTGGTAGTGTCATACAGCTGTCATTTTTTAAGCAAGCCAGCAGAGATGAGTTTCCTTTCTTTCCCAAAACAGACATTCCCTCCTGCCCACAAAAATTTCAGAGATGGTGTTCAGTCAAGACAACGTTAGGTACTGCATTAATGGCAGGCTTAGTGTTTGGTACTTCTCAAGCCAGCACACAGAGAAATGGGGACTTTGGGAGCTGTGTGGCTCCTCTGTGTCAAGAGGGTTTGGCAGTGCTTGTGTTTATTCCCGGTTATTAATCTTGCCATAAGGCTCTTATCTGAATGCCTCACAATCTTTTGGGTCCTCAGGGCAACCTGTGAGATAAAGGACTATTGTGCACTGTCACGGGTTAGGCAACCCGAGCAAAAATTTGCAAAGGCATTTTGTACGTTTTGTGCCGTGTCAGAGGCAGACAGGGAGAGATGGAGGGAGGAAAAGGTTGCCAATTTTAAGTGTTTTAACAGTTCAAATGCAATCCTAGGCCTCACCCCATTATATTATGAAGGTTTAGGACTCCTAATAGTGGATGCTGCTTAATCTGTATACCTGACAGCAAAAGGAAAACAGTTAGCGCAGGCTCCCAAGGGCACCGTCGCTAGCTTGCCCAGGTACTCAGGGCTATGGGCTTGGATCATTTTCATCCTGTGTTGGAAATGTCTGTCCCTGGGGAAACAGCGACATCAGTGTACTTCTCCTGGAGCTCTTCCTCTCTTGGCTCACCAAGGTGTGCCATACGTGTCTTGTGCTTCTTAGCTGTAGGAATTGTATGTGTAGGAATTGTGAGAGCTACCATCTCATGGCTTATTAGTCAGTTAGCTTGTCCAGGAGATCTGGGGAGGGGGAAAGAAAGGGAAGCTGTATGTCTTTATGGATGTCCCCCTGAACTAGATTTGAGGCATCAGGCTTTGTAAGTAGAAGTAGAGGCAGATCAGTTAGGCAAAATATCTGACTTAAGATGCAGACACACATGCTTGCGGTATGTGTGGAACATAAAATGGCCTTGTGCACGTACCTCTGTGTGTGTATGCTGGCTGGATTTAGCATTTGGAAAGACCTGTATAAAAATTCAGTCTTTGTGTTTTACCTGACAAGTAATAAATACATTTCCAAGTCAGGACAAAAGCCTTCTGCCATACAGTCAATCCCTGCTTCATGGGGGTCATGGCAGTGGGGTAATAAAACAGAAAATAATTAAAAACACACTCTAAAAGTGTTGTTAGACTATTTCTTCTGAAGTACCTCCCTGAAAAGCCAGGCACCTCACTAACATCAGTCCAATTACAGGACCCAGAGGGAAGAGAAATTATAATTAATAATTTTAGAAATAGCCCCAGGATGCACTCTGCATGTCTCTGAGCCAGGAAAATCCCAAAGGGCATAAGTCTGGAATACAGTAGCTGGCTCATTCCCAGTCAGAGAGCTACAGTTTCACTGAAAGCTTGACAGACACACTGCAATGCATATATCTTAAAAGCAGCACCAGTGGCACTTAGCTATCCGGATCTGATTCTCAGAAATAATCTGGGTTCAGCAGAGCAAAAATGGCAGACATTTTGGAGATAAATGCTAAGTATCATTGAGGCTTTTGTTCCACACCCCACTGGGATGATTTCTTTGTTATTACCACGCAATGTAATCATCTACACCCTGTTTCTTGCAATGACCTTAAAAATCATGTAAGTTCATAGAATGAGCAGTTCTAGGGAAAACACTGGGCTTGCACAGTCCACAAGATCACAAGCATACAAAATTTTTTTGTTGGATGTGGCCCCAGGAGCAGCACTTACCTGTAGTGACTCTAGTGACTTTCATTATGAAAGAGGATATTGTCTAGTGAATGTTTTCTGTGATGCTACCAGACAGGGCCAAACGTACTCCTCTGTTTATGCTCATGCTTGCTACTCTATTCGACAAATCAATACTGGAGGAGTCTTCTTCCTCCATTTTAATTCTTAACTTTCCTTGCTCCAGTTTGAAGTAGCACGGACAAGAGAGAAGGAGTGACTTAGCATTTGAATTTTGGAACCAGCTCTTGTAAATCTCAGCAGCCATCCGGCAGCTGACATCTTCTAATGAGAATGATCCTTTTCTGCAAACAGCCAAGTTCCTTCTTCTGGGTTCTGCCGTTGCCAGCATACTGCTATAGAAAGACTCTCAGGGACAAAAATACGTTAGAAAATAGGAGCAGGAAGGGAAATAGTATTTGCTTCAAACTGTCAACCCAAATCAGATGTTAGCTTCCCTTCTTTCTTCCAATTTAGTAGAAATATGCTAAGGATTTGAAAAAGTGACTTTTCATCAAATATGATCCTATTTTTCACTCCCTAAGTTAAAAAGTGCCATTATATTAGAGCTCTATCTCTTTTGAGTTTCTAAAGTGAAAGAAAAATGTCTTGTTTTTAATAGGAAACATAACAGCATGACAGTCGTTTGCACCTGAAGCTTCCTTTTCCTCTCACTTCCCTCCCCACACCTCATTCAAATCCACAAAGACCTTTTTCATGTCTATCACATGAGAGCGTTTTGTGTGGTCAAATTGTTTTTTGCAGGCACTAATTGTTAAACTTTCAACATACAATAGCAGGACATACTCTTTATATGCCGGATTTTTTTTTTTTTTCAGATGAAAGAAAAAAACTGAAAGCTCCACAGGAGGCAAGGAGAGAAGAAGTCATCTATATAGATATATGCCTCTTGCTTCTCACGTGAAATCCTCTATCTCAGGGCTCTCTTCGGCATTGCAGATCTGGAAGCACGCAGCACAGTTTACCAGACCTCCCGTGATGTTTGGAATTCTCCTTAGGATCCAGCTGTGGGAAGCACGCAACTTGAGTGGTAAATTCAGCTTGCTTTTCCCAAAGCAAGGTATCAGAGAATAGCCTAAAACTATGACGCAGGTGCCCCCTTCTTGGCTGGAGACAGAAGACAGACTAAAATTATAATTTAAAAACCCTTGTGATCTTTAACTTCATGTCTTGGTCATCTTTCTGGGAAGTGGGTGAGTCAAAAAGAGTCCACAAATTATTTTGGAGTGCTTGGGTTTGGCAGTCCTGAGCAGACAGGTAGGCAGACATCTGATGTTTAAAAGACATGATACACAAGAGAGAGCCACAACTATGTACATACCGCATTGAAAGGGAAGCTGGCTGGAGGCCCTGTGTTCTCTCTATAAATTGCCAAAGGGAATGAAATTCAGAGTAAATGCTCAGACTTTTTGATTAAATCAATCCATTGCCACTACCCACTGCATCTTGTCTTCTCTTTTATTGCAGCACATTACCCAGCAATAGTTGATACCATAAATGAGCTATACAATCTTCTGGAGCTCCGGGTGAAATAAGGACAGGCCGGTCTCATTATGTTCAAATTCCCCTACTTTTTTTACTTCCATCAGGCCCCTAACATCCTCATAAGTCTCTTTATTTATATTTATTGTCTGAGAAGATAGACGAATTCATTCTGGAGATGCTTAAATAATTGTGAATGAGGTAGGTGTAGAGTCAAGCTGAAGTGGATGCCTTGTAAAAATGAAGTTGCTGTACAGGGGACCTACCTGTGATAGAAGGAATAGCAAAGGGTAGACAGCAAGATTCCTATGTACTTTTACTCTTCTGTGCCCTTTTCTCTATTCATCAGTTTGCCTGGTGGGGAACAGGCCATTGTTTAATTTAGTGATGCAGTCTGCTAGCCCTGCTGTCAGGACCTGTGGACAACATCATAAATTAAAATCTACATTTGGGGAATTGGTGCAACAGGCCACAGGGTAGCTTCAGGCTCTTCAGGCAACTGAAGAAAAACTGAAAAACTAAGTCATACTCAATCTTTCCCTCTTTCAAAGGAACACACAACTGTTCTTAATATTGTCCTGGTAAGTTTGTCACATTGTTTTAATGCAGTATAAAAACAGTAATCAATCCTATATATATGGCACACAAGATAGCATATGCAGGCACTCAGAGCTGCCCAAGTCCTCTCTTCTCTCAAAGTCTCTGGAGCTGCACAGACAGCCTGTCCACTTCCCTTATCCCTAAAACGTCAGTGAAAAATGTTTCATAAAGTTATAAGCTCATTTACGTTGGAGGCAGACAGTCTTCCTGGCCTAGCGCCCATCACAAAAGTAAACAAGAGACACTGCAGAAAATTGTTGGCTACAAAATACACACACACACACACACACACACATGCGTGTGCACCCTTGGAAGAGACAGCTAGACTTTTCAGCCTGTCTTTATCAGTTCAGTAGTTCTGAAGAAATCCAGGCAAGGCTCTTAGCATCAATAGCTGGATGCCGAATGCCGAGAGCTCGTGTAGCAATTGCACTGTGTATTTTATGGATATGCTAGGAAAACAAAACAAAGACAGAACTGCAATGGGCATATATGAATGTGTATACACGTGAGTGACTCTGTGTGTCTGCAAGACCTTTGTATTCCTGCCTTTCCCCCCGTGACTTAAATAGTCGTGCAGCACAGGCACTAACCGCAGCACAGGCACTAACTGAAACTAATCCCAGAGCTAGGATGCTCACATTGCCCTCCCACCAGTGTTTCCCAATATTTGCACATTGATCAGACACTCAGAGCTTGGCCCTTCCTGAAGGCACTTCCTGGATGTCCATCCAGTCACGACGCTCAACAAATTCCACTCCTAATTCTTGACAGTTAATATTTTCATCAAACCAACTGTGAATTCTTGACTTTCCTATTAAGGTGGGCTTGGTTTTGCCAAGAGGATTTTGAGTAGCACTGTGCCATGGCTTCCTAGCTGAGGCACAGCACTGAGCACAGCTTGGATATGGCTGTGAGCATAGCTCCTTTGTGCTGAGAAGTTCAGGGCATGGTCCTTCTGCTAACCCCCAGGAGGCAAGGGGCCAGGGGGTAGGGGGTGGGGTGGGAGTGTCAGCCTTAGAGGGGGAAATGGGATTATGACAAACTGTAGGACTGAGACCCACCATGGGCCCCAAATGTGACATGAGGACTGTTTTCTCAGCCCAGTGTGCTGCCTGGAGCAGTTCTGGGAGGCTGGAGTTTTTCAAGAGGAAGCTGAGCCCAGGAGGACAGGTTTCAGCTCCCGGAGATCCCTGCCCACTTCATCATGCTGCGGGCTATGTTTCAATATTCTTGGCCAGTGGAACTTAGGACCATTTGCGACTCCATACCAGCAATAATGCAAGGAGAAAACCAGCAGGCTTGTATGGCTTGACAGTAAAGTAGGGTCAAGCACAAAAGAAAAATAGTCAAAGGTCTCTTTGCAAAGAATGTTGGTTCAGCTTTCATTTTGCAAAGATTCATGCCCACACAAATTCCTCTTTTGAGCAGCAGCTGACATTTCTGGAATGACAAACTATGTCCAGCTTTGCAGAAAGGAGATTCTGGTGGACACCAAGCTGAACGTGAGCCAGCGATGTGCCCTTGCAGCAAAGAAGGCTAATGGTATCCTGCCTTGCATCAGGAAAAGTATCGCCAGAAAGTGATGAAGGTGATCCTTCCCCTCTGCTCAGCACTGGTGAGTCCACAGCTGTAGTACTGTGTCCAGTTCTGGGCTCCCCAGTACAAGAGAAAGATGGACATACTAGAGAGAGTCCAGCAAAGGGCCACAAAGATGACTAAGGGACTGGAGCACATCTCCTATGAGGAAAGGCTGAGAGAGCTGGGACTGTTCAGCCCAGAAAAGAGAAGGCTCAGAAGGATCTCATCAGTGTGTACAAATACCTGAAGGGAGGGTGCAAAGAGGACAGAGCCAGGCTCTTTCCAGTGGTTCGCAGTGACAAGACCAGAGGCAACGGGTGCAAACAGAAATACAGGAAGTTCCCTCTGAACATCAGGAAACATTTTTTTTGTGTGAGGGTGACTGGGCACTGGCACAGGTTACCCAGAGAAGTTGTGGAGTCTCCCTCCTTGGAGATATTCAGAACTCATCTGAACATGGTCTTGGGCAACTGGTTCTAGGTGGCCCTGCTTGAGCAGAGTGGTTGGACCAGATAAACTCCAGAGGTCCCTTCCAACCTCAACCATTCTGTGGTTCAATGATTCTGTGAAAAGCTTTGTTTTGGCCATAGTTTGCTTTTTTCTCCAGCCACACAGCTTTTAGTCCCACTCAGAATACAACAAGAGGAAAGCAAAATTAAGCATGAAGGAAGATGTCAAAGGGATTTCCCCATCTGAACCTGTTCCTTCACTCTCTCTATTGTACCTTTTTCTCACAAAGGAGGCCTGATCAAGAAAAAGATGCTGAACATAATCCACTAATGCTCAGCACCTTTCACTCAACCCCAACATTCATGACCAAATAACACTGTTGTCCCCCCTGTCCCATGCAAGCACCCCCCACCTCCCCACCCGTCCAGTCCAGGCATGTCTTCCAGAGAAACAATGTTGATGTGTAGTGCACATCAATTCTAATTTTGTCTCAAATAGATTCCTTCATTCTTTTCTTTCTCCACCACCCTTCCCCTGATTGTCGTTGGGAGACACTGTGAAGTACACGTGCATGAAAGCAAGCCAATTGCCCACTAGATTCCAGCCCTCATTAGCAAAGATTTGGATCATGAAAACTTTGACCAAATCTGGACATTTTGCAAATGATAGCCTGGAAGCAGAACGATCACTCAGTCAGTATTTCTCTATGCACTGCCTTTTGCTTTCATGGAGCTAGATGATGCCGCGATTAATACCCTGACCAGAAGTACTTCTTTGTATGTATATTGAACTTTAAATACCATTTTACCTGCTCAGAGTAAAACAGAAAATGCTGTTTAGACCAGAGGGGGTTCTAGGTCTTCCTCTTTACACAACAAGGTTTTTTTTTCTCCCCACCCCTGTACAGTGCGAGGCAATGTTTGTGCTACCATTGCTTTGTAGGTGGAATCAGGAAATGTTTCTTTTAGGAGTTTTCCCTTGGCTTCTGTGCTGGGGATAATCTTTGATTTGCAACAAGGCACCTGCTCTGCTCTCCCTTGCAAAGTGGGCCGTGGTATACCTTCAACAGAGTAGCTGCAATGGGATGATTTAGGCTAGCATCACCGAAAGTGACTGTGACAGCCAAATGGAATTGTGGCAGCAACGCAGGCCAAATGTTAAATAACATTTACAAAAACTAAATAAAGTAGCTGGGCCCAACGGCAATGTGGAAGACAGCATTTGGCAATTGCTCTTTTTAAGGAGGTATATTTTTAATGGTATTTTTATATCATGCAGATATTGCAAATATGAATTGCTCACCAGTGAACACTCATCTTGCAAAGATTCCAGCACTAACTGAATCTTACGTTCTCACATAAAAGGAATATATCACAGAAAAAATAGGACCATCTCCCACATGGTCAGGATTTAGCAGAAATTAAAATCTTAAATATTTCCCATTTATTGCTCTGTTGTTAACCGGTGAAGATAGAGAGCCTGGAAAGATGCCATTTACCGGCTAGCCTACAGGAGAGTTACCACCTATCCTTCTTGTTTTTAAAGACAGATTTCTTTAGCTAGGTAACTGTGCTCATGCAGGATTAACTAGAACAGGACAGAAAAACGTTGTATCATATCTTTACCATATTATCACTTACAATTCAGGAATGTCTTGGGGTCTCAGCCAGACTGGGGCTCTACTGCATAAGGCCCACTGCAGACAGGGAGTCTATGAGCAGTCACAGGCTTTGCAGTTTTAACCTGAACATTTTTTTTCTCAAAACCATAGCTGCCACACAGAGATTACTGCCTGAAAAACTCACTTTATTTTTAAAGGAGTATGTTTCTCGCCCACAGTGCCTGGAAATGAAAGTCCTAAATGCTCCAGCACCAGAACACATATAAAAAGACTGTAAAATGAAATTGTCTGCTTTCATGGTGTTAAGTCAATCCTGTGATTGATTGGGGAAAGGAGAGGGTGTGAGGAAGGGAAGGTGTTATTCAGGGTTTCTGAATGCTGGAGCTGGGCAGAACTGCAGGTTGTTGTCCCTCCTCCCCATTCCAAGATTTAGTGATTTTAAACAGACACCACCTTAATCAGACCATCTGCAGCTGGAGTATAGGCCAGTAAAATCTGGTTCTCCGAGACCATCGTCTGTAGGCTACTGCATCATGACATAACAGAACATTGGCACTCGAGGATGTTCAGGGATATTTCACATGCTGAAAAATGTCAAAATATACCACCGTATTGGTGCATTCCCACTGCTGGTCTTTGTGAGAACTATTTCTTCAATGTCCCTCCTAGTTTACTTTGGCTTGAGCTACAGCTTTGGGTTTCTGTTCACCCAGAACTCACAGCAGATTTAGGCAAAACCTTTGCAGTTCACCATTCAAAACACCAATCCATGTTTCTGGCATATTCAAGACACAAATTAGCTCACAGTCAGTCATAGTCACCTTCATTTCAGCAGATTGGCCTTTTGAGTGTACAAACCAGACTGATACTAGCAAATTTTTGCACGGGTGTAAAGTTCCTCGTGCTCATCTCTACATTGTTGCTACCACAGCAGTTCTCAGGCGTTTTTACTGCACTGAAAATGTGCCATATTGATGTTTGCGGGACGTCTTGCTTCAGTATTCAGGCCCCACAGTTAAGAGAGAAAAGGCTTCTATATGTTTTGCTTTCTGACAGACTGCTTTGGCCACTGCTCAGAAACACGTGTTATAGCCAGGCACCAAGCCAGTATGGATTCAGGTTAGCTGGTATGGACGCTCCATGACCAAGTCAGAGCTGGGGGAGGCTCTGGAGGTAGAAAAGTTATTTTTTGTGCAAAAATCCTCTTGTGGGGCTTATCTTGGGGTTAAACTTTGCTGTCTGAACAAGGTTAATCCAGTAAATTGGGTTTGAGAAGACAAGATTTAGCTAAATGAAGGGACGAAGCAAATGACTGCTAGCAAATGGAACAAAAAGGAGAAAAACTCATGTTGTATTCTTTTGGAATTTATGGGTCATTTTTCTGAAATGAAAGAAATTTTTTAAAGTCTTTGAGGTTTGCCTTAGTTTCCCTTCTAAAGAAAATAGAATAGTTTACATTTCTAACAAGTTCACATTTAGGGGCTTTTTCTCCTTTTTGTGGTCCTCCATAGACTTCAGAACCCTTCTTCTGTTTTTATTTGTTGGGTGGTTTGTTGGGATTTCCATCCCCTTTGTATCCTTCTTCTCTATTTCTCTAATTTTTCACTCATTTTTTTTTAATCTTTCCTCATTTCATCCTGGGCTGGAAAGCAAGTACTTGCCATCAACATCATCAGCCAGTTTCCTGAATATTGACCTCAGACTCTATCTTTAAAGACTTTTTAGTACTGTTCTGAACATTGTATCGATAGGAATGGTCCCATGATACTGCTTTCCTCTGAGGAGCCACCTGTGATTGCAGTGAAAGAGCCATGAGTTTTCATCCTGAAGTGGCTCAGCCATCATGTGACCAGCACACTGCAAAGAGCACGAGGTGTCTGTGGAGTTGGAAGCGGTAACTTTTCTGTTTGCACATCAGAATGAAAACTGGGAACACCCAACACATGCTGAGAGAAAGATGGACTGGACAGTATTCTATTCATGTCCATTTGTTCGAAGTTTCTGTTTGTTTCTCCACCCTTTTATTACCTGTGTTTTTCCTTATTGTCTTTTTGGATCAGGAAAGCAAGTTAAATATTGATAAAGGGACCTGATTTTTTTACTCTCTTCTTACACTGGTAAAACTAGAGTTACAGTGGACAAGAGTACTATTCTAGCTGAGCAAATCACCTGATTCGTGCAGTTTTGATTAGTGGATTGTAAGCCCGGCATACTGGGTCCTGCCCTGCATCGTGTCATTGATGTTAGACCAGCTTAATCAAAACCCATAAGAAGGAGAGCATAACAGAGCATTCCTTCCTCTGGCATTCACTTCCCTTTGCTGTCATTCAGCACTTTAAGGACTTCCCGCAGTGGAGGCTGCGCTCGGTTTAATAGCCACTAGTGAAAGGAAACCAGATCAGTGCTGGGATCTAAGCAAAAGCCCCCTGGGTTTCAGTGCACTTACATGCATGTTTAGCTGACACAGGCGGGGGGGTGGAAACCACCCTGCTTGTTTGTAAGATGACTTGGGGATCCACAAAGGTCTGCTCTCGCCAATCCATCACCTGGTGTCAAAGTGGGATTATATCCCCTCCGCCACAGCACACCCACACCAGCTGGTGAGTCATTCCTGTTTGCTCTCACACGGCCACAGGCCACTTGAACAGCCTTTTCCCCTTTCATGAGGCAAGGAGTGGCTGTTTGGTTTCTTAGCAGCGTGTTCGGGTAAAAAGGGGAGCTGTGTGTAGAGAAAGGCATTTATTGTAACTTGTGTTTGCACTGAAAATTTTGAAAGTGCAATGCAAACAGGGACATCAAATATAAGCTATATCTCAAATATGGTCTCTAGTCTGAGAAGTGTGAGAGAGATATGACCTCTGCCTTGCTGGATGTTAATGTTGCTAACAGGACTAACATAACATAGTCAGTTGTGTGTAGACATCATGATAGATAGTAATTTTTCTGCTTAAAATGCTCTTTTTTTTCCCAATTTAAAACACTGCATCATTTAATCTCTGGTTATACCAATCGTTTATGCATAGTGTACCAAACTGTACATTGTGGATGCTTTTCCTTTTTCCTAAGACAACAGTAAAAGACATATGAGAAGCAAGCAAGAATATAAATAATCCAAAATTCAGAAGGTAAATTCCTTCACTCTGAAGACATGCCTGGTAAATGTTAGAAATATGCCTACGTACCATGTAACTTTCACAGAAGCAGAGCAACAGAAAGGCTAAATCATAGTGAACTTAGGGTGGGACACGACAAATAGCTGAGAAATAGCATCAGGAAAATTAATCTCTGTAAGACTGCAGGTGTAAACCCAGGAATCAAAGTAAGAAAATATAATGAGACAGAGCAAGCTGTTAAAGACATGTAAGAAATGAATAATAGAGTAATCTCAAAAGGATGGTGGTCTAAGCTAATGTGATCTGCACTTATGTGCTTCAGTGATTGTGACATTGGTCACAGGGTTCTTCAGTCATGTAGCAGGGGTTAGCAGGCACTTTCAAAGCACACAGCAAATATACATGAAAACCTGCTGTTGTGGTTGTCCTAAGTAAGCAAAAGAGTTGAAGCAGCAGGTTTTGGCTCAGTTTGAATCTGTCCCTTGTACGTCTTTCCTGAGAAGAGCCTCTGGTTCCTTGTGTCACGCCCCTTGAAGCATGCTGTCCATCTTCTCGGCAGTCTCTAGTTACGGAGCATTGATTGGCGTTGTTTTCCTCAGGGGATTATGAACCTATAAATTGTACATCGAGTGATTTTGACAAAGGAGCATCTGAAATGAGTGAATACTGGGAACGGGTCGCAGACCTCTTCACTTGCATTGTCTCACAAGACCATCCTCTATGTCAGCAAAGACATTAAGTTTAAAAAGAGAGTGAGCTAACTAGTAAGGAGGCTAAAAGCAATGCAGAGAATGTGTTCAATTGAAGATAAACAGATTCAAGATTAGTGTCCTCTTTGAACTAGAGATACTTTTGAAATTAGTATAGATACTCAATTCTTCTGAAATTTCTGTGAAAAAATTTATGGCACAACTGATCCTGCTTTCAGACAAACCTGAAATGCCACAAACCTCCCTTTTTGTTTTCAGTGTTAATCTCTAGTTCGGTACTTCTGTATTTAGGTGGCCAGAAGGGAAGAAGCACAAAGAGCAGTCGCCTTTGAAAGCTTCTCAGTTTTACCTAAGATAAGCAGATACAGCTGTCTTGGAGTTTTCAGTATCATTTGTACTTTTCTGTGCTTACTACAGGAAATTCCTTGGATATTACAAACACTGAAGTTATCTAACTGCAAATAGCAGCTATCCTTGGCAACTGGCAAGTGTTTGAGAGTCTCTGCTGCAGAAATTTTCCAAACTTTACCCAGAACTGCATTCAGATTCAAGTCATGGTCAATGGGCAAAGTCAGTTCTTTAACAGCAGACAAATGGATATTTCTCATCCTATTCTCCCTTAACCTCAGCCTGGGAGGATCATCGCTCATCTGTTCCTGAGGTACAGGAAATGCCTTGGTGCCTCTGTCACAGACCGTTAAAATTCTGACATACGCAGGCTACCAGTAAAACGTAGAAGAAAGCCACATCATTGTTGACATCACAAGGGAAAAACTGAAGGTAAATGTGAAAATCACAGTTCTCATTTGGGAAGTTCTGGAAGCACTCCTACCTGCCTCAAAGTGTAGAGAAATGTGCACCGAGGACAGCAGGGCTACTCATAACCTTCAAGCGACGCAGGCACACGCAGGACTTCAGCGAACGCACCAGACGTGCCTGCGCTTGTTTATTGTTTCAGCCGAGGGCTGTGGAGTCAGAGAAGGCATAGACAAACTGTGGAGACATTTAAATTTGTTTTGGGTCTTGTTTTGTTTCATGTTTTACTTGGGCAGACTCAGAGATTTCTTCCCTCTTTCTGCAGTGAGGGCCTCGATTTATAACAACACGGGAAGGCAATCATCTAGACCTGCCCCAGTTGGATTACACACTGTGGAAAGTGTGTTTAATTATGAAAAATTAAAGACAAGGGGGATATGTTTAGGCTAAGAATGTAGACAGTTTCTTGGCTAGAAGCAAAGCTGAACAAAAAGGGTAAGAATTCTAGAACAATTGCGAAGGATTTATTTACATTTTTAAAAAATCTACATATGTTTTCACTTAAAGCTCTTGGGAGGGTCATTTCAAATATTACGACTCCTGGCTGTTTGCATTCATCTCTACCTCTATTCCCCCTGCCTGCAAGTTGAATGTTAATATACAGACCACAGCAAAAGGAAATGCATGTCAGGTGTGACATATCAAGTGACACAAAAGCTCAGTCACAAGAAAAAAATTTTGAATTGATCAAGTACTGTGAGGCCTTTTAGTAACATTTATTGGTGTATTTTGCACAGTTCAGGCCACAGGAGTTTCCCAGAGAGTTTCTAGTCTTGCTGCCAATGAGAAGTAAAATTTATAAGCTTAAGGTGTATTCTTTTTAAGCCCTCCTGCATCACAAAATGAAAAAAAAATTCCAACCTTTTTTTCCACTAAGTTTCCTTTACTTTTTTTTTTTTTTTTTTTTTTTTTTTTTTTTTTTTTTTGTTATTTTGTTTCTGCTTTCTTTACTATATCTTCAATCTGGGTTACACTTAATCTCCCCTTTAACTCTCTAAAGCCTCAATAATCCTTACCCTACCTTTCTGGAACACCAAAACCCAGCGGTATAGTTGATCTGCAGATTTGAAAATGGGCCATTAGAGCTATTCATCACAAACGAAGCAGCACAGTTTAAACAAGAAGAGAGTGCAAATATATGCCATCCTGAGTCAGATTAAATGTCCGGCTGCCCTAATGTTCTGTCTCAGTAGTGTAGGCTCCATGATGAATTTTCATGGTAGCACAGGAAAAAATCAGCAGAGAAGAAAGCTACAGCGAGGGAAGGGGACACTGGATTTCTTCAGCCAGGCCTTCCTCCTTTAGGAGGCATGATTCTCATGTCACAGAGCTCTCAGGCTGCCGCTCACCTGTGGAGCAGGGATAGGGATCAGCCTACCTACAGTTTACCTTCCCTAAAGAGCTATTATTACAATATAGCCATCTCAGGCTCTGAACCGCAAAGGTCAAAGCTCTTATCCGTAGCTGGGAGTCTGGACTGTAGGGCGAGGTAGCTGGAGGCTCTGATTATTGTCTGAGATCTGTGACAGCCAGACGAAGAGGGGCCAAGGGGAGGGGGCAGGGGACAGAGCCCTGCCACGTAGGTGATTTTGCCACTCTGGACCTCAGACAAAAAGGGCTAAAGACTTCAAACTTCTTTCTGAGTGTTTTGAAGTTTCTGTGCTAGGAAAGTGCTCTTTGTCATTAAACAAAAGTAAATGCAAACCTTGCAACTTGGCATATGATGTGTGCAGACTCAAGATGGCCAAGGAGAATTTCCCTTGGACTTCAAATGCAAGAGGAGGATTCACAAAGTCACAGAAAAACAGACAGCTTGCAGCCATTCTGAGATTTCAGAAAAATTGTGGCAGCTTTTTGAACAGCAGACCTTCATCTCCATACACATACACCTACATACACCTGTAGTGGGTGCAGGAAACAAGCAGTACCAGGACAGTGGTTTTACTGATGATTGTAGCAGATACAGATATCTTTGGTTGCTTTAAATTCTACACTTCAAGCCCTGTGGAGTCAGGTTGTTCATCCGCCCTCAGCTCAAGGATGGCTTTTACCATCTGTGCATTTAGTACTGCAACTATGCTGCATAGTGCCGTTGGAGTTTTTGTTTTAAGAATTCAGAGAGTGCCACACCTCTAATTGCTAAGGAGAAATAATGGCAATATGAAGAATCACCACAGTGTTGGTTTTGTCAGCCACAGCTAGACAATCCCAGCCTGTGAACTTTCTGTCCCATCTCCAGGAATGTGTGGCTCTGAGACAGAATGCGAGCAGTGAATGCCAAAACAGGCAGGTAATCACTTGGCAGCAAACTCCTTTGGCTTAAGCTTTAGAGCCAGAAAATGGACATTTTCATGATAGTGGCACACAGACAGAGGATTCCTTGAGGGAAATAAAACTTGTTCTCAATCTCTTCACAGGCTACAACCCCATCTGCTTTGTGCTTTGCGCTCTGTGTGCTTCTGTCAGTTGCATCTTCAGATAGCAACAATTTAATGTAAAAATGGTTTCCTAAATATGAGTGGAGGAAAAAGAAGTCCTCCGTTAAATAATGGATAGACTGATTATAAACTGCATCACAGCAAACATTAATGCTCATGATTTAATGCCACACAGATAATGAAAATATAAAGAACATTTAATTTGGGTATGGAAGAGAGGAAACATGAATGACTCCATTGAAAAAATGTAGTGTTATTGTTTTCATCCTTGCTTGCTTTGTACTAGACAGGAATCCATTAACATCAAGTAAGGCCTATTTCTAATCCCCTTGCTAAACCCCAACCCTAGACCCAGGAGAATTTATGTTGAAGCAGAAACATGTCAATCATTTTGGCCAATTAAGCGCAATAATAAACACGAAGCAAGTTAAAAAATGTGGGCGGTATTGCCAGGATAAGGAAAGCAGTGTCTACACATTTTGAAAGCTTGTCTAGATTATGAGGTTAGCTCAATGAAAAATCATCTACAACTTGTCTCCTAGGTCCAAGGGATATTCCTGATCTATAGCTTATTCATTTCCTGTACTGATGACACATGTGTTCAGTATGTGGCAAATGGTAACAGGATTGCATTTCACACATATTTCCCTGAGTTTTTGTTTCCTGAGTACTCCCCATGCTTCTGCAGTATGTTTCAGTCTAACGGCAATTCAAATGATCACTGGGTTTATCTGGAAGCTTGTGAAATAAATCAAGTGCTATTTGCATGCAGCAAGCTTACTAGATATGCTGGTAACAATGGTCTCAGGAGCTGACAAGGAGATAGTTAAGAAATTTCTGTTTGATTTTTAGCTGCTCTCTGAGCTTGTCTTGTAGATGGTAACCCATTTTTGCTTGACATCCAAAAGAACAGTGTCACTGATTTGCAGAGGCCATCAAAAGTTGTTCTGAATTTTTATTATTTTTATTAATGGCCTACTTTTCCTCCCTCTGCCTGCTCAGTGACCCTTCCACATTAATTGAGCGGACCTGCAGCAGGAATTTATACCTAGCTCTACAGGTAAAGCAAATGACAGGAAACAGAAGCTGTGCAAATTGCCTCTGAAGACGATGTACACATACCCTCTAGAACATATGGGCTTATGTTGCCATGCAATTAGGAAAGGAAAGGTAAATTTTGAATAAATATAGTAGCCATAAAAAGTAAAACCATCCTGAGATTAGCTGAAGGCCTAGGCTCTCTCTCTAGCAGTAGCCCGGCTCCTGAGGTGATCAAAATTCTGGGAGGAAAATCCCATGTGCGGAGAGTACACATCCATGGCATCTCTCAGGGGTCAGAAAGCAAGCAGGAGAAGATGGGGGAAGCCTGGCTTGCTGCCAGCTCACATTTTCATTTCGAACAAATGTGTATAAAGAGTTTAGACAGAGTCCCTGTAGACCTCGATAACAGTGTTTATCTGCTCAGCTTCAAAGAAAGCCACAGAAAGACTGTGATGAAATCTGGTGCAATTGTCCCTTTCGAAGCCAAGAAAAAAAAAATAATATATTTTTTGTGCTGGAAAAGACTGATGGCTAGGTGACTGTGGGCCTGAACACTCCTTATATTGAGGCATAATAAGCAATTTATCATTTCCATTTAGGGGTACTCTGATCTGTCCTTTGCTTTCTAACCAGGAATGCTAGCTGCAGGAGCCATTTCGCTTGAGGAGTTGATCTGCACTCCCCCAGCCTCAGTTTTTGACGTATGTTTGTGCAGGCTGGTTGTAGGCTAGCTCTGATTCATGAATTATGTTTTTATTTTCCTTTTATCATTCCCTTTGGTTGAAACGGTGTCTATAAATACCATATCACCCAAATGCTGAAATGGTAGAAAACAAGTTAGGAATGCCGTATGCAGGCAAATCCCTCCTGCTCTTTCCCTGTCTCCCCAGATAAACAGCCCGCCTCTGGTTATCCATCCTAAAGCCACCAATGCTTAAGCAAGTGGCTGGCAGGTACTAAATAATCAGAGGAGCAGGAAAGGCTTTTGGGGATACCAAGTCCCTTCTGCAGCCTGAATGGTACTGTTGTGCTTTGTGGTGGTTGTGAGCATGTCTGAGGTTTTTCGACCTCTGGAAAAGTCAAGCTTCATAGCTCACACAAGACCCAAATGAAGCAGACTATACTCAAGCAGGATTTATTTATTTTTAACCTTTCTAGCTGTACCACCAGTGATACTGACATTATGCCATTGACTTGCTCTTCGCATTTTAATGTTAACTATATATGCATCCTTTGCATAGTTGTTCAATCTAATCTACATTTGTTTCCAGCCTTTTTTTCCCCTCTATCTTGATCTAGCTGTTAAATCAATGAAACTGCTCTTTAGATTCAGAGTCTTTGGAGATTAGCACGACTGAAGAAAAGATTATATAAAAAGGGAGAGGGGAATCATTGCAATTTTACAGTGAAATACTGCCAAGGAACAAGCGCAAAGAATGCAGGGTAGCATATGGTTGGAAACCTTGGGATATACCTACACTGCAACTGGCAGTAAAATTGACTTTTGTGTAGCTTTAACCTGAGCTGGCTAATAATGCTGAAGGTTTTGCACCATGGGCTTAACATGGGCTGCAAAAACTAAGCAAGGATCCTAAGGATGTTCATGCCAGCTGAGGTAACGATCAGCAAGGCTACTACTGCGGGCACCAAAAATAGCCCGTTTGAAAGGTATTTGGCATGTGCCACCACAGTGAGCTCCTGTAGGCAGACAGAGGTACAGTCAGCACTGACCTGCTTAAGAAAAACAGCACAAAAAACCCCACCAGCTTATTGCAGGCAAATAGGTGATGTACAGTTCAGCCTGGGGAGGGTTTGTGTGGTCTGTTGCCAGACTCTCCAGAGCCAGAGTTCAAATCCAGCAGTGCTGTCTGGGGAAGCTGGTATTCCTTTTGATTCAGACAAAAACAAGAGCTTCAGCTTTTCAAGTTATGAGCTCCTTAACCTTCTGCTGTACAAGTGTTTACCCAGCATGCACTCACTGTTAGCATAAAATTCACTCAGGGCCTTAATCAAAGGCCACTGTAATCTATGTAAAAAACTAGGAGGAAAGTGAGCAGATCTTCATCTTCTAGGGATTTTTCAATGCTTTTAACTGTGTTTAACTTTAGGTTAGGTTTGAACCAACTTCTCTAGCTAGCTAGGTAATAACGAAGTTGTCATCAAAACCAGTCACTTTTGACTCACCAGCTAAAACAACCAGGTATCCACCTGGAACCCTGTCAAGTGGATGAAGCTGACTTTTGACTGAGGCTAGAGGTGACCTTAAAAAGATGTCCAGTCTCTGGAGCCAGAAGCCTTAACTAGATATCTTCGTTCCTGTGCCACTTGAAAAGGCCACGTACTCAGTGTCCATGTGGGAAAGGTTTCCTTATGTATCTGGAGAATGCGCAGTGGCCACTGATCCTGACTGAGGCCTCATCATTGACTTACAGATTAGTTAATGATAACTTCTCACTTGATGCCAGTGGATGCATTTCCTGTGGTGGATCTGCAGAACAACAGTGAAAAGGAGCTGACATTTGGAAGTGCAGCCCCTGCACCCATAGGAGACATGACACTTTCTGACAGTCAGGGTGGGTGAGCTTGACAGCACTGTGACAGCCTGGCTCCGCTGGGCATCCAGACAGGGAGACATGTGCATCACGGCTCTCTGACTGTCCACACACCAAAGCTCCCCTCCACAGGAAAACAGAAGTTATGACATGTACGGCACACCAAACTGACACCCATATGCCTTCAGGCAGGATATGGCCGAGATGCACAATATAGGTAGGAGGTGAGGAGCTCTTCATGCCTTTCAGCTTTGAAACACCCACTTTGACACACCCACTAGGCCAGGCTTGGACCACCGAGCCCCAAAAGCTAGGGAAGTTTAACTCTACTTCGTATGTTTTATACATCTTTGTTAATTCCCAACTTTCAATGTGAGTAAAGATTCTTTTGGTTTTTTTGCCAATTCATTATATAGCTATTCACTTACACTGTACAGTTGGGTAGAGTTTGGTGGTATGAGCTACAAACGATTTCAATGGCAAAGGGAAGAAAATGGTTATCTCACCACTGCAGCAAAAATCCATCAACTGTGATGCAACAGCTCAGAAGTAGGGATGCTTGCTTGTGTTGCATGGGCAAGAACTGCTTTTATAGCACTGCCCAGATGATTTTGCTTTCAAAAGATATGCACTGCACATGTACAGACTAAAAAGCAAGTAAAAAAGGCCATGAAGTTAGATAATGCAAGATTTGAGAAGAAGGTAAAGGGGATAATCAACTAAGGATGCATTCTAGGCATTCTCTCTCAAAATTTAAAGAAGAAGAAAATGCTTGAGATGATAGATTTTTTGCTTTACAGACTGGATAACATCCACTATCACCTAGTACCCTTATCCTAGTACCCAAGGCACTGTCACCTAGTATCCATATCCTCTCAAAGGGTTGGACGTATGAAAGCATGGTAGAATGGTTCTTATCTAACTGAGAACAGGACACCAGTTCTATCTCTACTGATATACAGCATCATTCTTGAGGTTGTCCTCATTTGGTTGAAGACTGCAAGCTCAGCAGTCTTTGCTACATGGTACCTTGCCTACAGGACCACATCTGCCCATCATATTTTCGTTTTATTGTAGAGTGGGGGATCTAGAGGATGTGAAGATGGTTTTGGTTGATGCACCATCTCTCCCTATTACTCCATTATCAACCAGAAGTGCAGCCACTCAGGCATCCAGTGTAATCTTTCAGCATCCCTGAGTTCAAGAAAAGGCAGCTGCCTCCTTCCACCCTGTGACAGGAGTCTTAAATACGTGCAATAATTATCCTCTGGAAGTGCCCACATCTTTGCATTGACAAGAGCAGGGTATGTGTCATGCTTCTGGATTCCTGAAGCTTGAGGGAGTATATCTCATCCTCTGATATGATTTGAAGACATTGCTCTAGATTAAATGTAAAGGCCCTGTCTATTATTAATCTATAAAAATATCCAAGAAACCTGCAGTTTGTTCTTAAGATACCTTTTCCCATTTGAAATATCAATGTTATTTTGCTCTTTTATATCCAATTATGCATAAATCAATGTCATTGGTGCCTAAGCACATAACTTTTCCCATAGTAGAGTAAAATGGGTTTCTTTAATCACTTAAAAATATTTAGTTTGATGGGTTACTTCCTGTGCAGTGATAACTCCCCAGGTCTATTATGTGAGTCATCCAAATGAGCTCTTTTCTTATAGGTCTACATAGGGACTTCTTTTTTTTTCAAATAAGATTTGTATGAACTTTGATTTGTGCCCCATCTGCCTCTGGTAATAATCCACAGACAGATACTTATATTTGGAAAATAGCTTGAGCTGTCTAGTGAATATTTCATGGCACCCACAAGATGACTGCTTCTAAAAGTCATTGGCATTGGTAGGCACCGAGTGTATGATTTTTTTTTGTGAGAGACAGATGAGTAAATGGTTCTTAAGAAAGCTGAGAGAAATTTAAAACCCAAATTTGGAAGAAAAATAGTTAGCTTTTACACGGATCAATCCTTGCCAGTATGAAGGGATATATTATCTTTGCAGGATCTTTTTTGCCATCTATTCCAGCCAGGGATCCCCTAATATTTTCAAAGCAATTTCATTTTTTTTCTAAGAGTGTCATACTTCAGAGGACTGGGCAAATGGAACAGCTAGGGGTGTGCCTTTCAAAAAAGTACCTGCATAACAGGACATGCTGACAACATGTGAAATACCTGGCTGGACGTCAACCAATTAAAAGGACAACTCTTTCCTACACCTCTAGAAATGTAGTGCAAGCTAGATAAACCTTGTTCAGATAAGTGAGACTGATAATGGTTTTCTAGGCAGCATTCAAATAAATTAATATTGAACAAGAAACTCATTGAGCTACTTCCAGTTGACAACCATCTTCCACTGGGATCACTGTTCCACATAGTATCCACATTAAGTATGACTGGTATTTGCCTTTACAACAATGAAAAATAAGTATTTTAAATAGGCATTTGTTAGTCCTTGCAGCTATGCAAATAGGAGCTTACATAATACTGAATGATTCCACAAAGATCAGGAGCTGCTATTTTTTTGTTATATCTTGTAACAGAAGAACAAGGAGATACCCAAGAAAATAAAAAGGGTAACAACTGTCAGACTAATAAAAGCAAAATTTGTATATTTGCTGACCTCAGAAAAACCGAGGCAAAGAGGGATACTGAAAAGAATTAGTCATATCTAAAAATAATAAAAATATCCACTGTCATATTACTCATGGGCTGACTTTCTAAAGAAAATCTTTGTTCCTGTTTTAGGCCCTAAGCAGCTTCCTGCTTGCCTGGGTTAGAAAGAAACTTCCCTTAAAGGCATTAGATTGTGCATTTATTTTTATACGTGTTGCAATTTTCAGTGAAGACTCTGAGGCTGGCTGCTATTGGACACCACGAAAGAATGCCGATTGCTTTGAAACAAATGTTTAAATATTTGGAGTGGAGTCTTTCCAGTGCTTACTCTATAGACCTTTATGTCTGAGGCAGATCTGTAATCATCCTTGACAAAATTTTCACTGGGAGAAAAAAAAAGTGTCTGATTTGATGCATGTTTATTGAACACACTTAGGCACGGCCAGGCTCTCATTCTGAATTCTGCAATAGACGAGCCATTGGTATGTGTTAATGGTAGGTGTTAATATGCCAATATGCAAGAAATGCTTTCTCCAGCTCCTGATCCAGAATCACAATTGACACTACTGTCAGAAATGGTAAGAGCGGGCCTTGATGGGCCAACAAGATTCTCAGCTCCATGTCTATTTAGTTTTTTTGCAGCTGGTGAAGACAGCCTGAAAGAAAAATCTGTGGGAGGTTTATTTTGTCACTGACTGTGTTGTGTCTGTTTCTTCAGAAAAACAGAAAACTTCAGTTCGCAGCATCTTCCACTAGAAGTAACTTAATGCCAGAGTTTAAACAACATGGAAACCCTCTACTGGGATCTTTATTCATATTCTCATCTATCACTCTCGGCTTGCAGTTTCTAACTACATGAACACTTACACTTTCAATGTATTACTCAGACTTTATATCTTATGAATATGAACAAGAAATTGTCAAAACCTCACATCTCAAGACAAAATTCAAACGTTCCCCAGAAAAAAAAAAAGCAATCCATCTTTTAAGTCTAAAATTTCCTTTGTCTACTTCCAATGGACTGTTTATTTTACTGTTATATGGACAGCAAGTGAAGCAGAAAAGGTCCCCCAGCTAGTAAAGGATGGCAAACTTTTGGAGGTACTAAAGTGTATTGAAACACATGTTATTGCAGTTAAGATTGAAAAGCTAGTTTACACCTTCAGTCCCACGGTAGTACAGACTTGCACAGACTTCTACTAGACACAAGGTTATATGGTATTAATGAGACAATGAACATCTTGTGTTGAGAGACTTAGCAAAGCAGCACCCATGCTGTTAGTCACCTCCAGTCACCTCTAGCACCTACAGGCTACATGATGTCCAAACTAGGGACCTTGTAAGTGCACAGGAAGAATTTCACACCTCAGAATAGGGTTTGAGACACGCAGAAGATTCAGGAGGAAACATTTGAAGAAAGACAGTAAGGGAAAGCTAAGGTGCATCTTAAATCTTACTGCTTCCTAAGATTTAGGTGTGGTTTCATTCATAATTCACAGCTCTTGAACTTAGTTGTGAAGATCACTTTTTTCTTCCCTCATATTCAAGGAGGATAGACCTTTGTAGCCTATAGTGAAGGACTTACTATGCTGAGAACTTAAAGAGCAGCTACCCCATTACAACCTGGCAGGAGTGTTAGGCAGACAGCAGCACCCATGTAAACCTACCAGGGCTCAGCTGTAGCATAGGTGACAAACTCTGCAGCGCTGTCAAAAGAGGTGTACTTTTACCTGTGGCCAGAGGCAAAACTCCAGTGCCATGTTAATGTCAGGTAATTTTGAGGTTTTATGGTTTGATCAAAGATGTCAGGGTGACAGAGGAGGCCCCCAGTCTCTAAGCTGATCCCACCCTTCATTTCACACAACTCGCGCTGGCAGAGAGACCCCTGACATCAAAGAAGCCTTAAAGTGGCCGACTGAGATAAATACCCTATCGGCACTGCCTTACTGAAAATTTAAGGGTCTGGCTGTCCCTACTGATTATTCAGAGATTAGGTAACAGAGACCTACAAGGTCAAGGCAGAAAAAAAAGTCGCTTAGGAATCAAGGAGTGACAGAGATGAGCATGGACTCTGCTGTGCGGTGTACTGACCTCCCACGTGCTGACCCACGCAGCAATGCAATCACAGCTGTGTGCTCTCCAATTCTGCACTTCCCAGGTAGGCTAGGCAAAGTGTACAAATAAAGCTGTAGGCAGCAAATTTCTTATGTCTTTATTAAAATCTTTCACATGGAAGAACCATAAAAGTATCTCCCTTTTACACACATGAGCAGGGGCTCAGGGAGAGGGGTGCTTTCTCTGAGGGCTTTCAGATTAACAAAGGATGTGTCTGGAGGATAGTCAGTGAATGATAAAAACTGAGAGGAGAAACACGTCCACTTCTTGGCTGGGAAGTTATCAAACTTGTAGAGCCTAGGGGCTATCTTCAGATGCATGAGCAGCTCCCATTGAAGACAAGGGAAACGGTGTGTCTATGTCTGTGAACAGAAGTTGATCCTGGCCCTAGGTACTTTAGAAGGAAGTATTTTCTTGTCTCTCTCTAAAAATAAAAAAAAAGGGTAATTGATTCCCCTTGCAAAAGCAAAAATTAAACATCATAAAACATGTTATTACAGACAGCCTTGGTGTGGTCTCCCCACCCTCTAGCTTTCCTCTCGCTATCTCCTTGTTATTTAAGTAGAAAGTTAGATGTAGTACACAACTTTAAAGTAACCTTATATGGTAATTTTGCTGCAACAGTAAAAAATGATCAGTTTCTCTGTCAGACAGCCAAACAACACTTCTGCAGTACATTTTGCGCTGACTTCCAATCTTATGAACATTTGGTCGAAAAGCATGTTTGTGTTACAGTCCTCATCTCAGCTATGATGTCTGAAGTTTACAACACTCTTTCTGAGTAAAACCCAGGCAAAAGCCATCCCCGATAAAAATAGCAACAAGGAGAAAATCCCAGTGAAGAAATTCAAGCCAATCTTTGCAGCATGTCAAGGCTAATATAGGCCCTGCCAATTCAGAAGTAGGCGATGCATGCTTTACGCGCTTAGTACAGACGCAAGGTGAATGAGAATAAACTGGCCAGTCATAAAATGCTGACAAAGGCCCATCTGACATCATCGCGCACTCAGCCATGCACAGTGATATAGGGAAGTGCGGCCTTCCCCCCATCGCCTTGGTGCTGCTGGCGTGATGGGAGGCAGGGGGCAGTGGTTCCACTGAGTGGTGGGAAAGCAACCCAGAGCAAACCAAAGCGCTGCAGCAGGATACAAGTCCATTAAGGGGTGCTTACATAAGGGAGAAAGTTAATTTTTGAAACTCAGATACTTGCAACTTCATTAAAAGGACACCTTAGCCACAAGACCTTCCTGCCGAGCAATTGCAGGCATTCCCTCTTTGCATGCACCAGGGAAATTAGAGATAGTGGAGCTATGCCACAAACCTTGGTGTGCAGCCCAGCACAGCCAGCTTTTGTTCATGAACTTCATTTTCTCCCTAAAGAAAGGTCACACGTCAATTACTGTATGCGGTGCACTTCATTGAGAGATTACTGAACACTATCAATGAGGCTATAATAGAAGTCTCTACTACATCAGGAAAATCCAGCAGTTTGACTTAGCTGATGGATGCGTCATCCGTTCCCAATATCCTGACTGCTATTAGAAATGAAAATATCTCTTCCTTTAACTGCTTCAGACATCTCATCTGTTCTTCTGGGTGAATGTACCATTAAATGTCAGTCTATAGACCTATCATTTGGAAAGGGGAGGACTAATAGACTATATTGTTCATATCTGAGACACACAAATCCGAACACAGGCACATAAATAAATGGCTCAACGGTCATAAACACCAAGCACCTGTAGTGCCTCTTGACATCGGAGGGAGCAGCACTTCCAAAATCTCAGAGGGGGGTCAACTGTTCAGGAATGCCACACAACTTGGTATGGGATTGTTGGCAGAAAGATTGAAAATGGCCCTGATTTTCTGTAGCAAGTGTTGGTAAGTGGGGGTTGCTTTACGGTGTTTCACAATATGCCCTCCTGCACTCTTATACCTTCAGTTCCCTGTGAACTGCAAATGGTTTGGGGAGTTTGTCTGACAGGGGGTACTGTCAGGACAGGAAGAAGAAATGAGTTAATGGCACAGAGACTTCGTGTATGACTGACAGCTCTGCACAGGGTGGCTGGAGCGGAATGAGCTGCACTATTTTTCTCCTTAAACATGTCTTGCAAATGTGAGGAGGGTACATCAGGACTCCTGGGGCATTTTTAATGTCATCAGAAGAGATTATTTAACCTCAAGAGGTTAACATTTAATAATTAGGTTAGAACCTGCTGTTATCAGGCTTGTCAGTCTTCTACCACTAAAAGAAATTTTAAACATTTGTGGAGGCCACAAACCGGGGTAAAAAAATGTCATGCCTCAAACATTGGGCAAAAAAATGAATAAGGAAAACATTTTCAAAAGTATCCTGGGATCACTTACAACTGAAGTGTTTAAAAATGAAGGTTTGTACCTAAAGATGAATGCCTAGTGAGATTAAAAAATTCTTCTGGAACTTCTGTAGATGATGCAAGATATGGGTTTTTAATACCTAAAAGACTTTAGTCAGTCTGATCTTAAGTTATTTACACATCTTGAAGGTTTTTGGTCTTATGCAGCTAACTCCCTTTTCTCCACTAAATTCTCTCAAGTCCCTGGGTATCTAAGGGAGGCTTAGTCTTCTGTGCAACTAAGGTGCCTTTGAAAATTTGCAGGAACGGCTTTTGCTCTGACACATTTGTTTGAAAGTAAAGGTTGTAAATTCATTATACACTGACATTAAACTAGCAGAGAGGAAAGCAGCAGCATGCACATCTTCTGATAGACAGGAAAATGGTGTGGTAAGAGTGTTTGCACCAGTCTTCAGTATACATGCAGAATAGTCATGAGTAGATTAAGGGTTAATATAGAAACTGAAGTATAAAAATCACAGACCAAGATGAGAAAGCACTTGAAAGACAGACACAAAAATAAAGCTTGCACTACAGCTCAGATCAAATTAAGCCAGACCTGCACAACATCTGGTCTGGAGATGGTGTGCTAGCAGCTGAGTGGCAGCACGTCTCACAGGCTGACAGGTAGTCAAGAGAAGGTACGTCTCAGGCTGACTCGGAGGCTCTCCTGCTCAGCCTTGCTAGCTGGGGATACCCGCTCTGCTTCTCAGCCTACAGCTGGGGCATGTTGCGTGCCCGTGCTCACAGACAAGGCAGCTCATGAAGAGGAAGCAGGGGAGGCTGGGAGGAAGGCTGAACGGAGGTAGACTCTTTTCAGTGATGCCCAGCGACAGGACAAGAGGCAACAAGCACAAACTGCAACACAGGAAATTCCATCTGAACATAAGGAAAAACTTTTCTTTGAGGGTGACAGAGCACTGGAAGAGGCTGCCCAGAGAGGTTGTGGAGTCTCCCTCTCTGGAGATATTCAAAACCCGACTGGATGTGTTTGTGTCCAACCTGCTCTAGGTAAACCTGCTTTGGGAGGGGGGTTGGGTTAGATGATCTCCAAAGGTCCCTTCCAACCCCTAACATCCTGTGATTCTGTGTGGTTCTGTGACCACAGCAGGAGAGCACGTGAAGGTGTAGGGTAGAGGTCATGGGGATGAGCAGGAAGTTGCGGCAGAAAAGGAGAAGGGCAGGTCACATGTAATTAGAGATGGAAATATAGGAGAGGGTGAGGGTGTGTAAAGGAGCAGAAAAGTGAGGTCCAAGGCTGGTATGCTGAACTCTCACCTGTCACTGAACTGGGGAGCCTTAACTAAACCAGCTAACTATGCCCGGTTGCTTAGACGCCTATGGCCAAAACAGGATGAGGTGTCTACCCTTCAAACAATGCTCAGGCTGAGCTGCACTACCTCCTAGGAGAAAACAGCAGCTGTTTGGGGAAAGTGGTCAACTGCATGGGTCAATGGACATGAACAGAACCAGCAGCCATGGCAGGGTTAATGGGGTGGTGACCTGCACCATGTGTATGCAGAGTCACAGTGGGTGGTGTGGACCTAATGCTTCAGTGCTGAATGCAGCAGTGGCTTCACCACTGAGACCTCGGAGAGAGGGAAAGCCCAGGCACCCAGCTCCACTTTCCTCAAGCCCGTGGAGCTGAGGTGGCTAGCTGCCCTTTCTCAAAACCTCCGCAGACCAACAGGAGGCAAATTATTACCATTTGTTCTCCTATTTTTCAGCTACCAAGACTGTGGAAAACATTTCAATTTTGAAATGTCACAATTGTATAAGAAAGAAAAATGCATTTAATTTACTTATTTTTTTTCTCAGTTTCACAGATCTGACTGTCCCGAACGTCACTCAAAATCCTCAGAGGCTTGTGAGAAATGGAGTTTGCTGTTTTCTAAGTGCCTCATGAAACCAAAAGAGGACAAGCTCACTTTAGACGAATAAAAAACTAAAAGAAACAGCAACGTAACTAAGGACTGCACGCACTATTTTGCCAAGTCACTCTGTCCAGCCTCCCAGCTTTACGCTGGACTTTTTCCACATTGCCTTGCATTATCTCTCTTTCTTCTTGTCTTGTAAAGATTCCAGCCCGGCACAGATATCCACGTATGTCTGTGAAACTTCCAGCAGGTGCTTTGGTCTGTCAGTGTGATTTAAGTTGTAGTCTTCTTATGTTGGGGCTCTGCTGTTGCTAACACTCACATGCTTAACTACCTCACGTAGCAGAGTTTACCACATGTGCAAGGCTTTGCAAGACTGGCTATTTGCTTGAGAGCGCTTGTAAAGAGACATTATATGAGGACTATAAATATTTGGAAAGTAGCCAAGAACAAGTTTTGAAACTATAAAAGTAACGCTGGGGGTGAAATGACAACTTCCATTGTCAAAAGAGCAGTGCTTTATTGCAATTCACTGGTGGTTTTTTTTTTACTTCTCCCTAGAAATTAATGAAGTATTTGAAGAAAAATACTGCAGGAAGTTTTCTTTACCATAGCTTCTGCATTTTCCTGGAAACAATCATTGCTGCCTTTGTTTCAGACGTTCAAAGAACCAAGGTCTACCAGAATGCTATAAGAGTCTTATCTATGCTTGAGCATAATCTGTATTGCGCTTGTAGCTTAAAAAATTATTCTCCTTAAATGCTTCTGTTTCAGCCAGTGTATGAAAATATCAGGAAAATCAGAATGAACCTAGCAGATCAGCTTTGTGACACCTTCTCCATTAAGATTACTTATTCAAAATCATGCAGAAATTGATTAAACGCAGAACATGCTCCAAGTCATACAATGTCTCTGCCTGTCTAGATGCGACAAATTACAACATCTGACAAAAAGCACATAAAAGGAATTCACAAAAGAGATTGTAGGAAGGAATGATTCACAGAAAACAACATATATAAATGACAGAAGAAGGGCAAACAAAACGTCTATCTTTATAAAAAGGGGAGGAAGGCAAATTACTGGAAGAAAGAAGCCAACAACCTAGCTGTAAATACATGGAAGAAAACAAGAAGATGAGCCAACAACCAGTGAGGATTTGTTAGAGACAAATAACTCATTCATTTTGGGAAGATGATAGCACAGCTTCCCTTTGTCGTTAGGGAAAGGTATACACATCATATACCTTAATTTTAACAAAGTTTTTTTTGTGGTGTATCACTGGAAGACCACGTGAGCAAGTCAGGGGACTACAGAATGGATGAAACAATTACAGGGGAGTTATAAAGCTGGTTGGAAAGCTATATCTGGAAAGAAGAGATGAGCGGTTTGTGGACAAGTTTCGTGATGATTCTGGAGTTTTAGAAGTGTTTGTTCATGATCCAGTGATACTTAATATTTTCATTAATGACCTCAATGATGGAAAAAAAAGAGGATGTTTATTAAAATTTGGAGATGATAACAAAACTAAGTGGACCTGCAAGTATGCCAGAACACAGGACAAATTTGGAATGATCTGGATGGGGGTAATAAAAAAAGACTATAATTCAGCAGGGGCAAGTGGAAGTTACATGGACAGAAATCATCAACATGAATAAACTCAGGCTCAAAAATAACTGTATAGGTAGCATTTCTACAGAACAGATCTGGGATCTTAATGAATTACAAGCTCAACAAAGGCCAGTAATTTCATGCTGTTGTGGAAAAGGCAAATGCTGTATCAGAAAGTATAAGTAGGAAAAAGTGAAATAGACCTTGATCTCTGTTCAGAACTCCAAGAAGCTTCAGCTGAATATTTGAACAGCTGAATATTTTGTCCAGTTTTGAGCAGAATACTTGAAGAAATGTAGGGATCAATAGAAAAGAATCCAGAGGAGTTAATGAAGAAATATAAAGAAACACAGTCTCTGGAAGCAGGTTGAATGAGTTCTGGTTGTAGAAGAAAGGAAACGCATGGCCGGCTCTCCAAAACACACAGCAAGGCAGACAAGCAGCAACAGGCTTACATTATGACCAGAAAGATTCAGGTTAGCTGTAATTAGAAAACTTGTTAAAACTGAAGTAACAGAACAGATTTCCTGGCGACGGCTTTTATTGGAGGTCTTTAAGGACAGGTTAGACAATACCTGTGATGGAGGAGATAAATACCACCGATCTTCCCTCCAGGACAAGGAACAGATTTCTTGAGGGGATATAGAGGCAATTATATTAATTTTTTCTCTAAAGTGCTTTTATAAAGCTTCTATAAAGAATTAAGTTTGAAATTGTTACTGATAGCTTACTCCTGGAAGAGTGTTCAAAATGTCCATTTGGTAACTGGATCCTCATTTTAACTAGGACTGTGAAGTGAAAGGTTCCCTCATGTACCATGAACTCCAGACAAAGCCATAGGATCTTGCAAGATCAGGTTGCAACTGACTTTGCTAATACTCACCAGAAACTGCTATCTTTGTAGGAGATTTTGTTGGAATTGCACACAAACAGATCTGTTACCTTGCTCAGTCCAAAATTATGACCTTGGCTGAAAAGATGTTTGCTTGAATCCATTACCGGAAAAGTATATTCCAAGAAAAATTGCATGCAGCAATGGCTTGATAGCAGAGAAGAAGCCAACATCAGGATCGTTTTCTTATGCTGGAAATTCTCTCCAGAAATGAGAACTTTCAATCATGCAGATAAAATATTGAAACTCAAGAAAGACTGAGGCAAAATCAGCAGAGCTGTATCAGAAAGAGCTTATTATGGAATAAATTCAATACCAGACTCAATATATTATGATCCAGTGACATGCCTTTCTACACTGAAGTATAGCTAAAAGTGCCATCCTGAAGAATACTATGCACCTAAACCAAGCACACTCAGCATTTCATTGGCATAGGCCTAGAAGCTGACCTAACTTCAACTACCCAAACTTTCAGAGGAAAGCTTGGAAAGGGAGAGAGACATCTGACTCCATGTGCTCCCGCCAAGAACCTGGTATAACTAATAGTATAACAGATGACTGGCACACATATAGGCCATTTATGTGTGGAAGCTCTGAAGTCACTTGCTAAATGGTATATATAATCATGGTAACTATTAACTGAGTGGTAGGTGATAACAAAAAAAAATTTTTTGTTGTTGCAGATAACTCCAAAAGCTGGATTTTTTAATATCAAAGACCTGAAAAAGCAAAAGAGAAGAAGGATAGTTGCAACAGCAGAAAGAATGAAGCCAGGGTGCTGAGTCACTGAAATTAGAGAGAGAAAACATTATTAACTCTCTCTTCCTGGTTACGTAGGAATTTTCCCTCATGGTACAGCCCCCAGTGTATTGCCAAAGCTTGTTTAAAGTAATTCAGTCGCTTCTCATGGGATTCAACTCTTCTAACTAATCATTTCGATTTCTTTTTTTCTCTCATTTTTCTACCCACAATTTTACATCCCACTATACTAGCCCTTGGATGACCTGCATACAAATTCCTTTCCATAAATGGAACTTGCACCTTTCAAAAAACCCATACGTTGTTGTCACATTTCATTCTGGGTTGGTCAAAGCTACAACATAATGTTCATATTTATTTCTGGTAATTTCCTTTCGTAAATCAGTCCCTCCAGTGCCTTAAACACATGTGTTGCTTTCCTCTGAATGTCTTCCAATCTATCCATATCTTTCTGTAATTGAAGGACCAAGGATTATATCCAGTGTTTTAGGTGAATCATTACTTCAGAAGCATTTTTATTATTAAGTTCTAGAAGCAATTGCAGAAAAATTAAAAAGCTGCATTCAAGTAACCCTGAGCCATAAGCTGTATGTGGTCTGTGTGGAGTGAATAACAACATTCTTTGTCTTATGTGGGACATGGCTCAAAAATCCCCCTCATGCTCAAAGCAAACTGGACCTGCTTCATGGTCCTTTGCAGCTGTTTTAACTTGTGAAGATTATAGATGTTTTACTGATGCTTTCTAGCCCAGTCTGTCTAATGTATAAGTCACGTAGTGAACAGATGTGGTGGTGAAATTCACCTCGGGGCAGATAATCTGCATGATGCTTAAGTTTCCATTTGAGACCTTTTGTGGTCTGAGATGTTCTCAGAATGGTTTGCCGGCTTTACACTGACTGTATGTTTACCCCTAATAGTTAAAAAAATCAGTCACTCATTGTGGACCATATAAGTGGACCACAACATAAACTAAAACTGAATTTTTAATTCAGGTTTATGCTGCTCCTTTTCCTCCCTCTTTTGCAGCAGGTTTCCTGAGGGACCGAATGCCTGTGGGGTATGGTTTACATCAGGCACCGGGAAGGAGGAAGATGGGTTGTGGTAATGGCAAGGGTATAATATAAGGTCTGCTTCGGGCCCCTCCTTTCCTATTTCACCTTGAATTCATCCTGACCTGGCTCTGGGACCTGTGCTTGGCAGCACACTTCTGTTTATACACTGCCCTTGGTTAGTCAGTCTCCCCCAGGATTTATGTTGCTGCCTGCTTCATCTGCTGGTGGTTCTACCTGGGTTTCTTGTTAAGCATGGGTAGATACAGAGCATCAGCATAGAGCAGCTCTACCTTTGGATGCATGAACCATGCCAAGACTTCAGCTAACACTGTTCACATCTTTCTCAACCCGGCCCAGGATGAAGCAGTGTCCTACTTTACACCCAACTCTAAAAGCAAGCGGCTGATACTTCAGGAACATCACCAGCATGGTTATCTCCTTGTAGGGTTTTATTTTCAAGGAAGCTGTGATCAAGCTACATTTATATGGCTACTTTTCATTTTGCTGTTCCTTGCTGACAGTCAAATTTTGAACTCCTAGGAAGAGGGGCACTCCTCACACCACCACATGAACTCACACAAATCACCACTCAAGTAGTAATTTGCAACTAGCTGTGCTTATTCCACTCTCTCTTGCTCTTGTTTTTTTGTTCTTTGCATACTGCTTGTGATTTTGCCCTTTCTTCCTAGAAACAAGAATTAAGGTAAGCCACAAACCTGCTAATTTTCATGTGGATAAGTGGCCTAGTCAAAACCAAAGATACTACCTGGAGGACCTGGAGGACTCTCATATAGGACTGTAAGAGAAGGCCTTCTGCTGCTTAAGAATCTGTAAAGCAGATTTAGTTGCTTTAAAATGACAGCTGGACTGTTATCACCTGCTGTGCTCTTGTTCTTCCCATCAGTGTTGATATAACTTAGCTTGGAATCTGAGTCTCTAATAAAACATTTGAGTGTTTTATTTTGCATTTATTTTGTTGTGTTTTTTTAATGCACATCAAAGTCATTCATAATTCCCAGAATTTTCTACACTGAACTGTTTGTTTAAGCAAAGACTCTAGTGATGGTGTGAATTATTTATTTATACAGTCTACTTTTAAGTTGGGACCAACATTAATTTGGCTGGGTCACTGGCATTGTGGATTTAATTGCCATGTAAATAGCTATGGAGCCTATGTCTTTAATTAGTGTGCTAAATTCTACACAATTTATGAATAAAATATACTCATTCTGACATTTTAAAACAGCTATTTTATTAATGAAGAATTTATCAGTGTTATGCTAATTCCCTTGCCTTTTGTTAATTATATGCCTCTCTTGCATTTTCTGATATGTTAATTTTGTTTGGTATAAATATTTGTCCTCATTAAGATGAATACATTGTCAATGTTGACTCATTCTTTCCCCCCAACAGATAACTTAAATGTGAGTTCATTTCTTGATCTTGTGGTTCTTACTGATTTATAAGAATCATCCAGCTCCATCTTCCATTAAGTTCTCTTCAGTAAGGTCAAAAATTTCACCCAAGAAATGGCTTGGCTTTCTCTGCATGGTATGCATGCCATGTTGAAAGGGATATAGGATGGGATTTAGCTAGCTGTGTTTCTCACAAAAGGGAATAAAGAGCCAAGTTTTGCTAACATAGCGCTGTCCCTTCTATGAACTTCTGCTGCTAGGTCAGTAATTCACACATGGTGCATGCTGAGAGGCTTAAAGCATGCAGATACGGAACAGGGGGCAGGATCAGGAGGAGGCTGTGGTACCAGAGTGCTTCTAGGGCAATTGGAAAGCCATGAGATTGTATAGGAATAGCTATGTCCCTCTGAACAGCAAGAACTTTTTTAACCTCGCATTCCTAGCTAGGGTAATTCTGACTCCCTTTTCCTCTCAAACAATAAGACAGCAAACACCCAAATAAAACTGACATACAACCATGAGTCTCCTTTAACACACAGCTTGCTTATTTTTGCTTGCACATGAGCTGATAACATGCCAAGACCACCAGGGAGGTAAGGGGGATGAACTGATCAGGGAAGGATAAAGCAGGGGAGGCAGGTATGAAGCATTCAGAGACGGCAACCGCAAGTCTGCCTCTCTGAAATGGGAGGGGTGGAAATGGCAGCTACAAATAGTTGTATTAAGAACCAGCTTTATTTTAAAAACATGGAGTCCCTTGGCTTTATTATGCATCTACACAGTGGTTTGAAGTGAGAGCTGATAAGGGAGGCCAGGCCTTTAGGAGCTCAGACTGAATGCTGAAAATAAAACATGCTGATGAGAAGGAGCCAAAATACTGACCCCTGGCATGATTTGGGAACCTAAAGAGTTCAAGAAAACTGACAGCAATACAAAGTACTGCTTGAAAGCAACTTTACAGGAAATAAGAACTATGTAACGATTGAATGAATTAAAAGAAGCATATTAAGTAAAAAAGCGTAGCACAAAGATGAAAAAGAACTCTGCATTTTGCATATTTTTATAAACAACAGAAAAACCTCTTCTCACTGAAATTGTATAACTGTAAAGATGCTAGGAAACACTGACAGTTGGGTGAGCACTTAGAAATTAATATTGCTCAAGTTGCAGATATTAAGTTGCAAAGGAGTCAGGCTCTCATTGTACCCGGGGGTAGGAAAGCTGGTATGAGTATGACCTGAATGCTGAATGAAGAGCACCTTAGAGCAGAATCTTTTTTTTTTATGAGCCCAGTCGCATATAAAAACCACATTAATAATGACAGGAAAAGCAGATGTTCTTAGTTTATTACACTGCTCTGGACAGACTCTAACAAATTTTAAGCCAAATTAAGCTGAGGTTACCTGATCTTATACCTCTTGGCCTCTTATAGCTGTTAAGAAGAGTTTGGTACTTCTGCCACTCCTTGTCAGAACATGCAAGCTTTCTGTTTAATTACGCCTTACTTGTTACAGCTTCTAACCTATGCTAGGTCACAAGAAGATGTCAGCAGAAGACAAACCAAAGGAAGCAGTCACAGTTGAGAGTCAAAACCTAACAACAGCCACATTGCTAAGGGTGCAAACAAGTCTGTGGATTCAAAAATTTGACGTGGTTCCAAGGACACAGATCAGACAAGCCACTGGAGAGTAGATCTGCTGAGAGTTACTAGGTGAACCATGTCAGGGGGAGGAAATCTCCTGAGCTTAATGCAGCTGGAGGCTGGGACAATGTTCAGGGAGTGTCAGGTTTACTTGTCCAGTTCTCACTTTGTCTCTTTGCAGCTACATACGGCTCCTGCAGCACACAGGACAGGTCTAGGTGGCTTTTGGTCTGGGTTACTGCAGCCAATGCTCTGACTTCGAGTGATGGCCATCTCCTTTGATTTGTCTTCCCTTGACTTCCCTCTCTGGCCCAACTTAGACTAAGAAGGCCTAATACAGAAAGTCTAACTTGTGAAGTACAACTCATAGGCACTTGACAGCCTGCTGGAGGGACTAGAAAGTCTGTTAGCATTATTATGTCATAGAATCATAGAATGGTTAGGATTGGAAGGGACCTTGAAGATGATCTATTTCCAGCATGTGTGCCATGGCCAGGGACACCTTCCACTAGACCAGGTTACTCAAAGCTCCATCCAACATGGCCTTGAACACTTGGAGGGATGGGGCAACCACTCTGTCACTCTCTCTGCACCTCCTTTCATTAGAAGCTGTCTTTTTTGCTCTCTATTTGCACAGCAACCAGCATAATGAAGTCTTGCCCTGTTCTTTGAGCATCTGTGGGCTGCTAGGAGGCCTGCAGGTGGCTCCCAGGGGAGAGAGGAAGGGAGGCAGGAGTGCCCTGACTCTGGACCAGGGAGGCTCCACTCAGTCCAGAAGTGGTGTGCAGGGCATGTACAGCAGGAGTCACCAAGCCAACATCACCCCACTGGCTGGCTTGCATCCTTCACGTCTGATGCGCTGCAGGACATGCAACAACTCTGCCACTTACGTTCAATAAGGAGAGGTTTTAATCAACAGTTGCGCTAATAGTCTGGAGACCCTGTGTATATGTATATGTGTAGGTACGTATTTGCACGGTGCTTCACTGACACAGCGACCATTTTGGTATGATGAATCGCATATAAATATTGCACCTTAGATCACCTCTTTAAATCTGAACTTTATCATCCTCATAGGCTCTGTTCTATTGTCCAGGCTATGTTTTTTTCACTTCCTACATTTTTTCCCCACAGATGTGCTAGAAGTAAACTTAAATGGTCAGGTTTGTGCCTCTACTGAGATAAGATTATACGTCAAAGGACAGATGGAGGATCTGGGCCTGCACGTGGATGCAGATCTTGCCTGCTCTAAGTCACCTAGGAACACAGAGAACCTCTTCTGACTCTTGAGGTCTTTAGCATGTGGATTACTTTCCGTTGCAGACAAATTTCAGGTCATCAGGCTTATTTCAGTTGCAGTTAAAACTAGGATTTGAACACAGATTTAAAAGTAATCCGAGAGTAATCCACTGAGCTCCTTGTTGAGCCATCTCCACCTGTTTCTTCTATTTGAATTTTGCCATTTTTGGACTGTTACGACACTCATATTTTCCTTTCTACTTTCATTGTTTATTTTTCTACTATGCTGCTAATTTAACAATTTTTTTGAGGTGCAAATGCTTGCAGGCTTCCTCTGAAATTATTTGATCGTATACATTTGTGGAGTGCTTTAACGTCATCTGCTACTTACTTTTCTAACGTGCATTTTAGACAACATAGTGATTTGTTTGAACATTAAGTTCATTTGTGGATGGAAGCCAGCATACTGCTTTCACATCATAGATCTGCACTCAATTGCGTAACATTTGGATCAGGAACATTTAGGATTAAATATGTTTTCTAAATGTTTTGAGAAAGCTTTTCTCAACAGAAGCTCTGCTGCAGCATTCACACTTTGCAGGTAACTGATCTCAATGCTCAGTGCCTCGGAACAGCAGGACTGTGAAGGCTTCAGCCAGGAGGTGACTTGATTAGTTAATCTTGGGTTTTTTTCTTTGTTTCCTTTCACCTTGTCTATTCTATTACATTTGAAAATTAAAACTAACTCTGCCAACAGCAAATTTGTTTGTATGTTTCCCTTTGTTTGCACTGAGATTTATATATTTGCATACGATTGCCATTCCTCCTTACACTGAAATCAATTCTGCTTTAGTGCCACTACAGTCTAAGTAAGGGATATCCTACTGCGATTTCAGCACAATAAAGACTGATTGAAGTGTCAATGATTTCAGCTGTGTTTTGTATTGCAAAGTTAAACATGTTGTTTCCCATTTAAGTAAAACAATCCCAAGAAATAGAGATGACAGGATAAAGGGTAATAGTCAAAGATGTGAGGTCTTTAGTGAAGCTTACTGCAATAAGAAAAAGAACATGATTATATGGTTGTGCTTCTCTTTCATTTATTTATTTTTTAAGTTGAAGTGAATGATGTCCTGGTACAAAGAAATTTCTTTACAACATTCCATTCTGTTCCCCAGGTGTTCCTGCAATTGGTCATGAGACTTGATTTATGAAGACAGAGAGGAACCACACACAGGTATACAGAGAAGGATGCTCTAGGAAACTATAAGAAACCACACTATAGGAAGTCCATTAGCTTTCACTTTTTAAATAATTAAACAGCACACTCATTCACCTTATCTCAAGAAGTAAAAATGGAGCTTTTGCAAAGGGCAGCCTCTTTTACTTGAGAAGATATGATGCTCCTGCATACAAAAAAACAGAACTCAGTTTGAAATGTGCAGCAGAAATTCTGGAGAACGTGTAGAAATCAATCAAATTTCATTAGAAATACATATTAAAAACTAGAACTTTTCATTACACAGTCAATATTTATGCAAGTCAACATGAAGTTATAACTCCACAGTTATTTGTGGATCAACATCACTCATCAGTAGAGCTCATCAGTAATATTGCAATACAACAAGTTTTCTTTAAAGGGAAAAAATGTTGTTCCTTGAAAGCAAAATGCTTGCAGAAATAGCTCGGTTTCACTGAGCCAATGAGAGGTTTGAAAGCCAGTTATCTTAGGGTTGTGCCCAGTCATACTGATTCATCCAAAGCTTTCAGGAACTCTGCTTTTTGGCTTCGGAGAAGCATTTCTGGAAGCCTAGAAAACTTCAGTCACATCTCAGATTTCCAAGTCGCTTAGCTGCCTTACTTTATGCTGGGGCTTTCCAGACTGTTCTTCAATCTTTCAGGGTGTCCAAGGTAATAGCACAAGTAAAGAACAGCTGACTATTTTGTTTCATAACTAAAAATTCCAAGATGAGATATTTTGGGCTTCCTCTTCATTTAGCAGTTTTAAATATCTTAGTTTTAATTTCAAAATAAGAACAAACCTTTAGCTATCTCAGAACTTCCCACAACATTGGGAATTCAGAATTTTGAGCAGCTTTAATCACAAAAATTCAGAGTTTCTAACTTTTTTCCTGAAAATGTTTGTAAAACATTTGAAATGTCTTTAGCTGCGTTGATTAGTCTGAAAATTCAGACCACAAGGTTTTCTGTCTTTTTAGGTGCCTTTTACTAGGCTTCTGTTTGCTTTTTTTAATTATGGAATAAGGAGACAGAAATAGCAGGATGTGATTTAGAGGCCTGTACTGTCTCAAAAATATTAGCAAGTGGTGACTAATCAAAATCACCAATGCACGGACTGATACTTCCTTGCATAAATTATTTTCAAATACATATTTTACTAGTGGAGTATGAGATATAAATTACCAGAAATTGGATAATTTCCTGCCTGGGTAACTAATGGAGACTACTAATTTGACCAGCTCTAAGAAAATTGATCAGCTGTGAATACTGATCTTTATGCATAGGACTACACAGTCTGAGCATTTAAGGAGGCTCAGCTTCAGGCAGGTAATTCCCAAGTCCTTAGCACACAACACTGAACAGTCAGCCAGATGATAATCATGAGTTTGTTTCCCTTTCTCAAACATGAATGACTGCCAGAGGTAGTGTACAGAACCAAATGGGCAGTAATTCCCTCTCTTACTGCTATCAAGAGGTTGATGAAAAATGTATACAGCAGACACCATTGGTAATGATCAGCTGTAATAAATCGTACAGGTCTCAAACATCTGATCTACTGCGTATTCTTGAGTGCCCTTTGCCAACAACTAAGACCAGTAGAGTATTTCTGTAACACTCGTCTTGGGTGTTCAACACAAAGAATGAACTGCAAAGCTATTATGGTTGGTATTCAAGTTTCTTCTGTCAGAAACCACATGTATGTGGTGAGACTATGTGCCAAACAATTCTACGGGCTCATCTCCCCCATCAGTCAAGATCTCCCTATCCTACCTGCTAACCAGCTTCACCAGCCCCTTACTATTCTTCATTGCTTTTCTTTGTTTTTCATTGTTTTCTTCATGACAGTGCACTTAACAGCTGTGACTAAACCCAGAGTATTCAATCCCTACTAAAATTAAAACTGAAAAAGATGAGGTCCATGAAAGCGAAGAGATTCTTTTTGATCCTTCCAGGTATGGACGATTCCTTTATTCAAGTGGTTTAATCGAGATAAAAATTGTCTTAAAAGGGCTAGCACCACAAGAATTTTAAGAAGGCAATATTTAGGAAGTCTCTGAAGATAAATATAGCTGCAGAATGTCCTGTCAGCAGTTGTCTGTCATCTGTTTCAACTTTCTGCTCTAGCCATAAGCAGCAAAGCCCTGATGTTTCAGGGTGTCCAGAGAGAGAGTCCTTAAAATCCCTACTGATGGAGCCCCAGTTTTGGAAAGTGTTAAGAAGCTAGCACCCTTCTGAAAATCAGTCTCCTCAAAGTTATTTTTAGTCAGGCTGCCAAAACCTATGACCTCCAAAATCACTTATCGGATATCTGCACTAATTGTGGCCTACAAACAGACTTCAGACTGTGCTCATTAAAAGTCATTGTGTTGCAAAGCCTGAACAAATAAAGAAGCCAGTTTATACTAAGTTATAGCTTAGTTTCTCTTTGGTGCTTTGAGGTGTAGAGGGTGGGGAAGCTATCTATACATTTAGCAATCTATGACCATGAAATGTTATCACTCCTCTCTAAAAATACATCTCAATTCCAGAATAACTTAAATATTTTGGTTAACAGGGAAAGAAAAGCTTGATAATCAAAGGTGAAAATTTTACAGGTCACATTTCACAGGTTTCTGTGTCGTATTTTTTGTAACAGGCTTTATCTTGGTGCTTCATTTAAAGAATTCTGTGGTTTCACTGAACTCGGTGGGACTGCTCATATGCATAAAATTAAGCATGTCCTGAAAATGAGCTGGGACCAGGTTTCTCTACCTTACCATATTTTGCTCAAAATAGACACCCAGAGAGACTTGCAAATGTGCATAAGGAGGGTTCAGTGATAATTTCTATAAATCTGTCTTTTCTCATTGAATTCTGGGGAAAAAAATGCAAGTAATGTACTCAAGATGAACATTTGTGTGACATTGTAAGTTGTCATTACTATGCCTTGTTTTACCCTGGAGCATGAATGGAGAAATGCAGGACCTCCAGCACGGACAGGCAGCCCTTACCACTTCTGGCAGTGGGGTGTTTCACTCTGCCATCTTTTGCAGGGCTAAACAAAACACAAAGCCCATCTCCAATCACTGCCAAAGGTACTGCTTTCTAATCTGCTACATTTGCAGTTCCATGTTACATCCAGTACTACACAGGCATTTTCTTTTATTACACTTTTATTACACTTCCTCACTGCAGAGAAAGACAAACCTATATGAAACTGAAAAATGCACCTTATTTTACCTGGATCCCAGACCAGGACACTTACAAGACAGAGTCAGCTAGATATCTTCAAACATCAATGTCTGTGACCTTTTTCGTGGCCTCTGAGGGAAGCCAGTATGTAGAAAAGCTTTAAAAGGCAATTGTAGGAGGCCTATGAAGAACCACATGCAATATGTGTAACTTTTTCCCTGTAAATTAGTAGGGCAGAGCCTCTTTAAGGACCATACCTTTCCATTCCAGCATCACTGCTAACAAAGATGATGGTGAACAAATTATGAGCAAGACCTGCAGACTCTCCTTTTTTAAGACAAAAATTTGCTATAAAAGCTTTCTGTACACGATACAACTAAAGGCAACCCTGAAAATTCTCCACTACAGGAGTATATTGATAAGAACAAATGTGCCAGTTAAAAACTACCATCACAATGGGAAAGCAGTACAAATACCTCTGCTTTTAGCTAATAATTACAAGAGTTTATTTCTAGTAATAGGGTTATGTATGCAAGGCAAATACTAATTGATGGTGCAAGCAGATCACTTTCATAACAAGCCACAGAATGCAAATGTTTTGCAGAAAACAGTAATTGATTCAATACCTAGTTGGTTATATGCATATTGATATCTAGGTTGCCTGAGTAACCTTAAGACTAAGTACAATACAGAAGGTAATTTATTATCACAACTCCCCCAAACACGTTACTGCATTCACATGTTCAGATTCAAACCTGAACTGTGCTATCCAAAATGTCTATCATGACTTGAAACAAGCAACAGACACTCACGGAGGCTCTAGGAGAGTCTGAGAGTTTAGCAGGGTGGGAAGACGTGTAGCATGTTTCCCTCCACTGGCTCTCCCCTTCGTTTCAGTTCCCCTGGGAGGCGGTGGCACTGGGGACCTCCGGCATTACCTGAGCAGAGGCATCAGTTCTGACAGATGCAAGGACATATTGCTGGGGAGAAGCGATTTGTATGCAGTTGTATTTACTGACTACAGTGCTCAGGTTGAAGGTGGTGACCGCATTTTCGCTGGACTTCTTTTCATGAGAGAACTGTGGATTGACTGAGAGTAACGTAGTCAGACTCCCTTGGAGATCAGAGAGGAGTCTGAGTCGAAGCTGTCGAAGCTGTGAGCTTCTGGAGGTCAGGCTGAGCTCTGAACCTGGTGCTTGCTTGGCAGGCAGTTGTTTGGGTGCGTTCTGCCCCCATCCCATCAAATTCCTGTAAGAGACAAACCAAAATCCTGAAGCGATTTTGCAACGCAATTTCAGCGTGAGGTATGAACTTGGTAGCTCAAAATCACCCCTGATTTTTGAAGCACTGGTCCTGAAGAGAAAATGCAATTCCCTAGGCCCTCATTGTGAAAAGTAGAATGATGCTCACTCCAGGTTTAGGCTACAAATCAATTAGGAGTCCCTTAAAATCAAGTGCTTGACCTGAAACAGCCAAACCCTTTTTATAGTCTGCTCTCAAAAGCATTCTCCCACCTAATGCTTTCCAGTGTAGCATTGCTGTTCACAGCAATCAGTATTCTCGGGCACAGACTCTTTCCTTTCTTAATGCAAAGCCTTACTTACACTTCTTTTAGTAGGCTGCATGCTAATGAGGACGGTTTGCAACCTTCACTGTCAGTGAGAAGTCCCGGGGTAGCTCTGCCTGATTCCTGGTTGGTGGGATGCACTGCACATGGCACCCTCTAATTGAGGAAAACAAGCCAAATGATACCTTGTCAATGTGCAGCTAAAACAAGTTAGGTTAACACAACGCATGCTTCATGTTTCATGTGAAGTTGGCATGCCTCAGGAATCTTTTCTGCTGGCCTTTAACAAAGATTCAATGTAGTCGTCAACTCTGCTGTACTTCAGAGTTGGGAGGCTGAAAAGCTGAAGCAGCACCCACAGTTACACACGGTAGCAGTTAGATGGGTAGTAGAGGCATACAGCTCAGTATGGTCTTTTGAGAGATGTGCCTACTGCTACATAGATTACTGCATCACTGAGATGTAACAGGGGAGATCAGGGTGCCCCTGAGTTAGTCACGGTACCAGCATCTCCAAGGATTTAACCCCTGAGGAGATAAAAATATCCAGTGTCCTCTGCAAGGTGAAATGCAATGTCAGGAAAGAGCTGGGAACTGAAACTAATTATTTTCAGGAACCTTTTGGATGTAGCCAAAGGAATATATTGTGGATATACATGGTGCTATGAACATTTATGCATAGCTGAGTACACCTTCTTTGACAAAAGCTGGTCAGGAAATAGTTAATATTTTCAAAGAAAACTATTGAAATAAGTTAGTGTCCTCCTGGGATTTAACCTGTTCATACATTTTCTTCTGAGATGCTGAAACTTCAGGCTATGTGGATGTGAAACATAACTTAGTATGGAGTAGGGAGAGGAATCCTGCATTAGGCTCAGCTCCTGTCTCAACTATGTCTGATTGTGTCTCCCAGTTTAAGGTTTGTTACTTGATTTGGGAGCCTGTTACGTCTCATGAAATGAATACATATAACTTGCAGCTGCTTTCATAGTTTAAAAGCTGTCGTTTCACCTTATGCTCAAAGAAATACTTTTCCTGTCTATGTCAAAGTGATCCACACAGCTCTTCCATGGACTTTTGAAAGTGTCTTCTGGGGTACAGCAGCACAGCGTTTCTTCTGTGAGAGCAATTTGCTCTGCCATTATATTGTCTGCAGGTATGCAGCTGTATTGTTTCACTGTGTTGATCTTGGAAGGAGCTGGAAAGCTCATAAACTCGAAAGCAATTGGTTTCCAGCCGAAGTTTTACTTCTTCCTAGCCCACTGTGCTCTCCAAGGGAATCTCTGCAGGATTTTGTTAAAGAGGAAAAGGAAGACGCAATTGTGTTCAGAGCTAGGGCAGACGCAATATTACTCCAAATCAAGGGTTACATCTTGCTCTGTTTCTTGGTCGTCTCTTCTATCAGCTCACATAAATCATGAGCACACCTCATCCTGTGTCTACATCAGCTGCCCACAACTCCCACCGCCCGGTCACACATTTCTCTCACTGCAGGGAGCCTGCACATTTACTGTGGCCACAGAGATACTTCAAAGGCAAACACAGGCAACTCTTGAAACACGGATGATGACCACATGCTGGACAGAAAAAACACTTCCTGCAGAGGGGCAGAGAATCACGTAAGTGGTGCTAACTCACAGATCTGACATCCCAGACACTTTCTCTTAGATGTACCACCAATGGCAATGCCCTCCTCAGTCTATACTCAAGGCTCCCTGGTAACATTCGTAAATGGGAAAAAGCATGGGAGACAAAGGCCACAGGCTGCAAGAGAAAGAGGGATGGGGGGAAAGCGTCACTTCAAGCAACAGAGCTGCTCTGCAAATGGAGTTGGCATGTATGTGAGCTGCTTATAGCTTGCAAATACTGACAGGAGTGAAATGTGTGGAGTTCATGGGGAATTTCTATTGAGCCCCATGCAGTTACAGAGGCATTCCTCCCTAAATTTAAGGGAGTTAATTAGAATAATATATGTGCCGCTTCAGCGTGATGCCTGATGATCATGCTGTGGAGAAAGGAAAGAAAAGCTTGCTTGAGAGAAAATGCCATTATCTACCCAAAGCAAATACAAATCTGGAACTTGGTGTACACTTTTTCAGAGATGTTACAATCGTCAGTCACATAGTGTGTGGATCTTATCCACAATACCCTGCACACAGTCAGCTGTTCAGCATGTTGCCCTGTTGCTAAGTATGAAGCCAGAAAATAAGTAGGCAGGTCACTTCCCGCCTCATTAACACAGTGGGAGGGGGGACGTCTGAAAAATAAGGTTGTAGAAACAGCCATGAAAGCTGGTTGGAAGCTAAACAATACCCAAGATCCAGCCATGATTCCCTTCCTTTGTCTTATTTCTTTTTGTCTCTTTCAATGGCTTATTTTCAGTTGTTCCTAACTGCTGGTGATTTCTGCGTCTCCTCTCTAGCCTTTAAGAATCCCAAAGCAGAGAAACAATTTTGTCATTTACTTAAGCTACAGGAGTGGGTTTTTTTCTCCTCTTCTGGAAAAGTGGGAATTATCTCAGAGTGACCACCTTTTGCGTTATTGTAAAACTTTACCTTGTGTGAAAGTGGGTGTACTGAGGGTTCAGACAGGGCAGGAGGATACAGCTGGAGCACTTCCAGCACTCAACAAATACTATTTTGCTTATATCATACTGCAAAGAGATTATCAGCCTTGAAGCCGCCACTTCTCTTGGGAGAGATGTCCCAGGAGACATTCTTCAAGGTTTTCCATACAAACATCATCCTTCAGCCCCACTGAAGTGTGACTAAATGTGATTATGTTAGAGTAGGGTTTTTTTTGTTTTCTTTGCCTCTCTCTAATGCATTAATTTTTAAAAGCTGCTATAACAAAAGCTTTAAACAGAAGGTTAAATATGTGGAAGGAAAGGTAGTCAGAATGTTTGATAAAAGAAAGAAAAAGGTAAAATGTTTATGAAAAATGAAAAACATGTCTGTTTTGTTCAGGATTTGCACTGAATTCTTAATTCCTAAAGATTCATCTGCAGCCATTTTTGTTTTGTTGTATAGGGGGCATGAGTCTGTACGTGTTGCTTTGGGTTTTTTTTAATCAAAAAAAGAAAGAATAGGATTCTGCTCCTCCCTTGTATTCACATCATGACTTCTAAATGAAAAGAACTGTGTTGGAAAACAAAGGCTTTTCAGCAGCAGACCCCATTATGGTGCAAACCTTACACAACCAGCTCTGACACAGGTTAGCGATTATACCATGACAAACGGGACAGAAGGTATATGGTTGTTTGCCTGGGGATGTATCAAGAAAATACAAAATGCAAAGGTCTTGGAAAAAAGCCACTTGCAAAATCCAGATTCGAGCATGGAAAGAAGGCCTGGGTTAGAAGACAGAGGTAGCCTAAAATACAGTAGAAGATCTCACTCAAATAGTCCCTTCAAATCTATGGATGACCTCCTTACTCTGAAGTGATGCTGCTGGTCTGACAGACTCGGTTGATACAGTTGAGCAAGTTTCTTCCCACCCACCTGTTTCCAAATGAACCTTCTGAAATGACATGTAGTAATTTCTCAATAAGATTTCAATTTGAAATGTTAATGGAAAGGAAGCATTGGTTGGACAAAACCTAATTGTTTTTTGAGGGCACCATGTATAAAGCCAGCTTCGTATCAGATACCGACTCTGGCTGGGGAGCAGAGGGCAGAGCTTGCCCTGACAGCCAGTGCTCTGGCCTCCTTGTGGGCTGGGAACAGCGGTGGGCCAGGCTGCCGGAGAGGATAGTGGTCACTGCCCTGCCTCTCACCCGCTGGCATGTCAGAGCCCGCACACCAGTGTTGGGCTGGTACCAGGGTGAGTGTCCAGGGCGTGGAGCCATGTCTTGGGCACATGTCCCTTGGCTGCCTCATGGGGTCATGCAGAAGTGCAGTCTGGAGCATGCCAGCTCGATGTGAGCTGCATGGGTCCCTCCTGTTGGCAGAGCCTGGCACATGCCCCTGGCTGCAGCCTGGCACAACAACCCTGCTGCTGGCTCTCATCCCTCCAGTGCCAAACTGTGGATCTATTGTTTCCTTGTGGCACACCCCAGAAAAGCAAAAAGTTGGTGTGGGTGAGGGGCTGGGGGCCACTGAGGGACTGCAAGAGGTCTTTATATCAGAGCAGAAAACATGACAGCCATCGTGGGGTGTCACTACGCTGAAAACAAAAGGAGCTTTTAGTTTATTAAAAAACTTTTGCTGATAGCTGAAAGAATTTAGTGCTTGAGTTTGGAAGCTCTAGAGCATATGTCTTGTGAAATTAAATGCCAATAAATGCAACCCAAAAATGTCTACAGGCCTGGTTAGCAGGGGACTGTGAACAGTTCTGCAAATTTCCCCATGAATGTATGGAGGGTGTCTTGCAAATCACCCTGAATATAGATAAAAGAGTAGCTGTGGCTTCCTTGTAGGTTGCCTGCAGTGAAGGCTCAGTTGCAACAGCCCACCAAGGTGCAAGTTAGTGTTGATTACTAGTTTTTGCGTGCACAGGGTAGGGACCTTTACACCAACAACAGCACCCTACTGACTCAAAGACAAGCTGTTCTGCCCGTCCCCAGGGTCCTTCCCCCACCTCTGCCCAGCCTGGCCATCCCCTCACTCTGGGGCAATGTTGGCAGCCGGATTCACTGCCTTCCTTGCCCACATGCCAGTGGGACCTTTACTTCCCCCAGCATAACTTTACCTCACCACAAGGCTTACGGAATGTGGCTAGGTAAAAATAGCATGCCAGGAGGTGAACACAGCAAAGCCTCAGCCTTCCTGTGCTGTAGCCTCTTTTGATTACTCATTTTCCTCTCCTGTATTGTTATAATGACAGCCTGTCACATGCCTTTTTTGTTTGGTTTTGGTAAGGAGAGGTTTCAGGAAAGGTTTTTCACTGGAGTTTCATACGAGAAATTGCCATTATTTCTCAATACTGTATCTTTATTCACAACAAGCGGAATGATTCTGTAACAACTTCAAATCAAATTTTGATTAAAACAGTGATAAAATGGTACAGATGATGTTTTTATTTTTTTAAAACATGGGACAATTTTTAACCAAGGAAAATGGAAACAGCACCAAAATTTCATAAGAAATTATGTTTCCCTCCTTTGAACAGACTTTCGCTGCACCTGGGAGTGTCAAACTCATTTCAGACAAGTGTTGTCCTTCAACAGATGACCCTCTGAGGGGTTGGTACAGCACCTAGGATAATGAGATGCTATTCTCCAATTAGGAACTTTAGATCCCTGTGGAAAGTACATAATGTAGCTGTGTAACTGTTAATAAACCCAGTAATACTAATTTGGCAATATTCAGTCACCACCCAGTTTGCCACTTGGCGTTCTACGTTGTATGGCAAAGCACGTAGTCTTATAACCTTTATCCCCAGTAATCAGTCCCCATATTTTTATCAGTGGACCTGTCCAAGGGGTCTGAAAGTCCCTCCTCTCAGCAAGGGAAAGAATTACAGCTGTTTGTGTAAACCAGGGCTGTTTGGGTGAATAAAAAAAACATGTTTAACCCACCTGTTTGCTGCATATGAGACATTGTTAAGCTCTGTAAATTAACAAGGGGTAAGTTTTCTTTACCTAAATTAATCCTCAGCTACGCTAATAGGTTAAATAATTTGACAAGGTCCGAAGTCTGCATGACAGCTTTAATTTAGTGCGTAACTTTCATTGTGTGCTGAAGTAGTTTCGAGGCCAGTTGCATTAAACAAATGCTAGCCTAAAGACGGAGTTAAGCTGTGCAAATAGTTCCCTGAACTGGGAAGCACGTAACCAGCAGATAACTCAGTTATGCTTAAACTTTATACAGATGTCATTTCTTTCATCTTCTGGGCTTTGGAGTGAGCTTTGGAAATGAAACTCCTCACTGTAGCAATCACAATGACATATGTGCAGCCCCCATTAGAAAAAAAAATTCTGAGCTGGGATATGAGATTGAGTGTGCCTAAATCAAGGTTTAGACACTTTTTATCGCCTGCTAATACACGTGCAGGCATACCATTCTTTATATTTTTTTCCCCCTTTCTTCAGAATATATTATTTCTAAGGGACAGTTGAATTAAGTTTCTTGTCTTTGGTATTTCTCTTCTGTTCAGCTCTATATTGTCATGCGTTGCCAGCTAATCTCGCTTTCCTTGTGAGCAGCATACCCTACCATTTAAGTAAAAATGGTTTTCAGAAAAAATATGTCCTATAAGATGTTATGACATTTTGTGAAACAACATAATGCAATGTGACTGATGCAGATGGATATGCCCCATAAAGCTGAGAGATTTAGATACGTAGGTTTTCCCCAAAAATCACTTCATAAAGCAGTTTTGTTTAAAATATCACTTTGAAATCCTATTTGAACTCTTTGGAATAGATAGCAAATTTATTTAAACTTTTATATAAAAGGCTTTTTACCTGAATACTTAGAGATTTTCTATGCGCAATGCTTTTTTCAGCTCAGTACATCAGGGAAAAAAAGTATACAATTTATAATAAAGCACCCAGCTAATGTTTCCTTCTTTACTCCCCTCCCTGAAGGAAAAGAAATGCTTTAGTGGGATCAATAGTTATAAATCATTACAAATGATTTGAGGTTTTATTTCATCTACTTTTATTATAATGTCCATGCCATCTGCTGTACATATTGAGCTTATTACACTAATTCCTTTTGCAAGCTCCAACCTCTGAGTGAGAGATGTCAGAGGGCAATTGATTAAAGGATATTTGTTCTGTTACACCTTTTTCTTTAATTTCTCTCTGTAAGGATTTCAGGTTGAGTAAGTGAGCTGACATGATAATGGGGCCTCAAGTCTGGAGATAAATGAGACGTGTGACTTTGTGCATTCATAAATATCAGAACTTCTTTTAACCTGATGGTGATGGGAGGGGCAGTCGGTGTCAGCTGTGTGTTAGTACAAAGCTAAAGGCATGAGGCCGTGTATTTTTCTTAAAAGCCAAGAGAGAACGGATGCTTGACATATAAATGATAGCTCAATCTAGGAATCTACCTACTGTATACCCCTTATTATCTGTAGTTAAAAGAATTTTGTGTGATGAGAGTAGGACGAAAGGGAAAAGTAGAACAAAGAAAAGCTTGAAAGGTCCTCTAATATAGCACGTGATATTACTTATCTAGTGAGTGAATATTGGCACTGTATTGAGTATGTGTATCTCTACCACAAAGTAAGAGGTGTTTGCTTCTAAACTTTTCAGCTGTAAAGTGTATATCCTCAAATTCTTGCCTTCCACATTTGCACTAAGCAAACATTAAGACGCAAGGGTTATAGGTGCTTGAAAAAAAATCCATCACCTTGTCTCCATCAGTTCAAGACAGCGTCAAGAGGAAGAAGTGAACAAGACATGTCATAAATATTAGACTTGCTTCGTAACCTTAGAGCAATCAGTCCAAGTATGACAGTAGCCTGAATATTTAATAACTAACGCAAACTTTACAACTGCAACTCAAGCTTCATCACATTTTGACCTATTTATAATTAACTTGTCCATCTTGTTTGAGGTCCTGACACTATACATGCAGCTGAGTAACATTTACACATGTGAGCAGTTCAACTGAATTCAGTGGAAAACCGTGAGAAATCTTATTTAGTGCATACTGGTTCTGGATCCTAAATGCAGACAGCCATGTATGAATACATCAGTCTGAGATCCTCTCTAAAGGTCAGAACAGCATTTTAGCACAAGCTTCCTCATCAGGGCTCCAGGACTGTCCAGCCAGAAGTCTTTCTCAGCACGATGCCTGCTGTTCATGAAGTAAAACCACCTGGGCTAGAAAAGCTGGACAACACAATATAGCTGAGATCAATCTTTTTGAGCTGCGGTGCTGCATTTTCTGCATGTATTTTTGAAGGTTTGGATCTCTGCAACATGCTATTAGTTGCACTCATGTACAACTTGAGTCTGGCTCGTGGCCCCTTTTAAGTTCCAGCAATCGCAGGCTTCAAATGCAAGCCTAGTTGCCACCAAATTGCACTCTCCTGTGTGCCCTCTCACGTCATTTCTGTTGTGCCAGCAAAGTACCCAGATGGCCATTTTTCATTTGAAGACAGACTGAACAACTTCCATTTATCTGGGTAAAAAAAGTCCTTGGACAATCTTACTTTTCTGTAAGGTTTTATGTTAGCCAATGACTACTTCAAACACCAATTCTGCTGATTCCTCAAGCACATACTTTATATTGACACCAAATGACATACCACAGAAGTCTGTGTTAGACTTATTATCAGTGGTACCTCTCAGAAATGTTCTGGCTGAGAGCATGACTGCTATAATACCTCCAAATACCTTGAAACTACAATGAGTATATTCTGCTTTTGTTCATGAAAAAAATGTCAGATGCTGCATGACATGACACCCCCCAATATGGTTGCGTCATTTTGTGCATCTAGTTTCCTCAGTGCACAGACTCCTGTTTTCCCTGCTATTAGGCACTTTACAGCTCCAGTGCTAATTGCACAAATTGATTCATTTACAGCCAGCACAACAGAAAACAGGGCAACAACAGAGACAAAAAGATTGCAGTGAGGCATTGCAACTGGTGTACTGATGGATGCTGAATAAAAGTGCCAGCTGTGTCTTGTCAAAAGAGGCAACTGAAAAAGAAAATTCCAAAAAGGACTTTATGAATTTTGGTGTCTGTAGGGAAGAAAACAGCAGAAAGGATTACTGAGAGCTTCCCTACCCACTAGGTCATGCCACCACCCTGTGTTGAGGTGTGGGGTGCCATTCCACTGCTACTGCTACTGCGGTTTGTACAATACGGCATTTACTCCCACATTAAGAATGGAAAACTTCTTTCTCTCTCTTCAACACAGCTTCAGTTAGTTGTGCTGTACTCGTGTTTCTCCAGTGGGTTTTCTCTGCAGCTTACTGAACTTGTGGCACTGAATAGGCAGTACTACGAGCACAGCAACTGAGCCAGGAGCCTGACTGCTGGGTAACTCTTTTGCTGGAGAGTAAATAAACTCCTTTATAGAATGCAGTCTCAGGAGAATTCTTCTCCAATTGGCACAGACTGTGAAACATATCCTTTCCCTGCAACACAGGGAGAAAAAGTAATACCCTCCTGTTCTAATCTCTCCTGTGGCAATCTAATATAGTCTTACTGGCATAGCCAAAGCCAGTGGCTACCAGCTGGATCTGTGTAGAAGGCTCACAGGACCTGTGCACAGATGACGAATTCAGGGCATGTGGGAGACAAGCGATTTACATTCTGGCAGTCTCCACAAAGGAGGTCCCAAAAGAGTTCAAAGCCATCTTCCTCTGGTGTGAAATAGAGACTTGTGTAGCTTTGTCACCGTAATGGTTCCTGCCACTTGTCCAGCTACCCCCTGCAGAGCCCTCGCCTCCTATGTAGCCTCCTGGACAGACTTATGGTGCTCACCTTGACTGACACAGTTAAGTCTTTCTCAGGATCCAAAACTCAGATCTAAAGCTTCATCCCACAGGTCAACTCCCAGAGCTAAAGGCATTGTGTAGAGCAGAGGCAAACATTCAAAAGTCCCAGCCCAGGGGTTTCAGTAATTTAATAAGGACAAATAAAGCATAGAAAAGATGATTATCAGGAGCATCTTAGTGGATTAGCACCTCACATACTGAAAGCATTACAGAGTCTAAATATTGCAGCATGAACATCTTGCTTGTCTATGAGCATGGGCGATACTGCAAACCACGTAGGAGTTACATTTCAGATGACTGAGATGCACAGTTAGCTTAAAGAGCCACGGTCATTATTTTTAGACACGGCTGATTAATTTGCTTTACCAAGACTCAAATGTAACATAATGTATATAATGCAATTAGAAGGCTGTGTCTCTATTAGTACTGTAGGCAAAATGCAGAGATAAGCTTCTGAGAAGCAGTAGGAGTCTAATAATTATTTATACCTTCATCCTGTCTCTGAGAGCTCATGGACTTCAGTCTGGAAGTTTGAGCATTTGAGAGGCACGTGCGCTAATCAGTGTGTTATTGATTTCCCCTCAAATTCCACACCTGAATGTGTCTTGCTCGGTTTACATGACAGCCTAAGAGTCTAACAGGACATGAGGGAACTGGGGGTGTTCAGCCTGGAGAAGAGGAAGCTGAGGGGAGACCTTATTGCTCTCTACAGCTACCTGAAAGGAGGTTGTAGAGAGGTGGGGGCTGACCTCTTCTCCCTAGTGACGAGTGATAGGATGAGAGGAAATGGGTTCAAGTTATGCCAGGCGAGGTTTAGGTTGGATATTAGGAAAAATTTTCTCACTGAGAGGGTTATCAACCATTGGAATAGGTTGCCAAGGGAGGTGGTGGATTTGCCATCCCTGGAGGTGTTTAAAAAAAGGACAGATGTGGTACTTGGGGACGTGGGTTAGAAGTGGTTTTGTCAGGTTAGGTTAATGGTTGGACTTGATGATCTTAAAGGTCCCTTCCAACCTCAACAATTCTGTGATTCTGTGATTCTGTGACTATGTGCTGAGGAGGTCAAAAAAGAGGACAAACATGCAGCAACTGGGTGCCACAACTGGAAAGCAAACAAAAAGTAGACTTTCTTCCATATGAGTTGATCTTCTCCCAGAGTGGCATGCCAGGCACCCAAGTGTGATGCAAAGGACGTCATTCCTGCTCCATGTTCATCTAAATGACAATAACTGTACCGTGTGTAGCTCAGAGAGATCATTCTTTCTCCTTCAGCACCCGTTTGCCAGAACCACACGGTTAATTTCTCATCTTGGCTACTCTATCAAGCAACACACGCAACAAATATTTATTTACCTTTCTGCAGACTAATAGCTACATATTGTCAGTTCCACATTAGGGTTAAAATTTTGGCCCATTTCTAGTCCTGTACATTGTGTAGAAATAGCATGTTAAAAAAAACAACGAAACAAACAAAAAAACCCCAACAGTCCTCAAGAAACTAAAACCCCAACCCAACTCTGGCAAATAGCCTAGGAACCAATGTAGCGATGCATACTTCATACAGAGCCTGTTCGTAGTTCTCTTTAATAAATTGCACGAGTCTTGTTTTCTTCCTTAAAGAGTTCAATGGTCCTTGCTTGTTCCTCATTCACCAAAGGGCAAGCAAGAAGCAACCATATTTGGGAGGGGTGTCAAAGCATGTCAGCTGCCTATGGATATGTTAAATAGGAACTAAGAGTATAAGGATGAAAAAGGTCAAATCTGGAAAACACCCTACAGACAGATGAAGTAAATCAGCTAGTGACTTAACTATTGTCTAATTGCAGTAGCTATTTATAGAATTTAATATGGCTGAGGTTTTCTTCGCTAGCCATGCTTAGCAAATTGCAACTAATGGGTCTCTAAAACTCAAGCTTTATTTTATTTTTTTGAAACAGTGTCGGAGAACTGATTAGTGTGTGGTTACACAGAAATGCATAAAATAATCCAACAGTAATACATGTGCTGTGACTGAGGGGTGATTTCTATGAAGACTAGTTCTTTATGTTGTGTGTTTTGTTGTAACTGATCATTTAATAAGCAAACAGGAAATAGTACAAACAAGCAACAAGGTAGCAGACATTCATTCAGCTACTAACAAACTTATGAATGGGTATGTGAACACCCATATTCTAGAGGGATTTCCCAAAGAAGAAATAGGGCACCTCCATCTCTGTGATCCATTCAATCCTCAATTGCTTTCTGTATTCAAACCCAGAAATATCTGGTATCATGATAAAGTTTTCAATAATTGACACATATGTGTTTGTGTCCTGCTCCATTTCAGTTAATGGAGAGCTCCAGGGAGCCAAGATTTTGCTTGTTGTGTATTCATTTATTATTCATTTAAAGAACATGGCCATTTGCCAATAGAAACTGAAATGAAATCACCACCTTCACACAGGCAATCCAACAACCCTCCAGTTGCAATGACATTCAGTTACTAATGGGTTAGTTCAGTTTTAATCCGCTGCCTAGAGATGAATAACATTAATTATTGTAATTGGTAGTGACAGTAATGGGTGCAACATTTCCAGGCCTAATTTACTCTACTTTTGTGAGGTATCATGCTAATGTGGCTATTCTGCTTCAGTACTCAAGCTAACGAAAGCTAGCTCAAATGTCTTTCTACTATACAACACTGTGTAGCGCCTGTCCTAAGACTTGCAATATATGAAATGGTATAGAGTTGCTGCACTTAGGCAATTGACTGGACACGAACGTACTGAAGCATCATGAAAGAATTTATGTGAACCCATCATGCATTGGCATGAAATGTTTTGTTCGGCAGCTGAGTTGGGGAAACAATATTGGTTTGATTAAATAATAATAAAGAACCCATTTACAACAGGTGAAAATAGGAACCAGATTAAAGTAGGTCATTTTTTTTTATTACTACTGTACTTTACAGATTCAGAGCAATGATTTGACCCAAGGTTTCTTACCTCTCAAGTGAGTCTCTCAACTGCTAGGTTATTAGTGCAGGCTGAAGCAGGCCTCCCTCAGGCGCATCTGCTCAAACTGCTCCACTTTGAATAGCATACTTAAATATTTGGTGAGGGAACACAAATGATTCTGTAGCTGCTGGTCAGGATGCTAATATATAAGGGACCCAATTATTTATCCAAAATGGAATAACACCAACAGGAAGGACTGAGAACAGCTCTTCATCCCCAGCCTTTTGAATAGATGATAAACCTAAGTGTTAGGACACGTTACCAGGAAAAGAGGTGCTGGGGTGTTAAGATGCTTTCAGGCAGAAAAGGACTGAATCTATGCCTGCATCCTACCAAGTAAATATCCTAAACAGAGGGCTACTGAATAAAATTGGGACTTGATGAGTTTAAGAAAGTGCTGAAATCTGAACTGGCAGGGTTCTTTTGGTACGTATTGCTGGTAGTTGAAAACTTAATAAAGCACAGATGAGACCAAACTTGTCTCTGTTTGAAAGAGTTGAGGAAAAATTACCACATTAAAAAAATAATCTAACTACATGTATGTACACATATATATGCATGCGGGCAATTAGAAACTCGTAGGCACCAATGGAAAAGACTATCAAAAAAGCAAAAAGGAGGTAAAAAAATGCCAGCTATGTTGCCCTAGCAGTGTATGCCATCTCAAATATTAGAAGGATCTCCCATTCACAAAAATTGAATTTAAGTCTGTTCTCATGAGTTACATTAAATTAGATTATGTTTTTATATACTGACTGGAAAGAAAAAAATACAAGGTCATGAAACAAACAACTAAAAATAATCCAAAAATATTTTTACAGTCAGTCTGAGTGCTTCCAAAAAGGCTTTTATGAAAATAAATCAGTATCAGAATTACATTAAATTCTTCTTTATCAGTTTTTCAAACTTCTGACTTTTTTACTACCTTTTTACTTCAGTTTCATAAAATTGATAGTTTAAAATGGCATCCTGTTTAAAATTATATATGGTCATACACAGGGTAAGTTGAATTTCTGACTTGTGCAGATTATATGAAAGACAGCACAGTTCCTACCAGAGCCAAGCATGCCTAACACCTGAAGGCTTCTCACATTCTCAAGGAAAGAACACGTACGTTACGTAGAGAAGCACACTGGACAGGGGTCTGAGTGGACAGAGTGGTTAAACCTAGGGTCATGATCCATCCACCTATTTGTGGACTCAGAAGGGACAGACAGAGGATGGGAAGTGACCACATTGGGTCACCAAGTCCAGCTCCCAGCTGGCACATGCCCCTGTGCTGTGCTAAGACGCTGTCTCAAAAGGACTTAAGTTCCCACTAGTCCCCTCTTCTGATGCTCAGAAACCTCCCTCTTGTAAGCAGACAAAATTTATTCATTGTCTGTTTAGACTCATTTGTTTCTGTGCCAACATTGTCCTTTGGCTTAAATTGCTCTCCTCCCTCCCTGGTGTTTATCCTCCTGATGTATTTATAGATAGTAATCAGATCCCATCTCAGCTTTCATTTTGCTAGGCTAAACAAGCCAAACTTTTCCCAGTCTCCTCTCCTAACATGGGCACTCTATTCACCGCCATTATCCTCGTAGTCCTGCTCGGCACCTGTTCCTGCATCAGTTGTTGGCTTATGGTAAGAAGCTGAGACATCCATTTGAGGATGGAGGTCCTCTTTCTCTTAGGTTCCATGCTGACAGGTGGTGAGGACCCAGTGAGGGTCCCTGCTGGCTGGGACCAGGGTGCAATCCAGACTGAAGCCAACAGAGTTGAGCAGAGGCCACGTACCTATGCCCAATAGGTTCAGATTCTGTTATCACTGGGGCTTCAGCTGCCTCAGCCCTGCTAACCATTGACACACTCATGTGTATGCATGAGTTAGCCTGTGACTGCACTTAACAGGACACTCATTATGGGATGCACCTGGGAGATCCATCATGGGATAAACTGACCTACACTACTTCAGGCGTGCGGCAATGAGATGTATGCTCTTTGGGAACAACTAAATTAAAAGTATGCATTAATAGGGCTACTGTTCATATTTTCTGACAATGTATTTCCTTTGTACTATTTATAAATCTTACATGAAGAATTATTGGTCAGATTCTCAGTTGGCATACATTGATGGAGCTTCATTAGCTACAATGAAGCCTATCACTGCACCAGCCAATCAGTTGACTATGTATTAATTAAGTTTTAGAACATACTTTTGAAGGGGATTTTTCTTCCTTCTACATAATCCATCCAACCATATTTCTTTCTTCACTTTCCCATGGACAAAATATACTCTTCAGCTTGTTGCCAAAACCTGCATGATTCACTATATTGAAATAAATCTACCTTTCTGGAATTTATACACAGGGGCGCTATGCTGAGTCTGATTAATCTAAGATTTGAAGGGCTTCAGCCCAGCTATAAGTTTCAGTAAAGAGCTGTAATTACAGGTTAAGTATAGCAATTCCAGATTGCTGAACATTGCTGTATTGATCTCTTTAAACCATTAAATATGGAACTTCAAATTCATGCACAAAGGCAACATTTTTGAAATCCCAGCAATTTAGGAGGATTACGTTTCCGAATGCGGTGTGGATGGGAGAACACTTATCTAAGTAATGGCTTCTCTCTGCTGGAGAAACTCAAGAGCAGGATGCACAGCTAGAACTTTCATTGTATTTTAAGAAGAGTAATGTTTTGTTGGACTCCCTCCACTTTTTTTTCAGTCACATTATTGCAAAGGCAGACAGTTTTTGGGGAGAGATAGGGTAACAAACCTCACATCACAGCCATGAATGCAGTAATTTTCCTAGTTGCCACACTGATCAACAGTATGATGGCACTGACAAAACAGCAAGGACTGCTCCTTCAGTAATCGTCCTTTCCATGCTGCTCCAAGTGCAGGCAAGCTCTCCCACCTACCATGGGAGCTAAGTAACAGATAGTATAGGGACTATGATGTGCTGCTGATCAGCTAGGAGCCCAGTCATCATGGAGTATGAAATACAAAAACGTGTTAGTGGTGAGACCTAGAGGTTTTGCCTCCTCAAGCTAAATTAGAGCACCTTCAGGATGTTCTCATCTGCTTTGGCTACTCCCTTTCCCACTGAGGCCTCCGGTACCATCTCATGCTGGCAGGACCACTGCCCACACCAGCTCTACATGCTCTTCCATGCTGAGGGGGAGGGAGAGGATGGCGCAATCCTGAGTCTTCTGCCTTAGGGTATAAAAGGAGGCACGTTGGGGAAGGTGGAGTTGTTGTCTGTGCCCATCTGAGCAAAAATGTGACAAAACCCACAGAGAACTGGGTCCAAGAAACTGTTTTTTGCCTTTTTGTTTTTCCTTTCTTTTTAATTCAGTGACAGTTCTGATATTTGTTTAAGTGCATTCTCTAAGATCAGGGTTGTTGTCTCTTTGCGCCTGTAATCGTATTAAAAGCACCATGCAGCCTTTCCTATAAGATAGAATATTGGTATTATGTGTCATCTGTGCAAAACACTTTTGAGATCTGGTCCATAATTACAGCTTTCTAACATCACACAAGAACATTTCTCAGACCTACTAATTGTGCTGCCCTTTATGGTCCATCTTATTGATTAAACATCTGTTAGTGTTTTGGCGAAATGAGAATTCACTTGCAATGCAATGTGTCTGGTATATTAAATTCTGTTTAAGTCAGCCCTAACTACAAGTTTGAGATACATGTATTGTATCTCCTTAATTGTATCTTAGCACTTTTTGCCACTGTTTGTTATTTGTACTGTTGGCTGGAGGGCAGGACAGTGTTCTAATGTTTTCTTTACAGCAAAGTCAGATTCTATCCCCTTAATTTTTTTGCCACACTTTAACCATTTCAGGTGGACAAATGTGAACACTGGAAAATAATAACTCAATACAGACTGTTACCTTTTTTCATATGTCACAATCCAATTACACAGCAAATTTTATCACTTTTGGCCACGCTTGAGAAACTGATGTATAAAGTGAGTTAGAAAAAAAAAAAAACCAAATCAAAAACACCCCACCCAAAAAAACCACAAAAAACATAGGCTTTTTAATTAGACAGTCTAAATTGTAAAGAATTTTCTTTTCAAGGAGAAAAAAATAGATCTTTGAATAAGATCCCTCTGCTCCTACTCTTCATAATTCAAATTAAAATAAAAAAGATGTTAGTATGTTGGTAACCTCTGGGAAATTAAAAGAGTCACTCTTGCAAAGGGATTGCAGAGAAGCAGTGCAGAGTCCTTCTCTCTTTCCATTCCCTGTACTTACTAAAAAATTAGAAGTTCTCCACAAAAGAAATCCAAAAGCTGACACAAGTAGAGAGGAGGAGACAGTCTGTTTCACTGCTGTCCAATGCTATTTTAAATTGACTTATCCTTTCTTTATCTCATTTGCTGAGTGATAAAATCTTGACAGTCTTAAAAAATAATCTGAGTCCTATTGCATGACTTGTTTTCCTTCTGCATGTTTTATGTATATTGATTGGAGAAATGAAAAAATGCTAATATCCATATGTTGTCACATCAAGAAAATGTGGACCACTTATTTTCCCAAATTACATTATGTCTGGATGATTTTGCAAAGATCTGGGAGCTGAGCTTGCATTCAGTTTCGAGATGAAATGAACCGACCCAACAAAGAAGGAAAATTAAATTACTTCTACCTATATTTTATCTCTTTGACATTTACTTTCAGTGCCACTCCCTCCATCATCTCCTTCAGTCTGACAGTTGCAATATCACCACTGAAATGCTGCTTAGCAAGAAAAATAGCCCCTTCGTTTGTCTCTTATCCAGGCCCAGATGAAGTCAAAGAGAGTGTTTCCGCTAACATAGGGAGGTTTGGTCAGGTCCTTTACCATTTATGGATGGGAATGGAAACCCTACTGCAGTATTTTGAAGGGTTTATGCTACTACTTAAATAATTTAGAGTCTAACTTGGAGTATAAGAACAGCCTCTTAAGCTTCAGACAGAAAACCTACTTGCTTAAGGGAACATAGGTGATCAAGTGTTACGCTGGACCAGGGCTTTCAAGCTTTATCTAAAGCTCAAGAAAACTGCTGGGGAGATGTGCACTACTGTGACTGACTGCCAAAAAGCAAAATGAACAAGCCAAGGAAACACAATGAGAATAACAACAAGAACAAAATTCACTCTTAGATTCCCATCATCATCCCAATTAAAAAATAAATAATAGAAAAAATAAGCTAGCACACCCTGAGGCCATCTGAAAACTACAGCCTTCTTAGACACAGTACTGTTCAATGTATTTTCCATTCCCAAAAAATAAATAGACCTAATTCCTCCATTAACACCTATGCCTTTGTATTTGTGCAAGGACCTGAGCAAACCAGCTCCTGTAATAACTTTATTACGCAAAAAAGAGTAGGAGCAGCAATCCAGCTCTAGAAGTTGCAATTTTGACTGAAGGAAGAGTAGGTAGCACACTAGGAGCAACACTGGGAGCCTCCTCTCTTCTCTACTGCAGGGGTTTGATCCTGTGATCACTAAGTCAATGATTAAGTACCAGTGGTTTCAAAACTGCAGGGTTAGAGCCATGTAGAGCCATTTCTACATCTAAAAATTAAATCAGACATCTAAACATCTTTAAAATATTGTTCTGCAAATGCCTAAATTCCACTCTGCAAGACCATCTCCTGAAGGACAAGAAAGAAATTCTGGCCTAACTGAACTGATCACCATACTTCCATCAATGAGGATTTCACCTTAGGCCATTGATCATCAGTTTCATTGCTGAGGGTGCCAACTTGGTGTTTCTCGGAGATTTCTCTTGCCATTCAGATTTCTGAAGCCTCCCACTCCTGCCTTGTTTTGCTTTCAAACAGTATATCCTTTTGAAGCCAAAAAAAAAAAAAAAAAAGTCTTCTATTTACCTGTTTGGCTGGACTTCTTATATTGCACCCAGCAATGTCTGAGTGCATGGCGACATCTCCAGGGGCAGATACTAGCTCCATGCTCAGGCAACAGTCAGGGTGAGTTCCCTGGAGCTTCTACTATGCTTTTGTGAATGTCTTGATCATGAGACATCTTGCTGCTTATGAAGTAATGCTCCTGGGCACTGATCTGGGGAATTATACCGTCTCTGTAGAAATTTAAGGCATTGTTTCCAAATAGTTAGGAACAAAGATTTAAAAGGAACCCTACCACATATATACATGTATATACACAAGCGCACATGTACAATGTGCCAGCAGTAGGCAGGAAGGCATGGAAATATTTAAGTGTAAGCTCTTTTGAATCAATGGGACATTTTATAAGAATACTAAACTATGACTCTAAAAGCCTGAAATTGTTTTTTTCTTTGTAAATCTAAATCCTTAATTATAGACAGTGTAAGAATTAGGAAGAACCTGAATTTAGTATTGAGTCAGTTGTGACTCCAAAAGGCGTGGAACAGCAAGAAGGATGTGTGGGCATTTCATATGCATTGTGAAGTGCTCCAGCACACAGGTATGCTCAGAAACAATATTTATTTCTCGTAGCCAGATGACTTACTGCTGACTTGATTCTCCCTGCTGAAAAAGTTTGTCAAATTCTCCCATTTGCCACATCTCTGATGAACAAAGTGCCCAGGGGATAGCTTAAGGCTTAAATGTAACCTCCCCAACCAACTTACAACTGCTGCTATGATTAAATGCACAGCTTCAGCGTTAAATATGAATATCCCCAACTTCAGAAGGCATTTAAAATGCACTTCAGTGTAAGCAGCTCAGGGACATCCTCACCCCTGCTCTAGGACAGCAAAAAAAAGATCCTCATAATTTTTGCCCTACCTAATGGAAAGGTTACTGGATCAAGCCTCGTGGAAGACTACCCTTACACCTTCTTCGGGAAACATCTTATCAAGCCAGTATATGAGAGGCAAGAAAGAAGACAGAAACCAAGGGCTGCATTAAAGGCTTCTGCTGATCTCAAGGGTGGGATGCGGAAGAAATTGTGTAAGTGGTTATGGTAGTGCTGTGCTCTATCAGCTTCCTCTGGGATGTAAAAAAGCAGGTGTGATTTTTTCTTTTGTTAGAAGAAACATCCTTCATGCTACCAGTTAAGTACATCCTGCATTGCTGTCTGTTTGCCTCCGAGTTCAAGAAGAAGACAGCTTGGTATACTTGCTGGTGGCTTGGGCGGCAGCTTTTGCAACCCTGCCTGTGTCCTGACTGCCCAGAGGAAAGACGGCATGTTGGGTTTTGACTTCCTTCCCTCACAATGCTGCAGAGCTCTGCCCAGGACTGCTCCCATAAATACATGCCTGAAGGTAGACAACAGGAATGGGAAGAGCTACTGAGATGTTAGTGAAATGCTACCCTGTGCCTGTACGGATATGTCTGTGATCCATGGGAGCTGTTGCCTGTTAACCTTGTGCCCAACTGGCTTTCCAAATCAGGGCTTATGCAGGTGCCTGTGCACGATACAAGCTCTTAATCAAACAATTTGTCTCAGCTATTTGGACAAAGAAAGGCACATTGAAGGTTGTCTCATTCTCCTCCTAGAGGAAACCTCAGTTGGTGTTAAACAGGCAAGAGCTGAAGTGAATCCCAGTTAATTGCAGCCTATGGGTTCTTGACCAGTTTTGGCTGGGCAAAGTCAGCTATCTTCTGCAGCTCTGGGAAAGGATCTACACAAGGAAGGGGTGAATCTCTTTTCATGGTGAAAGATCTGACATGCCAAAAAGAGCTTAAAATATTGCTAAAAAAAAATTGCATGTTTGTTTCATGGCTGGCTGTAGAGGTAGATTTAGCAGAGTAGGGACTACAGCTCTTGACTGAAAATGTAACTCAGGCAGCAAGAATGCATTGCATAATCCTTTTGTCTGAGAATTCTTTCCTTTGCTTCTGCTTGTTTTGGGCAGCATGTGGTGGATATATGATGCACAATACTTAGGTTAAGTCATGCATAAATATGTAGAAACTGGTTACATTATCTAAAAGGGCAGTCACAAAACAGAATTATCACAGTACAAGTGAGCTCGCATCTGCTTTAAAGGGCAGCTGCAGCAGAATCTGTCCTCAAGACGCTTCCCTCCACTTCTGAAATAAAATTCATTGTATTTGGTAGTGGGCAGCCCTCACCTTTCTATCAATACAGGTCTCAGCAAAACCCAGACATTGTTTTCTTAGGCTGAAGTCATGTATCGTTGCCTCTGCAAGCAGCTAAGTCTAATTTCACTTTACACCAAGCAGACCAAAAAACCCATTTGAAAGGTGACAGGCCAGTGCATTAAGCAATTGCACCACTGGTGGGGTTAAGATGGATAAATTATATAAGACTATGGTCTGACACTAAAAAACACCAGCTGGATCAAGGACATTTCTATCCATTCTGGCTCATTAGACCTAGGACAACAAGGTCAGCTATGTTAAATTTAATCACAGGGCTTCCTAGAGGGTATGGTAAATGTGTTGGCTAATTTTTCATACCATATTCCAGATAATATATCACCCGCAGCTTGAGAGGTAGCTTGCTTGTGTTTAAAGTATCCACTCCACTTATGGCCAGTGAAGACAAATCTTTATTGTTTTTCAACCAGGATGAACCAAATTAATCATAAGCATTTAACTTCTCCCTCCCCTATTAAAAACAGAGGGGTTGTAGTTCATGTATGTTAGCACTCAGTTTGGCATCATCTTTTTAATGGAAAAATAAACTGAGCTGTCTATTCTAAATTGATTCAGGCAAAATAAATAAGCAAACAAGATTTTTCTTTGCTGTAGGTACAGAGACCATGTCCGGAATGGAGAAGGCTAATTAGTTTGAAACTCTTTGGGGAAAACAGTGTCTTTTTGTACTCTGTTTGTAAGGTCCCTAACACAGTGGGGGTCTGTTCTATTACTACAACTTCCATGCACTACAGTAATAAAAATAATAATACTGTGAAAGTTATTTAACGTTGAGTCTTCTTGGGTGAACTCCAACTCGCCTCCAGAAGGTCCACTGGCCCTCACAGAGCAGTGCCACGCATGAAGAGAAGAATGGTATGAGCAACTTCTATGCTACTGATACAGCTTTTAGGGTGCACAGCATTTTATAATAACTAGGTATAAAAGCTAGTGCCATAAAGCAGAAGTAGGTAGTACCCTCCCTCCCTCCTGCTGCTAAACATCATCCTGGAGAAAACAGTGCTATGCCCCACTGGAGTACCATTTGCTTTGCTACTGCCAGAACATCATACCAGTTCAAGACTTGCATTTGTGGATTTTCCATTTCTAGGAACCACCATTTCTACATGCCTGGTTGCCTGCTGGCAATCTTTCTGCTCATTTGAAGGTAGTCCTCATGTAGGATAGTGTGTTGGTCCTAGTCACTGAAGACGTGTCTGCCACGTAAAAAAGGTGCTACCAAGGGAAGCATGCACTGCAGCTGTTGCTGCACGTGCTGCCATGATAACAGGATTGCTGATGTACAGTGAGCCAATCCATTATCCTGAGAAATGCTAGGATGGTACTACTTATAATCAGCCTAACTGTAAATTGTTAGCTAGAATCCAAAGAATTATCAGTGAAAGAGAAGCAAACATCAGCCCTGGTTAGATTTACCTCACTGCATAAAATTCTGCTTGCAACAAAAAAAAAATTAAATATTTAAATGGCTGTGCCTGCATCTTCTTCTTCAAAACAGACTCCACATGTCCAACAATAAGAGGCCAAGGATAGGTCAGGAGGAATGAGATACTGCAAATGCTGTGGTGCTGTGGTGCCAGACTGAAAAGAAAAGGGACAACAGGCCATGCTGGCTATGGCTGTCATGGGAAAGAAGTGAGAAGTGTGGGCTCCACGTATGAGAGGTTAATCAGCACTGTGAACTGTGTGGCAAATGAAAATTTGAGGATCCTCTGCTGGCAAAGGGAGGGTCTGGCATCTCACTTGGAGAAAAATAACCTGAAAAATAAGCAAAGGCCCACAAGACAAGTGGGACTTCTGGTTCCCGACCATTACACTGTGGCCTCCCTCCTGATCTTCAGTGGCTTTCTTAACCCCAAAGGATCCTTTCATCTTCATCATCTTCAACCTCCTCCTCTTCCTTTTACAACAAAAAAAAGTAAAACTAAGGGCAAATGAAAGGTTTCTAATCATCTGCTTTAGACACATCCAGTCTATCTAAATGTTGATGTCATGAAGCACTCATCATGACAAAGGTATTGCTTTGCCAATTCCATGTAACAAAGAGCTTGATCTAGGGATGACACAACTCTTCACTTGTCTCCCCACCAGGCTACCAATCCTATAAAGCTTATCTAAGGTACTCAAAAATAACGAATGATGAACATGTGTTAAAACAATCAACTGATTACACTGAAATTTTGTATTTGAATTAGAATTTATTTGGGAAATATTAAGAAAGAAGTTTAGTATTATTTCACCCAAGCAACAAGAAAAAAGGACAAAGTACATCATAAACCTGAGAGAAAAGGAATAGTGGCTGTAGAATAAGTCTACATAATACCTCTAATAGGTACTTGTGAAAGGGTCAGCTCCATTGGTGCAGTGAAGCTGGTCTAAGCTAGGTTGTAGGTAATGCCTCTAAACTACTTATTCTCTTGGGAAGTGTTGGAAAGACTCTCTAGGGACTTCTGCAATGGCAGAAAATGCCAGATGACACCACACTATGCCTAAGCCTCAGAAGGCTACACTTTTAATGCTAAGAATGGTTTAGCACCAAATTGCAAGCAGGTTGCCTTATCTTCAGAGGATTCTCAGTGGTCTAGTTGGGTATGACCACATCAGAGAAGTACCAGCTACAGAAAAGTCAAGCTCAGTTATCAGCAATAGTATCTGAGATACTGTAATTATTACCCCATAATTAATTGTATGTCTTAGATACTCTGGCACAGTAACTAACAGTTAGGTTGTTCCTTATGAGTGACAATTTTTCAGTAGCACTAGGTGAAGCCTGACTATGCACTGCTCTGCAATTTGCTGAATTATATACACCAGGATGAGTGAGCATTAAGATGCTAACAATGTGATTTAGTAGAACTTTACATTCACTTCAGCCCTCTGTTTCTCTACTGATATATAAAGAAAACCAGCTTGCCTTAAGGTCAGGTGATTATGCCTTTGTATTTGTATCACTTTTCCCCATAGAAATTCCCACAGCATGTAGAAAATTAGGGAGACAATTCAACCACAGGTAATAAGGAGAACTTCGGAAGATACACTCCTCAGTTCCCATCAGCTATAAATGCAGACACTGGAAGCTGCTTTCTGTACACAGTAGAAGAAGGGAAGAGGAAGAGCATATCCAATTAAAAGAACAGGGGACCATTTAGGCAAGCAGAGGCAGGGAGCCTTTTGATGTAAATCTCTACCGTATTACCAAAGCCAAGGCAGCAATGGTGATTTACACCAGCAGATGAATACTGATGTGAGTTAGAATTTTGGCCAGGCCGTCTGTTACAATATCTCTATGCTTAAAGTTCCCTGGGGTTCTTTAATGACTAATGGCCATCATTCACGGGTTTTCTGCCTACTCCAAAAGACAACAAACTGTGTGTTTTATAGGATATGGATACTCCTAACCTCATGCTGAGGTGTTGATTCATTACAGTTTTAGCAGAGTATCGATTCATTTCACTGAATAACCAACAACTTTTCTTTAAGCACTCTAACATTTTCTAGGACATCTACTGTCTAAATGCCTACCTATTTTGTTAAAAAACTCTGATCAATTTCTGAGTTCTGCAGATGAAGACATGCCAAGTTTAATTCATGAACAAAAAATGTGCATAAACAACTCCATTCCAAACACTAAAAAAATGGATTAAAATCTTGTGTTTAGACCTATTGGGAGCCTGTTGAATAGATACAATCATTTTATACTCCTGAAGGCATTTTACTGTTCAGTATGTTTTTCATGTAAAGTTCTAGGACAGATTTGAGCTGATGCACAAAAAAAAAGTTTGAAATATACTTCATTGCATACAAAGAGTCATTACGGTTCTGGGGTATCATGTCTTCCACGTGGCACAATCCCAATATCCTGGTTTAGACTCTTAGAAATAACGGATAACCAGTCTTTCTATCCAGAATGCCTGCATTAATTTGCAAACCTGAGGAGTCAGTCTAAGTTACTAAAGCATTGTTTTACAGGCATTAGCACACCAAGACACCCCCCCACCCCCACATGTTTATTTTAGACTTAAGGCACTGAGTTTATAACTACACAGGGATTTGTTACATTACAAATTCTAGTGATCGACACTAGTCTTCAGGTGGTTGCAAATGGAGAGCAGACATTGCAAATGCTCTATCAACTGATCCGATTCGGTCAATAACAAAACGTCCCTGCAATCTGAAGCCTTGTTCATGACTCTTACCAAATGGATCGATGGTGTCAGTTCGCTGCTTAGTAGGCATGTGTTCAGATCCACTGTCATCATCCTGATGGTGCATCTGGTGAGCGACTTTCACTTCTGCCTGAAAATTATCTGCCTGTTTGCAGACGTGACACCCATTGTGTACTCAGTCATTGACAGCAGATACACTGCTCTCTCACATGGATCCTTTCATTTTCTCTCAATTAAAAGTCAAACATATAGTATAGATATTTTTAATGGAACGGAGCCTAATATAATATATCAAGATTTTTTAATTTTTTTTTAATAAGGGATGGATGGGAGGCATTTGTTCATATAATGAGAAGAATTCCCTTTCTCCCCTTTAAGGAAAAGCCTGTGCCCAGAAGAAAAACCCAGTACAAAGCTGTGTTCAAAGACTTCTTTCATGACACTGGGTCAAGCTGCGTTACTTGGAGATTGTCGTGGACAACCCAGATGTCTGGTGACTGACACAACACCTGAACTGGCATCATCTGATAAACTCATCAACAATCTCAGCAAGGAGACTTATGACTGATCAAATACAAAGATGGTTCATTTTCTCACACACAGAGGGGGCTTGGGGCATATCAGCAAGGTAATAAGTCAGTACAACTCCTGTTAATGCTGCTACTTTTAGAATAAGAATAACTTTCCAGGCCTGTCATTCCACGGCTTTGTGTTTAGGTCACGCTGATCCTCTGGCCCGTAAAGGAAAGAGCCAGGTCCTTTGTATCTTACTGATGAATCCTCACTGAATTTAATGGGGCAGAGCCTCACTGGCAGTTAAATCAACACAGCAAGAAGACTCTTTACTAAACACAGTTCTCTGCCGTGGAGGACAGTGTGGATCAGTTGGGAGGAGGGGGGAGGAGGAGATGGGCAGGGTAATCTCAAAAGCAGAGGGAAAAAAACCTGAAGAATATGATTCTGCAGAATCTTGACTGGTAACTGTTCTTCTCCCTAATGTTTTCTTAGATTTCTTTACACTTTCTGGGGAGAAAGAAAGGGAGAGAGAAAGCGCCCACTCTTCCTTTTCTGTATGCAGAGAACACCTTTCTGGAAGGCCATTAGGATGGTGCATGGTGGTGTGAGCACCCTGTGTTAATTCAAAAACTCAGTTGGTGATCTCGAGGCAAACTTAAGGCCTGTCCAAATAAAGTGTCTGCATGTGTATTTGTACAGTGAAAAAAGTCAGAGTTTTGTGTTAACAGCATTTTGTTTGACAGGCCCTTCACAACTCAAGTACTGTGGCCAGTCCCTCTTGTGCTTTTAATTTCCTTGTTTTCTGCTTTCTTAGGAGAATTTTTCTTTTTATAGATTATTTTTTAGCTCTAATTTTTAAAGGCCCTCACTGTGAGGAGCTTTTCTCTGCTGACACGCTTGTGGGGGCCTTCGGCTTTCATTTAACATTCCAGCTGGGTTTCTGGGGCACTGCTTTAAGTGCAGAATCCCCTCAGGAATAACAATTCATTTTGTTCCCTTAAAAATTTGTTGTGTCCTTCCTTACTTTCAACCAAGCAAACACATTTAGTAACCATCACTGGCTACCTCTGTCAGCAACTCCTCCACTCCCCCACTTCCAAACACAGAAAGTACAAAAAACAGACTTAGCTTCAGAGGTGGCAGTGGTGGGGGAGAACAACCCGAGGAATGAGGAACGGTCAAGTCTGTTATTGCCAAAACACAAGAATTCAAGCTAGTGCTCAATGAAAATAAACAGGCTGTTGAAAAAGAAGGTGAAAAGTGAATCAAAGTTCTGCTGCCTCAGGGAAGATAATCTCACCATTTGCTTCATCATTTAAGCCTATCCTCAGGACAGCACTGTGGCAGGTATGTTCATCCTTACTGAGGAGAGCATATAAACATATGTTTAGAGATCAGCAAACACACACCTTAACTAATGGCAGTTCTTTGAATTGGGGCTTTTACATTGTGTGCTAAGACAAAACTTCTTTAGTCATTTTTTCCCTAGCCATTTTAGGAGACAATGCCCTCTTTGACATTTAATCCCTCTATTTATTGCTTATTCCGGTTACCTGTGGAAAATTCAAACTCAAACTCAAGGGTAGCCTGGGCTGTAGTGACCATGAAATGGTTGAGTTTGAAATCCTCAAGGCAATGAAGAAGGTGCGCAGCAGGCTGATGACCCTGGACTTCAGGAGAGCCGACTTTGGCCTCTTGAAGAATCTGCTTGGTATGGTGCCGTGGGATGAAGCGCTGGAAGGAAGAGGGGTCCAAGAAAGTTGGTTAATATTCAAGGACCACCTCCTCCAAGCACAGCAGCAATGCATTCCTACAAAGAGGAAGGCAGGCAGAAAAGCCAGGAGGCCTGAGTGGATGAACAAGGAGCTCCTGGAACTGACCAAAAGAAAAAAGGGAGCCTCCAGGGAGTGGAGACAGGGGCGGGTAGCCTGGGAGGATTACAGAGGAATCGTTCGAGCAGCTAGAGAGCGGGTTAGACAAGCTAAAGCCCAGCTAGAACTAAATCTGGCCAGGGACATTAAGACAAACAAAAAATCCTTCTATAGGTGTATCAGCAAGAAAAGAAAGACTAGGGAAAATGTAGGCCCTCTCCGGAAGGATACGCAAGAACTGGTCACGCGGGACAGCGACAGAGCTGAGGTACTCAATGACTTTTTTGCCTCAGTCTTCACAGACAAGGACAGCAGCCGCACTGCCCAAGACGCAGATTGCAAAGGAGAGGATTGGGAAAACGGAGCACCGCCCACTGTAGATGAAGATAAAGTGAGAGACCACCTGAGGAACCTGAAGGTGCACAAGTCCATGGGACCTGATGAGATACATCCGTGGGTCCTGAGGGAACTGGCAGATCAAGTCGCGAAGCCACTAGCCATCATATTTGAGAAGTCGTGGCAGTCTGGCGAGGTTCCTGCCGACTGGAAAAGGGGAAACATAACCCCTATTTTCAAAAAGGGAAACAAGGAAGACCCGGGGAACTACAGGCCAGTCAGTCTCACCTCTGTGCCTGGCAAGATCATGGAGCAGATCCTCCTGGAAACTCTGCTGAGGCACACAGAAAACAAGGAGGTGATTGACGAGAGCCAACATGGCTTCACCAAGGGCAAGTCATGCCTGACAAATTTGGTGGCCTTCTACGAAGGCATTACAGCGGCAGTGGACAAGGGAAGATCTGCTGATGTCATCTACCTGGACTTGTGCAAAGCGTTTGACACTGTCCCACACGATATCCTGGTCTCTAAATTGAAGAGACATGGATTCGATAAATGGACCACTCGGTGGATAAAGAACTGGCTGGATGGTCGCACTCAAAGGGTTGCGGTCAACGGCTCGGTGTCCAAGTGGAGAGCAGTGACAAGTGGCGTTCCTCAGGGGTCGGTACTGGGACCCGTACTGTTCAACATCTTTGTTAGCGACATGGACAGTGGGGTAGAGTGCACCCTCAGCAAGTTTGCTGATGATACCAAACTGTTTGGCGAGGCAGACATGCTGGAGGGGAGGGATGTCATCCAGAGGGACCTGGACAGGCTGGAGAGGTGGGCCCAAGCCAACCTCATGCAGTTCAACAAGGCCAAGTGCAAGGTCCTACATCTGGGTCGGGGCAATCCCAAGCACAAATACAGGCTCGGCGGAGAATGGCTGGAGAGCAGCCCTGTGGAGAAGGACCTGGGGGTGATGATTGATGAGAAGCTCGACATGAGCAAGCAATGTGCGATCGCAGCCCAGAAGGCCAACCATATCCTGGGCTGCATCAAAAGAAGTGTGGCCAGCAGGTCAAGGGAGGTGATTCTGCCCCTCTACTCCACTCTCGTGAGACCCCACCTGGAGTACTGCATCCAGCTGTGGAGTCCCCAACATAAGAAGGACATGGACCTGCTGGAGCACGTCCAGAGGAGAGCCACGAGGATGATCCGAGGGCTGGAGCACCTCTCCTATGAGGAGAGGCTGAGAGAGTTGGGGCTGTTCAGCCTGGAGAAGAGAAGGCTCCAGGGAGATCTTGTTGCGGCCTTCCAGTACCTAAAGGGGGCCTACAGGAGAGCTGGGGAAGGACTTTTTACACAGGCATGTAGTGATAGGACGAGGGGGAACGGCTTTAAGCTGGAAGAGGGCAGGTTTAGATTAAACATTAGGAAGAAGTTTTTCACTTTAAGGGTGGTGAGGCACTGGAACAGGTTGCCCAGAGAGGTTGTTGAAGCCCCGTCCCTGGAGGTGTTCAAGGCCAGGCTGGACGTGGCCTTGGGCAACCCGGTCTAGTGAGAGGTATCCCTGCCTATGGTAGGGGGGTTGGAACTCGATGATCTTCAAGGTCCCTTCCAACCTAAACCATTCTATGATTCTATGATTCATCTGCGTGCCTGACCGTCCTCCTCCTCCTCTCCCGACAACACAAATGTGCCTCAGATGACTAACCTGCCAATGTAATTCTACCCTGCGCTTGAGTTTCCCTTCATGTGCACCAAGAGTTGCCCAAGTCCAGTTGCTGAAGGGTGAGGCAGTGTAAAAACAACAATAGAAAACAGTGTAAACCAAGTGTAAATACAAGTCCTAGCCTCTCTTTATCACTTGCACCCTGTGTAATCATTCGCACCATCATCACATTAAATGCACGTACTTAACACTCTTTCTGCAAGCTCCACTCTGAATCATTTTGCAGAGCTGCAAGTGACAAAGTAAGCTATAAGGCTGTGAAAAAAATAATAATCATGAAGTCTTGGTCTATTCCTGTTACCTGCTACACATTATTCTTCTTCTGCAGAACCACTCTGATTTACAGCTGGGTGAGCAAGACGCCGGTTGGAACAGCAGCAGGTACGACTGGCAGGCGGTCACCCCTCTGCAGCTGGCAGGGCAGCCCCTTCTCCAAACCACTGCAGAAGCAGAAATCTGTGCACAGAGGAGGGGAGAATGCCCTCCATTACCTGGGGCTGACGTACAAATTTGAGGAAAGCAGGTTGGCACGCAACTGAAACCCAGCAAATTCCTCAAAAGCATTGCGCATTGTTTGCAGAGGGATGAGCAGGGTTTGGGCAGGTTCACCTGTGTTTTGCTACTTGGGTGTCTTTGGGCATGTGGTCACACCGTGGTTACAAATGATGTAACCGGAGAGTCTGAGGCAGGGCTTGCCTTTGTGTGGCATAGATAGCACAAGGGTGAGGTAGGACAAGGTGCCATTCCCCATGTTTCCCCAGCTACACCTTATTACTCCAGCTGGAAATACTGAGCTAAAGCGGCTGGGGGTCTTAGGCCATTTTTGTGTCATTTCTGGACACTCAGCAATGTTTGCTAAACATCTGGAAGCATGGGGTTGGCTTGGCTTATGCATACGTGCAGATTAGATGGGCTCTAAAGGCATACGCAGTCAGACTAACACACCCATGGCCAGTGAGATGTACCCAGTGGACCCAGTGGCTCACCACTGGTGTGGGAAGAGGGAAGGCTCTTGTATTTCTCTACAGGAAAGTCCAGAAAAAAAGAGAATATTTTGGCTGTGGTGTTAGAAGGGCCACTGTGCTTGCAAAGCCTCTGCCAAAGCTGCACAGCAGGGCAGCCCCTGTGAGCAGGGAATATTGCTCCTGTGCTCTGGAGAGCCAGGTTCCAGAAGCTTTGCTTCCTCACACAGTGTTTTCTGCAGTATCCCTTAAAAGCAAAACAGATTTCTTCCGTTTTCACATCATGCTATACGCAGATATGTGGTTTACTTGAGTTCAGTTGTGTTACAGTTTGTGTTAGCTGTATCAAAATCAGATGCCAGCTTATAACATCCATGTGTGGGTGTCTGACCTGAAAGCAACTGAAAGAAAAAAAAAAAAAAAAGAAATCTACCTGCATTATCAAGTTGGTGTACAAAAATAAAACCAGCAGGTAGGGAACACTGCTCATGGGGGAGGATCACAAAAACGTGCCAGCGTCAGGTGCTGCATTGTGCTGAAGCCGCTGTAACAAACACGCTGTCAGTGGAAACAGCCGAAGAACTGTAACTGCTCGGTTTTTCTCAAACTTTGGCCTGTGCCACCGAAAAAAGTAAAACCTTTGTTGAGTGTATACTGTGGGCCTGAAAACCCTGCCTTGTAGATTACCCTCCATCTGAAAGAAAACTATAAATCCTCTAACTCCATTTCACTTCATGGAGCCCAATGCCTTCAAGGAACCATTCAATATTTGTGGCATTTAGCAGAGAAGTGTTGTAAACAAACATTTAAATGAAGATTAGGCACTTTTAAACAAAATGCATCACTAATCACCACCCCCTGACAAAGTCACCTTAAGTGCAGCTCATTTCTTTAAAACCTTATGGAAAACTATTTGAAAGTTTTGAGCACCCATCCACACACAGTTGCCCAGAAGCTGTGGGCAGGAAGCCTGCCTTCCCGAGCCCTGCGCAGGACCTCCACATCCATCAGGCAGGACCTTCCATATCCTCTCCTCAGGGCCAAATGTATAGACTTTGAACAACTAGGATAAAGGCATAAGATCTTAGTTGGTATAAGATATCAGAGGAACTGGTATTCTCTGGTGTCTTTCTTAATTTTTTAATCAGGTTGGGTTTATTTCCTTGTTTCCCACTTAAAGCCTTGCTGTGTTGCAATCTGAGCTGGAAATCCATAAAGTTCTCTCATCTCCACCATATTTCAGAAAGTAACTATTTCTTCTTTCATGACGTAAAAACTTTAAGTTTTTCCCTGGGAATCACATTTCTAGCAGATACCTTGGCAACAGACAGTGCCTTGGTCTGATCCTTATAAGGCTTTAATCAGAATGATTTTTGAAAACATGGATTAAGCTCCATCTATGCTATAAAGAAACCATTTTTCATTAAGCCATTTTCAACCAAACTGCATTCACTCAGGACACTAAATCATGCAAACAGAATATAAATCACTTAGAGGCTCTATAAATCATGTTAGTCACTGATAAAAAAAAAAAAGATTAAAGTATTCATTTAAAAATGAGCTAAAAAAAAAAAGGCATTTCCTTCATCTCCATTGCCCAGTGCAGCCTCATTTAACTGGCTGAAACCTATATCAGGCAGCAGATTTTAAAAACTGAGGTAAAAACTTCTAGAAGTGGTCAGGAATTTTTGGACTAAACTTTTTTTCTCCCTCCACCCACAATGAAAAAAAAGCAGTCATCTGTCAAAACTGAAACTGATTGATGGCAAAGGTTTGTTTTCAATGCGTTTCTAAGCTTTTAAAAAAATCAAAAGAACCTTTGAATGATCAAGAACTGCTGTTTTGACATTTTTTAAAGTGAAAAGTTTTATTTTCTAATTGAAGGAAACAAGTGAAACCCCCACGTTCCTTTTGTACTAAAAAGAGGCAACTGCTTAGAAAGGTCACAATCAAAATATACTCTTTGAACATTATTAAAGTAAAATATTTAGTTTGGCCCCATCTTGATTTCATTTTGGAGATTTTCATCCAAGTTTTAAAAGGAACTTTCATTCCTGGTGGGAAATAGGAAAAATACTGGAATTCTTGAAAACCCTGACAGGGTGAAGAAGCTCAATCCCATCCAGGTTCAGTAGCTCTTTCTCTTGCTCCAGTTCCACTGGAAGGGCACTCAAGGCCATCTGTTTCTTGACTCGCTTTAGGATGGCTGAGAAGTGAAAATGAAGTTGCTTGTAGGCTTTAATTCACAACAGCCCAAAGATGTACAAGTAAAATCCCAATCATCAGCTTGGGTCAACCAGAGCAGCAGCTGGTGGGCTTGGCTAGGCTTAAAGGTCAGGCTTTATGTTTGATGTATCACATACTGGCACAAGCATTTGCTAAGGTAACAAATCAGGCCTTATATCTAAATGCAAATATGAACTATATTGGCTACAGTGCTACCTGTGTTGGCCACTGCTCTGCTAAGCTGTTGGGTTTTTTTCCCATTAATGTACCTTCTGAGTCCATTTTAAAGAGAAACTAACAAGTCAGCCATTGATTTACCATGGGACCCATTAGCAGCAGGCATTCAAAACTGCAGACCATTTACTTTAGCTGTATTATGGTCCTGCTGGTATCAATCACCATAACATCACAGACATCAGCAGGGCTGCACCATTTTATATGATCTGAGGATCTGCCTTCTTACCTTTACCGAGGTATTTGCAGTAATTCAGCCTTGATTCTGAGAGTGGCTATTTGCAGCTGGGCCCCTCGTAGAGTCCCAGTGAAATAAAATTAGGTGAAGCAATTTCTAAGGCAATTTAAGGCCATTAAACATGACCGAAAAGTGATTAACATTGTTTGTGTGATTTATTGCCCTGGCTGAGCACTGTTTGGTTGAAAATGACTTAGTCAAAAATGCTTTTACATGCAGCAGGGAGAGGACTTAATCCATGCTTTCAAAAACACTGATTTTAGCCAAATATGGAGGGTCAGAAACAAGCACTCTGATCATTACTGAAGTAGTGGCCTGAGGTATTCTTCTAAGGAAGAAACAGGGGTCTTATTTCACACCTAGCCCTGAAACCAGCAGGTCTCCACCTGTAAACTGTGATGCAGTGTCAGAGCATTCCTAAGAAAAAAACCCACTTTCTGCAGTTAAGTTTCATACTTACGGGAGGCAGTTTGTAATATAGAAACGGACCCACGACTGCCAATTTGTGGAATCACTGCAGCGTATCATAAACTTCCCCCTTGTCCCCCCTCCTCAGCCTTTCCAAAATGAGGAAACTCCTTTTCAAGAATATCTACATGCACAGCTCCCTATCAAAGGCAAAGAAAATGCCTTACGTATAAAAGACAATATTTGCAATGCTCTCAAATCCAAATACTGTTTTCTGACAGTGTGCCTCTGTCACTATTTCTTAAATATGTAGGAGAGGGTTGTGCAGGAGAACCCTTGGAAAGCTGCTTCTAATTGCTTAGGTTGTGCACCAATTTAAAAATCACCTCATTCAACATTTCTCTGGCCTAGATTTGTTTGCTCCCGCTGCCAGATGCAACTTAGTGGCACCTGCTCACCTTCTGATTCGGAAGTGAGCTGGCAACACCTGTTCTGATTTAATTCGATGAAGGAAAATCACTGCACGTCCCCTAGCAGCAAGGATCCATTATCGGTAACTACATTATCTGCAGCATACTAAACATTTGCTCTGAACACCCTTACAGGAAGATAAGCAAAATAATAGGAAGCATCTTGGTAAGCAGTTGCCAATCTAAACTTTCCCCTCTGCAGGAGCACCTAGCTGTGTGGGCAGGAGGGAGGAAAAGTGAGTTTACCATCAGGCTTTTGAAACCTGTAGATGAATGCAGATAATAAATCTGCATCAATGGGTGAGGACTTTTAGCTCTACTCAAGAGGACATCTGCAGGAGGTGGAGGACTGATTTTGGGCTGCAAGAAAAGAATATGCTTAATGGTTGCAGCTGTAAGAGAGAGAGGTGGTGTAGTTTATGACAGTGGGTTATCATGTTTCTCCAAAGGATGCCTGCCAGAGCTGCATATGTGGGAACAAAAAGCAGCTCCTTCGGGTTGTGAGCACTGTGGGGCACACAGCTGTGCAGCTCACTGCTTTTGCATCAGTGGGTTGCAGGGCCACTGTGATCTCCCAGCTGCTGCTGGGCTTCTCATCGGGATTTGAGGAATTCAAAAAATGTCATGAGGGAAATAAAAAGCCTTTTTGGTAGTGCAGGAAAATAGACCCAAAAGGTCCTCTTAAAGGAAATTCATATTGTGTGTGAAGAGCGCAGGCACAGCTTAGGAAAAGATTTCATTTTCGAGTCTCCCAAAGTCTGCAACAATGCTCAGCTAATGCATCAGAAAGCACTAAGGCTTGCCTTCTAAACGTGCTCGTTTCCCAACCAGTAACTACTCAGTGTACTGCTGCTTTTCCCTCTTCCTCACATCTCCCGGCCCCAGGAATGTCCAAGTACCTCTCAGAGCCAAGCACATCACAGTTCCCACTCTTAACCTGTTTGCCAGCAAACCCCATCTCATACTCTGTCTCAAACCCTGTCCCCAAATCACACAACAGACCTAAAAAGTACAGAGTGGAGGTGTTTGCTCAGAGAGACGTGTCAGTCTGGGGAGCTCAGTGCAGCATCCGCAGGCACGCTACACTGCTGGCCCTTAACACAACCCCTAACCTTTAATTTCACTCCTGTTTCTTCAGCAGCCTCAGAGCTGTTTATCTGTGTCAGGACAGAGCAGCAGACAGTGCAGCGCTGCTCGCTGTTCACCACGTCCTGTTTGACTCAGCTACCACCCTCTCTTTTTTTTTTTCTTTTAGCAGCTCAATTTTGCAAAGCTCAACAGTGAAATTGCAACCAAACACAGTTCACATAAGGGGAGAATTACCTCAGAGGCATTAAGGGAGAGCAAAAGCTTGCATCAGCTTTTGCGCAGGCACAGCAGCTGACATATGGCACAATGCAACAAGCAACCAAACCCAGAGCTATTTGGCAGTGACCTATGCATCTGCTGGAGTAAGAACCAGGGCCTTAGGGCACAGTTCAAACAGAGCTAGTCTGAATGAGAAAAAGCAAATTCCCAATTCTTTCCTACAGTGCATACATCTGCGGTGCAGCTAATATTGGGAATGGGCCCATACCTATTATAACAACTTATATTATAAAACAGAACTCTAGAATTACATTGTGGGGTTCTCTACCTAATGCTGGATTAAATTTACCTTGTGTTCAAGTGAAAAAGTCTTTTTTTAATTAATATTTTCCCGTAACTAGTAGACTGATGATTCATTCTGGAGTCCCACAACAGTCAAGCCCAAACACCTCTGTTTTACTTTTCTAGCAAGAAATGGTGCTTAAACAAAACCTCCTCTCTTAGCAATGCCAGGCTGATACAGTGGGTTTGGGAACTGGGGAGCAGAAAGACAAATTTTAGTTGTAAAGGAATGAGGATTAGGATTTAGTAGTGGCCTGAAGGTGCAGAGTTAAAGAGAGGGGAAAATCAAGGTAATACATCTGGGGAGCATGGAAAGAGGAATATGAACAAGGAATATGCTTTTTGCCACGATGAATTTTAGTGACTGGCAATAGTATTTGGAAAGGCAGACACTAGGGAGGCAGGCAGAGGTGGGAAAATAATTTGAAATGCATTGCCATAGAGATCTGAGATGCACTGATGCGGGGATAACATGAAGTGGATGTGAGAGAAGGGCTGTTGCGATACCAATGGAAAGCAAGAGGTAAAGACTGCCACAGAAGAAGAGAAGGTGTGGAGAAGAGGATAGGCATATGGTGGGAAAGGCTGAAGGAGGACAGAGATTTGAGAAGGAAAAGGTCTCTGTCAGTATTGAAACTGGTAAAGTTCAAGGATGAAATAACCTAAACAGGCTCACCTCAGAGCACATTTGTGTAAAGGGAACTGTTTGGTTCCTGACTCGTATCATCAGGAGACATAATTCAGTCACAAGCTTTCTGTCACAAAAGGGCTGAAACTGTAACGTATATTTTCCAATTATCACTTATGATTGAACTACGAGCAACACTTCCCTCCCATGCTGAAAGAAGCTGCAAGCAGTAGTCAGGGTGTTACTCTATTCTCCTCTGAAATTGCAGTCCTCTTTCTTGCACAATTCAGAGAGCTGAGTGGCTTGTGGTTTCATTGCTTTCTTTTTTCTTTATTTGGAAAAAAAAGTCTGCTGACTTTGGCAGCATGACTTGAGCAGGTTCCTTTTTTCTCTGAAGGTCTTGCACTATTTCCCTGAGACACAAAACCAATTCACACTGGGAAATGCATACTAACGCAAAGCAGGATGAGACAGCGGCTGAGAACTCCCTTGCGATGGGATGGCAATGACACAAGCGCATGAAGCTGCCAGGAACTTCACAGGGTAAGTCCTAGAGTGAGGTAAGGGGAGTTGTTACTTCCGATAGAGTGAAGTCACTTGAAAGATGCAGAAATTTCCAAAATTGGGAACAATGGTTTCCTGGAGGTGTACAATTCATAGAAGACAGAAAGAATTCAGGAAGAAGAGAATTATTTCCTTTGGGAGGTATTTTCAGTGAAATTGGCCCAACTTCATAAAACCCAGGAAACTACGTGTTTTCCTGCAACAAATCTTTGTCACAGCAAATCAGTCAGAACTACGACCAAGTAAGAAGTTACACTGCTAGGAGAAATATCCTACATTGGGAAGCCAGCTTACTTCTAGGCCCCAAAGGACAGCAAAAAAATATAGCTTTGTGGTGAGCTCAGCCAATACATTAGTTTTCTGGGCTGGTTCAGGAAGACCCAAGTCATCTTCCAGGAATTTCTGGCTATAAGCCCTGCTCTTCGGAAGTCAGCAGGAAGAAAAGAATAGAATAGAATAGAATAGAATAGAATAGAATAGAAAAGAAAAGAAAAGAAAAGAAAAGAAAAGAAAAGAAAAGAAAAGAAAAGAAAAGAAAAGAAAAGAAAAGAAAAGAAGAGAAAAGAAGAGAAGAGAAAAGAAGAGAAGAGAAAAGAAGAGAAGAGAAAAGAAGAGAAGAGAAAAGAAAAGGAAAAGAAAAGGAAAAGAAAAGAAAAGAAAAGAAAAGAAAAGAAAAGAAAAGAAAAGAAAAGAAAAGAAAAGAAAAGAAAAGAAAAGAAAAGAAAAGAAAAGAAAAGAAAAGAAAAGAAAAGAAAAGAAAAGAAAAGAAAAGAAAAGAAAAGAAAAGAGAAAAGAAAAGAAAAGAAAGAGTCTGCCATATAATGAAAAGAGAAAAGAAAACCCAGAGGACTAACAAGTAAAGCCCAGTGGTAACTATGTAAATCCCAACTCTGAAATGTGGAAGTTCACAGTCACTTCACCACACCATGCAGAAAATCCCTAGAGTAATCCAAGGAAGAAGGGTGCGCTCATCATCATCATCATCTCTCTGTCACACAGACATGCATGCACAAACATGCATGCTAATACGGGATTGTACATATACATACTTCTGCTTCTTGGGATCACAACAGTACAAATGGTAGCAAAGCCCTAATCCCTCAATGCAGAAGGGTGTCCATGTGTAATGCTGGGCTACAGCATTCTTCAGTGAAGTGCTTGTTGGACAGCAAGACATTAAGAATAACATCATCTACTGCAGAAGGCCTTAGGGAGGAAACCATTACACGGGAGTGCAGAGCCACTCTTTTATCCATCATACCAAACACTCAGAGAAGAGTGTTTCCCTTCCTTCTCAGGGCTGTATGAAGGTGAACAACCATCACTACCATTTTAGAGAGGCAGACACCCTCACAAATGTTGCCACATAGGCAATCATTAATATATCTGGACATAAGATGCAAGTCTAATTCACTGTGTCATGTTGTTTTTCACATACGTCAGGCTTTCCCTCGTGACTCTGTAAAAACTAGCAAGATCCAGAGTCCTCAACACTACCTCAGTGTTCTCAGTGATTACAAGAAGGGGGTACACATTTTCATTCAATTACACTCTGGTTCCTTCAGTGATGTTGGGACACTGGGGAAAAGGCTGTTGTGCTGACCACCTTCTCCAAAACAAACACTTGAGAGACCCTGGAAAAGCTGCAATGAAAGTGCCTTATTGAAGGTTATGATATCCCATATTACAAATACATAATTTCATAGTAATTACATATATTACATAATACAAATCTTTTCTACATCAGGTAAAGAAAGTGATTCCCGTTGCCAAGTGCAGAAGTCTGATTTGATCTTTTACAACACAACGCTCTCTAGAGCGAGCAAATTTGGTTTGTCTTTCTGCAGATTACAATGATAGGCTTAAAGCAAGAGAGTCTGATGCAGGATTCAACAATATCTCTCTGTAAATTATACCCTGGGGCTTGCATTTTTCTCCCTATTTGATGGGGTAGGGAGAAGAGGCAACTTTATAGAATGGGACTTGAAGAAAACATTTCAGTAAAAAAATACAATTAAAGAAAAAGTTCCATATAATTCAGAGAGCAGATGTATGCAGAGTTGATTAGTGGTGGGCAAAAAAATGGGGGAGAATTAGGGAACTGGGAGAGAATGAGGGAATGATCTAGCTGGTTTTTGGCTCCAGTTAATACAGTACGATGCACTCTGGAGATGAGAGTGCATGCGTCTGTTTCCTAATGACTATATTTGATTCTGCAGCTGATAGAAAAGAAACAGATGCAGCCACTAAGAGGTTGGGCCACTGCACTGGCTGACACAATTTACAATATTAATATATCTATATAGAGAAGTCTGCTCATTCAGCACAATCATGCTTTTCTTGATTAGTTCCTTCACTATCCAGGTTTTTCTCACTGTTTTAGTTTCTGTTAATTGTGCTCACCCTTCTCTGCCCCAGCCTGACCTGACTATGTTTGGAGAACAAACACCTCTAAATCTTTTTTGCGTTTATACTGTGAAGCCTAACAAGCATCTTCATTAAAAATCTAAGACATCATTAAGGTATTGTTTCTCATATTGTCAATTGTAATAGGGAACACCGAATGTACATTGTATTACTTAGTTTTTCATTTGTTTTCCCTAGAGCAAAGCAGGGCAGGATAGGGAAGTAAGCAAAGCAATAAACTGGAGCTTTTTGTTTGTTTGTTTTTTTTCATAGCTGGATGGTCTTCAGACACCTGCTTCATGTATCTAGTGATGTGTGTTCCCTCCAGCCTCCTGATACCTGATAGTCTAGAAATGATACCCACATCATCCAAACAGTCTATTTTATTCTCTAACCATAAATTATCATTTCATCAGATGTGAGACCCTCAGTTAGATGTGTCTCAACCTTTACACTGCACATCCCCAGTCTTTATCAATGCTATTCTAAAGGGCAGGCATATTCAATTTAATAGCCTTTTAACTTTTCCTTTCATTTTTCTGTCTTTTGTGACTTAAACAATCAATCTTCTCTCTTTTATACCATTTTTTACTTGAGAACTTCTATTTTTATTCTTGCTCCTGCCTGTGTCTCCTTTGTCTCTAACCTGTCAGCAAATAGCATTTTCTGTGTTGACACAGCTCTTTCCCTTCTGATGGCAGACCAGAGGCATTATTGTAACTTAGCTCTGCCCTGGAATCAGGGAAAGGGGGTTGTTGCCTCCCGGTTAGTGACTTGAAAATAGATAAACTGCTCAGAGGAACTGGGACTGCTGCTCTTGCACCGGCACTTCAGGATGCCTCCCTGAATCCCAACTACCTCCTCCTCAAAACTGTCCCCATGTTTGGGTGTCCATCAGCTGGTCAGGATGGCACTGTAGGATGACAGGTTAGGATGACTTCTTCAGCATGGCAGTAACACCTCCCTCTCTCGTACTTCCTTCGTACACACACTGATTTAATTCTTCTCACAAATGCCCCTGTGAGCAGGGAACTGTCACTGCTGACCATGAGAAGTGGGATCCCAAAGCTGTTCCCCAATTTAAAGCCCATCACGATACAAGTGGTAGAGGCCAGCTGAGGTCCTTGCAGCTTGCTGGAAATGGGACTAAGCTCACCTCTAAACCCACCTCCCCTCTCCTCTCTGGCTGTATGTATAAAATGGCACATGGAGAAACTCCCTGAGTCTTTGAAATGCTGAATGGCTCTTCCTGAGCTGGTCACCTTCACTCTGCATCATAGCAAGCCGGTGCAGTGCTGAGTGATGGAGAGCTTTTTTCTTCTTAAATGTGTACCGAAGACACTGCTCAGATGAGGAGTTGAGAAATATGGTTTCTCCCCCTCCCTCTTTTGTTTGTATTTTCTCCTCCTAACAAAAAGGGGTCATTTCTGCAGCCTCTGCAGTCAGTAGGGATTTTATTGCGGAGCCCATCAGTCACAATATGGCTTATAAATACAAAATGCCAGCACAGATCTGTCAAGTCTCTTCCTCACTGTATGACACTTACCTCTCTGTTCCCTCACTGCCAGTCCTCTGCCTTTTCCACTCTCCTGTGTCTCCAAGCCAGCATGTCACTCACTGCCAGTACCGTGCCAAAGCACTTTGTCAGGTGTGGCTTCCCCCCGCGCCAGCTTTGCCTGGTGTCACACTGCCACTCCTGCTGCCCCCTGTGGAGGGGGCATGAGGAGGGGGTGCTGCGCTGGTGGAGGCAGGGACGGGGAGCACATCATCCCCAAGGACTCACCAGGCTGCACCTCGCCCTCTGGGTAGCAAAAGACGTGTCAGGCTTCCTGTGACTTAAATCTATACAGACTATTTCAGTACCCACAATGACAACCCAGAGCAAGGACTGCTGTTGTTAATAAAGCTGCCTCCTAGTCCCAAGGATGAGTCTAGAGGGCAAAAGAAGGGGACTGTGTTACCCCACATGGGCAAGGCTGACCCATGGATTCCATGCCAGGGAGTCGTCAGTCATCAGAGCAAAGCCTGTTGAGTAGCGGGTCTTCAAGAACAATAATAGTGTGCGTTGTGCTTCAGAGGAGAGTGCTTCAGCAAAAACTCTTGTACAGCTCCATAATACATTTTACAGAGCTTTAATTCTATTTAGACAAAACACTCCCGCTTGCTTCCAGGAGTGGGTGCTACTTGGATGAGAATGTGGAAAACCCTTTCCTCCACCAGCTTATGTTCTGCTGGGTCATGTCACAGACCATGGAGTGGCATGCAGGGTTGTGAAGAGGGAGAATGACCACTTCCTTTTTTTTGTTGCCCTGGGACTTGCACAGCAAGCATTTCTTTTGAGCACCTGATCATGGCCATTCCAAGACAATGTGGGATCCTCTATCAAATCAGTGTACTGGAAATCTGAAAAAAAGCCAACAGTCACCTTGTGCGGTCCCTCTGACCCACTCCTGTGCCATGCCATTTTGCGGAGAAAAGGTAATGTGTGTGCCAAGGAGAGGAGATTTCATATAACACAGAAAGTGTTACACAGCAGGTAAAACAGGAAAACGCTCTCCTGTAGGATATAAACAACATGGAGAGGTCATTCATTTCTGAACGAGACAAGTAAAGCTGTCTGAACAATCAGAGTACATCTTGGGAAACTTCCTAGAAGACCCATGTTTCATTCATCAACCTTAGCAAGTCTAACTTAGAGATGCTAAATACCTTAAAAAACAGGACTAAGCTATCTCCAAAAATATATTTCTGTCACATTCTCCCTAAGGGAAGACTTTACTGACAATAGATTTCACATGGAAAAAATTAAGTTCCAGTTTTCTGTCCCAATCCCGTTCAGTTCAGACTCCTCTACTTCCCAGGGGATGCAAACAGCTCCTCTTCCTCTGAGAATATCTGAACTCAAAGAGCTCTCTTGTCTCACCACAGGCCTCAGGTAAGGATCTCACCCTCGCCAGCTTCAAAAGCTTCTGCTTACAACTTCCAGCATGAGAAGCTGGTCTTCATGTTTAGGTCTAACAAACCTACTTTTTTTCTGTAAAAGTAAAGAAATGTAGCTACCACTTGGTAAGGCCGTGACTCTGCAAATAAATTCATGTAGCTAAATCTGTCTGGATTCCCAAACCATCCATAAAATGATGGCCTAAAAACTGAATGCAAAAGTTGGCAAGATCAGAGAAAGCACATTTCTCTTATTCTTATTTGGACCTCCATGTATACATCAGTAGAAGATTAGTTTATACATTGTACATCATGTTTCAGTTCTTTAAAAAAAAAAAAAAAAAAGCTGTTTAAATATTTTCTTAACTGTTAAAGGGGATTTCTTTTTATAGTGCAGATAATTAAGTATTGAAGATGTAGTGATCTACTTGATACAGAGAGAATAAAAGATTTGAAGAATTTTAAATAAAAAATATAACCCAAACCCTATCTGAACTGACTACTGTACTCTTTGAAATGTAAGGCTGATACTCTATCCCTATTCCTACAAAGTCTTCCAGTTAATGGCTGTGCATATTTATAACATTTAAATTAGTTACTTGCATTCTCCCATATTGTTCTATGAATATAAGAGAAACTTATGAAAGAAGGGGGTTTAAAAATTATGAAAATAAGACTTAGAGTTGAAGTTTGTTTTCTAGTCCATATAAAGAGCTAAGGCATGCAACATTTTGTCAGATTATAGTACACTGTATTTCTTCCCATTTCAATAACAATAAAAAAGTGATTTGATGAAAAAAGAGAGTTCCCCTACAGCTTCTTTCTAACTTTCTGTGTAGCCTAATCACTTTTTTTTTTGGTATGTAATATAAAAGGGATTTGGACTGTACAGAAATGTAGGGAGAGACAAAATACAAGAGCCTATCTGCAGAACCATCAGGTACCTGTTATAGCCATCAATTCAACAGATCACTTAAACATGCCTATTCTTAGCACTGGCTGAAGCCCTATTGGGCTTAAGGACATGCTTAACATTTTGCTATGTTATAACTTGGACTAATTATCAATGACTATGTTTTAATTTGGTTTGTTGCTGCTACCATTGATAAATGTACTGGTGTCTGCCTCTAGTAACAGTGTGTGTTGCACTGTGGCCTTAAAAATTACTCCACAAGCAGAAATCCCACTGAAGTGCGTTAGTGTGCACTTCTTAAATGGAGATAAACACACATGCTACTTCTTGCTAGCATCTTCAACAACGTTGCTTGTTTGAATTTTTAGCTGCCATTTTGCCAACTTCTTCCCACACCTTCTCCCCACAACCCTCCAGAGCAAACACAACCTTGGGATGCCGTGGGGGTCCCCAGAGCAAGCTAGGGCATTACAAGAAGATGGTGGTTGTTCTCACAAGGCTAGAGTACAATGGTGGCCACCAAATGAAAGGCGGGAACGATACTGAGGCCAAACAATGGAGAGAGTAGCTGGGAGGAGAGGAACAGTCTCAGAAACAGTTGTATAAAGTAGTCACAGAACCAGTAATACAAGCTTAACTTCCCAAGCCACACAGCTCAAGAGGGTTTGACAGGTAAAATGCATAAAAACAGTCCTGAAGGCAAGTCATCATGTGTAACAAGAAGAAAGCTCTTCAGAGATGTTTTATTGCCTAAACTCTTTCTCTCTCATGCATACATGCACACACCAGGGTTGTTTTTTTTTTTGTGAGATAAAGATATTTTCAGATAAGGGTAGTTTCAGGCCTTTCTCTGCCAGCATTTTGCAAGCTGCCAGGTAGTGTGTGCACCCCCTCTGCTCTCCCCCTCCTCTTACTCCCCGCTCCCTGTTTAGGCTGGGGCTGCATCCGCTTCCGAAGGAAGGAGGCATATTTCAAATCTCCAGGAAACAGGAGACTATCATTGCTCTGGTTCTCTCCAAAATTCAGATAATTGATTAATGAACTTTTCCCCTCTGCTCATTTGCAGCAGCAGGAGGAGATGGAGGTAATTATGGCACTCGTAGCTGAAGGCTCAGTACTGTGTGGTTACAACAACCAAAATGCTCAGAAGAGGAATGCACATGACACGAGGGTTTTAAGAATTTGTCAAACCTCAGGAATGAAAGGGGTATCAGCAACAAGTCTCCGCAAGCTGTGCTGTTTGCGGTCTTCTCATTTCCCCACCACGCCTGACAGTGCAGAAGCCACTGTAATGGATGTCTCAGATAATTCCTGCCATTGCAGCTGAGCCTAACTGTAAGCTCAGGTTCAGGGACATCTACACATATCTGATTTTTACGCCATATATCTGATCTGCAGCACACAATCTATTTGTTACCCACCTCGTGGCGAAGGTTGGAAGCAGACAAAATACTTTCAAGCACACTGTTTTCAATGTCAAGCTCACAGCGAGTTTGTTTGCATGAAAGCAAGCTCAGTCATCTTCAGAGGAAGGGACTTCAGAGGATAATTCAGCTATAACAGGATCCCCATTTTTTTCTTACCGATCCCAAGTTACTGTTTTACATGCATGTGAGTGCCTCATCAAAATTTCCTCCCTCCCCTCTTCTTTACAAAGAAAGCAAAGCCCCACGCACATACAGAGTCACATTCCCTAAAGAGCCTGCAATTTATAGATCTCATGTCTTTGAGGGGTTGCAAACAAACAGCTTGCTCTCTGCTGACAGCCACATAAGTCCACTGACAATTGCCATGACAGAAATTGGGGTTTAACTGTGTGCCTCAGCAAGAACAGGTACTTGAGCCCAAGTGGGGTACCCAGAGGCACAGTGCTCTGGCATCCAGGAAAAACATCCATCGCCCTTATTTCCAGAGGGTGCTGTAACTTCAGTTTGCGTGCTCTGAAATCTCTGGCACTAAGGGGATTAAATCAAGCCTTAGCTCATGGGTGCACTCGATTCATTCAGTAATCAATCACCCTAAAACATTCCAAGCAAAAAGAAAGGTGTAATTTGTAACTAAGAGCAGAAGAAAAGGAAACAAAATCAATATTAGAATATAACCAAGTATGGGCAAGAGTTTCCAGCACAGGATTACGAATGGGATAAACACAAACACTTAGAAAACAATTACACAGAAAGCTAAATCATCCTGGGATGATATATGTCAAGGGGACTGCTGTACAGGAAGGCAAAAGCCAAACATAAGCAAAAAGAAATGAACAGGAGAGAATGGGAACCATTTTTGTTTTGTTTTAAAACTACCTTCCCAAAGTTTTAGAATGTCTATAAAACCATATAAAATGTATCTAAAACTACTAAACCATGCATGAAGCCATTACATATTTGTTCAAAGTATTTTAATGGTTTTAAAATTCCTCCTTGCAGCTTTAGAAATGTGGGGTTATCCGAAGAAAGCGGTTGCCACACCTGTTGCTTTAGATAAAGAAACACTTTGTTCTGTAGGGTACATACTTTCCTATCAGGTGAGTTAATCTTTGCAACTTTATGTGACGAAGAACAGCTGATAATTTGTGATTTCCTTTTTGTTTGGTATGTGTTTCTTTCCTCGTTTCAATTAATTATCTAGAAGCACAATCAACTTAGCAGGGTGCCTTCAAAAATTCTTTCACTGCAGAGCTATACCACCAAGCAGAGAGTTTAACTAGATGATTTTATTAGGGAGCCAATTAACACACAGATCCCCAAAAAAGCAACTAATCCATCTTTTTATTTCACCCCCCTGAGCAAATTCCACATGGTGAGTCTGCAGTCAACCCCCTGTTACACGTCGCGGATCCCTGACCAGAGAAGGTCTTTGAAGATATGTAATCCTGGGTTTAAAGAAATATTATTTGCCTGTTCATGGGAAAGCAGCCATCCCTTGTTCTACTCCTTACCAATAGGTAGGGAACAAATGAGAGAAGATGAATTAGAGTACAGCTTCAAATAAGTGACTGTGAGCAATGACACTTGAAGCAAGAATGGGAATGGGTTTGCTGCCTATTACAGGAGATACAGCCTGAGCTACTCTGGTCAAAAAGCAGAGATGAAGGAAAGGAGGGTGTTTCAAAGGAAAATGCTACCTTTTGTTAAAAAAAAAAGAACAACAACCAAAAAGACAATATCTCTTGTACAAAAATCAGAAAATTTTGTGGGGTGCAATTTGTGGTAATAATGCACTATTTACTGCCACGAATTGGCGTTGGACTTATTTTCTGTGTCCTTAAATCCATGTTTTCTGTCCAAAACTAGTTAGAACAGAAAATTTTTGATACAGGTTTTATGTCTTGCATCTGTATAATTCCACTCTGACCTAATGTGTCCGTACAAGGATTGCATTAAGAGGGTATTAGGTGGCAGAGAATTAAGTTTCCAAGGAGCAGAAATAGAAAAAAAAAATCAATTTAGTGGAAACTGAAATAGAGAAATAGAAAAGTAAGGAATGGTATGAAGGCATAGATTTAACAAGGCAGCACAATGAAGGGGCTGTGCTACCAATGTTATCTTGGCCTGGCGTACTGAACAACCTTGCAGTTTAGACTCCCACCAATTTGCAGAGGGGCTGGCTCTGCTTTCCCCCACTTCTGTCTTCTCCTACTCTGTAGCTTTATAGTGTCACCTATATTCAAATCCAGAGGATGCCCATACACTTGTATTTCAATCCCACATCTCCGGAAATGCTGTCTCCTGTCCACAATGACCCTCAGCTTTCCCCCTGTAAGGGCCTCTGTGCCACACTGATATTTGTCCATGCTGCTGTGGGGCTACAAAACCCAAAGGTCTGAAAGGAATTAACCGGGGCAGGAAGGAAGCAAGAAATGAAAGAAGTGTATTTAGACACGGAGGTGCACAGAAGAGTTGAGAAAAATAAGATGTGTTTTTACAAGATGTCATATAGGAAAGCAAGTACGTCAATAAATTAAAAGGAAGGACAGACTCAATAAAAGCTCTGAAAGGCCAGATTTTCAATTTCTGCTTTGGGAGGCAGGCTGCAGGAAACAATCTTGCACAGACACAAAAATAGCTGAAAGGTCTGAAAAACCCTTTCCAAACTCTCTGACAAGATGACAAATTGCTGATAAATGGTCTCCAGTTCTAAAATGGTGCACTCCAAATTTGGAGTCCCCAAAACACTAGTGAAGGTGAAGGGGGATTTAAAAGTCTGAGTCCAGATTTCTTTCTTCAGTTTTAGAACAAAAATCCCATGAAGCCAGGCTTTGACTTCAAAGAATAACTCCTTTATCAGCAACCACAAGATATATGCAACTAACCCAACTGGCCAGTTGGCGCTCCGTGAAGCCAGTTATCCAGGATTGATTGTAAATAGAAAGAGATGGGCATTGCCAGAAGACACATTGTCCCACTCCAATAAAAAAGCACCTGCAGAAAGAAACTCATCCCGTGCAGCCTAATGCCGGAGGCCCAGGTGGTTAGCTTAGATAAGACACTTTTAGACAGTTCATTTCTTCACCCTCCAAAAGCTGTCCCATCTTTTCTTGGGATTTGGCCTTGTTTTTCTGTAGGTCTAAATTTTGGCTTCATGATGAAAGAAAAAGTAGCAAAGCTAAGCCCACTTTCGTTTTGCCGGGAAAGATTTGCATAGCTTGAAGCAGACACAAAGCAATTAGCAGTGTTGATGCCTGGTCAGAGAGATCAGGAGCAATGTTTTTAGCCCCAGATCTTGGTACAGAGCTGCTGCAGAGCAGAAAAAAACCCCACCACCCTAGTTATCTAACTGAGAGGTGCTGAGATGAAGCAGCAGAGGATTGGGAAAACTAGTGGACAGTAAGTTTAGGTACTGACCTTACCCAGCTGTGCTGCAAGGGGGTAAGTGGGAGATGGGCAAATCCTACTGTCTTATGGCAATTCTCAGTTGCTGGAGGTCTCACCACCTTGGGAAGCCAGCCTTCGGCAGCTCCCACTCCTCTTCCCCCTTCTCCCACTTCATGATTTACTTTCTGACAGTATCATGAGAATTACTGCTATCCCTTTCCCTGTCTTAGGTTAGCTGTATTTAAATTTTGCATGTTATTTACTGATGACCTTCACTTCAGAAGATATCTGCTTTTTGTAGCCTAGCCGTGTAAAGACTGGCAGCAACCTTCATCAGAGGATAATTTCCAAATGAGGAAAGTGTCCACGTGGGACTGTCAGAACCACTGAATTGATTTGTGCCTGCACCACAGGTCAGGTTTCAACCCATTTTTCTTGAAGACAAACTAGACTGATTTATCCTCAGGGGCCTTGCCCTCCACTCCTTACAAGCCTCAAAACCCAGAAATAAATGATGTATGTTCATTTAGTACACCCATATCATGTGAGGGCAATTGATTCAATTACATTATAGCTACTGGAAACAAAGCAGCCATATGGCGAGCTCTCTACCCTGAAGTAAAGGATGCTACACAGCCACAGCTCTGAACTGGGAGTTGGGTCCCTGCGTGGATGCTGCCCCCTAAACACGCTTCCTGGGTGGAGAGCTTTCCCGGAGCCATGGGGGAAATCTGAGCTCATGGCCGGTTAAGATAAGCATCTAAACCTTAAGATACTTCTCCGAAGCTTTATCGGAACGATCCAGACCTCCTGAGTCTGCAAAATCGCAATGAATATTTCATAAGAAAAGGCTTTGTGTGTGCAAGTGTGTATGTGTGTGCAGGCACATATGTACATGCTTTTTATTACCTCTTCATGCTGGAAGAACAAGAAATAGATTGAGAGGAAAAGCAGTAACTGTACTGTGTTTTGCTTCATATGCCATGCACAGTTGGCTCTAAAGACATACAAAATTCAATCATAAGCCAAATCTAGCCTTAAATCGATAAAGTTTGCTGGCTTCAACGGAGCAATTGCAGAGATGTACTCCAGCCGCTACTCTAAACCCACCCATTTTGACACCCCCTCTGCTTTCCAGCAGGCTGTCTAGGCTGCCATCCAGAGCTGGAAAATGTAGAGGTTCACAGATATCTATGAAATCTGCATATGAAGTAGGGTGAGGAAATTCAGCATTGTTTTTGACACCTCAAAAAAAAAAAAAAAGATATTAAAAAAAACCAAGCCCCCCTCTTTGTCTATAAAGGGAACACTTAGTTGAAGAAGTTTTGTTGTGACCATTTCGGCATTTAGCCAGAACCACCTTACCAGGCTCAGATTTTCTACTTCTGAGGAAAAACCCCTGTGGTCCAGAAAAGGCCCACTATTAAAAGTAGCTCTGGGAATAGGTATGAGTTGCTCCTAATGAATTAAAAATGTGACAGCAGCTTTGGGATTTTTGTGGTTTGCCTTTGAATCAGTCCTGACCATGAAAAGGCTGCTAGTTTTACCTCAACTAAGTAGAGCAGTTAACCTCAGAACAGGCAATATTTACTTGTACTTCCCAATACTTAAGACAGGAAATGCCTTAAATGTTGCAAATACTGAGGTTATAAAACTGTAAATGTTTGCCTGTCGGAGGCACCTGACAAGTTTTTACAAGCCTCAGCTGCATGCAGGCAGTCACCCCCGCACTTGGGGTTTCCCTGTCCTCGCCTTTTTCACCCATTTTAGAGTGCTTCGTGGAAAACAGATCTCTTCATGCATTTCAGTTTCAAGGTTACTGTCCTGCCACCCACTTGTAGAAAGGCTATTCAGGTTTCGCTGAATCCTTTAATTATCTCTTTTTACTGATGGAAAGGTAAATTTCTCAGTTTATGCTTTGTTTTGTCAGCTGGCTAAAGAGGGGTCAAGGCCTCAAGAATGTTCCTCAAATATTTTAGAAAGAGAAATTCAGCAGTTAACTTTTGGAACGATTGATTCCAATTATTTCTTTTTACAGAATGATATAAAGCCATGGAGTATGGAATATGCCAGGACGCAGTGCCACAGTAGTCTTTTAGTATCATTTTTCTCCATGATGCCTTAAAAATTTGGCAGAGAAGTCTTCCTGCCTGGTGTTTCACTGTGAGCTTACCAGTTTGGGTATTTCCATGCTCATTCTTGCACAGGTTTCTCAGAAGCAAAATTACAACCTGCAGCCCAGCTCCTCCACTTGGCCGCATCCGCTTTGTGACAGCCGTGACACCCAGGGCAACGGGCGCTGCTGCCGTCGCACCAGATAGGTAATGCATCAACACAGGTACATGTGGGATGGAAAGGTGGTCTTCACCCACCTTTTCAAGGCTGTGCTGGCATCAGGATGATGTTTGGCTGGCTTTGCGTTGTCCATATGTCCTTGGCATGATCATATGCTCATATAGACCTTATTGTCATGTAGCTTGCACTGGCATAATCTCAGTGGTGACAGTAAAGCTGTCTAACTGCAAGTGAGGGAAGAATAAGTCCTGTTTTCAAGGAACAAAAAGATGTCACTGGATTTCCTGATTTGCCCTACTACACAAAGGAGAGGAGAATCGCATGTTAGGAGTTTGTTCGTGTGATTACCTATTGGAGCCCCTCTCTAATGCATCCTTGTGCCACGGGTGAAACTCACTTAAGGGAATTAAATCAGCACAATCTGCCCTAACTCAAGCAGAACTGACAACCTGGGATGTAGTTCCTGCCACGAGGCTGCTGTAGAAGTGAGAAAGGCAATTTCTATACTTCTTTTTAACTGCGGGATGTTACTAGTTCAGTCACGTGCTATCTTTGTGGTTAGCATTGCACCCGGCAGCAGGGGCCAGGGTGTCAAGGGAGGTTCTGCCAAACTCTCCCTCTGGGATCTGGTGGGTTCAGGCAGCTGCCTGCTGCTGGAGGTCCTGCTGCCGGAGGCCCTGCGGCCCCGCCATCACTGCAGCTGGGACCTATGCTGGTCGGGCACCCTTTAGCTCGGGTGCTGTGGTTGCTTCTTGCTGCCATGATGTAGGTCTGGGGACACCGGAGAGAAGGGAGTCACGGCACTGGCATGGTTTCTGCTCTGGGTGGCCCCAGTGCTGCCCCAGGGATGAAGCTGATATGGAAAGCAGCCCATTGTCCTCAGGGAAACAGTCGTTTCTCAGAAGGGACTCGGGTAGCATGCAAAACAATAGTATTGTTTAGGTGTGTTAATGACCCTGCCCCTACCAGCTCTGTCCTGAATATGTTTAGCTCACTACAGTCCAGAAAGGGTGCAATAACACTTGAGCACCAGGAGTCTTATTAAATATCTGCAGCCCAGCTTAGCACGTTCTAGCTGAGTTTTTATTACAAACCACTATATGTCCTTGTCATTAAACAGCCTCCTAATTCATTATTTTGGACATTAACAGAATGCAGAAAGTATTTTAAAATAACATGTTAATTTATATTTTTAACATCTTGGCACCTCTAATTTTTATTTTATAAGGTCCATTAATGCTTAATGTCTACTGCTGCACAGCAGCCCAGCTACACCAACAGCTATTGTTGCAAGTCTTTCATCTTTGAGCCATCCAATTGGTCAAACAATGAACTTAGTACAATTTCCATGACTCTCAAATATTCCTAATTTAACTATTTCTTCTGTGATAGGGGTAGATTTTTAATAATGCTCCACTTGAAGCATAAACCAACATACCACTTTTAAATTTTAGAGGACTTTTTTCTTCTCCCAGGATTTCAGTATTTCACGTGTGTGAATGCAAGGGTAGCCAAATAATAATTTATAACATTACGAAATTATTTGTCAGTTGATAATATATTTTGAGTTTGGAAATAAAAGAAGAAAAATAAACACAGCCCTCCAAAGAAATAAAAATAACCTGGCTAGAGGGAAAAGGGAGAATAATCTATTCTGACCCTTCATCGGTTACATTACTCCACTGCTCAAAACCATGTTACTTATGATTTATACACACATCATATTTTGCCATGATTCAGGATTTTTGAAAATGGACATCCTCTTTGAGGTCTCAAATACAATTACCATATAGCAGGCTTGCAATCCTTTCATGACTTAATAAAAATGTATAGAATATTGTAAATAACTGCATACATATAGGACTTTTTTAAGCTTTAAAAATCTATCAAAGTGATTCTAAAACCAACTTTAATTGCAAACCAGACTGTAAACATTTTTAATGAGTCAAGCTGAGCTGAGCCTAAATATTCTTTTTGAATTTGTGGGTTTACTCTATTTTCCACAGCCTCTTGTTCCTTAACATAACAGGAGCTGCCAGCCTCGAGTGTCCTCCTTCCTTAGGATCCAGTCCCAGGTGTCCAGAAAGGTAAAAAGGAATCAGCTTCAAGAAATGCCATGTGTGGCACTACTGAAGCTAGAAAGGGGTATTCACTAACAACTATCCGCTGTGTGCCGGCAGCCGACAGTCCCACTGCTGAACTTTCATTAAACACAACGCTCCTTAAGTCTGCAAGGCGGCAGAACCATTTCCTTAGCAGCCAAGGAATTTTCTACCAAAACAAACCAAGGATCCTTATATCATAGTATCTTTCTTTTACACCAGTTAATGTTAAATACTTCAGAATAAAGTGTAAACAATGATTTTGATTTAGCAAAATAACATCTGCTTTGTTTTAAATGTGCTTAAGACCCCCAGCTTCAGCCTTCATTGAAACAAAATGACAACTTTAGCAGCACCTAAAATGTACGTTTAACACATCGATTACTTGAACATATTTTTACCTGGCATCCAAAAGGTTTCAGGAGGACTGAACCCTGTGCCCAAAGCTAAGTGGGACTTTAAGTGCTTCCCTGGCCAGGGATAAATAAGAGCACATAACTGAGTGCATTGGTCAACCGGGTTATGTTGATAAGACTAAATAAAAGCCGGCCAAGAACCGAACTTGGGCCCCAGGGCCAGAGAGTTGCCCTTTCTGTGGCAGGTTTGTCTCGGAAACAAATATTTGGAATAGTTCGAAGGGAAGCCAGGGGCTGAGCTGGCTCGCAAAGCAGTGTGGACGACGAGAGCCCAGGCTCTCCCTCCCTATGCACTTTTATTTAGCGATACAGACTTGCCCTCAGGATCCTGCACCCCAGTTCTCATATCGATTTTCTGTTCAGGTAGCTCTACAGATTTCACTTATGTTATTCCTGCCTACGCCGCTGCACACCCCTCCAAGGCCCTAACAATCTCCTTACTTATGCAATCCTAAATCCCAAGGAAAGATTATTTTTTTTTCAGGTGAGCATGCTAATGCTGTGAGGTGTGTTAAACGTACATTTTAGGTGCTACTGAAGTTGTCATTTTGTTTCAATGAAGGCTGAAAGTGGGGGTCTTAAGCACATTTAAAGCAAAGCAGATGTTATTTTGCTAAATCAAAATAATTGTTTACATTTTATTCTGAAGTATTTAACATTAACTGGTAGAAAAGAAAGATCTCACATAGATAAACATGTTTGTATACCCTGGGAATGTAAGGCTTCTTTGCATTACTGACGATGTGTCCATTTCTGTTGATCTGCCTCTTTCATCAGTACCTGGGACCGGTGCATGCTGCTTTACTTATGTTCTGGAAATGCCAGTCATATACTTTGATTCATTGTTAGATGATGAAAACAGACTTAACAAAATTTTACTTGGGAACAAGAGCAAATCAGAGCTGTAACTGGACCTTCATAAAAATACGATATTTAGAAATTTGTGGTTACATCAGTGATTTGATCAACCCAATTTACCCCAAGGGGCAATTACCATCTGAAATGTCACAGACTTTTTATACCATTTTGAATCTCCAGAAATTGTTCCTCCACTAATGATTTTTCTTATGGCGCAGTGGGGATGCTGGTGTAAAAAGCCTTGCTATAAATTGCTGGATTTTAAAGCAAATATCAGTATTCTTGGAGCCAGGTTCCAGACCTCCAACTGTTTGAGCCTGACAGATTTGTCTTTAAAATTCCTCTATTTGCTTTAAAATTTCTGACTGCTGTAATCAGTGGATGAAACAACAGCTAGAATACTCTATGGAAAGAAACAATGGTGGAAGTTAATATTTTTTTTTTTTATCTCTAAGCACCATGTTTATTTTCTCCCCACACGTTTCTAGTTTATAAGTTAAAGCATCTTTAGTCAGTTGTAGTTTGATTCTTTTTCATAAGGTGATTTGAGTACTTCATATAATGCAGCTACATCAAGATCCTTTTACTTGATATTTCATAAAGAGATTAGATTTCAACGGCAAAAGAGGAAACAGGAAACATGATTCAAAACTACAATTTGACATCACAATAAAGAAGTTTTTATTTTGTTTGTAAATATAAATCAGAAAGCGGTTCCCTTTCCAAAATTAAGGAAACTGCAGATCCTTTTCACAGCAGCAGGCTAACCAGCATTTTTTATCAATATTTTTACTACTTCTGCTGAATGAGAAAAAAATAAGCCTGAGCTATGGAATAAAGCATAATTTACAATTTATCATGTAAGCATGAAAGTGTCTATGGGAAAAAGACTGGAACATGTAGGAGAAAGAAAACTTAATTATGTATTACATTTCAGAGGCCCTTTCAGCCCATACCTCAACAGTTCCTAACTACTCAGTCAGTCACTTATTTTTAGATCTAAATTTCTCTCCGTCACACATGAACCTGTTACCTAATTTATAAGATACTCCATCAAAACTTCCAATTCTTAACCATGAGGTAACAGAAAGCATCAAACATTAACTAAAGGACCTCCCAGGAAGCTTTAAGGTCCATCTCTTTGCATCTTTACTATAATTTTGCATCTATCATGGCACAGAGCCTGAGCCATGTATCTAAATAACTCATATTTAAGATTAAAGAGGAAAAAAAAAAAAACCAAACACCCAACCCTCAGAAAAATAAATATTCATAGCTATGTGTGAGAGAGCACAGGGTGCAGAAGTCACTTGGCAGCTGCGGCCCCCCTGACCCAGAGATACTCCGAAGTACAGCGAGCCCTGCAAAGAAGGTGGCACCTCCTCGGACGCCTCAGCATGCATGGGAAGAGGGCAATAACCACTGTGAAGCAGCACTGTACAGGCAGTGTTTGGCTGGGGACCGGTTGCAAAGCAGCGCTGCTGCTGAGGACAGCCCCTGTGTTCAGCATCACTGCCATCCCGGGCAGCTGCCGAACCTACTGGTTTCCTCTGCACCCGCTGCTGCTTTCTCAGGGCACCGGCTGGCTTCGGGAGGGGTGAAGGGCTCTCACAAGGGTCCCTCGCCCCCTTCACACCACCACGGCCTCTCTTCAGCTAGTGCAGAAAATATGGGGGCCACGGCCTAGTCCTTTCTCGTGCTGAAAAATTAGCTGGAGGCTTTACTTTCCCATGTATTGCAGTTGCCACCAAGATGTCCTCAGATTGAAAACCGCTGTATAAAACATGCTTCTCTTACCCGACTCTGATGCTCCCCTCCGTAAAAGTTTTAAAGCCCTTGGACTAGTGCCAATTTTCTGACAATCTCACCTTTGCTTTAGATGAACTGGGAACTATACACTAGATGGTGCGATCAAGAGCTGATAGTTACTGTCTTAAATCTAACGCTATGGACAGTATACACATAAAATACTTAATGTCTTTAACAAAAATAGAAAGGCAAATGCCTCTTTCCAAAATCAAGGCATGTGTGTCCTAGTTGGCAGTTCTAATACTTTCCTCTAGCAGATCTGTTTTTATCCCTTAAAGCTCTTTAAAATAACACAGGAAAAACCATTATAATATTGTAAATGGTATTGCTCAGCTCTCTTTTCAGCAAAGGGAATAAAAGAGCCCGCCTTGTAAAAATGGCTTCTTATCACTGTATTTCCTTTGTGACTTTCCACACATTACACTTATCTTTAAACAGGAAAAAGGTATTCAGTCTTGTAAAATCAATGAAGCTTTTAAGCAATGGAGTCATCTTCTACTTCCTTGAAATGTCCTTTAAAAAAAACGCAAGCTTCCCTAACTTGCTTCAGCTGGCAAACCCCAATCTGACCCTTCATTCCGAACTAGAGTAACTTAGCTGGATGCTAAAGGGATTTACAAAACAGCATTTTGTGAAGGAATTCTCCCCCTTACACAACAAAATAACTTCCAGGCTAGTCAGTAGCTCTCATAGATCCAGCGTAGGGAATATCTTATTTATTCATTCCCTGGGCAAACTGAAAAGTCACCGCAAACTTCAGCTTTCTCAGTGAATTAAGAAACTAATGTCAAGAGGAGAAAAAGCAACTTATAGTCGGCAGAAACAAAACAAAAATATTTTACTTTTTATTTTCAGGTTATCTAACTCCTTTTTCCTGGAAAATCTTCTCAGTTAAAATAAAATTCAAATTTAAAGGGTGAACTGAAAATACAACTTTTCTGATTCCCTATTTATTTTTTCCCCTCTACAAGGACTGCTTTGTCCAGTTCTCCCCAGATGCACCAGCCTCTTCCCCCAAAGTCTCTGCAATCTAAACCCATAGATCAACAATAACAAAAGTCACCACCGCTTGGTGTTACGAAGGAACGCCACAGCACGTATGTCTCTGCTGGCAGGGACAATTGGTGTAAACCAGAGCAATCCACTGTGGCACAAAACTTTCTGTGTAACCTGTTTTAAATAGGCTCCAGCTCTGCCCCACCACCTCCAGTAAAACCACCGGCATCTGGGCCTCAGCAAATGCAGATGCTGGAACTGCACTTGACCTTTACATTTGGAGAAATGAAAGTGATCAAGCCCACCCTCGCTCCTCACCCCAGCTGCACCCCACTTCTGCCCTCTGCGCAGAATGGGATAGGGATGGGAGTAAAGGGCAGACCAGGGGGTGGGGGAGGTGGGGGAGAAGAATTTCTGTGTTTTTTACCATTGTAATTAACTTTGGGGCCTTTTTACTACCCCAAATTTCTAAGATCATTTCATGCTTCTAGCATAGTTGTCAGTTCCTCTTAAGCTGGTTTCGTTTAAGAGGAAACTCAGTATCAGGAGGTGTGTCTGGTGTCAGTGTCAGCTGATGTACTTTCTGTTTGAGTTTACATCCTGCACTAAACAGTAGAAATGAGCTCAGTGATTTCATATGTCTTTCCCCCTCTTCCTAGATTTCATTATGAGGAGGGAGGGAATAAATTTGTGGCATCCTCCCGCACTACTTCCCAAGGCAGTAAAGTTGAACAGGTAGCTGAAGAACTTGTGCTGATCCTGGCTGCAGCACCAGGGCAGGAGGTCGGGAGTCCTGGGCTGCAGCTGATGGAAAGAAGATAGCAAAGCCAGGCTGCAGCCACCGCCAGTCCTTCAGATCCGACTGCTTTGAAAAAGGGGAAGATGTCATCATCAACCGGCAGTGGGCCGTCACACTTTGAGACAGAAAGGGGCCTCACCAAGCCACAGCTCAGCCGCGTGCTGCTTCCTCAGGACTGTTTGCCAAAGGGCTCCCCAACACGGAGTAAATACATCATCCCTACCGAAAGTTGCCTGAAAACACCATCATGTGGTCCTCTGTCTGTCCTACAGGCTTGGCGCGGGTGGAGGTGTGCACAGCAACTTGCTCTTTTCACCATCTCAGAAGGGCTGTAATTCCCTAGGTGTGTAAAAGGAAGCGTAAAAGCTGTAAAAAGGATACCTGCACATATTAATGGTCTTGTTGTGTTTTACTTACGCACCACTTAAATTCCATTAAAAGCTGATGCTTGTTAATTTAGGCTCACAAACAGGCAAACAAGTCCATCAAGCAGATGGTACTGACATTTTCCATGTTGAGGACGGGCAACAATAACAAGCAGAGGTGCCTGTACTGCTGTGTGTCAACATTTTAAAAGCAGCTCCACAAATGCCACCATCTCTTAGCATCTAATAAAAAGTTCGCAAGGAATGTTGTTGAAGCTGCCAAAATGGGTTTTAAAACTATAGTGTCTCACCGGAGTAAAATGCACAGCTTGCATTCAGAATGCCTCTCCTGCCTTGCAGTTGGGTAAGGGAGGCAGACCACCATTGCCAGACAGCACAGGGCTTGATACAAGGAGGCTGGGGACACAGGTACGCAAAGACACAATACATGAGTGACACCAGCACGACTGAGAGAGAAGCCCTGGAAGAACTGCCAGTTTGGGGTGTTAAAAAATGGGCTATTTAGCACGCTGGCCTCTGAAAATCCCTTTCCATCAGGCACCACCTTGGTAGCTGAACAACCCTCTCCAGGAGCTATCTTGGAAGCACAGGCAACACGATGCTGCCTAATTGAGGGTAGAAACCTGCACCAGGCAGCAGGGCACTAGCAGGCTCCTCTGCCCCTTTGAGAACTATCTCAGCCCCTAACTACCCAGGGAGAGTGTACTGGGAGATGCAGGTGATGCCCACGAGGGGCACAGAGAATGAAGGCTTTTTAGCCTCCCAGAGTTTAGCACTTGTGCATCAATATAGACCTGTTAGCATGAAAAGAGCAGTATCACTGTAAGATGAGGGTATGATTAATTTTATTGATGTGGGGGTTAGAAGAAATGAATTGGTGCTAAGTGCTTTGAGACAAAACACTACAATGTGTTTCCAAAGGGAACTTGGGAAAATAAACTTTACAAAACAACAAGTGAGGTTAATATGAACTGGGAGTTGGAAGCTGAGGATAACATTTGATGCTTTGGTATTTGAATTGAGCCCAAACTTTGATTAACACATTGATTAGTTGATTCAAACTAGTCACCTGAAACCTGGTATTATGTGCTGTGCAGGACATCAGAAGATATTGTTTAAGCCAAGAAGCATAAAAGGTTATTGCATCTCAAATCTTCATTCCATGGTTATGCTGTGGTGATGCCATTTATAAAGATAGCAGGAATGTCACATTTGAACATAGCGAGTGTTATGTATGACTGCAAATGTTGTTGACTTATTCTGGGTCATTGGAGATTAACATTTTGGAAACTGCAGACACGCAGAAGATATGGTGTATGTTATATGGAGCCAGAGAACAAGTCTCTTCTTGCAAGATTTCAAACTCAATTATGCAGACACAAGAAGTTTAGATAAACTTTTCAGATTATATCAAATGAACTTTTGGTTGCTTATCTGAACCAACCCTCTGAAGGCATTTGGGATTATTCTGAATGCTGTTGTTGCTGAAAATAACAGCAAGTTAAGAATTTAGTTTTAGCTTTTGCATTTCTTGAGTCTGGTTTGCCTGACTGTGCAAGGGGAGGGACAGATTCCAAACTCTTTGCCCATTTTCATCAACATTTCATTACATCTTGCTGGCTGCAGTGAATAGTTGTTCTCCAGTGCAAAGAAATCACAATTTGAGCCTTAGAGTTACGTTAGAAGCTTTGTGAATTGAATTATGAAAGATTTATCTTGCTTTTTCAAGCAAATATATTAAGAAAAAAAACCCCAAGCCCTCCCACAAGACTTCAGTTTCAGATGGATGATAGACTTGCTTCATGGTTTTGCCAGTTTCTATCCCGTACAGGTCAGGAACTTCATGTACCTCTGCACTATAAGGGAATAGCATCTGGTCTGTCCTGGAAAGCGTTAAGTCAAGATGGACTTTCCATTGGCAGACTCCACCTCCTAACCTGGAGCAGCTGCAATGTCACACCTCACATACTGAACCATTCTAGTGGTGGGGCTTTTTGCAAGAGTGGGGAGAGAGCAGTGGTTACTGGATTTCATCTTTCGCCCAGGCACTTCCCCTTCTCTGCACTCCCAGTGCTGCATGAGTAGGTCACAGTAGGGCTGGGGCAGTGGTGACACCTGCCACCCCTCAGCAGGAAGGGCGAGGGCCTCTGATGTGCACTGCAAGCTCGGGGCTTCAAGGAGAGCAGGGAGCACCAGAGAGGTCCCAGGCAATGGGGAATGGGCTTCAGGAGGGAAGTCTGCCATAGACAGGACAGAGAAAGCTGCTGAGAAAGCAGAACACGCAGGGGAGAATTCCTAGAAAGTAAAGGGATGGGGACAGTAAGGTTGGGGGATGCATCAGTGCAGAGCCACCTTCCTGTTCAGCTGGTGCTTTCTGGTCAGGCTGCCAGGGGAAGGACCACGCATGCACAGCTGCCAGGCACACCTCCTCTTTTTGTTTTTAGAAATGCAGTGATTCCGGGACCACCACTGTGCTGCACTCAGGCATAGGATCTCGACACGGCACTGCCCTGCAGGTCCCATGGCTTTTCATGGTCTTCATGGAAGGTTTCTTTCTGAAGAGCTCAAGCCACCCTTTACAGCTGCTTCCTGCTCAGTAAATGAAAGCCCCTAATATCAGAACCTTGATCCTGAAACAGTTCCTAGTACTCACATAAGCAGAGATTTATAGCTTTAGAACATACAGAATCTTCCTCAGTTTCACCCATCAATAAGATTCACTATAGCTCTTTCTAACCAGGGTGGCTGGGCTGTTTGTTCTCCTGCTGAATGGTAAAAAATAACTGCTCAATTGTACTGAAGTTTTCCAAAAGAAAGGAGGAAATACTACCTGCCACTGAGATCATACGTTAAAAAAAATCTCATTACCAAAGTAATTTATCCAAAATGTTACATGACACAAAAAAGTAAATGACTGAATTCTATACGTACTCTAAGCTGCAGTGAGTTACAGGCAGAGCATATGGCTGAATTTACCAAATCAGTGCTAATGCCCATTTGACAACAATACAAAATCTCTCCAGTGTTGAAGTCCAAATAAGTAAGCAAATTTCACAAGGGAGGCCTATATGTAATACATGTACTAATGCACATATATGTAGTGACTCTCCATGGGGTGGTAATTGACCATCAGTATGATGGTCATTCATCTGGCTGTCTCAACACTAACAAACTACTATGGGTTAGCTATTGTACTTGAAATATAGTTTGGAAATGCAAATAAGCTTAGACTTGGAAAGGTCATGATTATCTAAACCCTTCTATTTAACCACAAGGACAATTTTTGGCCTCCAGAAGCCAATGCACGTAATCTACAGGAAATGAAATCTACATGAGAGGAATATTTGCACTTCAGCACCTAAAAATTAGAGTGGATTCACGCAACATTTAGAAATGTCTGTACTCTCAACACTCTGCAGTGTGCTAATGCCACCATATTCATAATGTTCACAGTTCACAGATCTAGGTGTCAGCAACTAAACATAAACCTTACATATGATGCTGCATTATTTACCGTAACAAGTGCTGCACAGAAAATCATGGCCCACAGCTGCAATCACACTTGTCACTCTCATTTGAATCAAAATTACACCTTGTCATTGCTACCTGGCAGAATGAAAAAAAAAAAAGAAAAGTAAAACTTGTTTTTCTTAAGAGGGAAAAAAAAAAGTAATCTCACAGCAGAAGTTCAACAAGTTCTCATGTGTTGGCTGCCGGTTTGTGTGTGCCCGGGCAGCTCATGCCAAGTTACCCTCTTTCCCAAGAGGCAGCTTCCCAGCACAGTAGTACAGGGTTGTCCTTGGGGTTCTCCAGACAACACTGCACACTGTGGGTAGGAGGCTGCTGGTGAAAGAAGATCTCTACAGGGAGCTGTCAGCTGTATTTCTCTAATATCGATACAGGCAGGGTTTGGGGTTGGTTAATATCAGTATGCTTAAGAATGTGAATTCCCCCCCTGACTTGTGACTGTAATGAGAAATTCCCACCAGTACCTCAAGCTGAGAATCATTCATTTGTGAACAGCCAGTAAGTCATTGCCCAGACAGCTAAAATAAATCAGAATATCTATTTCCCAGAAATCTGAAGTAACTCTATTTGTTTTGATGGAAAAATACACACAATAGAATTAATTTCAATTAATATTTTTGACCTTCTCTGTAGAAATTCTGACATTGGAGAAGGCTCAGAAATGGAAACATATCAAGATTGTCATTGCCTTTCAAAGAGAAAAAAAGCGGGTGCTGGCACAAGCTGAAAGAGAGTGGCCGCCTGTAAAGAGGCGAATGAATGCGTGGCCTGAGCCCACAGCCTTGCCTGGTGCCTGGGATGTCCTCAGAGCACTGAGAAACTTTCCCCCCATTTGCCCAGACAGATGAGATCTCTGGCAGGTGCAAAGCCCATGTCATGGGGACACAGTGGAAGCACATTGAAGGACATATTGTCCTTCAGGATGGCTGAAGGACATTTTGCTTTTTCAATCTTCTTACAGTGTGGTTGCCTCTCCAAGGTGACCTCTGTCAGGAAAATTCAGAATGGCCATATGAACCATCCTCCTTCCACCCCTCTCTTCTTCTTGAATACCAAAGAGAAAAGGTATCTTTAAGACATCCCTTTTTCTTTCTCACCCTTCCTGGGTCCTGCACAGACCGTGCCTCAGCTAAAACCAAGGGCCTGGCCATCATCAAGGAAGCAAACTGCTGGAGACCACCAGATGGACACAGCCCTGCTGCCCGCTAATTCTCTTAAACCATCAGCCTTTGTCTTCTCCCCAGCTGTCCTGCTTCCCACGGAACGGCCCTCTTTGGTCTTTTAATTCCTCTTTGCTGGTGATAATGAGAAGAAGCCTTGGACTAGCTCAGTTGGTCATATACAGCCACCGGGAGCAGTGCTGATGGTGGGAGTCTTCGTGTGTAAGAAACAAAGATGGTGGAGCATGTTTCTGCTTTCATTCCACAAGTCAACACTGGGCAAATGGTAGAGCCCATCATTTTCAGTGTCTGTAGAGGGTCAATTAAAAGTCCCTCTCCATCTCTTCAGGAAGCCTTATACACAAAGGCATTTTTTCAGGAAAGAAATCTCTTTCAGGGGTTCAGGGGCAACCACTTGCAACCTTCAAATGAGGGCATATCTCTCAACGAGAAATTTTATTTTTGGGGAAATTCCACTGAAGACTAGCAGAACCAGCTGGAGCTTCATGTAAGGGCTCCCACTATGCAGTGGGGGACGCTCACAACAACCGCTGCTCAACACCAAAGTTGGGGTTTTGGGGCAGAAACTACAGGAAGTTGTAAAGCATTCAGAGTGTTTTCAGACAGTAACCAGTAACCGGCAATAATCTTGCAGGTTCCAGAAACCTCCTCCCTATGGGCAAGGTTACCCTGAGGCAGTGCCTCAGCTAGCTAGCCATCTGAACTGCCTAAACTACAGGCTCCTCAGGTAGGTATTCAATACGCTCCAGCTACTGCTCCAAGCAATTTCAAACAGCACACAGCCTTTAAAAGCCGAACCAGAGCTGAAACAGCATGGACATCTGCAAGCGGAGGGTACCTGCTGACTCAGGCGACCAGCCAAAAGGAAGGAAGACTGCCAGGAAGTACCTTAATTTCGGACAATAGCAGGTTCTGAAGCACTTAATGTTTTTAACAGTCTCCAGTTAACTCAGAGGTGGCTGACAGTGAAACCACAAGGCAGGAATTTGAGGTACTTTGCATGAAAATGAACAAGGTATGGCTGAAAACAAGCAGGTGCCAGGAGAAAGCAGAGACAGGAAGAGCTTAAAACTGTCCTTAGGCTGAAGCGCTCAGGGTTGCTAGCATGACCAGCAACCTCACTGGGCACTGCTCGCTGTATGTTGGGCCCTTGTGCCCAAAACCACCCTGCTGTGTCATACTGCGGGACTTTGAGCAGGCAGAGGTGTTGGTGGAGGCAGGATGGCTTGGGAAGGACTTCTGCCCATAGTATCTCCTAGCATGGATGTGGCAGGTGCTGATACTGTCTTGGTGGCCATTTGGGCACCTGCCTTTGTGGAAAGTTCACATTAAAGGGACATCTCAGCCTTGATGGTGCCTGCTCCAAGCACTGCCATGGGCTGCTCTCCAAGGGCTGCTCCACACTGTGCCACAGATGTCATACCTCCATGCTGGGTCAGGGCGACAAAAGATTTCACTCCCCTCAAGTCTGGTCACTGGCTAACTTTGCAGCTGACGTGGCCTCAGTGACCAGATGACTCAAGATACACAGAGCCTCGTTTTAGAATCTGGAATCAACTTTCAGCATTTTCCTGTTCAGAAAGCCAATCTAATCCAGCCTGAGGTCAGTGAATGATACCCCAGCGTTACAGAGGATCCCACACTGCAGGCAAGGGGCGAGCAGGGAAAAATATGCCAGATCAAAGGCAGACTTTACTATAAGCAGAACATGAATTTGCAGACACTATAGTGAAGAGCAACAGCCAAATATGTGCCCAGTATTCAGAAAGAGAAAAAATAAGATAAAGATATAAACCAAACCAAGTGAAAAGGGTCTGTCTGGTGGCAAAGCAAAGACCTTCTGGATCAAACTAGGCAGGGATTTACTTGTTTTGGTGGAGGCACCTACCTCTTGCTGTTAAGTGAAAGCATTAGAAGAAGATGCTGACACAAAAATGGAGATTGAGCATATCTATTTTCTATAGATATCCTGTCCCCGAAGCAGTAATAACTGACAATAAGCCTAAATTTATTAGATATGAATTTTTAGCAGTAAAAAGAAAGGTTAAACAAGAAAAGTCTCATTATCAGCCATCCAAGTGTTTGGTAGAAAACAAATGTCAAGCAATGCAGAATACCGAGTCGGACTCATATCTGCATTTAATACTGCTGCGGAACAACGCCAATGAAGGCAGCTTGTCACCTGTTTTCTTCAGTGAAAAGCAGAGAGCAAAACTGCCTACACTGTTGGAACCAATGTCAGAGTTACTGGGGGCATGCAGATAAATAAAGACAAGCAGAACAAAACTAATTAATGTGAGAGTCAGCACTCTGGCCGCACCAAATGAGGCAGTGTTTCTTGGTAGCTGGAAACAAATAGATATGAACAGCAATAATATTACCAGGGCATTAGAGGAGGTTCCCCCCCTCTATCAACCATAAAGAACACCTGTATCTCCCCCAAGTTTTTTTCTCACCTAAAATATCTTGGACAGGTTAAACCACGGCAAATTTAGATAGCTGAGCCGTACAACATGGTAACAGACTCAAATTCAGTAGGTATGAACTTGAGCAATGAAATATAAGTTCAGATGCTCATATCCAGAACTAATCCACTTATCTCTACCTGACCATAGTGACGGTGATACTCAGGAGGACTCAGTAAATTACAGGCACTTTCAGGGATTATTTGAGCATTGCTATTTATATGTATTTGAAGTGGAGTTTTATGATATACTCAGGCTGATGAACTGTTCTTATTTCTGACTGTACCTTTAAAAAAGTCCTCACTTTGAACAAACTGAACCCGTTTATTGTATTACACACAAATTCAAACTGCACTGACACAATTGGTTATAATCCAGGCACTGAAAGAAACCAGTCTCTGTCGGGCTCCTTAACACTGAACCACAGCCGAATTGCACGCTGACCTTACAACCTGCATGCCAGGCCTGCAGGGAAAGTGGTGATGCAGCCCTTGACCCTGCTCCCCAACTCGGCATACTCCTTTTGGGCTGCAGGGGGGCCCATTGCCCCCCACTACTTGCAGCAGTCCCCAGCCTGAAGCTGTGCCTGCCCCTGCCAACACAGCTGGCGTTTCCACAGCTGCAGTCTAGTTCTGGGTGGGGAGGACAAGGAAGAGATAGCAAGAAATAATCTCAGTGATTATGTGAGATGGAGAATACATTCCCTTAAATAACCTCCTCTGCCTGGTGAAGTTATCAGAGCATGGCTTTCTAATGCTGGCTAATGCCAGGTTAAGTTCAATAGTTCGCAGCTGCATATTTTGTTCGAGATTTGTCCTTAATTGAACAGCAAGCTCAGGGACTGCAGCTACATGTAATATCTGCTAGGAAAACACATCCATCTCAAATGACATTTTTCAGAGAGGCACATACAATCTTATTAAAAGCAGAAACCCTAATGGCCATTTGCTCCATCATACACCAGCAGCAGGTACGGCAGGAAAGGGAACAGCTGCTTAGTTGCTTTTGCGATCTATTTTGTCTAGATGTTTGTATGTTTGGGAGAGTGGTCTGGCCCTTTTGCAGCTCTCAGATGAATCACTCTGCTAATGGACTAACAAGTGCATGGATAACATTATCAGCGATGCAGACCATGGTTCCTATATTGCCTTAATACGCCTCCAAACCAATCTGGTAAATTACTTCCATTATAGGATTTAGATAGTATCCCATTACAGATCAAGCTTTTGGTTAAATGTCATTTCTTTGAAAGACATATCTGGTGTCAAGGTCTGCTTGGCAGTTTCAGAAGAGATTGAACAGAGTCCCAGACTTCCTTATTCACTCCTCGAAGCGTTCCCTCTCACTCGCAATCAAAGGGTGGAACCACGAGACCCAGGAGAGGCGTGCCAAGAACTTCTTTCATCAATGGACGAGTGCTAGCTAGACAGTTTTGCATTAAGGTCTGCCGCTGGAGTACCGTAAACATAGAATCATAGAATCATAGAATGGTTTAGGTTGGAAGGGACCTTGAAGATCATCGAGTTCCAACCCCCCTGCCACAGGCAGGGATACCTCTCACTAGACCAGGTTGCCCAAGGCCACGTCCAGCCTGGCCTTGAACACCTCCAGGGATGGGGCTTCAACAACCTCTCTGGGCAACCTGTTCCAATGCCTCACCACCCTTAAAGTGAAAAACTTCTTCCTAATGTTTAATCTAAACCTGCCCTCTTCCAGCTTAAAGCCGTTCCCCCTCGTCCTATCACTACATGCCTGTGTAAAAAGTCCTTCCCCAGCTCTCCTGTAGGCCCCCTTTAGGTACTGGAAGGCCGCAATAAGATCTCCCCGGAGCCTTCTCTTCTCCAGGCTGAACAGCCCCAACTCTCTCAGCCTCTCCTCATAGGAGAGGTGCTCCAGCCCTCGGATCATCCTCATGGCTCTCCTCTGGACGCGCTCCAGCAGGTCCATGTCCTTCTTATGTTGGGGACTCCACAGCTGGATGCAGTACTCCAGGTGGGGTCTCATGAGAGCAGAGTAGGGGGGCAGAATCACCTCCCTTGACCTGCTGGCCACACTTCTTTTGATGCAGCCCAGGATACGGTTGGCCTTCTGGGCTGCGATCGCACACTGCTTGCTCATGTCGAGCTTCTCATCAATCATCACCCCCAGGTCCTTCTCCACAGGGCTGCTCTCCAGCCATTCTCCGCCGAGCCTGTATTTGTGCTTGGGATTGCCCCGACCCAGATGTAGGACCTTGCACTTGGCCTTGTTGAACTGCATGAGGTTGGCTTGGGCCCACCTCTCCAGCCTGTCCAGGTCCCTCTGGATGGCATCCCTCCCCAAGTCTCCTGGTCACATACTGAAAATTGTTTCTCGGCTGTGTTGAGTAATTCTAAAATTAAAGGGACTATCTACCATTACACTATTATGCTAGAAAAATAATTCCGTATATAGACTGCTGTTAAAGAAACTGGCTTTTCTGTACCTTCCCAGTGGTTTTCTTTTGACACTTCAGTGAGACTTCAGAGCCTATCCCAGCTGTAAAAGTACAGCTGGTCTATGCTGCATTTATTATTGCATAGTTCCCTTCCTTGCTCTGAAAGCAGATCTAAATAAAATAATTTTCCACTTGCACTTGAGAAAAAAAAATCATGCAATAAAACCAAGCCATGAAAAGGCTTGTATTTGTATTATAGAGTATAAGCATTCTTCCTCTTTTTGAAAGAAAATGAAGGCATTTGTGTCCAGCCTATGTTTTTTTCCAGTTTCTATTAAACATTTTTACTTTATAATTAGTAAAAAGAGGCATTTTATTTTAGCAAAGCCCTAGCATATTAAAACTAAAGTGATGTGGCATATTAGAGGGACTTGCCAGTATTAACTATCTTTACATGATAATTTATTCCATACTTAGTGTTCAATGTTTGCAGTATTTAATACAGCTAAGGCATATGGTGCTGTTTTATGCAAACGGTAAACTATGTGATCATTAAAAATATATGGAAATGTAAACACCATGTCAGAGTTCAGTGTTTCAGAAAGGAGCTGTTAATCCTTGCAAACAGTTTCATTATAATAAGCCAAACCAATTAATGTTTTTGTTTCCTTATGTATTTACTTGGTATTATGTATCCATTTAGAGCAATTAATTTGGTTACATTTCAAATTTTGATATATTTACATTTCTACATAATTATAAAGGAATGTGTCAATTATATTTTGATTTGATAAGAAACAAAGATTGGCAAAATCTGTTTAACTACTAAGCTGGGAGCTGAGATCAATCTCCGTTTCACTTGAGGATTGAAAGCAAAAAGCTTCTGGCTCTACAGCAGCTTTGTCAGCCTTGGCAATTTGCATTATGTTACCCATGACAGTATGCACAAGGATCCATTGCCACAAATGCAATTTAAGAAAAAACTTTCAGTTCTTTTTACTCCTTTCTCAGTATTTTCAGGCAGCTGGAGTGCCTTTCCTCTTGCTGTAGAGAGATTTCTTATTACTTGTATTTAACTTAATAAAAAAACATCTTGAAAGGTAATAAATAAGTTGAGTTTCTAAAAGAAGCTTTTCATGCAAAGGGTGAAAGCAAGAGGGATTTTACTGGAACACGGTAGGCACATTGTTTTGGAGACTGAGAGTCTCTGTTGAGCCAAGGAGCAGGGAAAGCCGAGGTAGGTGCTCTGGGAGTGCACCCCTGTGCGTTCCTATCAACCTGGCACTACCTGGACCACTTCTAGGTGTAAGCTGGCCACTGAGGCTCTGTGCTCTGTGCACTTAATGATGGCCCTAGTGTAACGTTATAATTTTTCAGCTATGGGTCTTGCAGGAAAGTGTAGACATTTGGGGCTGATTGCTGTACCGATTAGTATGCAGGGTTGGACATTTTTCACTGTTAGGCAAAAATGCCGACATCTTTACTGAGGTCAGGATTTCATCCACAGAGCCTGAAGATTCAATGCAAGCCAGACACAAGAGTCAACCCAGTATGGCTGTCTCCCCACTCATCTAACACTGCTGGTGATGCAAGACCCTTTAACTATTTCATCAGGCTACCCGAGGGTTTAACATTGTGGAGGTATCTCCCTCCAAATCTGACTTCCCTTTCCTTGCTGAGTTCCTGCAACTCAGCCTGACCACCGACAGCAAAGGCAAAATGCTCCAAATACCTCTGCTGTTCAGAAAGTGAGCAATCCCAGAAAACAGACAGGCCTTATCTGTTGCCTTTCGGCAGAAGGACACTGATAACGGTACACTCAGGATTTTGCTCCAAGGCACAAAGAGAACAACGTATTAACTTGCAACTTAGCCAGTGCCTGCAAAGCTTGCTAGCCTTTCACCATTGCAGTGGAAGGTCTCCAGTTGCAGACTAGAGTCACGTTCCTTAACAGAAAAGCCTGTATCACAAGGGAGATGGTGAAATCTGGATGTCATTCTAGGAAATCAGACAGATTCTGCTTTGATCCAAATGGAAAACTCAACATTGGGGTGACTGGGTGAAAGTTTAAGACTGAACAAAAGTTAAAACCAACTTAAAACTCAGTATTGGGTTACCTGCGTGAAAAGGTGAAAGTCTGTGTTCAGTAAATCAGGCTCAGTGATCTAGCTAAATCTTCTAACTTTAAAGTCTCCGAGACTGGGGTTCTGATGCTCCATTTTTTTGTCAATTGTTTGTCCTCAACATTATGCAAATTCAGCATGAAAATTTCTTTCTTTGAGCCATTTAATTTACACCATCCATTACACTTGCCTGCTTGACTGACATTTACTGCATGATGTCTGGTAAGTAGTGCTGGAGGCTGGGAGCCAGGAGACCTGGTGTCTGTAGCTGATGTTACTATCTTTGGTAAGTCGCTTCATCTCTTCTATTGCATTCACTTAATCACGGTCATCATCTTCAATTGAGCTGTTTGAAGGGACTCTATTATTACAGCTGTTACACCCAATACAACAAGGCTTGAATTATTTTCAGGGAACGCAGCGATACAAGACTGTGAATTATTAGGTAGCATGTCTAACCTAAAGTATTTGGCAGATACAGTCACAGAGTTGAATGTCACACCATCCAGGTCTTTTTTCCACCCAGTCAGCAGTGTAGATAAGCAAAACATTTGCTGCCTATCCTGAAAAAAACGTGCCTCACCCACTGTGCAGCAGAAATGTAGAGAAACAGGGGATTCATTTTGCCCCTGTTTTGATCGCTATCATTTTTTTTCATGGGCCTGATCCAAAGTCTGGTGCTGCTGGCTGGGGGCTTTTCCTTCTCCTCATTCCCTTTCCAAGTAGCAAAATGTTCTCCTAGTTGTCCTAGGGATCTTCTAGCTCACTTACACTCCGCTGCTGAAACCTTTGAAAACAGGTAGCAAAGCTGACATAGAGCAATCCACAAATCCTGTTAATTACACAAATTTACCCTAGACCATCCATTCTTTTCCCTCCAAATAGTGTCCAGTGATACCTTTGGTGTTCCTGAGAAAAATCAGGATGCTGATGTAATAAGGACAAAGAAACCAATTCAGGAAACATGAGAAGCCTCTGATGCAGTTCCTTTCATGCAGAATCAAACTTTAACCAGAAGTCTATTAAAAGCTTGACATGGTTAAAGAAACATTTTATGTCCTTTGGCCATTAGCACTAAAAGTCCTAAAAAGAATGACAGGACATCTTGCAAGAATGCCTGTTTCAAAGGCAGCAGATTGTTTTCTAGCTCTCTTTTCACAGATCAATTTTAGAGGCATTTTGGAGAGTATCATCCTAACATTTGAAACTGAAATAAAACTTTGGGAATTCACAGATCTCTTGAGATCACTGCATTTATTTCACATGGCATACAGAAAAAAAAAATATTCCAGGTCCTCTAAATCCCCATGCTAATTTATTTCCATCCCTAGCATAACAGAATGTTCAGATGCAAAGACTTCCCCAAATGATCTCAATATTGAAAGGACCATTTATTATTTACTGAGCTCTAACCAAGTCCTTGACACTTGGCAATTCATTAAGACCTCCCTACTTACAGGAGTCTCTGAGTTAACAGGCAGGAGCTGAGACCTGCTGGAAAGTCACAGGCAGGAGAAGGTCAGACAGTCCCTCTCTTCCGCTGTTCCTCCATCAGCCTTCACCCTTCACCCAGGTATTGAAACTATTATTGAGCAAGTTTCCTCTAAAGTCTCCGTCTCACCGGTGTTAGGCTCCCTGCCCAAAGCCGTGGCTATGGGCAGACACTGTGCTAACCCCCTTCCCTGCCACCACGAGGCTGTCACCTCCCCTTGGCTTTTAGCAGTCCTGAAGCAACTACACGTAGCAGTCTCCAATTTGCCTGTCAGTCCTCAAAGCACTGTATGATTTTGGAAGACATGGTATTGCAGAAGGTAGGTATATATCACTGAAAAAGGAACCTCATTTCACAGCTATTTTACTGCATCCTTAATGCTAAATTTTAAGGCGATTTTTGCCCTGTTGTAATTCTGTAGCAAGCATAACTTAATTATTTGGCAATTATAATATCAGGGAATATAACAACCATTACGTGAATGGGTGTTGAATCAGCACATTTTCCACTCCACAGTAAGCAACGGGAAAGAGAGAGGAAAATGTATTAACTGAGCAAAATCTAATAAACATAATGCTACCTACAGATATGTGCTATTTAATCCCATGAAAGGATTTTATGCTTCTGTTCACATGGCAATATCAGATACCATCTCACTGAAGGAAGCCGCGACTCCAATGTGCAAGTCCAACATCAGGAAAATAATGTTTTTTAGTATTTGCATGCAAACAAAATGTTGTCTTTCTTGGTAATTCTTAAATGTGAGGGGGATATAATACTCAGGTGATAACACATTTTAGGCTAGATCCAAGTGGAAAGTGCTGCCATTGCCTTAAATTGGAGCTTTCTACACATGCCTGTGAGCTCCTCTAGGACACGGCAGATCCTCTGTTTGTCTGTATAGACCTTCCCCAGCTGGGACTAGAGCTGCAATGGGGTGTTATCAGCTGCTGCCATATAGAGAGTGAGGATCTCGCTTCATGAGTTCAGTTAGAACATACCTGCCACACTTATTCTGCTGTTGTGGATGAGTCCAAGGGTTGACAAATTCCCCCCAAACTTCAGCTGTTTCAATCCAGAGAAGCATGAATAATTAATTAATCAGAAGCTGTGCTGGAAAACAAGATGGGGTAAAAAAAAAAAAAAAAAAAGTTTCATTTTCCTCTGTACCCCTCACCTTGGTGGGGAGGGGAGGCAAAAAAGCAGATGTCTGTAGAAAATAAGCAAATTTGAAAAACAAAACAAAAATTCAAAAGAACTAGCACTTCAGATTCGGTACAAACATTTGCCTCTTGAACTGAAGTCATGCAGTGCTTCAGAAGTGTTAAATGTCCTTTCATTATTATCAGTTGTTACAGCTACATGTGATATTGATTATGTTAATAATCAAGATAACATTTTGAAGAGGAAGTGTTAGATTTTCTAACAGTGATTAGTACATTGATTGTGATTTGCTATACAATTACAGAGTTATTAAGGTGGTATTTGATTGTTTAACAGCATTTTATGTCAGCGACTATTTAGGACATCAGAGGGCCCAAGTTGGAACATTCACACCTTTAAAGTACACAACATTTTCTAAATATGAAATTCTCTTATTAAGCTTAATTTACTAAATAGGATCCTCAAGTAAAAGGTTTCTGCATGCTTGCTACTGGAACTGAAGTCCACAGCATGCATCCAAGTCTAAATCTTATTAAAAACAATTGCCACATTTATGGTGATCTCCTCTAACACCTGAATACATATTTAAGATTAATTTATTGTTATTATTCCTTCAATACAGGAAAAGATACCCTAAGAGACATATATTACATAGTCCTTATCCAGACACTACTGATGTAAATGGGAGGGCTCCTTTTATTCAGGGACTTAATGCAAATCCTAAATTCGACACTTTGAAAAGTTAAAATTTTACATCATTTTAGTTTATGTTCTTATTTTCACTTCAGAGATTCAAAATAAGAGCTGACTAGAGTGTTAATCAGAGTTTTTTATTGCAGCTGGAAGTATCCACCTGTACTAGGTAACATTAGATTATCATCAGGCTATAAATTCTGATTTTTTCTGAACTACACCTGGATTACATATTTATTTTTCTCATGAAAAATGGCTGACGCAAGAAAGATTTCAAGATATATCAAAATCAGGAATTTATTTATATTTACACTGATACACTAGCAGAGCCTTGGTTTTAGTGTATATAAAAGGTAAGAAAAATAAAGATCAGCTGTCACATTGCAAACACCACCTATTTCACATACTTGCAGCTAGCTCTGTGGGGGTCAGGTAAAACCAGATTTTTATCTTTTTTATACATAGACACATCAGGTATCCCTAGAAGTATGTGGGAATCTTGATAAAACAACCATATCTAACTATATTTTCAAAAGAATAAGTGCATGGTATTGTAACCCATGGTGTCTCCTCATTGTAAAATAAAAAATGACTGTGCTGAATGTGCCACATTTTTTCAGAATGTACTATTACACTGCTCTTGCAGTTGGTCCTTCTTCTTGGACACATTTAGCATAGTGACAACTGCTTTCATAGCCCAGACTCCCACTGCAAAGTTTTAACAACTGCTGTATGGGTCCTGACAGACAAATTTCAGGGAACTGTCAAATCTGTTTCTTTTTTAAGCCGGATTGCATCTCCTTCCTTGAATAGCACAAGGTCTCATAAAACACATGGTCATTAATATAACCTGCATAGATGCTGGACTGTGTCCCAGGAGCACTCAAGAAACAGTCATGTACAACACTCGTATCCATGATGTTGGCAAAGCCAATCAGGACTTTTAACTCCACAAGTCCAGTCACTCAGACTGCAGACACCTATATGTATTTCTCTGGTCTTTTGGAAATGCCTCTTCTCCAGTGGCCCACTCCTATGACTCGACAGACAACGTCCCACAGAAGACAAGAGCACCCCTTCAGCTCTATGCTCCTGGATAAATGCAGAATCACCTCAGCCCGTTTCAGCTCCCCTCCAAGGTCAGCCAGAGGAGCAAGGACAGCAGTTCTGATGTTGCAAGGAGGACAGACACCAGCAGCTATGAGGGAGAGAAAGGTGGCCAGCGCTCGGCCGGGGAAGCTGCCCTGGTGAAGCAGAACCATAATCCACACAACTTCTGGAGATCATCAAAAACTGCTCTGACTTGGGAGCAGTCCCTCCTCTTCAGTGGTGTCTCCCTCTTCATGCTTAGTAGCATTATGAATGTGTGAACAGGATGGAAGAGTCTCTGAGGAATGGGAAAGACAGGGGTGGGGTGGGAGGGATATAGGGGGTGTGACACTGTTGCAGTTCTCTGGCCTTTTCAAAAATACCAGGCTAAAACCTGCCACCAAAAGAAGACAAGGGATGACGCTTAGATAAAATTCTACACTTTTAACATCTTGTCCTCACACACAGCACATAAACCCGTCCTCTCTCACATCCTCTTTAAAAATGGCAATCCTTTGTAGAGCTTGAAAAATAAAGGAAAGAACACGGAGAGAAGCTAGTGTATTTCAAAAACCTGTCCTTGCTATGCAGCAAGAAACAGAGTGAGCCATCTGGTAGGGTTTCAACTTTGCAAAACAGAAATACACCAGGAATACATTTCATAAATTAGTAAGATAGTAATCCAGGTGCCCAAGCATAACAAAGTAAGTGACATAAGGACATAGAAGTGTGTTCCCTGAAAAACTCGCTAGTGATTTTAGCTTGAGGTCTTGTGTTTTTTAAAGCCCCCAGTAGTCATGCACTGAAAAATACAGAACTGCAAGTTCAAGATCAAATTCCCCACTCCAAACAGATCAAGCTGTTGCAGAAGATGGCAAAGGGAATAATAATAAAACTTTCAGGAAGGATTACTTCTCTCTGTTATGCATTGCAAGCAAGCAACAAGAGTCCTCTCTCCTTGAGCAGTATTTCTAGATCACTCTAACATCATTGCTTTTTAAGCTGGTCTCAACAGTGTTTTCCAGGAGATACTCATCAGTCCTTAGCTGCTTCATTGCGTGCTGGTAGAAAACATAACCATGACTACACGTAAAAAAACTGGCTTCATGGGCAACTTGCACTTCTTTAGTGGTGCAAGAACAGTTAACAGGCAACTCTCATATCCACAGATGCTCTTCTTTGTTCCGAATGAGTTTATTTCTTTTTTAAATTTTTTGCACACACTAAAAATGTGTGATAAAGTTCAGCATAAACACATGAGAACCAGTAGACACTTTGTACCACCTTTTTCCTTCTTTTTGACATGATCGACACATTATAAATATTTGAGCTATTTACACAAGAAAAGTGCCAAAAATAAGCAACAATTAAGCACATGTTAAGACACGGTAGTAAAGTGATATTTTCCTCAGCTTTAGCACTCCTCAGTGACTCTGCTTGGTGCTTTGCTGTTGAAAACCAACAGATGCCTCTTTGTTTCCTTCTCCCATCATCTTTGGTATGCCAAGTACTCCGCAATATGTAGTAAGAAGCCATAGCACAAAAATGCTTGCCTCAGAGAGATGCAGGCAACTCTGCTAACAGCATACCACAATGTTCCCTGGCTTCAGGGTGGAGTAAGACAACCCGATCCCTCTAAGAGGAGCCCTAGGCTCACATCAGGGTAGCTGGCTCTGGTATCTGCTTTGGACAGCGAGCACAGGCAGGGACCAGACCAAACCTGATATTTCGCACCCAGGACTGGCCGCAGCGGGCCTTGGGCCCTGTCTCATCACCATATGATCATGTAGCAGACACTGCTGGCATCTTTCTAAATAAAACACCAGGCTTAAACACAGCCCACTCAACAGGCACCTCGTGGTTGAAAAATGAAAGGAAGAAAAAGAAGGAAATTAGACCTCAAGACTGCAGCAGTATCGCAGGCTAGTGGCCTGCACTGGAGGGCTGGGAAAAATTCTCCCCACAGCCCATGCTCCTGGGTGCTGCTTGGTCTTCCAGGCTCCATTACCCCTATCCCCTGCAAGGTGCTCACGTGCACCCTATGCTTTCTCTTCTTGAAATATCCCATCAGCTCTGTAGCAGCAGTAGCAGTCATTTAAATTACACCAGACCCAGGTGAATTGTGTAGCTTAGCTGTATGCAGACATCAGATATGAGCAGGACCCATGACCATGCACTGCACAATATGTTTAAAGATATGCATTATACAAATAAATATAAAAACAGCTCTTTAACATGATTTTTGCAATTACGTTAAGCAAAACTGTACAACAGTTTAACACTTTCAAATACAAATGAGGTAGCTGCTGGATCCTAGGGATTTTAAGCAGTGAAGAAAAGAAAATGTGGAAAGCCATTCCCACCCACCCACAATTTCCTCAACTTTCCTCTGTGGTTTTTTTGTAAACCACAAAAAAGCACATCCTGCACAATACAGTGCCAGAGGGCAGTTTGGGGAATGTTTGTGCTGTATGACCACAGCGTACCAACCAGCCAGGAAACTGTACAAAGTATGAGCTCAAGCAGCAAAATTTGTTTTTTTCTGAGCACATGTCAAAGTCAGCTGTTGCATGCTGATAAAATTTGTAGCAGTAAGCTTTCTAGTGTAAACATAGCCTCACTCACACTAAAGGATCCAGTCCTACAGCCCTCCTCTGCTGGGGGGTAAAGCCATCACTGCAAAGTGGGAAAACATGACAAGAGGCAGACAAAATGTGCAATGATTTACTAATAAAAAGATAGAAGCATGAGATAACTCACAAGCACCATAACCAATTTACTCCACACGGCTCAAACCCAGCTAATGTTTGGGATTATATCTCACAAAAATGTATACAACTCATATCAGAAATTTCCCTCCCAGACCACTTTTTACTAAACAGAGATTTTCAAAAGCATTTTCTGCTCGGCTAAGCTTTGCTTCCATCAAAATCACTAGTACTCCAGTTTAGCTTTGATAGGAGCAAAGCTAGGCCAAATCCCACCCACTAAGTTTTATTTACTAAATGCAGGGTGCTAATGCTGATATCTCCACAGCCATATGAAATCATAGCTCCCGTGGCATGTCCCTGGAAAAGAAACCTCAGGACTTTCTAGCAATACAGAGCTTCAAATAAGAGCCCATTTCAGCTCAGAACTAGTTATCTCTTCATATGAATGACTTCTCATCAAATTCTAGTTACAAATGCTTAGGAAAAGGTATCAACCTTACATTCATGCATTGGGGAACCAAAAATAAAGAAATCAGAGATCAAACACCAGCAAGAAAAAACCCAGAACAATAAAGCCTGAACATGCTTTGCATTCTCTTCCGATTTAGAAGCATTTGCCATTCCTGCAGCAGCCAGCTCAGCAACTCGGACTGCAAGTCTCCTTTCCAAAATCTTGGTGAGACAGGACTATCAGAATTAAGGAGGAGAGATAACATATAAAAATGGAATTCGGCAAATAAACAAACAAATAAAAACGTAGAGGACTAAACTTATTTCAGCCCAGCAGACCCTATTAACAAGGTGCATCTTATCTCTATAGTCTTAATAAAAGCACAAAAAGACAACTTATTCCTTTTCAGTACACACTGAAATCACTCAAAATAAACTGTGGTTTGGTTGGAGATAGAGCTATTGTGGACCGTAATTACATACAAAGAAAATGGATATACCTAATGTGAAAGCTTTCTACACTGAACTATAATGCAGTATCAAAGATAATTACTTTGATCCTTAAGTCTCTTCTACAAAGACAAAAATCTTGCCAAGCTGGAAGTTGATTCTGCAATTTTTAATGTCTTTTAAGATAATTCATTTCCTCCTGCTACTCCCCGCTAACCAGTAAGTCCCAGTTTTTTAAACAAATTACTTAAGGGCACGTGTCTTCTTAAAAATAACCTTCTCTGCTTTGCTTTGGTTTTTTTTTCTTCTTTTTTTCTTTTCTTCTCTTTTCTTCTGTTTTCCTTTTTCTTTTTTTCCTTTCCTTTTCACTACTGCTACTACAAGTAACACTTAAGATAGAATCATAGAATACTTTGGGTTGGAAATGACCTCTAACGGTCATCTACTCCAAGCCCCCTGCAGTGAGCAGGGACATCTTAAACTAGATCAGGTTGGTCAGAGCTCTGTCCAGCCTGACCTTGAGTGTTTACAGGGATGGGGAATGTACCACCTCTCTGGGCAACCTGTTCCAGTGTTTCACCACTCTCGCAGTAAAGAACTTCTTCCTTATAGCTAATCTAAATCCACCGTCTCTCAGTTTAAACCCATTACCCCTTATTATACCACTACATTCCCTGATAAAGAGTCCCTCCCCATCTTTCCTGTAGGCCCCCTTTAGGTACTGGAAGGCCGCTATAAGGTCTCCGTGGAGCCTTCTCTTCTCCAGGCTGAACAACCCCAACTCTCTCAGCCCGTCTGAATAGGAGACGTGCTCCAGCCCTCTGATCGTCTTTGTGGCCCTCCTCTGGACCAGTTCCAAGAGGTCCATGTCTTTCCTGTACTAAGCTCTAATTGGAAAATAGTAAAGAGAGTGGCAAAAATGTAAAATCTTTGTTTTGGGGTGTTCCCCTCTAGTTTTGTTTACTTTTGACAAAATCCTGTATGAATAATTGCCAGAGGCTTTTTCGTCATGGGCATTTTAATGTGATTGAAATTGAATACAATAATATCAACAGTAATAGTCTTTTTCATTGCTTCCTATCCTGAAATCATTTAGTTACTTCCTCTGTTTGATATAGGAAGCTCTGGTGCTGCAGCAAGGAAAATAATTTTTTCTTTAATCTTATGGTCAACAAGGGCTGATGTTGAATAGTGCACATGGGAGCAGCTGAGGTCAGGGAACCAAGGCATCTTTAGAGAGGCATCTGGCAGAGACAGTGCTTACTGGTTCTTCACTCACTAAGTTATGTAGTACGCAATTAGAGGCATTTCCCGATACCCATAACTGAGACACTACAGACCAAGTTCTTGGAAGCCTTTTCCTCTCTGACAAAATGTACCCAGGAATCTTCTGCTGATCTGTTGACGTACCTTATTTCCGATTTAGAAAATTAAAATATGACTTGGCACACAATTCTGCAAAGGTTGCTGACCTTTCTAAACAGAAACTATTGGACCACAAAGACAAAAGAGTTTGTAGCTAGAGCTAACTATTTTAACCAGGTACCCCAGGGAAGCAAGACCCAGGTGATTACAAGAAGGGCTGTGTATGTGTATATATGCGTGCCTGTGCACTCACATGCCCGTGTGTATCTACCCCTGCTGATTACCCCTTGTAATCTTTGAGATTTAATTTCTAACACATTTCACACGGGAACAAAGCTCTCAGAGCTACTCGTCCCCTAAAAGGAAGTGAAAAAAGGAGTTGGGTAATGAAGAAAGATCTCACTAGAGCCTCTGCTGAGGGAAAGGTGGTAGTGTGAGCTCAGTGAGTATTAAATACCAAGAAGTCTACACAGGACATCATTCTTGAGGCAAAAATTTGAAGAAAAACAAGCCCCCACTGTTCATGCAGCTGCTTTTTCTTTAATTGCTTGTACTCCTGATGGATGGCCTCCCTTTAATTTTGGTGAATGTTCACTCACTGATGCATAAATTGACCTCAGTAGCACCAAGTACTTGAGCACTGTGAGTAGCGTGACATAGGCTGCAGGTTAGTAGACTGAACAGTTTACACTAATGTGCTACCTGTTCAACAGCAGGCTAAAAACTGTCAGGTTACATGTTACTGGTATAGGAACAGTTTGGTCCAGTGCTGTAGCAGATTTTGAAACAACAGTCTTGGCATGAGGTACAAATGGCGGCAGAACATTGGTTGACTTTTTAAATGTGCTTTTGAAATAGGAGCCCAGGCTTTGTTTGGATACAGAGCCTAATGCACCTACCCCACCACTCCACAGGAACGCCGCTGGACCACATTCCCACAGAGGGATGGTAATAACCACACACCTCTGACGTGCCTGGTTATACTGCCCGGATGTATTCACCCTTTTTTCCCCTGCGCAGAGCACATAAAGCAGAAAAGGTGGCTCATATGTTCAGTACCAATTCTCCCCTTTCCTCTGTAGGCTGTACTCTGTAGCTAAACAAGCAGAGGAATTGTCAGCAACTAATGACTGTCAACTTGGGAGAAAAGGAGAATTGGAAAGCAATTCATGCTCGAGGACACAGGCATAAATTACTCCAGGTAAGCCACACACAGCATGTCAGCAACGCCGCAGGATCTTCCTTCATGTGTCTTCTACTCTGCCACAGCCCGTGGCAAAGGTTCATTTATCCCTTTGTCCCTGCAACTTTCTGAAGCACCAATGCCTTCAAGGGCTGTCTCTGGAACGAGGCCACTTAGACAAAACATCCATAGCCCTGGAAGAAATGTTACCATGCATATTTCCTTTTCTCCTTAAAGCTGAATCTATTACGGGCTTTCATACAGTACCTACTTTCTTCACACTCATGAAATACAGGCTTTTACTGTCAGGAATTAATGCATCAGCAGGGAAGAAGAGAATAATTTCAGCTCTATATGTTTCTCTATTTACATCCATTTCTTTAGGGAGAATACAATATTCCCACTTGAAAGCAACAAGAAAAAGGGTTTGCAGGGAATAAGTGTTTCAAGTATAGTACTTCAACATTATCACAGAAATGCCAAGGGATTCTAAGGACACAAGTGCAATACTCTGACTAACCCATTTCAAACGTTTTGTTATTGAGCTGATACAGAGTGATCATGACAAATGAAAGCTTCTGGCCCATTTTACAGGCAGGTAAATAAAGACAAAGAAAACAGAACACAGGTCTTTGAGTGCAGGTTTAGATTTCAATGCTATGCATACAACAGTGAAATGTGCTTTTCTGAAATGACGCGCAGTAGTAAAAAGTGACTCTTAATTACAGGTGTGTTGTCCCAGACCCACTGATTTGTGATTGTTAAATATTATGTAAAAATGAAACAATACAGCTTTAAGGGAATCATCTGTTGACTATTCTTTTCTGCTTAGAGAATACCTAGAGAGGAAGAAGCCTTGAAAGTTTTGCTCTTTTATCATATCAAAGCCACAAGAAACTCAGTGTTTATCACTGATTTTATGGTTTTAAAACAAACGTTTACCTTTTTCATGTAAAGCAAATTATTCCATTTTATACTTCTGCAGGTGAGCTAAGAATCAGTCCCAGACAAAACATTTAAGCAGCTAATATGCAGTTATGTTGAGAGTTGATCAAACTTTTTCCAGTTTTTCTTTCCTTTTTTTTTTTTTAAGAAAAAGGCAAGAAGGGTTTTTTAGGAGCTTGGAAAGGGTATTTTTTCACAGAGAATCTGTTTTCATCAAACTTCAGTTGCTGTCCTGTTAGAAACCTGCATTTATTTGCAAGCAATGCAAACAGTTCTTCAGCTCAGAGGCAGCCCCTACCATGATGGAGTCCTGATGTCAGCTGGATGATACTTTAATAGAAACAGTAAAAAACAGCATAGTGAAATCTCAGCCCGAGAGGGACAGACATTCTAAGTCTCTATTGCTTTATTCTTGTAATTCCATTCATTTCATCCATCCTATATAACTGACTTCAGTCTTAAATTATGAAGGCTTTTTGGAGGATTTTCACTAAGCTTTCCCTAGCTGCTGGATTAACAGGACACTCGGCTGCATTTTTATTCCTGTAACACTAAGTATCCTGTCACTTTTAATTCAAACTGACCGACTGCAACAGCATTGGTTCAAATGCAGTTTGTTTGGTGTGAGTGAACACTTTACATCGTCTTTGACAGAAATTTCGTTGTAAGTACAATGCAACATTTACTACTACAGAAACAAACAAATCACTGGGGCTCCTTCATGTAACAGCAGGGACTTTCAGAAGAACAGGAGGGTTTCATGAACTGGAAGTGGCACTGTGAAATGGCATTAGCAGAGTGAAGAAAGTTTAATGGAAAATATGGCAGCTCAGGATTAAAGGGCAGGCAAAGGTGAGACTACCTCAAAGCTCCTGCTTTCTGCTCAGCCAATTTTGACTAGGCAGGCCTGAACTGTTTGAAAATACCTATTGCTCCTTCTCCAGTAAAATATATTAACTTAATTTCCTAATAACTTTCCCCCCAACAAATACACGGCTTCTTTCTGTAACCCTAGAGTAGAAAAATATAACTCCTTAGCAACAGTCTCTGGACTCTCTCTTTCTTCAGCTGCATCCAAGGTTATACCAATGCTCTTTTTTCCACAGAGAAAGTTGCAATGATGCCACAGTGCATGGTGGTCCCCACAGAAGTTTTTAAGTAACTAATTAGCAATCAAGATTAAAGGAATATAGGCTGACCAGGAAAAGAAATTTATGAGTAGGCCTCACACTAAAGGAAAGTTGTAAAGCAGACGTTTCCCCCCCATATTCTACATTTTGCGTAGTCATTCACAAATCCCCACTTCCACTCCTCTGCTGGCTAGTTCCTCTCTATTGAACATCAATGCTTTTCTTCCTGTGGTGTTACAGAAATGGGCTTTCCTACATCCAGCTCTAGCCTTCACTGCGTGTCTCTCAAGCTTCCCTACAAAAAAACCCCTTTCTTCATAATGTGAAGTTAGATAGGAGTGCTGGATGCGTTTCATCCTCTACAGACTTATTCTGATCCTTTCTTCTTGCCAGAAAAAAAAAAAAATAGCTTCACTGGGGAATATTTGACCGTATACTACTTAACCATCAGTTACTACCGGAGATCCTTAGTGGGCCCCAAAGACTGAACCCGTTTTTTGCTCCCAGCATGTTTTCCCAGGCTGCGACACCCGAGGAGAGGCGTGACAGGATGCACATGCTGCCTGCGACTGCCTGCAGTTCCCTTCTCCCACGGGGAGGGAGAAGACTCCAGTCGCCAGGGATGTCAATCAAGTGTTAAATCTGCAACAGCAAAGCATACTTTTAAGCCAGACATCTATTTAATAATGCTTACTCCTTACTCAAAATTGCAGACAAACCTGTCCATAATCAGATAACACAAAAAAGACTGACAGATGGCTGGTGACGTCTGTACCTGCCCCCTTCCCCCATATTTGGCCAATTCGCTGTGGTTTGCAAGTATCTGAGAGAGGCAGCCTCTGAGAAACAGGCATGCTTTGCACTCCTGGGCAGGCTGAATGTGTCGCAGTAGTGAGTGTAACCTGCTGGTTAAAGCACAAAAGCGATTATCAGAAGAGTTCAGATGCTGTTCCTGGCCCCACAGATCATTCGTGTATGCTGCACAACTTGACTGTTTGGGGAATTTTTTTGTAATGCTACAGAAAAATTCATATTTTAACTTTTTTTCTGGGTTGTTGAATAAAGAAGGTTCTTCAACGGAAATATCTTTTACAGCATTGCTGCAATTATACTGAAATTACTGAAACAAATAAAACCTCTGCCAGTCTTTCCCTACTTTCAAAAACCAGAAAAACATACCGATGTTTACAGGTGTTCTCAAGGAACTGTAACTCATACTGGTACACCACACATGAATCAAGCCTGATTCTTACAAGCTGTGTCTGTCATGCAGTCCATCTGATTTTTTAAAGTGGCCATGTTAGACCAGCACTGCATCTGAGCTGATGAGGTCATGAATTGGTAATAAATAAAAAAACACTATTTAAAACACTTTTGACTAATGCAAACCCAGATAAATCTGAGTTAGTAGGTTTATTAGCACCCAATATTATACTATGACTCAAAGAACGATTAGCCAGGACCCTCGACAGGCTGAAGATATATGAGCTGTTATGGCAGCCTTTTTCTGCATCTATCGAGAGATTGCTGTAGGTGTGTGGGTGTTTGGTTAGTGCTTGTGTAAATTGTTAGGCTGATAGCCCTAAAATACGAAACTTGATCTTCAAAACTGAGCACAGGCACTGGGTCCTTTTTTATAATGCTGTACTGTGCCTTGAACAAGGCTCGGGGGCTTATCGCTAAGAGCAGGACAGGAGAGTGACTTGGTGCTTATTCACCAAGGAGACAGCCAAGAAGTCTAATGAGGTATTTCTTTGCAATGTAGAAGGTGTGAAAATACCTGGGACATGCTTCACATATTTGGTGTGTTTATGTTGAGTATAAAATTGGTCAGTTTTAAAATATCTGACAAACTTTTAATGCTGCACACCTATATTTGCTTTACACTGTATTTCATCCTGAAGAATTAGGTATCCCTATAGGGGTGTCTTAGCGAAAGCATTGGGGAGAAAAAGCACAAAGCAAATTGAAGTCAGTTTTGCAAATTCACATTTGAGCAATAGCCTGATCCAGAAAAGTCTAAATTAACTGATTAATTAATCAGAGTATCCCAAGGAAAGGGAAATTTGACTGTTTGCAGAAATGGAGAATAAAGGAGGCACATAAGTAAAAACAAGATGACAAAAGGGCCTTGAAATTTCCAGTGAGCATTTGAATTTTATGAGCCATCCTCAAACCTAAGAAGCATGTGTTACTCAACCATAAGTAACAGGACTGCAGCTGAGCTCTCGACAGAACTGTAATAGAAAGAGAAACGTAGCATGGACAGAGGGCATTAATGGTTATTTTCTTTTAATATTCCCTCCTCTCCTGAATTCTTATTAGGAAATTAATAAACACATATGGTTGGCAGAACAAATCTGGGCAATAGGAACTTTCCGGAGTACTTTTTTTTGGGTATTACTGATGGTAATTATGCCTACAGGTGAAGTAACAGCTAAGTGACTCAAGCTACCCTGCTGTTTTATTTAATCAACGAGTCGTGAATCCTTTAACAAGACCTTTAGAAAAAGGACAAAGAAAATTTCACCTATTATTGGGTTACAAAGAATACAAATAATTTATTTTGTAACACCTAATATATAGTAAAAGCATATGAGGACAGAAAGAGAAAGGAGAGGGAATCAATAAAGCCACTTGAAGGCATGTTGATTTCCGCCCTCCCCCCACCGTAATTTTGGGGCATGTTCTTAAGTCACTGCAATAATCTGGAGGGCTTATACATGCTACAAATTAGTCAAGACAATTTAGTGCTAAATTCACCAACTGTGAATTTAACAGAAAGAGCATTTGACTGCTATTTTTCTCTAGAGCACACAATACACATCAGGATGAGGCAAAACCTCACCCACCATCACTAAATCTTAGGAAGCTGGGCTGAGATTTCATTATTTCTGCTGTCCCAAAGCCTGCATCTTGCAGAACAAACTCTTGCAGAACTTGGGAATCAGAAGCAGCAGGAAAGATCTACCAACCTTCAGAGTATTCTGTCTTCTCTGATGTCCCAAAGTATGGGAAATTTGAGACTAGACAATAATTTGAGAGGTTAGACCAAACATGGTATTTAATAAAGCTCTGGTAGATTTCAAGCACCTTACTGCTTGAACACTGATGCTCCTGAAGATAATAGTGCAGAATAAATCGCGGCTTATCAATGAGACAACTCAGTGCTACTACTGGGTTCTTCAGTTCATGAATATTGAGAGTTAACGTACCAGCTCCATTGTAAGAACAGGAGTCACGATTCCTCCTGCCCGTAATGTGTCTCTTCACTGTTCGGTTTCTACTGCTCTCAACTTAAGGTTAATAAAGTAAATATAAGGAAAGAGACAAACAAAAACAGTCTTTAGCCTGTCTCTTGCAGTGAGCAGCAAATAGAAATAGTCTTCACAACCCCTGAAAATTGACGACTCACGACTCTTGATTACAGAGGAGCCTGGGGGACGCCCCAGTTTCTGGCACCAGGGCCTATCTCTCACTCAGCATAAATGTAGCCACTACTCCTCACACTGGCTGTTTTAGCCATGGTGGAGAAGTTACACTATGTGTAGCCCGCAAAATAAACCCTCTGCCTTGGTGCTTGATTGCCCAACAGCTCAGGTGCATGCCACATGCCTCTGCTTCCCTCACCACCCAAACCTGAGCTCACCTGGCTCCTTCCCTAACTGTATCTGGGTTTTTGGAGAGGCATGACAGAAAGGTAAAGGCTACGTGCTTTCAGTCAGATAACAGGTTAGTGGAAAACGTAGGAGTAGAATAATTTTGTACCCAAGAGACCCTTCTTTCAGAGTCCAGCCCAACCAGAAAGTCAAAAAATTAACACATGCGGCAACCTTTCACTTCAAGAGCATATCTGTAGAAATTTCTGTTACGTTAAAGGCTAATTAAGGTCAAGCGTACCACACTCTATATAGGAAGACTTGTTAAGCCATTCACTCTCTGGAGGAGCGGGATTGGTTTCCACAGGACACTTGCCAGTATTTTGCCCAAACTACTTTCATAAGTCTCAAGCAATAGGGGGTTTTAGTAGTTCTTTTGCAAGACACTTCAGGTGTCTTGCCACCTAAAAACTCTAACTTGATTTTTGGCTTAAATGTATCTCCACTTAAGTTTTATATCCCCATGCCTCTTGATCGTGTTTGGGTGCATCAGATTACATTTTTTCATCCCTGGGTGTTTGCACACTTCAAAAATTTATAGCCTGTTATAACATCATTTCTCTTTAGTCATTACCTAGTGATACATTGGATTATTGAATCATTCCAATATTTTGTCTGAGTTCTTTCCTTCCAATCCCAGTATTTGCTGCTTCCTACTGAACTTCCCCCAATTTATTCCTCTCTTTGGTAATAGAGTGCCCCAAATGAATTCAGCAGGCAAAATTTCACTCAATGTACAATATGCTACTGATTCACTACATTTTCCTTTCTACTTCCCCCTGCCTTTTACACCCTTCTGAAGATCTGGTCCCTTTTTGTCATCTCAATAAAATAACCAGATGCATTTAACATCCAGTATAACCCTTGATACACAAAACATTGAATGTGTTGAAGTCCCAGGAGACATAAAGAAATCTGGCCCTGCATTTACATGCCCAAGGATAAAGCTTGGCTCTTTTGAAAAATCTGTGCCACCACAGCACCACTGGAAACAATCTGAGACCCAGTGCCTCTTGCCACCTATGCTCTGAGAGCAAAGATGGGGATGATATTTCTTAAGTGCCATGAGTAACCCACAAATAAAGGCGTCTAGAATATACTGCTATTTCATTACCGGGCTACAGTAAAATGACAGTGCTGGCCAGGATGGGCCAGGAACGTGGGGCACATCACCCCTTCTTCCTTCCCATGCAGTGAAAGCTCCCCTGCCTGGACCTCCTCCTTCCTGCTGCCCCAGGGTGGGAGGCTGCTCCCCGTTTCTTCCCCAAAGGGGAAAAGGGGGGGGATTTCAACATAGGCACATCATTCCCTCCTGGCACAAATTAAAACTTTGAGTCCACACAGGCTAAGTGCACAGGGAAATAGTGTCTGCTGTATTTCTGCAGAGAGAAAATGTACATTTCAGGAACAAAACTATTCAGCCAGCACTTATAAGCAAGCTGTTAAACAAAAGCTGGGGGTCTCCTGCTTCCTCACGCTCCAGCTAGCTGAGAGGCACCTGGAAGACACTAAAACAAGGAGAAAAAAAACTTTCATGGCACGATCCCTGCCTCCACCCTGCTTGTGGGGACGGACTGAGAGCCCCAGCAAGCCCAGCCCCACGGCAGCACTCGCCGGAGGAGCTACTGGGTCACTGTCCAGAGCTGTGGCAGGAGGCTGAGGAATGGGGACCTGTCTCTTGCCACCTGCCTGCCAGTCTCTGCCCCTGAGAAGAGCCTAAAAGGAGTCCTTCCCCAGCTCTGTCCCAAGACGGGACGAAACTCTCCACCCCCAAGTATCACCACATTAAATTAAGGGCGCTGGTTTTACTCTCTCGAGCACTGGGACAGGTCTGCCCAGTTCAGGTGCCTGCTGCCACAGCAGCTGCGTTTCACGAGTGCCCAAAAGGAACATAACTTGCCATAACTGCTTGCTGTGGCTTGAGTCTGCATATCCTTTATCACACTCCTTTTAAAATGCTGGTATTTTCCAAAGGAAAACAAAACATCCTGTGCTATCTGGAATTTTCCATGGTTACACTTTGCCCAGAGGTGACTTGTCCCTCCGAGGAAACTTTCAGCATTATGTAATATTTTTTTAATTCTGTTGTTTGTATCTACAGAGGCAGGCAGATAAATGGAGAGACAAATAAATGAAAGAATAGCCTGAGATTTTTATCAGAGTGCAGAGCTAGGAGGACTCAATGATCGGGACAACTGCTCTGGAAAGTTTTAGACTTTTGTTAATTGAAGATTGCTGAAATTCCAGGATGACGGGGGGTCATCCTTGAATCTTTCTCACGGAGGAAAACGTAATTTTTAAGAGAACGGTGTGACTGGAAATACCTAAAGGGAATGTCATTTTTAATTTTGAGATCCTGTGAAATTGTGCTTTCATAAAGAGCTAAATGTTCAAGTAACCACTTGAGGATATGTTTTTGTCAACATTCAGAAAAATGAACAAATATTAGTAGTTTTAAAAGCCACAACTTTGAATCCCATTGTTAATGTTTACATAAAGAATTTAGTTGTAACTACTGTCATCTGGATTGCCACTTCTCTGAACATTTGTGTCCCTAAGCCCCATGCACCTTTTTTGAAAGCATGTTGACTCCTCCCAAAAGCAGCTCTAAAATCACTCTCCTCACTGCTCTGTGATATAACTATTGGACATCAAGTATTTTTTGGTGTTATTATATAGTTCTTGCACATACAGATACTATAATAGCATAATTTCTAAACAATTTGATTACTCATACGGAACCTACATGCACACACAGTCTGCAAAAGAGTTGGGGGTCTGGTTCATCAAGATGAACAAGACTGTCCTGTCATAAATGTATTTTTATTGTGAGGTGGTTTGCATGCAGACAATTTAATTACTTGCTTGAGCAATAAAATTCCAGCAATGGTGAAGGCTGGCCAACCTACCCATTTCTCACTTGATTAACTTGCTGAAACTCAAGACACCTGTTCCAAACTAACAGATTTTTATAGAATGAGTATCAGAGGACTTGACATTTTGCCACCACCTTGGCATCATATTTCACTTAAGACAACTCCCCCCCCGAAAATGCCTTTCATTCTGTGTGACAGATACATTTGCCTGGAGCTGTTATCAGGAAGAATGCAGAACACCTTGTCAAAAGGCAGATTTTTTTTTCTTCTTAAAGATATGATCTCAAGGGGAAAAAAAAAAAAATAGTAGAAAAGTATACTGATCATCCATATCCAGAGGCTAAGAAGCTAAATCCTTTTCTTATTGATCTACTTAGGTTCGGAATTCAGGAGGTACATGTGTGCCTTTGCATGGCTGTGCTCTCCTGGTTTGTGCTGTGTTTCTTCTGGGACACACATGAAAAACTAAGTTCAAGGGTGGGTTCTATCCTAAATTAATGTTTTATTCTTAATATTGCAGGTGCCCATGAGTAGTAATACCCAAAGTGGCAAAGGTCTGTAAGCATCTTCCAAAGCATTGCATTACACCCAACTGACGCAAAAAATTACTCAAAAACAGAGGAAAGAGGTGTTGCTTTATCTTTGTTGTTTGAAAAATATTACAAGCTATGTTTCATGGGATTTTGAGCATCAACCCATCTGCTCTGGTGGTTCAACTCACTTATCTATTGAGATCAAATTCTGAGCTGAGGGAATTTCAAATAAAATTAACCTCCTGCTTCTCTGGTACTTGGGGATCACTTTTCTCCTCTACCGCCTGGGAGAACTCATGATGTGAGCTATCCTTCAGGGCTTGCTCTATGCTGCCTGTGAAGTAACACTGGAGTGGTAGGGAGACTTCTGGACAAGCCCTTCAGTAATGCTGTCCCAGCAGCAGATTTGCTGCAAGTAAAGAGACTTTCTGAACTACAGAGGAGCAACAGTTTATGCCATTACATTAAGAATCCAAAGTAAATTATTTAATAAAAAAATCCTTGTTTATACTCCAACTGTTGATTATCTCCAAACCCAGTAGCAGCAGGTACTATTTATAAGAAATCCTGAGGAGTTCATGATGAAAGAGAACATGGTGATACAACTGGGCCCAAGGCGAGACACTCCACACTTACCACCAAAATCACGTTTTTACTATACCTATCCTTGGACTTTCTGATGCCATCACAAGTTCTAATTCCCATCTGACACTACTACATGGCTCACATTTCCAAGAACGCATTTGGCCTTCAGTCACAAACCCTCTTTAAGTAAAGCCAGCGCTCTGACGCAATTGCTGGCTGGTATCAGTGGGAATTAAACAAGCCTGGTATCCAAGATGGAAAAACTTTCTGTTGTCCATCACCAGTACGCTGAAGCACCCAGTCCCTGGTGTAAAACACAATTAACACCGTGTGTGAATGAGCTGTTGAATGATTTCAGCCCTCTGAAGGAAACACTATTGTCTGCTTTTTCCTTCAGATCTTCCACATTCCCCTCAAAGACACCTAAGATTATAGTATGTATTAAGTCGTGTTCCTAAGGGTCAGTATAGCATATCAACAGAAGAAATACAGCTTATTGCTAACTTTCTGCATGCATCATTCGCAATTCCGTTCCACGGGCACTTGCTGACTAAAGTAATCTCAATAATAAAGGTGAAAAATATATATTCCTAGAAGACTATTATATGGAATGACATAGGATGTAATACCCTGTAGCCATAGAGAAATGATGGCTTTAAATGAATTAAACCAGTGCTGCTTGTGTGGTGACAGGAGGATACTGCCTTTTTTAAAAAATATATATCTGTAATGAAAGCTAAGCTGTTATTATGTGTAAAGCAGCTGCAGAGAAAGCGATAGCATTAAAGGCATTAGAACAAAGATTATCTGTTCTCTGTAATTAAATGCTTTTCCCTGCTTTATACCAGATGACTCCCCAGGTCACATGAGCCTGATTCAAGCATCATCCTTGAAACTCGCCTGAAGATGTTGGAGGCAGTCACTGGAAACCCCTCAACCCAGAGGGATTTAATTGTTCTGTGGTTTCCATCCTGCCTTCTCTCTGCGGGAGTGGAGAGCTGTAACATTGACCCTAAAAGTACCCAGGAACAGGCTGGTCTTTGCACAGCTTCCACTTCCTGCACACCTTTTGACAGTGACACTTTTACATTTGAGATATATTTGAGACGACAACACATAAATACCACTTCCTTGCCAGAGCAGGCAGATTATTCATATCCTCGTTGCAATAGCTGTATGACAAAATACTATCTCGTTGTCTCTGAAGGGGGAATATCCATCTCCCAGAAAGTGAGCACAGTGCCAGGCTATTCTTTGCATGTGTCGGGGGGACAGAGGAGTGTGTAACCACGTCTGTGCCAAACACAGATACTCCACAATGGCCTTGTATCAGCCCATAACTCTCGCCAGGCTATGGGATTAGCTCCATGCTCTCTAATTCAGCTTTCCTCTTCATCTGACACCACCTCATGTTACCTAATACTTTTCTGTTGGAAGCAGTCACACAGGTTTAAAAACAAATAAAAGTTATGCACGATCCAGGAGGAGGACTGCTGCTAGTTCAAAACTGTGGTCCACATCACCCAGTGATTAAAGAAACAAAAAAATACCCACTGCTGCTTGGTGGTTTATATGAGCTGCTGATTTCAGTCTAGTCACAAGGGGAAAAATCTATTCACATGGATGCCCTCAGCCTGGTAAGAGGGTCTCAACACTTGGAGGGCAGGAAGGCTGAACTTACCTTTCCTCCATCTAGGATCCCCTTGGGTTAGAGCCAGAGGTGAAAAGAAGATAATGACGGAGTTAGGCCTGAATTGTGCCGTATCCCTTTACAGACAGAAAATCAAAGGCTGACCCAGGCCACAGTCCTTCCATTCCAACCATTCTCCCGCTAGACAAAGTAGCCTCCTTCTAGTGTAGTCTTAAGTAAAGCAACCTCTGACATTTGCAATCTGTTTCCCTTTATAATCACACTCATTTTTCAGCTTGCAAGGCTGAAAGGTTGCAAGGTTGTCCCTTCTTAAACTTAGCACTGAAAGAAGAAAGAAAAAGTAGAGGAAGTTTGACTTGGGACACACAATAGTTTAGTTTGAAGAAATTCAGATATGAAATCTCTCTCTCTCCTCTTTTACGCAAACAAAACAGGAGCTTAAATGAACCAGCTGTGCTGGATCCAAGACTGGAGGAAAGCCTGGAGCTTCTGTAATTCATCAAGTAGTGCTAGTAGTGAGAGGGCACAGGTAATGGAAGAACGCCAGTTGTCCAATGAAGCCCAGTGCCATCCGTGGCATGAAGCTGGACTGGAAGTGGGCAAGCATGCACTAGCCCTTGTAAGTCAGCTACAGTTCAGTCTCTGCTCCCTGCCCTCATTTTCCCTGACTTGGCCCCCAAGATTGCCCCTTCCACCACCACCTCCACCCATGTTCTGAAGGACTTGGTGACCTCCCCAGGTCATCATCACCTCCATCAGCTTTCAGGATTCCCCAGACCTTTGAGCTATTTTACAATGAATGCAATTTACGGTGTGTCCTGACAGCACTATTTTTCAGTAAGAGCCGCACACACAGAAGGGAAGCCAACAGCTTCCCTACCATAAGCCTGTCAAGTAAATGAAGCCACCCCCATTGGAGGTAACGCTGATGAACTGGAGAGAGTCAGAGCCAGAGCAAATAGCGAAGTTCTGGAGAGCCCAGGCCCCTTACTTCAGTTGGTGGCCAACACAACAACTAACATGAGGAATGCTTCTTCTTTACCCGAACTTTTCCACCCAAGCTTACAAAGGCTAATACATTTTACAGAACTTTGTACTATTTACTTCCAGAGCTTTATTAAGCTCTTTTTTTGCAAAGCAGTTAAAGGATACTCTGAGAAGCCATGCAGATGTGTAAACTAAAAGAGAAAACAGAGAGGAAAAAGAAAGCAAATGTAGCAACTAGATTGGAAGGGGGATGGGGATGTAACTGGGCTCATCAGAGAGGCACCTGAGTGTAGTAGCTCAGCACTTGTGGGGCAGGATTTTGGAACTGTTAAGAATCGGAAGGCCCACCACCTCTCTAGGGCTACACACTCATTGGCCTCTCTGAAATGCCTATACACCAATGCATGCAGCATGGAGAACAAGCAAGAGGAGTTAGAGATCTGCATGCAGTCACAGGGCCATGATCTCATTGCAATTACTGAGACATGGTGGGATAGCGTGCATGACTGGAATGCTCTCATGGAGGGCTATGTTCTCTTTAGGAAAGATAGGACGGCAAGGCAAGGTGGGGGAGTTGCTCTTTATGTGAAAAAGCATCTGGAATGTATTGAGCTCTCCCTGGGGGCTGATGATGAGCAAGTTGAGAGCTTGTGGATAAGGATTAAAGGGCAGGGTAACATAAGAGATACTGTTGTGGGGGTTTATTACAGGCCACCTCATCAGGATGGGGAAGTTGATGAGGCCTTCTACAGGCAGGTGAGAACTGCCTCACAATCACAGGCCTTGGTTCTCACGGGGGACTTCAACTTCCCTGATATCTGTTGGGAAGGTTACACGGCTAGGAACGCACAGTCCAGGAGGTTCCTCCAGTGCATTGATGATAACTTCTTGACTCAGGTGGTGGAACAGCCCACAAGAAGAGGTGTACTACTGGACCTAGTACTGACAAACAAAGAGGGACTAGTGGAGGATGTTAAGGTTGGGGGCAGACTTGGCTGTAGTGATCATGAGAAGATAGAGTTCAGCATTAAGTGCAGTATGCACAAAATGACAAGTAGGGTTGAAATGTTAGACTTCAGGAGGGCTAACTTTGATCTCTTCAAGAAATTGATGGGAGAAATCCCATGGGAGAGGGCTCTAGAGGGTAGGGGGGCTCAAGAGAGCTGGCTGATACTCAAGCACCACCTCCTCCGAGTTCAGGATCGGTGCATCCCTAAGAGCAAGAAATCAGGCAAGGGAAGAAGACCTGCATGGCTGAGCAGGGATCTTCTGAAAAAAACTCAGGTGGAAGAAGGGAGTTTACAGGATGTGGAAAAGGGGGCTGACGACTTGGGATGAGTACAAGAATGCTGTCAGGGTATGCAGGGAAGAAACAAGAAAAGCCAAGGCAGCTTTGGAATTGAACCTGGCAAGGGATGTAAAGACCAATAGGAAGGGTTTCTTTAAGTATATAGGAGACAAAAGGAAAACCAGGGAAAATGTGGGCCCACTCTTGAACGAGATGGGTGATGTGGTGACGGATTATGCAGAGAAGGCAGAGTTGCTGAATGCCTTCTTTGCTTCTGTCTTCACTGCTCGGGCCAGCTCTCGGGAGTCTCAGACTTTGCAAGTAACAGAGAAAGTCTGGAGAAAGGAAAACTTTCCCTTGGTTGAAGAGGAACAAGTTAAAGAACAATTAAGTAAACTGGACACCCACAAGTCCATGGGGCCTGATGGGATGCACCCGCGAGTGCTGAGGGAGCTATCAGAAGTCGTTGCTGGGCCACTCTCCATCATCTTTGAAAGGTCCTGGAGAACAGGGGAGGTGCCTGAGGACTGGAGGAAAGCCAATGTCACTCCAGTCTTTAAAAAGGGCAAGAAGGATGACCCAGGAAACTACAGGCCGGTCAGCCTCACCTCCATTCCTGGAAAGATGATGGAACAGCTTATTCTGAGGGTCATCTCCAAGCATCTGGAGGAAAAGGTTCTCAGAAGTAGTCAACATAGATTCACCAAGGGGAAGTCATGTCTGACTAATCTGATAGCCTTCTATGATGGCGTGAGTGGATGGGTGGATGAAGGGAGGGCAGTGGATGTTGTCTACCTTGACTTCAGCAAGGCCTTCGACACTGTCTCCCACATCATCCTCACAGACAAGCTTAGGAAGTATGGGTTAGATGAATGGACAGTGGGGTGGATTGAACAGTGGCTGACAGATAGAGCTCAGAGGGTTGTGGTTAGTGGTGCAGAGTGTAGTTGGAGGCCAGTAACTAGTGGTGTCCCTCAGGGGTCAGTACTGGGACCAGTCTTGTTCAATATATTCATCAATGAACTGGATGAAGGGTTAGAGTGTACCATCAGCAAGTTTACTGATGATACAAAACTGGGAGGGGTGGCTGACACGCTGGAAGGCTGTGCTGCCATACAGCGTGACCTGGACAGGCTGGAGAGTTGGGCAGAGAAAAACCTGATGAGGTTCAATAACGGCAAGTGTAGGGTACTGCATCTGGGGAGGAATAACCCCATGCATCAGTACAGCTTGGGGGCTGACCTCCTGGAGAGCAGCTGTGCGGAGAGGGACCTGGGAGTCCTGGTGGACAACAGGATGACCATGAGCCAGCAATGTGCCCTGGTGGCCAAGAAGGCCAATGGCATCCTGGGGTGCATCAAGAAGAGTGTGGCCAGCAGGTCGAGGGAGGTCCTCCTCCCCCTCTACTCTGCCCTGGTGAGGCCGCATCTGGAGTACTGTGTCCAGTTCTGGGCTCCCCGGTTCAGGAGGGACAGGGAACTGCTGGAGAGGGTCCAGCAAAGAGCTACAAAGGTGATTAGGGGACTGGAGCATCTTTCTTATGAGGAAAGGCTGAGGGACTTGGGGCTTTTTAGTCTAGAAAAAAGAAGACTCAGGGGGGATCTTATCAATACTTATAAATACTTAAGGGGAGGGTGCCAGGTAGATGAGAATAGCCTTTTTTCAGTTGTGCCCAGTGATAGGACAAGAGGTAACGGGCACAAACTGGAGCACAGGAAGTTCCATCTTAACATGAGGAGGAACTTCTTTACTCTGAGGGTGGCAGAGCACTGGCACAGGCTGCCCAGAGAGGTTGTGGAGTCTCCCACGCTGGAGACATTCAAAACCCGCCTGGATGCCGTCCTGTGCAACGTGCTGTAGGTGTCCCTGCTGTGGCAGGGGGGTTGGACTTAGATGATCTCCAGAGGTCCCTTCCAACCGTGACAATACTGTGATACTGTAGTTTTATATGAATGAACATATGACGTTGTGGTTGTTGTACAAATATAGCTTTCCTGTGCCACTGTTTCATGCTTCACAGTGGAGGACTACTCAGTTGGTCCCAGGAAGCTAAGAGAGAAAGGCAGGTCAGCACCTCTATTTTCACAGCATGGCAACATGCTGCCAAGCCAAGTTGGCAAAATCTTTTACAACTGTAGTGTAGGTGACCACTTTCCTACAGCCCCCCCCTAAATTCTGTTTGCTCTCTGAGGGGGCTTAGCTGCAAAGATTTTAGATGGGTTTTTTCTCTTTTTTTTCTTTTTTTTTTTTCTTTCTTTAGTAGGGACTCTGACTTTTGCTTGCTGCATCAAATGAGGGAAAATACAAACCATATAAAAGTGTGCCTACTGGAAAAGGGGACAAAAGTGGGAATGTATGTGTGTAGAGAGGTAGAGGCATGCATTCAAAAGCAGGGAATAAAGTAGGTCTTTTGTTAGAGAGGCTTATAACACATTGCAGGTATTGAAAGCCATGACAAACAGGGGTGGTAAAGACTACTTTCTTGTGCCCTTTTTACAAAGGCACAGTAAAATCAGGCATCAACTCTTTAATCCACTAGCCTGTCTTTGACACTTCAGCACAATGTATGAGTAAACAGCACGTTGACAAATTATGGATTTAGAGTGAGTTTATTTCTTAACTGAGGGAATTAAAGGTTGGTTTATGCCTCAGAGAATGAAGGTACATTTGTACATTTTTATCCTACCTAAAGCAATAGAAAATTTTTATCTATACATAAGTTGCTTGTGGAATCCTATCTTTTCACTCTTCTTGATAGTGTCTGGCAGCATACACCACATGTTGTAAACATGCCACATTAAAAAAAAACAAAAAAACAACCAAACACAAAACATCACAAACCAAACATCTCTGATCAGTTCCATTTTTAAAATAACTATTTGCATTCTAGCATTAGTACATTATATTAATATTGGGAGAATTAGGAAGGAGATGATGTACAAAGACAGGCTGAGAAGGGGGTTTGTTCAGTCCTAAGAAAAAAAGGCAAAATCATATACTGTTGCTTTCAACTATATAACAGATACATACAGAGAAGGCAGAGCCAGAGTCTTCTCAAAGGGTCAGATTTCTAGGATAGGAGGTAACAGGTCCAAGTTTCAACAAGGCAAATTTCAGTTAGATGGGGAGGTGAGGAACTCACCTTGAGGGTGCTTTAAGACTGAAGGAGGAACCTGGAAGCCTGTGGAACCTCCATCCTCAGAGACACTTCAACCCCAAACGATGAGGCCCTGATCTAATTTGGCCTTCTTTGGACAGGATGATGTCCAGCAGTCCCTTCCCACCTAAATTATCCTGTGACACTGCTGCCCCGCTTGCTTTACTTCACATTAGGGTAGCTTCTTACTTAGACTCTTACAGTGGACTTTGATCAGTGTTAAATCTCTAATAGATCAGAAACTGTATCTGGTATAAACAGCAACTGCACCAGTATTCTTCCAGAGTTTGTTCCGTGACATGCACTTCAAAGAGTTTTAAGTTCATTCAAATGTATAGGTATTAAATTTCTGTGACAAAAAAAATAATCCACTGCAGATTTAATTCTGTATCCCAGAATACATTCTAAAAAGGTATCACTCATTGCTGCCCCACACCCACAACTGTGTGATTTAAGTGGCTATATTTGACCTCATGTGTGTGGATTTCATCCAAAACTATTTTAAGAGCCATCCGAGGCAATACCATCCCCATGGACATCAGCTGAAATGCTTCAGCTAACAGTTCTCTTCAACAGCAGGAATTTCCCAGGAATGCCTGAATTCTCCTATTTTCAGGACACAACCTCCAAGCTTATATGCGAGTCCAAACCCATGCCTGCAGTAGGGGAGCAGAGTGGGTAGCTGTTTTGTATCAGATGAATGAGAATTAGCTTAGGAAAAACAATTTAGCTTAGGAAAGCTAAAGCCCTGATAGAATTAAATCTGGCCAGGGACGTTAAGAGCAACAAGAAAAGCTTATACAGGTATGTCAGTGATAAAAGGAAGCCTAGAGAAAATGCAGGCTCTCTCCAGAAGGAAAGGAGAGACCTGGTCACCTGGGATATGGAGACAGCTGAGGTACTCAATGACTTTTTTTGCCTCGGTCTTCACCAGCAAAGGCTTTGGCCATACCACCCAACTTGCAGAAGGCAAAGGCAGGGACTGGGAAAATGAAGAACTGCCCACTGTGGGAGAAGATCAGGTTTGAGACTATCTAAGAAACCTGAGGGTATACAAGTCCATGGGACCTGATGACATTCATTCACAGGTCCTGAGGGAACTGGCGGCTGAAGTTGCCAAGTCACTATCCATCATATTTCAGAAGTCGTGGCAGTCCGGTGAAATTCCTGCTGATTGGAAAAGGGGAAACATAACCCCACTTTTAAAAAGGGTAAAAAAAGAAGGCCTGGGGAACTCCAGGCCAGTCAGTCTCACCTCTCTGCCCAGCAACATCATGGAGCAGATCCTCCTGGAAACTATGCTAAGGAACATGGAAATGAAGGAGGTGATCAGGCAGAGCACACACACATTTGCTAAGTGCAAATTGTGCCTGACAAACTTGGTGGCCTTCTACAATGGTGTTACAGCATTGGTGGTTAAGGGAAGAGCAACTGACATCATCTATCTGGACTTGTGCAAAGCATTTGACAATGGCACACACAACATCCTTGTCTCTAAATTGGAGACACACAGATCTTATGGATGGACCACCACTCAGAGGATAAGGAATTGGCTGGATGGCCACACTCAAAGAGTCACGCTCAGTGGCTCAATGTCGAAGTGACGACCAGTGATGAGTGGAGCTCCTCTGGGGTTGGTACTGGGACCGGTGCTGTTTAACATCTTTGTTGGCAACTTGGACAGCGGGATTGAGTGCACCCTCAGCAAGTTTGCCGACGACACCAAGCTGTGTGGTGTAGTCAACACATTGGAGGGAAGGCATGCAATCCAGAGGGACCTGGACAGGCTGGAGAGGTGGGCCCATGAGAATCTCATGAAGTTAAACAAGGCCAAGTGCAAGGTCCTGCACATGGGCCGGGGCAATTCCAAGCACAAATGCAGGCTGGGCAGAGAATGGATTGAGAGCAGCCCTGAGGAGAAGGATTTGGGGGTGTTGCTGGATGAGAAGCTCAACGTGAGCCAGCAATGTGCATTTGCAGCCCAGAAAGACAACCACATCCTGGGCTGTATGAGAAGTGTGGCCAGCAGGTCGAGGGAGGTGATTCTGCCCCTCTGCTCTGCTCTCGTGAGACCCCACCTGGAGTACTGTGTTCAGCTCTGGGGCCCCCAACATAAGAAGGACATGGACCTGTTGGAGTGGGTCCAGAGGAGGCCCACAGAGACTATGAGAGGGCTGGAGCACCTCTCCTATTCAGACAGGCTGAGAGAGTTGGGGTTGTTCAGCCTGGAGAAGAGAAGGCTCTGGGGAGACCTTACAGCAGCCTTCCAGAACCTAAAGGGGGCCTACAGGAAAGGTGGGGAGGGACTTTTTATCAGGGAGTGTAGCAATAGGATGAGGAGTAACCATTTTAAAGGGAAAGATTTAGATTTAGATTAGACACTAGGAGGAAATTCTTTACTGCAAGAGTGGTGAGACACTAGCCCAGGCTGCCCAGAGAAGTTCCATCCTCGGAAGTGTTCAAGGCCAGGTTGGATGGGGCTTTGAGAAACCTGGTCTAGTGGAAGGTGTCCCTGCCCGTGGCAGGGGGGTTGGAACTGGATGATCTTTAAGGTCCCTTCCAACTCTAAGCATTCTATGAACGTTTTGGTGTTTGGGAAGGCTTTCAAACTTGTTTTCTTTTGAGGAGGCATTAAATGGTTGAAGGACAATAGGGACTTTAATATGAGCAAGTCTAAAAGTCCAGAGAAGTGTTTTTATCAATATGAATAAATTTATTACTTTATAGACTGTAGTCCATTTAACCCCATGTTAAAATAGACATTTAAATCTAAACAAGGACATTATCTCAGTCAGACATGCAGTAGAAGTTATCTTATATTTTCTACAGCAAATGACCTGACATAGTCATTAAGTGTTCTGTTTCCTACTGTGCTAGGTTTCTGGCGATACGTTTTCCTCTGCCTCCCTTGTCAGCTTACCCACTACCCTCCAATCTCCTGCTCTCTGCCATCTGGTTTTCCATGGGATAGATATTTCTGGCATATGACACACTTCTAGAGCTTCTCTGTCCCCACTCACACTGTCGTGCTCTCTCTTCATTAGTATCCTACCCTCTCCCTCTTCCTGGTGTTTTTCCTCTTCATTTGTGATTGATGTTTTCCTTTTTCTTTGTGTGGTTTAGGGTCCTCTTTTTTTTTCCCTCCCCCACACGTGCTTTCATTTCCCTTCTATCATGATTAAGATTTCATTTTAATGCAAATTACAAAGAAAAATATTGTTATTCCCAAATGCTACATGCACACTCATATTTGAACAAGACAGAAATGCTTCTCATCCCTTACCTTTTGTTCTAGGTTTTCCCACCTTGCTATGATGGTTTCTTTCTTCCTCTGGATTAATCTCTCATTTATTTCTTTGATGCTCTTTCTTTTAATAGCACAATTGTTTTTCTTTGATGGTACGTTAAACTTCTTTTCTTTATCAGTACTTAAAGCTTGATTGATGTTGGACTGCTTTTGTCATTATTTTCTTTGAGTACTTTATTTATTCCTCCCCACTCTTGGTCTGCTATTTTATTCCATCACTGTTCTCAGGAATACTTCTCAAAGATAATACTGAAGGAGACTACTTCTTCTCAGAGGGTCAAATACTATTATGTCCTTCATATGTGCAAACACCCCCCACCACCACCCCCCCACCCTCCCGACTCAAGGTACTTCTTCTGGGCTGCCACTAGTTTGCACCTTGAATATGCAAACAAAGAAAAAAGCAGGTGTTAAACACTGCACTTCAGAGCCACACAGCAGTGTGAAGGCAGAAGTCCTACTTTCCTTTTTCCTCAGCCAGGCCATAACTGAAGCTAAGTAGAACACTACAGGTCCTCTCTCTAACAGAATCTATAGGTCTGTAACCAATTAATTGTAAAATTATGTTTGTGACATTTCATTCTGGCATGAACAGCCACCAAACTCCATTTTCCATGAAGTATTGTCAAACATGGATGTTTTATCAGCTTAACTCTGAAAATTTGATACCACAAGCTTCGGAATTTAAATGACACCCTGATAAATATTGAGATTGGTAAAATTACAGTTGTGCTTATTTGACGACAACCTGGGACCTGATCTTGCATTTGCTGAAGTACGTGATTAACTCTAGGAAGCAAGTGAAGTTACAAGACCTACAAAAAGTGGTTTCTATAGAAGAAAGAGGGTATGGAAGATTTAAACTAATAGTTCTGCTCTTGATAGTAATTGCTCCAGGCCTAGCAATTCCTCACAGACAATTCAATTAAATGTTGACAGAAACACAAATAGAGCTCACACAGTCTTCTAGTTCTTGCAGCGTTGCACTGATGTCATCTAGTCTGGAAGTTACTGGGAAAGGCTGTTTTTACTGAACACATAACTACTAAATAACACAGAGGTGTCCAAAGCAATTAGAAAAACAATAACCCTGTGTTTCAAAACTTGAGTTTCCCAATCTCGAGAACTGACCTTGTTGTACCTGGCAGTCTCATATTGGGTAATGTATATCTTTGCATTCCAAACATTTGATGGGTTTTGCATTTCTCCCTTTTGGGGTTTATGCTTGCATTCCTGAAGAGTCTCTGACGGTAACCAAAGTAGAACGCACTTCTTATTGTGCTAAACTTAGCAGCAATGAATCACCTGGACAGGAATTTTTTCAGTTTATAACTAGTTTATTTGTTCTAATCTCCTGTTATTGCACAGATATTTGCCTTTCTGAATTTAATCTTGTCAATGAATATCATACAGTTACCACTTGTCTTTCCTGACTTAATGATAGAGTACAGTATTACATATATATATATATATAATACCAAGGATACTTTTGAAATGCCAGTGTTTTTAATGGTAACACTTGTTTGCAAAGCAAAGCAACGCAGCATTGTAGACACATACAAATAATCATGCAGAAAGATCAAGTATTATAATTTATAATAAATTGACACAGCATGAAATTTGGGCTACTTTTAAGTTCATGCTAAAAAATTCCAAAGCATGTATACCTATAATTAATTTTGAAATAAGACAGACGGAACACTTACAAACTGTACTAGGATGGAAGACAATTTGAGAGTATTTCTTGTAATATTAATAGCAAGCAACTTAAGGAAATATTTCAGTCATCTGAAGACTGAGCCTTATAAAATGAGGTTAAGCTTAAAAAAATATCAAAAGCTGTTAATATATGGAAGTGCCCACTTAAGCCTCTCAAACAGCTGTAACTGACTGTCAGTGATATTGTTGCAGAACAGTATTCAATAACCTTCTGACGCAATTAATGCATGTTTATATTCATCACCTCAAACTAGGAAAACGTGCCTTTCAGACACTCATTAAAACTATGCGCAGATGTATAGCATCACTACATGGCAAAATCAGTGTGTGGGCACAGTAGTTGTTCATTGCCAAATTGTGCTGGATGACTGTGATGTAAAATAATTGGCAACGGTTTCTGAGGCAGGTTAAGCATTTATACACAAAGTAGTTAAAATGTTTCAAAACATAAGAAATCCATGTCCATACCTTCTTAAGTTTTGGGGCCAAACTGGTTACTGCCCATGGTGTATTTGTGACTGACTCTAATACAAGTTATTAGTGCTTGGAAGCTATGTACAGAGATACGCAAACCCTTGCCTATCAAAGCATTTGGCTTTTTTCCTGCTTGCGTCATAAATTTTCATATGAATACCCCTGTTGAAGCTTTACCGCAAGATTCTGCAGTATCACAAAAATATTTAATGAACCAAACTCCAGAAAGTACTGGCCATAAAAACAACTCAAATAGTATCCCACAATTCAAGCAAGCAAAAATAGTGGTATTATAATGGCTTTATTTGGTCTAAACTTCACTAAAATTTCTTGATGTACTTTGCAATCCAGCCATTTCTTGGACTTCTTTGAAATCTGTCCTCAGATCAACTCTGTCTCATTACCTGAAGCTTTTTTACACTCTTTCTTTCATAACTAAGACTGTATCTAGCTATGCTTACCCTTCCCAATGTTTCACTTGCTAAAAAAATAAAAAAGTACTAGCAATCCAAGCTAGCTTTATTTCTGTATCTCTCAGCAAGTTCTAATAAAGTAAATTGAGCAATATTCTCAGTTTATTGTATTGATAAACAGACTGTAAAGTGTTTTATGATATGGTACTTCTCGTGTGAAAGACACTAGACTAACATAAATTGCAATTGTAACTGTAAAGTACTAGAATATATTTCCCCTCTAGGGCTCTCTAGTATATTTGGCTGAAAAAAAAAATAAAATAGACTTGTTTATCGTGTATATTTTTGTCGTGTAACTAAATGTCTCTATGCTTTCCACTCAGAAAAAAAGTCCTCTTCCTCTGCTCAAAGCAGTCTAAAGGCCCACAAATAACTTTACAGAGCTGCCTTGTTCCCAACTGGAGGTGAAAAAGCAATTCTTTTTTCACTTTCTCCAAACTGTTTCCAGAGGAATGGATCTCTCAGCACTTGCAGCTCTGTCATTTCCAGGCCATGCCAATAGTCATTGTTAAAAAAAAGCATAAGACTCTTAAGTCAAACTTTCCCACTGTCCTAGTGATACTGTCTCACTGTAATCTGGACCGATGCAAAAATTCCCATTCTCCACCCAAACCGATGTCAAGTGGATTTCTTGTGATGATTATTTTTAATCTCATCGAAAGCGAGTATCAACTAAGAAGGTACCTTCCCCCCAGGATTAGGACATGTCAGTGTGGCAGCTCCTGTACCCTAAGGGATGTAAAACCATCACAGTGGCTTTGCCTGCCTGCCTGCCAGTGGTGGCTGCAAGCAGCTGTCCAGACTGGTAAAGACACAGAGATGCTCTGCCTCTCTGGTGGGGCACCCCAGCCCAGGCACAGGTCCCACAGGGCCGGATCGTGCCAATGCAACTGCAGCTCTGCAACACCCACACTGAAACTGAGGACAAACTCAGTCCTCGGCAGTTTTACTGGAGAAAATTAGGGATTTGCAGGGATTTGGTAATGTAGCTACAGACCCCAGACAGGTCTCGCTTCACACATAGCAGCTACATTTTGAAGCCCAGTTCTTCAAAGACACCAGGACCTACTCTGGTCCCTCTTACAGCGTTCACCAGCAGTAAAACTACTGAAATGCCTGGAACTACCAAAGGGTGGAAGAGGGAAGAGCGTGAATCAGAGCAGTATCCAGACCCAAGGGTAGTAGTCTTTGTTCAGTAAATACAGTCCCTCCGTTTTCATACCTCCTTGCTTTAATAGCACTTCCCACCCAGACCTCCCATCAAGAAGGAAGTGCTAATGGAGCTGTTGTAATCCTTCTTCAGACAAAAGGCAGCAGTTGAAATAATGGATAACTGAGGAAAGAATACTCACAGAAAAGTCAGAGGACAGGTAATGGATCTTTGAAACAAAAGCGGAGGTGAGATACTTAAAAAATTAACCTCCTCCTCTCTTTTGGTCTTCCTTTAATAAAATGGTGATAAATCCATTACCTGTTTTAAGGTTCAGAGCAGCTGCATAATAAATCTGCTGTAATACACAGGAAAGTGCAAATTCGCCATTACACTTCAACAGCCTATGCTCCACTCTGAATGAGATGGAGGATTATACAAGCACAAAAACACTCCCTGGAGTAGCTGAATGGAGGTGATAAAATTAAGGCTGAAACAGTCGTGGTTAACTCCTGATACATGTTTATGCACACAAAGTTAAGCCCTTCTTTTGACACGGACATTCATAAGCTTTGATTGTCCTTACAGAAAATTTCAGATGGGACTTCTCTCAGTCTCAATTCAAAAGCGTGCCTAAAAAAGGCAAAGAACACCTCCCTAGCCACATATGAAGGATCTCCTTGCTTCCCCGTGGCTCTTTCTAGATCCTAAAACTCTCTTTTATAATTCAGGATTAATTTTCATGTTTGGAACAGTAGTATTTCCTAAATCTCTCTTGAGCAGTTGTCTATCTTGGATCCGAACCTGCCATTTTAATTTGAAAACATTATTGTACCATGTGCATTCTCCAGTTCTTGCTCTTGCCTAAGCTTTCCTTAATGTTCTTCAATCATTGCTTTTTCTTTTTCCCCGAGCATCTTATAACAGATAAAAAACTCATTGCTCAAATATAGCATAAGGTAAATATTTCGCATGGTCTCATTAGTTCATTCTTCAACCAGAGAATTTTACTTAATGGTTTGGATACCCATAAGGTAGAATTTGTCTCACATCTTTATCTCTTTGTACCCATCATTACACCATATTGGCTCAAAACAGCCAACCTCTTCTATCCTGGACTTTCTGAAAAGGTCATGTCTTACAATAAAGCAAAGTACGATAAGAACACAGAATTTAAGACTTGCAAAGCTGATCCTACACCTCTGTGACAAAGCTGGAATAGCAGCAGCAATATTAGCAGTACAGAATACTTTTTTTGCCCCAAACTCTGGGGAAAGTTTGAAGAGGAGGAAAAAAACCCCCATAACAAACACAAGCAAGCACACATCACAAAAGTGTACGAAATCTCAGGCAATGATAGAATTCAGGCTTAAATAATTCATACGTAACGGGTCCAAGACCTAAGCTGGGTGAGAGCAGCAGGGTCCACTTGGCTGGGCAAGTGGGCCACCCGCACTGAGGTTGCCTTTGGGCAACACCCAGCATTTGACAAGAAGGACTTCTCACCACGAGCCTGAAGGAAGGAGGAACAGGTACTTGAGGTGACACATTTCTTCAGCATCCTAGCAGTAACTAATGTGCACACCAGGTTTTGCACTCTGCAGGACCCCAGTGAGGGAAAATAAAAGGCAGATCCCTAGACAAGCCCACTTCTGTTCCTCCTCACATACACATATTTAGGGGAAAATGAAAGAAGGAAATATACTCTATCACAATACGTTTTGTGATAGCCCTGGGTATGATCAGAATTCATCTACATTCTTACCAAATTAAGATGGTATTATATTGCAGACCTTCTAAAAAAACTTTTTTTTTTAGAAAGAGTGCTTTCCTTTAAGATTTCTTGATAAATCTGTTGGTTAGTGCACACAAAATCCATCTGCTCCCTGAAGATTGCCTCCAGACTGCAGAGCACTGCCTTTTATAATGCACATCCTTCTTCTTGTGTGTTTTCCTTTTTTCCTGGGATGTGTATTGAGTGGTTTTGATGTTTCTTCTCTATAGTCATGATAGAGGAAGCATCTACCTTTAACCAAAGCAGCTTGTACGTGGGAAACAAAAACACACCCCCAAAGGAGACCTTATGTACACTTTTTAGATGTGAAGACCTCCCTCCTATCACTATTTCATCAGTTGAAATATGCTACAGTCCAAAAGCAAGCAGGTAGGAAGCCCACACCAAGCTGAAGGAACATGTGGTTCCTCTTTACACAGCAGAACTAATGAAGCCTGGTCTGCCCTCTGTGTAGATTCTCAGGTGTCTAATAAAGGACGAATTTTTTAGTTGGCTCCTCAGAAGGAGGCCCTAATAGGATCTCTTCCCTTCCTGGTCATCTGTTTACATAGAATTTACAAGATGCTCTGAGGTCATTTCTCTCCTGTGAAACTGAATTGAATTTTGCCACTGGGTTTGCAGGTTGCTTGGAGGGGAGAAGAAGACAACAGCACAACTGAGTGTGTTCATTCCCTTAGAAGACCAGGCCAAAAATCCTGTTTAGCTGGGGAGGGGTGGAGGGAAGGTGACACATACAAGGGGTGAGAAACTTCAGCAAATAAAGAAAAAACAGCATCAGGACAAAGCCAAGAGAGGAACCAGAAGGCCAGTAAACCACACAAGCACCAAATCTTTCTTGAGAAGTTTTTTAGCCCTTTATCTCCAAATTCCACTCTACAGTATAAACTTGAGTAATCAATGTTTCCCCAGATTGGCATGAAAATACAAATGTAGCCTTTTTTCTTCAGCATATAAATAACATACTCATGTCTGAGGAAACAAATAATTATTTATCAGTAAATAAGAGATCACATGCCTTCACCTAGTGACTTTATTGATAGGATTGGTAGGAATAATTCTAAATTACTCCCCAACGCATATAATTGTATGACAATTCTGCCACATCCTATCAGGGATAGAATCTGCCCTATTGGTGCCTTCCCCTTCCACCCTTTCCTACTGGAGGTAAAACACCTATTCAGTCAGGAAGCATGTCAGCAAAAGGCATGCATTTCTTTTCTGACATATGCTCACAGCCCAAAGCAGCTTGCATGTTGCCAGTATTGCTGTAGCTTCTGGGTAAAAAGGTGTGTAAAGGAAGAGGGTGAGCATCTGCAGAAGAGGAAGGAGAAGAAAGGGTTCCAGACAGGGACCCTGTTACAGGTTGCAGCCTATGACTTCTCCCTTCCTGCCTTGGCCCTGCCCTTGCAAGACGAGAGGGTGATGTTTTAGCAGAGGCTGGTGAACAGCTGCTGACTGAAGTGGCCTGAGTCAGTGTGAATAAAAATTCCCAAAGGCAATTTGTCCAGTGTGACTGCAGGTCTGACAACAGTGCCCTATATCTGTAGCCTCTGGATTCCAGATTAGCAAGCTCTTTATATGCGCTGCTCTTCTGGTGCCTTCAGTGGGAAACTCCTGAAAGTTGAAGATAGGAACGTGTTTCAATGCCTGCATCTATAGAGACCTTCATAGCTGATGTTGTGGGATGGATTAAGTCAATATAAAGAGCTGTATCCACCAAGGCTTTCCTTTGTTTTACATCTGGAGATCTGTTAGAAATGATCAGAGTGCAAACATCACGAACTCAAAGTGATTTTTAACTTGTGAGTTTTGAGGCACAATGGTGATTTATGGCAGAAACAAGGGGGTATTTTCAATGCCATTTGTTGACAGAGGAGATAAGCATTTGACCTTGTGCTCTAAGCTCATTTTGTAGGCATTGTATATCACGGCGTTTTAAGAGCATGACTAAGCAGGAGACTTGTCTGTTTCCCTTGGCTTGGTTGTTCCCCTCTGGGTCAAACAGTCCCCCGGAGAGAGAAAGAGAGATTGTCTGATCCTTGAAGAGTAGCCACCATGCTTAGCTCCAGCTGTAAAGTGAGGTGGGAGGAAAGGACGGCTGCAGGAAGAGTCAAGCCTGCTGCACAGTTCCAGAATACTATGTACAGCTGAATAGACATTTGGACAATCATGCTTTACTAACAGAATGGGGGTTGCATGTAGACTGGAAAAATAAAACTCTTTATCCAGGTTCAAGGCAACACTGGAAGAGGTTGAGAATCAGAGCCAAAGTCTTCACAGGAATGTTGGCTCTCCCTGGAAAGAAAAGAAACTTGTGTTGTGCATTTGAGGGGGGAGAAGAGGCAGGGAATCTAAATCCAGTTTGACATATCATGTTTTTTTATTCTCTGCAATGAAAACGCTTCTAATGGCTCTATTTTTCCATTTTGTGCCAATATTACAACAGTTTCTGTTTGACTAAAGCCCAGTTATACTCTCATCAACAGAGAAACTGGAAAACCGTCATAAGTTTGCTGGCCCACCTGTTCATTCCAGTGCAATGCAATTGGGAAGTATGAATTAAGCTTGCTATTATTATAAAAAAAACCCCACATTTAGCATGATTCAGTGGGGCTATTTCAGTATTAGCTACAGCAAAGACAAGGATCAGATGCAACTAAACAGCTCTGAACAGCTTCTGAAACAGATACCTCCATCTAACGTGTCTTTACATGGTGCCTCCTATTATTATTGCAAATTAAAATACAGTGGAGCAAGTTCATTAACAACATGCTCCAAAACGTTCAGGTACTATGTGGAGAAAGCTCTCCATATCATTCTTACCCTCCCCCCTCATGTTGCTGTGACTCGCATGACAGTTAGCTGGAAAACAAATGTTGCTACCCTCGATGACCTTGTGAATCTAACCTTCACTCTACCTTCCATTCTGTTTTTTGGTTGTTTTTTTTTTTTCTCCTAACCTTTTTACTTGGTCCTCTGGTTGGGAAGTTGCAGGAGACTGGAAGATCCAGATGCACTGTCTGTTAACTTATATGGCAACTTGCTGTGAATGTTTGCCCTCTTCCTCTTGGGATCCTGTTGCACAGCTTTTTGTGAATTTGTCTGAAGGTGCCCCATACTCATCCCCTGCCTCTCTCTCCATTGAGGATTAATTATGCTGCACAGGACAGAGTTCACTGAGGAGGGCCTAACAGAAGGAAAAAGAGGAGAAGAAGTTGTAGGAGAGACACTATGGTGTATCCAGCCATTTCCTCTCTTGCTCTGTTTTTCAAGGGTGTTTGTGGGATGGCTCCCCGCTGAGCGGTGGGAAGGATAAATTGGGCTAAGGTAAACGTGCTTTCCAAGGGACACTGGTAGTTCTCCTCATTTAGACGAAATCGAAGCCTCATCCCTCTTGCCATGCCTCTGCCACCAAGTTAGTATCTAACTCCTGATACCTCCCTGCAGCTGTTAACCAAAGATGCCTTCACTTTCTCAGACAAGTGGTATATAAATGAGGAGCCAAATTTTCTCTTCAGAAGTTCCAAGCCATTAGGCTTTCCACATTACTCACCCGTCTAATCATCCAGCCCTTCATCTCTGGGGAGTTTAAAATAATGCCCAAATCACAAGTAATGAAAATTAGTTTCATTCCTAATCTCACTCCGTGCCAGCAATGTCTCACTACAGGTGATGCTGCCTTTATGATCCTGATGAGAAATAAAAGCTGGTTCTCCTAGCCTCATCTTCCTTCCCTTGGTCATCTCTACATCAAGCTGAAAAGACAGAATTTAGGGCTGTACAAAGGTACAGCTAATGCGGATAAAACTACATACAACTGAAGCTTGTAATCATTCTCCATACCTTAAGCATATGATTTATCATGTAATCCAAAAATAAATAGTGCGTATTATGTGCATTGACCTGGATCCTAACCACATTTGTAAAACAATATTAAGACCAGTGACTAAGCATAAAGGCCAGGATTACAAACCAAACCCCAATTTTCTTTGTATGAGACATATTTTTAAGCAGCATAACAACTTTGAGTATACAAAATGAGGAGAGGCAAGACCCACTGGTAATGCAGAAAGCCCTCCCAAAGTCTGTTCTTATTTCAACAACAAAATAAAGGCTATAGAGCTACAAAATCTACCTTGAATTTTCAAAATTCAAAACTTAACTAAACAGACAAATTACATTTTATGCCACATCAATGGGAAAACGTACTCTTAATTTATTTTTACTGACTGAGACCCTTCTCAAGTTGCTGTATTTTCTGATAACTGGCCCGGTGCATTATAATCTTTTTATATCAATATTGTGTAAGTTTGCCAGATGACAAATGCTGTTTGCAACTGAGCAGAGAATTATATCTACAGTATCATTAGTGTTTTAATGCTCCAAATGACTTTGGAGCTTAGGGGTTTGGGCTTCTCATTTACTGCTCTAAACATGACACGGGCAGTCACTTTCAATTTTTTGTCAAAATTTCATACTTGGGAATTCCGACACTTCTAGCTCAAGACTGCAAGTTTTTCACTCTTGTTCTGCACCCGCCTATTTCTGCAAGGTCCTGTTCACACAGAACTTTTTGCATGAAAGGACAGGAGGAATCAAGATAAGAGAAAATGCCAGCAGAATATTATCTCCTTACACATAGACTTGTACTTTCTGATTGCCAATAAGAAGCCCTATTCTACCTTGCTTTTGTCTCCTGTTATGCCTGCCATTCCAGTGCAATAAGAACGGAGAAGCATAGCTTTGCTTGATGCTGTTTCATAATTACAAAGTCTTTAAAGTCACTCCTTTCAGATAAATACAGGTAGTCAATGACTAGCATTCAGTGAAATTGATGAATACTACATTGAATGCAAAATGTATATAAAGCAACAAAGAGAAAAATGTGATGTTTCACACTGAAGCCTTCACATGTCTTCAGGGTTTTTGTGTGACTTTCTGTCTTCATCGCTGAATATACATAACTTTTCAAAGATCTTTTCAAAGAGTTGTCAAAGAGGTAATTCACATTTTTATAAAAGGAGAGAACAAAATGTTTAATTCTAGTGTTAAATGTATCCACCCCTGCCTCTAGCACTCACCCTTTTCCTTAAATACATGATTTTTTTTTGAGCATGTATGTTTTGATTTGAACTGCCATGTTTTGCTTAGTTTGAGGCAAAACGGATTACTGAGGTAGCTAGCCACATATGAAAACAGAGGGGAAAAAGCCCATACCATCCTACACCTGTTAAGGTTTTGTCTCACTGGATTTGACAGGAAAGCTCTCTGTAGTTACTATTATTTTTTTCTTGGATAAGACCAGAACTTTAATTGCACCCATAACTTCTCTTATCAACACATCTGCATCCAACTGTGCTAACACTTTGCTCACCTTCAACTTTTTTTGTTTGTTTTGGGAACATTTCTTTGTGGTTCTAAACAACATAAATTTGGTTTCCTCATCAAGAAGCTCATTTAGCTGCAGCTTGATTGCAAGTAATTTGCCCTAACTGTCTCCGTCTTTTAATTGTTTGTGCCTTTTTCTAATCTATAAACTGTAACTTCAGGCAGGCCATTTTTGTCTTACCATTTCCTCTTTGGAAAGGCATATCTAATAACCCACCTCATATCCCGTGGCTTTAGGCATCTGAAATCATATGAACAGACGGGATAGACCATCGATTCAACTTCAAGTTCACTTGAAAAAAATACCTCTATAAAATCTCATTTTTAAGAAATAGGAAAATAAAACTTCATCCATGAAATTTAGTTTGGTGGAAAATAAGTACGTATCACTATTGGTACAGAACTGACTCCCTATTCGGTTTCCAGAGTTTCCATATGACCTCCGAGAGACATGAAATTCTAAGTGCCAATTTGAGTACCTCTACTATCCTTGAGTTAATCAGAGTCCAATGAATTTTATTCCCACAGTTCTGAATTGGCACCATTTACCCTACTGGAGACAGAATACATGATCTCATTAGTCTCTGGACTTAGTCAAGCCTATGCATCACGCAGCTTTTTTTTTTTTAAAGTAATCTCATTACAAGTTCTACCAAATATGGTATCCATATCAAATCTCTTTAATTCCTCCCACCTAATCCCCTTTACCCCCAAAGTATAACATAAATATATTAGTCAGATTAGTAGCACATTCAGCAGTAATCCATTCCAAAACAAGAGAACTATATGTATTTTTCCTGATCCCCAAACTTTTGTTTGTGCTAATTATTCTAAAGCTGGCTGACAGTGTGAATAATACTCTTCCCCCCTCCAGTCTGAATAGCAATTAAGGAATTTGCATTTGCTGCTTCTTTTTCCTACAAAATAAGATATTTTCTCTGCATCTTTTGTTCTGAGCAAGTGCCTGCTCTCACTCCCGCTGAAGTTCATGGCCAAGCTCCCAAATGAATGTTTTCAGCTGTGTCTTACTTTATAGCACTTGCATAAAGCACAAAACACGCACAGGAGTAGAGCAGCCTTGGGATGGGAAAAGAATGCCAAGCACAGTAGGGTTTCTTTCTCTTTAAGTTCCTTAGACAGGTATTTTCTCACATGATCTCAAGACCACAGTTAGCTATTGCACTTGCCTAGTGAGGACCAGGGATTCCACGCAGAGGAGTGCTCTTAGCAAAAAGAAAAAAAACATTTTCTGACTGTGATGATAAAAGTTTAGAAAGCTTTATCACTGCCTTGAGAAATTTTTCTTTCCATTGTTTAAACCACTGAAAATATGGAGACTACATTATGAAATGAAGAGCACATTCATGCAGCCAACCTTCAAACAAATACCAACAAAAAGCTTTTAACCAATCTCTTGCAGCTTTCTGCAAGAGAATCAGCAGATGCATGCACATATACTCAGAGAAATGTGCACTAGACCCATGTGTGTATGTATTGTCCATTCAGAGCTTTCTTGTCTATTAACATGTTTTCTTGATGGATAAATAAAAGGAAGCAATGTGACTAGACAGCCTGCACAGTTTATTGACATTGCCAATACTCTGCTATTTTGAGAAGAAGACATATTGGCTGCAAAGTTCTATTTTATAAGCTAAGTGGCTGATGGCTTCTTGCATGACCCTTCAAATTACTGAAGTGTTCCTGAAGCTCTTCCAGTTTTCTTCAAAACCTTTTCAAATCATACTGGAAGCCTCATGAGTTGATTATACTGCAGTATCTCACATGTAAACTATGGGAAGCCTTCCATCTGGCAAAGCCAAACTGGCATGAAAGAATGCCAAGACCCCTCAAAACCAACCTAATCAAGTACTTTATTGTACTATTAAAAAGAAGGTAAAAAAATACTTTTAATTCTGAGAAAGAGGTTAATTTTGTGTGAAAGCTCTTACTTATCCCCCAACACACATGCACACACACCTGAAACAAGGAACAAATTTCCAGTTGTCTGATTCCAGTTAGGAAAAGAAATTCCAGCTAGCTTATGGACACAAAGTGCTTCTGCCTAAAAGACTCAGAATGCCAAATCCCATTTTCAAATGTGATAAAAGTTCTTGGGAACCTAAAGGACTCAGGAGTTAACAGGACTGAACTGCTAAAACACTTATAAATAAGTACCATTAGCATAAAATTTCTGAAAGTCCCTAGGGGACAAAAGCAGTGCAAGTCCCATCTGGAGATGTTATGACAGTCTCCCAGATCTCATTTGCAGGGGCGCCCATGTTCTTCAATCAAGTGAAAATTCTGTATCACTCACAAAAAGTCCTTTGGGCTCCTTTACTCCCTGTTCCCATCACAGCTAGTGAGAGACTGGACTGACTGAGAAAGCAGAATAAGGTATTTAGGACATTAAAAATATTAATTCTACAAGTAAAGTATCTAGTCTTTGGATTAATGAAGCAGATATGGTTAATAAAAGGAAAGACACCAACAAAATGCCACTAGCATTCTGAGTGAGAATAATATAATACACCATGACCATATGGACCCAAGAGAGTAATTACATATGAGTAACCCATCTGATCTTTCATGTTGCCAGGCTTTTATCTCAGATAGTCATTTTTCTCTGTTATTTCCAGCTTTTTGTTCTAATGAAGAACATCCTCCCCTTTCACCATCCTTATTATGTCTAAGTAATCATTATACACAGATACAGAAGAGGGTGAATTCCTCAAAGCAGATGCATGCCGAGAAACAGTAAAACTTCCTTTCTGCAACACCAGAACAAGATACATAGGCTCATTTGTTACCAGGAGATAATTCAAATTTGTCTGGTTTTAGTTGACACTCCCACAAATTTTAACAAGATTCACATAGTGGAGAGAGTGAAGTACTGCATTTAAAAAATAAAACAAACAAGCTTTTCTTTTAGAATGAAATCTTTCATTACAAAAATACAGAGAGACTTGCATTTGATCATTACATCAATAGACTTACTGGGTAGTCCAAGTGAAGGGGAAGTGCACTGGACAAAACACGAACCCGGCTTTTGGAAATATAGAGTATATCCCATAGTGAGGTAATAATATCTCAGGGCTTTCCACAGGCATGAATTCCTCTCCTGTCTTTATATCTGCACTGAAACCCAAAGAAACAGCTTTCAGTGTGAAATGAATACTTAGTCCCTAAACAGATTTTTACGCAAGAGGCAGAAGCAAGAAGAATAGAATAGCAGAGCTGTGATCTGAAAGACATAATTGGGACTGGAGGGTAAGAAGGTAGATTGTGTTTTCCAGGAGAAAATGACAGAATTCTACTTTTCCTAGCTTTGTGGAACTTCATAAAAATGCCTATACAGAAATGCTTGCTAATGTCAGCTTCAGGCATTCCTACATCGTTCACTTTGTTTTAAAAAGAGGTGAAGGAGAAAGGGCCAGGTCAAAGTAGGGTGACATTTAAACAAGTGAACAGATGCACTCGTTCGTATCAAGTGGGGACAAAACTGGAATAATTCCAGCTAGATCCGAGTCAGACAGTATTTCTCTGCTATGAAAAGGAGATTAAAACCAGGCGTCACTACAGCCAGTAATAGCTTCCTTGTAGTTCATCTTTTAATATTCAGGGGACATATTCAGACCCAGTGTACCCCTTTCTAATGGGTGCTGCAGAAACATGAAGGATTCATACCACATGCAATATCAAACCACAGCCTCCTGGGAGACTTTACAACCTGTAAGAAACTCAAGCTGTGTATGATAAAGAATCTGACACAGCTCAGAGTAGCATTTGGTTCTGTTGGTTACTGGCTGCAGATGTAGAACATAAGAGCTTGCAGCAGTGTCTTTTATGCCCATTTATAAACTGATTACACCATGCTGGCACCAAAATGCTTAAGACAATTTGCTCGATTCCTGTAAGGCAATGATTTTATTCACTTGCTTATGTCTGATGTTGAGTGCTTTCTTAACCCACATGCAGAAATCATTTGGACATAGCAAATCTGACTGAAAGAAAATTTTCCTAAAATACTAGCTCGGGAGTTCCAGCCATGCTGACAGGTATCTGACAAGCTCCTCTCTGTGGCTCTGAGAAGAGCTATTTGCTTAGAGCAAAGGCAAAGACGGGCAAAATTTCACTCTGCAGCCCAATGCATAATTTGTCATGAATTTGCATGAGATGAAAGTTTGCTATGCTTTTAGGAAAAGAAAAATGTCAACCGTTTGACTAAAAAATGAGCTGTTTGCAGCAAACATTCATTGTTTTTCTTTTCTGTAAACAGAAAAATTCCTGTGCTCTGTACAGAAGAAAAGACAATAAGAAAAGGCATTTTTGCTTTCTCCAAAGGTATGAGTTCCCCACTAAATACAGTTTTCACACGTAGCTGTAAGTTTTTGAAATCTCAGAACCAATTTTTTTTCTCAGTTGGTAGCTTGTAGTCACATTAACCCCATTAAAATCTCTTGTTCTGCTCCAGATTGACACTGGAGTACCTCTGACAGACAAAGACTAGTGCCTGCACCTGAGGATTAGTTCCGTTTACCCTGTGCAGCAACAAAAGCTCTTGTTTTCTTGGAAAGGTTTGAGACAGTCTTCTGATGTGCTATGAAGTTATTAATGTTGCTTGATATTTGCTTTGACAGCTGCTCTGTACCCTCTTTAATCATCTTCATCATGGTTCACAGCTCTTTTTTCCCTTCATTTCACTTTTGCTTATGCTTCTTAGGGAGAACAATGCAACACACAAGTTGATAAATCTTTCAGCCCTTTGCGTATTTCCCCCCTTTATCTTCACTTCCAAAGTTTCACTATTTGGAATTTTTTTCCTACTGTTCAATAAGAGAACAGAGAAATGTTCCAGATGCAAATACAACTGGAGTATAGTATTTTTAAAATATTCTGACTCTCATGGGAGAAAATTAACTTGCAACCCACATCCATTCAACAGGTAATTTAGTTATGCATTAAAAGGGCTCCTTCAACACTTGAGAAAACTTTTAAAAATCATATTATGAACATTAGCTGCCTGCCTTTATTGTATTTGGCTGCCTTTCCTTTGAAGTTATTGATAATACTTAGAGGAGCAACTTCTGTAACACAAGAGCTTTCTCCTCTCATGACACGTTTTGGAATGATGTCATATTTTGTCACCTGCCTTCCATTTCTCAGGACAAACCATTCACCGTGAAGCTGTAGCTGTGTCTGTCTTGTCTGCTGTCAGTCAGGCTCCCGTTTCTGCCTGACAAGGGGCAATGCAGGAGTACAGATCCTCTAAGCAATGTCACTGCCATCTACAGCTCCCCCAACAGTTTTGTTCCCTCAGGTGCTGCCAGAGCAGGGGTACAACCTGTTTTGGACCCCCATGCTCCAGGCTTAAGATTTTAGGTCCAATTAGTTCCCCAAGAGGGACTGGAAAAGATTTTAGGCTATGGGCTACCTCCCTCCAATACCATCTAGGGGTCAGCAGTCAGCAATGCCAGAGGACTGCAATCCTGCAACTGAAAAAGGAGTGTTCTTCAACCAACTGGAGTGATTGCAAAGCTTCCCATAGGGCCAGGACAACATCCACCTTTTCAGTCTGCCTGGAATTGGCAGCATTAGAGAAAGCCAAGAAAATCCGATACCCAAAGCTTTCTTCCAGGCCTTATAACCTATTTCTTACGTCATAGGACAGTGTCCGCATTCCATGATACTTGACTATTGAGTCAAGTATCTACATTTACATGTCCTTCCACAAATGTACAGGCAGGGATTTGCAAAACCTCACAATACTCTACCTGGTTGGTACTACTGAGAAGGCTGATGAATAGTCAAGCTTTGACCTCCTTCACAACAGTGCAGTTTGGAGATCGAGGAAGCCTGCACCAATTGAGAGGATTCACACACACAAAAAAAAATTCCCTAAAAACAAAACAAAAAATTCCCTAAAAACAAAACAAAAAAATTGAAAAAAGGAAAGAAATTCTCCAATCATCTATCAGGCATGTGAAAAATACTGTTGTGCTTCAAGTTTTACAAACAGGAGCCCTGACTTCAAATTCTTGGGATCAAACTTCTGTTTCTCTCAATCACATTAAATGCATTCTTTTCATGTCAGTAGATTTCATACATCACAGAAAAGAAATGGCTCTTGATATCTGTCGGTTTCAAAGTCAGATGATTATGATCAAAGTTTAGCATCTCAGCGCCTTGCAGGGAAAATCCATTTAGAAATATGACAGGGGAAGCAAGAGCAGAGCTACTCCACTTTGATTTCCAGCCAGGGTGTATCTAGGAACTGAACATACACAGGTATGAGCTTTTTCTTGTTCTTCATGCACTGTAGCATTCATGAGAGAGTCTCAGGGTGGCTGCTTTCCCCACACACATACCCTTTATGTCTCAGCTCACAGAAAAAACAACATTTAGCAGGGTGGAAATGCAGAGCTTTCATAAGGTGACTTTCTCCCTTTCAGTGAAACCTTTTTGTCCAGCAACACCCTGCCACGCATGACAACAGTCTCCAGCTCAGCTGCTGCAACATCAATACCCACACGAGACACTCCAGTCTCCCAAACACTGCTCTCTATCACAGCATCTGACTCTTCCTAATTAATTTCCTTTGTTGTACAGAGAGCATCCAGGAGCTAATTGTTCTGATGAGAGAGATAAAACATCAAAGAATGTTTTAAAATGTGTTTAAAAACATGGCACGTTGACAGTACTGCAGTCTGAAGCCCACCAGAATTCAACCAGCATGTGCCAAGGAAAGCTGGTCCTTGGGGCCTCGTCAGGGTGTTGGAGCACTGCCTCGACAGCCCGCCTTTGCAGGGGAGTAAGAGCTTGGTGTACAGTTCAGTCTACATATTTTTGCTTCCTGAGCTGAGGCTGTTGACAAGGATGCACGCTCTCTCATTTGTAGGGGAAGGTGTTGTATTTAAAGTGATGGAAGATGAACCCTGGCTCTTTTACCTTCCCCCCCTAAATATCCTCTCTCCCCCACACACTCATTGTCACTAGTTCCAAGTAAGTCCTAAGTCGTCATAAGACAGTAATGAGTTTTCGCAATTGGCAAGCTACATGGATTTTAACTACTCGCCCAATAATTAAAATGGCCCATATGTAGTTATCATAGAATCATAGAATGGTTTAGGTTGGAAGGGACCTTAAAGATCATCTAGTTCCAAGCCCCCTGCCATGGCCAGGGACATCTCCCACTAGACCAGATTACTCCAAGCCTCATCCAACCTGGCCTTGAACACTTCCAGGGATGGGGCATGCACAGCTTCTCTGGGCAACCTGTTACAGTGTCTCACCACCCTCGCAGTAAAGAATTTCCTCCTAATATCTAATCTAAATCTACCCTTTTCCAGTTTGAAGACATTACCCCCTCTTCTATCGCTACACTCGCCAATAAAGGGTCCCTCCCCATCTTTCCCCTTTAGGTACTGGAAGGCCCCCTTTGGGTACTGGAAGGTACTGCTATGAGGTCTCCGTGGAGCCTTCTCTTCTCCAGGCTGAACAACCCCAACTCTCTCAGCCTCTCCTCATAGGAGAGGTGCTCCAGCCCTCTGATTATCTCCATGGGCCTCCTCTGGACTCGCTCCAACAGGTCTATGTACTTCTTATGTTGGGGGCCCCAGAGCTGAACACAGTACTCCAGGTGGAATCTCACGAGAGCAGAGTAGAAGGGCAGAATCACCTTCCTCGACCTGCTGGCCATGCTTCTTTTGATGCATCCCAGGATACAGTTGACTTTCTGGGATGTGAGCACACATTACTGGCTCATGTTGAGCTTCTCATCCAGCAACACCCCCAGGTCCTTCTCCTCAGGGCTGCTCTCAATCCATTCTCTGCCCAGCCTGCATTTGTGCTTGGAATTGCCCCGGCCCATGTGCAGGACCTTGCACTTGGCCTTGTTTGACTTCATGAGATTCTCATGGGCCCACCTCTCCAGCCTGTCCAGGTCCCTCTGGATTGCATGCCTTCCCTCCAATGTGTTGACTACACCACACAGCTTGGTGTCATTGGCAAACTTGCTGAGGGTACACTCAATTCCACTGTTGCCGACAAAGATGTTGAATAGCACCGGTCCCAGTACCAACCCCTGAGGAACACCACTTTTCACTGGTCTCCATTTGGTGACCGAGCTATGGACTGCAACTCTTTGAGTGTGGCCATCCAGCCAATTCTGTATCCACCGTGTGGTCCATCCATCAATTCCATGCCTCTCCAATTTAGAGACATGGATTTTGTTTGTGCATTCAGAATTTATCTGTGTCTCACTAAAAGCACAGCAGATAGCTTTGATTTCTGATCAGACCTGTCCACTTCTCACAAAACAACCCAGTACCTCAGCTAGAAACAGGATGCACTCAAGCCCACACCACCTGATGTTTAAGTTTTCTTTCTACTCTAACAGAACAAAAAAGTAATGCAAAAATATGTCAGCCCAATTCTAGCCACTGTAACAAAATTTTTCCCTTAAAAAGATTTTTCACATGATGAACAACAAGAAATATGAAAAAAGGAAAAGTCAAGGAGAGTGAGAGATTAAGACCCTGATACTGTACATAGGCACATGCTCACCTGGCTTCATGGGACTTAGATAGATGCACAAGTGCTGTCACGAACAGAACTGCCTCTTTGAAATGAGGCCTTGGAAAAGAGGAAAGTGAAGAGAGAACAAAGAAAACATGGGAGTCTTTTAAACTATCTGAAAAGGAATCAGACGCAAAGAAGAAAAATGGCTGAAAGAAATAAAGGAAACAGGGAACAAATAAACTGTGCTCAAGATGTTACAAAAGAAAAAAGCAAGGTCACGGTAGCATGGGGAGAGATGCAAGGACAACATCGAGCTATATGGGGGAGCTGCTGGAAACCACAACACAGATGAGACAGAGCAGCCTGGCAGAAAACAGGAGCCCTCACACTCTGCAAAACAGCATGTTCCAGCCCCGTCTTTGCGCTCCCAGCTCTGAGGGACTAGTCTCAATTCCCAACAGCTTTGCAGGAAGAAGGGACTGAAAATTTTTGTGCAAAATGCGTTTGGGCCCCGCAGAATTTTCAGCAAGTATCAAGACAAAATTCTCTCCTGTCCCTGGACTGTCAGCATTTTTTTTTGGATGGAGGTCGGTGGTACTGTTTTCATAACAAAGCTTGTTGATACAGGTACAAAGGAGGCTCTTGGAGGTCAACCACCACCCTTGGAAATGGAGCGACTAGTTTAACAGACTCACGATGTTGGTTTTAGTGTTTGACCTTAAACAATACATGAAGCTTGCAGGATAAAAGAAAAATAGAGTTATAAACATGAACTGAAACAAGTTTTTTGGAGTTCTATTTAAAACGCAAACATGAAAAAGAAACATAATCACATATGAACAGAAAAAAAACAAAACCAAAAAAGCTGTTATTAGAACTACAAAGGGGAAAGTATTCAGAGCAGATATATGGCCTGTCACTTGGTATTTTTTATGATTCAGGCCAAGTAACTGAAAGGACCAGCCAGTCCAATCTGACTGAAAGGCTATTTTCCCGTGTTAGACCTCAGACTTTGTTTTAGGTTATTTTCAGTGCTGTTGATGGAATGAGATGAAGAGATTAAGTTTCACTTACACTGCGCTAAAGATATGTGGACAGAATTTATCTCCAGATCTGAGCTCAGGCCCAGGTCTTGAGATACAGTGGTACCGGGCACAGTGACTTTGGTGGCCGCCACCGCAAGTGCTGGCAGCATGCTCAGCACCTCTCAGCATTTGGCCTTATGCACGGAGGTTTGAAAATAACTTGGCCGGATGGTTCTCTCCCAAGGATAGATGGAGTTTCACTGAAAACATTATCACACGCTGTGTGACATTACATTCATAACATGTTCTGTTATCCTGGGGTTTTAGACTTCTTTATAGTGAGACAAACACCACATCCCTGAAACATAAATACCTAAGAGACACAGAGAAAACCAATATGAGAGAGAACAGATATTTGTGAGCAGTGTTTGAAAACAAGATTTTTGGACCTGTGATCTGATTATATTTTTTTGTCTTTAAAATGAGGACAAAATGTCAGCATTTGCCTCATTTTTTTCCCTTCAACTGCAATTTTGAAAACTTTTCAATCCAATGTTGACTCAGTAAAGTCATTTTTAATATACATTTTCAAAGCACATTTTAAAAAATGAAAAGTCATTGCAAAGTAAAACTTCAAGTTTCTGATTTCTAAAAACACCTTAAAAACTTATTAGAAATAACGACATTTCAGCATAATTGACATGGCACTAAATTTCGAGTAGTCAAAATGGAAAGCTGTTCTGGACGAAAATTTTGCAGTTGGCTCTAATACTCACTGCAAATTTCACACAACAAGAAACACACTGATCTTCTGACCACACGACCTAGTTAGCCTTGTAACAACACAGGGCATTCATCAGGATTTCCTCTCCAGAAGGAAAGTGTATCCTGCTAAAAGTTGAGCTCAAGGTTATCATCTCCACCTCACTGTGAGGTGAGGGTGGTTGCCCAAGCACATGGAGAAAGTCAGAGCTGAAGGTGGGTTAGACCTCTGTTGCTGGTGATTGCTAATCATGCATTCAAACCATGGTTTTCCTTTATGGGGAGCAGTGGAGATAAGAAAGAGCCGGCGGTTCATACAGTTTTGAAGGAACCTGAAAGTCTCATTAAAATGACAGCAGTTCCTTGGGGGAATATTGCTTGACACTGGCAGGAGACTTTTGCAGCTGGGAATTCAGGGACGTTAGGTAGAGGAATTGGCCTTAGGACCATGGGGCTAAGAAGAGAGGCCAGAAGGGTGGGTAGGACTAATTGCTGACCTGGTTTTAGTTGTTTTCTTACTGTTGACATAAATTTACTTACATATCACCATCCTATTTGTTAAAAGGCTGTAAGTACGGTTTGGTTCTTCCCCTCGATCCCCTTTTCAAACCTGGAGATGTATTTCACCTCCATGGCCTCCCAGCTCTACTCTGTAGCCTTCTGTTTATATGACAATGCGAAATACTGCTTTTTTCACAAGCTAGAAGTCCGATTTCTTTTCCATTCATCCATTATAGAATGAGAATAAGAAAATGAATACTCTTATAACCATTATATATGTCAAGAGACTGAATCTACCTTTTTATTCCAAGAGTTAGAGATTTTGAGAACAGCAGTAGAAACAGTAGTGGCGTTTGGCACAATGTACCACACAGATGCAGTATCCAGAGATTGAAAAGTAAAGGGAATTTCTATCTATTTATCCACCCATCTCGTTACTGTGTGGCTTTTACTTCCAATGTGGGAAAATAAAATCTTCTTTTACATGCTGTTTTTTCTATGCATACTCTACTTAAACGCTGTTGATTTATGAAGCCTATATCAGTGGCATAAAATATAACTATGTCACAGAATTTGGAGAGGTATGTTCAGACAAATATGCTGGAATACCTGAATCTGTGAATTAAGATGCATAGTATAAAAATAATAAATATATTGTTACCATAAATTAAAGCTGTAAAGATTTTTTTTCTTACTTGTTGGCAAAGGGAGCGATCTCTCCAGTGTCAGGATTGAACTGCAGGGCACTAATAAAACATGACACAAATAACAAATAAATTTCCTCTGTATTGAATAGTTTGAGATTTATTGAGGTCTCTTATACCAAGATCTATTGGGAGTTGTATAATCTAACATATAAAATTTATAGCTAGGAGATAAAATGTGGGTAAAATAACCATTACCTTACAATATTATTTCAACTCTTGCATCTAATTTGAATATTGTTTAATACAAAACATGCAACTTTGGTGGAGAAAGGCATTTACACTGAGTGAAAGTCATGACAGTACTTTGAAACTGAATTACGAAGAGAGAGTATGTTAAGTTTTCCTGACATTTTACAAGTACATAGATTTACATATAAACCAGTGATCAGCTCTCTTCAAGCTACAGAGGTTTTCAGTCATTTGTGCACATGTATTTTTTTCCAGTTCTCAACAGATTTCTACTCCTTTTAGCAAACACTTTAGGTATCCTATCTTGGCTAATTTAAACTGTACAGAGCAGATCCTCAGCTGGAGACGCAGTACAGAGGTGCACTGATTTATGCCCTCATAAAATCTGGCCAAGTTCAGCTCTGAAAATAAATTCCAAGTAACCTGACTGCATGGATACCAACGTAAGTAAGTACAGACTGTAGCTCTGATTCTGTTTTCATTCACGGCAGTGTCAGTTCAGAGATAAAGCAATGACTTCCATGTCGGCTTGAATGTAAGCCAGAGGGAGAAAAAACAATTGGTTCTTTGGACCTAATTTTACCTCTGCTTGATTCTATGCTGATGAAACTGCACTGACATAAAAGTGTTATCACTCCTTATTTATATAAGTATACATAGAAACAGAAATGTCTTCACATTTTATTCTACTTCTGTTCCATTTTGCAGAACTGGCCAGGGCAGATATCACATTTTTTCAAAATTTAATTATCCTCTTGTTCAATAAGCAAAACTTATTTTTTCAAGAAATTTCCCATATGGAATATTTGGGTACAGAAGATTGCTACAAGCAAACCCGAGCCTTTTACTGGGAAGTTATTCAGGAAAGCCTGAGATGGAAAAGATCCTTCTTTCCTGCAAATTTGAAGTGGGTCTCCCTATTATCTGATTTTCAACTACTCTCATTTAAAGAGGTCCTGAAAAACATTTGTCACCCACTGAGGAGACCAATCTGCTTTCCCCTTCAACATACAAAGTTTTTGGAAAGAATTCCATATTAAGGTAAGGCGCCCTGGAATTCCAAGTCTTCCCTGGAAGCCCATAGCGGTTGGATATTTGCAGTGATGGGGCAACCTCCCGCCAGGCTATTAGGCCACCATTCAACCACAGTGTTCAACACTGATTTCCAGAAGGTGAGAAGCAAACAGAGGAAATGGCCTCAAGTTGCACCAGGAGAAGTTTAGACCGGCTATTAGGAAAAATTTCTTCACAGAAAGGGTTATCAAGCATTAGAACAGGCTGTCCAGGGAAGTGGTGGAATCACCATCCCTGGAGGTACTTAAAAGACGTATAGACATGGGGCTTAGGGACATGGTTTAGAGGTGGACTTGGCAGTGCCAGGTTTATGGTTGGACTCGATTATCTTAAGGGTCTTTTCCAACCTAAATGATTCTATGATTCTATTCTGCCCAGATGGGTTAACAACATTAAATAGCTGTTTACCTAGATGTTTATTTATCAGAAAGTTGACACCTACTCTAGATTATTTAACAAAGAACTACCAGCAGCTGTCAGAGACAATGGTGTGTTTAGTGTTTACCTTGAAGCCAGATGCAATCATTGACCTTGAGGTGAAAGGCCCAGTAACCTCTTCCTAGTCTTCTGAGCTCTTCCAGTTATAGAATTTAGGTAAGAAGTATCTTGCTGAGCTTCTTTACAGAAACTGCCCCAAAGATTTAGCAGCTAATGCTCTCTCTGACTGTTTACGCCACTCTAACCCTTCTCCTCTGATGGGCTTAGGGAGCCTGCTGTTCTGAGCGCTATAAATGAGTATAAAATCTCTGTTCTGCTCTTATATTCAGGCACTTTTTAAAATTTGTGAGTTTGTGTGTTGCTCAGCAGAGACATGATCCAAAACTTCTTGAAACAATAGACTGAGGTAGTCCTGTTTTTCCCCCCCAAAAGCAGGTGTGGACTGCAGGCTGTTCTAGCCCAGCTCTGCACAAAAAAACATCCCCAAAGTCATGTACTCTGGTGAGGTCAGAGGTACATAGACCATCTGGCCCAAAGGCTGCCCTTTAGGGCTGTGGTAATGATCATCTTTCTGCCAAAGATAGCCACTTATCTTACAACATTTTGGTGCCTGCTTTTATGTGTTTGATATTTGACTGACCCATTTGCAGAACACTGGAAGGACAATTTGACAAATAACCTACCCCAAAACCAACCCTCCACTTTTGGATGAAATGGTTTGTCCACAACATTCCCTGTGGGAGGGCCTAAATAGTGTCAGTCCCATGTCAGGAACAAGCTTTTGTACCTCAAGGGAAATAATTTGGGCTAGGACACAGGACAGACTGTAATGGTTAATGAAAGTTAATGGTTTGGGCAACTGGGGTGCCTCCTGTCATTCTGATATAGCATTTTGCTGTCTCTATTTTGTTTTATCTTTTAATTTATCTGTGTGTAAAGTGGGTTCGGTACTTATACTTACCTGTCCATAAGGAGTGGTGTTTAGACTTAATGAATAGTGACTTATTGAACTCCCTGGATGAAAGAAACTATGTGAGTGCAAATTATCCTCTCGTCTATCCTCTCTCAAGTCTAACCTTCTTTGATGTGATTGTCATCTATGTCACTTGCTGTGTGCATTATAGGAGGGGTTCTCACAGCAATGAATATAAGTAAAGCTCTGAGTAACACAAAGTAACTCATGAATGTGTAAGTTCAAACACAGGATGGAAATTATTATTTTAGGCATAGTTCCAGGATTTGGTTAAAGTATCTTTAGTTTTTAAATTACTTGCTCTCCATTTTCAGATACAAGCTAGCTTTCGTACCCTCCTTGACTCATTAGAAACCAGACACTCAGGCTGGTATAAATCATGAATACTTTACTGATACAAACAGAGCCATCCTGATGCCCTCTGGATACCATCCAGAGTGGCCTGGACAGTCTGGAGAGGTGGGCCCATAAGAATCTCATGAAGTTCAACAAGGCCAAGTGCAAGGTCCTGCACATGGACCAGGGCAATCGCATGCACAAATACAGGCTGGGCGGAGAAGGAGTTGTGGGGGCTGGTGGATGAGCAGCTCAACGTGAGCTGGCAATGTGCGCTCACAGCCCAAAAGGCCAAACCACATCCTGGGCTGCATCAAAAGAAGCGTGGCCAGCAGGTCGAGGGAGGTGATTCTGTCCCTCTACTGTGCTCTCGTGAGACCCCACCTGGAGTATTGTGTCTGGCTCTGAGGCTCCCGACATAAGGACACAGACCTGTTAGAGCAAGTCCAGGGGAGGCCCATGGAGATGATCAGAGGGCTGGACCACCTCTCCTATTCAGACAGGCTGAGAGAGTTGGGATTGTTCAGCCTGGAGAAGAGAAGGCTCCAGGAAGACCTTATAGCAGCCTTCCAGTACCTGAGGCGGGCCTACAGAAGTAACAGGCTGTCCAGGGAAGCTGTAGATGCCCCATCCCTGGAAGTGTTCAAGGCCAGGTTGGACGAGGCCTGGAGTAACCTGGTCTAGTGGGAGGTGTCCCTGCCCATGGCAGGGGGGTTGGAACTCGATGATCTTTAAGGTCCCTTCCAACTTAAACCATTCTATGATTCTATGATTTGTACTTAGCCGAACATCTAGTCCAGTGAGGCATATTCGCCAAATGCAGCTAGGGGCAGTACTCCTTTGAGATGATCAGTAAAAGTAATGTGAATAAAAGCAGCCAAATATGAAAGCTGAAATTCTTAAATTTTATAGTCTTACTTATAAGGTAACTATATAGCTTAAGTAAACTCTAGATTTGTACCACCATCACTTTTGTCCTTTGCACTAAGAATGCTTTAAGGAACAATTAGCAATTCCTTACAAATATGTTAATATAAATATTGATATATCTATTGTTCTGATGTAAGCCTGAGAAGGGCTGAGATTTAATGTAGACTTTGAGAAACAATTCCTATTGGTTTACCTCTGCAAGTGACCCAATTAGAGTCAGTCATGGAAGCAGGTGAGCAGGTTTGTTCACGCATGGCACCATTCCCTTGGTGCACTCTGTCTGTTCAGGTAGCACTGGAACACCACATTGCTGTGAGTTCCTCTCTGCAGAAATAATATTGATTTCTGTTGAAGGCTTTCTCCTAGGAGAAAACAAAAGAAAAGCTTCCATTTTTCTAGTTCTACAATGAAAAGTTAATGGGGAACAGAGTTTACAGCAGCAGAAAAGGAAGGGAAAAAGAGGAAGGAAAGGAGGAGGGAGCTAAAAATGGGGAAAATTTAAAGGATGCAGGGGGAAAAGAATGGATGTTAGGAGGTAGTTTCTCAGTTCCATCTCTCCTGAAAAGTTCACTGACTTGGAAGAACTGAGGTCCCAGCAAACTACTACCACAGAGCTACCACAGGCAACGTGCAGGATTTTTTTTCTTGTTAAACATCTCCAAAACCTTGATTCAATCTCCCCAAACTCCTCCACAGTATTCCTACAGACAATATGTTACATGCACCTTCCTACAAGGTCAGTACTACATGTGTGAATGCAGGAAGAAAGAGGAGGAGAACAGCAGCTGGAACTAGAAGACCAAACCCGATTCAGTGACTGAGCTGGGTGTTCCTTCTCAACCCCAGTTCCCAAGCAGTAGCTGATTCACTACAACGATTCTACCCAATGCTCTGTCTCTTCGTAATTATTTTCCAAAAAGGTTCTCCAAGAACCTTCCCTTGATGGAAATCATGAGCCCGCAAAGATTCAGGCATTTGCCCTATTTGCTGCTCTTGCTTTTCACCAACCCTCTTTTCACCTTCATTTTAAACAAGAAGGACTTGCACTTCATCCCTGTAAACTCAATAGCAAAACTGTAACTGCTGTCAATGGAACAAACACTTTCAATCATAACAGAATACTGATGATACTTACTATTTTATTAAACTGCTGTATTTTTCCACCCCATGAAGCATCCCCTCCGCCTTTTTTTTTTTTTTTGCACCGAATGACTGATTTAACTTGTTTAACCTGTAATTAAACACAGTCTTAAAGACGTAAGTTCTTTCCGTTGATGGTATTCCTACTTTTGAGACTGTTTTTTTTCACTGCTAAAACATTTTTATGCCGATGAAATTTTTTTTAATATCTTTACATTTAGCCTTAGCTTGCACAAGAAGCATACCAGTGTCTCCTTCTAAAATCTTCTTTTAAGGAAAATAAGACTCAGCCAATAATAAGAACAATTTTTTTTTTTTTTGCAAAGCAGTTCACAAGGGGAGAAGGGGTAATTTTCCAGCACGCTCTCAATTCTGATTACCATAAGAGGCATTTGAAGTGTTCAGCCCTTTGGTTTCAATGCGTGCTGTAATGACTGCACTTTGGTGCAGACTCTCTTTGTGTGGAAGTAATCCAGATTAAAAGTAAAGGAGTCTGAAGCCTAGACAGCACTTATTCCACCTTCACTGATACCCATTCCCTGGATGTGTAAGTGGAGGCTGGTTGGATTGGAACAGGTAACAGGCGGGAGGCCATTCTGCACAAAGGATAATTTTGGGAGTGTTTTGTTCATATACCCCTCTATTTCTGGCCATTTTTAGGGACGGGATCCAACTAGGACCTTTAGTTTAATTTGTATGTTCTTAAGAGCCATCCCACCACAAAAAAATAGCAGAGATAACAATAGCCTTGAACAGTGCCCCTTGTGCAGGGAACTGGGAGTGTCTGAAAAATCAGACCACTTGTTCAGATGCCAATAAAGACCAAAGAAGCAGTTAAAGCCTGCACGTGTAAGACCCTGTCTGTGCCACATTGCTCCATTATCTTCTGCAATGCCGTTACAGGGATGCAGTTAAAGCCACAAAGTTGGGGTTTTTTTTTATAAGAAAAGGTGACTGTACTCGACAGGCCTAATTCCCCTTTAGCTGAAATTATATCACTGGCTTCATTAGACAGTGGGATTAGGCTAGTGTTGCTCTGCATAGGCATATTTTGAATCTCTACAAGCTAGCAGTGTTTTCAGACAAACAAGTAACAGTGTTAACCATTTTGGTTAATATTAGGGCAAAGAGACACTCCTGATATGCCATTTAGGTTAAATACATTCTCCTTCTGTTCAACTTGTCTGATACTGTAATGTTAAGCCAAGAACTTATCTAAGTAAAAAGATTAAACATATCTCTGAGGAATGCACAACATCATTACAGTTGAATCATGAGGTTAAAGTGTTGCACTGAGGTTGCAAAATATCAGATAGAGAAGAGATTGAAAGGATAAATCCTTACTCATTTAGCATAGTTGCCCTATTTCACCTGCTAATGAAATTGGTATGTAGAGTGCATTGGAAAGGGGCTCTGCATGTTAGATGTTTCAGTACAAGTTACATTGCATTCTGCTATAGAAACTGATGGCTTATTCTAATCATTCTTTAGGCTTGTTTTTCACTTGGGATCAGAGGAATGTAATTCAAACATAAAGAGAGTTGCCAATAATTCATTCTTAAAGACCCCTATAAAGATATGTGGCCAATACTGTGGCCTCTTTCAGGAAAAATAATGGTCAGACATTTTGCATGAAATTATCATTTCATTAATGTACCGATCGTTCCAAATGCTTTCAGACTTAAGTATGAATTAAACAGTATCATATTCATCTTAGAGCTGTAGATACAAGCCTCATCACCTGCCATAGCATTACATTTTATTTGCCTCTGGAAACAGACTTGTGTTTATATATTTGAGCGTTAAAAGCCCAACGAAGAAAAGCATTTCATCACATGCTTAAGTAATTTAGCAGAGCAGGGTCTAGGGTGGGCGCTAACCCTCTTCACTAGCAAGCATTTCAAAAGTGAGCAGACCAATTTTAAGACAATTAAGAAGACATTGTAAGATGAGAGTACATCAAAGAGTAATTAGACTGCACTGTTACTGGATAATATTAGGGACACAGGGATATTTTCCAGCCTTTCCCAGCAAGTTTGCATGCATAAGCTAAATGTAATATTCCTTTAAGGCAATGCATTCTACAGAGGGACATACAGTCTGACATTGCCTTAACATTCAGGATGGTATTTTTTAGTCAGATGGAAACGAGAGGTTTTCACCACATTTTACATTGTGCGAGTTGTATATGACAATACTTACATCTTAAGCTGCCAGAGGCATCCAAAGGTGGGGTTTTAAACCAAGAGTCAGACCAAAGATGTATTGGAAACAGATCATCAAAACAATCTAATTTAGACATTAAGTATGTGCCTTAAGTGCTGTCCAAATGAAACCCACAACCTCATGGCTGCAGCCTTTGATTCTCTTAGAAGGGGATGAAGATTTCAGTGAAAGAGTTGATAGCTGTCTCAGAAAACTGTCTGTAGGTCCACTTAAAGACTGTATTTTCTCTGAAGGCTGAGCTTCTGATCCCATCATGCAGCTCTGCAGTTTCCAGGCACATCTGCTTTAACCAGCCTCTGAGCACAGCCAAGGGGGGCAGGAGCTTGAATTCTACACCCACTTGTGCCATGGGTTAGTCCTTGTAGTGCTAATCCTTGAAAAACAAGTAGTTCCCTAGACAGAAAAACTAATGAGTCTCATTTCCTGTAAATTTATGTCTCCTGGCTAATTGGATTTGGCTGTTGGGAAGATGAAAGAGCCACCTGAAGTTTTCCTTGCAGCTGTAGCTTCTCTATGGGCTTCTTCTTGAGTAAGTGGATTCTTGAAAGGATTCAACTCTTCCTGCTTCCTCTTCCTCATTTGTCAAAGGTACTTTTTCTGGTGCTCACACACCTATTTTCATACAGTTTTTTAGGAATGTTGTTCCTACATTCTACCCACATCAAACTTGATTGGAATTGGACAGTAGGTCAGAATATCCTAGTGTGAGTACAGATGATGCAAGAACAGAAGTCCTGCTTCTATGAAAAAATCAGCTTTTGGAGGGCACTCTAGGTCTACAGAGCAAACTCATTGTGCCATTCCAGAAAAAGGAGTCAGGAGCCCAGAAAAAATGCAGGTGAAGATCGGGCAAGTAGCATTAGCATCACAACAAGGGCTAAGAACCAGGACTCAAATTGCAGCATGCAGTAGACCTGAAGAACTGGGGCAGGGATTTCTGCCTGAAAAATTTGACAATTTGTCAACATCCATAACTAGCAGTCTTCAAAAACATTTGGGCTCAGGTGCTGTCTTATCATGCTGTTTATTCCCTAGGGAATATGTTTCATTAAATAGAAATCACCATTACTCCCTGCAAACTAGAAGGGTGGCAAGAGGCCATTGCCTTTGTCTTGTACCACTCAGGAGCCATGAGACAACTGCTGACAGGACTTTTTAGTGGGGTACGCAGAAGGAAACAGAGGGGAAGATCTTCCTTTCTCCTCTCCTTCTCTAGCTCTCCAAAACTTACTCAAGCCACCTCCTGAGCCACCTCCTCCTCTCTGCTCCACCTTCAGTGAATTACTTACTCATCTCATGTCTTAGGTTCCTCTTCTGCACAATGAAGTCAGTGTTACGCAAAAACAAACAACACCTGCAGCTATCCTGATGGGTACTAGAAAACTCCAGGGTGTGTTACTAGCTGTATTTTATAGGTAAGAAAATTAAGATTGAGAGAATTTAAGTGACTTGGTCTGACAGGAATCATGGTCCAATGACTTCATATGAGCCTTACATGACAGCACACATCAAAATACAAGGGTTTGTGTAAATGGGTTATAGAAAAGCAACAGCGACTTCTGTTGGTAGGGCTGTCACTTGCTTAACAGGTTAGTCCAATTCTGAAACAACCTCCCTACTTAAATTCCTTCAGCAGCCCCTATTTGCTGTGATCTGGAAAGTCCAACACAACTTACTTCTACCTGGCAGAATGCTTTGGGAGTGTCTTAAGCTTTGAGATTGCTGAAAATCTTCTGAGGGCTTTTATGTGTGTGGTTGGGTGAGGAAAGTGGCAGCACAGAGAGAGAAGGGAGGGGAAGAACATGTGAGATCCTTCAAAGAATGTTTGACTGGAGATTTCAGAGTACACAGACAGAAAAAAGGTTTGGAGATTTCTGGAGATTTTTTTCCCCAAGAGGTTAATCAAACAAGTACCTTCAGTCATTTTTAAGGATGAAAACTACAACCCCAAAAAATATCCATGAAAAGGAACAAATGAATAAATGCAAGCAAAAAATTCCTAAGCCAGCACAACTCCTGAAACATTCGTTTAATATGCCCCACATGTGAAATATTTATATGCATTCAACATCAGATGAAATTTCACAGTGCTTGTCTTATGTAACCACAAGGTTGCATTAACAAGTCTGAAGGTGACAAAAGCATGAATGAATGTGGTAAGCTCTTTATGCATGAAAGAAACAAGGCCAACAAACACTTAAAAAACCCTCCTTTCCTTTGTTTTGTTTTTCAGGCACCCGAGGCAGTGGACTACCTAACTGTATATTTTTTGGAGTGCCGGGTTTGCATTACTGCAAACCTTTACAGCCTTATATTAAATTCTACAAGTGAGTCAGGGATTTCCCTCTTTGCATTTTGTAGCAATAATTCAAGAGGCAGAGAAAGAATTATTTAACGGAGAAAATGAAAATATTATTTTATTAGGACTATAGCCACAAGTGAGCATGGGAAACAAAGCAATTAAAGTAGGAAATATGGAGATTTTGGTAGAAAATAAAACACATCAAGCATGATAAAAGTCACAGTAACTTAATGTGGACCCACCTCATTCCCTAATAACTTAAAAATGTGTCTGTATAAACATACACAAGCTGGAGAGATATAAGTGTATATAGACACACTGATCTAGTGAGATCTGTGCAAGTTTCTTTGTTGACTATTATTATTATTACTTTTATTATTGTTGGTTTTCTTGTTGTTTTTATTGTTATTAATATTATTGTTTTTTCAGAGAGAATCCTGCCCAACATGCTTTCCTGTTTCTGCTCTTCACAACAATACAAAACAAAGGAGAGTTTAGCCAAAGCCAAAGTGAACACAACAATTCATGGCAATCACCGTTACCAAGTGTTTGGTAAACAGGTCTAGATGAACCATGCTGCCCAGTCCTGAGGCCAGTCTCCCCTCCACTGCAGTCAGCCAGGTCACGTTATCCCATTCATGAGACTTACTGAGATCTCCCGTACATGCATTCAGTCCTGGATTTCCGGTATTCTATCTCCTACAACTGGATAGAAACCTGATTCTAAGCCTAAACCATGCTTTGCAGCCAAATTATGTCTTTAATCTCCTCGTAAGACAACTCTTCCGTCTTTCAGTGATCTAAACACTTTTCTTTTTCCCTTTTATAATGTCCCAGCTTCAGTTCATCATCTTGAATGAGACACTACATAAGAGGTATTGCTCTGTCCGTGACCTGTACCTTCAACAATGGCTCCAAGACGTTCCCTGCTTCCACCACGGACACCCTCCCAAGACATCTCTGCATCACTTCCTCGTGGTTGGAAAGCAGTAGTTCTCATCTTCATCTGTGGATTAGTTACTGCATGCAGACCTTCCCTTATTTCCAAATGCTAATACCAGGATGACAGCAGGTACATATATACAACCCAAACACCCATAACATCACTTACTACAATGTGTTATCTCAGCCCACGATACTCTGATACAGTAAAAAGCAGGGAAAATTAATCTCTACTATTCAGACTTATGATATGAAATATTCAACCCGTAATACCCATGTGTTATTAGAAGGAGTGCTATTGAGCAGCTTTGGATACCAAATTGGTCTCCAATTAGCATTTTCTCTTGTATTTTTTTCACATCAGGGACCAGCAGGAAACCAATGAATGGCAGCTAAGCAATGAGAGAAATAAAAGCACTTGAAAGCAAAAATCATCAAGTCAATAATAATGCTGTTCATATTATTAAGGGAAAACATAAGTGTTGCATAAATGAGCCTTATGGTTTTGTATGCCAGTCCATAAATATGTAGTTCTGCAGACAGAAATCAAAACTAAGTGATTCACTGCAACAGATATAATTAAAGGATACGTCTGGAAATACTTTCTCCCTCCCTCCTTGAAAATTTTTTTCTTCTCTTCCATACATAAGTCATTCTTGTCACACCAGAGAACTTTCAGTGAAGCAAATATGAATCCTTAGAGTTACAACAATGAAATATGCAAAAAAGAGAAGAATGGAAGACAACTTTGCAATGTTGATCATACTAATTCCTTCTGTAGCTAAAAGCTGGAGTGGAAATAATTCCAGGAGTAATTATTAAGTTAGAAATTGATAAGCACCCTGTAGGAGCTTGAAAAACGGAGAAGGTAGAAATCAAAGGATCCCCAAGATGTAAACTAATACGTAAGAACATTATACATTTAAATGTAAAAATGGATCAACTTCCTTTTAATGCAAAATTGGAAAATGTCATCTGAATATATCTTTAAAATGGAAATAAAACCAATGACCACCAGCAGAACGCTAACATTCACTAATGAACATTGGATGTTAAGGAGAAAAAATGGTACCTAAACTATGCAAAGACTCTAAGACATACATATATACCTTGCTCTAAAGCCCACTGAAGCTGCCTTGGGGATATTCTGTATGAATCTGGAAGGATTTTGGATTAGTCTCATTTTGTACTGAAGCAAAGGCAGACTTGCAGAAAATATCAAGACTTCAAGCATCTCTGTCTTTCCAATAAAGTTAGCTAAGAGGAGAATTCAGATGCTAAAGATGCAGGAAATTCTATCCTGCAGTAACAATTTTTCAAAAGGCACTTAAAATCTTTACCCCCTTTTCTGGTAAGAGTTCGAAAATATGTTGTATTTTCTACCCACAAGAAAACAATCAGCGTCCCCACCGGCCAAAAGCATGACTGAAGTTCTGGGGAAGTATACTCGCTCTTTCTTCTCCTGCTGCAGTTCATCAGATGGGTAATTCTCACTACTACAAGTCGGAGCCACAGGATGTCCTCTAAACGCAGGTAGGAAGGATGAAAGCTCCAGAACATGTAAGAAGGTTCGTGGCCTCTTCATGTATTTTGGGCTATTCAGTGGACTGCCACTGAGCTCCTGCTACCTAAAAAGAGCTCACCAGCTTTCAGGTTTTCTGTTGCTTTTTTTTCCATTCCTCCATTTCAAGTAAAAAGTCTCTATAGCAACTGTTTGCATCCTGATGCATCTGAAGGACGGGGACAAAAGAGACACAGTTTATTTCAAGAGACACTTTCATTTTCAGAAGTCACTTCTTAAACAGCATGTGCTCAATGTATGTATATACTTTGTATATATTAAGATTCACCAGAATTCACCCAGATTCCCACGACCTCCCACAAAATGCTATGACTAAGTGCCTTATCTGAGATTTCTGATGGGACCTGGCTCAGCAAGTGCTATGCGCCCACCCTCTGGAAAGTTGAACCCCAAAGTTTGGTCCCAAAATAATCCAAATGAATCGTCACGTTCATCCCTCAAACTACACTTTACGTAGGAGCATGCCAGAAACATGCACGAGCTTTTAGCCCAAGTTTCTCAGAGGTAAAGCATTATTTCTTTTCCTTGTGGTGGCATTGCACTAAAGTCTTTACCATTCATTGCCCACAATGAGAAACAAAGATAGTGAACAACTTTGGAAAGAATACACAGTAACAATAAATCAGGTATCTGAAGTACTTAATTCAAAAGTATTGTTTGTGCAGTTCATAATGAAAAGATATTCAGACAAAAGACTTCTCCCTTACAAAAACACTGTTCCCAAAATACTGACATTTTGCCCTCACCTTGGCAATGTTTACTTTTCAGCTGCAGCTCTGAAAATTAGCAAGTACATGCCTTTTGCCTTTTAGGCTAATTTAATTAAAAGCGGTACTAGATTTTATTATACCTCCTTAAAATACTGTTGTAAGAAACAGCCTGGGGAACCACTCCCCAGCTGCTTTAGAACAATGTATAATTCTGTTTAACTTCCCAAGCAGCGAACAATGCTGGTTTATCATAACTACTTGGAAGGTTGCCATGCCACAACCTAACACTTCTTTTCTTTATTATTGTAATTTCTTACTTCTTAAACTCAGAGGATGGATACCCAATGGACTGGGGAGAGTATTTTGTGTGATTCTGACACCTTTGAGAAAACTCTTTGAGAAAACTTCACTCTTTGCTTGTCACTCATCGAGCATGGAAAAGCTCAGGCAATACATACACACTCCAATAATTGTGCAGTGCCTTTGGATGTAAGCATCTGTGATATATAGCTATATAATGGTTACTGTGAAGGTGCTTTGAACAGAGAAAGTATGGTGTGTGCAGCTAAAACACCATGTGTTGTGGGTCTGCAAGAGTATATGCTCTCTCCAAAAACACGCATACCATTCTGTTGAGTTCAACATTTACAATCACATACTTCAGAAGTAGTTCAGCTTGCAAATAATGTGTAGAATTTATCTACAGATGTAACTTAAAATGAGCATAAACTTCAGGATGATAGGTATAGGTCAATTTTTATAATAAGGCAGATTTCTAGTGCCTGAAATGTTTATTTGCATATCAAAGGTTACAGAAAAGAAAAGGAGTTGCTCTAGCTGGAACTGGTGATAAACTACCTTGTGATCTTAATTTCATGAAAATACAGTCCATGTGTCGTAATATTCATGCGAGTTTGCTTTCATTCTGTTGAGCAGCACTGCAAGCATTTAATTCCTGATGGGAAAAAATACCTACATTCTTTGGAAGTAGGGGACTGTAGGGAACATCTCAGCAATGTCAAGACTGATTTTCACTGACAGACAGAAAAGCACTGCTAAACAGTCTGGCCAGCATCACGTTTTACCCACAAGCTAAGAAGGTTTTATTTCACCACAAACAGAAGAGAATGAGGTGACTAGGAACACATGTGAATGGGGAAATATGGTCAGCACAACTCCTTGCCTGGCTTAGGAATCTGTGGGTACTCAGACCCTCTCAGGACGGCATTTTCAAGAACACTATAGCAATGGAAATTCATGGCTAACTCCAACTAGCATTTGGATAATTTGTTCTCTAGATGACAAGGATCTTCATGTTAAGAGAAGCAATACTAAAAATGGATGAAAAGACTTCTGCTTTTGGTGGAATGGAACACTTGCAGTTTAAAAACTTACTTTCTTTTTACAGGGGACTGATTCATTCTAGTATTTGAATACCAGAAGGGTTTGGGTTTGGACTTTGGCGGGGGGGGATTTGTTTGTTTGGTTTTTCACTAGATTTATAATAATATCAATGACGACACATCAGATAACACTGCGGATTTAGAGAAACACATAAATTAATTAGGTTCCTTTTTCTTTTCTTTTTTTTTCTCTTAGATATGCATTTATCTCTGTGGGTAATCAAATCTACAGAAGAATCAGACTCAGGTACTTCCATCCATTTCAACTATTGCGGTTTAACCTCAGCCAGGAGCTAGGACCACACAGCTGCTTGTGCAGCTCTCCCCCTTTCCCCCAGAAAGGCAGGGAGGAGAGGGAGAAAAGGAGGACACGAGGGAAGAAAGAAACCTTGTGGTTTGAGATAAATACAGTTTAATACAACAATATTAAACAATATTAAAATATAATAGAACAGAGAAAGAAAATAACAATAATAATAATAATAATGACACAAGTCACTCTTACCACCTAGTGAATTGGTACCTTCCTGAACAGTGATCATGGATTCCCACCCCTTGGACAACCCCCATTTATATACCAAGCATGACATCTGTGGTATGGAATATTCCATTGGCCATTCCGTTCTTCTCTCTATACTCCTTCTCAGCTTCTATGGGAAACTGAAAAGAGTCCTTGGAAAGTATAAACATTGCTTAGCAACAATTAAAACTATATGCATTATTGACATTCCTGTCACAGCAATCACTAGAAAGAAAATTAACCATTTAATTAGCCACAAAATCCTGTGATCTCCACTAATCTTTTCTCAGTCAAAATTCCTATTAAAGCCAATAGTAATTTTGCCTAATAAAAGACAAAAAGGTCTTTCCTCAAAACTACAGTATTTTACAAAAAACGTCTCAAAACTCTGCATTTGTAATAGGGTCATCCAGAAACACTTCTGGAATGATTACACTAGTTTTCCATAATAGTATTGCCGCCAATATTTGTTCAAAGGTAGACATTAATCAGGTTAAAATTACCCTCAAGCTGACTTTAAAATTCTGGAATCAATATTTAGGTTAGTAATTAATTAAGCTAAATTACTTTAATTAATTCATTAAATGAAATGGATTTAGTTTAAACTTTAGAAGAACCAAAAGAAGAGGATCGTTGTCAGGTGGGGCTTGCCTGCTCTTCAGATTTTCCATTGTCTTTTTCTGTGTTTTTAAATTACTACGTAGTTCATCATGCCTGAATCTCTCCAGCATGCCTATATTGCTACTGGGATATATCTAATAGTTACAGAAAAGGTTCAAAGACAAGTTTTTTGGTTTTTAACCTCACTGATTCCTTACATGACCACCAGTAAATTCCTGAATTGCCTATGTATTTGTTTAAAAGGGAACAGTTACACCACCAACAATAATCCAACCTTGAAAAAGGTGCTGCAAAATTTAATTAACATTTAAACATGCTCAGTGATCCTTAGGTGACAGAGAGTCTAAGTACAGTGTGACTGTTACACCTTGGAGTGGTGCACAACCATAAAAATAAAACTCCCCACATAACACACCTGACAAATTAGTCTGAGAAAAATGGAGGCGTGTAGCTCACATGCCACTCAATTTCTATAGCGGGGCTAAAAAGGCCTTTGTATGGGTGTGTATGTATTCGAACACCAAGCTATATACTGCTGTTATTCTTACTGTTCCCACATATTTTTCTTTAACTGAGCAGGTTCCAGCAGTCAGATGGATTAATGACATGTTGCTTCATAACAACAAGTCAAGCGTTCCTCCTCATGAAGAGATAAAATAAAATAAAACACTTCACTAACAAGATTCATTAAAAAGGAAAGCAGCCTGATTCAAACTGAGATCCAGCGTAGTGCACCTGCTGCACAGCCTGCCTGCTAGCTCCAGCTGTGGGTGGTGAGGAGGGGTAAAAAGCTGGATGCAATCCAGCGGTGCTTGCCCGCAAACAATGTGTTATCCTTTGGAGAAAGTGCTAGGACGCAGAACAATTTCCCACAAAAGACCTCATGCAATTTTCCATGTTAACTTTTGTTTTCTGAATTGCAAAAAAGGTCTTGCTGTTAAGAAAATGCAAAATTAATTAATGCATTTTTCAGGCCTTCCCATGCTGCTATTTCTCACCTCCTATCTTATCCCCCAACGCAAACTACTAGAAACAGTAAAAGTAAAAACCGCAGAAACACCAAGTGAAAGATCTGAGCCTGCTCAGTGATAGGAATCCTCAGGTCAAATTGGTGAACTCTGGGGATGCTCATCCATGTGGATGTTCAAACCTTCAGCAGCTCCTAAAATCAATCTCCAAAACACCATCAGTTGCACGCTTCTTTTAGCCAGTCTACCATGACACCGTGAGTATTTTAGCGTCTGTAGGGCATTACCATTGCATCTTTTACACCTGCCAAACCCACCCATGCTTTTACCGGGGTTGTCACTAGTGACATAAAAAACATGGTAAATGGCTTCAGAAAACTGGTAGACACAAACAAGTATCACAGATGGGTTTTTTTTCTAAAGCAACACATGCAAATCCACTACAGGGTTTACTATGCATGTTTCCCTTCTGTTTGTTTTGTAATACGACTATTTGTACTGTTTCTGTCATAGGTTTCAATACAGGCAACTGAATGTCATGATCCTATTGAAACTGTGGAAGCTTTGATTTCTCTGAGCCTGGATTTACGTACCTTGCCTCCTTTTTGTATTCTCTTATCCTACTGATTTTAGTTCTGAGCTGATGCATCTCTAGATGTCACGGCATGCTTTGTGGTGCCAATGTTGTGAATAAAGAAGTACTCGATGGCAGGTGGAGTAACATGCATCCAATGCCACAAGTATCAGTTATTTTTCCATACTCTTTTCCGCACAAGAGATCGCTCTGATGGTTCTTAGCAAGCATCAGGGCTGGGATTGAAGACTATGATGAGTCTTTAATCTTAAAATGACAAATCGAGAAGTCCTAAAATAAAAAGGTTGCAAGAGATGGAAAGAGATCTTTCTGAGCCTGTCAGATGGCTAGAGCTAACCAACACTAACTCATCTGCCTCAGAGCACTTCAGGAGGTAAAAGGTACATTTATTTTTTTTCGTTCTAGACTTTTGAAGTTATCCTATAGGGTGCAGTCACTGCTATTTCATAATTTAGGGACAGATTCTGGGCTTCTTAATCACAAATTCAATAATCTAAGCGGTCCTCTTAAATCACGTGTCAAGTAAGAGAAAGCATTTTGTGAATGCTGTGTGTAGTAAGGTATAGAGACCTTTTTGCTGGGCAAGATAACGAAAGGACAGCTTCTCTCCCTACCAAACTTGCACGCAAAGCGCAGGATACCGTGCCAGACACAGACAATCATGGCGCTAGCGGCACTCAAGCTGAACGCTGCGCTGAGCAGCCACATCTTCAGACATTTTGTGAGGAGGAAAGGAATTCAGCATGTATGAAGGGAGAAGCTGTTCCAGCCATGAGGGGCAGCGTGAAAGGCTGGATTGGGAGACAAAGCGAGCAGTCAGATAGGAAGTGAAGGCAAACGGGTGTGAGAGGGAGGGGTGCAGAAGAACTGGGGAAGAGAGGACGGAGCAAGCTCTAGCTGCAGTCTGCTCTATGTGACCAGTCCACGGGAATGTGTTACCGGACAAACTTACGAGGAATGACTGAGAAAAGTATCCACCGCACAAGCAATCCCCACACAGTTAGAACCTGGGACCCAGCTTCATTTAAATTATTATTTTTCCTTCAGCCCACACGTTTGTGTGCTACTGATGAAGACTTCTTTTCTCTATTATGTCACAGCAGACCTCAGCCTAAATAATACCAGTACTGAACCTGTGACCTTTTAAGCCACGCTGTCAGGCAGGGGGGCTGCAGTAATGTGAAGCAGAGCGAACATCGAACTGGCAGGGTACAATGGCCCCATTATTGAGTTCGCTTGCACTTGTCCAACACTGGGTAAAAATCCTCTGAACAATGTCAAGACCTTTTAAATGTCAAGTCTGCCTGGCTCTGGGCACTTGGGCCTGAAAGCTCCTAAAAGAGCAGCAGGGTCTGGACTGCGAAGAGTGATTGCAGGCTGTTTATGGAGGAAAGCGAGCAGGGGCAAATGAAAAGAAGAAAAACGTGCCTGGGAAAAGAGATTTTTGCAGCAATCTGTGAGATTTTGCCTGGTGATTAACTTAGGAATCATGCAATTGTTGCAAACAGTTGACCTGAGGCTGCCCTCTGGGTTGAGCGCTAAATACTGTATTTAATAGCTACCGTGGGAGAGGTAGAGCAGATTGAAGGTAGTGATGTTGAGGAGTATTTATTAACAAATCACTTTTAAAGTGGAGGGCAAATAGCCAATGAAATCTGGCTTGTGAATTTAATATGGTTTTGTCAGCATATGGTACCACTCAGGGGACATGAAAGAGGCACTTTTGTTATATATGTACGTGTGACTGGCAAGGAAGCCACAATGAGAAGAATGAAGCAAAAATAGACGTTTCTTGTAAATACATTTGAGCAGAGGAAATGAAGCAACACTGAAACTGTTCAAACATCCATTAGTGATCATACTACTTCTTGTGAATTTGGAGCTGCACCTTGCAGGATGAACGTTCTGAACTCCCTGCAGCAGAAATGGGAATACACAAACAAGCAAATGCATGAATAAAACTTTGGGGTTTTTTTTGTTGAAGTCACTTTTGCAAAAATATTATTAATCGCAAATCAAGACTTTAGAAAAGAAAAAAAATAATCCACAATAAAGTGATTTAATATGGATGAACTCATCCCATGTCCATGCTCCAAAACTCCCACAGACTTCACAGGGTGCCCACCCCCAACCGGTTGCATCTTTTTTGTTCTTCGGTCAGGGTCCGCTATTTTAACAACTTAACAGAGAGTCACAGAAAACTCACAAACTGCAAACGGAGAAGAAAGAGGAGAAAGATGTCCCATGTGAACTTAGAAATATTCCTAGTGTTCCCATTCTACCCTTGGAAAGATTTCAATGGACTTTGGCTCAAGTCTGTGAACATGGGGAAGGTATTAGGAACAATAGAAATATTCAGCAAATTAGTTCCTTTGCACTAATTCCCTAGGAGAATATAATGCTTCAAGAGTGCTAGAAGATCCTTGTGCTAGGTACTTTACTTCCAGTAACTGCAGTAACTTCCTTGCAGACAAGTCTTTAATACTTCACTTACTACCCACCACATGTTGCAGGCACTTACACTCATTTGGCACAGTACAGGACTGTTGTAACTGCAGCACACAGTCCAGCTGAGCTACGTATTTGCAGAAGTAGTGCAATGATCAGGAATTATTCCACTTTTTCTGATATATCTTGTATTGCTGGATGAACAGTCCAAAAATGTCACATCTAAATCCATGACACATACAGGTAAAATGATACAACTATCTCCTGCAGTCACATTTTTCTTTGCTTTTTATATCTGTCATGAACTCACATGGAACCAGAATGGATTCAGACTTTTTTTCTCTTTTTTTTTTTTTAAATAAGGAACAGAACTCGCACCACACTTGAGAGAAAAATTACAACAATATGAAGTTGAATGCGACACCATTCCTTCACGGTCTGATACTTTTCAATCTTGAATCAAAGATGGAAAGGTAAGGGGAAGGAAAGCTAGGACTAGTGACTCTTCCATGTGCGAAGCAAGCTCTGCTACCTGATTTGATAGTTATTTGCCTTCCAAAAGCAGCCACACTGTGTGACCAGAAATTCAGGCCACAGAAGATTACAGCACCAAAAGACAAGCCACATCAATTACTGTTTAGAAAATACTTCCATCACAAGAATGTTTTCAAGTACTCAGAATATTCTTACAGACTAAGAAAAGGAAAGAAAGAAAGAAAGGGGGAAGGGGGGAAGAAATTAAAAAAGCAAACTATCCTTGGGCAGAATATCTTTAAATAGTCCTGCACTGAACAGAGACTTTTTAAGAATTCACTTTAGCTTTTTTAGAGGTTCCAAGTAATTCTTGTAAGTTCATTTGCACTGCCTTATTTATATTTTATTATTTTGTTCTCTTTAATAAAATTTAGAAGTAAATTCAGACTCCGATGTGACTACCGGTGGCCTTGAGCTTATGGTCCCTTCTCTTTGTTCTTACTTTCTATCTCTTCATTTATCAAATGCTGCTACATTTGATGATCAAATATTTGAGTAGGATCACTATCCATTATTTTACAGCTTTGTGGCTGACATTCACTTAAAAAACTACAGGGTGGAAGACAGAAAGGTAATCTTTTTTTGCAGAGCTCCCAGCAAATAGGCATTAATCTAGTTTGAAGATCTCATTACTTAAGTCAAGATCTACTTTTAGTTCTAGGCACATACTTGCAAAATGTTCTCAACAATGTGTCTGATGATTCTTGTAGGATGTCCACCAAGAGGCCATGAGTCTCCTAAAAAAAAAATAATTCATTATTCGCAAGTATTCACTGAGATTCATCACCTGTCTGCCACATTGCCTGCGCGTAGTTCATTGTGCAAAGCTAAGATTTGAATTTCCAATCGCTTTTATTAAACACAAGTCATAGTGTTCGTTTCAGTTTCTTGGATGGCCAAGTATAGCCTGTGAAAGTATCAGTTTGAGTAAACCCTAACGACTTAGGATAAAAAAAACCAAGCCACCTTGCAGTGGTCACTCTGCAATACAGATTTGATATTCACTGTGGTGAAGAATATTCTCATTTTGGAAGACAGAATACACACCACACAGAAAAAGAGGCACCAATACAGTAAAAAAGAATTTGCTCAAAAATCACAGTAAACACTAATAGACTGTAGGTTTTGTGTGTAATGACCCAGCTGTCATTATTGCCATGGCTGCAAATTTTGCTTGCCTGCTGGGCTGCAGAATGATGTTGTATCAGTCGAATATCAAGAGCATGCTACTGCTGCTAACCGGCATGGCTGGGAGCACGCTGCATACGGCAGAGTGTGGCTCCCCCACCCAGCTGGGCTCTAACTGGCCCCAGAGCAGAGCTCCAAACACGGCAGAAGGAGATGAGGCATATTTCTTCTGGAAGGCACATGCATTGTGAGGGTTAGGGGCCCACTCAAATCACGCCACAAGAGACCTTTCTGTTCACTGGGAATCTGCCTCTGAAAACGCGGCGTGAGCAGCTCGAGCTGCCGTGCAAGGGGGAAGCAGAGCACCCAAGGGCCCACCATCAGCCACTGCACACAGGTCTCCTTCCTCCAAGAATATCAGCAGCCTCAGCAACCTGATCTAGTTGAAGATGTCTCTGCTTATTGCAGGACTTTAAAGGTCCCTTCCAATCCAAACTATTTCATGAGCCTATGTTGTTTTTTGAGAGGTGTGCACCTCTAAAACTGCAACACCGCTGCAACACCGCTGTAGCATGAAATTCAGTTGCGCCTAAGAATTTCAGGACAAACAACAGTAAATTCTTCATCCTCTCCTTTTTCTTTTTTCTCCTTCAAAATGGCATTTTCCTTCTAATGCAACTGAAACTTGTAGCTAGGGTTTGGCAGAAGATACTTTGCTATAGCAGCAGCCTTAAATTTCAAATAAATCTTAAAATAACTGCAGTCTTTGTAGAAGTTAAGAAAGAAAATATTTGTAAACATAATGAGAAGGTGGGGCGAGGGGAGTGCCTGAGAGAGAGAGTGAACAAAAAAGCCTAGTTTGATAGCCATGGTGAAAGCCCTCCACAAATAAGTGCAACATAGGCAGCTGTACTCCCACACCAGTCACTTACACACCTACAGCTCTAAATAAAAGAAGGTCCACTGATATGGTCTTCTAGAGAATTCACTTCTGCTATACTTACAATGCTTGTCCAGAGCTACCTTTAGCATAAGCGGGCCAGGACTCCACTGCTTTTGACTTTCGTGGCCAGAAAAAGTGTTCTTAGAAAGCAATTTTAAAGTTCTGCATGTTGAATACCTGCTGACAGGAAATTTTAAATTCCCACCGGCAGATGTATGAGGGCTAAGTGCTTGCTTGTCTATCCAATTAGTGGGAGGAGAAAAAAAAAAAAAAGTGAAAGACTGTGCTATTTGAGTTGTCTGAACAATCACAACTTAACAATCCAGTTCAATGCTACAATATTTGTAATCAGTCTATACAGTGAAAAAAAAAAGTATTTTTTATTGAACATGTTTGAATAATGGATAAATTTAAGGAAATCGTAATCTGTTTTGCTGAGAAGGAAAGCAGGCTAAATTAATTGAATAAATTATTCATTGTAAATTATAGGCTCAAGTCTGCTACTGTGTCTTTGTATATATACATTCATTTTCAGGCACCTCTGCTGAGCTTGCTAACGAGGATACCAATTAGTAACAATGGTACTGGTGGTTTTATTTTAGCTTTACTTGTCTCTGCATTTCCTGGTTTTGTCTGGTACCAGAAACTGATGTATTAAAAGGACACAGATTCTTCCATTTCAAACAAAATCAGAAAACACTGGAAGTCTAAAAAAATAATAGCGAATAGACAACTTGTCTGAGCTTTACAGCTTGATCCTTCAGTCTGAAGTGTGAATCCATTTCAGCAAGTGCCCAGGCTTTGGTATAGGTATTTAGAATAAGCCTTCCAGTGTTCACAGTTGTTGCTTATCTCTAGTTATGAAACAGCAAAATAGACATCTGCCCCCAGTAACAAAGAGACTTCCAACTTAGGGTATGCAAAATAAAGCTTATTCTATAGCAAACACTTATGCTTTGGAAAGTGATTTGGAAAGATACATGTTGCACATCTGACTTGGGTAAATCAAAGTAAAGTCAGTCAAAGAAAAATCTAGCTGAGATTTCACGAGAGACCCAGTGGTGTGGGGACTTAAGCTGCTTCACGGACAGACGGTACAACATGAAGGGTTCAGCAAAGCCCTTAATTTTGGCCAAAATTGCCATGGAGTGTGCTAACAATTTAACAGTGTGGGTCACTGGGAAGCACAGGTTGAAGAATATCCCTTCATCTCCTTAGCTTCCTAGCCTGATCTCACTAGGGCTAGCTTGGATTATCTGGCCTTATTATACCTATTCAATGAGGTAAGAATTAAATGACAGACACCACATCAAGGGTAAAATTGGAAACCTTCAGGCTTTACCCATCTGCATCTTCACCTAAAATTCATGGATTCACTTTATTAGACACTCATCTCCTACATCAGTCAAGCTTGCAGAGTCCCAATTCTTTCATTGCTTGCTCTCTTTATATACTGATTGGCAAAGGTCTACTTTGTACTCTTCCTGTTCCAAAACTGAACATGATCCTTTTCTTTGGAAAATACATACAAATGCAGCTTACACGATGTGATATGAAAGAGACAGTGTAAAAACTGTGGATTGACAGTCTCTCTTCCAAACCCCTCTTCTTGACCCTTTCATTGAATTTCTTTGAAAAACATTCATATAAATGTCAACTTGCAGTTACCATTTCCATGGCATTTTTAATTGGTTTTTAAATGAGTTGACTTTATCTGCTAAGCTAACTCATGACTGTTCTCTGTGTGGTCTTCTAATTTCTCTTCATATCTGCGTATCTCACCCTCAACGTGTACCTCATCTCACATGAGGCAGTCATGGACAGGCAGCCAGGTGCAGTAGACAGACTGATACATTTTCTTAAGCTAAGACTACGGACAGATCTCTTGCCATGTCATGCAAGGCTTTGAGATAACTAAATTCAACACAAACTGACAGGATGTAGCATTGCAGATATTATTTAGTCACATAATTGCTCAGTCTAAAAATTACAGAGAATCCAGGTAGTGCATTGAGCATGAGTATATGGTTGCCTTTGCTATCTTTAACAAACTCTCACCTCCTTCCTATATATCCTTTTGTAGTCAGCTGGAACAGCATCTCTGGAAAACTCAGAAATTCTGAAGGACGATGAAACTTTTTGTTAAGGGTTAATGTAGCAATGAAGCAGCACTGTAAAACCAGAACAAAACTTCCTCATAAATGAAAGTTTCGATTGTCAAAACAACAGCCTATGCCAGGGATTTGTTATCGTTTAGCTGCTAGTCCTCTGACTTTCATCAAGGTTGGATATGATGGTCTGGAAATCCTTCACTGACTGTCTCTTTAGAGAGAGAGGAATTTGAAAAGGTGGTTGCAGTGTGTATTCTGCTTATTCTTAGGTAGAGGTCAGCATGAAGGTTCACCTGAACCTGAAGGTTCACCTAGTGACACTGATTTTGAGAAAAATCTTCATGTCCACTGCAGAATAAGGCTGAGGACTTGGACGTGGGCAATGCTGGTGCTGCCATCCTCTCCTGATGTGATCACCGGGGCCCAGTATTCTCCAGGAATTGCCAACCAATCTATGCTGTCTATCAAAATACTTCTGGGACCAATTGCTATACTTTTCTGTGTAGCCCTGGCGAATCACACTGACAGAGGGTTGTTTCAAGGGGAATGGCAGGGAAAATGATCCTGAAGTTCCTTTCTGTCTGCACAGACAAATGCACTCATTAGAAGTGTTGACTGGGGAGGTATATGTGTGTGCACACAACAGGCCATCCCAAAGATCTACAGACAAAGGAAATGGCTTTATTTTCTGTACTGTATAACCTGTGATTTGCTGGATCATTATTCAGCTTGGTTTCTACTGCTATGTAAAAATTAGAGACCCAAGTACTCCCTGGTAAAGAGTGAATGCCAGGTTGCCCTCATTTCTTGCTTACAGAGTCTCCCAGTTCCTTGCTAGATGCCCCAAGTGACAGCAGAGTTGACATTGCCACAGTTTACATCACATAGACAAGATGTTAGGAGCCAAAAGCAAGCTGATTCTTTCCTACATTAGTGTTGATTTTCAGTATAATTAATCCCTGCAGTCTAAGTGGCATGGGACCAAATACTGTTCCTTCTTTTTAAACTTACCAGCTACACTTGCTGAAAAAGCATAGTCTTATTTTAGTTGCCTTTTATTCTGCAATCCAATAAATTGTGAAGATGACATTCTGCATACACTGTGGTTCATGATTCATCCCTATAAACCTTGTTCTAAAGAATAGTAAACATCATACTTTTTACTGTATGAACAGTAAGTAATAAATAACAAAAAAAACCAGAGGATTATCATTCTGCAGATCACCTGGTGCAAAATAAAGACATTCAAACTGACTTTATCCACTTTTAATTATTCTTTGAGGTATTTGAAACTCTTCACCCAGGTGCCTCATATATGTTAAACTTACTAGCAAGTACCGTGAACTAATGAAATAACATTTATATATTTCACTAATATTAACTACAAGAGAGGGAAAGAACAGCTAATTAAATGACAATCAGATCTGTGAAAGACTTCAAGGACAATGAAGAGGGACAATGCTTACAAATCAATGAGTAAGTGGAACCCTGCGTTTACAAAATTTTCCCCTTTTCATAATCACAAAACAATGTAGCTGTTTTTTCCCACTGAAATAGGCAAATGGCAGGCCTCTAATTCTAAACGACTTCATGAGAAAATGCTTTTTTGAAACGTAAAACATTAATTTAACCCCCAAATATGTTAAGTGCCAAACACTGCTTGTTATTGAATTTGAGCTGAAAGATAATTTTTCAAAACGTAATTTCTTACCAAGGTGCCTTACTAACTTCAGCTAAGGGTTTTCACTAGCTCAGGTTTTAACCTGAACTAACCTTCAGAGGAACAGCCCAGGAAATAAGGAAGCAATCAGTTACAGCAGGGAAGAATTGCTCACACGGACTACTCAGTTGCTGGATCGTCATAGAATCATCATAGAATTCTAGGTTGGAAGGGACCTCAAGGATCATCTGGTCCAACCTTTCTTGGCAAAAGCACAATCTAGACAAGATGACCCAGCACCCTGTCCAGCTGAATCCTAAGAGTGTCCAGTGTTGGGGAATCCACCACTTCCCTGGGGAGATTATTCCCATGGCTGATTGTTCTCATTGGGAAAAATTTTACTCTTGTGTCCAATCGGAAGCTCCCCAGGAGTAACTTGCACCCATTGTCCCTCATCTTTTCCATGTGACTCCTTGTGAAAAGGGAGTCTCCATCTTTGTAGCCACCCTTTAAATACTGGAACATGGTGATGAGGTCTCCCCTAAACTTTCTTTTCTCAAGGCTAAACAAAACCAGTTCTCTCAGCCTTTCCTCATATGACAGGCTTCCCACTCCTTTGATCATCTTGGTGGCCTTTCTCTGGTCCCTCTCCAGCCTGTCCACATCTTTTTTGTGTAGCAGGGACCAAAACTGAACACAGTGTTCCAGGTGTGGCCCGATTAGCACTGAGTAGAGTGGAATAATGACTTCATCATCTCCGTGGGTGATGCCCTTGTAGATGCAACCCAGCATCCTGTTGGCTTTCTTTGCTGCAGCGGCACACTCTTCACTCATACTGAACTAATTGTCCACCAGGACCCCCAGGTCCCTTTCCACAGAGCTGCTCCCCAGCCACGTAGATCCCAGCCTGTGCTGCACTCTTGGATTATGTCTTCCCAGATGCAAGACCTTACACTTGTCCTTGTTGAACTTCGTAGGGTTCTTGTCAGCCTGCTCTTCCACCCTATCCAGGTCTTCCTGCAGGGTGGCTCTCCCTTCCGAACTGTCCACCTCCCCACTCAGTTTGGTATCATCAGCAAAAATCATTGGGGTACACTTGATCCCACCATCCAGATCACTTATGAAGATATTAAACAGCATTAGGCCCAGTATCGATCCCTGGGTAACCCCACTTGTGACAGGTTGCCACTTTGAAAAGGAGCTATTTACCACCACCCTCTGGGTGTGGCTGGTCAGCCAGTTGCCCACCCACCACACAGACCACTTGTCTAGACTGTAACACATCAGTTTCTCTATGAGGAGGCTGTGGGGAACTGTGCTGAACGCCTTGGAGAAATCCAGGTAGACAATGTCTACCCACTCACCCCTCATCAACGGAGGAGGGTACTTTGTCATAAAAGGTGATCAGGTTTGCCAAGAATGATTTGCCCTTGGTGAATCTGTGCTGGCTTTTCCGAATCACGTGCTTCCTTTGAGTTGTGACAGCCCTCAGGAGGATTCGTTTCATAACTTTCCCAGGGACTGAAGTAAGACTGACGGGCCTGTAATTTCCTGGATCCTCCTTTAAGCCTTTCCCTCAAGATGGTGGTGACATTAGTCTTCTTCCAGTCTTCTGGGATGTCCCCCGATCTCCACAACTTCTCAAAGATTATGGAGAGTGGCCTTGAAATGATGTCAGCCAACTCTCTTAACACCCTTGGGCAGATAACATCAGGGACCATAGATTTGCAGGGGTCAAGCTCCTGTAATAGTTCACATACCAACTCTTCCTTCACTGATGGTGGGTTTGTGTTTGCATCAACCTGGATTTTTGTTCCCAAGGGCTGGGGCCCAACAGTGCTGGTAAAGACAGAGGTGAAGAAAGGGTTGAGAACCTCTGCCTTTTCAGCATTGTTGGTGACTAATTCACCTCTCCTGTTTAATAGCGGGCCAATATTTTCCTTCTGCTTCTGCTTGTTGTTGACATACCTCAAGAACCCTTTCTTGTACTTTTTGACATCTCTGGCCAATTTCAATTTGAGCTGAGCTTTGCTTTTCTAACTGCATCTCTGCTCACCCTGGTGATGCCCTTGTAATTCTTAACAGGTATTTGTCCACTTTTTAATCTCTGCTATGCTACTCTTTGTTTTGAGCAGACTCAGAAGCTCGCAGTTAAGCCAAGGGGGTCTCTTGCTCCACCTATTTCCCTTACCTTTAAAGGAGATGAACTGTTTTTTTGCTTCTGGGAGAGCATTCTTGAAAAACTCCCAGCACTCATCAACTCCTTTGTCCTTCATGGAAGCTTTCCACAGAATCCCTCCCAAATGAGCTCTGAGCAACCTGAAGTTTTCTCTTCTAAAATCTAAAACCTTTGTCTTAGTACTAACCTTCAGTGTGCTCAGAAGGATCCCAAACTCCACAATATTCTGATCTCTGCAGCCAAGGCTATCACTAACTGAGATATTACAAAACAGGTTTCCTTGGTTTGTGAGTAGCAAGTCCAGCAGTGCCTCATTCCTGAATGGCACATCTAACATTTGTATGAGGAAGCAGTCCCCTACGCATTCCAGGAATATGATGGATGACATGTGAGCTGCAGTATTGTTCTTCCAACAAACGTCTGGGTAGTTGAAGTCACCCATAAGAACCAGGTTCTGTTGACCTGAAGCTTGCTTAAGTGACTCAAATATTGCTTTGTTGGCCTTAGCATCTTGGTTTGGAGTTTATTTAGCACCTGCTAACCTCTCTTAAAAATGCATCTATTTCTCAGCAAAATTATCTGCATTCCCTTTCTTCCCTTGGCTACTAATACTTTCTGATTTTAGTAAGAATGTGTGTATTGCTTTGGTCAGGACAAAAACCCAACATCAGTACCACCACTGATCTTGCTGTGACTGCTTCCTTCAAAGTTACAGGCAAAAGGCATTTGTGCCCAGAAAGTAAAAACTTTCAAAAATATCAGAGCATGTGTAGAGCACCATGCTGAACATGATGGGGAGGTTCAAGAGAGGTACAGTGCCAAGCGCACTGCTTACAGTACCATGCCCTCATTCCCACTGCATTTTCTAACACTGTATGTGCAGTGACCTTAGTACTGTTTTTTGAGATATAACACTACAGCTTTAATCCAACTGCTACTGTCTTGCAAACTGTTTGCAAAAAAATCTTTCCCTCTTGTGGGAAAAATCAGGTAATCAGATCTGCAGGCAACCTAGACCAAGTTCTAGATACGGGTAAGATACAGTACATAAGGCCAAAACTTCAACAGTCGCACCCATTGCTCTCATTTTTATCTATCTTAAAGTCATTATACAAATGCTGTAAAATAGAAAAGCAAACATCCTAGGCTAGAAATAAGGGTGACAACAGGCCAAGGAAGACTCACATTCTGGTTTTCAATGCTAAGGCCCACTGGTGTTTCTCTCAAGCAGATACATCTGTTTATAAACATTGGGGTGCAAAGCACGACCACTCCAATTAATATATTCAGGTTGACGAAAGACAAAAGAAGAGATGAAGATTTTCCATAACCAGTCAAAAAAGGACACAGCACTGACAGAACGTGGTAGTGTCTGGTTGCTACGCTTTTGATTGACTACTTGGCACTAGGACATGAAGTAGACCTTGTGGATATTTACTAAATCATATGTGACAGCTTGCTATTCAGAAATTCTACATGTACATGGCTTTTTTTCTCTTGGGGAAGAGATGTGTTAGAAAACTTCCTGAGGCCACAGAAGTGTTTTTCTCCAACCATATTATGGACTCTACTACCCGAGTAAATGTTCTAGTTTCTGCTATTTATAAGCCCGGTTGTTCCTAGCATGGCTTTAGCACCAGTTGCTTTGACAAATGCAGAATGGGAATTATTCTGAGAAGGGTGTTAGCAGAACCATCCAAGTGTGCCAAATATATTAAATAAAAGCTTTATTGAAATAAATATACAAGCTGAAAAGCTACAATAGTACCTACCTCACTGACAGGTTAATAGTTCAGTGTTTAAAGGCAGAAAAACAAGAGTGGGCAAGAACAGTTGATGGGTTGTGAGATGCCACACTTAAACCTTTTTGCATACCAGACTCGCATAACTCCTGTTTCCAGGCCATACAAAGTGATGCATTGCCTTTTGGAGAAACTGATTTCTCTCCACTTACAACACAAGTAGCCTAGGAGCTCAAGCCTCTTATCTCAGGCATGTAATATTTTGAGTCCGATCTATAGTCTTCCAGGTTTACACATCTCAGCACTAGCATCAAGCCATGCTCTGAATTTACCGTGCTTAAGTTTGGCCCCCACCGTTCCAGATGCTTCCTACACCACCGCTTACAAGTGGATCCACGGATTGGTCTCCCCAGTGCTGGCACTGGAGGAAAAAAAAGGTCTCACTTGCTTTGCGTGCAGCTTTGTGCCAATTTGTATCTTGGCCTAAGATAAAGGCAAGGGGGTTGAGACTGGGAGACCGACATACAGGGGAGGAGGTTGGTCTGAACACCAACAAGGAGTAATTCTGGCAATAACCCTCCAAGAGTATTCCGGATGTGTAAACTTTGCTGATGCTCGTACTCAATTCTGGCAAGAATTGACCTAAATACAAACCATGCTATAAAAGGAATAAGTGAGGACACTAAGATTTCGGCTCATTTTTCTTCTTTTTTTCTCTTTTTAGGGAAGAAAAGTAGTCAATACCGCCATTCATGGCACTCAAAGGGCTCTGTGGGAGACTCAGGTTCAAATCCTTAATCTAGTGAGTTGTTGTGTACAAGCACGACTAAAAAAAGGTAAATACTCACCTCAAAGCAGTCAGTACATTAGGGAAGCAGTAAGAATTTAGGAATGATGCAGAACAAGAATTTGAATCTGAGTTCCCTACACTGCAGATCCCAGCTCCAACTGGAATGATTTTCTTTTAAGGTATCTAAAAGTTTTATGGGAGAGAAAAGCAATTTCTTGTCCAGACTAGCTAAAAGCTGACACAGCTCTCAGGCTTAGAGCATCTATTTGCAGGGGGACATGAGAAACTGGAAGACTCCTATCGGCAATGCCCTTCGCAGCCATGCAGGTCAATATGGCTCTATATCAGTGTCTCTGATGGACTTTGTAGTTTCCCCAAATCAAGAGCTGCAAAGCCATTTGTTATTTGGCTGAGAGCCTCAGGATCTAATGCTCCCAAAATGGCAAGTGGCAAAATTTACAGGTCTGCATGAAACATTTCAGAGACATCCAAATACGACCAAGTTTGGTGAGAAAGACAGCATAACTTTGTGTAAATATTGGCATTAATAGCAGCAATGGCATGAAAAAAAAAATTAAATAACCCAAGTGAACTGAGAGAACAGACTTCAGAAAATAATACCAGGCCTTATATTGACAGACACAGCATTGCTTCTGTAAAATTAATCTGCTATTTGAACAGAGGAAAACTGAATACTAAGACAGACAGACAGACTGTAAGGGGAATAAAAAGGAATGGCTGAACTGGGAATTTCACCACTGAACTCTTTTTCCAATAACAGCAGGAAAAAAAAAATATATAAATGCAGGTTTCCAGAGCACCAACCACATTGTTAATTAGCAGTATAATTTCTGCTGCCTTTAATGATGGCTTATTCTGCTCTGGCTGTCAGGAGAAGAAAACAGGAAGGGCATTTGGAAACCTTATGAAAAATAACCACAGTTTTAGGGCATTTGGGCTTGAAAAATGTACAGCTGTTGATGGATTAAAACACACACACACACACAACTCTCATAAACATTCGAAGAATAATAGATGGAAGGAAAATAGGTAATAAGAGAGTGAAAGATTTTGTTTATAGACTTGAGTGGTTGACTAGGGTATAATTATGGGACCTGCTTCCTATCCATCCTATGTAAAATAATTGGTGTGTACAGGAGACGGATTTGTTCATAATAAATGGATCTCCTCACGATGGAGCAGAATGATATCAGTGTGAATACACTAGAATGACAGCATAATTTAACAGGAGGGATGCTGGAGGGTGGACGTTATTAGCTTCTGCATTTCTGAAAGCATGTTATACTTGCAGGCACATCTTATTTTCACACAGAAGGTGCACAAGGTAAAAGAAGTGGCAGTCTTATAGATCAGAAGTTTTAAAGGAGTTAATTAGATTGCACTCATCTTTCAACCGTACTGCTGCCAAGCTGTGCTAAGTGCTGCAGAAAGAAAGGTGGCCAGCCTCAGTTCAGGCAAAATTGTTCATGTCTGTCTGGTGAGGAACAGGTATGGAGAATGTCCTTACTGTTCTCCCAGAGCTAAGCCAACCAAGGCAGGTGAGAATAATAGACAGTGCAGACACCCATCATGGTGGTGTGTCCCTGTCCCTCACCCCCAAAAAACTCAGGGTTGTTCTATCACTGACTATCAGACTCAGGGAGCCACTCTGCTCCTTTCTAGAATACTTCAAGTTCCCATGGCTGCTGAGCAATGAGGAGTTCGGTCTGGCTACAGAAGAGGCACCAAAGTTGATTACAGGCCTTGAGTAAAAGGATCTTCATCCATTGCCCTAGAGGAGTTTTAAAATCCCCTCTGTGTAGTTCTGGAGGGTTGAGATGTGTTCAATGCATTGACTTTGCATTTATGAATCATCTCTGTTGAATTTGGCATTCCAATCAGAATTAGAGCAGTTCAGATGCACTCTGAGTCAGCAGTAACCAAGCATTTACGACTACATGTTACAAGCGTTCTTACGGACAGCATTCATGAAAAGCTATCCCCACTGACCCTACCAAAAACCCTACCAATCGCTCTTGGGGACTGAGGATCTGGAGATGGTCCTTCCAGTTGAGGAGGGTGATATACCAACAGATCAGCATTACAGTGCTGCCATCACAACTAGATATTTTTTTTCCTGCCGGGAGTGGACAAAGCTGTTGAAAACAGAAACAGACTGTTAGATCTGGACAGTCTAACTTAGTGAACAGAACCCTAGACTAGGAGTTAGGACTCCTGGATTGTACAGCTTACTGGGTAGTCTTCTTTTTTTGCTTATTGTTCTATGACAGAGTCCATCTTGCCTATCTTTCTTGGGTGTTGCAGATAAAAATAAATAGATACTATCATTTTTATATTTGCTGATACAGTAGTAGACACAAGTACTAAAAGAAATCCACAAGTTAACTGTTCTGCAGTGTGCAATAAATAGTACTACTATTACTACTAGTGACAATTAGTTGCTGAGCAGAGAGTTGCAAAGAGTTACTTGAGGGTAATATAGTGTCATCTATACCTATATTCAGTGGAAAGAAATAACAGGGTATCTCTGTGGAAAAGCCATTTAAAAATATATACTGTACAGAAGAAAATGTGGTGAATGATTTATGTAACACACTAAAGATATAAAAATGCATAGGCATAATTTATTTATTTTTGTTAAATATCGGTTAATTTCACTTTGGAGGTCTTCATCCCCTACTTACAATACTAGGTTGACAAATCCTCCAAAGGTTGGCATAGAACTAAAATATAAGTTATATCTTTGATATCTGCACTCCAAGATACTTGCTCCAATTTGCATTTATTAAGAATAATTAAAAGTATATGCCAGAAGGAAAAGGACATAAAACAAACCACAGCTAAGTCACAAGCATTGCCAGAAGTTAAATAAAAACATTCCCTTCCACCAGCCTTCCAAGGAAGAGGAGCCAAATCTATCTCTGGAGCAACTCCACTGAGGTCAATAGGGTGGCACAGGGAATACATTTGGCCAATGCTACCTGGCGTATGGCCTTCTAGGAAGCACTGAGATTTATTAACAGGTTAGCCACATTACTGTCTTCAGTATCTCAACTGCATCGTATCTACTGTGCAGGATACATTTCTCTACTGTACTATCCCACTCACACCAACAGAAAACTAACAAGGAATGACTGACCACAAAGCACTACAGTAGGTCGTGCAAGTAAGATTTTAGTCAGACGATTTGCTCTTTTCCCCACATCCCACTGGTTTTATTTCCTTGTCTGGAAAAAGCCAAAATTTACATTGACATGGCTGATGGTTTCAGGTAAACTCTGGGTCAATAAGCAGGAACAGGTAGGCAGGTTGGTATGTCACAGAACAGCGCAATCTTTCCTGCACAGATGCCAGAACTGCTTATGTTCCAGGTCCTGAATCACAGTTGCTTACAGTGTGCCATATTAAGACAACACAAAATCAGTAGTTGTTCACTGTACTGACAACTGACAGTGACACCTGAAGTAGCATACAATTGCCAGTGTAACAAAGGAGATTTCCAAGCCAGGACTTCCTTTTTCAGAACTGGTTTTGCTGCATGGTTAAATTTAATTAATTTAAATTCATTGCCGGTGAACACAGGACTGCAGTGTCTAGAGTCACGTGCCCTTCTTCTCCCCACCTTAGATTGCAGGACCAGTGCCACGGAATTGCCTTCTACCAGAAGCTGGTGTGGCCAAAGATCAAAGCAATAAAGTAAACTTGCAGCTCAGAAAAGCCACTTCTTTGTAATAACAGCCTTAAAGAACGGCCCCAGGAACATAGTTCTAAAGAAATCACTTAGAAACAATCTGATGCTGAAATTGAATCTAAACAGTAATTAAAAAACCCCAAAAAACTACACATCAAGTCTAAGGAGATGAATAGCATAACACAGAAAAAAAAAGTGCTTAGAGCTCTTCAGAAAATAAAATAAACAGTATTTTTTTCTACTGTTGTGGATTAGGAAAGTGTTCTACAAACTCAGACTAACAAATGGTTCAGAAATAGGTTTGCGGGTGGGGTAAGGTAGATTTTACCCTGCAGATGCTTATGCACATTATGGCCTACTTCTTAAATTTCAACAAGAAACAGAAGTGTTAGTTAAACAGTGTTCTCCTTTCCATTGCAGACTAGACTTCCAAAGCAGATAAATGCCCATAATATATGAGTAAACTCTTAGTTACTTGAAAATTGTGCTTAGCTGTCTGAGTCACATGAATGTGGGCGTGAGAGAAAAGGACATATGTTCTGAAAAACCTCAACAAGAATTAAACCTGAAATAAAAAGCCTACGTTAGCCTTTACTGAGGAAGAGAATATCAAGTTCAATCTAAAGAAAATTAGGTAGAAATCTAAAAATAAAGGCTGTAGTAACTTAAAACAGTAAAAATCACATATTGAACTATTTTTCTACAGGTTATTCTCTTCCTCTCCTCCATATCCTCTGTAGTTGATCTTGGAGTAGTCTGCAACGTTGCCAAACAGCTTTGCAAATGGTGTTTACAGTGAAGAAGCCCACAGATTCCTCCTGAAAAGCTGTCTATATGGATGTTGTCACTGATACCCATCCTCATTTCTTTCTTCCTCCACCATCTCTAATCCCAGGAAATAAAATGGAAAGAATTATGGAAAAAGGAGAAACCTAGATCAACACATAAATACAGCAGGAAATGCAAAAAGAGATAGCAGCTGACTCTCCACTGCTTCATAATCTATATAGTCATTTAGATCTATGCAACATGATCTGAAAATCCAGCTGTGCTCTTTCAATTACACTGTCATCAATAATAAAAACTCTGCATTCGGAATTTATCTCACAGTTTTGTTGCCGATACATGAAACAGCAGTGTACAGCTTGTTTTGCCTTTCTATCAAGCATACATAATAAGCAAAATCTGAAGCACAGGCTCATAGAAGGAAGATTTGTCAAATAAAAAGAGCCATTTTAAACAACTTTTTTTAAAAATTGAAACTTGTTTGTTTTTTGTCCTTCTTGTGTTTTGATTGTTTAGATGACTAAAAAGACAAAGGGCTATAACTATCATTGTTAAGTACTACTGCTAAAGAAAGTCCATGAGTATGCTACACATACAAAAACAACCATGACAGTGGGAGGTATTGTTACTGTTCATGAGATTTTTTGATTAACCGTGAAGCAGATTTCCCAAATACATATTATCAGAGTTCTGCAGAATAAATGCACAAACAGCATAGCTCAAACAAAGGGCTAACGAGAATGTACCAGCAGGTGGGAATATGGGAAGAGACAACTGCCTGTAAATATGCCAAGGTACAGAGAACAACTTGGGAAAGAAATGAACCTGCAGCATGACTCAGATGAAATTGGCTGAATATAACAGAAGCAGCCTAGGAAAGAAAGATCTACTATAAGATACAGAGAGCTGTGTTATTTGCGCAGCCAACTAAAGGGGTTGAGCAAATACCAGGCGTGTCAAGTGCCACGGAGCTAAGACCCAAGAGACAATGACAGGATCAACTTCTGCTGATAAAGGGCAGGAGGACAGGGGCTGGGCAGGGAACCACAAGTAGACGGGAGTCAACTACATTGACCTACCTTTGGTGTACTTCCACAACCTAGAATCACAGGTTTATGACTGCAGTATGAGCATTGTAGGATGGTGCAAACCCAGCATTAACCAGGGAGGGTTGAGCATATTCATCCCCAGTCTCTTTGTTCAAGCCACTCCAGGGGATGTCCTACTCTAGCAAGTTACATGCCGAGAAAGAAAGGGGCCCTCACTGTGATATGGGACATTGGTGGTTGGCCTGGTTGCAGCTGGGATAGAGTTACTTTTCTTTCTAGTAACTGCCATGTTTTGGATTTAGTATGAGAATAATGTTGATAACACATATGGGTTTAGTTGTTGCTAAGTGATGTTTACATTAGTCAAGGACTTTCTCGGCTTCCCATAGAAGCTGAGAGGAAGAGTAGGCAGGACAAGCTGGCTAAAGGAATATTCCATACTGCAGACATCATGCTCAGTATACAGATGGGGGTTGACTGGGGAGCAGGAATCAACAATCACTGCTCAGGACTGGCTGGGCAACCAGTTATTGGGTGGCAATAGCAACTTGTGTTGTATCACTTTATTTTGTATATTCCTTTACCATTATTATTATCAGTAGTCTTTTCCTCTTCTGTTACTGCTCTGTTAAACTGTCTTTATCTCAGCTCACGAGTTTTTGTTTTTTTTTTCTTTCCCCCTCCTTTCCTCCCTACCCTAGTGGGGCTGGTGGGGGGGAAGGGAGAGAAGGGAGCGAGCTAGCAGCCATGTGGTCCTAGTTGCTGGCTGGGTTAAACCCTGACAGTGGTCCACTAGACTCCTATGCAACCTTTCAGTTTCTCTCCAGCATTCGTTTGAGGAAGCAATATCCTCCAGATATAAATACCGTTCTTTGTCCGTAGCTGAAGGAACTGCCTCATTACTGTACTAACTTCATTTGGTTATGAAAGTTCTCATAACACTACATGATTGTGGCTGGTCATTAACTAGCATCTCGGACAGATCCCAGTTCAGTGAAGTACTTTTTGCTGCTATAAGTTCCCTTTGCAGTTGCAGGTATATGTTGCAACTCTTTACTTTCACCTGCATGCCACCTGCATATAGTCGCTATTCTCTATGCTAACATTCTTTCATTGGTGGGTGGAATGACCTCTAAGAGCCAGTTATGATTAATCAAAACTGCTATTAGGCATCCTTCACAAAAGACAGTGACAGTAAATCACCTAATGATCACAAAGGGCTTAAGAGAGATTTGCAGGGAGAGATGCAATAGACATGCAAAGTATTGAAAAAACTGAAAAGGAAAAGCTGAAATAATCATAATAGTATTTGTTTTGAAGGGAGACACCATTTCAAGCACAGTGATTGAACAGTGGATTTCAAGAGAATTAATCTCCTGCATGTTAGTCAGCCTGATTGAATCATCCCATAATATTCCACTTAGCTTATAATATTTAATTTATAACAGCATCCGGAAATTTTCAATCAAGAAAGTTGTTTGGAAGCCCACATACTGGCTGAAATGCTAAATATAAATATATTATAAACGAATGAATGGAAAGGTACTTTAAAATCCATTTATCAGCTCTTTTTTGAGCACTATAAATATCCTGTGGATCTCGGTTGGGGGTTTGAAAAACAGCTGATCCACGATTTACGGAATTGTATCGTCAGTTTCTCACAAGCCAACTTCATTGCTTACAAGAGGCACAAATTCATTTGATGTTTCCTTTCAAAATAAACCTGTCTGACAGTAGAAGTTAACAGGGTAGGAACCTTGTAAACAGATACTTTAAAGGAATCTACTGGAATTCCCGGTTTCATGTGTTTCTAGACTAAGAACAAAACTGTATCTGTTTAAGATAACACCGGATCTGAAATCAGAGCATACAGAAAAGGGAGATGATGCCTTTAAAAATATCAGGGCTTTATCAGTCTTCGTCTTCTATGAAAATTCAGGAAGTTGTCAGGGCCTGCATGAAAGGGATATGTTAAAACCCTGCTTTTTCTCTGGTGCTATTTCTGAGACACTTCAGAAAGGAAGTGTCCTCAGTACAGCTTAATAACTAGAGAATAACATAGTACAGAAAGTTCCAGATGATTTTGGCATTATAGATCATGCAGGCAAGGCAGAATGCTCCCCGGGTAGCTTATTCTTTTAGATTTAGAAATGCAATTTGCAGGCAAGTTTTAAAAATATAAGTAGTAAGTAAAATAAGCATCTCAGACATCTTAAAAGAATGCAAGCCCTGGTACATTCTCTGAAACTATTATTTGCAGGGAAAAAAGGCCCAGGATATTCCTTCTCAGTGAGTGCATGCATTTATCTTGTGTGGTTTTCAGATCTGTTTCTTCAGACTCTTACACCTATAGCTTCCCATCCCTGTTGGGCCTCTAATAAACACTTCAGGTAACTTTTACGAAAATACTTTGGCTGAATCCTCAGCGCTGCAGGAGCAGGTGCTGGCACACAGTCAGACAGTGTGGACAGACAGCAGCAGTATCCTACTACTCCTCTTCCTCCTCCCCAAAATCCAGGGGATCCTTGACAGCACAGAGCAGCCAGCATTGCACTAGGAGTTACGCAGTTCTGTTAACAGAAAAACGTTTTTTTCTCCATCCCTGTTTTTCACTACTTAAGTCTTTAAACCTCTGTTTGGTTGGGGCCGCGCCGTGGTACTGTAAGGCACAGCCCACGCCTCGGACTGCATCATGAAGCTTGGTACAAAGCCGGTCAGCACGGCAGTGGAAACTCAGGTTGGCTGCGTTCTCACCTCACCTGTACCACGGGGTTATTGTACTGCCTAGGGCAGGGCAGCTCAGCTCTCTGCATGCATAAAACAATACACATCCATCCCACAGGGGTGCTGCAAAGACCGATTAATTAATGAGCACTTGTAAAGAATTTTGGGAAGCCTGCACATAACCTGCTCTGTAAAGGAAAATCCGGGGGGGCGGGAAGGGGAAGTATTTTCTTTCCAGACTATTTCAATTTCCGTTTAATTTCCCTTCACTATTACATGGAGCCATACCCAAAACATGAGCACTGAGATAGGGAAGAGTCAGTTTATTATGAATTCTATAGAAGGGGCTAGTGAAACACAACTTGTCTTTGCTGAAGCAGTAGGAGTATATCGCACAACTTTTGAACAACAAAAGCATGAGTGCATGATGCGGTTTTTTTTAATATACTGAGGTTTTATGAAGGTAGAAAAATAAATGACTTGTCAACTACTTATAAATCTTACAGTCAAGAAAGCACTTTAAGAGTCCTAGGCAAACTACACTGGAACAGCTAAGAAAATTAACGTTTACCTACAAAGATGGCATTAAAAGAAAATAAGAAGAAAAGCCTCAAAAACCTTGAATATCCACCCCTCTCACAGAATAGCCTACTGCACAATCATTACAACTCCCTCCTGCACAGGTACGAAAGGAGACCTTTAAGTTAGATACATTGACCATGAACTCTTCACAGGCAATCAGTAAAAGTTATTTAGCACAGATGTTGCTGTAATTGTGAGATACTGGGAAAATCAATATTTAATGGCAGACTCCCAATTCCACCCTGGCAATGCTCTTGAGTTAACATCACCAGGCTAGAATTTAAAACATGTAGAACAAAATTGGCTGAGATAAGTCCTCTAAAGTTGTTATCATCACTCACAATATCCCATGTTTTTTTTTGATCCCTGAGTCACCCACAGATAAATAGATTGTGATTTACATCCATGTACTTCTAACCTTTGCTATCTACTGCCAGTTTAGGGACGATGCTTTTGTGAAGTGCTGTGCATACATATAACATTATTCTTCGGGCAGGAACAATCTTTCTGTTGTGTTCAAACCATATGTATCACAGAGCACATCGTTTCAATATGAGGAATTACCCTAAACGTTGAGAAGCTCAGACAGCCATTATTAATGAAATACATAATCATAATGCTTCAGCAAAAGGTGAGTACGGAAGCAAACACAGACAAATAAGTGGTGTACAATTTGGTAAAATTTTGCCAATGTAGCATTCTAGTCACACCAATTCTGCACAAAGGATGAAGATGCTGATGATACAGGTGACATCATTCATTCTTTGTTTCATTTAATAAAAACATCCTAAATGCAACTCACTAGAATTTGTTTCACCTCTCACTCTCATACGTGGTCTTGCTCTCTTTCTTTCCTAAACAATATATATGTAGAAGAGATATATATGGGAAATAGAATTTTATAAGCTTAGTGACATTCCTAGCATGGCACACAGGAGTCTTCCCAACAATTCACAGACGTACACACCATGCAAAGGGGTAAAATGTAATTTGTAAGGATGACTGACTGATCTGTATCCATCTGTACATTCATCCCAGTATAAGCATTCCATCTGCCGCAGATGCTAGCTACAGGGGTTTTGCAATAGAGGCTTTTGAGGCAGGGAGGCATCTACAGTGTACCTAAAGGGCTGGCTAAGAGAGAGAGTTACAAGGGTAGACGAGTTGCACAGAAGGGCTTTAAGTGGGTCAGCCATCCAGCTGCAGAACTGCGTGACATATTCCATCTGAATTAACAACACTTAAAACCTGCATAATCAGTGGGAGTGCTGAGAGGAAACGTCCTCTGCAAAGGTTTACTTTTCTTTGCTGTTCACATTCAGAAGCAATTCTGTCTGTAACAGAGGAACTGGGATCCTGAGCTCTTTGTTTCTTTATCCCCTTGCATTCCCTGCATGGGAGCGTTTATGTGTGCGACCTGGCTGTCTGACCTTAATTCTACTGAATGTCTCTCCTTTTTGTCCCCCATGCCCAGTGAATTAAAGAGCACACTGACTAAAACGCTGACACTATTGACCAGGATTCCTATCTGCTGCCTTGAAGGCTTGTGGCTTGCCTATTGCAACAAAGGTGGTCTCTGCTGTCACGTATACAAGTACATACTCAGAGCAAAAAGGAGAAAAGATGGACAGAACCGAAATAGCGCCTCAACTATCAAAACAGCAGCTGCAGTATTGAACCACGCAGGACCCCGATCTATGGAGTACAGCACAACATTTTTACAATCTAGAACTTGAGTACCTTCCAACGCACCACGACGCAAAGTGACTAATGTCTGCCGCGTGGTTTGCATTTTCTCTCTCACACCCACACCCACGCACACATGTACAAACTGTGTGACTTAGGAAAAAAAACAAACCTGTCAATGCAATATGTCTAAAAGCTGAGGGGAGAAAAATAGAACTTGGGCACATCTTGATCGATGACCAGAGTTTATGGATTAACAAAAAAGCCACTGTGACTGCACAGCCACATAACATGTTTTGCACACTTCTTTTTGGGTCGTAAGACATTTCTAAAAGTAAGGCAAAACTCCAGGCTGTTTCTGCCATGGGAGGAGTTACATTCTTAAGCAGATACAGTCACTGGTATAAAAAGCAATAAGACAACCTATGAGGAAAAGATGCCCGTAATACAATGCTTTGCATGTGGAACCTATTTCCACAATTAGCGTCTTATTCCAAAAGGTACCTCACTGACTTTTGGAAAGTATTCAAGAACTAAGGTGTATTTCAGTGGGCACAGGTTTTTTTTACAGCCTAGCTGTCACAGAAATATTTGGGTAGAGCAGGACAACAGAGTGACTAGGAAATTGCTAGTTGCTGACCATGTCCCTTATGGAACTATTCATACGGAGAGGTGTCACTTTCTTGTTCCATTTTAGGAATAACTGATTAACCGGTGACATTGTACCTCTGATGTGACTTCAAAAATCCATCCAACCTTGCCAGAATTTTTTCTTTAACAAATAAACCGCTCACAATCACCAAAAGCTCTGAAAGAAAAGGTATAATTTTGCCAAGTAATTTTCCTTTGTCACAACTAGACCTCAGTAAGACAGGTTCACAGAAAGTTCTTCAAATGTTTTAGGGTGCCTGTATTCAGTAAGATTCAAAAGAAAGGGATAGAATCATTTCCAAATCAGTGAAAAGAAGAAACACTCTGGGTCTTTTAGCTGCTCTCACACACTGAGCAGTACATTACCAGCTGCCAGGATCAAAGCTTAGCAGGAGTTCCTAAAGGGGCAAGCGACTACATATTGTGACTGCTGATTACACCTTCCCCAGACAGCCTCGAAATGGCAATGTTATTAAACCAAGATTATTTTAAGGCTGTGTTCTCAGTGTCTCCATCGGGCTGAGCTCATGCAGTAAAAGCTGTAGTTAACAGCACAAGTAAACCAAAGGCTGAGGTATGCCTGGTGTAGCCTCCATCCCTCCACTTGATCAGAAAAATTCCATCCGGAACATTTAGTTTGGAAATATGGATGCATATTACAGGACACCTGCCGGTATTTTGTACGATTTACTTTCTTCCTGCAGTTGGCTCATCCAAATTGGACTCATGCTGCTCAGCAAGTGTATCCATCAGGATGGCCAAACCAAGATGCTTCTGAGGATTGCTGCCACCCTCACCGGTGGTCCTGCTGAGGTCAGGGCCCCAGCGGCATCTGCAGTATAGCGTAAGCAGCAATGCCACAGCATAAGCAAGTGAAAAGACCCAATATGGCTCTCTCCTGGCTGAAATACATAGAACACATTTTGTGCGCCCAAAATAATTAGGCTTCCTCTTCTGCTGCCAATGAATGCCTCAGTAAAACTCTCCTTGCTTTCAGAATAAGGCTGAATCCTCGAAAGTGGGGGAATTTTAAAGTTCCTAGTTTCTCAGAGAAAAACCTTAAATTAAAATGTGTCCTTTTTTTTTTTTTTTTTAATTTGCTTGGCCTTCTTGGACCTACACATATGAGATACAATCCTTGCAAGGAAAAAAAAAAAATAAATTGGAATTTCCGTACCTAGCTTACCTAGGTATATTGCAAGGCGCAACAAGGTTTTACAAAGTGTTTTTCTTCCATTCTGCCCCAAATTAAATGAAAAAAGGTAGAAAGGAAAGAGAGGAAAAGTTATTTTTCCCCCAGTATTGAGGAAGAGTTCTTTGATTGTGAAGGAGAAAAAAAAAATGATATGCCAAATCCCATCAACTAAAACAACACTTGTCTTACTCAAGATGATGGGTAGGACTGCGATGGTGTTTCTGTCCCCTACTCCTAAAGAGTATTTTGGGAAGCTGTTTCTACCTACTGCATTGAGGAAGGAGCTCCATCTCCCACAGGACTCCAAAATTCCGTTAAAGGTCTCCCACTTGAGTACAAGTTCAAGAAAGGTTCAAATGCACTTATCTTTAAGTACCTGATAGGAATACATCCTGAGATTCACAGAATCATACAATCTATATGTGGAAAAGACCACATACATTTTGTTTTTCTGCAGAAGCCTACTGTATGTTCAGTACTTCTCTTCAAGTCCCATTTTAAATATTTCAAGTGATAAAGTTCCCGCCACATCCCTTGGGACACTATCAGACTCATAAATCTCAATGTCAGGAAGTTTTTCCAAGACATACCACCTAAACTTCCGCTTAAGTTCACTCCATCCCTCCCCTTATTATGCCAAGTAGTTCTCTACTTCATGGGTACACTTTTCCAACATCTGTAGACTTCCCCATCTGCAAGTCTGCCATTGCTTAAGCAAACTGCAGCTACTGACCTTAATTTTACTTTGTAAAGCAATCCCTCCAGTCCCCTCAACCTTCTCGCTGCTTTCTTTTTGAATAGTTTTCTGGTTCTAATGTGCAGCGAGGTTGTACGTCCTTCAGTTTGTAGTCTTTTTGAACAGAATACCAGTCTCTACACTTACAGCATTGGCTTTCAGAGTTTAACTCTTCTCCAAAAATAAACAAAACAAACCTACACATTTTTTCCCTTCTGTGTATGTTTCAGAATTTTAATTAGATTTATTAGCACTTGCAACTGTTAGTGAGAAGCTAGATCAACTACTTCTCTTTTTTTATTGTTATTGTTTCTGCACTGCCCATTTGCTGGCACAAATTATTTCAGTAACTTATGTACTGTGAAATACAGAACCTCTCACTGCTGATGTGATCGAGCTCAGACCGAGAGGTTCAAAATGTCATTTCCACCATTGCAGGCTTCTCTGATGTTCCCTACACCGAGGGGCAAAGCAACAATTTCATGCCAGCTTTGTGCACAGCTCCAATAGGAGCAAACTGTGCTTCTTGACCCATAACTGAAGGAATCTCAAAACCACATCCCAAGCATGCACGTAGATATGTTCACTTTGTTGTTTGGTCTTAAAACAGAACAAGTCCAGTCTGAACTGAATGATTGCTTTGCCCAAACCCCATGAACTTTCTATTTTACATTTCTGAAACAACACTAGAAATGCCTTCCCACTGTTAACTTAATGCACAGCAAGACAGTTCAGTATGCCATGTGAGAGTGCAAATAGTGCAAAGCTTTAGCAAGCTCAAATACAAACAAAAGCTAGAATGAAATTAAATGCATGAAGACCCTTCAGTAAAAAGGTGATTTGGTACCTGAGTTACAATACTTCTAATTGAGTAAACCACAATGTCTTTGATCATTTTCAACTATTATAACAATTCTATGAGGAAAACGGATGCACTTGATTTCATACAACTACACAAGTTAAATATGGGGGCGAAAAAAAGTAGAACTTCCTAGAATCTTAAAAATTCAAGGAAAGAATGGAAAGTTCAGTCAACTGTTCATTTTTCTCAAGGACTGGTCTAGAAGCAAGTCACAGGTTTCCATATGAACATTCCTATAAAAGACACCCTTATTTCTTTGGTCTGCTTTTCTTATCACATAGTTCTCCATTGGAAAGGCCCCACTATCACCCCACCTCTTCCCAATCCAGTCACAACATCAAAAAAATCATTTAATAATAAGAGGCACTTCCCTCTTTGCCAAAGGCAGACATGATGTTTTGGTGATATCGCTGAGCAAGGTTAGTCTGGGAAGCATAGGATATAATGAATAACCATGTATGATGCTGTAAAGAGGGGCGGGAGAAAAAGGTCCATACAGGAAAAACAGAAATCAAAAGCAATTTGCCTGAATTTTAGCAGTACATCACATTCTATTCATTGGTTGAGTCCAGTTAAGCTATCCTTGAAATCATAGAATCATAGAATGGTTTAGGTTGGAAGGGACCTTGAAGATCATCGAGTTCCAAGCACCCTGCCACAGGCAGGGACACCTCCCACTAGACCAGGTTGCCCAAGGCCATGTCCAGCCTGGCCTTGAACACCTCCAGGGACGGAGCATCACTATTAATTAGTTACTTACCCGTTCTTCCTTTTATTTGAAATTACACTGCAAACACCTAAGTTCACACTCAGCCATAGACTCAGAGAAGCTTTGAAACACAAACAGTCTTAGCCAAAACCCAGAAGTACATCTGAACACCCTCCTCCCATACATCTGTTGTGTCCAGCTTTCTGGTACTGAAGTAAAATTTGCCTTGACACAGTTCGGATTTCAGAAGGTAAAAGCCTAAATTAGCTCAAACTAACAATACACGTTTTAATCCCCCTCCAGGCACATACTTGGACACTTTTTCATATCAAATCTAAGCATCTCCCTGGAATGTTTATTTAATGACCTTAGCATTAGCATCAAGAGATTAATCAGTCAACTGTAAATAACTCTGGACTGCCCCCGAGAGTTTAAATTTTGTCAGAGAAACTAACTATAATGAACAATACAGAGTTGTTTGGGTTTTATTCTGAGGGTCCCTGGATGAAAAAAATGTTTTGGAGGAGGAAAAAAAGCTAATCTCAAACATAACCAACTATGTTCATTTTGTCACTTCAGCATCTTATTTAGCTTATACCTCTAATAGATTGATATTTCACTCATTATTTCCTGTCTTCTCATCCAAATACCAAGATGGCTAATTCACTTTAGAAGAGCCTTTATTTATGACTCTCTCCCACCCTGCTTTAATTTCAGGGGGTGGGACCGGTAATGTTTTTTTTTAATAGGTTTCTTTTAATGGACTACAGGATGTTGTTGTAAGGTCACTGACCACACTGACATGAGAGAAAGGACTGTGAATCTGTATTATTTTCAGGTCACTGAGTGACCAGGAGAGAATGGGCTGTGACTGGGAAGCGCCAGCTTTCATTATTCTGCATAGGTCTGAGTGACCTTTTATTTCCACAGTCCTTCCCTACCTCTGCCGTAAGAGCCTCCTCTACTTTCACTTTTCCTCTGTAGTATCCGTTTTCAGCTGTAAACTCCTCATTCCAATGAGGAAAACTGTCAGGAGTCTGAAGCAGTTTGTTCAGGGCTGGTTTTGTCCCGGGCCTCTCCCCAGTTTGGTTCCCAAACCCTTCTCTGTAAGAGTTGTGCATAATTTATGCAGCAGGGCTGGAACAGACTGCAGTTTCAGCCTATGGCAAACATCCATATGGCTCAAGCTAACCCTGGGTGAACAACTACTGCTCACGCAGTTGCCTCAAAGTGCTGTGTTCACCAACACATAAAAGTACAACCTCTTTTTCAAATAATACGATTTCTCTGGGACACTCAGCTATTGTGAATCTTGTTTATTATTACAACGGTTGTGCCTATGACTGCTCTGCCTAAAACCGAGAATGACTTTGCAACAACAACACAAAATACAGAGGTCTGGGCTAGGCAAGAGTGATATGTAAGAGAAGATGTTCTGCCTCTGGGCTTACAGAAAATAGCCTACTCCTCCTACTTTTTATCCATCACTACAGTTCTGCTGAGCATCTGCCTTTTCTGTACTACTGCCAGTCTCCAGTCTGCACAGTGCAGATGTTGTAAACCATGTAACTACAATATCATTTGATAAATAACTGCGACAGAAAAATTAGGAAAGTTTAGACAATGAAAGAATAGAATAAAGGAGAAGAGAATGGCATTTGAAGCAGAGCAACAGAGGAGGATCTCAGGATAGGCAATAGGGGAACTGCAAGGGCGGAAAAAAGAATGAATGTTGCTTCAAAACATTCTTGCAAAAATATTTCAATCTTTACTCTTCATGTATTCAAAGTATCACTATTAATCGTTTTTCCTCCCAAACCAGAGTTACATCAGAAAATAGTGTAATAAGATTTCTAATTTTTAATTCAAAGAATTCTGAAGTTTTATAAAGGAAGAAGATATTCAGAACCACAGTAGTTAACTGACATTGGGGGCAGCGGGGAAGAATATGAAAGCAAATATAAGTAATATACAGAAACAATTGAACACAGATCTTTTGCGTTCTCCCTGTGAAACACTAGACACTGTCAGAGAAAAGATAATAGATAAGGTGGATCACAGATCTTTGTTTTTTTGTTTTGGGTGTTTGGGTTTGTTTCTTTTTTTTTTTTTAAAAAAAAAAAAACACACAAACAACCACCCAACTCCAAAAGACATGTATTGAGAACTGTTGATTGCAAAAATCAAGATCAAGGCTCCTACACAGTTCTCAGTCCTCAGCACTTCTTGCAGTTTAACATCCACATTGTCATCAGTCCTTTCAAAGACAAAAGTGATGTTGCTCCAGGCACCATTTAGCAAGTTCCTGAAAATCTGGAAACCTGTTCTTTCTGAATCATGGGAATTCTTCCTACTAACTTGTGCCTTTAGAGAGGAAGAAGGGCATTTGGTCTATGTAGGTGAGAGACAGCACACCAGAAAATTTGGCTTAAGTATGAGACATTTAGGACAGCTGAGAAAGATCAAGTGCCAAGCATAAATAGCCTGGCATACACAGGGCTAACAGCATCAGAAGAAAGATCAACAGGCCCAAGGCTTTTGAGTGAGAGGTAGGACAGGGTAATTAGCCAGGGGTGAGTCAACAGAGAATATAAGGACTCGCATCACAAAGTTTGATTGTTGCAAATCATTGATTGCTTACACACGATGCTATTTACTTTAATTCCACACGTTCATCACCACATCTGTCATTGGTGAATTGGTTTGTGTTTTTAAGATGCTCACATATTACATTATAGCCACTCCATTTCACACTAACAGCAATACTACATAATTCATCACTGTCACTTCAGGCAGTGTTCTGTAGCTGCCTTGACCTGTAAAAAGAGAGGCAATAAAGATGTAGAGCAGTGTGGCGCTCTGAAATCTAGTGTGTCAAGCCCTGTGGCAACATGCTATCAGTGCTGAATTTCTTTAGCAAACTCCAGCTCAAGATGACCCTTCAGTGAAAGGCAGAGGAAAAGGAGAAGTTTCTGTCCCCGTTGCCAATGATTAAAATCACCAGTCTGCTAGGGACTGTTACACAGATGGATAGGCAATCCTAGACAGAGAGCTCCAAAGTTTTGAAGAATTTTAGAAATTCTGCACAACTCGGAGACATGTGATCTTCTGCATCCACCAGGCAGTGTCTGTTTTAATGGAGGCACATATTTGCTTATGCAAGCTGAAATTAGACAAGTCTGAACATCAGACATCCACCTGTATGCTCAGGGTCTGACAACAAGGCAACCACATTTTCAAGCGCAGCCATTAGGATCCAAACCATCATAACATCAACCCAGTCACTGCAGCAGATCAGTGTTATGCAGCAACTTCTTATTTCTACAGCCATATAAAAATCAGTCAGACTTTGCGTGGATCAGTGTAAACCCATGAAAACAAAATGAGAGAAAGGAAACTGTAGGCAAGAAAACTATTCTGTTTTAAACAGCAATACCCAGAACAAAGTAAATTCTCAAGTACTTGAAAGAGATGGCTAGAGTACTTGGACCTATTTCCTATTGCTTCGCTCTTTTACAAGACTGCTTGTTTCTTCCAGAAATAAGAGTGTAACTATTTCAAAGCTCAATGCAGCCACAAAGAGAGCTCACCAGAATACATTAAAGATGCTTTTTGGTCTCCTGCATGACAGTTGCTATTAATATTGAAGCAATGAGGAACCAGTGATGTGGAAAAAGCACAGACATACAGAGCCTAACATAAACTCACCCACATTTTAGGCAAACCACATTAACCAAAACAATGCCCATTGAGGCTTTTAGGTATAAATGCAAGACAGGAGGCAATCCTTTTTGTCTTTGACCACACCTATTAAAAAAAAAAAAAAAGAAAAAGAGTAAAAATGAAACTTTTGATGAATCTAGCTATAACTGTCCCAGCAAGTCAATAATATGACTCACAGAGAAAAAGAAAATAATTCACTGCTGGAAGACACAAAGCAAAGCATCAGCTAAGGTCAAGTCTCCCCCTAAGGTATAATCCTTCTGTCCTGAATGCTAGAATGAAAAACTTAGAAGTTCAGCCCAGAAAATGAAAAATTAGTCAGGAAAGGCTGGGGTTAGGGGACCTACCCAGACAGGATTTGCTCCCATAGCCTGACATTCAAAAAGGAGCATCAGTGCCTCCCAGAATGAGACATCTGCCCAGGAACAGCAGTTCAAGAATGTGTCCCCGATACAGGTAAATAATGCCTACTGCTTGGACTTCAGCATGGCAGCTGGGCAGAGTCTGGTAATTTTCAAACAAGCTTGAATGACTTAATGACAAGTAACAATAACACGTCTGATTACCCTTGCCTTAACTTCAACATTTTTCAGTATTTGGTCAGTTAGACAATCAGGGCTGCAGAAAGAAAAATAAGGTTTCCATGGGAAGAGAAATATTATGATCCCTCACTCCTGTCAATTAGATACTCCAAAAATCACATTAACTGCCAGGTCCTAAACCTTAAACACCATCCTATTCCCTTGTGTGATATTCAACGTGTCAATTCCTCATGCTGGAAAGAGTAAGCAGCTAATTTAGTTCCCATCACAACTATTCCAACACTGCATGCCTGACAAAGACATCACCCAGACTAAGTGAATGAGGAAATAATTGTCCAGTCCTGACTTTCCATCCGTATTTCCATTTCATCTCCAAGATCTAATCTTTTTATGCCTTCTACCAAAACCTTTGTCCATGCATTCATTTCTACCCAGAATGCACAAGAATAATAATTAGCAGTGAAAAATAAGGGGAAGAATGGTATAGCTAATCACATTGCAATATTAAGAAAACCAAACAACATCCAGATGCCTCCCTCCTCCTAAAATTTCCTAAATCATTACTTTTCATTACAAAAATTAAAACCCAAGGTATTTTCTGGAATTAAAGCTTGCCATTTCTGAACTATTTAGAAACATGACTTGAGAATATAAAAGCAAACGTGTGCTTACATTACCTACCACCATTAAATAGTTTAACTTTTTATAGTAATTCAGCACATAAATAATCCTTCTTTTTTTTTTAAAAAAAGGAGAATAAGCTAGTTGCTCATGTTGTTATCTCCCTATCTCCTTCCTAGCCACCTGGAAGAGAGTTGTATGCCTACCAATGAAGGCACTGAACCTTCAAGCTGGAACTGATACACCTTCTCAGAGCCCTACAAACCTGTCCACGCTGAAGCCTTGACTCTTTTCTAGTTACAGAAGTCTTACCTGCGGAGAGGCTGTGGAGAAGGATGGGCAGGAGATTTGATTCTCTACAGCCTGTGAGGACTGTGACAGTAAGAACAGTAAGTACACCTCTAAAATGGAATCAAGATGTTTCAGGGCTGATGAGGTCAAGTGCTGACTCCTCTGTAGGTGGTTCCAAGTCTTTTTGTGGCTCTGAGTCTTTTTGTGGCCTGAATCAGCATCCTTTCTGCTGAGGTGGAGAAATAGTTCACTGAGAGATTGTGCCCATCATTTATGTATAGAAGATGAAGCAAGCCATTCCATGGCTGCTTTTTCCATCTGCAAGCTAGACATAACTGGAAACAAGGATGGGAAAAAAAGAAGCAGTATAGAAAGTAATATGAAGCAGTGAGGAACCTTTCACAGTGCTTCTCTTCCAAGTTCTCCTCCATGTCCAGACACTGCTGGTTATGTAGCCATGGGTTTAGCTTGCAGAAGTCACAGCCTAGGAATTTTGAATTCCCCAGTACAATACACAAGTGCTGAAAGAAAGCCCCCTCCAAATACCAAACTAAAAGGGACATGGGAGCTTGACCAAATAAAAACTAAGTATAAGCATGGTCCCAAAGTGGGACCTTAAAAAACTTTAGAAATTCTTCAGTAAACAGATACAGTAAAGAAGATAAAAGTTTTCTTTTGTTCGTCTTTTTTTTCCCACAAGTTTGTTTTCCTTTGCATAAAAATTACTTCATTGGAGAAAAGTGAATTGTGGGCAAAGTTCTCTAATAGCAAAAGTAGTTTGATTCAGTTTTATTTCTGATGCTCAAATGCTATTCCTTCTCCAGCCCTCACATTCAGTCGCCATAGCAACAAAAAAATCCTCTGCCCATTTCGTAATCATTTAATCATTTAACAACAAAAGCGATTCGGAACAGGAGAGTGGAATAGTGGAAACACCAAAAGGAAAATAAACTCTGGCATCAAAAAAAAAACAAACCAAAACTACGACTTTAAAAAAAAAACATAAAAAAAAACCAACCAAAAAAAACCAGAGAGGAGGAGGACTAGAAGTAAAGAGAAATGGCCTACAGGACCTCTGTGTCCAAACTGAGAGTAGGTATAAGCCTCTCATTATGCTTCCTCAGACACCATCATGTCTTTTTTATTTTTTTCCAGGGAAGCCTGAATGCTGTCTGAAATGTCCTTCAAGCAACTGAAAAAATCCAGAGTAAAATCCAGAGGATCCATGTTAAGAGTCCAGAAGATGAGCAAAAAAGCTAAGGAAGTTCCTAACCAAAAAAAAGCCACATTCTGGAGTTTGTCTTACTTCCTTCTTGTCAAAAGAGGAGGGCTGGGCCTACAAGGGTATTTCAATAGCAGTAGCGGGCCCAGTCTTGTTCAACATATTCATCAATGACTTGGACGAGGGGACAGAGCGTACCCTCAGCAAGTTTGCTGATGACACAAAGCTGGGAGTACTGGCTGACACACCAGAAGACTGTGCTGCCATTCAGTGAGACCTGGACAGGCTGGAGAGTTGGGCAGAGAGGAACTTCATCAAGTTCAACAAGGGCAAGCGTAGCGTCCTGCACCTAGGGAAGAATAACCTCATACATTGATACATGTTATGGACTGACCTGCTGGAAAGCAGCTCTACAGAGACGGACCTGGGAGTCCTGGTGGACAACAAGCTGACCATGAGCCAGCATTGTGTCCTTTTGGCCAAGAAGGCCAATGGTCTCCTGGGGTGCACAAAAAAGACTGTGGCCAGCAGGTCGAGGGAGGTCATCCTTTCCCTCTATTCTGTCCTGGTAAGGCAACATCTGGAGTACTGTCCTGTTCTGGGCTCCCCGGTTCAAGAAAGACGGGGAACTAATGGAGCGATCCAGTGGAAGGCTACAAAGATTGTCAGGGGACTGAAGCATCTCTTTTATGAGGAAAGCCTGAGAGACCTGGGCCTGTTTAGCCTAGAGATGAGAAGACTGAGAGGGGATCTCATCAATGCTTATCATTATCTATAGGGCAGGTTTCAAGAGGATGGTGCCAGACTCTTTTCAGCGGTGCCCAGCAACAGGACAAGGGGCAATGAGCACAAGCTGGAACACAGGAAATTCTGTCTCAACATGAGGAAAAACTTCTTTACTTTGAGGGTGACAGAGCATTGGAATAGGCTGCCCAAAGAGCCTGTGGAATCTCCTTCTCTGGAGATATTCAAAACCTGCCTGGATGCATTCCTGTCCAACCTGCTTTAGGTGAACCTGCTTTGGCAGTGGAGTTGGACTAGATGATCTCCGAAGGTCCCTTCCAATCCCTAACGTTCTGTGATTCTGTGATCTCTGAAATGCTGAATATAATCCACTGAGGGGACGCCCTGGCAGAAGTCTCTGTCACCTTTAAGCAGCAGGGTTTATGCTCCCCTGATGATGACAGCAGTGTTCTTAAGCAGCCAGTAGCCTGGATCAGGATTCATTCTCTCTCCCAGAAGAATAACACCATTACAGGCAATTTTCCATCAGGGGGGAAACTGTCCTGCCAGGCAGATAAAAATGTTTCCTGCAGCATGTCCTTGCCCCTGACACCCACATAAGATGAAGCCCAGTTCAGCTCTGAATACAGTGGCAGTTACCTCTTTGTTCCCACTAAATCTGTGCTTGGGATGGAGCTACAGAATAGATGAGACATGGAAGTGGGGACATCAAATGAGGTTGTACACAACGAGACAGATACAGTGCACTGACAATGCTGCAGTAGCTAAGCAACTACAGGAGAAAGCCACAATGTTGGATCTCATCTCCAGCACAAGCCCTCAATATCCCAACAGAAGACATGTTGCTCTTGCTTTTATCAACGCTCCAACTGTACGTAAAATGAATACTTCAGGTTTTTTGTTTTAACAGCTTCATAATACCCTTATCCCCCCCAAAAAACTCCTCCAAAATACCCAACGCCCCAGCAAACATACATGAAGGACAGTCCATTCATCAGAACATCCGGGTCAGCTTTCTACCCATCAATCTAGATACGGACATGGAAGCTATACACTTTCCCCTCATGTAGAGCCAGAAACCTGCATTTATCTTGACAGCATTTCATTAAACAATGGTTTATCTGTTCAAGTTAACTCAATGGGAATGGAAATTCATTTTAAATCTTGATGCTAGAAGACAACAGCTCCTGTGTCGCTGGTAGCCCATTTGATATGGGAAACTGCAAATGACCAAATGTTCTTGATGTACCCTTGGCAAAATGTTGCATCCCAAAGAAGGTGGTGAGGAGAGTGAAGAAATTTGTGTGACAATCTTGGCTAGTCATGCCTGCCAGAGAAAAGCAGCTTTGTTCTTTAATGGATATTATTGCAAATACCTTATGAAAAATATCTTCTGAGTATGCCCCTAACAGGGAAAGGTACAGAATTTTTACGTGGCATTGAACTGATAAGCCATAATATTTTTAAGATAATTGCTATTTCTCAGTTAGGAATAATGTATCTTCAGGTTTTTTAAATTGTTTGTAATGATTTCTCTGAGGTGCCACATCACTGTGGCATCTCAGCATTCAATGCAATTATCCAAACACACCTATTAGATAGGAAAAGCTACATTATTCCCACCACAAAGAAAGGGAACTTTACACTACAGATTTCTCCTTCAAAACCAATGTATATGAAGGTCACTAGTACTGTTAGGAATAGAGGCTTGAGTCTTGCTTACATTTTGCAGTGCTTTCACCACAAACCTTTTTCGTATAATGGAGGGACGGTGAACATTCATCATCCCCAGAACTTATCCCAAAAGGGTCTTCTTCATTTATGCTTTCTCTTTAAACCAGGAAAGTTTGAATGTGGATCTATATCCATTGACAACATTGACAACCCATTGCCCAACAAACTAAAATACCAAACAGGAAAACTCCAGAACTACGGATCTTTGGTTTTAACTCCCAGCCTCAAGTAAACAACCAGATAAACATTTATTTTTGTAGCTGCCTCTAGATTTGCCTTGCTTCACATTCACTGTAATTTTTTTCTGCAACCCAAGGACATGTCAAATCTAAATTCTTGTCACAGATGTTGAGGTGAGCACAATGGCAGATACAGACCCATGGGAATTTTCAACCTGATCTGCAGTCCTTACTCACTCATATTTATGTAACATTGATGTGCATAAGGGCTTCTAACACTGCTTTCTTTAGTACCTATCCCTGACCTGAAGCACAGTGCCACGGCACAAGCTTAGACAGACGAGCCATATTGTATCTGAAACACAAATAACCATTCAAGTAACTTTCCCCTGCAAGCCTCCATGTGCTTCACACTCCCAAACCTCACTGAAGAATTTCAACCAGAAATTGTGTCAGTTGTTCCAAAACCCCAGGATAATGCCACCAGAATGTTAATATTCAGTTTTATGCCAGTCTAGACCAAGATCTAATTGATAACTTCTGAAAGTAGGCAAGCTATAGTGCAACTTGAGGTTTGAAAATTCTTATTAAAGTCTTCTGTGCATTTCCCTTAGTGACAGCTAGCCAAATGACTGTTCAGGTAAAATAAACAAGGTGAGAGGGATTGGGCTGAGCACTGATATTTTCATGCCACCATTACAGTGTGGCAATCCAGGCTTGGGGCACCAAAGGCAGCAAGCGAACACATGTGTGAAATGAGGTGTAATTTGTACAAATAAAGGCCTCAAAACCAAATCATAACATTATAGTCTGCAGATGCCTGGGCTGCAGAGCAGTGCAGAAATACATCATTCAGCCTTAGCTAACTCATTTAACTTTTCGGCAGGGTAAATTATCCCATGCTGAAGTCCATGCTATGAGGTCTAAAGCGTTACTATAACCTGAGCTAGATTCTTAAGAGTGATTTCACCTCTTTCTGCATTGTAGAGAGGTCTGGCGAGAGGAAGATTTTCCCTCAGTTGAGGAGGACCCGGTCAGAGACCATTTGGCCAAGCTGGACATCCATAAGTCCATGGGCCCTGACGGGATGCACCCGCGAGTACTGAGAGAGCTGCCAGATGTTATTGCTAGACCACTCTCCATCATCTTTGAAAGGTCACAGGGAACAGAAGAGGTGCTGGAGGACTGGAGGAAGGCTGACATCACTCCAATCTTCAAAAAAGGCAAGAAGGAGGACCCAGGGAACTACAGGCTGGTTAGTCTCACCTCTGTCCCTGGGAAGGTAATGGAGCAACTCATTCTGGATGTCATCTCCAAACACATTAAGGAACAGGAAGTTATTGGAAGTGGTCAACATGGATTTACCAAGGGTAAATCATGCTTGACCAATCTGATAGCCTTCTATGATGTTATAACTGGTTGGCTGGATGAGGGGAGAGCCGTAGATGTCATCTACCTTGACTTCAGCAAGGCTTTGACACTGTCTCCCATAACATCCTCATTAGAAAGCTGAGGAAGTGCAGGTTAGATGAGGTGACAGCAAAGTGGATTGAGAGCTGGCTCTGTGACAGAACTCAGAGGGTTCTGATCAGTGGCACAGAGTCTAATTGGAGGCCTGTAACTAGCGGTGTCCCCCAGGGGTCAATACTCGGTCCAACCTTGTTCAACATATTCATCAATGACGTAGATGAGGGGACAGAGTGTATTCTCAGCAAGTTCGCTGATGATACCAAACTGGGAGGGGTGGCTGACACTCCAGAGGGCCACGCTGCCATCCAGCGTGACCTGGACAGGCTGGAGAGCTGAGCAGAGAAGAACCTAATGAGGTTCAACAAGAGCAAGTGCAAGGTCCTGCACCTGGGGAGGAAGAATGCTAGGCACCAGTATAGGTTAGGGGTGGACCTGCTGGGAACTATTTCTGAGGAGAAGGATCTGGGGGTCCTGGTATATAGTAAATTATCCATGACCCAGCAATGTGCCCTTGTCGCCAGGAAGGCCAATGGAATCTTGGGGTGCATAGGGAAGAGTGTGGCCAGTAGGTCGAGGGAGGTCATTCTCCCCCTCTACTCTGCACTGGTGAGGCCACAACTGGAATACTGTGTCCAGTTCTGGGCTCCCCAGTTCAAGAGAGACAGGGAACTACTGGAGAGAGTCCAGCGTAGGGCAACTAAGATGACTGAGGGATTGGAGCATCTCCCTTATGAGGAAAGGCTGACAGAGCTAGGACTCTTTAGCCTGGAGAAGAGAAGGCTGAGGGGAGACCTTATTTTGGCATACAAGTATCTAAAGGGTGGGTTGAAGGAGGGTGGAGCCAGACTCTTTTCAGTGGTTCCCAGTGACAGGACAAGGGGCAATGGGCACAAGTTGGAACATAGGAAGTTCCGTTCAAATACACGAAAAAACTTCTTTACGGTTCGGGTGGCAGAGCCCTGGCACAGGCTGCCCAGGGAGGTCGTGGCATCCCCTTCGCTGGAGATTTTCAAGACCCGCCTGGATGCAGTCCCAAGCAATGTGCTCTCGGCAATCCTGCGTTAGCAGGGGGGTTGGACTAGATGATCTTTAGAGGTCCCTTCCAACTCCTAAAATTCTGTGATTCTGTATTACGTTGCAATATACAGACACTCTTTACCTTACCTTGCACACATGCAGGTATCTATTTAGCCATTAAAATCTCTGCTCTAATTTTTTTTCTTTTACTTTTTACCTTTCCTTCTTCACTTCGGATTTTCTAAAAGTTGTTCCCACTACCCTTTGCCAGTTTTTTCCAGTCATTCTCTACTAACTCACATATGTGAGAGGCAGATTCCAAAAAGGAAAATATACTCTTTGTGCAAAAAAAAAACATCAAAAATTTAGTCTGCCCCCAAAATTTATAAGGTAGACAAAAAACAAATAATTCTTGCCTTTTTATTTGTCGTTTGGGCTTTGCACCTTAAAAATACACCTAGGTTAGAATTCAGAGATTTTCTTCCCACAATCCCAGGCCAAAGAAAATTACTAAAAAGTATAGATTTCCTTACCTGTTCATTTGAGTCCAGAAACCAGAGCTTTCAGTAAATCACCAGATCATGCAGCAGTTGGGCTAAAGTCACAAGAAAATGGCAAGAATACTAATACTCCACACCTGATTCTGTAGCTCTGGAGGAAGAGGGCAACAAAAGCGTAAGGAGAGAATATGAAACACATGGTTAAAACCAACCACTTAATTCTTTCACCTGCTCCTCTCTCTTTCTTCCAACTGTGTTATGGAGCAGACAGAGCAAGAAAATCAAGGACAGGCAAGAGGGCACCAACCCAAACTCAAAGACACCAATATACTTTCTTATGAACTCTGTCTCTCTGTACTACAAGTATTTTCTAATGACCCCCGTCTGGTGCAGGATATTGGGTTGTTCAATCCTTTTACCTAACCCAATCTATATTGGGCCATTGGGTCACCTATATCTCGTCATCATATTACAGTCCTATAAAGTCTGTGTGGACTCTAGATTACTAGTTCTGTGATTTCACAATGCGCGTGTCACAATCGCATTGGGTAGGTACTAAACAAATACAGAAAGGAAAAAAATTGCTTCTGCTTCAAAGAATTGTACTCTCTAGTTAGCATCTGGATCTATTTTTTTATTTTGTAACTTAAAAGTTTGCGGGAACAAATCTTCTTTGTATTGTAAGCAAATGTCATCTTCAATGTACTGAAAGGGAAATTCTGCAAATTAAGTGTAGGCAGAAGTGGGTAGTAACCCTCTTCCATGCACATAAATCATAGCTTGTCTTTTGTTCTCCAAAGACAGGATTCACCACTAAGTCCCACTGGGATAGGGGTGTACCATCCCTTCTTATGCAGTTGAATGCAGAAAAGGCCAAAAAAAGCTTGGCTTTATGTCCAACTAGCTTCTGTTTCTGTGAAAAGTTCATCAGTTCCAATATCACACTTACATGATTGTCTCTTGTTCTCTCAGACATCTTGATTTTTAGTCCCCAAAAATCCAGGAATTTAATAGTTAGCACAATGAAGCATTTTTATTATTGAAGAGGAACTGGCTGTATTGTAACACAGCTGCTTACTGCTCCAGTGGGATAAAACAAAATAATTAAGAGCAAAGATGCCTGATATTTAACTAGTGCTGTATTTAAATAACTCACTATTGCTATTTTATAGTGAGATAATTGTCTACTAAAATATAAGCAGTCATTTCAAGTAAATAGTATTATTCCTACCTATAATTAAAAATGACTCTTTAACATTTAAACACTACCTTTATTTCAGAAGGATCCCAAAATGCTACAAAAACTATTTTGTTCCAGAACACTTACATTTAATTTTACCCATGCAGAAATGCAGTCACTTCTACAAGCGATCCACTCCATAACGGGTCAGGTTATGGAACAGGCAGCTGGAGAGAAAGTATGAGGAGTGTAATCATTTGAAACTACAAAAAGAAGTTTGCCTGGGCAACAACTCATTCTCTAAGCTGGAGTGTCTCCAAGACACTGGACCTAAAACCCTAAAGCAAATAAAAACTGCAATGTTTCACTTTGTTAATAGTCGTGTAATTAATCATTTGCCTTTTATATAGCATTACACTAATTACACATCAAGTTGGTTCACATAGGTGGGGAACACAGCTCTAGTATTTATATTCACATCATTTTTCAGGGGAAATTTTATCTAAAACCAGTTGCTTCAAAATTCACAGTATTTGATCTCTTACTATATAAAGAAATTGAACACCTGTATATGTTAATATGTCAGAGACATTTAGAAATAAAAGATAAAGGTGAAAAATGCACTTTCTTCTCATTCCTTTTCTGTTAGGCAGGTTTTCAGTAGAGAAAAGTTTTCCAGTTTTTATGGATCATGGCTGTGACAGATGAAATGTCTGTGCAGCACAGAATTTATTTTTCTTGCAGAAACAATATTCTACCAGTTGTGCCAGGAGATGGCAAGTTTTATGTGCTTATTTCAATTGAAAACATCTGCACTAGATAATATAAGCCGCTGGGTCACATGTTAAATAACACTATTACATGACTGCATAAAACGGCTGTTTTGCATCTTCTTTATAATGGTTTGTAACTAAGCAGAATTGTCTTGGATCATTAATTGAATTTGCTGTAACATTAACCCTTAATGCATTTATACTTCTTAGTTTTTCAATTAATTAAGTTCTGATTCAGTTAAACACTTGAATATGAGCCATTTCCAGAAATATAACTCAGGTACCTACATTACAACTCTAGTACAAAAGGCATTCTCAGATCACCTCCTTGCCTCCTAAAATCTCAGATGCCCACAGATTTTTTATATGAGAATTTCCAAACCATCCAGTTTTCTGTTTCTGAATACACCAGTGCTAAAGGGGTCCTTGCCAAAAGCTGTGTGCATCTATCTTATTTGAACTGATAATGTCTAGAGGGTTGTCTAACTAGGTTTTGCAAACCTGATTTGCTAAAGCGGCCTAGATGCTGGATGAAGTCTGCAAGAGTGGTGAAACACTGCTAAAGTACAGGCGTACTCCCACCACCACCTGCATCACCGCTTGCATCTTTCCAGTTAGGCACACGCTTGAACACCTCACTGGAACCTGGGTGACTGTGGTTATCCAGCCAGGCTTTTCAATGATTGACTTAAAATCCAACATGCCTGAAAATCCCAGTATTTGGTCTTAATCAGAAGCTAGCCCACGGTGGAACTCTAATGAAAAATTAGCATGTGCCCCATTCAGGTTAAGACTCCCTAGATTTGAGTAAATGATAGAGAAAGCAATGTGGAATGGGAGAGGATGTTTCATGTCCCATTTGCCCTAAGACTTCTAAAAGTTCACAACTACATTCTAGTTATACCAATTAGTGGCTTGTTGAAAACTGAATCTTTTTGGCTTCCCAGTTCTCCCTCACTTATGAAGTAAATCTGGAAATGATTTCTAGATAAGAGTTACATCAATGCAAGACTGGTGTGTTTGGCCCTGTTCCCAAATATTTGTAACACTGGAATCCAACACATTCCATTGCATGATAACAGAATAATGTGTTGAGAAAGAATGAAAACATCTTAGAAAGCAATGTGCCTTCTAAAAACACTTGGCCACAACTTGTGGGAACAGGTTTCAAAAACATGGATGCAACCTTATTCAACACGCACTGGTAACCAGGAATCTTCTGTCCTCAACCCAGGACATTTCTTATCATGTACGTACATTATATGTACAGCTGGTTTGCTTCTGCTAAATGAAGGTATCGATGATATCATCCACAGTGGTTTACTTTCCTGGGAGTCTATACTGAAGCTGATAAACGCTAATGATTGGAAGTCATTTTAGATCACCCTACCCAACTTCTCTTCCAGGCTGCTAAGAGAAGAGGTAATAGATTGTCTTATGCTTCATCAGTCTAGATCGGTCGTATTCTAACAATTACAGAAATGAAAGGTGCAGAAAAATGAAACGAGACATATTATTGTACCAGATGGTCCATTTTAGAACAATTCACATGCAGGTCTAGAATAAACTATGGGTCCAATACTCATTAAATGCATCTGCAGACTGTTCCAATAGTTTCAGTCCAGTTTCCTTACTTTGATCAGGACTGCAGAACTGACACATTTTTATGTGTTGGTTGCTTTCAGGATTTAATCTCATTTGTTTAACAGCATTATATCTTCCACTGGCAAGAGTTTATTCATTTATTTTGACATTCATATGGGCTACCATTGTAATTGTTTCACTATCTCAATATTCATCGTAATGGGATCTCAGCAGGATTTTCTCTTAGTAATCTCACTTTGTAATTAGGGGTATCATATCCAGTCTTCTAATCAAACTGGCAGAAGTATAGTGGTTGCACGTAAATCATTTTATGTGCATTCCCAAGCTAGCAACCTGTGAAGCCCAGATCCAACAAATGCTCAAGTGTATTTATAATCATTGAACTACTGCTAATAGCTTCACAGTGTCTACTTAACATGGCACCAAAAGCATTCCCCATTTCTGAGTAACAAAAAAGGTTTTGTTTAGGACCCACAACATAGTTCTCCATTTCCTCCACTCCTCCCAAGTCACTTTCCATTAAATAATATTGCTTTTATATTCAACATGATACTATGTAACCCAGTGAACCACAACATAACCTGTTTTCACCTAATACAATGGGATGGGAAATATTGCAAACGTTTTCATAAATTTATTTTTTTTTAGGTTGGGTACTTGCTGCTACTGAGATGGATCCTAATTCCATGTAAAGTTTGGGCAGCACATAGAAATAATCCCGGCTTCATCAGGGTAGCCCTCCCCAAAACAGATAGCCCACTGTCACATCCCCATACTATTTCTCAGCCATCTGTTGCTGGGATTTTTTGCTTAATGCATTCTTTATGGTGGAAGAATGTGCATACATTATGCTTTCTTTCTTCCATTCCCTTCCTTCTTATCAGTGGATTCAATAAGAAATATGAGAGTCCTGTAAACAGGGCAGTAAAACAATGTTCTGTATTAATGCTACTTAGGAATGAGACTTCCTGTAACATTTGCGTGGTCCCTGAAATGAACCAAATAGGCAGAGAATTGCAGACCAAGCCCAGAGACAGCTAACTGATCCTGATTTAACAAGTGCTATTACACAGAGGGAGAGGTCTCTGATAATGGCACGGAGAGGTTCTGCGTGTATTTAACACAGCTGCCGTCTAAATTCTGAAATGCCATGGAATAACTACAGATGAGGAAAAGGTTGATATCTGTCTCTGGGAGGGACAAACAAGCTGTCATAAGAAAGCATGAAGTCAGCAAAGATGTTTTTTAAACTATCATGGGCTGCACCATGACAAAGAAAGAACAACACAATTTATTGGGAATCAAATGCCGTTTTACTAACAAAATTTTGGCACTGAGTATGGACCTTTTACCACATCACACTGATTTAAGGGGAATAAATTGCACCACCTAATTAAAAAGAATACAGATAATACAAAAGGACAGAGGCAGGGTTAAAGCTGACATTGGAGAGCTGTAATTTGCAACAAAAATCTGGAAATCAAAAGCCTGCTGGCAAGGCATCCACTGAAATGAATGAGGTGACAAATACATGCGCTGTCAAGAGGGCGCATGTACATCAGCTAGTGTTATAGTCTACTATTTTACTCAAACAAGTTTCCAGGGTTAGGAACAAAGTCAGAGAGTTCAACAATGAAACTTTTTTGTTGGCTCATCAAAACTGAAACTCTTTGCAGGCAAAGGATTCAGTTTCTACAAGGATCCCCACTTATAAAAGTTGTTTGTTTGTTTGTTTTATTTTTTTATTTTTACTGTTGAGGTATTCTAGTTCAAAAGGACTGCTTTGAAATACTGGAAAGTTTGGGCTGAAAAGGACGCTGTGCTCTGAGTTGCTAGGAAATTAATGACAAAATTCTGCTGACCCAATCCTTTCCCCTCCAGCCTAGGTTATTAATTTAGAAACATTCTTGAGACCTTCAGCTTTACATCCGTGCTCAGAAGAGGGGCTAGTCTGAAACCTTTTGAGATAGGAAGCCCAACTTTTATTTTGTTTTACTAAGGATCTTCCACTGTTGCCAGAGAGTCTGTTGTTACACATGGTTGTTTTCCTTCACTGTCTGCAAGTGAGAAGTTTGCTCACACTGAACATCGACAGGAGGCAGCTCTGTCAGAACTGGTTTTGAAACAGGACCATCTGAACAGAGCTGCTGTTGTCATTTCAGAGCAGTCCTGATTTAGGGGTTATATATATACATATATTTTTGTTTTAGTAGAAAGCCGAGCATAAGCGGATCAACTTCTTGTGAGAAAAAGGAGCTCTTTGTGAGCAAAGGGAGAAAATGTTCTTGCTCAGGAGTAGCAAGCAGGTCAGTGGTTAAGGCAGCAAGAGTGGATGAGGAGAGAAGCCAGGTCCAGATAAGGAACAGATTGTGCTCCTCCTTGCTGTGTTGGATCACTTTTTGGTATTTAGGTTCAAGCCAACGAGACCCATGGAAGGCTTTTCTAAAGTAATCATGCAATCAGTGAACACGGGGCTGGGAAGGACCTAAAAAGGTGCACTCCCTTTCTCCATGTAGGATGAGCTCTACCTGCACGGTCTAGTTGGCCGCTGCTCCCAATCTGCAGTGGCTAACAACTCGTTTCCTTCAGTATTTCACGATTAATGTTTTTCTTCACTTTGCTCTAGATTGTCTTCTCTTGATCCAAATCTTTGCAGAACCGCAGTACCCAGAATTAGACTGAATATTTTAGCCATTGCCTCACCAATTCTAAAGAGAATGGGAGAATTACACCGTGTTCCTTACAAATATTACTCTTACTTACATCCCCAATATGGTGTTTAACATTTTTCACAAAAGTATGAGATTGTTGTCTTAGTCATTGTGCCATTAACTACAGCTATATATTTCTTTTCCCTTGTAACAGGACAGTGATAGTTGATGCAACTATGAGACAGAATTTTACCCCCCAAAACTTTCATTGACAGTGCCTGTGAGAAAAAAGAGAAAAAGAAAATATTAACTTTCAGGTCTCTGGTATAACAGCAATGCGCTCTTCACTTGAAATGGAACAAGTGAGCTACAAAGTCACTGAGTTACATTAAAATGGAAATCCCCAAGATACCGTTTTTTGAAAATCACTTTTCAGAGAATAACAGTGAAGCAAGAGAATTTATAGGTCTAGTAATTTTGCCCTTGATAGCATAATTGCCATTACTATTCAGGTTCCTAGAGGGTCTGATTTTACAGAGGTGCTGAGCAGCTGCAGTTTCCATTGATTTCTGGTGGAACTGCAAATGATCGGGACTTTTGAAAAATCCATACCTACTGTGATCCAATCCTTATGAAAAAATACTACCCTTTTTCATATTACTTGAAAGTTATTTATTTCCCTCAATTGGTTTTTCCGATACAATTCTCCAATAAATAATAAATCACACGAAGAACATCCTTCAAAACATCTAATATCTAGCAAATGCTTTGCATGTCTAGAAAGTGCATATTTTTTTAATATTCAGGCAAGTTGCTTTTTAGTGTGAACCAGTCAAAGATTTGTTCTTGGACACAAGCTATCTTGGTATATGTATCTTGGCAGGGCTCGGCAGCTAATAGCACGCAGTCTGAACCTGCTACAGCACTTGGAATTTATAAAAATCACTAGGTCAGAGCTCAGCAGGCTGTGCAATACACTGAAGTAGATATCATACGCAACAGGTTTGGACACTAGAACTATTTATGAAGTTGTGGGTTTTTTTATTAATAGTTACAGTATTTGAAATGAGCTAACAGGAAATAATCTCAACCTTTTCTCTGCTGGGCAGATTAATTTCAAAGTCACATTATTTGTTGCATTTTAGAAATTAAAGTTTGGGTCTAAACAGCTGCTGATTTTTTTTTTTTTTTGCCTTTGGAGGACAGGGAAGCGAAGTTCTGATGCAGGAAAATTAAACATGCCTAACTTCTTCATTGGCAAAACAGTCATGATGCTATTAACTGTAAAGGAAGAAAGTAAAGCAGAAATGAAGGGAATAGGCCATCGTTTGAATAATGCACATTTTGAATGAATAATTAGGCCCAAAACAACAGGAGAAAGCAAATATAAACACCAAAGGGGACCTCAGTGGAGTACTAAATCAACACAATCATACAAAAGAGGGTGCATGAATAAAATTATAAACATATATTTACATATTTTACGTGCTCCCATTAAATAAAATCTACCATGTATGGATAGCTGATTTATAACAATTTATTTGATCAATGAGATGAGATTTTGTTTGTGAGAAAGTTACCAAATCCTCACAGAAACTGTTCTGAGGCCAGATGCATGCTCTGTTAACCATTCTGCAAATAAGTATATTGGACTGAAGCATTTTACCAGATACAGTTTGGGGGGGAGGGGTGTGTGTGTTGGTGGTGTTTATTTTTTCTATAATTAAAATATGCTGGTCTTCCAGACAAGTTGCTTAAACTATGTCATATGTCTAATAGTTCAACATAAATAATGAATAATCTCAAGGCAAACAGTACTCAAAAAACCCTTAAGCTTTAAGTTATTCATTGAAAATATTCAGAGACTACTGACAAATAAAAATGGCATTCAAAGAAATCGGGACTAATTCATGAATGATTCACAAACAGAAGAAACAGCTGAATTTATAATTAATATTCTTTACTTCAATAGTTCAACCACAAGAAAAAGCCTTATTTGAATGAAAAGTAGTGACCTGAGTTGCTTACCAAGGATCCATAGGACACTATATAATATTCCACAGTATCTCAGGAAAAATAAGACTAACTATATGACCAGACATACTGTGAATAGTAATCTGTCTGGTGAGTAAGTTGACTAATATGCTGTTTCACCACACTAAATTGTTCTACATTTGCATTCTGTGCATTGTTTGCTGATGAAAGCTCAAACCCATGATTTTTTTCAAAAGGTGTGGAAAAGAATTAGAGTAAGATTGACTAGATTCCTAGGAACATAAAGGAACTCCTCTTGAACAACAACTTGTTCAAAATGTTTCAAAATGTCCTGTATCACTGATTTTTCCTAAAATCGAAAAATTGGGGGGTTTACATTAATTTGTCAGTAAAATTATTCATGATAAGGAAGACAATTTTAGGTCCAAAAAATCTTCAGAACATTTTCCTTCATAAAATATTCCAAAATTCTGGCACTTTGATCAGGTTAAAAGAAAAAAAACTGAAAACCTAGAATTTCCATCAAATTAGAACTGTTTTTAGCAAATACACTTCTAAGTACAAGACAGTCAATAAAAATGTCATATAATTTGTCTTGGAGATGAAAACAGAATTTCTGAATTCTTTTACTTTTTAAATTTAATTTAAATGGTCAACTGAAAAGAAATAGCCGAATGCTATTTTGACAAAATGTTTCATGACATGAAAAAAAAATTTACAGTGTTCCCATTCTAATGACTTTTGACTAAAAAAAAAAAAAGGTTAGCATTTTAAATTATCTTCTCATGTTTTCTTGATGATGGGCAGGGACTCCTCCCACTAGACCAGCAACCTGGTCTAGTGGGAGGTGTCCTTGCCCATGGCAGGAGGGTTGGAACTACATGATCTTTAAGGTCCCTTCCAACCTAAACCATTCTAGGATTTTATGATTCCATGATAAGAAAAAAGCCTAATTCCTACTTCACAAAATTTATTTCCTTATTTTTAGTGGAAAAAGGAGGGATAAATAAAAGAAGAAGAAGGAATGCTTTCCTCCAAGAAACAGATATTAAATATGTTAATTTATTTTGAAATTATGTTCGAAACTCACAGTTCCCCTTTCTTAACTAATTCTAATAAGAATTTTTAACTAATTCTAATAATAATCCCTTATGCCATCTCTTCCACCATGGTCAGCACTTTCTGGTATAATACTATACCACAGTTATTCTACAATATTTTTCTTCTTCCCAAAACAACAGTTTCAAGGGCAATGAAAAGAAGGCATTTTAGAGGAGGGTTGAAAATAATTTGAATTTTTAATTTGGAAGACAAATGGTTAATAATGAAAGCTGGGTGTTCCCTTCCACGGGAGATACTGGAGGGCAGAGGAGACAAGGGATTTCAGAATTTTGATTTTTGTTTGAATTGCTTAGGGCAGCTCAAAATTCAAAGTTTCACCTATTTCTTCAGCTTTTACATGTCTTAATATAGAATCTGCATCCCTTCCATCCATAAAAGTTGTTTTGTAATAAAGAAAGAGCATAACCATAATAGACCTGGTATTGCCATGAGCTTGAGTCTCCTAGGACAAATTTTCAAAAAATTAATCGGAAAACAGGAACTGAGCAAGATTCAGAATCAAACCTTCTGCCATGCTTGGCTCCATCCTGAAGCAGAAAAGAAACATTGAACAAATTACAAGGAAAAAATGCATCCAGAAATGTCAAAAGGTCCCATTTTGACATGTTCAGTAAAAACATCTGAATTTCTTAGAAATAAGTGGCTTGGTTACTCAATTATATTTTGGCCTTAAACATCTTATTCTCTCAATCCAGTTTTGTCTCCCATCTCCATAGCAGGCAGACAGGGAGGCATCAGGATCAAAATAAAGCCATCAATAGCATACGTTAGCTCAGGTGAGTCTTATGATTCCCGAAAATGCATTGGAGAATACATGTTAGACCAAAAACCCAGCTTATAAAAGAACATAAGTTCTATAAAGGTAAAATTTATCTATGGCAAAATGCTATTTTATTTTATATTTATTTAATATTGATCTGAAGCAAAATAATTTAGATCAGTGTCAAAACAAAATCAATAGTCTTATTCAGGTCAACTAACATGAAATAAAATAGCAATTTTAATTTTAATTCCCCATCAGAAAAATATGACACTTAAAAAAAGTGCTATCATGCTTTTTCCCCCCTTGGAAATTACACTTCACAGTGGAATATCATTTCGGTGAAAAATTCCCGACTACCTCTAGTGAAAATACATGTTCAGATACTTAAATATGTTTCCTGATTTTGCAGAGGCAGAATGCTCTCTGTTTCCACCAGAACAGATTCATACATATTATAGCCAGAAGGGACATTCCTATTCATTAGCCTGATGTCCTGTATAGCACAGTCAATAGAGATTCCCTGACTGACGTTCAAACTAGGCAAAAAAAGAAAAAATTTGCAGGGCTTAAAAATCCACCACCCTTCTTGGCAAGTTTAAGTTCTTCCAAAGGTTAAATGACCTCACTGCTAAATATTTGTACCTGATTTCTGGTCTGAATTTATCCTGTTTCTATTTCCAGACATCAGCTCTTATACATTCCTCTCCTAGACTGATGAGCTTTTTATTATGGCATTGCCGTTCCCCATGTAGTTACTTACAAACTGTGATTAACTTCCCCCTTAGCCTTGTCTTCGTTAGGATTAAACAGATTGTGCCTGCTGGAGTCTTTGACCTTAACACGTGTTTTTTGAGTGCTTTAGTCATTCTTGTGTCTATTCTTTGATGAGAGAATACTGCTGTTAACAGACTGAATGGACTGGGTCCGTAATTTGGAACACAAGGCCTGCTACAGTGCCCCTGGAGCTTAATGGAAAGCTTCCACTTGGATGCGAGGAGTTTTGCCCTGTAGTGCGGAGTACATGCTCTTTTGCGACAGCAGGGTACCAGCCAGGGCACTGCCTGCTCACCTGCCTGCCTTCCACTTGGTTTCTCTCCAGCTCCTGCCTAAGAGATTCTCTGCATCCATTTAGACACCTTGTATCCCACCGAGGCTTTGGCCTTAACAGCATGCCCATTAAGTCAAAAAAAAAAAGCAATACAAAACGTATAAATTGAGCCGTCTGCGATGTGCAGTTTGTGAATGCTCTTTTTATTGCTATGATTTAAATGGAAGGATTTGGAAATCAGGACTGAGAATCTCTCTTCCCTTATATTCCTTTATGGGGGAATCAATGGGTGTTCATTATCTAAATGCTTTTGACAATCAAAGGCTAAACATTACTTTGCTGGTGGAACAAAAGTACTCAACAGTTATTTAAAAGTCTTTAACATGGGTATGCAGTTTCTGAGACAGATAACAAAAGATTCACTTACAAAAATAAGTCTTATGCTTTTGGCACAAACATTTCATCTCAAAGTGAGTTCCTCAGTTTCAGTGACTCATTCCTTGAAATACAGACAAAGTTCATTCACGTAATTTTCATTCAAGATGCTGACAGCTGTATTGCTGTTTTCTTTCTGGATTTCATAGTGCTTTCTCTAAAAAAGACTTCAAAGAAATGGAATTAACAGGTTGCTTGTCACTGACAAGGGTTGATTTGCTACTGGTCAGGAGATACCCTCACTGGCCAAATGGTAACAGCCTGAGACAGTCTCTCAGTCAAACATCCTCAAGTCAGGCAACAATGTGTTGGATAGATAGGAACATTTCACATGTTTTTTAGTTGGTGGTACAGCCAGCTTCCTGGACAAATAGCATTATGTAAAGCTTCTGGTCAAAACATGACATTGTGAACCAAAATCTAGATGAGTGTAATCTCATCACACGACAGAAAATGCAGTAATTGTTCTTTGAAGCTTTGCAATTTTGCCTTTGGGGAAAAAAAAATGCTGCAGTTTTCATGCCAAGCATCATGGGGCATGCATGTGCTGATCTGTCTCGAGACAACAAGCCACCTGAGCAAACGGATTCCTTTGGGCCCCACTCCTTGTAGAAAATTTTGCACAATTCCATGTCTTTTCCACAAGTCACAGTTTCTCCATCAGCATTTTTATCTGCTGGCTGCTGAAATGTGCATTTTGAAGTAAAAGGCGGCTTTATTTAAATCCCTTCCTGTTGTCTGATAGCTCTGCAGTAGCTTAGCTGTTCATCACGAAACAATATGAGGTCATTTCACCCATATTTGTAGTCCAGTATGTTAACATGATCTGTTCACCTCTTAAGTGGTACATGTAACTGCCAGTCAAACAGCTGATCGAGCCTAATGATATCACAGCCTTTAAGAGATTTTATTGTTAACCCTGAAGGTTTTCGTTTTACATTAATTTCTCAATGTATCAAACTAAAAATTGCTTTATCATAAACCAACACATTCTCACCACTTCATTGTTAGATATTCTTATTGATCGCGCTTTTATTTCAAATAAACAGCACCAACCAGTCTCTTTGAAGCATTCTTTGTGGCTGGGTTGCCTTGGCAATAGAGCTATGTGGAAAAAGGAAATCCTATCTCTCAGATAATTTTCATATTTTGAAATCTGGTTGCCTTCAGAAGTAAGCCCCGTCTGCAAAAAGAAAGGGGGCCCTGACTCTGCATCAGTAAGTGAAATAACCTATTGGTTGTCCAACAGCGCTGAGACCGCTAATGCAACAGCAATTTTTTTAGCAGACTGCTGAGGAGGAGGATAGAGAAGTTGGCAAGAAACTACTCTTTGCTGCAATAAAACCTTATCTGTGATAGATTTTAACTTCAGAGAGTGAGAAAATTCCAACACAAGTTGTTTAGTCATAATTTTGCCAGCTAGCTCCATTTGGCAACTCATCAAGTTGAAAGGGCACTGTAATGAATACTTTGATGGCTTTAATTTTCTCTGTAGCATTTTAGAGTTTAGGCAGCATCTTTACTTCCCATGCTATACAACAAATTGCATGGATATAAAACGATATCTGGAAGAACCACATTAATATTAAGAACAACTAGGTACAATGTATAGCGGGAAGGAAGAAATCAGACAAGGAAGTTCCTTTCTGAGTTTAAAAAACTCCCCAAACTTGATGCTTAGCCTAAGAACCCATAACAGCTATGGTTATTTTGTGAAATTGCAGAAGCAACACTTCTTTTTTTGTAAGTATTAAAAATTCAGTCCTTTGGCTGAAGTCTACAATTCAAGATTCCACTTACATATATACACCGGCTCAGTTTGTGAAAATTTTAATGTGTCCTCCCCAGTTCTGTCTTATCTGTGCTGTATGGTATCGACACGGCACGCTGACAGAAGTCAGCCTCTGTTGATTTAGCTGGGTTGTTCAGGAAACGGTGCAGCTAGCCAGTCAGATACAGTGACTCAGTCCATATGTTGCCTTACACAAGACTCTTCCTATATAGACAGTAGAAGAGGCTTTTGTAGTAAAGCAAGAAAGGCCTAAGTTATGTTACAGTTATGCATACATACATGTAAATATCAGTATCAATAAATTCTACTAACTTCTCTGGCACACAAAAAAAAAAACACCAAAACCTCCTTAGAAGCTTCATATCTGGGAGGACAGCGGACGGAGAAAGATCTATAGTAACTTCAGATGGAAATGCCTTTAAATTACACGTGACAATCCAGCTCTCAAAGAAGTATCATATGTACATTTCACCTTCTAGCAGGGGTGGCCAAAAAAAGGAATTCCCATTTTTCAGTCAAATGCTGAAATTCAGCATGAGGCGCAAACATTGATCTACACTTATTAACCTGATGCAAATTGTTTAAACCTGGCTAATATAAAACCAGACTGAAATCACCTGATGGCTTTTCTTATCCACTTGAATTTTTTTTTTCAGTATAAGGTGTTCTGCTCTTTTATTACAGAGAATTTGAAGAATCTGAGATAGGGGTCCAATGAGCCCAAACAGCTTACAGTTACATCCAAGGTTTTGATAATAACTTCATAATGCTGTACTTGTTTTGAGAAATACCACAATCTCTGCTCCAGAGATGCAAGGCGCACCGAAATAATATGGAATTGACAACCAATATTCTTTTGTGAATGCAGCTACAGAATGCAGCAGATTATAAAGCTACTTCAGCAATCACCAGCACAAGTGAGCCTTACCTTATGATGTGGACTGATGGCAAGTATGAAGATGACAACCTGTATTTATTTAGAAAGTCAGTAAAGAGGATAAATACATTTGAAATGAGAATTTATCTCTCAGTTAACATTCAAAGGAAGAAAAATTAATCTACTGAAGGAGAGTGGAATAAAAGTGAATGAAGAAGTATGTCATAGTCTGTGAAAAAAACCTCCACTTACTGGGTACCTAATCCAGCCAGAAAATTTTGCATCTCAGCTGAGCCAGAGTGTATATAGAACAGTTAAACACTGAGGGCTAAGTATAGGGAAATTATGAGAAAACACCTACTTGTTAGTGCTGCAGAACAGATAAACACTGAGCATGTGCGCTATTCCAAATGGTAAGGAGTGACACCAGAAAGTAAATCAATCAATACACATTTTTAATTTAATTCTCATGGTAGTCAAGATGTACAAACACAGATAGCATGAAGATGAATGCCAGCTAGGAATGAGAGCTGCAGACCTCTGTTTACTCCTTAGATGAGTATCACTGCTCACAGAAACTCTTGAGGAAAAAAGGATGTCTAAAGTAAAGATACTCACTTTCTCCTTTAAAAGTGCACTGGGTTTAGATTGATGGGGTTACTGTGGTTGGGTAAATTGAGTTTCTCCTAGTCTAGTGAATTGACCCATTTTGGCACAAGGGTAGAAATCAGCATTTTGCTGATTTGTGTTTTTGGTTTTGAAGAAGGGGCTTCCTGTGGTCAAGAATGGTGCACACCACATCACCACGTTAGGGTGTAAGTAAATGTTTAAGTAACATGGCAACACAAAATCTCATCCAAAGCCATGCAGAAAATCTGAGACAGAGCTGAGAAGTAAGACCAAGTATCTTAATCCTAGTTTACTCACTAATACATCTTTCCCTCCAAAAATGCTATACCCTGTATTAGTTATCCAGCTACAGTCTTCCTTTTCCACCCTGAAGTGACTCTGTATGCATTTTGGTGCCAAATCTTTTGTTACTAATGTCAGTTTTCTTATTAAGACAATGAATTGCCTTTGCTAGTTCGTGAAAATGAGGTGAAACTGGCACATTCCCATTAGATGATGCATCTAATGGGACCACATTCACTAAGGCTTGTTAAATCCTATAGTTTGAATAGTGTATCTGCTGAAAAAAAGTAAACATATTCATGAAATAAATAATTATGTAATTAAACCAGTCATACATAATAGGACAATGCCTGATTAAAGTCTCAGACATTTTAGCATTATTATGTGAGTAAAGGGCTTGATGTTATTGCTACCTGCTCAGTCAGCACATCTTCCTAATTTATTCATTGCATTTTACAACTATCCAAACAGCTCACAACAGAGATTATTCTAGAAAACTCATAGAAGCTGCTTATACAGTGCCCAAGCATAACATGTAGGCAAGGTAGAAGCCTACTGTAGTTGGACTATATGAACAACTCACAGCCTGTAATGTATTCATCAGTGAATCATTATCCCCATTTTATAGACATGAAACTAAAGCCACAGAGACCATGAAGAAAGCCCTTAAAGCAACTAGTTTCAAAGTATCAGTCTTGGCTGGCTAATTTAGTCTCCCTGCCTTCCCTCTTGACAGTCAACGTAGAAAACTGAAGACCTCTCCCGAGCAGAAGCATTGCAAAAGTACATAGAAAGTCTGCAGCAGAGGAAGACATTAAATCCAAGTCCTTAAGAACTAAACCGACATACTTATGCCTGGTGTAAGCTCTCATCCAGGATGAACATTTACTTATGGATGCAGCTAGCATCTGGTTGTATGCATGCGTTGGAAGACTGGAGATAGAAATTAAAATAGGTAGACAAAAGCACAGTTGCATTTGTACCATAACCTAAAGCACACGTACTGCTCAAGAGCTTCCCTTGCCTGCTTTTTCCTCCTCTCTCTCCTCACAAATCCTCTTCCATAGTAATACAAGCTAGAAATGGGACTAGATCCAAGATATTCTCATTCCCAGGGAAATTTTGTAATCACTAGGCTGGAGAGTTGATGCTGACTCTCACATTAGCCCAGCAAATTCACAGTTATATCAAGCAATATGAAACAGCTCCAAAAAGAAAGATTGAGGGCCCCTTCACTTCACAACACATTTGTAAGCTGAGTTAGGGTGGTCTCCTACTAGGAATGAAATATGTTCTTGAACACTGGGTCAGGAAACGAAGGAACAATACAGGCATGGAGCCACAGAGCTATTGGATGACTGAAGCAATTGCAGAGGAGGAACACAATACTCTCCCATCTTTAGAAGAAAAGTCAAAATCTTCCTCAGATTTTAGCTTGGTGGAAATGATCTTACGCAGTCATGCGGTGTGCTTACTTGTCCGTTTACCTCTCCATAACTGCTTGAATGTGGCCAATTTCTGCCAAATTTGACAGGAAGGCAGTGGTCTCAAAGGTATGGAGTTCCTACAGGTTTCATGCAGATAAGCAGCAGCACATTTGCCCTTCTCACTGAGGGAGGGACAGTAGTTTGAGCTCAGCCTTGCTGGATACCGGAGCATCCACACAAAGAGAGAGAAGCTACCAAAGACCTCGCTGTAAGAAAAGTGGCAAAGGAGCTTGATCATTATTCAATATCAGAGTTTCTGGCCAGGAAACCCCAAGATGGGGGGAGGTGAGCTGCCAGCACTGCGCCTTCTGAAACTATTTGTTTCACAAAAAAGGCTCTCACCTCAGTCTCAGGGCAGGGAGCTTCAGGTGGAGGGAGGCACCTGCCCGTTGGCAGAGCAAGGCCTCTCAATCTCAGAGAAGAGGGGTTTGACACACAGCTTTTCAGGAACAGTGTTTTGTTACTTTTGCTTTAGAGGCACGTGGCAAGAAAGGAAAGGTAGAAGCAAAGAGGGGAGCAGGTAAGAAAATTAGCTCCAGAAAAGCAGTGATGTAATCCCCACTGGACAGACTATCATAATATGTCATTAAAAACCACTGGGATGTTTAAGGGAATTAATTAGTTTACAGTTTCTATAAATATATTCTTGAGTGGCAGGTGTTCTGGCATCCATATGCAAAGCTGACGGCTCAAATACAATTGTGAAACCACCCGCCAGGAAAAAAATCATGTTTATCTGCGGAGAAAATAGATATGTTGGGCCAATCTGTTCTTCTCAGAGTAGCATGTATGGCAAACCTCTTAACTCTGTAATCAGAGTGAAATGTGGAAATAAGAAGAGCTAGTATCCCTGCACAAAGGCTGAGAACACTTTTTGGTTTTTTCACCGTAATTCTTGGTATTGAATGTTTCCTTCTCAAAAATTGATAAATAATTTACTTGCTTATCATAAGACACTGAAGAGCAGATTCCACCCTCTACAGTTACTTCAGTTTTTCACTGATGTGAGTGAGAATTGATTCAGCTCCCCACTCAAGTGTTTGCAAGTCCTTCTCACGTCCTTCTCCTGAGTGAAGTATACAGTTCTTTATATGTGTACATTCTTTTGACTCAGATGCAGTATTCTAAATTTAAACTAATGTAGAGTTCTAAATTCTAGCCTTTAGCATTTAAGCCTACAAGTATCAACAATTAATATGCAATGCAAAAGCCTGCATTCTCTTGTACTGTGAAATGCTATGTTTACTTGATTACAGAATCACACAATAGTTGAGGTTGGACGAGGTCTTTGGAGATCATCCTGTCCAGCTCCCCCTGCTCAAGCAGGGTCAGCCAGAACTAGCTGCTTAGGGTTGGGTTTCGAACATCTCCAAGGACGAAGCCTCCGCAACCTATCTGGGCACTGATTCTACTGTTCAGTGGAAATATTTTGATTAGGTTATTCTTTTTTTTCCACTTGGAGTAAAATAGAATTGTATAAGACTATTAATTATCAGCAACAAGAACTATAGACTGGTTGCTATTAACTGTGTAAAGTATGCTCAGCTGGATAGCAGAAATCATACAGCAGCTGTACTGTTTTCCGCCTTACAAATAATTGGTTAATAATCCACTAGCAAATTTTGGAAAGTATGAAGATACCTGTGCATATACGTTACACAAGCTTTAACAAGAACTTTCCAACCATCTGACCAACAGGTAAATTGCAGGAAGTACCAAGTGTTTCCAGAGTGGTGACCTTCACCAAACGCAGTAGCTTCTGGTTTTTATCACTTGTCTTAATCATTCATGCAACACTGTCTGCTGCCACCTTGACTTTATACTCTATATACGTATGTGAATACGTAGAGTGAGCAATGCAAGGGAGTTGGACTAGTATAGAACGGTACTAATGTTTGTAGTAAACAAAATCTATAATTTTTATTTAAAGGGAAAGTAACCTACTTTGCAAAATAAAAGAGTATATGATTACAACACAGATGTCACTCTGTCTGGCTTTAGAAAGTGTGCCTTCCATCTCACATGGTTTGGTTTTCTCAAGCTTCCCTCAGGGTAGGGTTGCAGAAGTGCGATGAACGACCAGCTGAGACACAGGAATCCAGCCCTGTGGCCACAACTTTTGATTAATGGAAATCCAGCCAGCTCTGCCAAAAAGATCTGTCCATGCCGCTTCTGTGAGAACCTGTTCCTTATTTGCAGAGCAAAGGAACCCAGCTCTGACAAACATCACCCAAGCAACTGACTGTCTTAACATGCTGCTGTCTCTGTATAATAGAATCATAGAATCATAGAATGGTTTAGGTTGGAAAGGACCTCGAAGATCATCGAGTTCCAACCCCCCTGCCATAGGCAGGGACACCTCCCACTAGACCAGGTTGCCCAAGGCCACGTCCAGCCTGGCCTTGAACACCTCCAGGGATGGGGCTTCAACAGCTTCTCTGGGCAACCTCTTCCAGTGCCTTACTACCCTTAAAGTGAAAAACTTCTTCCTAATGATTAATCTAAACCTGCCCTCTTCCAGCTTAAAGCCATTCCCCCTCGTCCTATCACTACATGCCCTTGTAAAAAGTCCTTCCCCAGCTCTCCTGTAGGCCCCCTTTAGGTACTGGAAAGCCCCAATAAGATCTCCCCAGAGCCTTCTCTTCTCCAGGCTGAACAGCCCCAACTCTCTCAGTCTCTCCTCATAGGAGAGGTGCTCCAGCCCTCGGATCATCCTCATGGCTCTCCTCTGGACACGCTCTCGCAGGTCCATGTCCTTCTTATGTTGGGAGCCCCAGAGCTGGATGCAGTACTCCAGGTGGGGTCTTCTCATGAGAGCGGAGTAAAGTGGCAGAATCACCTCCCTTGACCTGCTGGCCACACTTCTTTTGATGCAGCCCAGGATACGGTTGGCCTTCCGGGCTGCGATCGCACATTGCTGGCTCATGTTCAGCTTCTCATCAATCAGCACCCCCAGGTTCTTCTCCACAGGGCTGCTCTCCAGCCATTCCCCGCCGAATAAGCGAGAATAAGAATAAGCGAGTATCACGCCACTTTCTTTTCCATCTATGCAGGGCTACCTTTTTCTGGTGCTCTGAGCCCACCTCCCAGTGGCAACACTTCTGCTAGGACACACTGTGCATTACAGGACTTTCTTCACGACATGGGAGACCCACCTCTGTGGTGATGGCTGATGTGACCTTTTGTGGAGGTAGAAGTAAATCACAGGTAATTAAGATTAAGCTAGGCTGAGGTAATATCAATTCATCACTCTATAGAAATCAAACCTATCTTTGACTAAAGAGTATTTGTCTTGATGCTGAGATCACAGAAAAACAGTGCTTGGAAATCTGTTACTAACTCTCATCTGCCTGTAGCTGTCATTTTGTAGCTAGGAGGCAGTCTTACTAAGTTTCATCACTTCCCTTGCCATTTATACAGAGTACTGCAGCGCGTACAGAATTTATTTAGAAATTAAAATAATAAAAAGAAATATCTATGACTCTAGACTCCTATAGCACCTTAATTTATGCAATACAACAAAATCCAGCACTATTAATCTAATCATTTCAGTAGGACTACGACAACGTACAGAAATTACTTCCTTTCCCATGATCGCTGTGAGAAGTTTGCTCTCAGCTTTCCCCAAATACAGCTGGCTTTTATGGCAGCCTGAAAAGTCACCACAGAAAGGCAATTTTTGACCCCAGGACAGGCAGCAATTTCAGTTTGCTCAGAGCCATCAGAACTGCTCTCCTCTTTCCTAATGAGAAAGCTCTAGTTTAAGGATTACAGCTGCTACAGCATGGCCCAGAGGAGAAATCTCCCCATGTATCAAGTCCCACGTCAGAGCTGGCAACTTCAATTTCAGCTCAAAGTGCCCACAGTTTCTAGAGCACTGGGATCACATTTGCCCACACAAAATATTTCCCATAATAAATAGGTGCATTCCTCACTAGCTGTGGTTTCCAAATTATTTAAAGTTACGCCCCTTTTGTAAAGGATGGTGCAAACATTTAATCTTCAAATGACAGAATAAGCAGGGTCAACTGTACTAAGGGCCAAAGTCAAAAGGAAAGGTTGTGGTCTTCTAGCCAGAGGATGATGGCAGGGTGGCAGGCATAATGTAAGAGTAGAAATGGCAGCAGACTGCAGAAAGACTACTGTAAAGTAGAGCAAGCAGTTACTGGAAAACCACTACTCTTTAAAATAAACATCAGGTTAAAGGGTTTTGGGACAACCTTTTTCTTCTTTTTGTTTGAGGAAGATTAACCTTTGCAAGGCCACTTTAACCAAATATTATGCAAAGTCCTAAGGGGCATAAGCACTGTAATTTCCACCAGAATGTAGGCAATTTTTTATTCTCATGACTTCCACTACTACACTTGAGGAACTGCATTCAGAAGTCCCAAGATAGCTTTTAAAATCCATTGCCCAGGAATTTAAACTTGCAAAATATATGTTTTTACAGGACTCAAAAAGCCCAAACTCTTCTGAATATTTGCATGTAAAGATCCCACCCAAGTATGCTCAGATGGGACAAAAATGGCATTTAAAGTCCCTTTATCTTGCCAGAACACAAGCCAGACTGACAGTTGGCTTCTACAGTATTATTAATTTATATTTATTAGCATGGAGTTCAAAGACATTAATATTTTATGCACAGAGGAAGCAATATCCCCTCTCATTATAGCCTGACCACACTGATGCTATCATGGTTATCACTCCAGATTTAAGAAAAACAATAGAAAACCCCAGTACTACAGCTGGGTTTTTCTGAGGGTGTAGAGTATTCCCTCTGTTCCTGATAACATGACAGAGCCTTAAAGAATAGACTCAGAAAACTTGTTTACAGACATTTTCTCCACATCTTTTCACTTCACTCTCACATTCCCTTCTAGGTAGGCAACAGACAGACAAGGGTCAAAGGATTCAAGTAGTTTCTTTCTGTCCTCAAGGTGTACCCTTTCTTCAACCATTCCCCTCTTTCTTACTTTATGTTTGCCTCTTTGTAGCTCGTACTGTGGACCAGTAAGCGTCTGTGGCAAGCAACTTCCCAAACAGAAGTCCTTCTGTCCATAGATTAAGCCTCTCCCAGAGTCACGGGCGTACCAAATACGGAGGAGACCTTCTCTGATTAACTGCAGGTCTCATGGCAAACAATATATGATAGCTGCTGAAGGACAGAGCAACCTGACTCTGTGAGAATGATGAAAGCCAGTGTGTCCCTTCTTATCAGCTTTTGCTTACTTATTCTTCTAGTATTTCTCACTTAAGGTCAGCCATCACATCTGCAGTAAAGTAATGAAGTCTTACTCCTTTTCTCTACAGTGATCTTAGGCTGTCTTAGACAAACATATGTGGGGAAAAAGACATAATTTTTACATTTATAGGAGGACCAAATTTATTCTCTGCATGTAGTAATTAGTGGTGCAAATGGTCACTAAGCAATGCTTCCATACTGTAATAAAGAAATATCTTTGGTTAATTAGGAGATGAAAACACATAAAGAATATGTGAACTCTGCCTAGTGTTCTAATACAGGCCTTCAGCTCATTTATATTGTTAATTGAACAATTAGCATTGCTGAATTTTAAACCCGCAGGGGACAGAAGAGTGGAGAACATGTTCCTGCCACACTGCATTACTCTGATTGACACCAAATAACTGTGACCACAGGAGACCCAGTTGCTCTTCAGAGCCTTTCAAAAACACAGATGGATTTCAACCACTAGGGAGGGAAACTTAAGTGCGTAACTGTTTGCATTTTGGTGAGACTGGTCATAGTGTACTTCTCCAGCAATCTCCCTGCCCACGGAGAATGACAGATAGGCAGAGAGAGGAAGGAAAGACGGAAAGATCAAGAGGAGTAATGCACCATGTGCAGACCAGCCAGGCATCAAAGCCATCCTTATCCATGCCTCCTCTCAGTTGCCAGAAAGTAACAATGTTCCTGAAGCTACTCCAGTTGTTGTACATTGATATGTACAGAAACCAGGAGGTTCTTGGATTGTATTGACAACAACTTCCTTCTCCAAGTGGTAGAAGAGCCAATGAGGAGAGGAGCCATGCTGGACCTTATCCTTAACAACAAGGAGGGGCTGGTAGGCAGTGTCAAACTCAAGGGTAGCCTGGGCTGTAGTGACCATGAAATAGTCGAGTTTGAGATCCTCGAGGCAGTGAGGAACGTGTGCAGCAAGCTGACCACCCTGGACTTTAGGACAGCTGACTTTGGCCTCTTGAAGAATCTGATTGGTATGGTGCCGTGGGATGAAGCGCTGGAAGGAAGAAGGGCCCAAGAAAGTTGGTTAATATTCAAGGACCACCTCCTCCAAGCTCAGGAGCGATGCATCCCTACAAAGAAGAAGGCAGGCAGAAAAGCCAGGAGGCCTGAGTGGATGAACAAGGAGCTCCTGGACATGATCAAAAGTAAAAAGGAGGCCTATAGGGAGCGGAGACAGGGGTGGGTAGCCTGGGAGGAATACAGAGAAATCATTCAAGCAGCCAGGGATCAGGTTAGGCAAGCTAAACCCCAGATTGAATTAAATCTGGCCAGGGACATTAAGACAAACAAAAAATACTTCTATAAGTATGTTAGCAAGAAAAAAAAGACTAGGGGAGGTGTGGGCCCTCTCTGGAAGGAAACGCAAGAACTGGTTATCCGGGACAGAGACAGAACTGAGGTACTCAATGACTTTTTTGCCTCAGTCTTCACTGGCAAAGACTACAGCCACACTACCCATGATGCAGAATGCAAAGGCGAGGATTGGGAAAATGAAGAACTGCCCACTGTAGGTGAAGATTAAGTGCAAGACCACCTGAGGAACCTGAAGGTGCACAAGTCCATGGGACCTGATGAGATACATCCACGGGTCCTGAGGGAACTAGCAGATCAAGTCGCTAAGCCACTAGCCATCATATTTGAGAAGTCATGGCGGTCTGGTGAGGTTCCTGCTGACTGGAAAAGGGGAAACATAACCCCTATTTTCAAAAAGGGAAACAAGGAAGACCCTGGGAACTACAGGCCAGTCAGTCTCACCTCTGTGCCTGGCAAGATCATGGAGCAGATCCTCCTGGAAACTCTGCTGAGGCACATAGAAAATAAAGAGGTGATTGGTAGCAGCCACCATGGCTTCACCAAGGGCAAGTCATGCCTGACAAACTTGGTCGCCTTCTGCGAAGGGGTTACAGTGACAGTGGACAAGGGAAGAGTGACCGATGTCATCTACCTGGACTTGCGCAAAGCGTTTGACACCGTCCCACATGATATCCTGGTCTCTAAATTGGAGAGACATGGATTCGCTTGGTGGATAAAGAACTGGCTGGACGGTAGCACTCAAAGAGTTGCAGTCAACGGCTTGATGTTGAAGTGGAGAGCAGTGATGAGTGGCGTTCCTCAGGGGTTGGTACTGGGACCCATGGTGTTCAACACCTTTGTCAGTGACATGGACAGTGGGATCAAGTGCACCCTCAGCAAGTTTGCTGATGATACCAAGCTGTTTGGCGAGGTAGACATGCTGGAGGGGGAGGGATGCCATCCAGAGGGACCTGGACAGGCTAGAGAGGTGGGCCCAAGCCAACCTCATGCAGTTCAACAAGGCCAAGTGCAAGGTCCTGCACCTGGGTCGGGGCAATCCCATGCACAAATACAGGCTTGGCGGAGAATGGCTGGAGAGCAGCCCTGTGGAGAAGGACCTGGGGGTGACGATTGATGAGAAGCTCAACATGAGCCAGCAATGTGAGATCGCAGTCCAGAAGGACAACCATATCCTGGGCTGCATCAGAAGAAGTATGGCCAGCAGGTCAAGGGAGGTGATTCTGCCCCTCTACTCCGCTCTCGTGAGACCCCACCTGGAGTACTGTGTCCAGCTCTGGGGCTCCCAACATAAGAAGGACATAGACCTGCTGGAGCAGGTCCAGAGGAGGGTCACAAGGATGATCCGAGGGCTGGAGCACCTCTCCTATGAGGAGAGGCTGAGAGAGTTGGGGCTGTTCAGCCTGGAGAAGAGAAGGCTCTGGGGAGATCTTACTGTGGCCTTTCAGTACCTAAAGGGGGCCTACAGGAGAGCTGGGGAAAGACTTTTTACAAGGGCACGAAGTGATAGGATGAGGGGGAATGGCTTTAAGCTGGAAGAGGGCAGGTTTAGATTAAACATTAGGAAGAAATTTTTCACTTTGAGGGTGGTAAGGCACTGGAACAGGTTGCCCAGAGAAGTTGTTGAGGCTCCATCCCTGGAGGTGTTCAAGGCCAGGCTGGATGGGGCTTTGAGCAGCCTGGTCTAGTGGGAGGTGCCCCTGCCTATGGCAGGGGGGTTGGAACTCGATGATCTTCAAGGTCCCTTCCAACCTAAACCCTTCTATGATTCTATGATATGTACGTCTATGAATATTTAGCGTACAGATTTTAGGCAACAGTTGCTAAAATGCAAGACTTCTGAACTTGCTGATTCCTACAGAAGGAAAAAGAATAAAAATACATAAAGAAGGCACAGATTTAGAACAGCAGCTGACTGATGGCACACAAGAGGGACTCTGCAGGGGAGAAGTTTCTACTGGGTTTTTATCGATAGCCTAGAATAATGCATGGGCTGGACTGCGTTGAAGAGTCTCATCTATAAATAGGACTAGTCTTTCTTCTGCATTGATCAGCAGACATATGCATAGCCAAGGAATTTAAGGTGGATGATGTGTCTGGATATAACAGAAAAAGAATGTTTTTTGTCTCAATTAATACAGTGGAGAAATTGCTCAGGAACAAGTAAATCATGAAAAAGTGTTATTGTTTAAATGTTGCTAACATCAGTAACTGCATGGGCTTTTTAATCTGTCACTCATAGTTAATGTTGGCCACATGAATTAAAGTCATCCAGGAGACAACTGAACTAGCCTTCAGGTTCTCTTGAAAATTATCTGTGGTTTTTACTCCATTCTTGCTGTTATGCACTGGGAATGCCCACACAACCTGAAAAAGATAGAATTATTTTGATGCCCTGCCAGTAAAACATCACCACACTGATGGGAACTATGAATGAAGATGTGTTTCCTTCCCAACATGAAGGCAAAAAAGGAGAAGGAAGAGAGTGAGGGAGCTACACATTTTCTCTTAGCTTGTGACATGAACCTCGGGACTAGCTGTTAAATGAGGATGCTTCCAGGCCTTTAGTGAATTGGTAAAGCTGCCACTGAGCATCCCCACCTGAACCAAAAAGTGAGTTATTTAAGATGACAGGGTCTGGTAACCTTACACAAGTCTGCAATCCTTGTTTCACTGCACAAGCACATCCATGCTGAGAAACCGATGTTGCCTGAGAACCATAATAATATATTATTTTCAGTGCTGTGTATCTCTCATGCTATGCAGGAATAACATCACCCATTACTGTGACGAAACATAGCAGCTGCTCAACAGAACACAGCTACAGATGGGGTCAGGAAATGAAAATTATACTGGGTCAAATTGCGTCTCTGTTACCCCTATGAAACAACGTAGTAGTTATTCTGGATTTAGAGAAATTTAAACAAGACAGTCTTCAAAGCCACTGCATGTGAAGTTGCAAAACAAACTGTAAACAAGTAGAACACAATTATCCTTGTTACAAATTTCTCTGTCTGCCCCTTCCTTAAAGCACTGATAATGCTTGCATATATCTGTTTCTGGGAGACCTTGCATCAAACTTCTCAACTACCTTACACGGGTAACTGAAGGCTAATTGGGACTTGCACAGAAATAATTGCTATGGTTTAACACAAAAAGTACTGAATGCTTTTTCAGTGGAAGGGTCTGTGAAATCCAGAGTTGCTAACCATTTGGCACACCATTACTTAATTCAGTGAAGCAAACCACAGACAGTATATGAACAGCACTATTTATCCATGGAGAATACACATCATCGCCACAGGATATTGTGCATTCTAAAAAGTTCACATGATTTCAAAAGAGCAATTAGACAAATTTATGGAATAAAAACCCAATAGGTGTTATTCAACACAGAAACAAATGCCTCAGCACAAGAATGTCTGGCCTAGAGATAGCTAATAACTGGGAGTGTATACCAGGGAGGTACTACAACATATTTGTCCCAGTCTGCCATTTTTTCCTAGATATGCAGTTAATTACTGCCAGTGACAGGATCCTGGGTTGAAATGAGCTTTGATCTGAATCATGCAGCTATTCTTCTGTTCTTCAAGGAGAATTCTGCATTTACTGTTATTAGGCATAGCACATTTACTGTGTACAAGTGATATAAGATATGCAAAATCATGCAAAACCAGGCACCATTACTGAAAAAACCCTAATCACTAAATCAATATTCACCTCTACAGTAGTTAAATTTGCCACTGTGTTTTAAGGAAAAGAATTTTGCAAGTCTAGTGCAGCAAGTGTTGATTACTATATTTTTAATGATGCACACAATATTACTACAGTTATTACTACTTTGCTGCAGTCTAACTGAAACGATACTTTAGAAAAGCTTCCAAATATTTATTTCCTTTCCTCTGTCCTCTTGTGCATTGAAAAACTCTAAAATGATATAAGAATTAAAACCATTGCCTTAACATGGGCAAAGATGGAGATGTTTCATACTGCACTGAAGCTTCACTTTTTCCCTCCCAACCTCTGACAATAAGGCGTCCAAAGCAATCACAGAGTTTTGCTTCATGGCTATCTTTACTGTCAGTAAACACTGAAAACTGTAACTACATGTCATCTATGTAATCATTTTTATTTTCAACACATCAGGCAAAGATTAACTGAATATGAATGCCTAGGTAAATTTTTTTTTTAGCTTATTGATCATTACTGTTGTATGTAGCTAGCATACTGAACAGCTTACAGACACAATGGACAGCTGAATCGTTCCATGATTCTCTTGTGGAAGAAGACCTAAACCCTAGTCTTACAGTTAAGCAAGAATGCGTGGCTTCACTCATGCACACAGCTGAGATGTATTTGTGAAAATTATCTGCACTAGTGTTAGTCAATCTGGATTTAACTGTTTAGACTATCAGTGCCCAAATCCATAATTACACAAAGTTAGCACCCAGTGTGTTACATTTCCCATCCTGAGTAAATGCTGTTAAAAAAAATAATAAAATTACATGCACTAAAAAGTTAGAGAGTTCTTGGAACATAGAAGAAAACTTACTCAAAGTAAAACAGTCTTTTAGCTAGTTCTTTAAAAAAAAATCAATCTTTATGACTTCTGAAAATTGATATGTATTAGTTATGAGTCTTATGTGGTTTCTACAATTACTCTCTGTAAAATTTGCCAAGTTTTTTTTTTTAACTGAAGCTGTGTATATTATGTTAAAATTAGAAACTCTTCCTTTGTGGCCTTTTCAACTTAATTATACCTCACAATTGTTCCTGATTTTAGAGCTATCACAGATTTAACCTCAAATCTCTCTTTATTACTAGCTAACTCTTTACAGTCTAGCATAATAATGAAAATGCTAGACAAAGAAACAGCAGAGGCAACTCCAAAGTTTCCAGCTCAAAAGCATTAAAGTAGCTCTTTTCTTAAAATACCTTGCAAAATCTAGCAGTGTACATAGGTTTTATTTGAAGATTAGGATTTCAGCATTGCAACCCCTTTTGAGTGTGAGTCGGACATCTTATTGAGACACCCTTAGTTGGACCTAATCCTGGTATTACCTCCATTTATGTAAAGCTGGAATAAATCCAGTAAAGTGGTTATATAGAATAGAGCCAGGGTACAACAGGAACAATTCCTTCTTGGCCCTCCCCACCTCTGCTATACTTTTTAAGATTGACTTTACTCTTTCCCTACTGTGTGGCAGTCCACCATGCAATTAACAACTGTGCTGGTCCTTCTTGCTGGTGTTTACCTTATACATCCTTACCATGAGGACCACAGCTACTTCTGAGAGTCAAACAGTAAATTAAAGGAAGGGGGTGTGGCATATGAGGTCTAAATTTCAGTAATGTAAATGAGTGGCAAGTGGGAAGTTTACCAGCCAAATAAATTGTATATGGTCCAGCTACATCCATTATTCCTGCCACTGAAACAATCCCATTGACATAACCTTCCCTCAAGTGACTGAGGCTGCTGGGGAGACACTGGGGGTGCTGGTGTCAGTGTGAGCCTTTATTTTGTATGACAAAGGAAAAGCAGTATGTCACTGGAAAGTGTTCAGAATGGCTACAGAGGAAAGATCTTCCATGGGGCCAGAAATGCCCTTTGTCATGTGCCAGTTGCAAGCCCTCTCATTCTGTCTGGTGCATTTATCACCTAGTATTAGGGTTGCCTGCTGGCAGGCAAAGGGCAAGAATTTGAACCATTGTAGCCTGGTAGACCTGGTAAGATTTCTGACTACCACTCAGTTACACGAAAGGCAGGTATCAACATGGGACACGGTGGTTTGCTTTTATTTATTTGATGCTTTTTGTTCTTAATTACTTGTTTTAGGAAAGGGTGCATTTCCCTCACTTTCCTTTCCATGACTAATTGCGTGGCATGTCTCCTAAGAAACCATGCACCACCAGGGTACCTCCTTGCCTTCCCTCTGACGAGAAGGGGCTGCCACCTCTCTGCTGAGTCTTTCCCACTATCACCAGGCAGCTGCTAAGTGAGACTTGAAGATCATTCATCTGACACATCTAGCTGTAATGGACAGGGAGCCGAGGCTCTAGACTTTGACCTTTTGATCTACTTAGCTTAAGCATCTAAGCCAGATATACTTGCTCCAGTTCTATGGTGCCTTGAACGCTGGAGACCCCAATTTTGCCTGGGGCTGCAGGAGCTGATATAATACAAATATTAAAGCTCTTTTGTTACCTGACAGCAATCTCTGTAGCACTGCCTTGTCCCTTCTCAAGCAGCAATTACTACAGTTTTGTATTGTAAAATCTCAACAGGATTATAACTCTTACAGAAATACTTTGCTCCAGCAAGCACATCAGGGACAACACACCTGAAGTCTCCTTTCTTTTTCCAAGTAGGAAGGGATGGCCAACAGGAAGTTTCCTACAAAAACGTCTCAAACATGCTCTTCAAAGTAGTCTGGATTTGATAACTTTCTGAATGTGATCCAAATAACTGATATAATTAGCAAAACCAAATAAGCTTCCAGGTACTCAAGCCCTTCTTCAGGTCTGAAACAGAAATTATGGGAGATAATGAAATTCCCTTCCTTTTCTGTCAGCCAAGTTTTTGTTGTTTGGGTTTTTTCTCCTAATAGTACCTGTTGGTGTACTAAAAGCTAACACTTCTCCCTACAAACTTTTTTTCAGAACCAGAACCTGTCTGAGGGTCACTGCTGAAGACAGTGTGTGCACCTTAGATAATGAAGGGAAGAAATGACCAGCTGGACAGCTGGTATGGATTTTAATACCACTGACACACAATCTCATTTTATTAATTACATAATTAATCATATTGGGATGCCTAAAACAATGAAGAGGCGTCTTTATTTTTCTAATAAATAAATAAATACATAGATAAATAAATCACATTATTAGTGCAATCTAAACCAAGTGAGGTTTAAAATCAGGTCATCCACGGTGACGCCACAAGAACATTCTTTCCAAGCTACCTACCTCTTTTGCAAATACTTATAGCCAATGAACGGTCAGTGACTGATGACCATTCTCTACAAAGCCATTCTTTCTAGCAGGGTTATTCATCCATTTTTTACAGAGGGCATTAACAAAATTGTCGAAAATCTATTGGCTCAACATTTTGTTGCCTTTGGGGGGATTTACCTGTGATTCATTCAGTTCAGGACGTTGGGGCGTGGATCTGCTATTTTGAGAGAATCTTCTTGCTACTCTGTTTTTTCTAATGTGCATCTGATTACTCCTCAGGAAAACTGGAGAAAGAAATATTTTTCTTACTGACATATACTTCTGTGAACAATCAACAAGCATTTCATTCTGAGCCTTGGTGATGAATGGTTCCAAGGCATTTTGCGTAACATCAGGGGTTTCCTCTAAATGTCCTTGGGTGAGTGGTAGATCAAATGTCTTTTCACTAAGGGTGGTGACATTCGGAATTGTTTGGTTTCTAACTGATGCCTGAAAACTAGCTGTTTTCACTTGTGGTGGGCATACAGAGGTTCTGAGAAACATTGTCCTTTGGTATAGGAAAGCACTGTAGAAACATTGGATCAACTTTTTACAGAAAAACAGCTGAAGGAACCTTGGATCACTGTCATACAGTAGAGAGAGAAATACGTGTCAGCTTCACATTCTCCTGCTAGCCCAATGTCAAATAAGTCAGACCTAGCTTGAAACAAACACAGAGTGTCTGCTGAGATGCTCTGAAGAACTGCTTGGCAATAGGGACGTCTATCAGGGAGCTCACACAAATGAGCTCTCCCTCCCCAGCAACTTGCCATTAATCCTCCTTCTTTGCTGTCACTGCAGGAGTTACTGCAGCAAAGTTACACTCTGAGCCTCTGTTGGGAGCGTCTCAGAGGCAGACAGAAAAAAAAAAAACCAAAACAAAAACAAAATCCAGGAATATTCCAGGCTACCAACACCAGGTAACTGAAAGTCAAGGGCAACTACTCCAAGGACTTCCATAATTAGATTTCAGTCCTCTCCATACCACTCGGTTTCTGAAACACCCTGTTTCTCATAATCTCTCTGCAATTTTATTTCTAGGGAAGCGGGAATCTACTATTACCTGCCTCGAACAAATGGGAATCGAGGACATAAACAACTTACTCAAAATCAAACATCAGCCTTGAGATAGAGGAAGGAATTGAACTCATAGCTCTAGAATCACAAATTTTCAGCCCAACCCCTACACCATCATTCCTCTACTTACCATTAGGGATTCAGGGTAGATGTTATGGGTACTTACTTCTTGAATAGGGTGAAGCCATGTGGCAGCATACCCTTCCCTCCTCCTGCAGCCTCCTACAGGCTTATCCATAGTGACAAGGTTCAATATGAAGCCAGAAAGTTTTGAAAATAGGGGCACCTGTCTGGACTTTGTGTCCTTCTAAGCACAACTCCATTTATCCCAGCTACACTGACATTTAGAGCACAATACATCGCACCTATAGACTGCAGTATTTTATTTTCCTGCTGAGGAGGAGTGCATGATGGGAAAATCTGTTTGGCCCCAAGGAGCTAGTTAATTCTAACTTTCTGAAACCTCCTTATTTTCTTTCTATGCTTATTTAGGTAATCACCCTTCACTCTAGGGCATAGATTTGGAGTGTGCAATTCAAGCTGTGTTATGCTGTATTATGATGCAATATAACACAGGGTAAGTACTCACTTCCTCCGGGATGCTGCGCTTTGAGGCACACTACTGCCAACACGTAAGTTTCTGAAACACAACTAACGACAAAATCGTAAAATCAGGAAGTACTGATTACAACTTAACTTAGAGAAGGTTAAAAAAGAAAAGAAAAAGAGTGAAGGACAGGGCAGAGTTTATAAAGACTGTTGACAGTTTTAAATACAGAGCTTTTTGACAGACATTGCTTGAACTTCCTTTAAATTTTAATACAGTCGATTCTAAAGAGAAAATACAGTCTCTTTTCCCTGCCTAGCCTGCTATTTCTGCATAGTATCCAATTTCAGTATCTCTAACAAAGGCATAATCAGACTCATGATTACAGATGTGGGACATCTACTCCCACCACATTTCAAGTTGAAGGTTTAAGACCCACTTTTCACAGACTACTGCAACTACTTTTATTCTGTCTATAGCTTTCTCCTTTGTTCAAAATCTCCAATTGTTTATAAATGTTTAACTATAAGGTGATACAAAGAAGCTGGATATTAAGCTATATAAAAATGAAAGTTACAGATAAAAAAGAGCTGCAAAAATTCTAAGATAATAACAATAATAATTAAAAGAAAAACAACAACAAAAAAAACCAAACCCTGCACTCCCAGTTGACTATTGGCAATTAAACCACTTTAAAATAGGTCTCACTACACAGAGATTCCTGTTGGGCCTTTTATAACCTTCCTCCCTAGGGATTAATCGGTGGACAGAATCATGGCTGAGATAGGTGGCATGTGTTGCCCAGTACCCATGTAGCCAAGCATACAGCGGGTAATTGGCTTCTGTCACATTACTGCATTTTAGCTCCAAAATCCCATGTTGTCCTAATGGGAATAAATGAATGGCTGCTACTGAGAATAAACACTGCTGCTCGCTAAGAAAATTGCTCAAAATTGGACCAGCCTGAATCAACAAATTTGGGGAGACACTGAGCTTTAAGTTTCACTAATTTCTTTGTATGGTTTAACATAAGGCTGTCACCTACAGTACACAGAAAACATGGTACCTGCAGTTCTCACACAGGAAATTCTGGAATGGGTTGTATCTCAGCCAGAGACCCGTCAATCTCTCAGCTTCTCACTGAAGACTTAGAGACTGCAAATACAGAGTGGAAGGTAGGCATTGAGTAGCAAAGGCAGGCAGCTGTCAGAATAGCCCCAGCATGCTCACCAAGCCCTCTACTCTTACCCTTGCCAAAATATAGAGGTATAATAGCTGCTGACCGCTGCTTTGCTGATACTGCACCAATACATCACTTTGTGCTCATTTCTTAACCCACCACAGATCATATATTCAGTAAAATAAAAGGAAACAGAATAGTCAAAAGTAGTTTTGGAGCAGTCTGGTTCCTATTGCGTGCAATTCTGAAGGAGTGGTTTTCACATTATTATTGTTGCAAGCCTTGCTATATTGTCTGGATCATCTAGTTGATGTCACATGGTGCAGAAAAATGATATATCCAGAAATTAATCAAAGGTTGAGGGCACACAAATGTCCTCCATGTTACTCTCCTGCTGTTGCTCGGGGACAGAGTGAAAAGATGTGTCCTGTTTCTGTCTGTGGCATCTGGCTTGCTCGACAATCTGACTCAAACGGCAACAGTCTGCCTCGAATCTTCAGCTCTTAGAACAAGTAAACATTGGCTTTTAATGAGACTGAAACACACAGAATGAGGAAGTGCTAAGCTGTACACTAACTCCTTGGAGGAGCCCAGGGGAGTAGCAACAGGAGCACATGGGTGAGGAAAAAAATCACAGCAACCTAATATCAAGCAATCCAACACAAAATACATGGATTCCTATCAAACAAAACCTGTACAAGGTTCATGTGCCTCCTGGATGCAACATTGAAATGGCTGCCTTTTCTACCCAAAGGCTGACTGACATAAAATCATAGAATTGTCTAGGTTGGAAGGGACCTTTAAGATCATCAGGTTCAACCATCAACTTAACACTGCCAACACCCACCACTAAACCATGTCCCTAAGCACCACGTCTACCCATCTTTTAAATACCTCCAGGGATGGCAATTCCACTGCTTCCCTGGGGAGTCTGTTCCAATGTTTGATAACCCTTTCGGTGAAGAAATTTTTCCTAATATCCATCTTTAACCTCCCCTGGCATAACTTGAGGCCATTTCCTCTTGTCCTATCGCTTGTTACTTGGGAGAAGAGATCATGAGAAGGCAAATCCTGTGTTTTGCCAGCTGTCTGGACTACTGAAAAATACAAGCGGCAGATACTTGGACAAAGGATCACTTTTATTTATGATGCCAAAATTCCTAAACTTCATAATATCCATTACAAATCCAACTGGACCAGAATTGCTAAAATATATCCTCATAACTACGTGAATGTAACTTATGCTGTAAAACATTTAGCACCCAACAGTACAGTACAGCCTCTTTGTGTAAAATTAATAGATATGAAAATATCCATATTCATTCTGTATTAAAATGAAATGAAAAGATACATGAATAGATATATGACTTGATTAGTTTCTTTTCTTTTCCCACGTGAACAGCCACAACCAGCCATTTAAGAAAGATCAAATATTATGTTCTTTTTCTGGCAAATGACACAGTCTCTCCAAAACACTCCAACGTTTTGACCAATTCGCTTAATTGCTTTGCCTTAGTTTTTCCATCTGTTGAATAGGAATAGTGAAATGCTTACTGTAAGTCTCTCATAAAAGTATTTTAGAATTCAGCATTCTATTCAATTCCTGACATACCTATGCAACCTCTTTGAAATCAAAGGCTAGTTTCTACTATCTTTTCCACTACTTTTTCTCATAAACATTGTAATTTTAGATAATTTTAATTGGCTGGTTGTTTACCATTCACATAGATGTGATATCCCTATATTTTGATCGCCAATGATTCGTTATCTCAGAAATTCAAAAGTGATCACCAAACTAAGATTAGAAGAAGCTACTGACTCTAGTGGAGTACTCCAAAGTCTTTTAGGTGTCTTGCGTTAATCGTGTTTTGTATATGTAGTCCTTTTGGGTAAGTTTACAGTCATTGGCAATCCTGGAGATACCAAACTGAACTGAAGGGAGTTACTGTCAGAATGAGCAGAATTTCGTTCAATATTTCTAGAGGATTTGGAAACTGAAGAATGTTACATGAGCACTTGATAATATGGTAATAAGAAAGCCTGACCACTCCAGTTCAGCATATCATTTAAGCACGTGCTTAAAGTTAAGCATGTTCTTTGGGTGCGTTGGTGACTATGGGTCCCAATCAGTTGTGCAGTGCTGTATATGCATGGAGGGAAAATATCCTTCCTGACCCCCTGCGGGCAATCATCTCAGCTCCTGAAGCATGAAATTAGAGTGGCCTTATCTTTGCTTGCATACTGTAACTACAAATGTTATTAGCGATCATAAATTTAACAAGCCCTATTTTAAAATCCATCCACAGCATTATTGCATGACTTTTGAAGACAGTCCTTCTCGAGAACTTACAACTTTTTTCCTTCCATCTTTTAATTTCATTTGGGTGAACTGGGGGAGGAAGGTCACCGTCAAACCTGCTGAAAGGCAAATATTAACAGTAGTGCTTAGCTCCATTTCAACTACCTTAGAACAAACAGCCACTTCCTGATGTGTAGAAATAATAACATTAAAATAAATAGCACTCTGTCCTTCCCCGAAGTCTATGCAAAGACTTCAAACCTTTACACCCTGGGCAAAGGAAACCTCAGCCCTCAAATTACTAAATGTTCTGGGGTAATTGAAGTTGGCACCTGGCCAACTTTATATCACTTGAACCCACAACCACTGTTTGCTTGTCTATTTGTTTCTTCTTTTAACGGGAAAGCCCACTGCAGCTCAACAGAAATGATTAATCACAAGTACAGAGAAATCACCAGTACAGACAAAGATAATTGGTTGTATTTGGAGAGCAGGAAGAACAAAAGGCCTATCAATGCCTAATACATATCAGCATAACCTTTCTGTTCAGAGGGGGATTCATTGCAGGTATTACCACTGGAGAAGGAGAGAAAAGGTGAAAGACAGTGCTGTCTCCCACACATGGAATACCCATCTCTCATGCGCAATGAACAACATGTGTTTTTCAGTTCAGATGACTTTGTACTTTAGCTTGAAGAAAAACAACAAAGACACGGTGCAAATAAACCCTCCATGACCTGGGGTGGGGCAGAGTATATTTGTCACTTGACCTTACTTGAAACCCTTCCCCTCGGCAGATGAGTTCCCACTGAGACTTAAACCATGAACAGCAGACAAACAGATGTTAATAGCGTCTTTGCTGAAACACTGTGCTAGTCCAGAACTCCTGCTGAAAATGCTACTGGGCTTTATCCTCCCTCCTGTAGGCAGCTGTGCTAAAGGAAGCATTGTGAAAGGATTACAATTTTGCTGCAGGCTCACGCAATAGAAAAAGCAGAGTTATGAGGGAGAAAGCCCTTTACTGAACATCTCTGCAAAAAAAGCTTACTTAATAGTCAGGTAGGAAAAGACTGGTCTCTCTTTTCCTTCTTGCTTCCAAGCCTTTTCCAGGGCGAATACCCTGAGATTTACATTGCATTCGAACCTTCTGCATGGAGGCCACTGTTCACCCTCCTGGCAAGCCCTTCCTTCCATTCTGTTCCTGATCTCCCTGTCTTTGATAACACTGGTTTAAGTAAAACCGTTATATCAGAAACCTACTGAAGCAGCTGACAGAGACCATTTTGTACTTCACTCCGAGTATTTGCCACAGCAAAAATAATCCTTGCTGCAAAGTACCTGCAATCAACAGAAATGAAACAAAAAAAAGAAGAAATTAAATGGTTCCTCACATGATACCCTCACAGAAACATCTTGGAGCAGCTGCCACCTTGGCCAAGGAATGAGGCAGGGACTTACAGACCCAAACACAGGATGCTTAAACTAATGAGGGCTGTAACAGATTCATTTTGTCTGCAGAACAGGCACAGAGGAACATACATCAACATGTCACGATTACTCTGCCAAAATTTACATTTGTACCTTTGTTTTGAAAATCTGTCCTGGAGCATCAAGGGGAGCTCAATAGCATCTGTACTCAGCAGGTGGGACTATTTTTGTTTTAAGATTTGATTTCTGGTACATGAGTTCTTAGGTCAAAGAAAAGCATCAACGTTTGTCTTTTTTTAGCTGGATGCTATCTGCTGTATTCACTGTATTCAGTGAGGACTTGAAAGTTGTTTTCTAGAAAACTAGATGCAAACACTTTCTTATCCAGCTCAGAGTACAGGGAAGCAAAAGGACTTTATGGGGTTTCTGTGGTCCAAATGGCAGACTTTGGTGTAAGAAAAAAAGTATTGGTGGGAGAAAGCATCAATGAAAACAAAGAAAAAGGGCAACCTGAAAGCTTTTCCAATTGCTATGGGGTTTCTAATTCCTGTGGATTGGAGAAGCTGAAGAGAGTGGAAGAAAATGAGGACGCACACAAAAGTAACAGCAAAATTAACTGGTATAGCAGAGAAATCAAATGACGTAGAAAAGCAGAGACAGAACCTCACCCCAGTACTACTAGATCAACTTCCAGGTCAAGCAACACGGAGCAGCCATGAATACATCTAGATTTTCTATACCTTGGACCGGGGGTCAAATATGTTCTCCTTTTCAAAAAATAATACGTACACATTTTTTTCCCTTTGAGAGAGAACGGCTTTCTAATGTGGAGGAAATGCAGGTGCAACAATGGTTCCTAAATGTGCAAAAATGAGGTCTTCAGTTGGTAAATGGGTAACAGCTTCTCTTCTCCTATTTTTTCCCCTTTGCTCGAGCTTCTGAACATTATTCAGAAATAAATACATTTCAAGTGTATGGATGCACTTATGTGCAAAGTGCTATTGCATCTCCTTTCTTTTTTTCTTTTGCCCTTCCTTGCTCGTAATATTACCTAATGATTTTGAGCTGCAAGGCTTTTACATTAATGGAAGCTCCCATTCAGCTGAATTCAAAATCCTCTTTGCTAGGAATACTGAAGGACAACACAAGCAACATTAAATCTACCTGGATGGTTTATTTTATTCAGGCATCAGTTACATTAATATGTGTAAGAAATTACTTCACATTTTTAAACACTTAAGAGAATAAAGAGGGCTGGGGTCAAGAGGGAAGACAGATCTGCCAACTGGAAAGAAAAAATGGGAGGATGTCCACTGCTTTGTGAGAAGCATGATGTCAAAAGAACAGTCATCAGGTTGGCAAATCTAAAAACTATACACCCTTTGTAGTGGTTTCTAAGCTTCACAAAACACCTCTCTGCAAGCTTTCACTCCATATTAAGAGCTTTTTTGATGCTTCAGCAGCTTTGCATCACAGTCTGAGATGACCTGTATTGCTATGATTATTACTATCACTATTATTTTTAATACTAATAATGCAATTTGTCATACCAATTGAGCACAGAGGCTACAAGAGGACAAGTCTCCTCCTCAAAGCCAAACAACTGCACCTAGAGATGTGGAGAAAGCATCAAAAGCATGCTGTCCCCTGTGCTGTTTTGCCCCACTGGAGCTCATTTAATTGGATATTGGGACTGACAACGTTAGCGCACAGCCTGACAGGCGATGATAGGGGCCCATCTGTGGCTGGCAAACTGGACTGATCACATCAGGAAGGTTGCTGGCTGATCTCTGGCAGAAGTTCAAAGTCTGAATTAGATCTTGAGGCAACACTTCTATCCTTGTATGATAAAGTGGGGAAGTGAATATGCCTTTAATTTGGAGATGAAGTATCCAGGCCATGAAGCTGGCATCTGGGTTTTGGTCAAATATTTATACCCTATTTTACACAGGAATGGATAGAAAATCACCTTCAAAAACTGAATAAGCTGAGAAGCCTTTTTTTTTTTCCTTTTAAAGTCGACTGTATATCACTCAACAGTACAAAAATAAAACTCTGACAAAACAAAAATGGGAAAAAAAGAGCAGAGCAGAGAATTACACCCATAGTACGTGCAATTCCAACTCAACAAAAATACCATCTTGTGAGCAAGCAGTTTCAAGCAGGATATGAAAAAGATAACTGGGACCTTCTGTTATAGTTAATGCTGATGCTACATCTACATGCAGGGAAAATGGAGAGAAGATAGTAGGGTAGATTGCAAACCAAACCAAAACCACAGGAACAAATCACACCCTGGTAACCTGAAAAAAAAAAAAAATCACATTTATCTTGGGCTCAGGTGCATGAGATCAGAAGAGAACACTGCGCAGGGCTAGATTATAATTAGCATTTACACACCAGCACACTTTGGTGGTTCTGCTGCCTCACAGGAGACCCAAAAGATGCTGATGCAGCTGCCAAGGGGTGAGGAATAGGAATATTCCCTCTTTTTTTTCCCATGGTTACAGAAAGGCTTCTACAGGATGGGACTGCACTGGACGTAGCTTTTGCCCTGACCCATAAATATCCAACAAAGAGAAGCTTCAACATGAGAGGAGGTTTCACTCCGTGAAGCAAAGACAAAGTGGGCTTTCTGTCCCTTTGTCCTTTATAATTTGCAGAAGACATGATTCCCTGAGGAAGACTGTCTACTTGACCCTAGTGCTGCCACCAGCAACATAAACTGTTCTGTTGCTGTTGCAGAGTTCTTCTGAGGTTGCCTTGACCAGTCTTCAAACCTATTTTCAAAAAGGACCTGCACCATTTGGCTTCCAAGGTGCTTGTCCTTCTTGCTCCTGCTGCAGACTAGCTGATCACCCTTCAATGACGGGCCCCACAAGACACAGTATGTGGGAGGGAAGGAGGAGGGGATTGGTCTCCGAGCATTCCCGTGCCTCCAGCTGCTTGTTTTCAAAGGCTTTCTTGTTTAGCAAGGGTCGCAACAAATTCCTCCGCATATGCTTGCAGGGCCACCTTGTTTCAGCTTTTATTTCATTTGTTTGTTTCTTCAAAAAGATCGACAATATTATGGGAGTGAACATCCAGAGAACATGAGAAAGTTAAACAGCATCCTGCTCTGAAATGCTCTGGTTAAGGCAGAAAGCATCTATGCCACTGTATTTTAAATAGGCATTTGGGAGAGAAGTAGCTTTCACAAGATGATAATTTAGTCCTTTTGACTCCATCACATCAAAGCAAATCTATCTGGAAATTCTCAGAGGAAACAAAGTTTTGCTGAAAAATGCCAAATTCTTGACCCTGACCTACTTTGTTTGCAACAACAGGGGTGATACACTCTTCTGCCAGAGCAAAGCAATGTGTCTAGGATCCCAGATAGATTTGTCCCTGCTTCTGAGTCACTGGGAACCCTGCCTGGCAATTTCTGTCATCAGCTGCAGAATAAGGGCATTCTCAGTTTGCCTTTTTTTTAATTGGCTCTCGGCTGGCAAGAACTGCCTGAATAAAAGAAAGAAAAAACCTCACTCCCCAAAGCAACCAAACAACCCCCCCACAAATCTATGGTGAAAGCAAAACCTTCTTTTTGTAAGATGACCTTGATTTCTTTCTCTCTCAGTAAAGAAAATATGACTACACTGTCAATACTGGATGTTGCTGATCTGAGATCACTTGGGCTTTATCTACACGGGGGATTTACACACATTTTCCCACTGAGCAGGAAGCAGCAGAGGTAACAATAGTGGTTGCAGTGAATAGGCTCTGGAGACAAGACCTATATTTTATTTGTCTTTTCAAATGACTTAGCAGCTTCTTCAGCTGTTAGAATACTTATCTCAGGAAAGAGAATGGAGGACAAATCACTGATATTGCTACCACCACTAAATCCAGGCCAATATCTCACTTGGGATAAATTGGTGGAAACACACTGAAAGCAATGAATTAATATTTATTCACAACCAACCTGAGGATCTGTATTTTCGTACATGAATGCAAACCCATAGAGAGAGTAGAACCAGGCAACAACTGACACTAGATTGATTTTCTCATTTTCTGAGTTTGGCAGTATGTTACATATCCCAGGAGCAGATTTGCCACTGGCCTAATACTTCCCTACATATATAATATTTCAGAGGATGCTGCTGAAGTCTTTGCCTTTGCTAATTTAAATATTTGCCCATTTCACAAATCTCAGCTCAGATTCTCTTGCTTCATTTCCTCACCACACTATGGTATACAGTGGCTTACTGCAAATTAAAAACACCAACCCTGCAAACGAAAAATACCAACCCTGCAAACTGGCAAATGCAGAAAAGAGCTATATTAAATTATTTTTTCTTAAAATTGAGTTAATCCAGCCACTCATGTTCATTGGCTTAAAGTTTTACAGCCTTTGCAATGGTGTCTATCCTCCCTGGAAACCAGTATCTGCCACTGTTTATCTGCAGAACGCACCTACGTGAGTGTGGGTGTGTTTCTTCTCTGATAATCATAGAATCATAGAATGGTTTAGGTTGGAAGGGACCTTGAGGATCATCGAGTTCCAACCCCCCTGCCATAGGTAGGGACACCTCTCACTAGACCAGGTTGCACAAGGCCACGTCCAGCCTGGCCTTGAACACCTCCAGGGACGGAGCCTCTTAATAATACTTGCACTATTCTGATAATTTCTGAGCAGTTCTGGCTCCTAGACACCACACTGCTAGAATGCACTGTGAAAGTACCAACGAAATTAGCGGGCACATCCTATGGCATCTGAAAGCTTCCTCACATAAGTTGCCCAAAGGGAAACCTTTTCTTTTCTACTTGCAAATGACGTGAATGAGAAAACAAACAAAGTTGGCCACAGCTACTTGGTGCCTGATTAACAAAGTACATGCTGCTCCAGCGTGCTTGAAGGATGATAATTCAATGTAAAGGTATACATTAGGAGCACATTACAGCTGATTCTGTGCACTTTTAATTGGCTTAACTACCAGGTTTACAGAGAGGAGGTAGAACTCTTGCTGAGATGCTCATACAGTACAGAATGACACCCCACCACAGACTGTCAGTTATCCAGAATAAATCAGAGTTCTGTGGTGCCCTTCTTTCTCAGTGTTGTTTTCTCATCCAAAACATTCCCCTTGCTCTCATAGCCATCCCTCCAAGTACTAACAAAAGCAAACTTATACCAGGAGATTTCACAATGTGTCACAAAAGCTTAAAAACAAACATAAAAAGCACAAAACATTGCTCATTTCTGATATTTGCCAAAACTGTTCAAAAACTGCACTATTGCTGCACTTTTTAGGAAAAATTTTATCAAGTTTTACGTCTATCATAATTCAGTCATCAATAACAATATCACAGTTTTGCTTCTTATCTCATTAATCTGATGTTACTCATCCTCCTTCTCATAAAGTGTGCAAGAGTGTTATTATAACCTTGCCGTTCTTTTAATTGCTGTTAAAAAACGTGGTGATCAAAGCACTCTCATCATTTTTGGCAGCAGTTTCCAAGCTTTCTAACAGACTGCTTTCCACCTGGTTTCACTTCATGATTCATAATTTCCCTCTGGCTGGCAACCCCCGCTGTTGCAGCTGCATTTCTACCAGGGTCACACACACAGTTGAGGTAGAGATATCTTACACAAGGAACTGTGGTGACTTGGCCAGATCATTCACTATTCCTTTTTCCCCTCACATTTCTTGTCTATCCAGGAAATTCAAAATAGCAGAATATGCATAAGACTGGGGCTCTGCATTTTAAGCACCTGGTAAGGTGCGTTCATTTTTTTTCACAGTGAGAGGACTCCAGCTGTGGGATGAAATGGAAGTTTCACCAGCCAAGACTTTCAGGATCATCGGGAAGCAAAAGCGGAAAAATGTAGCATCTTGCATTATGTCCTCAGGATTGCAGACTAGGTGATCTAATAGGCCTTATCCATCTTCCTAAATCTGGGAACAGCAAGTAAATCTTGGTTTCAGGCTTTCCGTGCATCAAGCTCAATATATTTGATGGCTAAGGAAAAAATAACACCCAAAAAGCCTCAACCCATTTCTACATTGAACTTAAACTAACACCACAGCTCATTTAATCCTTAAATTTTACATCTGGAAGCAGCACATATGGAGTTTTATGGCTGAAAAAAAGTTTCTTAAATTCCACCATCCTGGACTCTGTGAAAGTCTGAATATGTCCTCAGAACTTACAGTGTATTCTTCTGGTGTGACCTCTAAACTCCATGGTGTGTAGAGAATCTGATTTGCAGTTAAGATAGTATTGTAAATGGCAATGTAAATTACTTTGAAATGTTCCAGAGGTTTTGGCAGAAGTAAATCAGAGTTTCTGTTTTTCTCTAAATATCTAGATATAATGGCTTATATGGAAATATGTACCTGGCTTTGGATTATAAACCAAAGAATCCTGAAATTTACAATTATGCTCATGCAAACAAGGTTTTCTGGTGGATGTAGCAGAGAGATGCTGCCCGAGATATAGATGCAAGCCAGTTCCCCAAATCTAAATATGTAAGGTTAAGGGAACTCCGTCACCTCAGTATAAATCCGTATCTGAAAATATGTAACAGACACTACAGTGGAGCTCATCCAAATACCAGAACAAACACTCCTTTGAATCATAAGGAACCCAAAATCAAATCCAAACTTTCTAAGATGTCCTGTAAGTCTGCAATTATTTCAAATTAAGTTGAAGATGTTCAATACCTCTGAAAAATCACATCCCATAGTGTACAGCGCACATAGCAATACAGGTGCTGGTATTACTACTCTCTGCCTCGGGAGTTTTGAGAGAGACAATCCCCAGTGCAGACTGTTTCAGATTCCAGCCAATATTTCAGGTTCAGCCAGTACAATCACATTTGTTATGTAAGCCACTTTCCCAAAATGCATTACTAGTTAATAATTTTGTACTTAAAGATACACGTCTTCTACTGTTTTAAAGCGTTATTAGTGGAATTGAGAGGGCTTCAAGGAGGAAAAGTAGCTTCCAGTATTTTACACATAAAAAATATTAAATAAAATGGAGAAACGTTAAAGTTTAATGTTGAACTTTCAACATTGTATTTTTCACAATTTAACCCTGGCCTTCTCAATTCATTTGTTGCCAACAGTTAAAAACTAACCTGAACATTTCTTCCAATCAAAGAATGCGTCTGCAGAGCTCTCTAATTCTCTGGCAATACCTGAAAGTTTCCAGCCTTGTCTTAATTTACATCATCTGAACGACTACAGTTATTTGTAACGCTATTTCCTTATTCAACAGTCCTTTGTGAGATGACAGTAACAATTCCTAAACCCTTACTGTCATTAGAAGGGATCATTGTCAACGACACAGAACTGCTCAAAGTTAGAAAAGGAAGGAAACAGAGGGAATGGCCCCCCAGTGAGAGGTTCCCCCAAAACGAGCCTGTAAACAGAAAATTCAGGGTTCTTATTAGAATTATCCTTTGGCTTCTCTGAATGGATGAGCCACGCTCTTGCTAATGACCAAATAGAAGATAACTCAGGTGTGCCAGCAAAGTGCCTATGTTCAAGGAAAATAAATACCCACCAACCCATTGACCAAAAGAGGTGGCAGAAGGTAGTGAGGCCCAGTGGACTTTTTTCCCTTATCTTTTCTACCAGATACATCAGTATTATCTACCCGACTATCTGAATTTTAACAACTTTTCACACCCAGGGATCAAACTTCACCCTGTGAGGCTATGCGTTATGAAGCAATACAAAGGTAGTAGATTTTACCCAAAGCGATATCTTTTACACATATATGTTCACAGATCTATCTGTGAAGACTGCAGTCACAGATCCTAGTTCAGTTTCAGACATCTAGGCTTCTTACCTGAAGGTCTGATTATATTACCGTTTTGCTTCATCATATCCTTTCACCAGAGTCCCTCATGTTAGCTCATTCCCCTCCTCATCACTCTGTTTGAAGTCAGCTAATTAACTTATTATTTTCATTCATTGTCACCTACTGTCCCGAGCACATAGTCTCTACTGATCTCACTTCCCAAGTATTCCAGGCCGTGAGCACTTCAGCTGCTGAGAAGGTCTCCTCACCTGCATGAAAATACTTAAAAGAATGCTATTTTTTCCTCAACCAGCTAGGCATATATTTGCATTTCTTTGCATAAGTGGTCATGGGAAAAAAAATAATGAAATGCTTCAGGAAGGATGACTGTCAAATTGTCTTTGCTTGAGAATTTGATAGTTGTCCATGTCCCCAGTGTTGTGCCTGTAGCTGTGCATGCCACACCGCGTATTTAATTTAACACCCTCTGCCTTGCAGTTCTACTACTTTACCCTGCATGTGGGTTCCTAGTCATACCAATACTTTCCATACATCGCCATTTAGTGACATGTTGAAATCAACTGAACTTTCCAGAAATGCAGACGTCTGACCTGCCATATATGAACACAGGATTAGGTTTTAAATGGAAATAGTTTTGCAACCTTAATTACATGGCACGTTTGGCACAAACGTGAATAATGAATGCTTGCTTAGTTACCCATAGAAATTATTGATCAAGCATTTGGTTTCTGCGACCTCCAAATAAGCTTTTAAAAACCAAATCCATCTTATCTGTTATTTTTTTAACTCAGAAATTAACAGACCAAGCTATCAAATGTTTATATGATGAGGATTTTATGCTTTGCAAAGAATAATCCAAACAGTTCAATGTATCATCATTCCATGACAGTCAGAACTAAAGCACTCTTAAGCCAGATTAAAATCTGAAAAGTACCTTCCTACTCCTATGTAATATGCATGCCATAACTTAAAGCTATAGTTTTTGTTCTTGCTCATTTAAAATCAGAAAACATATATTTATAGATATTTCTAACAAGCATGGTACGCTGGATAGAATAGAAAACATGTTAAGTAGTACAGCATGATAAAAAATGCTTTTATTGAATGCACGGCCTTTTAGTTCATGGATCTTGACTAGCTTTTAATTTTACATATGGACACGACCCATCTTTTCTGCATGATGTGATCCAGGTAGTCACGTTAAGGTGAAAAAGTAGAAATACACTAATATTGCAATGTAACTTGAAAGATATATTTCATTATGCAGGTGCCTATTTCCTTACAGGCTTTAAAGTTACAGCAAAGTTATCAGAGATCTTTAAACACATAAGTCCTTCAGCTTTTTAAATTTCTGCCTTATTTCCTGACTCGGGAATAGGCTACAGTAATTCAGATACTGCCAACAGGCTGCTGCACTCCTTATACTCAGCCAAATACATAGCCTGACTCCAGCTTTTTACTGTTATGATTTTGATTTTGTAACACCAATAAGGCATTTCAGATATAATAGTCTTTAGGGATTATTACTGAACTTCTTGGGTGGTTATAGCTACTCAGCTGGTGGCTCTGTGACTCCACACAGACTGAACAGTATTCTGTAGCATTCTTAGTAGGTATTCATTTACCTGGATCCCACCACGTTTTGTTGGGTAAGGCAGACAGCCCACAAAAGCAGGTTTCCTCCTTGTTCTCTATCCCAAGAAGAGGTTGGGTGCATACCTCTTGCCTTGCGCCCCCATGAAACCCCTTGTCATCCACCCTCCTCCCATCCCACTGGGCCATCACAGGAGGGAATCAATTCATAAACTGCTGAAATCAATCTCAAAGGAACTTTTGTTTTTCCTTATGCTTAAAGGTAGTCCTGGAGTGGAAGTAGGAAGGTGACTGGCTACTCTTTCCCTTAGAGTTGTCTGAATGTAGGTTCTTCAAAAAATGAAACCAGATGAATCTATTGCAAGGATAGGGTTTAAGTGTCTAGCACTTTAAACACATGGGAAAGTTTGCTCAAGAAATTCCCATGAAAAGTGGCTTCACTTCGTTTTGGACAGTAAGAACTGGATCATTCCAAACTGTGCAATGCTAAATCAGAATTGCTAATGGCAAACAGCAAAGTCTACTACTGAGAGGAAAACTACTCAGAAATCTTAGGCTTGTTCCAATACACCTCTATTCAAGCCTACTTCAAGGTGAAAGGCAGCTTAAATTTAGTCTGATCCATGCTCAAAACAACATGGAGCTATTGCCTTTTTTGTTATTTTTGCAAGTTTTATAAGGCTCATTTACATGACTCCTCTTGACTGAAATGTGTTTAAAAAGTCTCTTGTATTTAAGTATCAACAATTGTTTACTAGAAGTGTTCTTCAATTGGTTCCTCAATCTCTGTGCATTTCTAGTCAGTTTTCTCACATCTGTGAAAAGTAAATGCATGTTGCCAAAACCTCAGAATTAACCATTTTAGCCAGGTCACCTGGAAGTCATACAGTAACAGAATAATCTTAAAGATGCATTTGTATATCACTGAGAACAGCCCATGCTTTTATAAAATGATTACAAGCTCTGATTCATGATAGCTGCAAACAAGCTGCGTTAATTTTTTCCCTTTCTCAGCTTGATTCTGCCCAAAAGAAAGAATCTCTATTTTGCATTTTCTGATCTTCAGCTAAATAAGATGAGATATTTCTCAGGCAGAACAAATAAGAATTAGATCTCTCTGCAAGATGACATGCTGCTGTAGCCAGATTGAGCCCATGCCTTTTCAAAAATTCCTCATGAAAATTCCCTGTTTATTCAGAGACTCTTTCCCATCTTTGTGCTTTATTTTGTCCACAGTCTTCTGGGATTTTTTTGTTGGTGTTGTTAAGAAAGTGGAATAATTTAAGCGAGCATATCATGAGCATGTGTCCCTTTCCCTCACCCAAAATTGTTGCTGTAAGTTTACAAGACTCCAAATATAACCCAAATTAACCTGCTTGTGGCAAGACACAGTTTCTATTCTCTGTCTTCCTATGCAGTTTCACAGAAGGTTTTCATATAGGCATGTCAACAGGCCAATATACACAGGTAGATATCACAGATACTATAAATTAGGTAAACTCTCATCAATAGTGTTAGCAGGGATATGCTAACCACCCATTAAATAAAATGGAGAAAGAGCATCCTGATGCCGATAGGAATTGTTCTAAAAGACATCAGTTCAGCATCAGTACTCTCTGCCTTTAACATGGTTTGCAGGTGGCTTAGTCAGAAAAATCTAGAAGTTCTGAGTACTTCCTTTTCACAAAAAAGCTAAAAACCAAATGGGAAAAAACTTTCTGGGAAAATATTTGCAAGCTCATGACTGAAAGTGCAGAAATTGATCAATAATGATAATAATAATATAAAATTAGCTCACTTTGGAAGAGGGAAAGTGGCTTGGAAAGGTACTTTTGCCATGGTTCTCTTGTATAAAACCAAATTAAAACAATCCCATGGAACTCACACAGTTGTAACTGACAGAACAAAAAGTGGCAAAAAATTTGAAACAAAATTTTTTCAAGATTTCCCCCTAAATAGACAGAATTTCCAACCTGAGATTTCTCATTCTACTTTGGGTCTATATATATATGGTTCCATCCTATTTAACTTTACACAAACAGCGATCTTTTCTCTAAGCAACAAGGAGGAATGCATATCATCAGAGATAACTTCCCAGAAAACCAGACAAATCACATTACACCTACTTCAGAATACTAATTTCTTAATGTTTATGCCTGTGTTTTCAGAAAGACAACAGCCTGGATTCATTCCACCATCCAAACTTCAGGGACCCACTTGTGCTGGGTTCTTCCTCTAATAGTTGGAGATGGACACCCTCCTTCAGAGAGGGACTTAGCTCACTAAGCTAAGAATCCCACCTGGAAGAAATGCCCTCCAGTTAGGTGCTTCAGACAAATTGAATGATACCATGTCAAAATGCCACTGCACTCTGATCCTCAATGTAGATACATGACACATAGGGCTTTTCTGTGAGTGGGTGTGGGTATGCACACATGCTACGCAACATCTTTCTGAAGGTCTTTCCTAGGGACTACAAGATATATCAGCCCAAGTGGACAAAGGCATGAGAAGGGAAATTGATGTGCACACTACAGATCTTTCCAGTCTTGAGTCAAATGCTGAAATTCTGAAATACCACTCAGAGAAGAGTTTGTTCAACTTCATCCATGCAATTGAAATGACCTCCACATCAACAAATGACTTGAGACAGGATAAGAATTGTCTGCACTCAGGACCAAGGCACAGGGTTGAGGCTCTACAATCACTCAGATCTAACAGCCTCAAGTTACATGACAAAGCCAGCGTGCTGAGGGAAGGCTGCAAAGCAACCTAGACCCTGGCCATACACTTGGGCTGCTATAAATTTTACTTTTGTTCCCATTCCTTTTTCTTACACAAACCAGATACCTCCAGATCTTTTTTTATTCCAGATTCACACTTCGTAACAATCAGCATTAGAAATGTTGATTATGACATTTTAAAAAAACATATCTTTAATAAAAGTAGATTTTTTTAAAGTTAAATAACTTTCGGGAGTCCTTTGGCATTATTGGTTCAGATTCTTTTGTTAAGGAATACAGATTCAGCAAAGGAAAAAAAAAGTGCATGTATCACTCGCAGCAACAAAGTTGAGGGGGGGTTGCAATTGGAAGGACTACAGAAACCCGACTTCATCTATTTCTGTCATATAAAAATGCATTGGGCAATGGGAACAATCAGACTTTGGCACGGCAGGATTCCCCTCCAAAAACTGTTACAGACAGAAGCACACAAAATCAATGAATTTTCTAGCGGCCCATCCGTGTGTTAGATAAGCACACAGGACAACAGAAGCCGCATATTCTAATTTGACATGAGCATATCTGACTGGGCAGATTATACCAAGGGAATGAACGAATAACAGACATCATCCTCCTCATCCTAAATCTGTACTTGTGCTATAGCTTGCCTTACAATGAGCTTAAAGCAAATCCACAAATGTTCAGGACATATAAAAGAGTAAATTAAACTGGAATCCAGAAAACAATATCACTGCAGTAATTCTACCCAGCTATCTTCATTTTCTGTAGCTTTAGCTTCTATCAGAGCCTCCTTAGGTGCTCTGCTGTGCTCATTTTTGTCAAGAAATTGTTTTGGAGGTGGGATTCCAGAAAATGAGAAAGATTATTCTTGCATAGGTCTCAGAGCACTGCTGGGTGAAAGCTCTGAACAGGAACGCCTCTGTCCATGAAGGACCCAATTCCAATCAGGCAGAGCTCCAAGGCAGCAGGAGACCTAACAGAATAAGGGCACACCATAGTTATGCAAGAGGGCTTCGTTTCTGGAAAGGTAAAGCTGCAATGATGCCCAGATTGCTTAGGAGAGCAGTCAGAGACTGTGCCAATGGGAACACCTGCGGGGTGATATAAGAATATTGAAATGGCAGTGGGAGGGAAATACTTTTATTTTATTTTTATTTTTATACGTGGATGCGGCTGGGGCTCTCTCTCCTACCTGACATCACTCTTAAGTTCAGGACAACCTTTTCGCACATAGGTGCTTGGAGGCAATTTGCAGCCATTATTAAGCAGGTGGCAATGAAGAGGTGAGGGTGCTGGCAAGAGGCAGTCAGATCCCAAAGCTGGCAGGAGTGGCAGCTGGAGCTGCAGGGACATGGTAAGACTTTCGTCACTTTATCCCTGATCACCTGCCATCATTATCATCTGTTTGCTGCAGCCTCCCCATCAGGCCACCTCTTTTGCCCTGGCCAGAGCCTTGTTCTCCTCTTTCTCCTTATGCTGTATCTAGCTACAACTACTTCCCTACCTTCTTCATAGAAATGATCCCCTTTTGTTGAAGATCTACCTCAGCTACTCCCTAGATCATTCCTCTCCTTCCCTTCCCTCCCTATGAAGCCTTTGCAGGTGATTCTCCAAGTCAAGCACTATCCTCTTCCCTAAGTTGCTTCTCTTTAACCTTTAGCTGCTCTGAGGCAAAGCACTTTCTACAGGTTTCTACAATTCCAGCCGTCTGAGGTGAGCAATGGCCCCATGAAATCCCACTGCGCTTCTGTACTTGGTGGTGTAACAATACTTCTTTTTTAGTATTATGAAATATTAAAATGATGCCACCACCACCACTGCCCAGACCATCGGGTACACAATTAACAGAGCACACATAAATAACACTTTGTGAGTTGAATGTGGGAAATAAAGTTACTTAACTTTTGTGGAAAACATGCTTCTGGCTAACTGGTGAAGCAAGCAAATGTCTGTTCTCTTCATATACACACAGTCATTCACCTGCCTGTGCACTAAAGAACATCTTTACAGCAATTTCACATGCTATTTTTTAATGTTATAAATAGTTCTCTTAAATCACCAGTTGATGCAACGAAGTGGGATGGCCTAATAATAAAATAGAAGAAGAAAGAACAAGAGTAAAAAGTCACAGAGGTATATAATCACACTCGCGCTTGTATGATGTGAAATCATTCTAAATATAACTTTATGATACTTTTAAGAGAGGTATTGACATGGGATGGAGAAAAGGGGAGTGTAGACCACAGAACAAAATTCCCAACTTCTCAATCAGGGTTTACAGTGAACTATGTTTAAGGTTTTGCAAAGTATCAGCACCAACTCACTGTCAATCTGCCTCCATGCAGCCTGTCAGTGTACAGAACCAGGGGCAGATGTAAGACAGACAGTAGTTCTTAACCTGCAGAGCAAACATACCACATCCAGGGACCTTTTCCTCCAGATGCCCATAAGGCAGAAACGCTCTGGCATCCCTCAGTACCTGTTGGCAAGGCTTTTTCATATCTGGAAGTGGCTATGATCCTCCATTCACTAACAAAAGCAATATTGCAAAACTTCTTAGCCTGCTGTGCTGTCCCTCCAAGACAGGCTTTTACTTTCAGTGGCAAAAGTCTTAAAAACCTCCTCATCTCTGCTCCCAGCATCTCACCCAGGTACTCATTAATTGATGTGATGGCTTTCCACTTATCATCACTCCTGTTGGTAATAGACAATCCTAATTTGTCCTTCCATGTCTGGTAGGTACCTCTGTTGGTCCATCTGCCACCAAAGTGCACTACGGCTGCACTCACTGCTCCATTTTGCTTCTTCCTGTAGGACCTTTGCCACAAACTTCCCTGTTTACTCTTGGCTAGAAAGAGTGCTATCGCTGTTCCGCTGCAGGCTGCCTAATTAGCATCCAGAGGCCACTGGGAGCCTCATGGTCTCTCCAAACGCTTTTTCAAGATCAACACAAGGGTTTCCTCTTCCGCTTCTCCTCGCGCGCTCTGTTACTCTCGGTCACAAGTTCACTTTTAGGGACACGGAGACTTGAAATCTGATCTAAACAGGGTTGGCACTAGACCAAAATGCCAGAATCCCCAATGTCTTATACATTTGTTTTTAGTCTATATAAAAACACCCTACCCCTTCAGGCTAGCCACCACTCTGCAAGTGAATGCAACTTCCTATGACAGTACTGTGAGCTTTTCTTAATGCTTTTAACTAGGCCAGATCATGGCTCATTTTCTGTAGTTTGTAACACTGGTGAATCAGTACATTTTGTTTTCTGAAGTCATACCAGAGACTGGGACCCAGGTGAATTTAATCTCTTTGGAGAATATTTGGCCTTTATATAAACGTTCAGATTATAAACGAAGTCTTATGAAGCAATTCATTTTTGCCTGTAAGTGATTTTATTGCTTCACAGTTACACTGTGCAGTGACTTTGTAATGAATGCCTAATTTTCCAGGGCACTGGCAAATGTTTTCGATTGCTTTTCTGTAGCTATTTCAGTTGCGTTTTGATAGTTTTCTTTATCTGTCCTATTTATTAGCACTTCTAGTTTGCCCAGAGGCATCTATTGGAAACATTAAAAAGTTAGGACAAAGGATCCAACCACATATTAGTCTGTGAATGAAACTTTTTCCTTGAGCTGGAAATGTTTTGAATTCAGTACAATTTCTAATCATCAGCTGGAACAAGAAGCAGCAGTCAACACAATCTAATTATGTGCTGAGAATTGTTTGCAGGAAAGTTACAAATACTCATAGAGATTAAGCTTAACCATAAAAATGATATTACATAAAAACAAATAATGGTATGCTGCCTTTAAGGGCTAAGGTAGCATTTTTGTTCAAAAGAAACATCAAGAACGTTCTGCAAATACTAGTAACAAACACATGAACCCCATCGTGAAAAAATCAGACTAAACTAAGAACTCTCATAGGAGGGGGCCTAGATTCTCTGAAGGCATCTTCAATGGATTTCAAACACTTATAGTACTAGTTACTAATTGAAATCCTGTCCACATGATGAGTGACTGAACTGAGAAAATTATCTACAGCAATCAATTAATATGAGTAAATATCTCTGTTTGTGAATTGTCCATAAATCATTATTCACAGTACATGAATCATCATTTAATCATTTAGGAATACATGTTTTATGCATTGTAGCAGCCTATGGAATGCTTGCAAATTATTTGCTGTTCATAATTTGTCGTCTGCACTGTAAATTTAATCACAGTCAAATATTACAAAATACAAGAATATTCTCACAAGTTTTGTGGTCCATTCTGTATGATTTAAAATAAAATTAGATTACTTCTATGTACTAGTTTAAAAAAAATTGGAATTTTTCATACTGAAAGTTGATTGCAGTTGCTGTCAGAATACTATTCAATCCAAAGACAAGCACATGCCTGGACACAGATAATTCACGTATTAAGTGTCCATCTTTCAAGCTACATGGAGAGAACACCTACAACTATCCTTGCACTGAGACAGTAAGGTAACTATTGTTCAACGCAATGTCCCATATAACTGAAAATCGGTAAAAATCTAGACATATTTATAGGGGTTTTCCTGGAGAAGTAAGTGCTGAAGATTGAAACTTGCAAACTGTGGGCTTAAAAACAGAATAGTCATGAGGAATCCATCGTGACACATGAGACAGCTTCTTGAGTTCAGAGTGTTGGAGAAAGAGGATTACAGATCTCTGGTTGAAAGAAGAGCCCATGGCTGTTGCCCCTGAGTTCATGAGAACCTGTGTACTTGTAAATAATTGGACTAGCCCCTGCACCCTTTATTTGCCAAAACACTACTTGAAGCATCCATTTCTCATCTAGTGATAAGACAGTCCCTGGAGTTCTAGTCATATCATCTGTCTTACATTGAATCCAACATTTCCATAACCAGCTGGTCACCTAACTCATGGAAGAAAACCCATACTAGGAAAGAGGGCAGCCATGTGAAGCCTGTGAACCTTCTTAAAGACTACCCTGAACACTGAAACAGTTGAGTATCTTCATAAGTTTTATAGCTCTGTTCCTAGATTTTTTTCTTTCATTTTGACTTTTTTTCCCTGGTAACTCTGAAGTGTAAAATAAATAAGTAAGTAAGTAAATAAATAAATCTATAAAGAGAGAAGTAGCTGGGACAGGACTCAACACAAATATTCATGGAAAACTACCTTCATACAAATGTTTCTGAGACATCCTCTATCTGTGAACATGCTGGTAAATCATTTATGTGAAGGTGTGATCATAAGAAGGCAAAGAGATAGCAGAGACCTTCAAAGAGAATTTCAAGTTTCTATCTGAATGGACCACTAGCTGCATACATTTTTTCATTAGTTGTCTGCTCACCATAGAAGAATTTCTTGTCTCACTGAAATTAATAAAATTACTGACGTCAGTTAAGCCAGAATTTCACTCCAGTGATTTAACAGCATATGTGAATGTTCTCTGTCTTGGTCCAGCTCCAAGTGGGTGGGTGAGAGAAGTATTGTAAGAAACCAAACCAACTTGAAAATCAAGGTTCTTTGGATTTCATTAACAATTCACAAATCAGTCTATTTTCCCAGAGAAATGGGACAGGTGTCAAGCAAAAATAGAATCCTTTGCTGAGAAAACATGGCTTAACTATCAAAAACGTAGCAATTTCCATTTAGGCATTTTTTCACTGTGAAAAATAGCTATCCTAATGAAACTGTGAATGAAGCCTGATTTGGGAGAAGAGTTGGAAATGAAACAGCAAAAAGAACCAACTCCAACCCTTATGTTAAAGTCCGCAAAACAAAATACGTAAATTTTGCAAAGCATTGTATTGGATGAAACCACAATTAAAATGTTACCCGTTCTAGCAATATCCATAAATTATTGGAAGAATTCCAGTTGATACAACTGGATTTTACATCAGGTTCCCAGTAACTGTGGGATATTAATTTTGACAAAGAGGCAGTTCCCTGTGTCACAGCTGAGATGCATTATTTGGGCAGTTTCTGAAAGACTGAACGTTTCTTATTTGGATTGCATTAATACTACCAGCAAAAGCAGGTATTTTTTTTTTTAAGTAAAAATGGCACCTCTGCTGAGCATTCAGTTCTTTTAAAAAGAATCCCTAGAATTGTGCTTAAAAGGAAAAATGTAACAAGTGCTACACACAGGTCCTTGAAATATACCTCAATACACCATTCTTCATCACGCTATCACAAAATTCTTTTGATAGGCAATTATAAGGGATAGGTAATCTTAGAGCTATGCTTAGGAGGGAAAATGTGACTTGGCTGCCTGGAACATGAAAGAATGCTACAAATTAGATCTAGTCAAGTAGTACAAAAAGTCATTCATTAACATATGCACAAAAAGAAAGTACCAAGTTAGCACTATAATTACTCAAGGAGGTCAAAATTAGTCCTTCACGTACATTCAGTTCATCAGCAATTTATTTGCAAGAACTTTTGTGAATCCTAAAATCCCCCAGAATTTTAGCACCAGTAATTATCTTGAAAAACTTTAGGAGATGTGCATTTTTATTCAATACTTAGACTTTCTTATTTTAATTCTTCCAAGGAGGAAGTACTCTGTGCTAGCAACTGAACAATCCCACAATGCCAGTGATGGCCACTCAGTGATGGAAATCAAAGTCCTAATTCTTATCTACTATTATCTATTGTTGCCTCAGTGGTCACGAGACATCATCTGTAACACAAACAGGTAATTTGGATATATGAATGGAGGCATATTTGACAAAAATTCTTTGACAGTATTCGTGTGACTAGGAGATAAGAATTAGAACACTGGATTAAACTATTAATTCATCTAATTGATATCCAAGTTCCACAAGGCATCAAAATGATTCTCAATAATTGTGAAAAGATTCCTACAGCTGAAGTTTTGCAGCTAAGTGGATAGCTTGTGCCTTGGTGTGCAAGTGTTTCTTACACCTTGATTTTTTTTTTTCTGCCTAATGCAAATATGGAAGCTGTCATGACCCATAATAAGTATTTTGTTTTTAAAGAAATCTATGAAATAAAGGCAAATGGATTTTGAAAATAACAAATCACATGGATAAAGCACAATCAATTTTTTAACAACAGGCCAACACCAACAGGTTTAAAAGGTAAAGTAATGAGATGAAAGTGGCTACAATGGAAATACGTTATTTCAGTTATATGGGTCTACTGAAATGACTATGGCCTACTCATCAGCAAGGAATAACTTAGCAACAGAATTTCAAGAAAACAAAGGTTGAGAAACAGCTTTATGGACAAAAAAGCTGTTCTAAATCAAACTGAATTTGAATTAAAAAGGGAAAAGAAGGTTAGTAGTAGAGTAGGAGACAAAAAGGGTAGTTATGCACTCATATCTGTGTGAGAGTCAATATTGTTAACTTGCTTACTAACTGGATAAGAGAAAAAGCAGAATCCTCAGACTATAATCTTCTTTTATAAACCATGATAAATTTATTTTTCAAGGAGGTAGGGGAGAGTTCTAAAGAAAAAACAGGCAGTAAGGGTCAGTCCTACCAATATCTGGCCTGCAGTAAGCCTCCAGACCTAAGAAAGGGAATATACAGAACTGGACAGTTTTACTTCAGAGCTTAGATGCCAGCTAAACCACCAAAGCCTTCCATGCATGGATCATCCCGTCTGCCTCGAGCCGGGGTGGGGGTGGATTATATGGATTAAATGAACATTCATGATCTACAGGCAAATGAGCAGTGCAGAGCTGCTCTAGTTTTCCTGTGTTATCTTCACCTGTGTGAAAATGTTACTCATCTAAGACTTTGCTTTCCTTAGGATAATAAGATCAGGATGCTCACGGTACTGAAGAGTTATGTCAGACAAGATTGATGCTAAAGATGATCTTGCAGTAAGCATAGAGGAGGATAAGACATGCTAGCAAGTGCATTCATTAACACAGTTCCTCAAATTTCTGTTTGAGTAGGTTAGTTTCCAGCAAAGGCAAAACCTCATGGGCGTAGGGCACAACTCACATCAGGGCAACTCCAGCAGAATGACTATCCAGTAGCATGGCCAGCCATAATGAGACCCAGATAGCACGGAGGAGTACCTAGGTCATCTTTGTGAGGAAACTGGGGAACCCCCAAAGCTCACCGATGAACTTTGCAGATGACATATGCTTGTGGGAGAGTAAGGACATTCCTCCACAATCTGAAAATGAAAAGACAGTTGAAAAACCTGTGCAAGAGAACACTGAAGGAAGAAAAAAGACCAAAAAAAACCCTCTATAAATTTTTCCAGTAGGTTTTCCTGCATGACGAAATGATCAGATTGGCTATTAGCATGGGGCCCATTTCATCTAGAATTTATTTGCTAGGATGGATATTGAGGCTGCATTATTCCACCTCGGTATTTTTTTGAGCTGTGGGTGTTCTGCATGATTAACAAAGACAAATATCATCTTTTACCAAGGTTTATTCCCATCTAGGCAATTGGATTTAGTCCATAACAGAGAAAATCAAATACAGGATTAGGAAATGCCATTTTTTCTCAAATACAAGCTTGTCAACATATGGAGTTTGTGTAGAAATATATTTAAATGCATATTTGTAGGGTGTTTGAACACGGAATGGCTTTTTTTTTTGTCAAATGTATTACTTCTCAGAGCAAGTAGCTAATAGAGTTGGCAGAAGACAGGGAGTGTGCAAGCAGTCATTGAACTGTGTAATAAAGATACCTTGGCCTCTACCACACCTTTCTCAATGTTACTTTATTCCAGGGTCTTTTAAAGGCACTCAGAATTGCACCTCTCAATAGCTGGACACTGACTTGTAATATTTCTGAGACGTAGTCAAAAGGACAGGACCTCTCAGAATGATGCCAGGTGATTTTCCTGCAACTGGCATTGCCAATGGTTGAAGTCAGATGTTTATTGAAAGTGGAAATAAAGGCAGATTTGGAAAAGAACATCATAAACATGTGCAGGACTTTGGTTTCCATACTCTGCATATGGAAAGAGTATGAAATTTGTCTTACCAAGACATCACTGAACCCTGGAAGCATTTAAAATGTGTATGTATCCTGGTTTTGCACTAAAGTGTATTGGTTGCCTAAGAGTCTGCTTCTGGGCATGCTCAGATCCGCTATAGCCTTTTGGCCTGCCTCACACACAGTCCTGATCAAGATATAAAAATTAAGATGTTCTTTTCTGCTTATATCTCCCAAGCTTCCGAGAGTATTTATTGGAATGGCATCTGATGAAAGGCAGGTGTGATAGCCATTTTCATATCTTACTGTGTGCCACAAGCTAGCATTACAGGAAGATGTGGGATACATCCATTCCTCCCCTTCTGCATGAAATCATTACAACACATTAGCTAGTGCTAAAATCTTGACAGTGCCTGCTGTTGGGTGGAAACGCTTTTTTGCTTCTTGTTGAAATGGTTTGTCTATGAAAAAAAAAATAAGTTTTATGATTTGTGGGGCTGAATATGATTTTTTAGCTTTAAAGACAGAATCCTTTGCTATGGTCAACTAGTAAAAGACTTAACTGCTCTAACCACAAGACAGTTCTGCACATTGTTTCTGCAGTCATTCAGTATTTTGTTCTCCACGGTGGCACAGTTTCATGCCAGCCAGGGATGGATTCTACCCTTTATCCAGACTTTCTTAACACCTGGTGGGCCGGAGGCTCTCCCAGGAGGAGGTGAGAGCTAAGTTTGAATTTGATCAAGATCAAGAGGCAGGGAAGCAAGTTTAAGTCTCCAGGTCCTGTGCAGGTTTGCTCACAAAAAGGCTAAGGAATAAAAGGGATTGGAAAGAGGTGTGGGCAGCACCATCTGTTCCTGTTTTTAAATGAAAAAGAGAGATTCCCTGCTGTAGGCTCCAAGGAAAGGACGTGAGGGTCTGCTTTACAGTGGTGATTTCATTTTGTCGCTCTTAATGGAGAAAGGATCCCATTTGGCTCTGCACAATTCAAACCCCAGCCCTATCTTAGAATTTCTCATCAGTTCAGCGTAAGTGACTCCCCGTGTAGGCGTGCCGAATTCAGCGTGGTAGTGTCTGTGTCCCACTGTGAGCCACGTACCTCTCCCGGTACATAGGAAGAACCCTGTGCCATGAGAGGAGCAGCAGTGCCTCACACAGTTCTGCCCTGTTCAGCACTGGGCACTGCAGCGCTCGGCACGGCTGTGCCCCCTGCACCTTCTGGGATGCCACTCCAAATATTTGCTTTTGGGGAGCCATTGACTCAGGTCGTTCCCACTGAGAAACCTGCTGCATGGCACACAGTTATCAGCCAGCTAACAACGCTGAGTTGTAATTATACACAGCCCCTGCCGGAGCTCTGTGGGAAGTCTGTCTATCCGTCACCGAGTAACAGGAGGAGGGAGGACTTGCCTTTTCACATTGAAGCGACACTATGAGATGTGCCCATCCTACTTGGTTGCAGGACCAAGTTCTTGATTAGGCAGTTAGGAATGCTTTTGTTTTGTTTTTCAGACATTCCCCTGTTGATGTAAACATCTGCTGTCCTCAGTTATGACAGCAGAAAAGCGGTTGTTACAAACCCAACCACGTAAATTGTCAACAGTTACGCTGTCTGTGCCTCTAACCAGTTGCAAAAAAAACCAGTGAGAGCTGCAGCAGATTTCTTACTGTCATATGCCAACTACTGCTGAGCTGTCCTGTTCCCATGTTTCCCTCTGCCCACTTCAAGAGGATGAAGAGATAAAGAGAACAGTCTGCCCCGACGATGGCAGTGGTAACATTATTATACCCACAATGCCGAAAAATGAAGATTTTCATAGAGAGCTGCTGCGTGCCATGTAAATTAGCTACTCGCTATTCACCAATCCTGATAGTTAACAAATGCTCAGTGTTTCACTAGTTCCCTTGACAGCTGCTCCAGGGAAAAAATTTCCTTTGAGGGTGACACAATGAAACTGGCGTTTCTGCTCATTCCGCTATATGCTAGCAAAGGGCTTAAAAACCTCCAAACTCCTGCCAGAATAGGTCTGAAATCCCTGGCTTTTGTCTGAAGAGAGTGAAATACTCCACAGAGAGGGTCAGGAATTGTCAACCCCTGTCGTTAGCATTCCTTGGGTATCAGCAGCAAGCACGTTCCCCACAGGTTAGGGCATGTTTTACTGTATACTAAGGTATCATTGTAAATTTTATTTCAGTTTCAGCTAATAAAAGATACAAGCGCAGCTTCCAAGAGGGAGAAGAGAGAGCTCAACTTTCACATATGACACTACACTAAATTTTTAAAAACAAGACAATCTGCTCCCTCTCCTGATATCTAACGTGCAGCACAAAAGCATAAAACAGGGACTAGTCCAAACTACTTGTATAATCGTACATTAACTAGTAGATTTCCATGTTTGAGGTGTAATATTTTCTCTTACAAATCCATTATTTTTCACTACACTTTTCAGTTTGTGCCTCTAGGACTTGAAGGATCAGATAAATCATTTTCTTACGTGCTTCACTACATTTTCCCCTTCAATAACATTCTTTTAATTTCTTTATGGTTCCTTGATAAGTAAACGAAACCTTAATCTTATTAAACCTTTAAAAGCTTTCCATTTTTACAATATTGCCTCCTTTTATTTATCTGAAACAATATTCTATTTTCAGTCAAATGTCATTATGAGAAACATAGTTATGATGCACATCCTTTTCAGCTGAACTAATGATGAGAAGTGTCCTTCATCTATACCTTTAACCTGACGGTATTCAAATCAACAGCCCTGCAAGTTATTGGCCTCAGAAGTAAACAAAATTCTGAAGGTAGTCTTAGAAGATACGTTAATTTTTATATTCAAGAAAAGATCCTCCAAGCATTCTAGGCTTCTCCTGTCATGTCACAATCACAGTATCTGACTGTTTTAAAGGTCCATTTTCCATATTTGGCCTCTTTCAGGGATATAGCAAGAGAGAGAAAAGGTATATATTTACTGAAAGTAAAGGAATTATACATATGCTGTATACTCTTACCTATAGGCCTGATGTAAGCCTTTCTGGAGGCAGTATGAGACTTCCGGTTGACTTGATGGAAGCTACATTACTGGTAAACCAAAACCCCCAGCTTTTAATCACCACTGATGTCACTACCAGGGCTGAAGCTGCATGTATTTTTTTACTATTTGAGACAATAAATGTTTCGACCAGTCTATTTTCTCGATATCAGTCTGTGACTAAATGACTCAGCTTAAAATGTTACCTTGTCTCAGCACTGAGTCTATGCTCACTTACGTGGAAGTAATGAGATTAATTTGATTTAGCTAAAATTTTCCAAAGCCTGAATTAAATACAAAGCTCTTAGACAAATTAATAGATAAAATCACAATCACATATTAGATTATATGAAAGAAAGATAATTACCCTTATACCGATTTTCCTCCATCCTTTTGTGTGAACGTGACCAAAGGGAAAAAAAAGGGTGGGGAAAGGAGAAGTAGACTGGTCACTGAACATGACCTGGGCGTGTGCTAAAACCAGGATGTTTGAAGGCTTTCGGAAAAAAAGTTAAATTCACGCGGACTTTATGCAGAGCTAAATTTTAAAATTTTAAAGTACTCTTTCTGGAGATTCAGATGACATATCCCTTTTTTAAAATTAATGTTTAACAAAAAGATGGGGACAATTGACAACACCGTAGAGAGAAATTTCTCTTTCCTAATGATGTAGACTATGCCTATACAACAAAAGAGACTTGTTACTGCAACACAGTGCAGCACTTTATTTAACTAACTAACTTTAAAGCAGTTAACTTTAGTCCTACTGTTAAAACATAATGATAGCAAGCAGCTAAGGACAGATGACTTGAATTTTTGTACCAAAAGCTTAGATTTCTGCCTCCATTGTGAATGCTACCTGCATTAGCTCAAGTAAAGCGATTCTTCTGCATAGACACCCTCTGAGCTTCAGCAAAATGGAAACTAAACAGCACTAGGTTTGTGTATTTCTTTGATGATGGTAGGAGACACAGTGAAAAGGTGCAAGAAAGATGCTCAGAATTAGTTCTTATAAAATTTTCTGCTTATGTTCATACTGTCAGGGCAACACTGGTATGAAAATGTTACTGTCCAGCTGGTGGCGTTCTCATTGATGACGTGCTTCTGGCTTGTTCTTAGGTTATGACTTATTCAAATGAATAAAGCTGAATTAAGAGACAGAGTCAAAGAGGATAAGGTAATCATAATAATATGGAAAGTCAGCGTTAACATACAGGTATATATTGAGTTTAACTAAGAACACAAAAAACAGTAGTAGTAGTAGTAGTAATAATAATAGTAACAGCAGCGATAATACAGCCAAACAGGAAACAAAGGGATGATCAAAACAGATCAACTATACAGAGAAGGAGACTGTGATGGACAGAAGCATAAGGAAGATATAAAAAAGTATCCACCAACAAAAGTGGAGTGCTTAAGTGGGTGTCAATGAAATTCAGACAACGATATTCAGCAAGTAGAATTCTTTACCTTCCTTCATTGTGAATGCTTTGGAGTTCATACGTTGGCTGATATTAATGTAACAAAATACACAATGAAGCCATTACAAAGGGGAAGATCTTGCTGGGGACATTGATTAAGAGGGAAGTGACCCACCTGAATTTGAAATGAGAGAAACTCCAAAGGAAAGCAAGAGGAAAGATTGGAGATCTGGAAATAAACTGCCAAGGAATGATTGAAGCACTGGTATTATTTTGTAAAAAGGCTTGAAGGGTGGCCTTATAACTGTGTGCAAACATGAAAATGAGAAAAAAGGCAGAGAAAGGGAAACACACTATTTTCCACGTGTACTGGGTTAGGACAACCAATACTGGGCTTACATTTCTAGCAAGCGAGTTTTAGGTAAATGACGGTAGTGGGGAATATGGAGGTTGTGGTGTGTCCCTCGGGAGACTTTTAATGAAGAGTCTCAGAAATACTTCCTCCTGGGGCAAGGAGATGGACTAAATAACTTCCTGAGATCCCCTCAGCTCCATTTGTACAACAGAGAGTCAAGGAGTGCCTCGAGAACAGGACCCTCAAGGTTTGCGCTCTATACCAGTCACGCAATTCACATATGCAAACTGGATGTGATCTGAAAATCGGGAGACTCCTGCTGTTAATGTGCCCTTGAACAAAGCCTCTGTACAAATGTCCACAGAAGATGTTACATCCAGCAAAATCCTCTCTCAGTCTCATTCTTAAGGACTGGGTTAATTGTTAGGGGAAACATTTTTGGCTCTGCAACACAACTGCTGTATGTTCATGAAGAAGTCCGTTCAACTGCTGGCATCTGTGAAATGAGGAATGTCCCATTTACCTCACTCATGCAATAGACAGGAGAGGGTTATGAAACTTAGTCACATTTGTAAGTGGTCTGAGATCATTAGACAGGTAGCAAAACACACACGCAAGTTGTCATTGTTCTGCACATAAAAGCACATGGGCATTGCTGGAAGACTAATCTTTAGTGTGGACACAGCTATGAGAATGGTTTGCACATAAAAAAACTGAACTGTAGAACTTGTAATACTAATGCAACGCTGCATGTTGGTTTCCTGTATTTAAGACTTTATTTTCATGAATATGTAAATTTCATTAACCACTATTCAGACCACAGCACTTTGGGGGCTGGGAGGGGAGAGAGGGGAGGGAGAGAGGAGCACCATGTGTAAACCTTCCAGCTGCCCTGCAGCGTGCACTGAGAGGTGAGATGAGGTCAGTGATTATTTATCCAAGAAAAAATAATGGAGGAAACACTGGATCAGCAGGTGATTAGAGGACACAAAGAAAAATAGGATTAACAGCACTACAACCATTGTACATGTGTCAATAGCAAATTATGCCTGCAGAGAAAAAGCCAAAACATTTATCCTGAATTCAACTTAACCAGAGTAAGGTTTACATTAAACAGTGAGATCTGTTCTTTTCAAAGGAGATTTTCAAACAATAACTTCACGTGCAAATCAAGAATGGGTCTCCTCCCTTGCCTGGTCAAGCTATTACTGTAAAGTTGTTCTCCTGAATTCAGGATTAAAATTCCTTTTATCTTTGCCCAGATCTCATCTGCAGTACATTTAACAGAATCAGACATTAAAAGTGACTCACTAACAATTAGGCTTCTGCTTCTGAACAGAGAACTCTTTGAACGTGCATGCAGCAAGGAATGTTTTGGGGATGCTCTTTCTTGTGAGATGAAATTTTTAAGAAGAAACGTTTCTCCAAAGAAAAAGGCAAGAAAATCATTCAGGTGGTAAAAAAAGATGTATAAACTTCAACTGTACAGAGGGAAGATGATGTTCTCTACAGAATGTCAAAAGCAGCATCCTTGCAAAATTAGATTGGAACAGTGAATTGTATGCCTCCTAATTATATTAACAATGTTACAAAAATCCAGAAGCATAACAGCTGTTTCATATCTGGGCTGTGGTAAACAGAGCCTCAGCAATCTCTGCCTGAACCATTCAAACACCAGACAAAATTCAAAGCTGCTTCAGATGTTTATATGGTAAATACACCAAGTAAGTAAAAAATATGGATCCATTTGGCCACTTTTCCCTACCTCATAAAATATACAGTAAAAAAGAAATGCTTATGCCCTTTCTCTGATGCTCCGCTTCTCACGAACAAAAACATCTCTACTTGCACCCAGAGCTCTGTGCTGATGCCAGCCACAGGCACTTATGGCAAATAGGGGCTACTAGCAGCTAGCCTGGGATTTCCAGTAGCGGGGAGCGCAGAGCCAGCCTGCACCAGCCTGACTAGGACAGCATTTCTCCCCCAAGCCAGTGCTGCTGCCGGGACTACTTACATGGTTACCCAGCCATACTGGGACAAGCCGTGGCACGGCAGTGCTTCTGAATATCTACCAAAAGTACCCAAAAGTTTACCATGCTGAGAGTAAGGATTTGCTCAGACAAAGTTTCCAAATCTTCCATGGAAAAAACACGAGCCCCTCTCTCCTCCTCCAGCCTCCTGTTAAATTCAGTTGAGTAGAAAATTACAATGGAACTACGTGTCGAAGTATTTCGGCTCACCAGCTTCCTAAGGGACATGCTTACTCAAGAGCTTCTAGGCTTTCCATTACCTGCCAGGATGGGTGAACAAGAGCTAGAAATGTGGGAGCAGTGATGGAGACCAGAACTTCCCAGCTTTGGTTCAGGCGTGATCGAGCTTGCAAGGCAGCACACTGCCAGACTCGGAGCTTGGAGGGGAAGGCTCCCCTGCTCTTCCAAGGAAAATCCATTCCCCGACTGACCTGCCTCACCCACCTCCAAAAATTTAGAGATTACAGAAACCCAGGAATGATTAAACAGAGCTCCTGTGCCAAATTGCTACAACGGCTCATGGAAGAATTATTTTTTGTTACCGAGGACATTGATTCAGTCCTATGCATTTTTTTAAACATAGGGAAAAACAGAAGGACTATGATTAATAAAAGGGGATTTTGTATTATGATATTCTCTTTCCTTTATACATTTTATGTATGCCCATAGTCCAATTGACCATCTACTCACCTTTCCAACTGTATTGAAAAAGCTTCTTTTTCTTTACTGACTTTTACATAAAATCCCTGCCCTGCTTCTTTATGCCTGTGGTTTTCCCCCTTCACATCAGTCTAATCTGTACCTTTTCCTTGAGCTGAAAGCTCTTTGGAAAGAAAAGAGCTTATCTTTAACAAATATATTTTGATGCCTAATAGTTTTATTCCTTTTCTATGGTTGTTGGTAAATAGAGTGCACAACTAAAAATTACACTGTTTTTAAGTTTTCCACTGACTAATTTTCACAACTTGCAAAAGCAAGTTTAATCTTGATTAAATGGAGTGTGCTTGAGCTAAGAGCTAAGATGCAATCACCTAAGACTGGTTGACTGATTAGGAGAGAAAAATAGGGAGACGAGGGGCTGGCTCACTTTGAGTCTTTTTTTTTCTTTTCTATTAAGAATACATTCAATACCTTATGAACACCTAACATTTCACAGAAATAAGAAAATAGAAAACAAACCCTACTCAACATAAAACCCAGCCCAGGTTTCTAGTAAACTTGACAGGTAGCTAAAAGAAGTTTAAGTCTCAATTTTATGCACACAACAAGTGTTCTTGAACAAAGTTTCCAACACCCCATCCGTGAAAATTGGCATTTCCACCATCCTTTTGTGGTGACAGTCTTGAGCTTACCTATAATTAATATAAATCAGGTACATTCCTAATGCTTTTTCCCAGGCATCATTCATTCCTTATCATACTTTACTTGCTCCCCTGGGACTCTTTAGGTTCAACCCCGTGCCCTCTCTAGTTCTGTTGCACACCAGGAACAGACACTGACTAGCAGTGATCACTGCAAATTATTATTCCTCAGCCACAGTCTGCTCTTAAACTGGCCTGGAGACCTCCTGACCTCTGGAGATCTCAGAGAACAGTACTGGAGTCCCGGACAAAGCAGACATGTTGTGAGGCCCACACTAAAGCTTCCTCAGGTGCAAAGGATTTGAACACCTTTGTGTGTATCGATACCATGAAAGAAGAAAGACATCCATGCGCAGAAAGCAAATGTTTATAGCATGTTTGCAAAGCTATAGAAACTGATGAATGTAAATGCAAAAAAAAACCAAAAACAAACCCACAAAAAAACCCTACATATTATGTTATAGCCACTTACTAGTGAGATCAAACCCAAAGCTTTTCCTCCCCTCCAGTATATTTTACTGATAAGCTCATGCAAACACTTCACACACTCAGGGTTGGAGATCCAGTTCTATGAGATCCTACACCACCAGGTTACACGCAGAGTTTATAAGCTGGATATTCATCTTTCTTTTTATCCCAAAACATTTAGGGAAGGCTATTTCCAACCAAGGGTCTCCTTTCCCATTCTACAATTTTTCTGTTCCAAAACCCACCTAGAACTAATTTTAACTACTCATCGCTGTCTCTGTTAAATCACAGAATCACAGAATGGTCAGGGTTGGAAGGGACCTCTGGAGATCATCTAGTCATCATCTGCCATGGCAGGGACACCTACAGCACGTTGCATGGGACGGTGTCCAGGCGGGTTTTGAATGTCTCCACTGTGGGAGACTCCAGCACCTCTCTGGTCAGCCTGTGCCACTGCTCTGCCACCCTCAAAGTAAAGAAGTTCCTCCTCATATTAAGATGGAACTTCCTATGCTCAAGTTTGTGCCCGTTACCTCTTGTCCTATCACTGGGCACTACTGAAAAAAGACTCTTCTCGTCTACCTGGCACCCTCCCCTTAAGTACTTATAAGTATTGATAAGATCCCCCCTGAGTCTTCTTTTTTCTAGACTAAAAAGACCCAAGTCCCTGAGCCTTTCCTCATAAGAAAGATGTTCCAATCCCCTAATCACCTTGGTAGCCCTTTGCTGGACTCTCTCCAGCAGTTCCCTGTCCTTCTTGAACCGGGGAGCCCAGAACTGGACACAGTACTCCAGATGCAGCCTCACCAGGGCAGAGGAGAGGGGGAGGATGACCTCCCTCGACCTGCTGGCCACACTCTTGGGGGAGGTGATACCACTTATGGTGATGTTAACATTTCCAAAACAGGATGAAGTCAATAGTTTGGAAGCCTAATGAAATAACTACTCCTGGCCCTCTCATCTATTGATCTTCTCCTATTGCTTTGGAAATGCTACTATCTCTTGAGCATGGCCCATGACAACCATCAGCCGCCCAGACAGTAATCAGAGGCTGTCAGTGACTACTGCAGTACCTGAGTAAGTCCCAAATAAATTTCTAAACCATGGTAAGACAGAATGCCCCTGACTCCAGGCAGCACAGCATTGAATCTAAGTTGGAAGCTTCTTCACACAGTAAACCCTACATGTTACAGAATGATGTGATGTGATTTCACACTTAGTGCAATGGCATAACAGATTAGAATATGCAGTTCCCAACTGTCTATTGCCTCTGAGAAGAAACAGTCACCCTGGAGTGATGATTGGTTTTAGGGCAACCATCCCCACTCATGTCTCTTGAGTGACATTATAGTAAAATTGCTATACCACACTCGTAACGCTGTTGCAACTCTATGAGTAGAGAGCGGTGTTGCTTTTGCAGGGCTAGAAGAGACATCCAATACAGAAAAGGTACAGAATCTACAATGCACTTAAGCAATAAGCACACATACTCAAGCAGGTAAGAGGCTCTCCTATGTAGGGAGAGAGAAATGCCTACCAGAAAGTTTTCCTATTTATAAATATACATTTTAAAAAATTAAAAGTTTGTTCCAGCCTAGATAAATACTTGTGGTATTTTCAGACACAGAATGACTGGCTTATATATTCACATTGTTCCAGAAACATTTTAGTGCCATTATTTGTAAACATTTCTGAACAAATTTGCAAAGTGGTGATTAGAAGTAAATGATTAGAATATTACCTAAAGCGTCTTCATGGCAAACAGAAAACGCACACATTCTTTCCTGTACTACTGTTTCAAGTGACCTCAAGGTTTGCATAGACACTGCAGGAAAGTAATGTTTTCTGACTTACGCAGGCCCCTCTGGACATCTGTTGCGCTACAGACAAGAGGTGCTTTTTCTGGCGAGCGTTTTCAGTATCAAACCACTGACACAGCCAACCAGTTGACAGCGCAGCACTTTGAAAGCACATTGTTTCCCATCACTTAAAATATGCATTAATTAGTGATTATTAGTATTAATTACAGTACATTACAGACTGTTATTATTTTAGACGGTTAGCAGCGACATTACATTCTTTCTGCTTTGTCCTTTTTAATGACTACTGTTGCAGTTTCAGAACTGAATGGTGCCCTTAGACGTTGCACCGAGTACAGGGTGATGCATAAACTGTGTTACTCCATAAGCAGCCCTCGGAGAAACTACCACTCAGGAAACGCTCTCATCCCCCGTTTAGAAGGCTGTTAGAAGCGGGGGAGCTGCCCATGGCAGCAGAAATGAGGGCAGCTTCCTTGGCTCCAAACACCCAGCTGGTCCCATTGGTTTGGATTGGGGTTGACATGTGCAAGGATAAAGGCTGCCACTTTCTCCTTCTTTAAGTTTCTCTCTGGATATTTGCTTGTAAGCGTTTCTGTAACTCTCACCCACTAAGCAGGATTTATTCATATATTACATGGCTGTGCAGATTCAAGGAAGAAACTCTACTCTTCCACCTAACCAGCATGGCTGAACTGGGAACAACACACATCAGCCCTAAGTTAACTAGATATTATTATTAAGAGAACTCACAATGTTCCCTTTTCCAGAGTGAATATTGGCAACGTGAACTGTACGATGAGACATATTTTTACAGAGCCTGGTATAAACGTACAACAGTGACTCACATCTGCAGGGAGCTCTCCTGGTAAGCAACAGAACAGTAGCGTCAGATACAGAAGTAGACCTTACAGTCACAGGCTACATCCTGTTCCAGTGCCTGCTGTTTGGGCTACGTTACTTTAAATATAAACCAGTTTTCTTCACACAGTTTACATATATCATCTAAAATAAGAATCCCATTTCACAAAATAAATTTCCAGATGCTTTCCTGAGTCTCTTAAAAACAATTACATACATAATTCTGAAATTTCCACAATTCCAGAGCAGAAAAGTGAAAGCATCCCCAAATTAGACTTCTTTCTATCCCACAGCATCAATAAAGGTGAAGAGCATACAAGACAATTTGTAACTTTACCATTCTAGCTTTCCATACACTTTTATACATGGCCAAAAGTTTGCCACAAACCTGACTTTTTTTTAAATTCTTGGCTGTATGTGAGTTTAATAAGTAATGTAAATTGAGCCCGCAGGTGACCTTGAGCCAAGTTGCTCTGGGAGAAGACATAGCAGTGGTATATAGGAAGAAAAATTGTTCTCAGTCTGGGAGAAGGTACAAATAATTTACAAGAAAATGGGGCATTTGGAGCCACTGTGAATGGGACCAGCTGTGATTGATCCAGTAGGATTCAGCTAATCCAGTAGCTTATTAGCAATTACAAGAATTCAGAGAAATATCAAAAAACTTATCATCACTAAAACCAAATCACCTGTGGAAGCAGAATGTTTAATCAATAAGACTGATTCCCAAATAAAAGTCACTGGCTTTTCATGTGGCACTCTCCCATCTTTCTGCCCATTTGAGTTCCTGATAAATCAAAATTGTGACCCCAAGAGATATGTCTCATACCTGCAGTGTCCAGAGGCCTTCCAGTGCTCTCCTGAATTTAGCAGTTCTTTCAAGATCCCTGAAGAAAAAAAAATAAAATTCTAAAAATGAACTGGGGCATGATTCTGAAAAAAGGCCGAGCAGTTGGGATCAGAGCAGCCCATACAGTCTCTGGTGGGAGTAGGAAAAGAGGCACCTTTTTATACGACCTCTTCAATAGTCCTTCCTTCAGTAGTCAATAGTCAGTAATATCATTAAGAAGTAAGAACAACAACATCAGAAGCCATATCAAGTATTTTCCATGTCAGCACACAAAATAAGCATAGAACCAACTTCAATCCAAAATTCATTGTGTTAAAGCTATATCACAGGCCATTTAGACAGCATTTTCAGAGCAGTAAGATTTCTTGCTTCATCTTCTTCATTAGTGCTGTAGGGTCAGATAAGGGTCCAAGATCTAGACTGAATAAAACAACTGGGCTAACAGCAGCCAAGGACTATACTTCAGGGCACAATGAGAGATTTCCTGGCTTTTAACCAAGATCATCAACAGAGTTAGAGAAACTCAGTATTCTCCATCCGGTTTCCAGTTATCCCTGACAGATATTACTTGTGGTTGCAGTATTGATGACACATCACACACTTGTACCATGACATCCCAATGTTGGTTACTTAAATCACTGTTAGGTCTCACAGAAAATTATTTCTCTCTGAGTAGGGCATTGACATTTCCTTGTTAAAGACTCTCACCTTTAGGGGAGTTTCTATCACCAGAGCTATTAACAGTGATCTGGATCTAAATACTGTACTGCATTATCCGCATCCAGATGGCATAAAAATGGAAATTTCTATAAGATTCAGTCTTGACCTTTGGATGAAAACCATTCTTTCCCTAGTTACTGCCTGAGGTACTCCGAGGTGTTTCTCTTCAAGCATAAAAGCAAAATGGTGATTTATGATTAGCATAAGAGAAAAATAGCTTGCCCACGAGTTTATGACAGGGTAAGTCTATTTCTATGCCATTATTCTAATAAATCACAATATTGCTGCCTACTCATCCTTTCATGGGTAACATATCTGGGTGTTATACTTCCACTCATGTTTCATTCTTCTCTCCCTAAACTTTTTCTTTATATATATATATATATATATAAATGTGTGTAATGCATATTTCACATGAAACATTCTATACGTTCTACAATTTTAAAATGCATATGCACTAGTAAACCTAACCCCTTTGTGGTTAAAACATTTTCTCTTTGATTTAGAGGTAAAGCTTCTGTTGCATATTTAGAACAATTTGCTAGGAAGGTAAAACTCATCCTTTTTTGAAATGAGAGCACAAAGCACGTGCCACTTCATTACTTCTTCAGTACCCTTTTTTGAGGGCTAACCAGTAGCACAGGTTTTACAACAGTTGTCTGCACAGGGTAAAACTGGCAAGGACCTCTTATGAATGCAGGTGTGCCTTTCTTGTAACCCCCAGTCTTGCTGTCTCAGGCTGTGCTTTAATTTCCCTAGTGGGCTGAGTTGCAAGTGAATTTGGCTTGAAGGAGTGACTAAGAGAATATAAATATGAATAAGGTCATATTCTTTTGGTAAGTGGAGCCATCTGTTGCCACATCTAGAAAAATACGTGTTTGTATTTAACTGTTGATGATGTTACAAATATAGACTCATCCATTCCTTTTGGTGAGCTGCAATACTATAATTCAAGTTTAATACATCCATTGTCTGGATTGGATTTGGAGAGGGATAGGATTTTTTTTGGAGGGAAGAGGGAGGATCTTCACATATTGCTGCACATCATGAGCTTGTTCCAGCTCCCACTGAAATTTCTACAAGCCTTTTCATAGGTTCCAGCAGCTGTACTTCAGTCCAAATTAGTGTACAAAATTGCATTTAATTATAAGGAAAATGCCTATCAAATGTATTAATTAGGAGTTTTCCTTGCAAGAGGAGATAATGCAGAGATAATCTAACTAAAGAAAATTAACATGTTTTTATTACTGCAGATACCTTGCACAGGTAACTGCATATGAAGTCTTAATAACAACCACTGTAGGGTGAAATTCCCTTTTTTTTTTTTTCCTCTTGCAGTCATTACAAGTCTCCATTTACTAAAGAAAATTCAAATGCAGGAAAATATGGTCTGTTATATTTGAACTACTTCCATTGTGTGACAGTTCATGCTTGTTGCTTGCTACCGATTTACACACTTAGGTCCAAGCCAGTTACAACTCAGTCAATTTTCTCACTAGTGCATTTTCCCAAACATCATCTTCCATTTGATATCATCACGACTCTATGACTGTGATTATCTAGCAGTAAAAACAAAATCTTGATTAATCATTGTAGCTAAGAGAAACAAATTCAAATATAAGTTGTTTTCTGGCATCTCTTCATTTTATTGAAGAGAAGCATGTGAATTCAATTAAATGTATTTAGGACATTTATCTAGTTAATGTGATTCTCAAAGATCATCTGGTGTATGTGATAATATATAATCAATATAGCCTGCAAGAGCCAGTCGAAGATCTGTACAACACAATTCAGGAGGTCACAGGGATATGCAAGTGTTCATTTGATTTGGTTTAGCTTTTAATGATGTACATCAGTACCTCAGCAGAGTTATCTTGAAGTCAACTTCACCAGAAAATGTTGTTTTCAGAGCTCTGAAAAGAACATTGATGACTTCTGTTAGATTCAGGAGTTGCTGTGTTTAAGTAAAACTTGGTTTAATTAGACAGTTGGATAAGAAATCCAAGCCATGTCCTAAACAAGCCACAGACTTACTAGTAACAATGTATAATATTTAGTACACAGCTTTTAAAAAACCTGGATGCAACGGAGTTTGAATGGGCTGAAACGAATTCTTGCCTCCTTTTTTAGAAATAGGGTAAGGTGGCATCAAAAAGCTTATAGCAACTCTTTCAATTTTGTATGAAGAGTTAATAACCAATCTGGAGATTTAACATCAAACTCAAGACTACGGTATCCACCAAATGATTCTTGCAAGAGCTAGCCGATTGTCCCCAGCAGGTCTACAGTTTTACAATGGGTCACTTAGCTGGCCTGTTTAAACACATCAGCTTTGTTCCTTTTCTCATCTTTATTTTCATGATACCATTTTAAAGCCTCACCCTACCTCACTGCTCAGAAAAAAGTGCTTGTTGTGAAGTCACATTTTTTGGTAGTACAGAAGCTTGTCAGAATCGAAGTACCTGCCACATTACAAGTCCAAACAACACGTTCTGTTGGGCCGTATTAAATAAAGACATTCGCCAAAAGGGTGGAGTAGACTGATGTAGTGTCAAGCTCATTAATGTTGGAGAAGCACTGAAGACGGATATCATCACGTTCAACCTTGTATTAGCAGCATCCATTATTCAATAAATTATTAAATTAATAGACAGACGGTACCAATGGGCGTATGCTCTCATTTAATTAATTAATGAGAACGAACTCAACTTATGGTCATCTTATGTCTATAGATTTAATAATTTATGGAATAATAATTTATTGATTCCCCACTATTTCTACAGGAGATAGAATTCTATTTCAATAACCATCCATTCTTGTCGGAAACTGTTATTACCAGGCACTCCAGTGGCTATACATGCACTAATTGCGAGACAGGCTAATCCTTCTGCAACTCCATTCTAAATGCTGGAACTGGAACACATTACAAAAAAAAAAAAAAAAAAGAAATCACCAATACTGAAATACCTTTACAGCAGCACAGTCACAAAATTGACCTCTAAAGAAATGAATGGATGAAGGGAGTAAACGGTGTTATGTTTCATTAGTTTGAACAGAACTCATTTGGCTCGTGTTGATTAATTGAGCTTTTCTAATTGAATAAAGTGCAGATTTTTAAGAAATATATTTTTGATAGGCATTATCGCAAGTGGAATAAAAGCTCTTTTCTAATTAAAAATATTATTTTATATTCAATCCTTTGGCTTACATTGCAATATATTTTGATATGGCATCAAATACGCAAATTGGGAAATACTCGGCGCAATTATTCATATATAATAGCTATTTTCCTACTTCTGAATTTTATTATTCAAGTTATGATAAGTTCTCTGAAGACAAATGACATCTCTCCCATCTTTCACTTTACAGAGAAATCTGAGAAGCTAGTTAAAATTTATGATGTTTTTGATTTAATTATACATTTTGGCTGAACTATTTTGGGGTGTATAAAGCGATGAGATTTTGCTGGTTGCCAGTTTCAGGCTAATTGTATGAATCTGTAGGGACAAGATGGGTTGGAGAGGTGAATGAAAAAGTTGTTTTTCCATCCAAAGAGACAGTACATCCAGAAATAACATTTAAAGAATGTCGCTGAAGTGAAGTTTCCTCAGAAAGAGGATCCCAACTCGTTCCGAAACTTTCAAAAAATAAAAAATTGTTTCTGCAGAGAAAGAAGGAAGGATGGATCAGCGCTGTGTAATATTGGGGGACAGGTGTAGGACTAACAAAGGAAGAGAAGCATGGCACAGCTAAGGGACACTGAATGAGACACTGTAATTTAGACTGACCTTTCCTATTATTCCCCTTGTGGTGGTTAAAGGAAATTTTGGTGGATTTTATAATGAACGTGGTTCTGGCCTAAATAATCTGGAGTGTGTCTATTAGCAGGCAGACTTAGGTGATAAGCAATGCAGGCAGTTAGAAAGCAGCCAATGATAGAAGAAAGAGCCTTATTATGTTTCTCTTCACTGCAACTCATTTCTGAACAACAAATGCTGCTACAGCTGAAGTAAATCACAGAAAACTCCACAAATAGAGCAGTTAAAAGCTTGACAGTAGAACTGAAACTCTCCAGAAGCATGGAAGGCAAGTGAAAAAGATTTAAACACTGCTCCTCTCTTTGTCTGCAAGCAGTGGGTGAAAACAGAAAAGAAAAGGGAGAGATGTTATTTCTCACAATAGTTGACTCTGAAGCACTTGATGATTTTAATAGTTTTCAGTTAACTTGGAAGAAGCAGCTTTATTGAAACTGTATTACAGAGATTTGAAGAGAACTGCATTCCATGTAAAAGGAAAGGTGAGAGACACATGTTTTTAAATCGAAAATACAAAAAGTACAGAGGCCTATCTTGCAATTTTGCAGGTGTTAACAGAGTTCTTCATAAGAAACTCAGTTGCTGTTGGGATGAATCTGGGATAAAAACGCTCAGAAGTGCTGGAAGACCCAGAATCAGGTTTTGGCACAGCCAACTGAAATTAGCTTTGTAATAGCAGTCATTTAAAGCAAACTGAAGTTTCTGTATTAGTCTAGTCACAGTGCTGTGACACAATGTTTTGACACTGTCACTGTGATGGAGAACTCGAAATAGCACAGGAAAACATTCTAAGGAAGAAAGACATTGAGAGTTTTTGCCAAAAAACTCTCTCCCACAGCCTGTGAATGGCGATCAGCAGCAAATAACAGAAGGCAAGGCAAAACTACACATTTAGGGAGAAAAAACACCCAAACAAATGCAACAACTGGAATAAATAATAAAGCTTTTCAACTGGTTGAGAAACAGGACAGTATGCAAACGATGGACAAAGTCGACAAGATAACTGGAGACTTACACAAGGGCTGTTCACAGGAGCAAAGAATATGGTTTGGTAGATGATGAGTAACCAATCAGGCCTCTATTAATTTTAAATCAAGAAGGGTTTCCAACGCAATTAATGTAGCAAATGAAAAAGCATTTGTTAAAGCTACAGGTAGGAAGGAATGAGCATGCAGAAGAGGGAGATGATCTTACCTCCATGACTCAGTAGGTGAACAAATCAGAAGGGCATATAAGAAGCACCATCCCATTCCTCTAGACAAAACCAGCAGTGAATATATCCAATATTTGGCTAAACAGTATCATGTCTTCCATCTCAGCAAGGGAGTTAAGCGTTGCCAGGAAGACTAGCCAAAACCCATGATAATTTTAAGGTCCTATTTCCCATAACTTGGAAGCTCTCTGCAGAATAGAGGACAGAGATGGAAATGCCCACTTTTCCAGGTTGCTAGAGAATTCATTTATATTGAAAGTCCCAAATAAGGAGAAAAGAAAAGTAATTAAAAATTTGAACACACAGTGGCTTGGCAGTTACCCCCTCAGATTTTACCAACAATTTTTGTGCTTTTTACTTTGTGGGTTTGATTTTATTGAGTCAGCTAACTTTTATTGAAAGGTATACTGATGAAAACGTGTTAAGTTTAGAAGGATATGAAATGAATTTGCAAGGATTTTGTGTTAAGCAAAAGATCACTAAGACTGGTAGCACCAGGTAAAAAAAAAAAAAAAACACGAACAAAAGTAGGTGTAGATTTGTTGCTAGTGTTGACTGAGAAAAAAACCCAACACCCACCCACCCCCGTAGCTCCCAACTCCTCCATCCTCAAAGGAAAAAAAAAGCAGCAAAACTAAGCAACAGGTGAAAAGAAAAATAAAATACTCAACCAGCTACCCAAATAAACAACTCAAGAGTTTCCCTGGAGTAATATTGTCCCTCTCTGCAAAAAGGTAGATACTACAGATAAAGAAATAATTGTTCATCTCAAATCTACTTTCATTGTTATTGTTACAACTTTTCTCCACAATATCTGACCACAGCACACAGTTTAATAGGCACGAATTTAAGCAGAATGAAGGTTTAGACATGTCACCGCAGCTATCCACTATTACCCATCTGAAGTATTGACAGAAAACAGTTTCAAAATGTATGAGAGTTTTGTAAAAAGGCTGCAGAGCCTCTAACATATATTTAGGTCACACAATTGCAGAGCAATAATAAAGTGCAGGTTGGCCTCTGCTGACACTTGCTTCCCCAAAATGGCTTGTGTTAGATGTTCACATCACAGTCCCTAAAGATATGAAAGAGAAAATACCTAGAATAAAATCCCAGTTGGATTTGGGGTCCCAGAAACGGCCACAGCTTTCTCAGCAACACTATAAAAAGTAATGGTGAGAAACACAAGTGGAAGTAAAAGAGAAAGCCTGTGGGAGCTGCGAGATTTTCATCCCAGTCCTACAGTAGCAAAAAGACATTTTTTCAAAACTCCAATGACAGACAAAAATGGGCAAAGAGCTGACTTGTCCTAGGCAAACAGCAACCACAGCAGGCTGGGCCAGCTGAATCCCAGGACACAGCACACCCTGGAAGAATAGTTTTAATACTTTTTGACAGTACAGTAGGTAGTATTTTAAGAGAGACTCACAAGCCTGCAAAAGCACACAGAATCCCAGAAAATAATTAAACTTTAATCATGAGTTTGATGAATACAGAGGTTAGAAACATTAGAAATTCTGTATCATGGTTTTGGTTTTTTTTGGTTGGGAAAGGAAAATTCACATTTTTAGGAATATGTTGGTTAGAAAGACTGATGTGCAGACCCAGGTGACACCACAGCGTATGGTGAGGAAGCTGATCTGAATTAAGGTGGCTTCTGTGAGAGGCACCAGCAGAGATTTGGGCTCCATTTCAGGAAAATAAAGTACTTCAATTTACCTCTGGTGAAGAAACCACTTAAAGACATACTTAATAATAAGTGATTAGTCCTAATAACTTCAAATCAACTTAAAGCAAAATTTAAATAATTTCTGACTAAAGAACAGAAAAAAAATCCCCCTATCAAAAACTTTGTATGTGCACAGTACCATACACTTTCAAGTAGCAGAATAACAGCACCTCAATTTTTCTTTTCTTTTCTCTTGGTGTCTCACTCCCTTTAACAGCTGTAAAGGTGATTCTTTTTATTTCTTTCGCTTTTTTTCTGGTTTTTGTTGCTGTTGTTCTGAGTGTCTATATCACTATTGGACACCCAAATTAAGAGTTTTAAGGAAAAAAACATGTTTAGAGCTGTTTAAAGGACACTTAAATTAGGTTTAAGTGTGTAATACTCTAAACCTTACCAAATTAAAACCTTGTTACTTGGAGCTGTTAACAATAACATGAAATAAATATGGACAAGTTATGAAGTATTCAGCATGTTTTTTTAAGGAAAAAAAATAATATAAAAAGCAAATTAATTATCTTTCCTTGTAAGTAGTACTGTACATCTTGTATTATTAAGTATGCAATTACTGTGTAATGCGGCACAGCTGTAAAATATTTAAACTGTTTTCCACTAATTTTAGTTTGGCAAAACTGTGAGATTTCTGATAATTCTAGCATTGTTTACATGATGGGGTAATTCTCTGACAGACATTTGTAAAGGACCATCATACAATTATCAGAAAGTTCTCTTCATGAAGAGAAGGGTAAAATTTCCAAAAGTGCCTGCACCAGTTAACAGTATAAATCCTACTTTGAAAGACATGTTAGCTGCTAATAAACTTCAGGTTATAACGATGCTCAAAAGCTTCTTTCATGACCAACAAATTCTCCTAACGTTTTCTCTCAACTCCATTGCCATGCTTCAGCAGTCAACCCCTTCTGTGTGTCTCAAGTAACAGCTTCTATGGCAGATTCATCAGAGAAGCTCAGGCACGCAAGCCTCAGCTGCTCCTGCAAGCTCACCCATTTGAGCGCCAGCTCAACTTTCAGCCTTGGTTTAAGCCAAGATGCCATTGAACAAAGCAGCGTACGCCCCTTGCTCTAACTACACGGGGCGTTGACCTTCAGCAGAGGAGCGTCAACAAGTAGCTGGAGGGCAGTGATGACTTAGCCACGGCAAGGTTTACTCTAAGTTTCTGCATTGCTTTCACCATGCCACGATTGCTTTCTCAGCAAAAGAACACCAACAGCTGTTCTTAGGGTGGATGCCAGTTTAGTGACCAGTCCATGTATCACAGGGACATTCCCTCCAGTAGAACAAAACATGTTGCCAGTGTGAAGTCATTTACATAATTTTATTTTAACTTGACATTTCTGCTATCACCAGCGTGTGTGCAGAGGAGATGCGATTCTCCTCCCTCCTGGTGGCTAGAGACATTCCAGAAGAACAGTACAGTGCAAATATTGCTAAACCGGGATGAAGGGATACATCCGCTGTTCTGTGGGTGTAAACAGAAGGAACAAGTTCTTGCTGAACACCACACCTTCCTATCAATGTAAGGGCATATGCCCTGGGTACAAGAAAGGCTCATCTCAGCTGATTTTGACTACCGGTCCTTAATTACTTTGTACAAAGTTGAAAGGCACAATCTCTCCACCAGCTGCACTGAATACACTCCGAGAGCTGCTTCTCAGACAAAATCTAGCAGATGACATGGATGACTTTTGTTTAATGAGAAATGAGGAAATGCTTTTAACTGAAGTTTTTCAGGCAGAGGTGGCACATAACTGCAAGCTCACTAGCAATTTTTTTGGATATCAACCGTTATCTCAGCATTACAATCCAGCTCTTAGTTTGAAATCTAGCTCCTAGTTTGAACAGGCAAGCTGTGAAACAAAAACAATGTACCATTATTTTGCTCTGACTGTACAAGCACACCTTAACACCATAAATTTCAGCAAGTACTGATCTTTTCCACGGCTAATGATTTCTTCTACTTCTTCTGTTACAATAACAATACTTACAGTATAGGTCTAATTTCTGCCTGAAAACTGACTTTTTTTTTCCCTAAAAAAAACAGGTGTGGGAGAAGGAAATGGGTCTAATTACCTGATTTCTAGCTGTATTCAGTTCCCAAACAGAATTTAGCTTAAGAGTTTAGACAGGAAAGATTATAAAGGCAACAAACGAGTATAAACCTCAGAGATGTATAGTAGAGCTCGTGCAGAACTAGAAGCACAAAGCTCCACAGATAAGCAAATTACTTGCATACAAAATGAGGTGTTCCTACATGAGCTGCATGGTGTAGAGTAGACATGCTTCATATAAGGGCTACAAAAAGGAGGCAAGAAGGGAAAAAACCCCACATTGCTCACTAGTGGCCCCTCCAGAAGCCTGGGGAACATTCATACTCTTTGAAGGGATTTATATTTATTCACTTAAGAAAATACACAGTAGCCACCCTGTAACAACCTGAATATGGAGGAAGACGACAATTGACAGGGAGGACCAGAACATGTGAGGAACATAATAAAGGTAATGAGAACTGTGAAAAGAATCTAATAGACTTCTTGTAAAGTACAGAACACCTCAGAGAGAAAAATCTCTACGTTGCATTTGAAGCTCTTTTAGTTTCTCTGCATCTCAAAAATATAAAACTTGAAGAGAAAACTGTTTCTTCTCATACTCTGGACATGTCATGTAATTGATAGCTGTTGGTGACACCTAGTCAGGATCAGTGAATTAAGCAGACTATCTTCCTACTCATGCAGAAGGTCAACAGCACTGTCAACAGTTCAGATCACTCCAGGCTGAAAAAAAAAAACCAAATCCTCCAGCCATTTTAAAGACACACAGAATAATTAATTATTTTTAATTCAAAAAGAAAGAGGAGGTTTTAGTCAAATTCCCATTCTCTCCCCCTACAAACCAAGCATATCCTGCATTTGCTACCTACAACACAAACAATACATATGTAACTAAATCCTGGATGACCGAGACACACAACCAGATGCAATGTACCATGACATGCTATTGCCAAAATGTGGAAAAGGCCTTTGTATAGAAAAACACTATTAAGGAAAATGAGTCACTTGAGGGAAGCCATCCACAGAATGGTTTAAGACAGGCATTTGATGACAGCTGAAATCTCTCCACAAATAATTATGAAGGATTAGCTACAGAATTGTCATTCTGTTTGCAGGTAAACGTTTTAGGCTTTAGAGACAGTAGGACTTGCACAATGTATTATTATGCCAGCAATAGAACTATTACATTCAAATGACATATTGCTGTTACTGGGAAATATGATTTAGATTCAATATATTTTATAACTATACATTCAGTCTGGAAACAAGTAAGCAACTGAGCCTTTGTTAGGGGGTAGGAGCACAAAGACTGTGAATACAACTGTGAGATTTGGTTTGGATGGGTATTTCTCAATGGATATGTGCACAGACTTTATAAAATCTGATTTCATTTATATGTGTGTGTGTATACACACACAGGCACAGGGTAGCATCAAGAGCAACTGAATGATTGAGAAAAAACTATGAAAAAATACCTCTGAAATCCTTGAACAAAGACAGCCTTTACTCAGAGATCCCATTCAGTCTCCATACCTTCAATTCCATTCTCCAGACACCTATCTGAACTCCAGTTACCTGTGGTCTTACACAAGAAGGTGAGCAGCAGATGGCCACATTTCCAAATCATGATTTATCCACCCATTCCACCCCAATTTTTTCTCTCCAATATCCATCTTGCCCGTCTTCCATAGAATCATAGAATGGTTTAGGTTGGAAGGGACCTTGAAGATCATCGAGTTCCAACCCCCCTGCCATACGCAGGGACACCTCCCACTAAACCAGGTGGCCCAAGGCCACGTCCAGCCTGGCCTTGAACACCTCCAGGGATGGGGCTTCAACTCTCTGGCCAACCTGCTCCAATGCCTCACCACCCTTAAAGTGAAAAACTTCTTCCTAATGTTTAATCTAAACCTGCCCTCTTCCAGCTTAAAGCCATTGCCCCTCGTCCTATCACTACACGCCCTAGTAAAAAGTCCTTCCCCAGCTCTCCTGTAGGCCCCCTTTAGGTACTGAAAGGCCGCAATAAGATCTCCCTGGAGCCTTCTCTTCTCCAGGCTGAACAGCCCCAACTCTCTCAGCCTCTCCTCATAGGAGAGGTGCTCCAGCCCTCGGATCATCCTCGTGGCTCTCCTCTGGACACGCTCCAGCAGGTCCATGTCCTTCTTATGTTGGGGACTCCAGCGCTGAATGCAGTACTCCAGGTGGGGTCTTCTCATGAGAGCGGAGTAGAGGGGCAGAATCACCTCCCTTGACCTGCTAGCCACACTTCTTTTGATGCAGCCCAGGATACAGTTGGCCTTCCGGGCTGCGACCGCACATTGCTGGCTCATGTTCAGCTTCTCATCAATCAGCACCCCCAGGTCCTTCTCCACAGGGCTGCTCTCCAGCCATTCTCCGCCTAGCCTGTATTTGTGCTTGGGATTGCCCCGACCCAGATGTAGGACCTTGCACTTGGCCTTGTTGAACCGCATGAGGTTGGCTTGGGCCCACCTCTCCAGTCTGTCCAGGTCCCTCTGGAGGGCATCCCTCCCCCTCCAGCATGTCTGCCTCGCCAAACAGCTTGGTATCATCAGCAAACTTGCTGAGGGTGCACTCTACCCCACTGTCCATGTTGCTAACAAAGATGTTGAACAGTACGGGTCCCAGTACCGACCCCTGAGGAACGCCACTCGTCACTGCTCTCCACTTGGACACCGAGCCGTTGACTGCAACCCTTTGAGTGCAACCATCCAGCCAGTTCTTTATCCACCGAGTAGTCCATTTATAGAATCCATGTCTCTCCAATTTAGAGACCAGGATATCGTGTGGGACAGTGTCAAACGCTTTGCACAAGTCCAGGTAGATGACATCAGTAAATCTTCCCTTGTCCACTGCCACTGTAACCCCTTCGTAGAAGGCCACCAAATTTGTCAGGCATGACTTGCCCTTGGTGAAGGCATGGTGGCTGCTACCAATCACCTCCTTATTTTCTATGTGCCTCAGCAGAGTTTCCAGGAGGATCTGGTCCCATGGACTTGTGCACCTTCAGGTTCCTCAGGTGGTCTTGTACTTGATCTTCACCTACAGTGGGCAGTGCTCCATTTTCCCAATCCTCTCCTTTGCAATCTGCGTCTTGGGCAGTGCGGCTGCTGTCCTTGTCTGTGAAGACTGAGGCAAAAAAGTCATTGAGTACCTCAGCTCTGTCGCTGTCCCGGGTAACCAGTTCTTGCGTTTCCTTCCGGAGAGGGCCTACATTTTCCCTAGTCTTTCTTTTCTCGCTGACATACCTATAGAAGGATTTTTTGTTTGTCTTAATGTCCCTGGCCAGATTTAATTCAATCTGGGCTTTAGCTTGTCTAACCCGCTCTCTGGCTGCTCGAACGATTCCTCTGTAATCGTCCCAGGCTACCCACCCCTGTCTCCACTCCCTGTAGGCCTCCTTTTTTCTTTTGGTCACTTCCAGGAGCTCCTTATTCATCCACGCAGGCCTTCTGGCTTTTCTGCCTGCCTTCCTCTTTGTAGGAATGCATTGCTGCTGTGCTTGGAGGAGGTGGTCCTTGAATATTAACCAACTTTCTTGGACCCCTTTCCTTCCAGCGCTTCATCCCACGGCACCATACCAATCAGATTCTTCAAGAGGCCAAAATCGGCTCTCCTGAAGTCCAGGGTCGTCAGCCTGCTGCGCACCTTCTTCGTTGCCTTGAGGATTTCAAACTCAACCATTTCATGGTCACTACAGCCCAGGCTACCCTTGAGTTTGACACTGTCAACCAGCCCTTCCTTGTTGGTAAGAACAAGGTCCAGCATGGCTCCTCTCCTCGTTGGCTCCTCAACCACTTGGAGAAGGAAGTTGTCCTCAATGCAATCCAGGAACCTCCCGGATTGCCTGTGCCTGGCTGTGTTACCCTTCCAACTGATGTAAGGGTGGTTGAAGTCACCCATGGGAACCAAGGTCTGTGAACGTGATGCCGCCCCTATCTGTCTATAGAGCGCTTCATCCACTTGGTCTTCCTGGTCAGGTGGCCTGTAGCATACCCCCACTGTAATGTACCCTGCTCCTGATTTCCCTGTAATCCTGACCCATAGGCTCTCAGTTGGCTCTGTATCCTCCCCCAGGTTGAGCTCCGTGCATTCTAGCTGCTTGTCCACTTATAAGGCAACACCGCCTCCTCGTTTCCCTTGCCTGTCTCTCCTGAAGAGCCTGTACCCTTTCATGCCGACACTCCAGTCATAGGAGTTGTCCCACCAAGTTTCTATGATGCCGATGAGATCGTAGCCTTAGAGGCATGTACACATCTCTAATTCCTCCTGTTTGTTCCCCATGCTCCGTGCATTTGTGTAGAGGCACTTCAGCCGTGTCTTCATTGAGGCCGATTTGGTTGGAGCAGCTGTAATTACTTTGTGCTGCTCTCCAGTCGGCATTCCTTTGCCCTGTATTAACACTGCCTCCTCATTGGTTCCCGTTGGTCCAGGAGCTCCTAGTTCATCTACGTGAGGCTTTGAGCGTACTGCAGCGTAGCCGGCACATCTTTGAGCTAATGTCTACAGGCCCTCACCAGCGCCCTGTTCCCCTTTCCTTGATGCAACATCCTTTGGCTGGTCATGGGCAACCCTGATAATACCCCCTTCACCATCAAATCTAGTTTAAAGCCCTGTTAACGAGCCCTGCCAATTTTTGGGCAAAACCCCTCCTCCCTCTTTGAGTGAGCCAGCCCCCATCTGATGCCAGCAGGCCTGATGCCGCATAGGTCATTCCATTGTTAAAAAACCCAAAGTTGTGGCATTGACACCAGCCACGGAGCCATGTGTTAACAGATTGAGCTCGTCTGTTCCTTTCAATGTCATTGCCCGCAACAGGAAGTAGGGATGAAAAAATCACCTGTGCTCCAGATCCCCGTAGTGACTGACCCAAGGCCCTGATATCCCTTTTAATCATCCTTGCACTCCGGTCTGCACATTCATCGCCCCCCACATGAAACAGGAGCAACGGATAGTAGTCCGAGGGCTGCACCAGGCTAGGGAGTCTCTTAGTGATGTCCCTAACGTGTGCCCCTGGGAGGCAGCAGACTTCCCTGAGAGTGGGGTCTGCCCTACATATTGGGCCCTCAGTGCTGAGTCGCCCACGGCTATAGCCCTCCTTTTCTTCCTTGTAGCAGTGGTCTTAATGTTGTGAGTGGGCCTTTCCAGTCCTGGCATCTCCTGTGATGTATTAGGACTGTCAGCCTTGTTGTCCTCCGGCTGTCCTGCCGTGCCCAGGGCCTCGTACCTGTTGGATAGTGGTACTAGGGGAGGCGAGGCGGGCAAGGAGGGGGGCTCGCTTGCTGCGCCTACTGCAGACTTGCCTCCATTCATCATTTTTCGGTAGGCCTCTGCCTTCCGTCCCTTCAGCCATACAGGGCATAGAGATGATATCCCTGTGGTCTTTCTTTATTTCTGGTGCCTGGCCCAGTCTCTCTTTCACGGAGCTCAAGGCCTGGGTCCACCAGTCTATTTCTTTCTCACTCTCCCTGATACTCCTCAGTCGCTCAGCTTCACCCCTGAGCTCTGCCACCAGGCTCAGCAGATCATCCACTTGCTCACACCTCACACAGCCGTTATTACCGCTACCACTTGCTCGTATTGCAAGGCTGTGGCACTCCCTGCAGCCGGAGGCCTGGGTGCCTGTGTGCTTCCGAAGGAGCGCTGTCTGTGTTGCTGCGTCTACTCTGGCCGGTGCTGAGGACATGGCCTTCTGGCGGGTGGGGACCATGCCTGCGCTTCTCTTACCGGGTGAACCCACCTCTGGAACCAGCAGAAATGGCAGCACCCTCAGCGCCCTTCCTGCGCGCCCTTCCGCGCCAACTGCCGCGCCACGCCCTGTTTGCCCGCTCTGGTCGCAGCGCTCCCCGGGGCTGCCTCTTATGGGAGCGGGGGAGCCACCGTTGCCACTAGTCCCTCCCTTCACGTCAGCTGCTCTCCCTCGAGCCGCCTGCACCCTGCGGGTCCCTGTGCCGCTCTGGCGCTTCCCTGGCTCAAAAAAAGCTCTGAAAAAGGCCCCTTTTCGCTAAGATCAGCCGGCTCTGCTGCAGACGTGCCTGCACCGGAGCTGCTCGTCTCGGCGAGTGACCGTTACTGGCGGTTACGCCTCGTTTAAATCTGCCGTCGTTGCCGCTGGTCCCGCCCCTTCACGTCAGCCTTCCAGGCTCTGTCACTTTGAAGAAACCTCAAAGACACAAAGCCACCAAGGTTTAAGAATTATCCCTTCACTATTCTAGTCACAGAGATGTGGTGCTTCAAGCTAACTTACACCAGCTAGTGCAAAACTCCTTTATTTTGCATGAAAAAGGAAGAACATAAACAATGTTCTGCTAGTGACTGCTTCTTGGACCATGCGCACTACATTCTCAAAATGTCTTTACCTGATTTTTGATGATGGAAACATTGCTTGGTCAGTTCCCATCATCAACACAAGATGCTGTGATAAGCTACCAAGCAGAAGAGAGGCTGTAGGTTGGGTATTTCTAGGTCTGAGATTCCCTTGGACTACTGTCTCCAAAAAAGGGGAGGGAGGGTGTGGAGTTAAGGCAGGATTTTGCTGTCCCTCTTGTTAATCCTGTTAATAGGACCACTGTTCAAATAACTTGAAAATTGTTGCTGGTAGTTTGCAGTGGGCATTTTAAGTATGACACTTCTTTTTTTTCATCAAAAATGTACTTGCAGTGGACAAAGACATCAAGAGACAGAGCGCCAGACAGACTTTACTGGGGATGTAGTATCTGTTGTACTCATCAGTGGTTGGTGAATGACGGAGACGGGATCCTGAAGTGGTCAGACTGTTTACCTTATAAAACACAGCCTCTAGCAGCATTACAAGCAAAATGACAGCTGAAAGACCTTTCACCATTTTGTCTTTTGTTGCTTCTAACTCATACTAGAATACACAGATAGCCAAAGCCAAACAAATAACCAGTGGAAAAGTCAGAGAACATGTTGCCTCTGAGCAGATGACTATACTTTTTACAGTGTGGCAGAGACACTTCCCCACTCTTAGACAAGCTGCTGGATGCTCAGAGAAACCCAGTCATAAAGAGAGCCCAACCATTGCTAAGAAGAAATGTTTAAGCACATCCTAGCCCTTGTACAAAACAGTCAGCAGCAAAATCGACCCTAAGTGTTCCAGTATCAGTTCAATAAAGTTCTCTTATACTTTCCAAACAATTCTTTCCATACCCACATATTGCTTCCCAGCTTAGCCTTATTCAGAATACACCACTTGCTTCTTCATACGCTCCTATACCTATAATTGGCATGATCTCAGCTTCCTAGTCTTTTATCGGAGCAGAGGTTAATCTTCCTTAGAGGCCTGGCTTTTATTCCTGTTTAATTTTGCCCAAGAACGTTCCTCCGCGTTTCACAAAACCATTATATGAAACTGCTTTGGAAATCAAGCAGTGATGCTCAGAGCACATTTGACCTACAGAAAAATCTCCAGGAATATTTAAAAAACTTAAAAAAACAAAAGCTCATCTATTATTGCTTTTTAGGACAGTAGTTTTCAAAATGTCAAAACTTATTGCTACAGAAGCACAGGAGAGATGGTACATACTATGTCTAGGTAAATCCTTATTGATTTTTGAAAACTTAAATAGACGCAGCATTACAAGTAGCTTGTTTCTTTTGTAGCTCATTTCCCTACATATACACATAGTTTATGAATGTAATGTTCATAAACATCAGTTGTTCAATTAATGAGCAGCTGGCTGTCGCTCTGGCCTGTGGATCCTGAGGAAATACATATTAACCTTTCTGAAATTGAATAAAGCAGGACAAGATATTAGTTTAAATACAAACTGGGGCTAAATTCACACAGCTTGTTCTGAAGGAACTGAGTGTTAGGTGGATAAAACAAGTTATCTTATTTTGTTTCATGCCGGAGATTGTCAGATTTAGCTGAGTGATTGGCAGCACAGAGTATCAAAAGAGCACATGAGTACAAAGCAAGGTGAAGGCATATTACCTAATTAAGCCCCTGGGCATTGCAAAGCAAGGATGTCATCAAACAGCCAGACCAGACTGGCCAAGAGGGAAATGCCATGTAGAGTAAGAAAACAGAGTGGCTTTCTCATCTGCCTGCAGTCAGGGTCTGCTTCTGGAGTGGTATTAATGGAATAGCAGTGGAGCAGACCTGAGAGATTCAGATACTATTTATGGAGCTGAATGGGAGACATCAAGCCTCTATGAATCAGTTCTCTGGGCTGCTTGCAGACTTAGGAGAACTTTCACTTCACCTTCCACTTCCACAATGAGGGAGCCTGCACCATTCTTTTAGTACATAATAAAAGTGGAGATACTGACATGCCAAACACGTTCAAAGGCCTTCGCTGAGGTGATTACTGTAGCTAGCCTTTCACCCTTGCCAAGGCCTAAAGAGTCTCAACATGTGTAACTTTAGCTATTAAATTGATGACTTGTAAAAGGGTAGCTTATAAAAATTTATAATAGAACATGGAAGACACTTCCTCATATGTGTTTGCATTCAACAGGATCTACTACAGACGTAGATCTTGGAAATCTTTTAAAGCAAATAAAATCACATCAAAACTCTTATAAATCTATCACCTTTGCCCCTCTAATACATAGATAAGCCTGTAAAGAACATAACATCCAGATAAACTGATGTAGAAACAGCTGACTTGTCAGTTAACACCTGGTTTCTTTAATTCTTTGTGCTGGGGAAAAAAATAAATAAAAAGGTCCCTGACTATCTTATAGAGGATAGAGAGAGATGAGGTGGGAGCTCACAAGGCACAAGTTTACCAGTTTCTATTCTCTTTCACTACAGGAAGAAAAATAACATCATATTGGGTGTCTGAAAGATTTTCACTAACAGAGCGTACAATCAGTATAAACCCAGGCTCACTACATAATTGAACCTGAGAGATATTTTGGCGCTGGAACAGAGCCAGTGAGTTTGGGAGTGTGTGTTAAGGGAGTTATGCAAAATAATTTCTCATGGGAAACAGTTCATCTGTGGAGCAAATGCAACGTAGACAAGCAAAATACAAGCATCTTATTTTCCTCTTTCACTCTCTGCGGTGCTAGGTAGTACAGTGGGAATGCACAGAGACAGAACGCTGAGGGGAGGTAAGAAATAAATACAACCAAAATTCCTAGTGCTTCTGATGAACAGCCCTCCTCCCACCCCTGGAAAGCAGAAGTGGTCCCAAACTCCATTTCAAGTAAATCACATGAGATTCATTATTCCATCTGAAGCACAAAGCATGTGTTAGCACTAAATCATTTCTATGAAATCTGGAATATATAACTCATTCTATACGGCCTCCTCCCCTGGAGATTTTTATTTCATTAATGAAAAACAAAACTCTTGTTAAAAAAAAAAAAATTACACTGTTCAGCACTTCCACTTAAAAAAATGCTTTGATCTTAAAGAAGGCAGCCTCATCAGTTTAATGACGTTTGCTGATTACTTTCCATTAAAACTGACAAAAAAATATGGCTTTGTAAGTGGCAATTTAACCTTTGAATTAAAATACACCTTGCTCTTTTCCCCCTGTCTCACTCTCTCTATTCCCTCCCCTTTTAGATATTTATTATTCACGTTCTTTCTGCTCTGCTCTGAAAGCTTTTACCAAGGAACAATCTGATGAAAAGCAAAGTCTGGTTTCATCCCAACAGGAAGAAGCCCAGGAGTGTGATGGGACTGATGACAAACTGTCCCATTGCCTCAGCTCTCCATCTCATGTGCACTCACAGTTAAGAGAAGGGAAGACCATCACGCCAGTTTCTAAACGAAAGAGAGGACTATTAGCATTTCATTTTTGATCTCTACTCCTTTCGTAGACCAGTTGTCCTTATGGTAACCATTTCCATCAGAGACAAGCAGCTCAGTACTGCTCTCTGCTGCTTGTTTCAGCCTTTGCAGCAGCAGCTTTAAAACTGTCATTGCAAAGACAGAAATCCATTAGGTGTGGGGAAAGAAACAGAAGAGGATGATCACTTCAAGTGCTTCACTCTACGCTTAAATTGAATTCCAGCTCGCTTCCCATCCTCTCCTTCTCCCACACTTACATGAGACTTGCTTTCTGAAATGTCTCCCTTTTGAATTTCAGCGAGGAAAAAACCCTCTATTTTTCTGAGTTTGGTGCCTGATCTCATACGATATTCAAACTATCTTGCATTCACCTTTTCAAAGAAGAATGCACGCAGTAAAGAACACATTAGGCATTATTTGTCACTTCCACACATTAGCGTACCACGGCTGACTGCAACTAAGTCAAGCTGTTGTTTTTAAAGCAAACGAAAATACTAAGGGAATGGGGCGGTGAGGGGGGTTGGAGGGGTGGGGGGTAGGCAACAGCTTCCTAACGAGCAGGGAACATCTGTAAACAGAGCTGGAAAACACAGCTGGCTCTTTCCTGCTTCTTAGCAAGTTTTAGCTAAATGACCTGGGGCTCTGTCAGACACTGGTCTAAGAAGATATTAGAGAAGCTGCATTCAGTCTCGCAGTAGGAATGCAAATGCAACCGGACAACTGCCGGTACACAGCAGGGATACCAGAGGAGATAACGGGAATAGCACAGAGCTCTCAGTCTCGTCTTATCTACCACCCAGGAAACTACTGAGTAGTAGTTCTGCTGAGCAGAACTGGCAAAGTTGCTCAGCTTCACTTCAAAAGTCTCAAAAAAACCCATCTTGTCTGGAGCAGTGGTTAAGACAGCACATTGTATACAGCCATAAAAAGCCAAAGAATGGAAACTAGTGCCCTGCCTACTAACGCAGGTCTGTGGCTTTAGCAGGCACCAGTAGAAAACTTTGATCAAATGCCCTGGCTACCACTGAAGCAGACAGTTCTGCTGCTAAAAGATTTGCAGCTATTAACAATACACTGGAGTACAATACGCTGGAAACTGTTATCGAGTGAACATGTGAGAAGGGGTTTTGAAAATGAGCCATATGCATATTGAACTTAATATGCTTTAATAGCAAGTGTCAGAAAATGTCAAGAAGGTTGCCGAATATTGCAGATCATCCTCTTCCTCTAGACATATCCAATCTGAGATGTTCCTATCAATGGCTTCAGAATTGCCTCAGCTGAAATAGGAAGGCAGACCCATGCACGCAGCGGTTCGAACACCCCCTTCCCTGTGTGCTTCCAAAGGAGCCTGACCTTGTTAGCCAGGGAGCTGCAGGCAACTAAGACATCAGAGAAACTGCCAGCTGTAATGGGAAGCTAAAAACTCGGGTAGGGAGGATCATCTTGAAGCAACCAGACTTAAGAGCTCTAGTTTCAGATGCAGCCCTTTGACCTGTGGGAAGTCCCTGCCTGTGAAATGGGGATATCATCTGTTTCTCTTTCTTCTGCTCAGAACATAGAACCTCATTAAAGCGGGAATCACACAAGAACACACAAGTTAATTAGAACAGGAATCACATAACTGTGCAACACTTGCCACCACATATGGCTTGCTGGCTGCAGTCAGTCTTTGCTAAGACTTCCAGATCCCAGTAAAATGCGAATAGCAAGCAACAGTAAACTGAGAAATGCTCCTTTCCCAACTGACTGCATTCTGTTAAGGAAAGGGAAAAAACAAAAATGGTACTACTACTTTTCAGGCTGAGAGCTTGTGATGTCAAGGATTTAAGACTCAATAAATACTTCATAAGAAGTACTGGATTTATATCTTTATCATGCAAGGGTGATACAACCATGATAGACTAGGACAGATTGGATTTTTCAGGTAGCTTTGTGTTTTGCTGTGATGCAGGTTTCAGCTCAAGTACCTGAGACACTTCCACTTTGTTCTGGGGGAGCAGGATTAGTCTCACATACCGATTTTGAATTCTACTTCCAGCTTTCCAGTTGTTATTACGAATGCCTATGAGACATGCTTTCTGGAGGTTAATGCGTACAGCCTAGTCCATTCAATTCCTCTTGATATGCAACTTTTATTGCTTCAGTGCTTAGGGAACGAAGAGGATCTTGTTATTGTTTTAATTTTGCACCTAGTATCAACATTGATATTTCTGTCCTTATAACAAGAACAAAATAACACCAAGAAAATTAAGACATGCTGCAAAGGGACAGCTGTTTGGCCTTAATTTATACATGCAAGTTTTATCATCACTGTAATTGGAAACCTAAATAATATAAGAAAGACATCAAACATGGTTCCTATTATGCCGCAATAGCTAACCTTTCTAACAACAGAGCCCTGTTCAGTATCTCAGTGATAGTGCTGGAGTCCCGCCATCCACGCCTGAGTATGAAAAATGACTTGTCACCTTAGAATTCACAGCACTTAAAGCCAGAGGAAGTTTAGCGTGACTTTACCAGGGGCAGGCACTTAAATAAGTCCAATGTCTCACCAGGGCTTGTATGGGAGGAAAACGCAGGAGAAAATTTTAAGCCATTGATTTTATTGCAGCATGACTATGTGGGACCTCCGGATAAAGTAGTTTTGTGGAATCCAGGACTGGTAAAGCTGGGCTGAAGGAGAGATCAGTCTGAAATAGTTTGGAGATCACCAGCTGCCCATGGGAATGTTCATCCAGATGAAGCAGACATGCAGTGGCAGGGCCAACAACGAAAATTATTAGAGAGAGTGATTCATTTCCTCTTTTTCCTTTTTAGTACCATCTGGCAGCATGAATACAAGACTAGAAGCAAAAAATGCAGTTGTGTTCAGCCTGACAAAAGCTGGCTAACAAGGACTGTTTTCAGCGAGACGGAGAGCTGTAAGCATGTATCTTAACGCTGACTTTACAACTGCAAGGAACCCCCAGATTTCTGCCTGTCAAGCAGTCCATATGGCACCCTGATGAGTGACTTTAAACAGCAACCCACTGAATGATTAAGGACTTGTAAAACAGTCCACATATTCTGTGGGGTTTCTATAAACCACATCCATTTATTTCTAATGCATTACAAATAGCCGTGTTGTTCAGCATCCAAAACTCTATGTTTAAGGAGAACCAAAACTCAAAAAGGAGACAAGGTGTCTCACAGGGAACTTTTAGAACCACATCCAAATGTTTGCAGAGACTGGTCTTTATTCCTGTCTATAATGCTGGCCCCACACAAGCCATCTCACTCTCCTAAAGCTGCACGTGCATCCATACACGGGCATTGTGATGCCTCCTTCTTTTGTAAAGCCCTTCAGGATCTGCAGGTGAAAGCTGGATCTGCAGTGCAACAAGAACAAAGACCTCTCCTCATGGAAAAGTCCATGTTGGCCTAAATTTCCCATGTCAGGTGAACTGAGCTCTGTGCTTTCCCCTGTTGGTCTGTCAGAAACCAGATTTAAAGAACTCTAAAGGTGCTGCTTTGCTTCACAACCATTACTCACCGAGGCTGTTTCCCAAAGGCATATATCTAAAAGGGTATGTTCGCTTTCAAGGAAGTGATCCCTTTCTCATTCCAAAAAAGGAAGGGAAAAGGGATTGTTACAGGGGCTGAGCCACTCCACACCCTGCTGCCAGCGCTTGCGGTGCCAGGTTTCTGGCAGTTCACAGGGAGGCCAGTGACTTTCCCGTTTAAGCAGCTATGAGCTTTCATTCATTCGTTCCTGTTTGAAGGCTTTTACAAAGAAGGGACTAGCGCTAGAGCCCTTCGTTACTAGAAAGAAAGCATTGGCAGGGAATCTGCTTTTCACATCATTCCGTTTTCACATTGGAGTCTGATTTGGCCTGCTCTCCACCACTAACCTGTTACATCGTAAACCAGCAAACTTTTAAACTGCTGCCTTCTTCAGAAACTCAATTTCCTACAGTACACGTCTTAAAACTATACCCAAGATGACACACACTACCAGCACAGGGAGGAAGAATTTGCTTTGCCCTTGACTAGCTGCCAGAACAGAGGAAGCTGCTTGCAGCAGCCCTAAAGCACTAAACCAGTAGGAGGAACCTCAAAAAACACACAAACAGATCTTCACAGCTCCTTGTAGGTGTTAGATACACAAAGGAATTCACTAAAACCAGTGGCATACAGGTTATCTTTCAATTATTTCAAATGTCAGGCTCTTTAGGGAGGTTTTCATAAAAGTTTCAAAGCATCGCAAACAAATCACCAGATTTAAATTTCCACCACACCAAAAATTCGAGGGTCTTTACAAGAGTTCTAAACTTTGCAGATGACTACAGCTCTGTTCTACTACAAAATACTTAGGCTGTTAAATCACACAGATGTACTTACCTATTGCATCATTTACAAAGCAAAGCACTTAAAACCGAAGCAGTGAATATTAAAGGACATAATAAATTTTACATTGCCTACATAACAAACATACATTATTCATATATTATTCACATTTACATAAAAGGAATGCATTTTTCATCATTACAGAATAACCTTAACACTGACCTGTGGATTTTCTCAATATATTTGTTGTACTAGTTTTAGTTTCTAAATATTTTATATTAAATGTTACATGGGAAATACTATCATTCATTAACTTTATCAACTGACAATTTTAATTAGTTTTTCCAGAGAACATTGAACATACAGTTTGAACATACAGTTTCATAAAGTGTATAACAGTGTTGATTTATGGGAAAATTATGCATCTTGATTTGCATTTGGGAATGATTAAAGCATTATTAATGTGTAGATACATCTTTTAAGTTTGCATTGGGATTGTAGTCGAAAGTTAGTTATGAAAATAAGCTTTTCATCCTTCAAACCCCCTGACTCTGCATTTCAGCTATCAGTCAGATGTAAACGAATCCTTAATATTCCTTCCAATCTGCAACCGGATCAGAGAACTGTATGGTTAAACACAAAGGCTCTTTTCTTCCAGGCAGTCACGCATGTGCTTACAGTTGCTACTTAAAGCAGACCCACTGGACTCAATACGTGGATCAGGATTAAGATAAATGCAGAGAGATGAAATTTGTTTCTTAGTAAGCATAGGAAAGCAGATCGAAAGGGATCTCCTTGGTCATCTTTCTTCATGCTTACAGGAGTACGAAATATTTGCATATTGACTACATCATGCAGATGCTATAAAGTTGATGATGTTGTTAAGTGTTCATCTGTTTAATTCTCATTGCTCCTGTTGCCTAAATATTTCAGCACACTAATATCATTTGGCTATTTCACTGCTTCTAATACAGATTGGATGACTTGCAAAATTTGCACACAAATCAACGTCCATCTTTTAATCACTTGAAATGCTTTATTGTGCTAATGAGATAAGACGAACCTACTAAGTGAAATATGCATTAAAATGCTTAGAGTATTACGGTCACAGTTCCCATCCTACTTCTCGGAAACAAATGCAGAACCATACAAACTGACTATCAATGCTTGAAGCCAAAATCCAAGATTTAAATTAATCCATACTTTTGGTTAATCAAGCTCTAGAGCCAGCCTCTGTTGAGATAGCACATCATCCCCTAACATTTACCAGCCTTATTTCAACACAGCACCTGAAGCAGTAGCTCCTTTTAGTGCAATATTGTTAATAACATGTGGGTTTTGGCAGTGGATTTTTAGCTGGCATTCTGTCATGATAAGTCTTTTAAAAAAGTCTTTCCATACTGAAGCCATAGCTCCTTTTTTGATTCTTATTTGTCTTTTTTTTTTTTTTTTGCTGGTGGGAAATGTGAGTGTAAGACAGGAAGCTGAAGGGGAAATTAGGGGAAAAAAAATCAATTAAAGGACAGCAAGAATTCTTTGAATGAAAGGTGTAAGAAGATGCAATTCAATACAAAAGAAACCTATCAAATTCCTTATTGTGACTATATTAGAAAACTGTAGCTTCCGCTTGCCAAAAGCATGAAATCAGTTATTCTTTCCTTTATCATTACAGATTATGGTGACACGACTTAGGTATGGTATGAGGGGAGATCTAATTATCAGCTGATGAGTCATGCTATACAATTTTAGTTGTAATCAGTCATGTTCTAAATGGAATCCAAGTTACATGCTGGTAATTATCCACTGTGGATGGAAAGATGCGATGATTTATTTTTCAAACTGGCAGTGCCATCTGATATGTTCACAAAAAAAGCTACAAAAAGAATTAACTGTCTAACAAATATTTACACAGCATGAAAAAAACCTACATTTCTATAGGTATCACAGCCCCAGATCTCACTCCTGAATGGTAATGGTCAGCTCAGAGTCCACATGAATCTAGATTGTCTTTCCCCAGTATATCTCTTCACGTTTCACATTGAATTTAACATGCAATTTTATTGCCCTGTCTTTTAGTCTTGCAAAATCAATCCTTCAGCAGTTCTTCAGTTTACCCTTGTCCTGAAAAACCTTTGTATCCTCACCATCGCTCATCCTCTTTTCTGTGTCTTCTATGAATATGTTGACTACCACAGGTCTCAGTAGACAGCTATGCAGAACTCCACTGACCATTTTCTGCTGGACTCCATTCCTATCTTTAACTAATTATTTATCCATGATGATCTACCTTATGCAATGCTAGCCTGGTTTCCTTAAAAGCCTTTTTTAAAAGCCCCCTAAAAGTTGAAGTAGGCTATATTAATAAGTTCATTCTTAGGCATGTTTGCTAGCCCTTTCAAAGGAGGCCAAGAAGCTTATAAAGCAGAACTTCCCTTTAAAGAAGTCATGATGACTCCTCCCAAGTCAGTCATGTTTTTCCATGTTTATATGCATCATTTATAGGTTCCACTAATTAGCCTGGGAAAATGATCAAGCTTAAAGGCCCCCTATGCCACTGTAAAGACCAGTTATCAAATCTGTCATTCTTCAGTCTTCATGTACCAAAGAAATTTAAGCCTTCCCAGTACTGTTAGTAACTCAGCGAATTCATCTGGCAGTTACCTAACATTGCTAACACCAGCTGATTCTTGTTATCTGTTAATGCTTGCTATGTCTACTTTTCCTTTAACCTCTCCTATGGTCGCTTCAAATTTAGTTCAATGCTCCGATGACTCTCCCAAAGGGAGCCCCCAGACAGGGTTCTGACATCTGAATCAAACTTGGGCTCTACAAAGACAAAGGAAAAGTGTTACAAAGAAAATAGACCACTGCTAAAAAGACGAAGTTTAAATACTGCAGTTAGATCATGCAATCTGGTATAGCCACCTCATTTGTTTGCTGAACACTAGACTTCTTGTGCTACCTCAGATAAATACTGGGTGGCATTCATCACAATAACCTCTACCAGCAGATAGAGGAGAACAACCCCAAACACCTTTGGTCTCCATATACACATAGCATTTGCTAAAGACCTTGCTTGTGAGCTTAGGATCTCTGGATTTTGACCTTGGTAATGTGTGTTGGGTTGTACTCTGAAGGCCTTCTGAAGCAACTGGATTTGCCAAGGAAACAGCCACATGTTTCCAGCGAGGCAACCTGGAGGAACAGACTGGAGACAAGAGGTTTTGTCAATTCAAGCACGGCTCTCAACAGAAGCATAAACGTATGCTTCGGACACTTCTGTTAGGCTGAATCCTGCCAATAGGGATTTTCCTTTCCTTCTGAGACTATAGAGAGAGTCTATTTGGCTCATTGCCTAACTTCTAGATGATTATTATTAGGGAAGATGAATTCCAACTTCTGTGATCCAGATTCCCCTTCATAAAACACGGGGATCAGAATCCTGCTCTGTACCTCAGGGGGAAAACCACATTAAATATTTCAAAACACTCCGATGTAGCACTTGGAATGAAACTCTCAAAATTAATGCCTTCCAGGGAACTCAGAGAGAATTCAGAGCAATTAGTTTTGTTAATTGCTGTATTTTGGAATTTTGAGCACATCTCAGTAAGTTTCTCCTTCAGCCCAGCTGAAGACTATTTTAACTTATCTAAGCCAGCTTGCTCTCAAAACTAGGCTGAAAATGCTATGAAAATAGCCTGTTTGGGTACTCCAGCATTTTATACCAACTGTACACCGTTTTACACTAGACATTCATAAAAAGAATGTGTGTGACAAAATGTAACGAAGTTTTTTCACTGTCAGAGAAGTTTAAGTTTTAGTTGGAGGCTCAGGCTGGTTATTATTTTATCATATCAAGTTGATCTTCTGTAATAAATATAAAGTTAATATAGAGTTTATAAAATAGGTATTATTATTTACTTAATGGCCCATAACAACATCCATAGAGAATTTATATTTCACAGATCATTGACTTGATAGATTGTGACAGCTCTTCTGAAGATGTTCTGGTCTACTGGGTCATTACAGGCAGCATGCACAGACAGTAAATCCGTGTTCTAAATATCCTAGTAACATTTTGCTCAAAACAGTTAAGTGAATTGGTTCAAAGTCAGTTCAAAATATTTATTTTATTTTTAAAAGGCAAACCAGCATGAGGCACATTACAGACCATTTGCCAGCAAAAGCCTGAAAAAGTCATGTTGTGAATTATACAAATGTTTTTACGTATGCACCGCTGAAACAAGTGGACACATCACAGAGGATATAGGAATAAACAGACCCTGTCTCAAAGAACTTATGCTTTAAACACTTATTCCACAAAGATTTCCCTTGGTGGTTTACAACTCAGTAATGAATAATCTGCTGGATTTGGATTACTACAAGACATCTAGTCCTAGCCCTGAAGGCTACATATAACCTTTCTCCTGTGAATTGTCGATTGTTTTCACAGGAATTGTTTGCATAGTTTTTTAAAACTAGTTTTAGGAAGCAGAGGAATCCTTCAGCAAATGAGAAGGAAAACACTGAGAAGAAAGATTGTACTAATCTGTAATCATGAAACATCACTCTAGACAATGTGTACATTTTGATGATTCTGTTAGTCCCTTGTTAAAATGAAGAATAACATTACTGATGCCCTCTTAGGATGCAAAAATAGGCTGAAATAAGGCTTTTTTTTTTTCCTTTTAAACTTCATGTTAAAATAAATTAAATAATTCCTCCAGCTGCTATCCCATCTTGTCAAAAGTGAACAACCTAAACTAGAAGCTGTTTACTAAAATAAGACATAATGAAGACACTGAGATCTTGAATTATAGTGCCAAGAATGGCACCACTCAGCCAGTGGCTTAAATACCGCAAACTCAGTCGATATTCACAGATCAGATATACAGCGACAACCCACAACAAAAGAATGGAAACAAAGCACAAGATAGAAAGATATGGCAGGAGAGAACATATTACTAAAATGATCAATAGGAGTAGCATATGAAAAAAGAGGTTAACGTTTTGACTTAAGTAGCCTTAGCTTCAGAAGAGCAGAGATTTCACGCTTGGCCTAGGAATGCTACTGATTGCTTCAGAACAGCTTTCCAGCAGCCACCCCTGAAGAGCAAATCACTCTAGAGGCAGCTTACCCACCTCTTCTCACCAAAGTTTGAAAAGGGGGTGATTGTGAACCAGCTGTTGCTTGGGAGTAGAGGAAAGCTGGAGGAACAGAAACCCCAGTAATAACAAAAATAGCAACAGAGAGGAGTGGAAATCGTAGACCAATATATAATGAACAGCACAGAAATGCGAAGGTCAGTTCTTCAGCAGCAGAGAGCGTTTCTTCTGTCTCAAGACAGTTGCTATTTCTTTTAATGAAGCCCTACCATGACACAAAAAAGAATAGAAGGTTCAGTATTTTTAAGTTTATGTCAGAAAGTTTCCATCTAACTAAAACTTAGTTCAAACTAAAGTCAGCAGCAAACATCTGATGAAAAATGCCAATGTACCCATGATTCACATCTGGACCTTTGGTAGCAACATCCATCTCACAAGCACCATTACTTTTACATAAAATTTGGTGCTATGACCAGCACCCTTCTTCCCCTGCCTGTATGTTAAAAGGCAGAGTTGAACACCAGTCATCTCCATGCAGGAAAGCATCTAGATGCTGGCAATACAGTAGCTCGCATGTAGACCTGAGCAGACAGAGGTGCTTCCTAGAGCACTAAGTTAGGCAGTGAGCTCTTGAGAAATGCAAGACTTTCTCCTTGCCTTTTTTCCACACCATTTCTCATGGTTTAGCCCTTAGAGGGCTGCACAGTGCATGGGCTGACCTTAACTACCTTTCCTTTTGGCCTTCGGGCTGGCCCAGGGTCCATCTTCAACTGCTGGCTTTCTGCAGAGTTTGCACTCTGGCATAAGTCATTCCACCCTGAGGCACCACAGCACTCAATTTTTGGGAGAGGAGACAGGTGTACAAATTTCAAACTGTCCATTTGAATTTACTGCAGAGAAGTTGGCTAAGTTCATCTTTTTGTGTAGGATACTTCTATTTTGTACAACAAAATTCCACATTTGTTATCGATACGTATACCACATACATCAGTCCTTCCCTCGCCTGTCAGTGCCATCGGTGACTGCACCGCTTCCCCTCCCTGCTGCCATCTGTGTTTCCATGAAGGGCCTCGTCCCTGGTGTAACAGTGTCACTAACAGGCCACAGCTGAGGACGACAGCGGAATGACCGACATTTCCTGTTTTCTGTAGCTCTTTCTCATCATATTAATGGATTAACACCTTTTCCCCAGCACCATATATAGCTGCTGGATCAGTTATTTTTAAGTACCTCTGAAAACCTCTCCCCTGTCTTCCTAAGTCAACTATAGGACACGCAAAAGAATCACTTTGCCTACAAATACATTTTGAGCATAAAAAGATAATCTCATTTTTCAAGACCACTCTGATTCACAAAATGTTGCTTTTAGACATGTCTCCCACAACAAATAAGAAGCCTAGAATCTTCTGAAGCACATTCTCTTTTATTCTCACCTTATTTAATAAAACTTGTCCCTGTCAAGACTCCCTATATCCACTTTTGAGGCTTTTCTTCCTAGGCAGAAAACCTGTTCCAGCATTTATAAGACAGGAATATAAATATTTGTTAGGCATGCAGATGAGTCAATTAAATTCACTACTTCAGCCTCCCCAAAAATTCTTTAAGCAATGGTCCTCTTATCTCTGCAAGTTGCCACTAGACTTGTTTTGAACAAACATCTGTCTTTGCCTTATGAGAAAAATGGGTGATTTAATATTTGATTAGCAAATACTACTTCACAGTTGTCCATGTTTTTAAATGGAAATAATACTGTGAATTTCAGTATTGATTTCAAGAAGCTTTGTGCTGTATTATTCTTGAATTCATACTGTATATCTTACACTTGCAAGAATTCGTTAATATTTCCAGGGAAAGGGTAATAAAGACTGTATTTGGGCGAAAGGAATACAGAAGACAGTATTAAATGGCACTCATTTTTCTCCTCTGATAACATCAGCTTTATTTTGGAAATAAATTCTGGCACCAATTATGCTTTTTTAGCATCTTAGTAATAAAGGTAAACTATGCTCACTGTCTGAACATATGCAAGACCTAAAAGCTTCTCAGAATTAGAAGGAAATAAATTTGATTGCTAAACACTAGCATTGCTTTATCTTGCTCTGATTTTATGTTTTGGAGAAGGAAGATTTCAGAAAAGAGTCAAATAGTAAAAGCTACTTGCAACTATTACATAATATTTTTGTGTATTTCTGACATTTTTTTGTTTTAAATTCACCCCAAACATTTCATCTTTGCACAGACTTTGACATTGTAAGACTGTAGAAAGCAAAGAAAAAGGAGAGAATAGGGCAAGACAGGATTTAAAAAAAAAGAAAAAAGAAAAAAATGTGTAGCACTGGCTGGTGCAGGTTACTGTTATCAAAAGCTTTCCTTTTTGAAAACTGCTTACGGAGAGTGTAGACGCACATGGCTTACTTTAATAGCAGTTGTGTTGCCAGAATAGCACCTAGAGGAGGAAAGCTGTGTGGCAGAGATGGAAAGCCACGTGAAAAGGCGCTGGAGAACCACCCGCATGAAAGAGAGCACTTCATGTGAAAACAAATGGTGATGTTCTGCATGGTTTGAAGGACTGTCTTCTGGCTCAGGCACTAGGCTGGGACTCGGAAGATCTTGCTTCGGTTTCCAGTTTTGTCATAGTCCTTCCCTGACCTTGAGCTAGGGAGTGTGTCAGTTAAATTCCACCTTTCTATCAGGGAGTAATAGTGCTATGCTCAACAGTATTTCATCCGTTTCGACTGCAGGCTTTCTGAGGCAGGAACTGTCTCATACTGTGTGGTTGTACAATGGCTTTAGTGCACTTGGGCTTCTCAGCTGGGGCCTTTAAGCTCTAGTAAGAAGGATAAAGCTGATTTAGGAGATGGGGTTTTTATTGCCGTTGTCAGCTTTGCTTGATTAGTTCAGATCAGAATTTGGGCTTCTGCTAATCTTCTAATTTAATGCAAAATGTAGAATACTGGAGTATGCTCAGGAATTTGGGAAATATATTTACTTTTCTTTTGTCTAGTTTGAAATCTGGTTTGCCCTTGTGTCAATTCAGTGAACCTCCAGAGTACCTGAAGCCCCTCCTGAGACTGCAGCTCAGAAAACCAGGGAGTTTAACACAACGCTGTATATGCTAAAAAGAGTAAAATGAACAGTGTTCTGCTTGTTGGACTTAAAACTCTGAGACAGGTAGTATCCACTTCAGCTCACTTTCACTTCTTGCGAGCTGTTGGGAAAAGGTTGTCTTTCCACACAGGGAAGGCTGTAGGACTGAGAGGAAGACCAGGGCTAAGAGGAAGGCTCCCTGCCAACAGTCAAGCTCAGCCTTCTGCATCAAAGGGAGAAGGTTCCTGCCACAGAGAGCAGTTGGGACTATGCTTGGGTTGTGGGGATCCTTTTGCAGCGGGGTTGGTGAGAGCAAGCCAAGAGTGGGAAAAGAAAGCCTGAAGGCAATTTGAGGCAGACACAGAGAACAGGAGACTACTGAAATAACCTGGGAGCAGACAGCCAGGTGGCTGGGGTGTCAGAAGAAAGCTCACCCTTGGGATCCAGAGGGAGTTGTGTACAATTTTTTGCAACCTGAAAGCTACTGAATGTTGCTATATTGGGAATCTGCCTGAAAGACAGACTCACTCTACATGGACAATAAAAGAATATGAGGCAGTTCTGTTTGCAAACCTCTTATTTCAATTTGCTTTTACTCTGAGCTTTTCCTGTACTGAAAAGAGTTCAGAGTTATGATGCTGGATGTCTACAATGTACAGTCCTGCTAAACTCTGCCATCTTTTGAGATTCAAAGCTCTTTCCACTGTTTAGGGTGGTCACTTTAAAGAAATTATCCTAAGCAGCACACCAATCCGCCACAAAGCCCCCCACAAACTCAGGGAGCCATGAAAAGCTGCCGTGTCAAGACTGTGATCAAGGTAAACAGTTTGGAAGAAAACATGCCACAAGAAATGGAACTGAACTACTAACTCTTGGGTGCCCACAGACTCCACAGTGTACAGGACCTACCTTCAGGGAACTTAGCTAAGGGGACATTCAGTCTGACCTCGTGATAAAGGTTATTCAAGACATCTTGACATTTGGTTGTGGTTTGTTTGTTTGGTTTTTAAAAAAAAAAAAAAAAAAAATTGGAGTTAAATCACCATTTAGACAAACAGTAAAATCCCCGAAAGAGCCAACTGTATCAGACACAGAGAGCTAAATCATCTGTTCATAAATTCAGGTAAAATTATCACTGTTGAAACCACAAATGGCATTGACCTTCTTATATTATTGGAAGCATTGTAAAGCTTTATTTTTTAGCTTTTTAGTCAGTTACTTATCTGGGGTTTGAGAGCTACATGATTAATTGAAAGGACTTGAACCTTTATCTTGCATCTCCCAGGAGTGTGCCCACAACAACTATTCTGAGGTGGTTTTCTCTTGTTTCTTACTGTTACTTTTCCAATATGTGTAAAAAACTTTAAAAGTCTTTGAAAGGGAAAGAAATAACTAGGTGGTGAGAACAACAGCTTTCATGAGTCTAAAGGATGGGACGTGTATACGTAAGAATACTCAACTCTAGAAGCCTGTGGAAAGCTCACCTGAAAGGAGAGCTCTTTGGATTCCAATTCCTAGTGGACTAAAGTCAGTGCAGCAATTAAACCACAAAAAACTTCACTGCAAGAAGAATATCAACACTGTCTTTTTCAAAGGGCTCCAAATTTTGCATTTCTCACATTAAAACAAAAATAATATATGTATTAGGAGGAAAAACTAGATATTGCTGCTGGAAAGAATAGCATCATGAACAGTAAAATCTAGGCAAGAATTAACTAGGGCAAGACTTATGAGGAGTGGCTGAAGTCATTTGGCTTGTTCAGCTTGGAAAAGAGAAGGCCGAGAGGTGACCTCATCACAGTCTACAACTTCCTCAAGGAGGGCAGCAGAGGGGGAGGTGCTGATCTCCTCTCTCTGGTGATCAGCGATAGAACACGAGGAAATGGAATGAAGCTGCATCAGGGGAACTTCAGATTGTACATTAGGAAAAGGTTTTTCACTGAGAGAGTGGCTGGTCACTAGAACAGGCTCCACAGGGAAGTGGTCATGGCACCAAGCCCGTCAGAGTTCAAGGAACATCTGGACAACACTCTTAGTCATATGATTTAGTTTTAGGTAGTCCTGTGAGGAGCAAGGAGTTGGACTCGATGTTCCTTATGGGTTCCTTCCAACTTCAGATATTCTATGATTCTATGATCTATAGTTTCTTTAAAATTTTATGTTCAATAGTTCACTACTTCATGCTACACAATTACTTCTATTAATTACATTCAGCTTATTAATAAGAAGATTTAAATTATTACCAGTTCCATGAAACAAGTGGGTCATTTGTATTAGGAGATGAACTACTGGATAAGATGGAAGGATCAATATTTCAGTTCGTCATGATATCAATATCAAAACAAGATTAAACCTTTTGGACACAATTATTCCGCTTCCAGAAGAAGTTTCTATAGAGCAGAAAGATTCTGTAGAGATGGGAGGACAAAGCAATGACAGTGTACTATCTGGAACCATAGGGTATTACAGACAGCTCATATCAGAAAAGCTTTTCACATGAAGAATTCCATGGAACAGAATACAAAAACACATGATTAAGTTCAAAAAATACATCACAAATTGTCATCTAATTCGGTTCAAAGTGTTTTGGTGGGTTTTAGAAATTCTGTAACTATTACGACAGTTGGGGGAGGGAGAAGGGAATCAGAGAAATGAGGAAGGCAAAGTGATGATTGCAATGTTAAACATGGCTAAAACACTGCTTTACATGACATGGTATCAGAAGAAAATGGGACAATATTTTTCAGAGAACCTATGGAGTATCTAATTGAGCTACTTTCATTCAATTTCTTTTAAAAAAAATTTGTTAGAAAGTTATAAATAAATTTTACGGAAACTCTAAATTGAAAATTTTATCATAGATTGCCCTTTGTAGTTCAATTTTTCAGGACACAATAATCCTCTCTTTCCATGAACAAGATGCTAGGCAGAAATTATTTCATAAAATATCTAGTTTTTAGTCAAAGTCCTAAAAGGACAATGAAGACGGACATGAACAGCAGTTTCTGCTTCAATCAAAATTATTGATAAGAAGAACAAGCTTTAGTCTATCAGACCATGAAAACACTAGACAAAGTGTTCCCTTTCTGGTCAACTCTGATGAGCACAATATCTTCTGGAGAGACTAGGAATGAGTAGTCAGTTGCCAATGTAGAAACACCAGTCTGAAAAGTGGATTTGATGACATTACAGCGTGACCTCAGCACCCATGAAGTAAACTTATGCTTCATCCTTTAAATTACATTCCTGGTAGACTGAAGAGTCTATATCATATAGACTACCAGGAGGACCAGATGCTTCCTTACACTAGTCCACACAAGAAAATTAACTGAATCTATTTGAACTTTATGCAGATTATTTCTGTCTTAAGAAAACATTCTTCAATAATCAGGAAGGACTAAGGAACTTTTATTAATATAAAAAACTGTCAGCTGGATGCAACTTAGAAGTAACTGCTTTATCAAAAATAGACTTTTAAAGACAATTTCAAGTATGGTTGCCCATGTTAAGAGAGTTTCAGAAAGGAACCGTCTTATCTCGAAATACTGTGACTACAACTGTCTGCTGTTCTGAAACACAGTCTAGGAGAACTTGACTCTCCCTAATAAAAGCATAGCATGGCTTGCACTCACTTCTTCAGGAACTACGCTATTTTTCCAGTGACATGCTCCAGATAAGAACTAGTGATATTCCAACTGATCATTATGCTCATGCTTTTACTTTTACAGAAAGATGCAAGGAACATATACAAGTGCTTAGAAGAGATTCTGCACAGATCTGTAGAAAAGATACCTGAATTTTTTAGCTTAGCTTTTTTTTTTTTTGAACTAATTAAAAAAAAAGTCATTGTAATGTGTAAAAATCCAATACTCATGTGATAGAATTTACTTTAAAATTTTTCTATTACCCTCAGGAAGATGGGAAACAATTTGTTTTTCCAGTACCAGATATCCAGCATGCGCTTTGTTTAGAGAGATACACATATCAAATAACTGTTTTATTAAAGAAATAAGCCATCTGTTAGTGGCTGGCAACACAAAGGAACAATAACTGCATAATAAAAAATCCTGCAAAAAATTACAGATCTGAATCAGTAACACCACACACAAAACAGCCACAAAACAAAACAGAGCAACAAGTTCACTAAACTCATGCTCTTTGTTTGAACAGAGCAACAGCAAAGCTCTGGTTCAATGTAGGTCCATCCCTCAACATCAGCTGGTGGAGGGCTGGAGATCTCAGACTGCCTCTGGAAAGGTACAAAGTGGACCACTGGTCTGCCTTACTGAAAAAGTTACGTTTTTTCCCCAGACGCGTGTACACAACTGATAACTTTCAGTTTTAGAAACACATAGTTCTCCAATCATTACAACTAGTCAGAAAAATATTTACAACATAATTTCATCGAATAAATTTGTTTTTGGCTCTAAATCATATTTTTTGCCCAAAAGGCTCAACAAATCTCAAAATTATCAGATACTTTTCGCAGAAAGTGGAAACAGAACAAACCGACAGTCTTAAATGCAGTCTTACTAAAAACAATGATTCAAACACAGCCAAAGGAATATTTCTAAATAAGCAGGATATCTCCTTATTGGAAATAACCTCTTCAGGATCTCTTTATATTAAATAATTAAAAAAAAAAAAAAAAACAAACAAAAAACCCAACAAAACACCACCAAACAAACCATCAACTCAACTACAAAGCAATTTCCACACGCTCAGCAGAAAATGCCACTGAAACACAGTGCTCACTCCTGGATATTTCTTCCCAACCATAACAAGGAATGTCACTCACCAAGTATGCTAACAAACTCATTTGATTTAGTGGCATGCTGTGGCTGCACAGATGGGTGCATTTCACTCTCATCTGGCACACAGCTGGTAGGCCTTTTGCTTGGTCTGGCCTTCCACTTGTGCCAAGATGCCCACCAGTCTACAGAGGCAAATTCACAAATATTAAATGTGCAGCCATCAGAGCCGCTCTACAATTCCAACAACAGAGCTCTGAAAAACACACACATTAAAGGAGATCATCAAAACCCCAACCTCCACACAGTCTGTCCAGCTTGTCCCTCCCCTACACAGAGTTAATTTACAGGAGGCACTGTGTAGTCCCAAAATATAAGGATTCATGGAAAATTCTCTTCCATCTCCACAAGGCAAGGTATTAGGGATGGACAAGAACCAATTTCTGCAATGCTACTTAACACACGGATACTAGGACTGGATCTCTACCTGTGGAGCAGCCAGTCAGCTTCAACTTGCGATCCCAGCACCAGGAATGGCTGTGAAGTTTCACCAGAATAGCAAGCACCCTGGGGTGCTGCCTGGGAGGAGGTCACTGCTGGTGAGAAGCCAGAGATCTCCTAGAGGGGAAGCTGCCTAATGCTTAGATAAATCCATCTTCCTTCCTGAAATCCATCCTGTTCCTCACGTTGCTCTTTTACAAACCCAAACTCTACTGTTTAGGATTTCTGCTCCCATGGTCCAAGAAAAATAATTAGGAACATGACACATTTTGAGTTAGCATTTGCAGAAATCAAAAAAAAAGAACTTGGCTCCACACTCAACAATAATCCAGAGAAGAATTAATAGAAACTACAAAGCCAAGTTAGATAATTTAAAAACTCAAAATGTTAAGACGTCCTTTGTAACATATCTCTCGTATGAGCAAATGATAATGTCAAGCAGCATTCAGCTGCTCAGTGGTGACAGCTTTTGTTGTTTTTATTCACTATCTACAGATTTGAGATGCTTAAAAGGATGTTTAATTACTGCCTATTTTCTCTAATTAAATGGAAAAAAATGGCAGTTCTTGGAAAAATACTTTTTTTGGTGGAAACCTTGCTATCTGTTTCAATGACACAGGAAGGTCAGGAAGGTTCTGCAGGCCCAAAGCAAACTTTGGATTAAAATTAAACAAAACAAACCACAAAAATAACCCCCAAAACCCAACCCCAACTCCAAACGACAAGAGATGGACCTCAGAGCAGTCACCGATTAAGCCACTCTCCTGACTTCAGACCATGGACTCAGCTCTAGGTACTGCACCCTGAGCCACTGGGCACTCGTTGGCATTCTGCTCTCTCTCTGTGATCCCACTTTTGAACAAATGTGGAAGCCTCATTCTTTTCCCTCAACATAACTGTATTGCTCTCCAACCAGCCTCCAACAAACTACAGCAAACTGAAACTGGAAACGTATTCAAAAGAAGAAACCTGCATGGGTCAATCACTAAAAATGTAGGGAAAGGAAGCAAAAAACCCATTAGTTTCGCTATTATTTCATGCCTATATAGCTGGTTAATCCTTTCAAACTATACACATTGACTTCACAATGCTGTCTTTTCCGCAAAACCCTAACACACATGAAAGGGACAGCAAGTTTTGTAGGACCTGGCTCAAAGCTCTGAGTTTTCCTACTGTTTGGGAAGAAGCACAACTGTCAGGAACATATTTTACTTTGCCTTTTAAAAAGAAAGCAGACACAACAAGAGATAATTAAAGTAACTTTCACAGCCAGAATATTGTTAACATATTTGAATAGCATTTGTATTGAACTGCTAGATTTCCAGCAGTGCAAATTTGTATCTAGCATGCCAAGAAAATAAAGTAGCATCAGCAATGACAGGAAAATCTTTTAAAACATTGCCTCACTCCTAAGCCTGGAGAAGTATCTTCTGTGGGAAAAGAGGGAAGACAGACTCAATGACTAGTTCTGGATGCCAAAAAAGTAGCCCATAAACTCTGCAGAGAATGCCAGCAAGGTTCAAATTAGTGCCCATTTAGATCCTTTTCTTGTATGCAGCATACTAGGGACTGAATGGAGAGCACATCTCTTTCACATAGGTTACAAGCAGCCATCACTAATGACATTTGGTTCCCTCCCACCCGCTCTAGTTTCTAAACATGACCCTCTGATGAAAGACTGGCCTCCAGCAGCAATTCTCTGGGCCATGTCGTTCCTTCACAGCCTTCGATTTATATTCGAGTCATGAACATGACACTTCTTTTATTAGCTTTTGATTTTCATCTTCTGTTTTGTGCATTAATCCCCGTAACAAAAATTGTCATTGCAATAGGTGCTGTAGAAATCAGTAAAATTAATAAATAGTTGGTATAATATCTAAATAGTCTCTCCTATCAGGATGAGTACGTTCCTGAATTTGTGCTGTGTAGAACAGCTGACAGTAGAAATAGTTATAATAGATCACTTTGACAACGTTAGATTTACATAATGGATTCATCCACATTGTAGACTGGGTTTGTGTACATTCTCTCTGCATGCAAAACATGCCTATTACCTTTAAAATATTTTCTTTGAATGGCATATACTGCTACATAAAGTATACTTTTTTGCAGCCTATAGCTTGAAACATATATTTTTAGAGACATGTATTAGTATGTTTATATGTTATGTGCAAAGTAAATTTATGTACCTGCTTAGTGATTTTATCACATTTTCATATAATTCACACACAAGTTTTTTCTCTTTTTTTTTTTTTTTTTTTGATACTCTCAACCCTTTTTCAGATTTAGGAAACATCATTAGTAGCAAAAAAAGACATTGCAGAACTGCACCTAGAAAGCTGATACCTTTTCCAGTATGTCCACAACAGACCGCAAATGCATTTATTACCAAAAAAAAATAAAAATCTAGGATTAGTTCATTCTGGTTCCAGTCCAATTCCATGGCTACAAAGAGCAAAAGCAGCAGAAGAGGCTGAAAAGGGCCATGTATCAAATATGAGATAATCTCCTCCACAAACACAGACGTTGTGAAAGAGGCCATGCTGCTGCCTTCTGAGGTCTTCTCATTTGGGAGAACGTGCGGGGCAGGGCTGCAGCAGCTAGGGCTGTGTAGATTCTGCTCAGTGATCAGACCGACAGGGAAATTCAATACCACTAAAATTCTAGATACAAATGGTGTATAACTTTGAAAAGGGGCTTGCACACCTTCCCAGCAGGACACGCAGCTCTGAAGAAGCCCAGTCCCAGTAGTATGGGGGTCTTAAAAGAATATTTCTGCTTTGACATGACCCAAAACGAGTCCCAGCCCTGGGACAGCCAGCCAAGTGACCACTCAAGGTGGGGTACTCACAGTCCCCTGTCAGTGCTCTTCAGCCTTGCAGGATTGGCAGCTCTGGAACAAGTCCACCAGGCAGACTCTCCTAGGTTCAGGCCCAGGGGATTTCAGCATTCAGCTCCAAGACAGTTCAGTAAGCCTTTGGACCATCTCTAACATTCTCCTACAAATGTCTTAATTGATGGGTTTTGTCAGATTTGCTGCAGTTACAGAACCTGGGCAACATACCTAGCTGCATGCTCTGGAAACACAAGTATCCGTCTCTCTGACAAGATAACCTGAATTTTCAGTCCATAGGAAGTTCTAAAAAGTTAAATTTCCTGTGAAGAAGAAATTCTACTTTTTGGCCAGGAATACTATTGTATCATTTATTACACATTAATATTGCTGAGGTATTAAAGTAATTTCTCTATATCTACTACTACCTCAGACATCTATTTTTTAACAAGACAAATGTATTTTTTCCTTGGGAAACTGAAGGACTTTATAATAATGCTGGGCAATCTAAGCACCTATCTTTCGTATGTTTTTCCCATCAGTACTTCAAAAAGGTGGGAAAATGCTATCATTCGTATTTCCCACGTTAAGAACAAGTTGCTCAAGGCAAAACAGGAAAGCTGTCACAAAGAAATCAACTGAAGATGGACAGTTTTAAAGTCAAATTGCTTAGATCAAGACCTTTAAACACTATGTTGAATCACCTTAAACATTATACTGAATTACGAGTATGAGATCATGTATGGGCTGTTGTTGCTTTGCATGGTTTGAGGAATGTGATTAATTTGCAAATTAACAGAGGTACTTTAAGATAATTAGAGCCTCAGATAACCCTTAGTTTGAATATATTAGCACTTTTTTTTTTTGCAAGGGGGAATATATTGCCATCATTGAACTAAACCACAAGCAATGTCTGCCAGCAATAACTGTAGTTAATAGCTCTAAACAGTTGCTGTAATTTATTTGATTTTATAAAGTAAGTTTTTAAATAAAACCAAACCTACAGTTAGCCATTTTGTTGCTCATTAATTTTTTTTTTTTTTAAAATAGGGTAAAACACAATAAAGGTTTATACATGTTCCCAGCTGTCAAGGTAAATGTTCCAGCCCCATTAATGCAAGTTGTTTGTCCTTATGACATGGCTAGCTAGACTTCTGCTGCACACTCACACGAATACTTACATATAGAAATATACACACATTACCCTTTCAGGGTGATTCTCTAGGGCCGCATGGCTATAAATGAGAAACTAACCTTGTAGAGTAAAAAAAAAATAAAAAGATCCAAAAGCATGACAAATTTGGCAGCACATTTTCTGACCTCTCAAAAATCCTAGGGGATGGCTGTGCTTTAACCACAAAACACCAGTGAGTCCTTTCTTTGTGCATTCTGCCCTTTCTTCTAATCGGGATATGCATTTTTCGTGCCTAATGCTCCCAGGTAATTACACACTCTCCAAATACCTACCTGTTGGCACATTTCCCCAATAGAGTGGTGCTGTTTAGTCTTTTCCTATTTCATCAAAACAGATCTTAAAGTAGTCAAAACCTGTTGAGACCAACAGGCCATGCCATCTTTTAACTTACTTAAGCACATCACACTTGCTGTATGATGGAGAGTCTTGAGCAACAGGGAGACCCAACAAATGATTCATTGTTTCAAGTTCTTTGTAGAACTTAAAAAAAAAAAAAAGAAATCCTGTAAAAGCCTATAAAGCTGATGATTTTATTGCCTTTCCTCTGTTACAATTAATGGCGAGTCCTGCACTGGTTATTTGTAACTAAATCCAAAAGTTGCACTTCAGGACTGAAAAAGAGCTTATGTTTTCTTGAACGGACTTCTTGTGTAGGAAAGGATTGACTTGCTCTTTTATTTCTTTTTCACCCTACAAAGTGTGATTCTTGGAATTGGTGGGAAGAGTGACTACAGCAACTAACAAGACTTGAGCTTTCAGAAGGTAAAAGAGGGCTGGCTGCTCCTCCACTATACTAAAATTTCAAATCGCTTTAAAGAGTAAGAACAAAACAGGAAAAGAAAAGATGGTGGGGGGTGAGGGGAATCAAGGCAAGAGCTGCAAAGTAATCAAACCACTTAAGTAAGAAAGAAGTGATGAGGATGTTTTAGGAAAGTGATATTGCTGAATCCCATCTTCCATTCTAAGACCTATGCTTTTATATTCAGATTACTGCTCACAGCAAGCTGCCTTGGCTCCTGGGCTTTCCCTTTGTCTCTGCTATGATTATTACGACAGATACTCCTTCCAGCCGTTCCTACTCTCTGCTGTGCTGTCTCCCTCATGCACTTGCTGTTTCTCTTTCTGCCTCTCATTATTTGCTCAGGCTTTCAACCCCTCTGACAGCATTCACAGAACAAAAGGTTGCCATTACATTTATCCCTATTTATCCTCCTTTGATGCTGAATTGAATTCTGTTCTGCTAGCGTGAAGAAAGCTAGATTTGTCATCATCTTCATCATCTCTATTTTACTTAAATCACCCTGAACACAACTGTAATTTATTTCCTAAATTTATCAAAATCCTTTACAGCCAAAAACTTTTCACCAAACCCTTCATCTATTATTTTTCTAGTGAAGAAAATGAGGTAAATGCAGATATGTTTGTATCCAAAATGCCTATAGGCATTTTTCTCTTGTACCTTGAGAGCCCCCTAGGAGGTACAGATTGGCCAATTAGCCAGCTGTTTGTACAGGTGAGGCAGACAAGAAGTTCACATAATAAAACTAAATTATTATTGTGTTTTGTTTCTTTTCTTATTTTTCATAGAAATTCTAAAAAAGCCCATAGGTAGGAATCAGTCTCACTGTAAGTCAAATTGCTCAGAAAAAGAATCAAAAGGCTGAAGAGGGACCAGGTCATATAACACTTTTGCTGGTCCATCACCGTATCAACTCCAACTCCCAGAGCCATTAACCATCACTGTATTTTAGATGGTTGGGCTGCAAAGTCTCTGTAGGTTGGCACTAAATGAGAAACGTGTGTTGCAAAGATACTGCAAATGCAACAGAGCCAGATTGTTCCTGACTTCCCATTAAGTTGATGCAGTGACATGAAACTCTGAAAAGTTCCAGAGCATGGCATTGGCAGGATGTATTTATCCCTACTTCGAATTTCTCACAAAATCTGAAAACCACTATATCTCAGAATGGTGCAGTCCCATCAGTGCCATCCATATTATACCCTCTTCACAGTAACTGTTACGAAATAGTAGTTAATTATGACTCCCCATATCTCTGGAGCAATAAAATAGCTTTTACGCCATTTTATAAAAAGTATATTGAGACGAAACTAAATCAGTTGTCCAAAATTGTAACAAATCAAAACTCTGCAGGGCTTATGACTTTGACTATCACACATATGCATATAAGCCAAGAAGTCCAGTGCTACCAAGCTGACAGGGAAACTATGCAATGGCATTACCAAAACTTCTGTCACTAAAGTGACAAGGGGAAAGACTATTTTCTCCCAAATCCCTCATACTGGGATTGGAGTAACTCTCACCTTCCCAAGTGAACTACCAAATCCAACTGGGCCAGCAGGAGTTCACAAGAAAACATGAAAAACTATAATAAAGAGTTCACAGATAAGAGAAACTACATATGCATTGAATTGCATGTGACAGAGATGCCACACACAGTCAGGATGATCCTCATTGTGCCATTGTTCAGCCTCCCCATGAACACGGAGACAGCAGAAGGTGCAGAAGATGCTATGTTAAGTTGGCCCCTGTTGCTTCAATTCTGAGAAAGATATATATTTGACTGTGGAAAAAGGGCTTCTCTCTGCTAGGAAGGACTATCTACCAGCTACTCGAAGTTTACATTCAAAGATGGTCTCACCAATTAATTCTCCGTGCTCTACTTCCCTTTTCTTGGCAGTGAAAAATGAGAGCCCAGCACATGCTGTTTGCCAGCATTAAGCAGCTTTTCAAAAACAAGCTTCGGGCTTGGATATGTCAAAAAGACAATGCTAATAGCACAGGATCAATGACTTCCTTGTGACTCAGGGTAGAGGTCAAATCTATACACTCTTTGACCTCTCTGCAAATTTTGACACAGCCGCTGATTGCTGATGATCCTCTAACAGACTGCACTAGCATAGGCAATGTATGACTACTATCACTCCAATTACACATTCAAACCGGACCTCAAATGTAGAGAGCAGATGCTATTTTTCCCCCAGAGCCATATACGCACCAAGTTCGAAGATCAATGCAGTCGCTCTCCCTCCATTTCAGTTGCTACAAGTGATCTCCTGAAGAAACAATACAAGACCCCAGTGCTTACATTGCTTGCTGTGCTCCTCTTCTCTAAAGGGAAATTTATTTGAATAACATACAGATCAGAGAAAAGTTTAGGCTGAGCCCTACATTTTTCTCTTGTTAAGAGAAAAATTAAAAGATTTCTCTGTCATTGCAGAGGTAAGAGTGTTTTCAAATTCGGCCAGTCACAGGCCTGCTGTGTGGACATCAGAGGAGGGATTCAATGTACTCACAGTACATTAAAAGGCATCATTGGTAACAAACTAGGTCTCTCTAATATCTTAGAAATTAGGACGCTGCAGTAAACAGGTTTCTCTGCAAAAGAACTAGCAAGAAGCTTGAGGATCCTGTTCAGTTTTTCAGTATTACTAGACATGTAGCAGTGAAGTTTTCTCTCATTCTTTGATCAAAGGAGAAAAACTGTAGTGTGGTTAATTGAGTTGGGCTGTACTTTATCTGATTTCCTACTTTGACTTTATACAGTGGGCTTCTATAAATCCTTGGCAAATAAATTGAAAATCCAATCTCAGAGCAAACCAACAACCTTATTCAACACATAGAGAAACCATTCACAAAACGGAACATCCTTTTCTCAGCTCCTACTAACGACAACCCCACACTATATCCTACAGAAAATCCTCAAATTTTGTCCAAACTTCATCTTTCTCTAAAGCTAGAAGCCGGTCCTGTTTCGTACTCTAAAGTTCCACACATTCAGATGAACGTAATAAACCAGCAGAATTTGAAGTGGCTGTGCTTGTTTTATGAATGTATTATACTAGCGAAGAAATGCAATGACAACAAAGAATCTTCTCCTCACATTTAACTGCTGTTTTGGCTCCAGTCTGGCAGTATTCATGTGTTTTATTCTATAGAAATATTAACCTCTATGGGCATATAAGTGTTTTGTTGGATCATGACTTCAAAATATTAGGCAACAGCCACAAAGGGTGGGAAAGATTATTCATAGATTCAGATGATATGGTTGAACATGGGTTTCATGTTTTATACAAGCCTGAATTATATACATCCAAAGGGAGCTGTTCAATTTAGAGACTCACAAAGCTCAATTTAAAAAATATATCATAATTTTTGAATTAACAAAAAAGTGAAACCATAACACCTGTAATTTATTGCATAGTTAAAACTATTAAATTAGTATAATAGGTATAGTTAAATTGGGAAAGAACAAAAGAGTCTCTGAACTAGAAAGCTCATTATAAAAAACAGGTCTCAGTTCAGAGTGGACTTCCACACTAGCTATAAATCCTTAAAAATGGCACTCAAAAAGAGGAATAATATCACATCAGCATCTCTTTCATGCATCCTCCCAGCCACTGTCATTATATCTCACCCTTAACATAAAGCAGGGTCAGGAGCATCTTACCTGTTGTAAAACAGCCACCTACATATAAGAACCTAACAGAGGTATAGGCATTAAACCAATTTGCCATTACATTACTACATTGAAAGAATTTTTCTTTCTGGTATCACGTATGTTTTGGGGCAGTACTCTGACGCCTTGGCTTTGGACTGCAACCCTACCATAACACCAGAGAACAAGCAGCTGTGGTGTGGTGTTTTTGAACTTCAGGCACCACTACCAAGTGAGAATCCTTAAGAAAACAGCCCATCATTACACAGTAAGTAGAAAATCACCTGCTGACAGGCACCAGCCCAGTCAAAGCTTTTAGTCGCGCAATAAACTTTATCCAAGTGAATTAGGAAAGCGTATGGCTAAAATGATGGAGGTATTTAAATACTTTGACAGGTAGGCATTGTAAGAGCTAAGAAACTACACTTACTTCTTTTTATCATAAACAAGAGACCGGGGGTGGGAGTGGAAGAAAAGACAAAGGCAATAGCTGAGATACCAAGACCACGAAATGCTACCTTCAACAGGCCATACAATATAATACCTTATTACATGAGCGTAAAAACAATGCAAACTTTAGAGCTGTTAACATGTTAAATCTATCTGTTGCAAAAAAAAGATATGCAAATACCAGAACAATGCCGTTTTCTAAAGCCCTACAAAATGTTAAGTTCAGAATGGCACGAAGAGAACAAGGTCTTTGTTCTTGGGGCTGGCATTTACGTTTTGCTTACTCAAAGTATACATAATGTTATTTTTAAGTTAAGATAAAGAAAATGGTACCTGTTTTTGCCCCCTGTAAGAACAAGTAAATGCTAATAGCCCAGGCTCAGACAGTTGCACAATTCCCGTCTGTCGGCAGATAATTCAAAACATGTACTTCAGCAGACAGTGGTTTCTGGCCACCTGCCTTGTATCAGAGATGTTTGTGGTACTTCTGGTGCACTGTGTGATATTATAAGTAAATGAAACATAACACAAATTAAAGTGAGGTAAAAGTAGCATTAAAAGAGAGACAGACGTTCCTGGGATGGGACAGATGCTATCCATTTTGTTAGGGGACCCCTGATGTGAAATGAAGGAAAAAGCAACCAGGAGATTGCAGTAGGGGGAAGACAAAAGAACTGGAGATGTTACTGCTGAGTATTCAACTGTTGAAACTCTTTTTCTACTGTCTTTTTGACCACAATCAAAATTAAGAAATAAACCTATGTCACTCCATGCTGAAAGAGTAAAAGCCAAGAAAAACAACAACAAATCTGAAACTGTGTGTTACATCATTCTAAAGACAACCACAAACAATAGACATCACACGCTCCTGTGACACACTCTTTATAGTATGACACTTAGAATAGGTCCCCAGAAGCCAGTGAAGGTCTTTGGTCATGAAAGGGCAGTACCAAGACACAGGATGCACTACTTGGTATGGTGGATGCTCCAATATTCACCTGCCAGGAAGGGAAAATCTAAGGATAGCTGGCCTTGCAGATTAGGCGGCTGATGGAAGCACTGTGCTGAGAATACACTGGTGCCAAGCAGCAATCTCTGAGAGGTATTATTTTCCTAGGAGCTCTAAGGACATTTCCGTACTGTTGGCAGATCACTATGTGAGTCACTACTTGCCTCTGGGGGTAACCTATAAATGCCCAATATGTTCTTCATAAATATTTACTGATTCAGAGTTAAGTATTTATGCCCCAGTCATATTCTAGTACAGCAGTCTTTCTGTGCGTACTGCCCTCTCCAGTGCTTGAATTGAGGTGAGATAGAGATTAGCTACACTGACAGGCAGTTTGCACACCTCTGCATGTCACAGACACTCACTGAAGCCATATTCCAGGCTAAAGAATTTGTCTTATCTTCATTTATTTCAGAAGCTTTTATGGCTGCCGCTTACTTTTTCCAATCACAAAACTCAGATGACTGTTGAAAACGTCAGCACAGGTACATTTTCCAAGCATGGACGTGCATTTCCATGCAAGTTTTGAGTGGCAAAACTTGGCACAGATTTATATTAAAATTCTGGATTTTGGTAGCAAATTTAAAAGACTAAACTCAAAAGCCAAGTGAAAACCCTGAGTACAAACTTATGTGGGTCAAAACACACCACAACGTTGGTAGAAAACCTGGGGCAGCTTGCAAACCAAGAATCGCCAATACCAGTCTTGCAGCAAGTTTCAGCATTTTTTACCTCACCCCTTTCAACCACCAAGATGCATCAGTGAATCAAGTACGTTTACAGCCTGTGACTCAGTCGGCAACATCCTGAGTTCTCAAGAGCACCAGAAATCAAAAAAAGCACAATAAAATTAAAGAAATACTCATATTTATTTGATATATAAATTCACAGAATATATATAAACACAAGAATTTATTGCTCAACCCTGTGGACCTGCACAAGTTTGCACAACTGCTTAAATAAGGAAGGGGGTTTACACTAATTTCAAACGAGAAGAGGACAGTTTGGTTTTCATTTGAAAGATAACTAATAAAATTTAGGTCATAGATGCTCTACGACTTGTAAAATTTTTGAATGGTTCCTAACCTCTCTGGAAAATTTCTGAGGATTTGTAGATCCTATACTGTTTAAAAACTTGTGCACTTTTAGGTGTTAAATCCAGGGATTTTTCTTCCAAGCAATCCATCTAACTATACAGACATGAAACTCAACATCACATTTAATTTAATTAGTTTATATTGACTTGGGTCTGATGTCCAACTTAACTAACATAGAGACTATGATCATTACCCTCTATGTTCTTGAAAGTAAAGCTTGGTAAGTGGATGTTTTATGGTATTCTACACACCATTTTCCTGGTCTGCCAATAAGTCAGATCTCTCCTTCCATTTTAAAGTTCCGTGTACATGCACGCACCTAACGAAACCAGGAAACAAAGAAAAAAAGTCATCCCTGACCTCAGCTATTTAAAGATACCATTAATGTGCATGTAAGAATGAAACCTGCACTTCTGTATCACCTTAGTAACAGATACAGCAACCACCAGGTAGTCTTTTCTGAGGTTTTGAAATGCCCTTTTTTAAAGTCTCTGAAAGCAGGCAGCTTTGTAGAACTGAATAACCAGAACTTTCTGCACATTTGCTATGCAAGAAGTATAGATTTAAGTGATGTGACCTGACTTCCAGAAGGTAGGAGGAACATTTTTTATCAGAATTTTTACTAAAGTGCATGACACAGTCTTCAAGCTCAAATGAAAGGACCATGTGTGATATAGGTGATTTCTGTTATACCTTTTATTACGTAGTGAGAGTTCATTAGGTAACAGAAACAGGATAATATGAAAAAAGGAACAGGTACTTAAAAACTGGACTGAGTTGAGGGCTTCTCAAGAAAGATAACACTATGCTGTTCTGAATGAGACACAGCATAGCTGGTCCCACAAAATCCAGTGGAGCTGCGCACTGTCTGCTTGAGACTGATACATGAAAAACAGAGAAACAGTTCTGGATGACAGATGTTGGGGCACTAGCATGCTTCTGATCTATTAGCTCTACAGCTGCATAGGGAGAGAGCACAAGAATTTTCCATCAACCCTAAAGTAGCCTTTATCTGAACATACCTAAAAATGCTTGTACAGGTATTAACACAGACTGACACTTAGTGCCTGCAAACACACAAGGAGCTGTGTCTATATGGAGCTGGTTTCTAGGCCTGTTCGAGTGCTGAATCAGAGAGATCCTCATTTCAGAAGCACTCCCACTTCCACGTTTTCTTTCTTCCTAATTGTATTTTTCGAAAAACAACAAACAACAACAACAAATTCCCAACATTAGTCACTCTTGTTAAAATACAGTATCAAGCCCACAATTGGCATAAATTGCCCAGTTTCTCTTAAGCAAGTGAAGCTACTCCGATTTACAGTACTGTAGATCTGGATGATCCTTTTGAAAATAAAATCTGTTGATGAAATACACGTTTAAATCCCATCCTGTTGTCTTCCACCAAGTGATTAATTATCATAATCTGTGTGCTAAGTGATGTGCAAACTATGAGGATAGACATGCTTCCTGCTCTAGATGCTCTTCCATAATATCTTATCAGACTGCTTTAATATTGAAAGCAGTCTCATTAGTAACCTGTTTCTCTTCATCTGTTTTCAGGTTGAATTATGCCTCCTTTGCAAATACACTAATTTAGGTGTAATGCTAATCACTTACACCAGCTTTGGAAAACTCTAGTAAATCAAAGATTAATACTGCAGGGAGAGCTGAAGAACAAGGTCTCGAGAAGCAAAATACATGCAATTTTGGTTGTTTAACACATATTCCCATCACATAGCTTCTACCAAAGCTGTATCCAACAGGGCAAGTTAGAAGTCTAAGTCCAGTTCAGTTAATTTTTGTTGACTTTCTCTTGTAAAATACCCTCACCTCTCATATGAAATAAGCTGACCCTGTTGGCTTCACAAAATATTAATCTTCACATTTGAAAGCAAAGATTTTTCTCTTCTTTCTGTTACCTGGCTTTGTTTCTCTTAACTTTCCCATGCAGCCTTACACACTGACTGAAGGGTATAAAGAGCGCCTGGAATTAGATTTTTACCTCAGCAAAGATAAGCTGTAGATAGGACTTTGTGACTTATTCTTAGATACATCTCCAAAGGAGACCTATAGTAAGCGTGACATGTCATGTACACAGCTGCTGTCTTCTTTTGCTTGGGACCCCTCAGTGCTTCCTGACCCTCCGTCCCCTTTTACACAATTGAAAGGGTAAACGTATGTTTGGGTATAGTCCCACTCCAACTTTAGACAGTTTCTCATAGCCAATAACATTTTTCTCACCAGCAGACAGGGCTACTCTGAATTTTGTGCTTTCTGCTATATTTTGCCTCTTAAGGATGCCAAAGGTCAGCACTTCATGTCACACAGCTTTGTTCAGTTCCAGTGGCTTTAATAGAGCCATGCTAATTTAGTCCAGCAGAGGGGATGTACCAGCGGTGTTTTTTCAGGGAAAAGGAAATATCCCCAGCTGGCCAAAAAACAATAGAATCCTTTTCTATTCAAATCTGTATTTTACTCCAGTAAATAATAAAAAGCCTACACCTTATAATGCAATTCATACTTCCAGTGCTATGGAGGAGGAGGACCAATACAGCTTTCAGTACCTATGGATGCATTGCACATGACCGGTATATCTCAGTGAAATCCCCAGCGGATCAAAGCAGACATTAATACAGCTCTAACAGAAACAGGCAAATGATGGACTGACTCACTAAGTGCTATCCAGTTTCAACCCTTTTAGATACGTCAGAGATTTGTTTTTACACCATGAGATTCTTCCCAAAGGATGATATATTCAGTATGTTGAAAAATTATACACTACTCAATCAAGTTTACTTGGATCTTTCTTACTGTTATTTTATGGACAAAAGTAAGAACCTTAAGCTCTAAGGTATCAAGGCAGGAGATTCCCCACCATCAGTAGCTGTTCTGTTGCACACCCCAGGCTCAGAGTTATTACATACAGGTGAATGATAGAAGTCTGGTTGCATCATAAATCATCACCTCCCTCTCTCTTATTTCTTGCCAACATAGACAATTGCCTCGTACTTCCAAACAGGGGGAAAGAAAGAAAGAAACAAACAAAAACTAACCCCCAAAAACCCCACCTAAAAAGAAAAGCAACCCACCCTGCACAAAACCCCTCTAAGCGTAAGAAAGATAGATAAAAAAGTTGCATACTACTAAAAGTCAAGCACTACTAAAAAGAGATCCTGCTGTGTATTTATGCTTTGGTACACTGTATTTTAAAAGCTAATCATACAATAGATTGAGATGCAGCATATTACTACACTCAAGAGAGAAGAATATTCCATAGTCACTCTGGAGCAGAGAGGTCTTCTGTTCTTGCATGTAAATAATCTTCATAGGATATGCACAGGCAGGGAGACCCTGTCCCTTGGAGACACATGTGACATGCTTGTATCATAACTTGTTATTCAAACTTACGGAAAAGATCACTGTCATAGACAAAGTCCTGTGTTAGTGGATAACACAAGAGTTCCTCTTAAGACTGCCAACTCCCACCAAGGTAGCTGTGCATATCTGCCCCTCAGTATACCCATTTCCTGACAGTGGCAACTGACACCCAGAATCTAGTCTTCCATTTCTTATGAGATTATTCAGGTTTCACCCAGCAATTTCTCACAGTAGTTCCTGATCTTTTGTCTCATATCAGGTATCATATATAAACTGTCTCCCAAAGTAAAAAAAAAAAAAAAAAGTTAAAACGAAAGCAAGCCTGACGCTATCTTAATCTATCACATAGTGATTCATTATAGCTCGGTAGTTGGTCTCAAAACCTTCAAGACAGGCTATTTGATAACTTTATTCCTTTCTCTTCCAAGTGGTCCACAGCACTCTGATCTTCTCAGTGTGCTCAACATGCACAGCCATAAATTTTTCCTGCCTGATATTAAACCACTTTACCAACCTGGTGCTAGAGGAACTAGCTAGCTGGAAAGATGCAGCAAAGATTACATTACTCTTACACAGCTGAAGGCACCAGTGTCTCCTTATGCTTTCTAGATTCTCATCTGAAGCTGTAAGAAACACTGGATCATCCTCCAGCAATACCATCAATGATTCTTCTCCCTATAATCGCTGGGTGGCCAAAAGACTGCAAACATCCTTTACTGCTGCATATTACTCTGTTGTAATGTCTGCATCAATCTGCTGAGGTTGGAAGGCTGCTTTAACAGAGGTTATCACTCAAATTTACCAAGATGAGTGGAACCTAGCAGCTTGCTTTCCTTCCCTACTCCACAATCTACCGCCAGAGTATCTGCACCTTGTCCTTTGTATTTCTGGACATAAAGGACCAACAGGAACAGTAAAAGTTTGTAAAATACCAGGGACTGTAATGGCTCATGTCAAATTGGTAAATTATTCCAAATCCCTCTATTTCCACTGGTTTCTACCTTTACAAATTCTCTCTCTACCCTGTTTTTTGAGACAGGACTATGTAATAGCTTGGTACAGATCAAGACAGCAGTTACAGTTACAACAGAATATTTGCTAGTTTCATCTTTTATGTCACTATAATTTTAATCACTTCAAGGCTACAATAGTCTGCGATTGATGCCCTTGCCTTTAAATTAGATATATGCATAAATAAATTAATTAAACAGAGAGAATATAGAAGATGGAGTAGAAGCCAAATTCTGCTTGCTACTACGTGAGCGTTAAGAATATGTTTTTTAAAATTAATAAAAAACTGAAGGGAGAAAACACTACCGAAAGAATAAACGTTAATAGTTCTTAAGATGAACATGCTTATCACTCAGCTGGAATATTTCAGGCTGTCATTTAGGCAGGATTTTAGTTTTGTTCTAAATATACTTAGAAGCAATTATGATAACTCTGTAGACTGAAGGTTACTGGTAAATTGTTAAGATTAGTCCACTTTTAAAATAAGCAGGTTCGTAGCCCCAAGAAATTGAAAGCTCTGAAGTCCACTTTGTACCTTAAAGCAGGAAGCTGGGAGGAAGAGAAAAACTGCTATTAGTGTGGCAGGGAACACACTGGACTACAACAGGAAAGAAACATACAGAACAGCGGGCAAGTACACAGAAACAGAAAAGAGCATGGGTATTCAAAAAGTTAAAAGAACAGCTGAGACCTGCACAGTGCCCACTGTCAATTTTGCTCTATTATACCTCTGCACCAAATTACCAACTCAGAGGCAAATTTGGTCCCAACAAATTGCAACTTGCCACAGCCATAATGAATCAAGCATAAAAATGTCAACAGGAGTACTGAAAGGGCATAGGAAGTGTAGAAAGCAAGAAGATAGTGCAATGGTCTAAGAGGATATAACTATAAGTAATGGGAAGCCATTTAAAAAAATGGGCCATTGAGGCTGAACAGTAGGGGAGAAAAACAAGATGAATTAGACCACAGAACTGTCTCCAGAAGAAATCCCATCTCGTGAGATGCTTAGAACAAGACTCAATGAAATAGTAACAAATATACTGTAGGAAACAATATTTCAGGTCAAAGAAGGTCTTTTTCTGTCTCTAACTCCGTTCATTACGTGGCACTTCAGGGAACTAAGTAGGAAAAAACAAAGAAAGAAAGCAGGGAGAAAAGACTGGCTAGAAGCAGCATCCTGTTCATATAGGTAAGAAATAGTAGGAGCTTTCCAGCAACAGTGGGAGTTGAGAAAAATTTCTCAAGACAGAGATTTTATGCAGGCTATCTATAGGAGGTTGGGAAGGAAAAATGGAGTGTTGCAGGGAAAGAAAAAAGTTGTACCATTGGGGAATAGGCCGTACAGATTTGAGAGGAAGTAGAAATGTACCGTACCTATGCTCATTTGCATAAGTACTGTTGTACCTACAGGTTTGTGGAGGACAAAAAGATAGAAGACCAGATTAAAAAAAAAAAGGTATATATCAGAGAATGAGAAACTGCAGCTTTATGGCAATGCACAGATTCACAGGTTAGGCAGAAGTGCAGATGCCAGAACACAGGCACAGCTCAGCTGTCCATGCCAGGGAGTATGCAAAGGCAACTCAGCTACATAAGACCTGTTGTAGGCACCAAAGCAAGAAAACCAGAAAGTCAGACAAAAGAGGAACAGCAGAAAGAGAGGGCTCCGTACTACTTAGTGCCAACACTAGGGAGAACCGTCCAACCACAGCTGGATGCCAAGGTAGACATCCAGAAAACATCCAACACAATGTGCTGGTTCCTGGAGCCACTGGAGAGCACAGATAAGCTCAAACACTTTCTGCCAGGTTGCAAACTGATAAGGCCTCGAGAACACATGCTCATTCAACACGGGTGTGCGGGGCCAAAGAAACTGTTGACTGGACTCACCAGGGACAGAGACAAGAAAAACAGGACCGTAGTTATCGACCTAGGATTAATAGTTAGTTCACTGCTACATTAAAGGCATTGTTTGACAGAGCTGGAAAATAATATTTGCTGGCACAGTCACAGAGCATTACTTTGTTTGATATGAAAATGTCAGTGAACATCTCTTTCAATTATTCTTCCTTTCCTATTCTAAAGCGATGTTTATTCCACACAAACCTAGCGTTATCTCAGTTTAATTCAGAGAATTACTCACATCAGTGAAGCTGAATAAAAAATAAGGTTGTGCAAAATGTTAAAAAATACAAAAAACACGTAGGACATTTAGGACTGATCTTCACAAAAGGAAAGACGACTGCCATCCAAGCTAAGAGGCCTTGTCGTAGGTTCACTGGTTTTAACCATGCATAATAAACAGGTTGATAAATCTTTAAATACTTAAGTAAAAGATTCCATGAACTACTTCACAAACTTCTTTCAGTGGAAGGAATAGAATATTTTCAAATCATCTGACAGTAACCTAAGACCTTTAATTCACAGTTTCTACAAAGCACATAACCTGCTATGTCTTCCTGCAGTGGAAGTGGTAAGTTTTAAACACAGATACCAGACTTATCAGATGCCCAGATGTATGGGCAATATATATAAACTGAGCACACAATACCATCAACTATATGATCACCATTACCTCCCTCTTCTCAACAAAACAACGGAAATCTGAATTTCCAACACCATAGACTAGCTGGACACTGAGTCAGAAAAATCTGAAAGGGGGATCAGAGTACAGTTAGACATTTATTTTTGCATCTTTTATAAAAACACCTGTAACTCCACAGTGAGGCCTACCTACCTGTCCAAAATGTCCACAATTAGATATACCAAGTCCTATCCTAGTGCTGACGCAAACAATTCAGGGAGTGGCCTAAGTTGGTCCCACCTCTCTAAGAATTGCTGGAATAGATGTTATCTCAGGCTTTGTGCCTTTATGTTTCTGTGTTGCTCCAGCTCTTTACCTCACCCTTCACAAGCCCTCTGAGATCTGATGCAGTGCTCTGACCAGCTCTATGACGCAGCCAGATGTGCGCCAGAGGCTGGGTCTGTTGATCCCTACACAGCCTGAGCAACCAGAAGAGATGCTCCTATAAGAATTGGGGGATACAAAAAAGGAAGTGCATGGCTGTATGCTGTGGTCAGGCTAATCGCCAGGTCAAGAAGATATGAATGAACAAGTAATGCTTAAGCTGGTAATCAAGCTTCCTGATGTCTCCACTGCGTTTTGTGAGAAAGCAAGGTAAATCCTGATCATGTAAGGGGAGGCAGTTCCTTCCCTCCCACCGGAGTCAGAGGACCAGAAACGTAAAACTTGGGCAAAGTTTCAATATTAAAGGCAAGGCTAAAATGTGCTTTAGCATACTGGTGGAAATGCAGTAAGAGTATGTGCAACAATATCATCACGGTAGAAATTACACATGGCAGTAGGGAGAGAGGGGGAAGAAACAAACAAGCTGATTTTGGCAATCCAAATTCCTTTTTTTTTTTTAAATTGTAGTTGGGACTAAGTGTGCAGACACAGTTTTATTCATCTCCATGTGGTTCTGCTGGCTGCAGATCTCTTACAGGGTCGCTTATGCAGTCAGGGTTACACACTTCTGCAGTTTCTCACTAGGCTATTGCCAACAGTCTGTAAAAGGCATCAAGTGGAAGTATATGACTTCCAAGATACACAGACAACAGATGCAAAGCAAGTAGTATGTAAGATGGAGGTCTTCAAAATGGGCAGCTGCAGAGCTATGAGGCTGATATATCTGACAATTAACTTGGTGTTTCGATGACAGATGGTAAGTAAGAGCGTGATCACCAGATGACAACAGTTATGTAGAATGAGTTCTCCCCTGTAGAAATACAATGGTTATAGGATAGACATTGCAGCAAGATACTACATTTTCCAAATACTCTATTTGGCATCTACTAGTTAACTGCAGTTATCAAGTCACCTGGTGATAATTGGTGGTCCCCAGGGCTCAGTATTGGGGCTGGTTCTGTTTAATGTCTTCATCAATGACCTGACCAAGGGGATTGAGAGCACCCTTAGTAAGTTTGCAGGCGACACTAAGTTAGGTGGAAGTGTTAATCTGCTTGAGGGTAGGATGGCTCTACAGGGAGATCTGGACAGGATGGATGGATGGGCCGAGGCCAGTGGCATGAGGTTCAACAAGGCCAAGTACCAGGTCCTGCACTTGGGTCACAACAACCCCATGCAGTGCTACAGGCTTGGGGAGGAATGACTGGAAAGCTGCCTGGTGGAGAAGGACCTGGGGGTGTTGGTTGACAGCCGGCTGAACATGAGCCAGCAGTGTGACCAGGTGGCCAAGAAGGCCAATGGCATCCTGGCCTGTGTCAGGCATAGTGTGATCAGCAGGAATAGGAAAGTGATCTTTCCCCTGTACTCGGCACGAGTAAGGCCCCACCTTGAGTACTACATTCAGTTTTGGGCCCCTCACTACAAGAAAGACATAGAGGTGCTGGAGCATGTCCAGAGAGGGGCAACAAAGCTGGTAAGGGGTCTGGAGCACATGTCGTATAAGGAGCGGCTGAGGGAACTGGGGGTGTTTAGCCTGGAGAAAAGGAGGCTCAGGGGAGACCTTATCACTCTCTACAACCATCTGAAAGGAGGTTGTAGCGAGGTGGGGGTCAACTTGTTCTTGCTAGTGACAAGTGATAGGACAAGAAGAAATGGCCTCAAGTTACGCCAGGATGAGGATGAGGATGGAAATTGGGAAACAGTTCTTCACAGAAAGGGTTGTTAGGCATTGGAAGGGGCTGCTCAGGGAAGTGGTGGAGTCACCATCCCTGAAGGTATTTAAAAGATGGGTAGATGTGGTGCTTAGGGACATGGCTTAGCAGTGGTTTTGGCAGTGTTAGGTTGATGGTTGGACTTAATGATCTTAAAGGTTCTTTCCAACCTAGACAATTCTGATTCTACGATCTTAGAAAGGAAAGAAAATATCAGGTGGTTATCAGAAAAAAAATTGAGCAGTTTCACACTTTTTATCTGCCCTTTTTTTTATTTACCAGAAAGTAGCCATAAGAAGAGAAGGGGATGACTATTTCACCGGATAACCCCATGCAAGTCCCATTTAAGCCCATTACTAGCCTCTGCTATCACGTACCTCCGTGCGATTCTAGAGCAGATGCTCTAGATTTGTGCTGCAGTAAAAGGGCAGCTGCGTGTGGTGTTCTGTCTGGGTGTCTGTGGGGAGAGCTGGCAGCAAGGTGGCCTCCTGGGACTGTCTTGTTAGAATTCCACAAAAAAATTTAGGGAGTGTTTGGGATGATGATTACGGTGCATCAGCTGGAATCACTTCCCTTCCGGATGCTGCTAAATCATCTCTGACAGAAACCATTTATCCCCAAGGCTCCTGAAAACATTTCTGAGCCACAAATTCTTTGTCTTTGCAAAGGACTTGATCTGACCGAGAGCAGATATTTCCAAAACATTACCATGTAAGATAACACTCTCTCAAACCTTTTATCCCTTTTCGAGCCTCCTACCAATCACACCAACAGAATACTCTACTATACCGAACAATAAACACAGGGTGTTTTTCCAAGCTTTGCCAGCAGCATTCACCCAATATTGTTTACACAGAAATCTGAAGGCTTGCCCATTGCCGTATAAGGGAAAGTTTTTAAAACTTCCTCAAGCTTCTTTCCTGCTCAAAACAGGCATGTCCAGGCAGCATAAGTGTAGCACAAAACAGAAGTATTTGGAAGCCCATTATCAAACACAGAAATCCTATTACTGACATTGAGCCAAGTTCTACATTGACTTTTATCCTTGCAACTACACTGTCTCGAACAGTGCTGACAGAACTTTATTCTAAATGTTCTCGTGACTAATAGGAGTCTTGAGTTAGCTGAAAATGCTATATAGTTGTGTTGAAATTTCCTACAGAACTAAAAAAGATGTTCTTGCTATAATTGCACATGTGTCAGAAAAAACAGGCAGCCAGAGCAGGAGCAGGCTGAACAAGGGAAAGAAGTAATGGGGTAAGAAGATTAAGGAGCAAAAAGTTGAACTAATCTATCAGAAAAAACCACCAACAACAAAACAATCATAACAAGTAGCATGGAAGCAAGGATCAATGGGTGAAGAAGAATCATGGATATGATGCGAAGAGGAGACCAGGTCTGTGCTCACAGAGCTCATCCCTCCAGATTTAGTATGAAAGTTTCCTGAAGTCTCCCCATTCTTCTGTGGCCAGAAGGGATGGAGGGAAAGGGAGGGGAAAATTTACAGAGGAAAAAGAAAAAACAAACAACAATGTTAGTTCTTACTCTGTTAGAATTAATGCTCCTATGTCAAGCTAGGCAAGTCACTTAAACTGAGTGTTTTACTGCTGGTTACTCATCATGTGTTCCTCAATTTCATGTTCGGCCTAAAACATGATTTGCACAAGTGCTGAGCCCTCACAGCTGCAGCTGGGAATTGTGCTTGTACTCTGGGAACTGCTCAGTAAGAATACTGCTTCTATATATAAAGTATAAGTGTTATAAACATGTTGTTTATGTATATTGTTAACTAATGCTTAGTATGCTAAAAATGAAGAAAAAACCAATCTCCTTAGATGTTACAAAATAGAACCCAAAGGAGGTAATTTCATGTGTTATTTCCAGTACTATCACCTCAGTTCACAACATTTTTCTGAAAATAAGTATCTTGTACTATGCAGATACCAGAATAAGCACTAAAACCAAAAATGCTGTACCCCAAGATGATTTTAAACAGCATGTAACAGGTGAGGTTTAGAGACCTCTATGAATGATGGGGAGAAAACAAAGTAGCTGCTCATCAAGCAAGCACTGCCCATCTGGCAAATGAGGTGAGGCTTCACAGAGAAAAAATTTTAACACATTCTACAATCCCACCTACCTTATAAGACATTATACAAAGAGGCCTAACTAATTTTTAAAATTTAAGTCTGGCATTTCCTGCTAACTGTGGCTTTGATTTTGCAATTTCAGTTGTGGTCTCCTGTACATTATGGGAAAAGTAGCATCTCACTGCTGTAAATTCCTGAACTTCATAAAAAGGTTTCAACATTCCACACACCTTTTGGGGGATTTTCCAGCTGAGAGAGAAAGTAAGCAAAACCAGAATTAGTACATCGGTGGTCACATTACTCACACTCAGTCTCCATGCCACAATTCAGGACTACATTTGCTCATCCTCAAATGAAGCTTAGGTTTACAAAGCATAGGCTAACTCAGTCCTAATGGGGTGGGCTGGAGAGGAAAGGGGAAAGATACTGTTTCATTCTATGAACAGCTTTAAGTTGAAGGTTTTATGCTGAAAATGGTATGGTTGATTTAGTTTCATTAAGCCAACTACTACCAATGTCAAAGCATATAGGGACACAAAATTTAAATGTTAGTTAAGAACGTCTTGGGGAAGAGTTGAGAAGAAACAGGAAGAAGAAAGAAGTGCAGATGAGAGAAAGGAGATAGGATATTTAACATTTTGTAAATATAAACAAACATACACACAAAATAAAGTTATATAGTAAGTCCTTTGCTTGCTCAACATATTGCAGTGATTTAAAAACCAGAATGCCTAGACACAGATGAAACATTTGGAGACTACATATGCTATCACATAGGGTATGTGGCATTATAAATCACTCGCATACACAGAATGAAAACCTTGTGATTTTAAACGTTGCTGTTGAAACAGTTAATGGTAAACTACGCAACTTCATTGCCTCCAGAGCACTATCCAAACCTGATTCCTTCTTCCCCCTTCCCTATCCCTAACCCTCTGTCAGATTAAAAATAAAATAAAATAAAAAAATCCAGCTTGCCTTCTGTTCCCATGTAAGCATCATAGATGAATAAATACAATAATTTACTACTTTTGAAACAGCAGTAATCACCTGGTAAATATACTGAGACATATTTGTCTTGTTAATATCACTTGTATCTGCCAACGGTAGTTTTGAAGATTCCCCAGGGCATAACAATTAAGTCTATTAGTGCTTCAAACATGTACAAGGCAAAGGATGGCACATAGATTTGGGTGTCTGGGTCTTTCTACAGAACTTGATAGGAATCATGGATTTCCTATTTATTCTGTCAAAAAAGATTTATGAGCTGCTCATCCTCTGGCTGGAAGATACCCACAAGAGTACTATAAACTCTCCATTTAGAAGGATGCATTTCTGTACTTACAGTATTTATAGGTGCTATGACATCATAATGCTGGGAATCATAGTATTTATATGTTTTCTGTAAAGGAATCATTTACAGTAAAGCTATTAAAGAAAATGAAGGATACTAGCTAGCCCATCAACAAGTGCTACATAAACACAAACAAGATACATAAGATAAAAAACACCCTGTGAACCTAAAATTAATCACATAGCTGGAAATTAATTTTACTTTTGTCATGACATGCACATTTGAGGAAAAGAAACCCAGGGCAATAAATATTAAAAAAGGAAGGAAACAAAAGGAAGAATGTTTTAGTGAAAATATACTAGTCTTCTGTTCATCTGCTACAAACCAGTTGTCCTTCAGCTTTGTCCTCCCATTTCTCCTGTGACACTTTTACCCTGTTTTGCAGGTTAATTGATAGTCATTACATCAGATGTGGGTTCACCCTACTCTAGCTCTTTGCAAATGCTTGTAATCTGAAAAATGTTTTGGTTTTCCATGCACATAATAAAGCAGTTTTCATATATGGCAATTGTGCATGATGTTGCATCTATTCAACAGGAAACAAATAAAAAGAATAATCCACTTCTGTATGAAATCAAGTTTTAATGAAATTGTCATTAATATTTATGTTAACTATCATCAAAACCTAAAGAGACATGTTAACATTAGGATCTAAGCAGCCTGGAATCACATTAGTCTCCAGTTTCACAGAAAAGCTGCTTTAAATGCAAAAGCTCTGATTTCTGTTCTAGCATTGATTGTTTCTTTTGCAAGCGTTCCTCCTCACATCCACCCTCATCTTCCTTCCAGATGTTCATGGAGCAAACACCAAGTGGTTTGGATAAATGAATGCAGGCAGTTGTAAGGGCAAACTGACTTCTATTTGCTAAGAAGTCCTCTAGTAAGTTCTGCTGATGACAGAACAGCAAAATCTTGCCTCTGCACAATTCCCAGTTCCCTAGCTACTGATTTCCCAATATCTTTTTAGTGGCCAGGATGCAGAAGAGCTTCCTGGTGATCATCAGTAATGGACCCTGACAGGAGGCGTATTTTTAAATGGTCATTATTATGATCAGTGTATTATTGAAGGTTGCATTCTACACAAGCTGAACAAGTCCATGTGTGTTGAAAGTGATCACTTCTGATAAAGACGCACAATCTATGCATACAAAAGCAAGATATAGCAGGAACATGTGAAGGGAAGGAATCTCTGCCACCTGTACAAGCAGAACTTAACCTTCCTTCCACTATACCATCATGGAAAGCTGTGCAACTTAAGTTCCAGCTCAGATCTTTCTCTTCTCCTCTCTTCGAAATCAGCCAGGCATTATAAATAAGCATGCATTTCTGTTTTGCAAACAGCTACACATTCCACTAAAGAACACAGTAGACTGGAAAGGCACAGGGTATCTGATCAACCCCACCTTCTTCTCCTTAAAAAAAACCAACACAAACAAAGAAACACCCGAACCCAAACAAGCCTCAGAACAAAACTTTTATCACCCATATGCACACTGGCAAACATAATGTATTCCTCTCAAGAACCAGTATGCAGGCTCTCACACCTCTGATTAATCCCTCACGGCTACAGAGGGCAGTGAATTTACAGAAAGCCCCATAACATGTGTTCCTTTAAAAAAAAGAGAAGCCTAAAACAAACAACAAAACAAAAAAAAAAACCAAAACCACCAACAAAAAACTCCCACTGATTAGGACAGTGTCCTAATCAGCTCAGGGTCAAGACCAGAAATGAAGCCACTGCTGTTCATCTGTGCCCCAGATACTACGTTTTATGAAAGGGAGCATCAGAGAAATTGTTGCAATTCGTTTATAACTGCCTGGTGTGCTCTGTCCACGCCGAGCTGGATTAATCAATCATTAGCAACCTTAACTGTGAGACTAAAAATCCACTAGCAGATTAAACACTAAATGGATGGCAAGTCAGGTACGGACACTGCAAGGACAGTTCAAACCAGGCTCCAACAGCTCCTTCCTTCCAGGCAGGCAGACTCCAGAGTCCTTGTTGGCCAGGCGAGTCTGTGCTGCAGGAGGTACCGGCTGTGTCTGTGGTAAGTGGGTATCTCCAGTTCCGCATGCAACTAATTTTTCCAGGTCATGCGTCTGAGAGCTGCTTCCTTCCTCCTGAGGGGAGCCAGAGGGATGGCTGCAGGGAGCAGGCTTGGCAGCTGAGATAAAGCGAGAGTCAACCCTCACTGCTTAAATCTCGCTACCGCCTCACCACCAACCGGACCTGCCTTGAGCGATGATGTGGGCTGCTGCACATTACTAGACGTTACGGAGGTAGAAAAGCATCTTCCAGTGGGGAAGACTATCTGGAAGTACACAACCACACAGATACATAGCGTTGGTAATGTTCCCGGAAATTAGGGACCTACCAATAATTTTACAGTCAGTAGAATCACTGTTCAACCTTCCCTGGCCAGAAGTAACCCTGCAGTGGAAATGCATTTGTGATTCCTTCCCTCAGGTATCAACTATATCAGCAAAACAATGATGAACTGTCACAAGAGGCATTTTTTAAAAATCTTTTCTAGCTCAAATCTTTTACAGTTATTTTTTGGCATCTAAAAAAAGGTTATGATTTTTCATGGAAGGCATTTTCAAATTATTAGAGCCATGGATTTAAGGAGAAATGGGTACAGGCAAACCCTCCACTAATACTTTGGGGAGTCCTAGATCACAGGCTTTGGACTGTTTGTTGGCAGGCCTGTTGTTTAAAATGACAGCTTAAAAAGGCTTAACCATGTGTCTCAGTTTTGTTAAAACCTGAGAAATTTTTTGAGAGAACAATAGGCAAATCAAAGTGCTACAGGAAAACCGGATGCAAAAGAGCAAAGTCCAGTCCTCAATCTGGAGAAAAATGGAAGAAAAATCCATTAAAGGCAGCCAAATACATAGAAACTCTCTATGTTTCTCTGACTCAAGAAGTCCTTGGCTTGTGGCTCAGGGGGACTATCACATGCCTACCCTTTTCCTATATTCTTCTCCAAGCACCCACCTTCAGCTCCTATGAGAGAGGATACTGCAACAAACAGACCTTGATTTGGCAAAGTCACTCACATATAACGCAATTACTTAAAAAAAGAATAAAAAAATGAACCAACAACAACAAAAAAACACCACCAAAACAAAAACCAGACCCTATAAGTGCTTTTGTGATTCAATTACTGTATCATTTTGCAAGCATCAGAAAGTTTAGAGTTGCTTATGGTCTTTTAACATAAAATTCACATTCAGTTCTGAGTTCCTTGGAGTTTTAGACAGACCAATGGATGAAACAAAGAAGTAGATTAAGGCCTTATCTTTTTTTCCTCTCAAGTTTGTTTTGGTTTCTTTGTTAACATATGCGGGAAAAGGTTTCATTTAACGTTTTCATCTGATAGAATCATAGAATCATAGAATGGTTTAGGTTGGAAGGGACCTTGAAGATCATCGAGTTCCAACCCCCCTGCCACAGGCAGGGATACCTCTCACTAGACCAGGTTTCCCAAGGCCACGTCCAGCCTGGCCTTGAACACCTCCAGGGATGGGGCTTCAACAACTTCTCTGAATCTCATAGATTCAAATAAAACACAAGTATGCCAGCCCTGTGCCTGAATTGTTTACATTTGTATTACTATGCTAGTTTTAGTGAGAGATATGAGAGATGGTAATGGAGAAATTGAAATGGGATAGACCTTACTGCAGTGGACAGAAGTGGAACTACATGCCGTTTTCTCTACAATGAGCCAAAGGCAGCTAAACATACAATTACCCATTTCTAAAAGAAAGAGGAAAAAATCCAGGAGAAACACATGACAATTTTTTGCAGGAGAGAGCATGACATTCTTAGACATAGAAGAATATGCAAAAAAATATTTTTTTTTTCTTGATATGGTAAATCCTTTTCCTAGTTCTACATTTGTTCTTGAATTCTTTTACTCAATAGCTACAGAGTATATTTCTGGGTCCTTTAAAAAAGGGGGGGAGAGAAAAACTCCTTTACACCCATACACAAAAGCCCACATACTTCCAACCATTTATAAACCAAGTATTAGACACACAATTATCGTAGCTGAAAGCTATGTCCGTTATTTCATTTGAGTCAGAGTTTGCAGAAGCCAGAGGGTCTTGTGTTAATTTCATTCCTCTAAAGCAGGTTCTACAAGACTGTATACATTTTTGTAGTAAATCTTGAAAATTACAGAGCAACTTAAGTGTCCTTTGATTTCACTTCCCTATTCCTACAGGCTACACATACTCACAGGTCTATGTGGGGGTTCCCCACAAACAAGTGCTAGAGATCCCTCATTTATTTTTGCACTTTTTTCATATCAATGGACAACTAGGCACACCCCACTTCTATTTTACTTCTTCTCCCCTCCACTATGCAACTACTGAGCTGAGGGGGCTAAACTAACATCATTCATAGATCAAGAGGAAAAACACCGCAGTGGAGGCAGCAATAAAGCAAGTTTCACTGCTCCTCTCATCAGCATGTTTCAGTCACTCATCAAAGCAGTCGGACGTGGAAGGCAAATCCCATACCTCTGCCCACGCCACTGACCTGGATCAGAGGGGCAGTAGCTTTTTCCAGCACTGCTCACCAGTTTACTAGAAAGCAGAAATAGATCCTTCAGTTTATATCCCTTAGAGCCACAGAGCAATAAAGGGGTGGAAAGGCTTTGAGGCAGCATTCATCCTGGCTGGACTTGATCCAACGACCTATAGGTGAAAGGCTCTGTGTATCCCATTACCATTCCTTTGAGTCATCCCGACCCTTTGTTCCCCACCTTTATTAAAAGACCTGAAGATTAATGCAGGGAACAAATGGTAGAGAGATAAATCTTGGTCTGTGTTACATCTCAGAAGTGATGTTTCACAAGTGTAATTCAGTGGAAAAGGTGGTTTGGGTTTTTTGTTGTTGCTGTTTTGAGTTTGGTGGGGGGGGCTTTTTGTTGGTTTGTTTTTTTTCATACAACAAAAATCACAATAAAATCTAATAGCCCTGATAGGTGTCTAACTTGAGGCTTCTACAACTTTGAAGCAGCCATAGGTAAAGATATTGTTCAGAGCTTAAGCTTTACAACATTAAATGGCTTTATTATCTTCCCAATTTCAAAGCAGAGGAGTAACTCAGTTCCTCTAGGAACACAACACAATTAGTCATCTGCAGACATTACACAACGATTAGGTTTTTTTCCTAACAAAATGAAAATCCTCTAATTATCTTTAAAATACTTGTAGCTTATCTCCCTTCAAAATTTAAAGAGGGGGAGTGTATGCCAAATTATAATTAAATGCATCTTATTTAGCTGGCTTTCTATCTTGGTCAAATTTGGACTATTGTTTCAAATGAACAATCGCTCTTTACTTTCTACATCATTAAGGCCACCCTTTAGTCAAGATTCTCTTTCTCTTCCTTTATTTTTAGGTGTTTGCCTGATCTTGCTAAACTGAAAGGCAGGACTGACTTGCTTTGCCTGTTCTGGACAAATCTACGCTGACTCAGATAATTTGTAATCTAAAAACGCATTTTCTGTGTTCCCCTGTTTTTATTTGGAAGCTGATTTTGATTCTCATACAGGAATTCAGGATGTTTAAAATAGTAAGTAATGAAAAATATCCTGAAATTAGTGCTGACCCTGCTCTTGCCTCACTGGTTAATTTTCTGCAACCTTAGGTGTTGGCACCTGCAGCATCACATTCTTAAGTAACTATTCATTTTGCAGCTAGCTCTTCCACTACTTTCACCCAGAATTTGTGCTTAGATAAGCATACACACATCCCCAAGGTATTTAGGTAAGTTGTCAAGACTTTCTATTAAGTAAACAGCATGTAAAGATCTGCAAGTGGTGAGAGGAAAAAAATACACCATTTTTAAGCACTTAATCATGAAATAAGTGCTTTTAAAAGCATGATCCATAGTTGTATACATTGGCACAAATACCTTTGCTTGCTGTCTGTTTATACTGCTAACACATACTCATTTAATGTTTTCCCTTTTCATTTGGGAGCTCTCTCATTGCACTTCCCCTAAATGACTTCATGCCGTTCAGGAGTTAGCCCAGAGGGAGTAGCAGGGAAGGCACCAAACCCTCTTAAATATAAATAACTGGTCCAGGCTAAATGCTGGTTCTTTTTAAGTTTAAGCTGGTAGGAGGAGGAAACATTATTTTTCACTTTGTTCTGTGCAAACTTGGAGTGCCTGGCACTTTTTTGCCACCCCCCAAACCACTAATTCTCACAGCACATCAGCAGCCCCCAACCTGCATTGCAAAATGACACTCCTCGGCTCTAAGTACAAAGGGAGCAAAACTGTCCTGGTTTTGTCTCTGCCAGGATTACAATGGAACTGTCATACTATAAAAATGAGGTTCTTGCCATAGCTTTTTACATGTCTAGTTACTCGAAGTTTGTATTTTGACCTTTTATTTCCTATTGTAAGTAATTTTCTCCCCTGCTTCCAATTCCTTTGTCCTAGAGAGAGCTGAGCAAGTTAACTCTACACAAAATAGCCCTATCAATTGCCACTTTTTCAGTGAAGGGTCTTTGACACGTTTTCTCACCACCTTCTGCCTCCTCTCAAGACCTAGGAAATCAACCTTTAGAGGGATAAGTGTTCACAGAAAGACTTGACAAAATTTGAAGAAGCAAAATTTGAAATTTGAGTACATTTTTCAAAAAAAATGTAAGTATATACCTCTATGTTATTCAAACCATGGTATTTTATTTAATGAGCTAATCAGAATGAATTATTGCTCAGTAAAACTATAGAGACTATATACAATGTACAGTTTGGAATAAAACCAAGAAATCTGGAAGAATATCAGTAAATATCAAAACCATTTTAAGAAAAATACGTGGTCCACAACACTAATATTGAAGGGAATTTCCAGTGAACCAGATTTTAATCTTTCTCTACCACTAGCCTGCTGCATGTCTCTGACCAGCAATAGTAACAGTTTTGCCTTCTATTTTTTCCCTTTCACCTGTTAACTTTAATATCTTACATACGGAGAATGCTGCAGTGGAGGTGGTGCCTTCCAATGGCCTAATTGTTCTAGGTGATCCCCCTCCAAAGTGATAAAGGAGTGACCTCAAATAGATGCTCATTATCTCTGGACTACGACAAATCAGAGCTTCTGGTAAAGATGGTTCCAGCACTTGGAAAACTCGAGTTACACATACTGTTTCTCTAGTACATCTTCTCAAAAATACTGCATATACACCAAAGCTCTACTTGACGCGTTGCTTTCTACAAAACTGTGAAACTAGAAGTTTTCCTGCTTGCCTTCAACACTCTCCTTCTAAGAGATCACTTAAAAAGCGGGATAAAGACTGCCGCTGAGATCTGTCCTTCTCTGGCACAGGGAGACTCCTTGCAAATCAGGAGAGGACTGATCTAGGCTTAGGCCAGAGCTTTCTTGAGATGCTGATCCAAGACTGCACAATAAATCACTTTCAACAAGTTCAAGACGTTGTGGCAAACACAGCTACATGTATATTTTGAAAAGCAAACCAACCCTCTAAACTCAAAAGGACAGGTCAAAAAGCAGGACCAACACACCCACCAAAAAGAAAGAAAAAAAAATGCAATGCACTTACATTTCTTAGTGCTCTGGGAGCACAAGAGCTTACTCTAAAAGAAAGCCTCAGCTGAAACCAGTACTATCTACTCTGATATAAACAATGATGACAACAATATGATCTACCCAGTGAAAATATGAAGAATGCTGGAGGGTCCATTTATCAAGAAAGCTATTTGTTTTGAATTATTCACTTGGTTCCTCAGTTAATAAATTTCAAGAATCTGGCTATTACATCCAGACTATGATCTTTCAAACTGTGTTTAATTGTCATGACAAAAGATGAAATTCTCTCTCTCATTTTGAGACAGAAATCATTACAAGAAAAAGGATTAAAAAAAAAACCACATCAAGAAACCAAACACCACCAAAAACCTATGGCTCCCAAAACAGACAGAAAAATAACATGGCTTAATAAAATTCATGGTGGGCTTGTTATTACTGCTGTTGTCTAGAAGAGAATAAACATATTGACTAGTGCTCCTTCACACAGAATCCCTCAATTGTCCGCATTCAGATAAGCCTGTGGCTATAAAGAAATAAATAAATGTTGATTTATCTGTGTGTTATAAATATACTGTCTCTCTCACATATAAGCAATTTATAGACACAAGAAAAGCACAATGCACAGAGAGGAGGGCAGGGCATGGACCAGGGCTCTGTTCCAGTCCCCTCAGATTCAGGACAAATTACTGGCATTCGAGTCTCATTCATTCATCAAACGAAGCCACTGCAAACTCCATGCTCAGTGCCACGACCTTTCTCTGCCTGTTTCCACCACAAACAAAATGGTACTTTATTCATTCTTAGGAGCACGTGCAGGTTTTTACCTGCGATTTTCAAAGCGGCACTCCACATACAGTCTTTCTGTTGTATAGTCCACTTTTCAGATCCTCCTACAGAAACCTAAAATAGTTTGTCAGATCTGTATGTAAACCCTGTTTCTCTGTAAGGTCTTAAAGAGAATTTATATTCATACTATATGCATGCATCTACCCTCTGTGGGATATTGCCAGCTGAGCTAGGGTTTCTTCACCATCTAATCCAAGCACATCAAAGCATCTTAGCAGCTCTGGAATGAATAACTACAGGCTTTCATGACATAATTTATACACATATCTAATGCAGTGAGCCAAAGAGATCTGCAGTCCTGTGAAGCAACTCAAGTTTCAGAACTGCGGTCCTGAAAGTTCATCACAGCCTCACAGTGTGAGGCTTCACAGCTATTAACCCAACCCACCATGCTCCCCTCCCCGATGGGACACGAGGTAGTATTAGTGAGACTGTCAGAGAGCAGTGCCATTGCCTGTGCCGCTTCCAGGTATCTGGTAAAGACATCCAGCCACAAAGCTTTCACACCAGCTCAGTGCATGGAAGCATTTGGGATGTATTCTACCACTACAGGAGGTTTTTGTTAGATCTGTACCTGTCAGCATTCAGGAAAAGCAGCATCCCCAGCATTTGGGCACCCCCCCACATCCCAGTAAGTTCACATCTACAGAACGAGTTAAAGCGTTACCTTGGAAATTTTTATTTTGTAAATGTTTTCATCTCTGATCAAAGCATTCAAAGTTAGGCTTCAGAAAACAGCTGTGTATTAGTTTCTCTTTTTACTCAAACTCTCCATATTGCTCCTTATATAGAGAGTATCTTTCAATTCAACAGAGCATAACCTTTTCCTAATTTAAATTTCCCCATAAGCCATCCCTTGTATACAACCTGGCAAAGTCAACTTTACATGAATAACTGAAATACAAAAAAAAAAAAAAAAAGAAAGAATTTGATGCAACTCAATCTAGAAATTCAGAAAGGCCAAACTGTTGTCATATCACTGGACTAGAGCTATATTAGAGCCCTTCCACTTCTCATCCCTCAAGTCATTTCTTGGGCCCACATGAACCAAGACATTTAATTAGATACCAAGCTTCTGGAGGCAGAGACATCTTCTGTCTGTAGCTACAAAGTTTCTAGTGTGTTTTGGGGCATAGTGAAGATAGTTTCCAAAAGAACTTTGTGTAAATAATCTGAATCCTATTTTCCTTTCTGTTTAAGCACCAGAGTAACTCATCAGATCCCTAGAAGGTTTCAGTAGGATGGGCATACAGCCCACCAGATGCCCACTGCAATTTTTGTCTTGAAGTGTCACAATGGAAACATCCAACTGAAGAGGTTTTTGTACAATATTTCAATGCCTTTAGTCTGTACTTTAATCTGGTGCTATAGAGGAAACAGCCTTTCGTCAGACATCTGGATTCAAAGGAAACTGAAAACTATGCCCTTGGCACATGAACAATGGTATTCAATATCTAGTGGGACTATCCAGGGCGTATCTGCAAAACGGCTGTGAGAACAGGACACCTAGGTAGTAAGATCATATATAAATAATTGTACTTTTCAAATGGAATCATTTCATGCATGTGAGCAAAGCCATTAACCATCAAAACTTTTTTTTTTAGAGGCAATCTTAGTCAAAGTGTCATTTCTTCTACAGACAAAAAAAAAAAAAAAAAAAAATCCTCAATAATGATGTCCTCAGAAAGAAGTTTGTTAAGCCAAACCAAACTGCGTGTCACTGCATCGCTCACATATGTCATAGAAACTGCAGTTCAAGGGTCTCCCACTCTCCTTCCAACCTCTGTGCTGGGCTACGCCTTTACAGCAACCAGATTTCCCTTCTACTTTTAGCCAGGTCACAAGTTTTAGAGGCTCCAGCTATGGCCTGCTTCATGGAAATGTGAGTGGGGTGCTCTTGAGCTACAATTTCCATAAAGCATTTATAGCTGGGACACAGTTATATCTAATCCTGCTTCTTCCTCCAAAGAAACAAAACCAAAAAGCATCTTTTCTGGAGGCTTTGTGAAAAGTGCTATTCACTAGCTCTTCCCTTCCCATTCCAAGATGGAAATGATTGCTGAGAAGCCTACATCCTTCAAAATGGGCATTGCTCTTTTCTGTAACTCATGGCTAATGATTACTAGGGTCAGTTTTAAAGAAAATATTGAAGAAAGCTGCCCTAGATGAGGACTTAGCTGTTGAAAACGTTGCGCTTTTGAAGAAGTCCCCTTTTAAATTAGTGAAAATCTATCAAAGGACTTCTTCAGCTGCTAGGGGGAAAATGGTATGATGAAACCTTTGGTTTGACTCATATCTCCATCTGAACAAGTAAAAGTGTTCTAATGCATTTTGATATTACTTGGACCAGGCATGAGAATAACAAACCAAAGAACTAGCTAGCTAGTTTTCTCTTTAAAGTTCATCCTCAATGATTCAGATATTTAACAACACTTTATTTAAGCTCCACCATTCAAGTAGTTCTGTGCTCCGCGCAGTATAAATCAGACCTGGAGAATACTGAAGAAAGGCAATACATCATCTTTATACCTGTTGACATGGTAAGCTTTGATCTTTAGGTCTGCCTTAGGTGAGGATCAGAAAGAAGGGAGCAAAGCCAGAGCCTTTAGTTTCACTGCGCTGTTTTGGTTCAAGTTATAGGGATACACTGATCCACACTATTAGTCACATCTTTCCATCTGCCTGCAGCATCAGTTGGACAGAAATGAGAAAAAAATGATCTTTTTTTTTTTCTCCAAATATCGTTATAACCCATCACTTGGAAAAATGCTTAAAATAAAAATCAAATATAAGATAAAAACCAAAAACAGCTTAAGCTGGATTATCACAGAAAGAAAAATGAGAATGTGCTCTTCAGGTAAGGTACTGACCACCTACTCAAGTTTGTACGTGCACATTCTTTATGTATTTAAAACACACGTCAAGGACTCAAGAGCCCTTCAGCAACAGAAATCCCCATTGCCATCTGCCTACAGTCCCTTTCTGTTACAAAATGTATATGCATACATTGCTTAGCAGACTCCCTATGAACAATTTGCGCCAAGAATCTTGAGACTCAACCTATATTATCTAGTTAAAGTGATAACTACAGTTATGATCCTGGTTCTTTTCAAAGTGAGTTCCAAAGCCCTTTTTTCCTCATGTTATTTACAATGTCCTTGTTGTAAATTAGTTCAGAGTTTCAGATAAAACTTCTCCATTCGACAAATGGTCTTACACCAGCAGCTTTCCACTAGAGTTTTCATGGCAAGGGGGTGGAAGGCAAAGTGAAATGAATTTAGACAATGAAACTTAATTGAAACCCACCCAACACAGAAACAACTGTTCTTCTTGGAAGCCATGCGTTTTAGTTGTAAAACTTCTCCCAATGCCTATACAGACAGGTTTACTGGGAAAACAAACAACAACAAAACCCCTCAACACTTTCGGGTAGATTTTCATGGATTTTAGTTGATACATGAGTACTAGTTTCATTATAATTTTTCACTGCAATTTCTGCTTCCAAATCCCTTAGGCCCATTTTCAAACTCTGCTGAATTACTATGGTTGTATATTCTTTCACCAAACAACATATATATAAAGGCTGCGATACCCAACAACTGATGAAGTGTTTGCAAACTTAATCTCCATTTTCTTAAAATCAGGCATTGCTATGACAACGTACTACTACCACACCACAGCTCCAGTAATGCAGGCTGCAGGAAACACTATTCATCTATCTCTACATTACTTTCCGCTATATTCTACCATCAGATTTCCAATTTCCTGTCTTACTTATTTTGAATCCTTGTGAACGCAATTCAGCTGGTGTTTTAATTTTCCCAGGTCTTATATAAGGTATTATAACCCTTACTTTACTTCCTCACAGAAGAAATGTCTATCATAGCCTCCAGCACAGGATCTTCAGGTGCTCTTCTGAACAAACATCACTGTAAACAATCCATTTCAGCTCTTAGTAACATTAACCTTATTCATTAATAACTCCATTCAGGTTTTCCAACAGCCTTAATGACCCTTGGCTTGACTGCAGATTTCTCGTACGCAGGGGTTTGGTTTTTTTTTTATATTCTGCATATTTAACCTGGTTTCTCATGTATCATTTACTACTTTTCCTTCCTGGAGTTTCTATATTTCACTCAAGTTTTCCTGACGTGTCTTTTCATTAACTTTCTCCTTCAATATCTTACACTTCAAATAAGCCAAGTCTTATTTATACTTCAAATACACTTCCTTTGTTTTTTATCAGTTAATTAAAAAATGACAAAACCCTTTTCTTCGTCTCAGTGTGTTTTTCCCACCTCTTTCACTAGTCTCTCGTACAGTGGATCAGAGTACAGACAGAACATATTTAGTTGAAAAAACATTCCTTTGAAAACTGAAGCCCACAGTCAAGTTGAAAGGGCTTTGGAGAACAAAACTCATTTGAAGGTCCACCAAAGGCTACAGGTTAACATTAAACATTTTTTTTAAAAAATGAAGCAACAATGAAGGACATCAAAGCGAACATGAAGGATGTCCAGAAAGGATCTCAGAGATGGGGAAAGTAACATCCTGAGAACAAGGAATTCAGGTTGCCAGCTTTATAGAAGACATTTCTGCTCGCTGAATAGCTGTTGCCAACTTAAAGGCAATTATAAAAACGAAAAGAAGACATATACACAGAACCACACCCTACCAAAACACAAGACAAAACAAAAAATGTTTATTTTGAACTATTTAAATAATATTTGATGGATAAGAGACTATCTGCTAGAGGTTCAGCCTCTAAGCCCCCAGCTTCAGCACTCAACCCCCATTCCTGTACCGGTTTCTATAGAGAACACAACGGCAAATTAACACGCTGTTTTATTGCACAATGTGGACATCTGCCTGTTGAGTATTAGAATGAAAACCCACCCACACAGATTTCATGTAGGACATCAAACAGCCATTAAGAAGAAAGAGAAGGTTCACTTCTTATTAAAATTTCCTGAACTACAGTGAGCGAAATTTAATGGTTCTACACCATGTTAGCAATCCCCCCGCATCATCTAGTCCCCCTTAGTCGCAGTTTTAGAAATATATTCAGTTCATAATATTTTATTAGCCTATATAAAACATGGGATTCATCTGTTCCAAATATCCACTTGCTGTTATTCTTAAACCTAATATTTAATTAGTATTTTAAGCTTAGATTCTTACCATTTTGCAAAGAAATTATGTGTTCAAATTGTTTTTATGCCCTGAGAAATACCAGTACATAACTTTTATGAGCAACATGCATTCCTAATTACACTCTTTCCAGCCTCGCTTCACAATATGGTATTATTTATTTTCTGGTACTGGTCCACTAGTCAGTGTACCCCAGAAATCCCAGGCCACAGAGAATAAGTCTGTTATATTTGCTGATTGAAAGCTTTGCTCTTTAGCTAGCTGTATGCATTCTTTTTTCCCTTAGAGATCCTCTATGACAGTATAAAATAGATTAAAAAAAAAAAAAAAGCCCACCTACAACAATACAGCTTTGATTTCAGCTGCCGAATAACTGCCAGTGACTCCAGACAGGGTCCAGAAGAACTTGCATCTACCTAAGTCCTCATGTTCTGATCAGACCAATTACATTTTGAAATTTTCAATGTCTGACATGCCACCTTCATAAGTATAACCAGTTCAGGTACAACAGAATCTCACACCACACCACCATCACCCTTTTTGTAGGCTGAACTGTTTTTCATTTTGCCAACAGCTTTCATATCCCAAAGGGTATGTGTCAGAGAGCTTGTGTTGTTGGCAGTTCTTAAGACTTCTCAAACACCTGCTTTGATTTTCTTCTGACTTTACAAAAACAAACACCTTCCTGTTACAAGCGGTTTAAGCAAATCCTTGGAAGCTATTGTGTTGGACCCTTTGCCAAATCCAGGCTGCACATGCTTTGAGCTGTCTTCTCCCCCCAGTCCTTATCTAACCTGTTCTTTCAGCCTGTGCCACACTATATGCCAAAGATGTCTGCAAGCATCAAAGGAAGAGAAAAAGAAGGGGCAGCAAAGAAAACATCCAAGAACGGAGTATGCTATTTGTGCCCGGGGGGCCAACCTACCTGCACAGAGCTGCCTGTCTCCACTAGACTTGTTTGCTCTCCGTGTCATGTGACAACAGAGCAGGAGAAGAAAATATCATGCTGTATTAAAATTTTAACCTGCACCTGCTGGGCTGGAAATCCCAATGATATAGTGCAGGGTTGACAACAATGTCTGAACCCACACTGCTTCTTGGACCTGTTGATAAGCGCCTATCCAGTATGTTAAAGCATCACCAGCCTATTGTAATGTCGGCTTTATTTTAAGCAGAGTTTTAGAGAGGTGGTGAAATGAGACATGAGACTCTGGTCAACAGAAAGGCAGACTGAATGGAGACCCTCAGACAGGCAAGATGAACACACAGTTGTAAAAACTATCAAGGCATTAAATAGCAATGATCTAGGATCATTCTGTATGCGTTTCTGATGGGAGTAGGCTGGGAAAACAAATACACCGTTTACTTACCTATACAAAAGTGCTTAGTAAAGACATGATGAATATAGCTATCTTAGCAGAGACACTTACGACTCTCTTGCATTAATACGCCTGGAAACTCATTTACTAAATGCTGTTGGTATAGAATATATCTTCCCATAACATTTTCACTTCCTTATTTCATCAAAAAAAGAAGGAGAAAGGGGTGGTTATAGAGCAAGAAAAAAAGGAAATAGGCTCTATATGGTATTCAATCTGCAGGAGGGAAGAGGTAAATTCTTGTTTTCTTTCTGGCACAATGTTTTATTGTAGGACAAAACTTCAATACAAATATCAAGGTGTCTCACTGAAATGGGTCAACGCTGTCCATGAGAACTGCTAAGTCAGAAAAAAAGAGATGACAGAGAGTGTAAAAGGCGATTAAAGTAGGAGTCCAATTCAAATTAAACAACAATTTTCTTACCTGGACAGGATTAAAAGGATGACCTCACTTTATGATGACATCTTACTGTACAAGATGATAAAAATAGTACACTGCACTTCTTGGAGGGAAGAGATTCACATGTTGCTATACCTCCTTCAGTTATGGTCACCTAAAATACAGAAACCAGTACCTCCAAAACTATGACTGGATTTCAATGAAGAAAAGACCTTAAGAACAAGCAACAAGTAATTCCAGGCTTCTCCCTAAAATTTCATCTTTCTAACCACCTGTTAACTCTTGTTTGGTTCACAGCAGAAATTAGGACTGACGTGCTTGTACAAACATGCATTAATATAAAATTTTTACTGGAATAAACCAGCTCATGATATTTCTGGCACATCTGAGTTCTGACACAGAATTAGTATATCAGTACGAGTCACACTTATTCCTCAGACTTCAGTGAAAACCATGAAATTCAGAGTGACTTTTTAATACATAAATAGTAATAACTGAAGCATATTTTTCAGCATTGTCTGTAGCACTGTTTGGGCTTCACACATCCAGGGCAAATTGTTCAACTGGTAACAGCCTTTCTCAGAAGATGCTATGAGGTCTCAGAAAAGTACTAAGCTAGATTCATGAGCTTTGAATAAGACATTAGTAGCAGTGACATCAACAGAACTACATGTAGCTAAAATTTTACATATGTTAATTACTTTACGAACTGGGCACTATACATAGTATTATCCAATATGCTGTTTTACAAACCGTCTTTTCAAAATACTAAGCATTCCCAATATACCTAGATTTTGTTCTGGTATTTCCCTCAGTATGTTGCTCTGCTGTTTCCACTAAAGAGGCTAACTCTGTCAGTCAGAAGTTTCAGCCTGATGCACTCCTTGCTCAAACAGCACTCCCACCAAAGTCAACAACAGTGCTCTATGGGACAAAGGCTTCATACTACATAAACAAGGCATGTGCTATAGTTAAAACCGTATCAGTGGTGTTTTGCCACGTACACTTGTTTGCTTTCGTCTGTTATTATGAAATCCCTGGTACCCAACTGAATGGAGAGCATGTATTAAAGTAGGGTTTGCTATGGATTAATATGCTCCTGAATATGCAATGTGTGCTCTTTTACTGCTGGGTCCTTTATTAAACCACCTGAATATTAGTGGCCTGAAATTGATATGATTAAGGTTTAATGAACTACTGATTAGCACTAATGAACACAACTGAACACACATTTTATTAAATGATTTGTCTCTTTTGAAATGAAAGTAATGTTGGGCCCATTAATAAAAATTATTTGGGTCATTTCTGAGCAACTGTTGCACTCCTTGGAGAAAAAGGAGAGAAATCAGCCAGTCTGCCATCTGATTAGTGTTTCGGCAGGTCTAACACATCAATAGTCAAGGTTCACAGGCTGTATTTTCTAGGCTTCATAAGGTCAGAGCAAAAAAATTAAATAAGTTTCTATGAATGCCTTTTGACAGGAGAGATACATCCTTATGATATGGCAGGATCTGAAATTATATGGGATACAAGAAATGGGAGGACTTTGTTCCCCAGTTCTAAGTAAAGATGTGATTGGGAGAAAGACAGCATGCACACACGCACAAAACCAAACCAAATCAAAGCAAAAAAAATCCCCTACCACCACACACACCCCCCACACAAAACAACCAAACATGATTGGAAAGATATTATTTCATATTATTGCATATTTTCTAGTTGAAAGCATTTTGGAAGCCACATGTACCAACATCTATCCATCTACCACAATACACTGCACTGCATTAGCTTACATAAAGTCTGAAGGCTTAAAGACGGAAATGGTATCCAACACACTTTACAGAAAGACTGAGAAAGTGTTAATGAACAACTGTTCCCTTTATGTGAGGGTAAGATGGAGTTAATTGTCTTTCAGTACAAAGTCATAAAAAAATCCATAAATACTCTTGGATCTATGATGACAAGTGATGACAACGTCACTTTTGGCTTCTATTTCAGAACTCTTCTGTCCCACAGTATCCAAAATGACATGCCAGGTTATTAAGACATCATTCCAATTAACAAGCAAGATTGCTACCAAATAGTTGCCCACTTCCTACGTTAACTCACTTGTCCCCAGGAGTATTTCTTTACAATTATTCCATCAGATATGAAGGAGGAAGGAGTGACAAGAACACAGCCCAGGGCAGTGCTCTTCAGAGACTGTATTATTTGCTAACAGGTAACATAAATAGACACTGTACCTCCAAGCACTGAAAAATTTACTCATTTTCTTTCTATTATCATAAACGCTAATATTTGCCATTCCAGCAGCATAGCAACCCTGAAGTAAAATCAGTACATTTCTACCTGAGTCCCCTATCAACAATATGCATTATGTTTAAGGCCCTGATGATGCCGAGGAACCTGAAGGAAACCAGTCACATATTGCAGAGTTCCTGGCCTAGTTAAAAAAAAAATAAAAAAATAAAAATCAACTAGCACCTGTTGATTTAATGGCATTTTCTCTAGTGCAAGCTCATTATAGTTTTGAAATCATATATCCCTTTGTTAAATCAAGCCTTACTACTGTCAAAAGAAAACCCAAGAGCACAGCTGGGGATTCAAACAGAGTATTATAATATAAACTCTCCGTACATAAACAGCCAGACCAAGTAACACTCACATATTAGCTAGAATGATTAATGTAGGAAAATAGCAGCACAAATAGAAAGACTAATGAGACCTTTATAGGATGATTTTCATGTAATTAAGTATAACGGGCTAAATTCTGCTTCAAATTGTTCCGAAGTGAAACCAGAAGAATCCATATGCATTTCAGTAGACCTACTCCTCATCAGGAAGAGAGGAACTGCTGGCAGAATTTGACCTATTGCCGATAATAACAGCTTAACAAAACAGCTATTTTTCTCTACCATGTGACTAATAGAATGAATCCACAAAGTCTCAAAATAGATTTTTTTTTTTCTGAGAAACTTGAAAGATTTAACGCATAATATAGGAGGGAAAGACAGAGCATGCAAAAGTGGAAACGTCAGCAGTTGCAACAGGCCTTGGGAAGTCACAAGGAATCTCCCTACGGATTTTAGTCTTTGGACTAGTTTTACTAATGAAGTGAGGATGTTGACGGTCACCTTTCCTACCATATGGATATACACAAAGGGAAGAGATTCTCCCTTTTGCTATTGATTGTTTATGGGGCTGAAGAGGCACAGGGAGGCTGTGTAGAGAGCTTCCCTTTGGATGAAACTGAGAAAGACCACCCAAGCAAGACCTCTGCATAAGAGCCACTGAAGTACTGAGGCAGCTACACCAGGAGCTGGAAAGGCCTTACAACTGCTGGCAATGGGCATTGCTGTCACTTTTAAAAGGTTTACTAAGGGTTTCAGCATGCACCAGTGATGAAGGCGGGACTTCAGAGGACACAATCTCCCTACAGAAACTGCTGTGATCTCCTGAATGCCACTTCTTCATAACAGCTCCTCTGTTTCCAAGAAGAAACACTTTGTCCTTACTTAATAAGTACAGTGTTTCTTCAATAGCAACGTGCAAAATGTATGTTTGTTATCTTCTTACCTGCTTAAGTAGACAATCTTCCTAATTGTTTACACAGAAAACATTCACTTTCATTTGTGGATTAAGACATCACTACTTTAAAGAGTACTAAACCAAATTCGAACCTCAGCGATAGAAGACAGTTCTAATTAAAAAGCAAAGAAGACAATTAATACATGCTTTCAACCTGCAAAAGTAGAACTCAGGATAGAATACTGGCGAGGGGGGGGCGGGGGGGTAGAGGGTGTTGTTTTTATTAATTGGAGTCTTTAACAAAACTATCATTGTTAAAAATCACCTAGAACACCTAAATTAATAAGTGGGTTGCTGTGAAATTTAACCTAAGAAAATTAACCAAGATGTCACATGCCTGTATGTGATGCAAGCATTATTTATGGAAATAAGGTCCATAGTATATACATACTGTAGAAAAAAATAACAGTGGTTCTACAAAACAGACATTATAAAATACTAGCATGAGGGTAAGCATTTAGTATGTGATAAATCAGACTTTCTAGGACATAAAATAACCACTAGCTGCTTGGAATCCTCTGTGAGAAAATTTTTCTATAATACACGTTTTAAGTCTGGGCTGTGTACTACTAGCGCTTCCGATGGGCTTCTGCTTTGATTCAAAACTAAATTTTTTTCTAAGACTGTGGTCATAATTAAATTATAAATGAATATAACCCCAAACAAGGAAAAACCTGTAATAACACACCCAAGACATTTTACTCAGTTTTTTCCCTGAGAAAACTGTGTTGAAAGACAAAGTAGTCACTTTTAGGGCTTGTAACACAAAAGGGAGTGGCAGGATTTATGCACACAAAACCACTGCTTTTATTAGTAAGTGGCTTAATCGGATTGCTTTTTAATAAAAACATGGAACTGGCTTGCTATAAACTTTAGGAGATGCACACTATTTGACACGAACAATGCGTCTATATTTCTCTGCAGTGAAAAAAATCAAATGACTGTTTAGAAAATATTCCCTTGGACTTGTAATAAGTATTAAGCATCAGCAAATCTATTTCTATTTAATTACGAGTAAATTAGAGGTTGTTTTAAGCATTAAGAATCTGCTTCATTTTTAGGAAAGGCTTCTCAGGGGTTGGAAAACAGCAAAGACAAAATCAAGGGCTTAGGAATAAGGATTTTAAAAAAATAATTACATCTTCATTTCTGAGGGCAAAAAAAAATAAATTCTGGATTATCGCAGCATCTTATAAAGAGATAAAACATTAAAGTTATGTACAAAACCCCATACATTATTCATGAACTGTAAAACGTGCATCTTTAACAAGTTATTCCCCCCCAGAACATAATTAAACCCCATGGCTCTTCTTTCAGGGCATGTAAGAATAATAAACGAGACTGTTAAATAAAGAATTGAATTAAAGCTCCTGGTAAATTTATTTGACAAGAATTTCCATTACGAGGACAGAGAGAAAAAATAGAAAAGAAATATTTTCAGTTGCTCGCACAACTACAGCTTCAAGACATGGTCCTAGAAAAGACACGGCTAAATTTAACAGAAGTATGTTCGTTTTATCTAAGCAAGTTATCTCTCCTATTTAAACTTCCTTACCTATGTCAGGTGATTGACGGCTGGATACCATTCAAGACACCTGTGTTTGGTCTGAGTGGCAGCCTGAAAGTCCCGGGGGACTTTTCTGAGCTTGTACCACAGGCAACGGGTCAAAATATTTACTTCAGACAACAACCATGAAACTTCATTTGCTGCTGTTATTTTCTTCCTAATTAAAGACTCATTTCAAAGCAGAGTGGAAATAATGTGTCTGCTGTGGTTAATATTTAATCAGTACTCTAGCGTGCCAACCATGTATCCCTTGTAACAGCCCAGGGTCAGTGCCCTGGATCCCACTGGGATGCCATATGGCTGTGTCCAGAAGACTGGAAGCCACAAATAACCCATCATGGGTTGAGTGATAGTATGAATCAATGAGGGTACTAATTATTGCATTTGAAGAGCTGACTCATCCGCTGTGGGAGTGAACATTATCTTAACAACCTTGAGTGTTTCACATCATAATATGCAATGTGTTATTATCAAAAAAATAAAGCAGACCAGATTCAAATTAACCAAGTTTTTCTAGATATCTACTGTTAAATAATTTAAGTATGATTTATCTATATATAACACAAGCATGATGCTCGTATTGGTTTTCCAGCCCAAGGTTAACATCATAAATAAATTCTGGTTTGTATCTATTTAGAATCCTATTTAGAATCCAGATACCCAAATGTCCAGATGTGAACTCCATTCTTTCTTACACAGTTACAAGAGAATAATTATTTCAAATCCCTTTCTGCAAATGTAACGCTTCTTTCAGATTTTACAAGGACGTGGACTAGATTTTGAAATACAGAAATTGCGAAAGCACTTAGATGTACATTCAACCCTCAGTGAGAATACACGTCTATAATAAGGTATCTCCTGAACTACTATCAAGCCTGGATTTGCTGCTCATATGTTCAGCAAACCTGGAAGCCTATCCATAAGCTGCCCTCTAGAGAGCATAGCATCCCCCTTCGCCGTGCTCTTCCAGCAGCTCAGTACGTTTTCCCAGTATGTTAGAACTCCTGATAAAAGAAAACCTCATTACTGTTTCTGATTCATTACTGATATCTCAGAAAGTAATTTGCTCCGAATAAGGGACTGCACTCTAGAGAGCGCAGGATCCCACCTTTTGTAGCAGGATGTTAGGCCGATAGGATACCATCAAATATATCAAGGATCTTCGGGGAAGAGCAAGCTGTAAATAAAACTAATTTAAGCAAGACATAGTCGTGAACAACTGCTTATCTTCCATCCTTAGTTTCAAGCCAATGCTTAATTGTTTAACTAAAGTGAAGCTGGAAACAGTTGCTGCTCCTGAATTCAATTGTATGACACAAGTTTAAGGTTTAGAGACCACACACAAAATTCAGACTCAAAGAGCATATCGCAGGCAGATCCCACTTTTACAGAGACGGAATTTTCTATTTTCTCATTAGTAGTAGGGTAGTTTGTCTGCTGCACAAAGATGACTCAACTCAGCATGCAATCTCCAGCAGAAAAGAGTTAGTATAGCTTTAAATTTTATCTCCTTCTATTGCAGAATAGATGACTATTAAGCTTGTGTTGTAAGTCCTTCCTAAAATACAGATCAGGCTTTAGGTTCACTGAGTGAACGTGGGGCAAAATGAACACTAGCATAACACACTAGCCAACAGAAATCTGGTAGCGACACTATTTCCACCAGCAATATTCTGGTTGAATTGCAGAGGTGCCTTGGGAGACATCGGCGGGCTTGACCTCGCTCTTACTTCTGACTTCATACGGAGCAAAACGCACCATCCTCTGCAGGTGCCGACTCCGCGTCTCGCTGCTGCGGGCCAGAGGGACCCTCACCCCCCAGCTGCTGGCAAGGGGAGGGCCAGCAGCCCACCTGCGGGGCTGGCCCACCAGCTCCGCCTCACCTGCTCCGCCGACCCTGCCCGGCTCCTGAGGAAACCCAACGCGTGACCCTGGACAACCCAGTGCGGGTCTTTAGTCCCCTCTAGTGGCTAAACTGCTTACAGTGCTCTGAGCTGCTGCCACTGCCTCCCGCTTAACTCCTACCTGGCCCTTCAGCTATAGGCTCACGCCTTTGACTCCTACACAAAGCACTCCTACGGATGAGCCATCCCAGAAGGCTTATTCTACTGTTCGCTGGCTCCTGCTGTGCCAGCAAAGGCTCTCCGCTCACACCATCCACGGAGTGCGGCTGGAAAAAGATGCAGCCTCAGAGGCTTGGATGACACTTAATCTAAGCAGTCTACTTTCTGAAAAAAAAAAAAACCATTTGCTACCCATGGATAAGATATATTACAAAATTAGAAAGCAATCAGTATAATTATCAAGAAGTGAGGAAGTATTCTAATACCTACACATTTCCATGAGTGCTCCAGTCATCTAGCACTGCTGGTGTGAATTCCTTCAGGAGACTTACCAAATTGGGAAGGATTCTGCATAGGACGGGGCATTTTTTCAAGTACAAAAGGATACCTCCCTCTCTCGCTTTTCTTTTAGCCACTAGAGACTTCAGTTCTGCAGCTGGATCCAGGCCAAACCATTAGTCTCTGTGAAAAGCAGCACCGATTTCATCGAGACTCCACATTGAAGTAGCATGGACTAATCTTGGGACTTTCATCATTGCAAGCCATGAAGCAAAGGGGCTTTCTACTCAGCCCAGCTCTGGGAGTTGGGAAATTGTATGAGAACCTCAGACTTCTACTCCTAGCCCAGCAAATCACAGAGAAAACCTTGAAAACAAAACTCGTGAAGAGGAAAGAAATGGAAACAAATAAAAAGAAGCAGTGTTGTTCTTAAGAAAAGAAACAAACAGAAATTGACATTGAATTGTGATTTATGTCATTTTTGTTGTTGATAGTTTAGAGAGCTGTAGTTGATGATCAGAATCAGCAATACTGAGTATAGGGTAAGTTTTATGGTCAGCATCAACACTACTGTAGTCTGAACCAGTGAAATCACTGCCAGAGAAAAGGTAGCAGAAATATTTGAGTTAGATACTTCAGCATTCTAAAACTTTTCTCAACTAGACTTTTTTTTTAACTAGAGAGTAAATGTAAGAATACAGCATATTCCCTCATATTCATGTTTCTTATGCCCTGTGACCAATGCTCTATGTAGAAAAAGAGAAATTATAACACTGAGGGTGGGGGGGGTCATCCTCCAGGAGCATGCATAGCTCTCATTTAGCCCTCAGTAAACAAACAGATTAGTTATGGAGGAAGGTGGGCAATCTACAGCATCCCGGGCACTTCTGTCTCCAACCAGGCTGAAGATTATGTGTCTGTGCAGAGTAATATAGCCCAGCAGTTTCTAAGCGGGCTTGTAGTTCTTCACTGCTGTCTGCATTTGGTGGGCATTTTTTCATTTTGCACATTGTTCAGCACTTGCTGCAGTGATTTCAGAAGTTATATAACTGTGTCAGATGCTCGTATGAACGACAACTATTTCTCTGGCTTTAGTTTTCCGGAAATCCTTCTGGCATTGCTTTTCACAGAAACACTAGTAGAGAAATAGCTGCAGGGAAGCTGTGGAACTCTGCCTCTTCAGGCACAGTAAAGATCATCTTTTAACTAGCAGACTGTTATTAGTTTATTCCTATATTGCTACATGATACATTGCTCTGCTGAACCTATCAGGTGACGTTAGGCACTGATTTTACCTATCTAAACTTCAAAAAAAGCAAAGACAACTTATTTGTCTTTTATATTTTAACGACATTTCATTTCCCCAGCACCCTGTTCAGTGTTAATAGTCCATATAAAAGCTCATTCTCATTATTAAAGCATAAAAGAAGAGGGGAAAAGACACAGAAGGGAAAGATCGCAGCATGGTCCTTGCTCTGAGTCCCATTTCCTAGATTTACCAGGTGTTTGACCAAGCTGAATTTGATCAGCATGTTATGTTACTGAAGGTCTACAGAGAGAAATGATTATCTCAAAGCACATTGCAAACATTGAGTGAATTCTACAGAAAGACACCCCTGCGAAGAACGAAGGATGATTCCTTATTTAATCAATGAGGGGAAAAATGAAGCACGGAAATGTTAAGTGACTCATGAAGGTCACACCGAAGATGTTGATTCTGCTTACAATACAACTTGCTTCAATGTTAAGAGGAGTGAGCTTAGACCAAATTCAGAGATAGAGTTGGCATCAAACCCAGACTGTGGATTAGCAGCACTGACCTTTCCACCATGAAGGCACATTTCTTTCCAAAACAAGATCACTCTTGGAAAGAAGATGACATCTGCTTTTCTATGCAGATATGAACACCTCTATGCAAGATACCCGGGTGATCTCATCCTGTATCCTTCCATATACACAGACTGTGGTAGGCAAAGAAACACTTACGGCAGAGCAACACAAGCTTGTATAAAACTGCACAATTTTTACTGTTATTATTTGCCTGAACAATAAAGTAATGTTCAGAGGAAGCAAAACTATTTCTTCAAATCTGGTGAATAATGCTCTGTAAAGTAGGAAGGAAGGGCTAGAGTATAAACCAGGAAACCAGAGAACTGTTTGGCAATGGTAGTCATTCATTCAGATCTTGTCACAAAAAGTAAATTTGCATTCCAATACAATGTTTTTGTCAAAGGTGGGTTTTCTTTAAATATATAAAGTGAATCACAAGAGTTCATTTTAGACTGAATTAAACACTCCAAATCACCTTTATGTTTGTTCAGTCTGATTTGCTAAGACGTTTCTGTTCTGAACCAAATTCTCACCTCTTCCTTTGATTTTACAGTTTGGCTGGTGAACTGAAAAAAATCAATTCATCACCAAATTTTATCATGATTTTACAGATGAGGAACGGAGGCCCAGAGAAAGCATGTGAATTTTTCAAGTCAGCACAGAAAGTCTGTGGCAGAGTGAGAAATTGGATCAACCGTGCCAGACCTGTGCTAACACCATCATGCTTAGATCATCCTTTTTTTCTGTGCCAGCATGTCTGCAGCGTTTTGTTTAGCTGCAACAGATGAATCAAACACATGAACTAAAATGAAATGGGCAGAGCGATGTGATCAAAATAAGTTGCTTTTCCTCTGACAGCATCCATTAGATTTAAGAAGAGAGGATGGGAAAAAAGAATTACAGCAATGGCTCTCTGCTCTATACAAGAAGATTGCCTGGTTCTGCCAGACACCCAAGGTACCTACTTGATCAGAAACATCCCACTGCACTTGCAGCATGCATCTGCCAAAGTAAGCTGGTTCATGCCCAGATGGCATTGGAGTGTGTACGCCCCAATTGTATAAAGCCAGGTATCCATCCTCTCTCTCTCTTATGGCTATTGCTGTTATTTCTGCATCGTTTTTTACTACAGTCAGATTGTTTCAGTTTCTCTCGCTGCTTGAAGAAGAAAAGCTATCAGGGATTTCTCTGTACCAGGATATGTCAGGGTTAATACTCCACTGCTGCTCCTTGCCCCATTTCAATCTGGTTAAGTTACTTGAGATTTCCCTACACGCCACGCTTGTCTCGATGAAGACAGTTATGAAACATTAAAGGAGGAACATCAGAGTCTCCTGAAACAACCTAAGAGCTGGCTGCAAGTCTAGTGACACTGCTTGAAAAGATGGCAATGAAAAACAAATATACCTCAAATTCCCTAGCTATACAGATACCACTTAAGCATATTACAAAGCATTATGTGAACTACTGCTCACTTTCCAGTCCTGTTTTCAGCAAACATTTAATTTGCAGAGCTATAGCTCTGGATAATGTGTTATTACGTTGGTTGTTCTTATTTAGGAATAGATCCAAATCACAGCATTTGGAGCCAGCATCAGCATACCCTGAAAAAACGGGTGTGCTTCTGAGGAATGTTTTAGACCAACATTTTTTCGAGTTTGGTCCTATATTTTAACCATGAAGGGAATCTTTTACCAGCTTCAGGGTTCAAAAGTTCTCGGACTTCAGAATAGGAACTCAAGGCTCAGCAAGGGATCCTGGGCAGAGCCAAAAATCTGCACTCTCAAAAATCATGGTGATCTCTTGCAGCATGATTGCTCGCAGCAGAGTGTTGTCAAGTGACTGGCCAGCTAAAAGGGGATCATAAACTCCCATTTGGGCACACCAGCACAACAATCACCATTTACTCCTTTTCACTGCAGACACAGCATCAGAAAGCTTTTAGCCATGTGCAGGCCATCTCCCTCGCACTCATTCTCAAAGACAAGTTTCTCTGCCATGAGCAACGTCTGCTCCGTAAGGCAGCCCCCGCAGGGCTGGAATTAGCTTAAGTGAAATTAATGACTGTTCATAAAGGAGGATAAGCAGGGAAGAAATCAAAAAATAAAATGTAAGAATGGCAAGAAAGCAAACCAGGGGAAAGAAAGAGTGAGAAAGCTGCCATACCTGTGCTGCAGGGAGGTGTTCCCACCCCACGGTGTGTTATTTCAAGGTGATGCAATGCCAAAGAGTCAGGCCAGAGTTGGAGGGAAGAGGACTCCAGAGGGGGAAGGAAAGACAGCACCCAGGGCAGGCTGGAAGGGCAGAGTGTCTTGAAGACCTCGGCAGAACGAAATACCTGAAGCAGAAGTGTTAACTTCTGCAACTGACCGCTAGCTGCTTGCAATTGATGACAGGGTAAGGGGAAAAAAAGAAAAAAAAAAAAAAAAAAAAAGGGGTAGCATTAAAAAGCAATTTATCTGTTTTGATAATTTAATTTTCACCCCTCTGGAAATACTAAAAGCTATATTTTGGGTTTCTCCTCTTCTCTAAGGATATGATACAGAAAGCAGGCTGCATCAGACTAATCAAATACAGGAATTGGGATTTATGGGATGTTCTTGTGCATATTTTTGGGTACATAACTATGACAAAAAATCCACCCCACAACCTATAGTGGAAAACCACTATAGTTATCTCCTAGAATTAAAAAAGAAAAAGTGTTTACCTTTTGTTTAAGAGAAATACCATACCATATTGGTGCGAGATTCAACTAGCACCTTTTGATCTGATCATTAGCTTTACCACTGCTTTATCAGGCAACTTTCTTAACAAAAGAAAGGAGAGACATTATTACGTTTACCATACATCTTAGGCAGAGTCCAAACTATCATACCCTGGTCTTCAGATGAAGGAAGAGTGCCCGCTATCTCTTTTATTTCCCTGGTTCCAAAGACAGTACTTCTCTTTTTGCAGCTGAGTTGGTTTTCCTGACCATATACAAAGTTGCCAGCTGGTTGAAGGTATTCTAATGGTTTCATGATTGAGAGACTTTAGCAGCTGCCTAGCAGAATATAAACGAGACCCAACCCTGCAAATCCACCTGCAAATTATTAGCTTTTTGCATGAGTAAATCCATTGAAATAAGTTCATAAGTAGCCCCATTATAGTGTTTGCAGAACTGAAACATAAGCTAGGAAACATTAAGTCAAGTGCACCTTTGGACTAGTTGTCTGTATAGGCAAGCAAAAAAATAGCTGCAAAACAAGTCCAAAAGTCGCTATTACTAACATTAGCAAGATAAAATCCACTGAAGTAGCTGACTGCAGCTTCTGGATACAGAGACTTTAGTACTGAAAAGAAGGAAGATGTGACCATAACAACATCAATAATCTGATCAGTAAGAAATAAAGTGGTTGTTACAAATACAGTCAATTACAAAAATTACCAGAAATCTAGTCACCTACCATTCATTACAAATTTCTACTCCTCACTGCACCTGCTCATGCCACTCAGTGTACAGGGACAATCGAGACAGCATACTGAGAAGCACAGATAACACAAATTAACTTAATGTGATGGAGAAGAGGGGGATTCAGGTGGAAACAGGGGAATGTAGTTTCAGAATCTGAGCATCAAACTTTATTATTTGAAAGTCTTGCATATATATTCCCTATATAACATGCTATATGCAGACAGAGTGTAGTTTTAAATTAGATCAAGCCTGCAAAGGCCTCCTGAAAATATAGGAAAATCCAGTTTTTCAGGTGCCAGCGAAGCATTATTTATGGCCCCATAAGAGTTGTGACAACTTAATTACAGACACAAACAATATCTCCTATAGAAATCAGGTTACACACAGGACAGATACTCAAAAGGACCAGAACTGAAGCTGAATGGGTAACTTCTAGGTCAGACATTTCAAGTGCTTGATTTTGCAGCTTTAATAACATTCTTCAGATGTAAGAGATTTTATACGATAATTAATGATGTAGGAATTACTATCATTATTGCTCTCAGTGTGTTGCTTGAGCAGAGTTTTTCAGAACTCAACCTCTGAAGATGAAGTGTCATTTTTGGTTTGTAGTTTCTTTCATGCAAACTATGTCCCCAAAATGTCAGAGTTAACCGAACTTTCACAGAGTCAACAGAACTGTAGAAATCGTAACAAAGGGAAACAGAAATAAGGAGGCACAGGCGATGGAGGAGAAAAACCAACCCCTAACTATTTTCACTTGAGTTAGAAAGGAGATAAAAAGACCACGTAGTGACAGAGGTGAATATTCTATCAACCTATTTAAATAATTGTGTTTTACTAGGTATTGAGCCCTAATACTGTAAGATAATGTCGTGTAAGTGGGACCGTAATAGCCTAGGGAGAGACAAGAGGCTAAAGTATGGGAAACCAGGAATCCTGACAGTTCAGTGCTGAGCCACTCTATTGGTGTCTGCTGGGCTCCAGACTATACAACTATATCAGTACCTAATTTTTTAAGCCCCACTTTGTTATTTCACACATACAGAGCCTTATTACTATCATAGTATTGATCTATTGTTCTTTACTACCTTGTGTTCACAGCTGTGGAGTACCATTAAAAAAACACAAGTAAGAACATAAAACATGTCAAGTTACCAACAAGTCAAATAAAAAGCTCCCCCACCCCCCAGTACTTCTTTTTTTTTTCTTTTTTTTTTTTTTTTTAAAAAAAAAAAGAAAGAAAAAAGAGAAAAAAATCAATACAAGCCACCACCAGGGTTTTGGAGGAAGACCTAGCACATACTGTTTTAGAAATACAAGTGCTGGGATAAAGAGCTTACATGAAATGCACGTGCATATACAAAGGACAACACTCCAAAATACAATAAAAATTGCTGTTTGAGAGGTATCCAACCATGACTCTTCACTTCTGCAGAAACATAAAAGAGAGATGCAAGGGGAAGCATAATCAATATCAAGCATGCTCACCAGCTCCTGCAGAGAAGAGTTGCTAACGCACTTGCAGAACAGCCATTGCTTGAACCTTCCACATTTAAAGAGACTGCTCCAGATAGAGATGCCAGGCAAAGGTCTTCCAAGATAATATGATAGTACCTGGGGTAAATTCAGGTTCTATTTTCCCGAGAGGAAATTACCTTGTTATTCTGGACAGAGTTTTTCATCAAAAACATGAGAAATTGGGAATACCAGCCATGGTCTTTAAAAGGCTTGCATATGTATACTCAATCACCATCAATCCCATTGAAATTCTCTCACTGGACCACGTGCAAGGGTTTCCAAAATTTGAGTTGCTGACTAGGCACAACAGTTATTAGAGAAGCAAAAGTATCTGTGCATAGTTAAAACTGAACATGTTTTTGTGCTTGCTTGAGCAATAACCTGGAATGGTTCTTCCATTCCTTGTGATGTGACTGGAACAGCTTAGGATTTGAAATTTGTATTCCTTTAGATACATTTTGATAGGATGTATACTGGTATGTCAGTGGCTCGCAAGGAGAAAGTGAGGGTGAGGATTTTACCACTTTTTTTTCCACAGTTTCCTCATATTCCCAAGGTAGAGGTGAGGAGAGGACTGAGTTCTGAAGAATCAAAAATACTCCATGTTAACAATGAAAACAAGACAGACACGCACATTTTTAAAAATGCATTATCAACTTCCTGACTGAATGTCTGTATTTATTGTCTACTTCTAAAGGGGAAGCAGCACAGTCCATTTCAAACACCCCCAGGCTTAGTTCGCTCGTCTCACTGCACTCCAGTGAGACATCTGTACCCACAGCAGAATGAAGAACAGCTACTCCTTCCTCTGCACCAGTCTGCTTATATACACACAGGAAGAGAGATACTTCCAACTTGGGTTGTCACTGGCCATTTCTAAAGTCAATAAACACCCAGCTTTAACAGAGGTCTACAGAGTAAAGTATATGCCTACTCAATACGCTAGCCTGTTGATTCGGTAGCAGGAAAGAAACTGGTGTTCTGAGCCTCAGAATCACCTGTAAGTCTTCAATGTTTTAGGAACATTTTGAGGAAAATTCAGCAAAGTTTTGAAAGTGCCAGCCACACCCAAAGCATTATTAGACATGGACTGTGTTTAACGGGAACCACAACAGGGAACCGTGCCACAGGTATGACTTGCCACAAATGCAAATTTGTGTAGTAAATACCCAAAGTCTGAGGATTCAGGTGCAGCCAGTCATCTTCCAAGCAGACAGGAGTAACAGCGGCACCAGTTCTGCATTGCAGTCCACGCTGGTGTAGCACTGGGACCAAGAGGACCTGATCTCTGTCTTCATGGCCTTAGAGCTCTAACAGAATCACAGTGGAGGCAGCTTCACAAAATTATAATATAGTCACTCAAATGGTCTCAAATAATTGTTTTCAAACTTCAACCTACAGGAAATTCTTCTCCTGTATGAGACATCCCCATCCCGCTGCTTCACCCAAACAGTATCATTATGGGGGTTTCCATTATCAGAGAGCTCCTTGGCCTCTGTTGGCAATCACTAAATTGTCCTATCACTCTACTGGTGGGCCTTTTTTCCTCAAATTTAAATTTCCCTTACTCTTAAAACAAGCTAAGCAAAACAAACAAACAAATGAAAAAAATCCAGTAGTTTCATTTACTTTCTAAGCTTGTCTCTTTTTTAAATATCAAGCACAGGAAATCCCTTCCTACTGACTAAAAAGACACTGTTAGAGGAAGGCATTACAACAGCTTTGTTGTACCTTGCAAAGTTCTGCCCACGAGGGAAATGTGTGGTTTCTGGGATTCTACCGACACAGACTGATTCCCAGTCAAACTGCAGAGAAAAGACAGCATCAGTAACTTTGAAAAAGAGGATGAAGGAAGAGCAGCAGTTCAGGAATGAACAGCTTTGTTTCATTTACAGCAGCTGAAAGATTTATAACAGTAGAGCTTGTGTGAACACCTGGAAGAATATATTTGGATTGAACTTTAATCTAGCAGTTGATACCATTTCAACTTTTACTTTACACCACCGTGTGTTATGATTTCATCATTCAGCCTCTTCGTGCTCCCACCAAGGAAGGATTTGCTGAGCACATCATCAAAAAGCTGAAGTCCAGTCTCATCTGATTACCTGATGACTGCTCTGGTCTATATACAGATCTGCAGGTTCACTGCAGGGACTGCCACTACTCACTGTGTGTGGATCTTCTGTGAGGATTTCTGGCTTCCAGGTTCAGCTGCAGTGAACCCTGCCCTGATAAACAGGTTGCAGAACTAAGGTTTACTTTAATTTGAGCACAAACAAAAGAATTCTTTTTTTGCCTTATTGAAGATGCTTTACCAGATGAAAGCCTGAGCTAACAAGTAACTCACTGGACTCAGGAGATTCAGGTCAATTCCCACTTCATCTGTATGTGACCTTCTTAATCTATTCCACATTGCTATTTCCCAGCTGCGAAATGGAAAAATTCCCTGCTTCAAAATGATGAGAGGAGAGAATCCATCAAGGATTGTGAAATACTCAGATATCATGGTGAGGGGGAACTTACAAGCACTCAGACAGTGATACTTCATTTTAAAAGCTGACCTCTGCTTCTGTAGCATTCATAGTCCTTGCTCTTTTAGACTCATCCCATTTATACCTTATGATTAATATCAGTAATTTAGCATTTCTATTACACCCTACATTATTATAGGAAATACCAAAAAACAATTAAATAGCTCAAAGAGATGTTTATTGGCTGGGATTCTACGTTGAGATTACAGCATTTGGGCCATAGGTCTCTCATGCATTTAGAAGCATTTTTCCCCTGGGTCGCCCCTTCATTGCTTTACTATATCATAATTAAAGCTAAATTGCATCTGGAAAAACAAAATGCTGGACGTTTTGTGATGCATTATTCTTGGCCTGGATTTGTTTTGCTTATTCACTCAGTAATTTGTGGAACTCGGTAATTTGCAATGGGTATCCCAGTCATTAGTGCAAATTATTCTCCTTCTACTGTATTTGCATGTAATTGCTTTTGAAATTAATTCATTTTAATTTCTTAAAAATAATTTGTTACAGGATGTTATTTTCCTTAAGAGGGTTTAATTTCTTAAAAGATTTCTTCTAGGGTTGTGGTTAAGATGCATATTTAGAGGAGGCATTCTTATACATTCACCTCAGAAGTTTCTGTTTCATGTATTCAGAATTAGTATGTACCACATGCTGGGCCACACTTAAATTGCTTGTTTGGGGTAAAACAGTCTCATATTTGACTCCCCTGTGAACTAGAAGATTATCCAGCATCCCTGGGGCAGTACTTACACCATAACCACTGGACATTACTTTCCAGGGAATAAACATTCAGGGGTGGCCAGAGTTTTCACCGAGTATCATACTGAAACCTTGGACACCTCTGTACATCCTGGACATTTACGTAGATTTTATTATTTTTGCCCACCAGTGTTTCTCATATATTAATGCATTCATTGTGTGAGACATGGAAAGTACTTCTGCCCCCATTTGGAAGCTCCTACACCAGTAAAATTTAGAGCACCCATGAAGACCCTTGGATATGTGGTAAAGAACAAACAGCTCAACAGTTTAAGTGAGCAGTCTCAGAACCAGAGGGAACAGAAAAGCAGCTACATATCACTAAAAAATATTCTCTGAGCTTTGGTGAGGCTTGAGCTAAAGGTCAGGTTGTGGGCCTTTCCTCCTGGTGATTGTTAACACTTCTATTAGAATAAGGAAAGACATCATCGTGTCATGAAACCCGATACTCTTATGCAAAAGCTCAAGCCATTGGGTTTTTTTTCAGGACATTGCTGGCTAGTAGTTAAATATATGCTTAGGAGAGACCCGAGTGCAACCTTTTACTTCAATGACTCCAGTCACATTAAAATTTCAGCCATTAAAGACAACAAACTGGATTTTTGGAAGGTCACACTGACTAAAATGTAAAAAAACCCAATAATAATGGAAATATGCTTTGTACAATGACTCCTTTCAAAGTGATATGCCTTGGGCTGTTTAAACCACTGAATGTCAGTATTCATCTTCCTTTTAAATCTAACTTTATCCAGACTCAGTAGATTACCCAGCAGGTATCTATCTATCTATCTATTCACGCCCTTTGGTTGCACAAAAGTCTCAGTAAGACTTTGAGTATCATAAGGCATTTTCATATCACTTATTTAAATTAATACACATGTATATGCACACACACAATATAATACCTAACATCTAGGGTACTGGCATAATACTAAGGCTTTTGCATGTGAGCGAAAGAAAAACCATCCCCATGATATGTACCAGTGCAATTGGATGACTCTGCACAACTGTAAACCAAGGCAAAAGAAGACAGGTACCGCATCCACTGATATACCCCATTCTCATGTGACTGGTGATCACAACAAGCAGTAGCTCATTTAGTGTATTTACCAAGTACTGGGAATGCACTCTGCAGCGTATATAACACACGGAAGAAAGGGACACTGTGCTTGCAGGAATTTTCACTCTAGGAGACAGACAGGCAGTAGCTGAGACACAAAGCAGCAAAGCAAATGGAATAAGCACACTGCAATGTGCATTGTTTGCTAGCAGGGCTGCAGCAGCCACAAAAGCCGTTGGGAATGAAAGCTCGGAGAGGAAGGGTAAAAAAGGAGTAGATCTTGTATCCTAACTGGTCGTCCTTCTTTTTCTCCTTTCTCCCTTCTAAGATGGGGGAAAAGGAGGAGTTTGCTTTTGTCAGCACTTAGCAGAAAATCTCCTTGGGAGAACAGCAAACAAATGGTTAGTTTTTAAGACCTTTTTTCTGAATATTATGTTTCCTAAATAAAATAAAAAGCTTTGTGGGGAGCAGACACATTGCAATTTTTGTTTCTAGTCCAGACTTTCGTCTGAGTAGGTTTTCTCATGGATGGCAAAAAAAGTTGGGGAAAAATATTTGTGGATCTGGATTCGTAAAGAGGTTTAAGCACTGAGATGGAAAGCTTCAACACTTAAACGTAATGCAGAAGGTGCAGAAAGCTCCCCGGCGCCCAGCTTTTAAGACAGTTTTAATGCCATTAGGTAGAAATGGACTGACTGGAGTATAACATGACAGACTGGAAAGCCAAAAAGAGCAACATACTAAAGAAGCATAACAAAGGCAGCTAGAAGCAGTGTACCAACTGAAGTCCAGAGCCATGTTTTCAGATGAATAGGAACACTGGCCAGATTACTTTCAAGGAGGAATACCTTATTCACAGAGCCCTCTAGAGATTCACTGGGATCATTCAGCTGACATATTGAAGAACCACTTCAGTTTAGTTTTCTACCCTCCACACTGGCAGCATATTTTTGGCTATTAGCAGTTCTTGAAGGATAATTATTCTCTGAGCAGCAAAGAAATTTCCTCTTTTCCTTACCAACAAAATCTTAGGATAACAGGAACTGTCCAGAAGGTAAGAGCTCAAAGCAGAATCTGACTGGATGCCTGAAAGCTGGGAACTACCTGACAAAACCACAGCTCATGTAGGAGGACAACTGCACTACTCTGTTATATTTCCACAATGTATTTCTTTCCGGCAGTCCAGTTTTCTCATTCTTTCTGCTATCTAGAAGATATCTCTGTATCAGCTACAGCTCTATCAGTAAATTAAACAGTACTGGGAATGTTCATAGAAATACTTCATTTTATCATATAGATGCAGCCATAGTACCTAGAAAAAAGAAATAGCTGTTTCCCTGTTGCTTTATGGAGATTTTGACTTCTGACGACTGGATGAGCTAATCTAGGTCTAAAGCTTACTGGTGTCCCTGCAAGTTTTCAATTCAGTTATTAGTATCATTTGCACTAACTGCTCTGGGAAGTGTTTCCCATCCCCTCTTGTACTTTTGATAGTGGATGACTGCACCCATATAATAGGTAGGATGTACTACAATTTGAAGGATGAATATTTGTATAGTGTTTGTGATTTTCAGACTGAATAGAAGCTAAATAAGAAGTTGCAGATTCTAAGAGATGATGTAGCTCTCTCTTGCCACAGGTATATGTCCTGGTTTTTGAGAGCAATCAGGTTGAGCTGGATAAGGAAAACTGGAAGGCAATGTAGCAGAAGAGCCATCTGTATTTCCTTCTCCGAATTCTGCAGTTTTTATTCTCGTTCATCTTCTGTCACAAACTTGATGCCAGCTTCTGGTTCCTCCTTTCTACTCCAGGGCAAGTAAAGGTCTTCCAGGAAGAACATGCCCAATTACACACTTTTTTCCCTTGGTCACACACTCAGGGCTGGGGAAGCTCAGGCAGAGTTGAAATAACTCTCGCAGAGTTATCATTAAAGAGGCTGAGGGGTGACCTCATCGCTCTCTACAGCTTCCTGAGGAGGCGAAGTGGAGAGGGAGGTGCTGATCTCTTCTCCCTGGTATCCAGTGATAGGGCACATGGGAATGGTTCAAAGCTGCACCAGGGAGGTTTAGACTGGACATTAGGAAGCATTTCTTTCCCGAGACGGTGGTCAAACACTAGAACAAGCTTCCTAGAGAGGTGATCAATGCTCCAAGCCTGTCAGCGTGTAAGAGGCCTTTGGACAATGCTTTAACTTTTGGACAACCCTGAAGTGGTCAGGCAGTTGGACTAGGTGATCACTGTAGGTCCATTCCAACTGAAATATTCCATCCTATCCTATCCTATCCTATCCTATCCTATCCTATCCTATCCTATCCTATCCTATCCTATCTTTTCCTTCTGACGGATTTTTAGAACACACAGTTATATCCCAGGAGCCAAGAATTTGCTCATATACAGAGGCAATGAGTCAGCCCTCGAGTGTCTCCGCTGACTTTTGTGGAGTTACTTCCAAACTAAACCTGTGTAAATGAGTAATGAACCAATGACCTGATAAAACGGGAGGATATGCCAAAGAAGAAGTAATGAGGATGACAGATGAATCAGGTAGAACAAACTGCGTTACTTGGTGTCCTGGGTCCATTCAAACAAAATACACTTACTGCAGTGAAATCAATGAAGAAACACCTGGGGAGAAGAGATATAGGCCCTATCAGCACTGTATCTTGGGAGCTGTATCCTAGAATGCAGTGAATCTAAGGAAATTTTGTGAGTTATATTGGATAAGCCGTGGTGAGTGCCACACTGGGGTAAGAAATGCTAGACGCTAAAGCATGGAGACTGGATATAGGGAAATGGTTTACCTCTATTACATTCATGATGCTGATACTAGAAAACTGCATACATTTTTAATGGACACATTTCAATATACTATAAAGGCTGGCGAGGGGGTAGGGAAATGCCAGACAAATTACTTCAAGACTGGAGAAAATATTTTACAGTAGCAGACTTAGGAAGTTCAGTCTGTTTACTTTATCAGAAGAAAAGATTGACAGCTAACTTGATGCCAGCATATAAATGTCTTAATGGGAAGAAAATGTAAGGTGCTAAAATAGCATCTTTATTATTAAAGCGAGGAAAAACATAGATACAATATTCAGAAAGAGAAACCAGACAAATTGAGAAAAAAATCACCCACTTTAAAAAAAAACATATGATCAACCCAATAAAGCAAACTACAAAGGAAAAGAGTGGATGTTTTCGGATCAGGACTGGATATTTTCCTTTTATTCTTGTATTTTAGTCAGTCCTAAACCTGAGCTCAGTACAAGGACAATTATGTGAAATAGCTGGTAAGAGGTGGTATGCCAGCATAGATGATAAAATGGCTCCTTCTGACCTGAAACACTGGATCCAAAGCCTGTCCCCTTTCCCACGATGGACATCCCTAGCTGCCTTTATGTTTGTATGATCTTGAATACAGATTTCACATATCCTTTATGGGGGACTAAGTCAAGAGTGGAAGTTTATGGCCACTTTTGCACTCTTGCTTATGATGTATGGAAAGAGGGAAGGATGAGCCAGAAGCCTCTCTCCTTACTGCTTTGGAAATCATTCTCATAACACACTGGAAAAAAAAAAAAAGAATATCAGTAGACAACTTTAATGAGAGTTACCAGAGAAATGCTATTTCAGTGGGTTTTACATACTTTGTAAATGTACTGTTTCCGAGCCCTCTGTTAAACAGAGCAACAACAAAAGCTGTAGCTAGTCCTGTTTTAGTGGTTTGAACAACAGTGATAACAAAACCAGCAGCTTTTCTTTTCCCTTCCAGAAAGCAGCAATGTCAGATAGAATTGGCAGCATGGTGAAAATAAAGTGAAGCCCTAAACAGTTGAGAGGCGATTGTTGACACTTGCCACACTGTTGTACCTCTAGGCTTCTTCCCCTGTAATTCTGCACAAAACTTGCCAGTTTTGTGCTGCTATTTAAAAACAGGATTGGGGCAAGTTAAAGTGAACTCGTAGTTCAATAACTCTGTTCCTCCGCCTTCTTTCTTGTGATTACCTTTCCAGAATGACAGTATGCGTTTCGGTTGAAACAGTTGACAAGTTTTGTACGTCCTCATTGCAACCTTTGCAACTATTTTTTTTTTTTTCTATTTTTTTTCCCCTGTTCTTTTTACTATTAATGTACACCCCACTGGTAGTAACCAGTATTTGTTAAGTGTGAACAATGTTCTTTGGGACATTTAAGACACAAGGAACACATAGATCTCAGTTCTAGGCAACATTTACTGAAAATAGATAATATAATTCAGAAAAAAACTCCACCTTGGCTGATCCAGAGAATAAACTTCTAGCAGACTGACTTTGTTTCTAGCATGACCATATACTGTATAGGATATTAGGGAAGGGCCAGATCCAGCAACTCATGCTCGAAAGAAGTTCTACAGATTTCAGTGGGAACTACTTATTGCATTATTTAATATTATTGAGGGAGGCAAAATCAGTCCCATAATAAATGGGTATATTTTTACAGAAATGGATTAGCATTAGTAAGCTTTGCAAAATAGAAATGAGGGTTTGAATGCAGAGTTGGGTACAACTACATACATACGGAATTCAGAAGACAGAGGAGAGAAATTTAAGGCTTCATGACAGAGAGTATAAAAGTTAGGAAGGAAAAAAAAGAGCATATATATAGACAAAGGAAGCTCTATAGGGCTCTGAAGGGAAAGAGCATTATCTTAAATTTCTTGAAGAAAGGGGGCCTGGATGAGGCCCTCTGAATAACATATTCAGAATGGCAGTCTAAAGTTATTTGAGCTCTTACACTTCTGATAGACAAAGATAAGCCTTCAGTTGGAAAGAATTAGAGTAATAAAACAGAAACCTGTGCTGGAGACTAAAGAAGACTTTTGAGAAGGGAAATCAGAATCAAAATTTTATCACTAGACTTTGTGTTAAGAGACACAACAGTAACACCCAAAGTGCCTCTGAGAGAGCTTGAAAGATTGTGATGGGCAGGAAGCTACGGGAATCTGCATCAGTGGAAGAAAGAGTGAACTGGAGGGATGATCCTAAATAAGAACATGCAAAAGCCCTTTGCACCAGGACTATGCAAAAGGCTAGCTAGTTTCAACACAGGGATAGTACACAAGCAGATGAGATCATTCACAATTTCAATGAAAAGACAAGCTGGCAGACAGAGTTTTTAAAATACAAGTGACTGAAATGTGCACCTAGGTTGTGACTAATTTAAATGATGACTTCTTGTCATCTCCCATTAAACATCTTTTGAAATGAACTACCTTGAGGTAATACATTCATAAATGACCACGTATCTATTTAAGAAGATGCCGGTAGGATTGAGAAATTCAAATTGAAAGAGAGTATGGAGGAGGACAGCTGAACAGCAAGGAGATAATTTATTAGTATAAAAGAACCATGGGAGAAAGGTACTGTTGGCCAAAAAGAAGTCAAAATCACAGTAAAGACAATAGAAAGAAACAATAAAAATAAAGATGATGCCTTAAGCACCATTCAGGGAGAATGACTGGGGTTTTGAGTGAAATCAGTAGAAAGAGACACTGCACCAAGGACTATTAAAGATGAGCCCAGAGGAATAATAAAAAACAATGAAGACATCAAAACACTTTAAATCAGGTTTTTGAATTAACTGTTCTTATAGGAAAATCAAGGCTTGCTTTAATTAATTTTTCTTTTTTTCTCCTTTTGTGATAAAATTGAATAACAAAATAGCCAATCTTTTTGTTTTTCATATAGAATTTTTCAACTTATTTTCAAGGGCAAAGTGGAAATTGAAAAAGGAGGAACACTGCATTTTCAAACAAAAAAATGTTATATTGATCTTTGAAACTAGAGTACCTGGTTACTTTTTGAGCTATGCAAACCAAAAATTATATCAAATTATTAAAGATGAAGAGATAAGCAGGGTGGCATTAAAGGCAAAAGACACGTTTGGAAATTACTAGACTCGCAAAGTAAGAGAAGCAAAGGCTTAATTTCTTGGAGGTCAGAGTGTAAGAACGAACAACCATGATGTAAGTCAATGAGTAGAGAAATGCAGAATCTATCTGTCCAGCCTTACCAGTCTAATGGATCTCTCAAATCAGCAAAAATGCATTGAAATCAGCTCCCATGCTAGTAGAACTTGACATATCAGGGCTTTTAGGAAGGTAAGGCAAAGAAAACCATGTCCTGACTAGCATGTGTTTTTTCTTGACAGCCAATAACAGCTGCTATAAGATAAAGAAAGGCTGTTTTGCATACACCAGGGCTGGATCCAGGATGCATCCTGATTACCTCTGTTATCCAAATGGATCTTTGTTTTCAAGAGGGTCTGGGCTGTAACATGTAAGTGCGAAATAAATGAGAAAATCATTCAAGGTTTAGAGACAGGAAACTCCATGGAGACAAATGGAAAGGTAATTGCACAGAAGAACAAAGGGATTTATGTAAATGTATCTGGGTACGTTAGGTGAACTTTTCAGTGACTGCATCTCCCCATGCAGGGGAATTCAACTTTTAAAGACTCTCTCTCCCAACACTCTCTTTTTAATCTTGTCTTTTTCACAGATTTCTGGCTTTAATTGCGCAGATCTTAGACCTTAAGGATGTTGTTTTCCGTTAATTATGATATACAATGCTGACACGAGGTCAGAACTTAATTAACTTCAGTTCTTTGACTACTTCTAAAAGGCAGCAGGAGAGGGGAGAAGATGAATACATTATGTCTTCCAAAAAACCAACAACAATTACTTTAAATAAAAAGACCTTCTCTACCCAGAAGTAACAAAAATGTACTGTACAGAAATAGATGGCACAATTTGTGACTGTGTGAATTTTTTATGAAGATATATTTTCACATTTGTTTCTCCCAGATCATGTGAGTTACAAGTATGGTTTCTGATAAGTATCCTATTTTTGTGGCTCTGACTACATACTGCTAATTCCAGTTTTAAATAATGTATTTTTAAGTGGCATATGTATGCTTGTGTCCTACAAACCCATCAGTAGAAAAGAATATTGAACCTAATTGATCCAGTTTTGACAGCCACAGAATACAGTATTGTATTGGAATATGTAACTGGTGCATTTGTCTACACCTCCCCCAACTGAGAAAAAAAAATCTGGGCCTCTGGTCTGCTTCTGTAGTAAGCATTATCAATAAAAGGCAACAGAGTTGTGCCAATCACAGTTAGTAAAATTTTTCCTCTGAAATTCTTTCATGCTAGAAAGAAGCTTTTTCAAAAAACATTTCTGTATGTGAAACTACTTGCTTTATTTATAATCAGAACTTGCAATTTAAAGTACACTGGAAAACCAGAAAGCTTGTGTTTTAACAACAAAGAGTTATTTTCGTTTTGTACTACTGTCATCATATCTTAGGGTACATGAAGACAGTTTACGCTTTGTTTCTCTTCATTCCTATGAACCTGATTCTGTGGTGACGCTATATGACTACCATGAAGAGTCTCCAAAATGGACACCACATTTCAACTTGAGTACTGCAGTCCAACCTGGGTGACCTGGCTATTAAAAAAAAAAAAGGCAGATGAACTAACTGGAGGGGTGGGTGTATCTTTTCCTTAAAAGCGAAAAACCAAATACAAAATGAACCTGCACGGAAGAGTAAGACCATGGAAGAAACAAATAAACACTCTTAAAACTATCTGTAGGGATGGGTACCAATAGACAGATTGTCTTTTTCTCTCAACCAGGAAGTCAGTGCAAAAATAATAATGTCCACAAATACATTCTCTGCCAGAGTGATATTTCATCACCTACAGCACCGGCCCCTTAGGTGCCTCCAGAAAAGCCTCGGCTTTTATACGTTATGGCATTTCTCTCTCTCATATTGTCTCCCTTTCTCTCTTCACCTTTCTCTCTGTCTGCCTGTCTTTCTTTTCCTCTCTCTCCCTCTCCCATTCCCTCTTTCTTTCTTTCCCTCCCCCGCTCCCCCTTCCTCTCATATTTTCCTAATTAAAATATCACCCCTATTGGATTGCTCTCTGCCTATGTGCTTGCATACAGGATGTGGGCAGTACCATTACCTGTTCAAAATGGTATAGCACAGCTTCCAGAGAAAACTGGAAGAAATAGTGGGATGGATGAGGAAGAATCAGAGAGGAAAGTGCGCCCAAGGAAGTCACGTATCTGAACTGTTCCCTTTCCCCCTAGGGGACAATTGGTGTCCCGTTCAATGCCTCTCTGATTCAGAAACAAAACCTAGCAAAAAGCACATCACTACGCATGGATACAGACACTCTGCCAACTGGGGCCTATATTCACTCCTTTCGATCAAGATCATTATTTCAGCCTTTCCATACACTTCCTAATTTCGCAATCTTGGCTATCTTAGTGATCATCTCCAAAAATAAGAAAGCAACATACAACTCTTCTGTCCCAAGCCAATACACACCACAAATCCCTTTCTTTTTAGTTTCCAGTCCCTTCATAATAAAGGCATGTGCTAAATATTGACCACAGAAAAACTTCTGTTCCTTTAATGCAACAAGATAAAGGAAAGGGAATGAATATTTACAAATTTCAGTAGACATATCTGGCTGGTTTTGCTGGATTTGTCTTCCAGTGGGAATAATCCTTTTTAAATCTGTAATGGTGTTTGAAATCTTTCCATATTTCTGATAAAAATAGCCTTCCATGAACAAATGGGGTTCATCATAACCAGGCATATTATTAGCTTTTATAATTTCTTGCAGAAACACCCCATTGGCTTATTGGAGCTATTAGAGTATAATTTGCTGAATTCGAAGACTGCTGTGTGCAGAACTGGGAGGGGTTTTTTTCTTTTTTCTTTTTTTTTTTTTCTTTTTTAATAGAACAGCATATCTGGTATTTTAAATGGTCTAATTGCAAGAAAGATCATACTCAAGAAATGAAAGCCTATGTTCAAGCTGTGCGACAGATAACCTTCAAGACCGCTATAGCTTACAAAGGGATTAGGGGAGAAAAAACTGCAAAGTGAACTTTTGAATCAAATATTTTGAGCTAGAGCTATGAAAAAGGAATCCAGCTTATTCTAAACACCATCTGTTTGCTGAGTGTACTTGCATATTTTCAATTGCTTTATTCCACAAACTGCTATTTACTTCCCTGAAATGTCCCTTGGTGTGAAGATAACATCTCGTAATAAGCTGCTTCCATTTTGGGGCTACTGTTTGTGGGCCGTGCAGTAGTGTTAGGGCTACCAAACTTCTCCAGAATCTGAACAAAGCAAACAAAACAATTAGTGAAACTTTATAAAGTAGTGAAAAATATGCTTTCCTCGGTAAGAGGAACACTGAAGGGGAAATTACAAAAATAATAATAATTTAGACATTATGTCTCTCATTATGTGTACTTCCAACTTCATATTTTCCCTCCATGCCTACAGCTTCTATTTTTTTGGAATTACAAAGAACTGGCACTGCATGTGTTCTGATACGAAGGCTAACATTAAAAGTTTCCTACCCAAACAGTACTTTCCATTTATTTCCTAACTTTTTAAAGATGTTTCCTTTTTCTCTTCCCTTTTAAGATTTCATTATTGATGCAAACCGAGAAGTTATCAAAAATGATATGTAGAGGCACCACTTAAAGCTCCAAACAGTAATCTGAGTTGGATTGTACTGTTGAAAGCACGGATTCATCTGCTTTCTATAAAACATAGCATGCACAGTATGCTCCCCTAAATTACAGCATTTAAGTATGGCCTCCTGAATGTGTGTCTGTGCCAGCATGATTGCCGGTGTCACAGAGAACCCCAGAGAGCTGGGGAGCTGCTTGCACAGTATGAGCTAAAAATTACATCCTGCGTTAGCTCACTTCCACATAGATACTATTCCCATTTCTGGCCCACCAGCCATAACACAGAAACATTTTGCAGAAAACATTGTATTTTTCTCTGCCTGCCAGCTTCAGTTTTAACATTTTTATTCCCTAGGGTAGTGGGTAGTGGAGAAGGTCCTACAGAGAGCATGTTGCCTGTGAACCATGGGTCAGGAATATCTAAGATCTACATTTTGAGACCCTTATTCAGAAAAATGAACCCTTAAACTTTCAGGAAGTCCCGTTAAAGCTAACTGAGGTACATAACAATTACTGAGGGATATCTTCGCATTCTTATCAAGAATCTACTTGTTGCTGAGTTAACCATATCTGCTTGAATAAAAACTACGATAGTCTAACAGCACAGTCACAATACCTGAAACAATTCCTATGTGAAACTGTTTTCGCAATGATAGCGCTTGCAAAGCAAAAGAATGATGGAAAGTTTCCTGTCCTCATGAAGCAAATATATACGCATATATCAATGTAAAACATGTAATGTGATAATTTTATTGCGTATAGAACATACCTACTGATGTATAGTGTAGTCAGTTGGAACATACTGCAAATGAATGATGATGAGGCCAGCAGATAAGGAAAATATCTTTATGCTGTTATATAATCAGCTTGATCAAGTTACATTAACACATTGGTGCTGTTTTGGGCTCAGCGCTATTAGCAGAAAAAGCACTTAAAAAATTAACATGACACTTATCTTCTCTAGTTACATTAACCCATTCCCTGCTCCTTTAGAAGTTAAAGTACGAATTTAAATTTCCCTTTTTTTGTATCAATATACCAAAGGTCTTCTGAGAGGAGGGTTGCCTCATTATTTTTTTGTGTGTGTTTGCTCATGCCCCTTTGCTTAACATTTTTTCTTTAGTTGAATTCTTTGGGTTATTTATGTTGTACTGGCATCTGTTGGAGCTTGGGTCCAGGACAGCAAGGACAGTGAAGGTCAATTAAACCAACACTAGAAAGCTTTCAGATTCCACTATTGGAAAGATACTGAGCATTTCAGTGTATATTGACACCATCCCACCCCACCTGAAAAAACGAGCCCTCTCTCCCCCTACACACATAACACATGCTTCTAGGCATATAGTAACATTGGCTTCAACACAGAACAGCTTGGCCCTAAACCCCTCCTGAAATCCTCATGGAAGCAGATATCCAACAAGCTCGTCTGCGATCGGTTAGACACTAACTCCTGGGAGAATCTGAGGTTTTGTAGCTTGTCTGTTTCACTCTTGAGGATGAAGTGGAAATACACTACTTTTTGGTTGTCCAGTTTGTTTTGGCTTTCCCCTCCTGATTTTTGAGTGGTACAGAGTTTTTCAGCTTTGTCACTTCTGACCAAGAAGGACCCTACCAAGCTGTTGAACCCTCACAGTCAATCATCTCTCACCAGAGAGCAATCTGAGGCACTCTTGGCCTGAGGGATGGGATTTCTGAAACAGCTTTCAGCCTTGGCATTGCTCTCTTCCCTCTGAATTTAATAAGACTTTTCCTTTCAAAGGAAACAGGCAGAGAGTCAGACTAATGTTGAAAGCTTTAGAAAAATCTCATTCTTCGTGTCACCTCTCTTCCATTAGTCTTTGAGTCAGATCCTCACCTTGAGTATACTGGAATAGGTTCATTGATTTAAAGGGACCTGCACTGATTTACACAGCCGAGGATCTGTCTGCCTCTATTTAAAAATCAGTTCCTCAACCCTTTAGTGGATATATGAGCCTTATAATGAGGGTTTAGAGACCAATTGTCCAAACAAAATATAATTGTTTCAAAGTAATGAAATGTTGCCTTCAGTCATCAGGAATCTGCTGAGACCAAGTCTGATGCTGACCTGCCCATCATGCATACTCCTGAGCATCCCCATATATACTGGACCTTACAGAGATCCCAGGCTGGCTTCCAATGAGTAAAGCCAGCTCTGAAAAGCTCAGTAGCCACGTTAGTGTAGGATTCACAGCAGGGCTTGTTAGTATGCTGAAACAGCTGCCTTCACTCAGAATGAGGTAGCCCAAGTCTGCGTGTCATATGGCACTGTGCTGTGCAATATAGATATATCCTTGATGGCAACACCAAGAAATAGTTACTCAGAACTGGCCCTCTACAATCTCTTTGTCTTTACTACTCTTAGGTGGATAAGACCAGGCAGCTGTGCTCTGCCACACTCTTTAAATACACTTATCATCACTGCACCCCAAGTGTTGCCCTTGCAACACAGGACTCACAGCAACTAGAAAAAACCTTGCACCAACCCCTCCCTTAGCAAAACAACAGAGTTGCAATCATTCTCCAAAACCCCTGCGTTTAAACCTACACTGAATAACAGCTGCAATTCTCAACACTTCTTTTCCTCTCTTACCGAGGTGGAATTGAAACAGAAGAAAACTGAGGGGCTGATCCGTAGGGGTGCTTAGCTACTGCACTCGTCAGAAAGTGCCCAGTGCCTACTGATATGAAAATGTTGTGACCTGGAAAGCAATGGGAGCGAGGGACTGAAACTGGCACTAGGAAACCTAAATAACCTTTGTGGGTTTAAGACTAAGCGATTTGCTCAAGTTTTCACAAAAATTTCGTGGCAGAACAAGAAATTCAGGTGGGATCTCTTGAGAACTAAAGCTAACACCCTTTTCCTTAGGATGTCCTTCCTGTCTCCATATAGCTAGAAGGAATTGTCTGAAAAAAACAGCACGTTATGTACTACTCTCTAAAATGATTCCGTGTTCTTGTCAGCTGGTATATCTTTCTTCATGAAAATCAGTCTCTCATCATCTAACCAGCCCTGCAGCTCTCTCTGCATAGATTGTCGTAACTGAGCCTTGACTCTCTGTTTTGCCTTTGAAGATAAGACAGCGTGGTATTATTGCAGTATCTGTCTAAATTTCCTAACGTGCTGAGCCAGGGGCTGGTCTATGTTTCCTTCTCCTCCCTCCCACCACTTTGTTGTTATTGCTTTTATATGAAAATGTTTGAATAATTCACTAATACCCAGTGAAGTCCATGGAATGAGCCATTGACTTGACTAGAAACTGGATCCAATATATAACAACGGACAATTTCAGAAGCAATCCAATTTAATTTAATTTGGTATAAATTTAATTTAACCTAATTTAGGTTATCTAAGTATCAGGACTAGAGGTACTGCAAGCCAGTCCACACCATGTTATAATATAGGACGGTTCAGAGACTTTGCACCCTCCCACCAAGCTAGCATCATTGAGTTAACTATGACACTGGGAGCTAAGTACTCATGTCAAAATAGCACTGCCCTCAGCCTAATGATTCCCCCAAGAGGCAAGGCTCATTAGCTTGTGCACTGTGCCATACTAATGTGCCATTATCTGGGATACTGCCATGCCTTCGAACCAGTCTATAAAACCAGAAATGCCCTGTGGAGCTAATAGACATGAGTCGTTTCCCCCATCCCATTAGAAATCAGGGTATTGGTCAATCCTTTTGTTAATCTCTGATGAAAAGGTGGGGGATCCACTGCAGACTGGTCAGCTGTCTCTGGTCATTACAGCAGCAAGGCAGCCCAACACTCTTGTAGTAAAACTGCTTGTCTGAATGCCAGAATTTGCCTGATACATGTTTCTACACCAAGACAGCATGTTCTGGTGTGGACAAATTAGCTCCCTCTCTACCTAAGAAGTTCACATATTAGGATAGGAATGATTTTTAAGGCAGGATTTATAGGTATGTGTTTGCACTTGCGCATACATAGAATCATCATAGAATCATAGAATGCTTTAGGTTGGAAGGGACCTTAAAAATCATCTAGTTTTAACCACCCTGCAATGGGCAGGGACACCTCCCACTAGACCAGGTTGATCAAAGCCCCATCCAACCTGGTCTTGAATTTCATACGACATAAATGAAGGTGATTACAAACTAGCTGTGTTTTGAGGAAAAGTTAAAAAAAAGCAGAGGCTTTTAACCATTTTTTCTTGAGGTTTCCTCTGTTATTTCCAAAGAAATGGTTAGCTTTCATAATGAAATACTGAAATTTCTTGGCATTTAAAACTGTAAAGTTATCAAACATTAGTTAATTTCACTGATATAACATACCTTAAATAAACATAGGACTGACCTGTGGTACATAAACAGTCCACACTCAGGACCTGTGGATTCTTTCCAGATTAGGGATCTTCATTTGCCTACCACATAACCAGCCATCCGTCTACCATTAGGACAATTATTTATTTAATTTCTAGAAAGTTTCCTTTTAATCCACAATTTTGCTCAGACAGTTGTGAGTGACAGGGAAAAGAACACGGAAGAATGCCAGCAGTCTTTTCAAAATCAGTCTAATTCACTGCTCTCAAAAGCATTTAGAAATTCATCAGTTGTCACTCCTGTCCAGATACTAGGATGATCATTTATAAACTACATCACCTGAGAAGCTGAACATATGGAATTTGTCAACATTTGCTGCCTGCCTGTGCTGCTGGTTGCACAGTTGATCCAGTTCAAACACATGTCTTCATTCGTTTGGTTGGCTGGCCCTGTTCCTTTCAAGGATGACTAGATATTATCTCAGAAGCCCCAGTTCTCCCTTTTGAGTGGCAACTTCTGATGTTTCAGACTTCAGTGAACTGCAGAATTCAGTTTAGAAAGCTTCTAGTTTCCTTTCCAGTCACTGGGTACCCTCAACATCTTTATCCATGCCTCTCTTGGGGATCTCTTCAGCCTCCACAAGACCTCCTACTTTATCTTGTTTTGCAGGTTTCAGCATGTAACTCTACTCTGCCAATTCACTTATTTTTTCATCGCGTTCCTCTGCAAGATGCCTTTTGTTATGTTTGTACAGAAAGCTGTATCTTTTAAAATCTCTTTCAAGTTTAACTTCCCTTGCTGTACAAATCCACTAGATCATCTTTTCTCAGCCAAAACATTTTCCATGTTTCCCGTTCTGCTCCTCTAAGAGAACAAAGAGAACTACAAAGAATGGCTGTATCGCTTTTTTTTTTCCTGCAACACTTTCACCCCACTCTGATGTTTTACTTTTTTCAAATCCTCCAATTTTTGCCTGCTATTCATATTGCTACCAATACAGGGAAGCTATAGGACTGCTAACAGTTCTTAATTCTGCTTTCTTTCTGGTCTCCCTGAGCATATAAACTTCTCATCTTCATTTGGGTGGACTTTAATTATTCTCTGTATGAACCTATTGCCTATTTTCTTGAAAGTTTAGTTGGCTTCCTAAACAGACACTTTTTATCAGGGAGGAATCCTATTCAGGGGTATGACCTTGTGGTTCCTTCTTTTGAAAATATGCAATATAGATCGGTAGACATTTGAAAATTAAGGATGTTTGTTTAGCATCAGTTAGAATTTAGTATCATTGCCTAGCTTTTAGAAATATTTAAAACAGAAGTTCATATAGATATACCCAATCTTACCTAATGCTACACTTCACTAATGCCAAGTTAGAGCTGTGGCAAAAAAGGTCTGATGACTCTTCTTTGTGTCTGTCAACGTGCTGCTGCTCCTAGCTTTTCATTCAAACCTCTTCCCACAAATATTTTCATCTTCAGCCTGTAACTGGTGGTAATTAACATCAGCCTGTTCCTTATTTGAGTTTAAGACAGCCTCTTTGCTGGAGAGAAGGAGTGTTTGAATTAAGATGCCAAACTACAAAGCGGAGGGACTGAAATGCAGGCACATGTCCTCTTCTAGCATGTCTTCCAGAGAGACAGAAATTTCGGGCAGTGGAATGGGTTGTACAGCTGAAAAACTGCAGGAAGATTCAACACAGACCTCACCTGCAAAAGCCCAGACTGGCTTTCCTTATAAACTAGAGAGCAACGCTGCAGGCTTTTCCCAGACAGCCAAGGTGCTTTTAGCCCTTACTCACAGGCATGCCTCAAGGGTCTTTTTTTTCATGTTTCCTTTCTTGCTTGTGAGAGTTTTCTATATCTGTTTATTTACACAGAATAACGTAGCAGTCTCAAAAGCTAACTCAGACCAAGACGACATGACCAACTACAGGGATACTAACCAAGCTATTTAATCCTATTTGTTAGCAAAGCTAGTCAGCGTGGGTGGAACAACGTTCTCATTGCAGATTCTTTGCACCTAATCCTGTAGCTACTGAGAAAGGGATTAAAGAGGAAGATGGCCATCAACCAGATTAAAGAGCAACCAGGGAATTACACTGACTCTTGATATAAAGAAGGAATCAACTTGGAAAGCAATAAATGGGAAGCATGAACATCTGTAACATGGGGGAAAGACCCTGGAGTGGAAACAGAGAAGGGGCCAAAACCTGGTCTGGTATGGACATTAGTTGCCCAACCAGCATGGTCGCTTCCACTTAGGTTTTACAGAGCAGTCTCCCCACCCACCCCATGTGGCGAGCAGCCAACCAGTGGACTGACAGTCTGGCTACCACACGTAGGAACCCACACCTCAGTGGGCATATATTAACTTGCAGCGTGCTTTCGCGCCGGGTGGATTGGCAGACTGTAGCAAGCAGCGCAGACACACATCCCCAGCAAGAGGTGTGTGCAAGTAGGGGAAAACCTGCGCTCCCAGGAGAGGGGAGCTGTGCCCTTGCAATCCACTGGTACGGGGTATGGATGGGTTGGAGGAGGGGAATATACATACAACTGTGCAGGGTGAGGGCATAATTAGGTTAGGAGTTTTTAGGATTACCAGAAGGATGTTTAGAAATTTATAGGTGTTTATTAATATTTCGGAAGTTTCTGTTATCATGGCTTATTTGTTTTATGGCTGGTGGTGATCCTGAATGTATAGTTCAGTGATTGCCAGTTAATTACATGTCATTAATAAAACAATAAGTTACTTCAACCATGATTTGATTTAAATTATGTGAACCAAGTAGGCTTTTTCCCTAAGAGAGGTCTGATCTTCAAAAATAAATAATATTGCTTGTATTTTGAGGTACAGTCAAGATATTTTTTGTATCATTTAGAGCAAGGCTGGATGAGGTCCCAGAAGAGATTGCCTGCTTCTGTTAAACAGGCTCTCTCCCTCCATGATGTCAGACAGGTCTCAGAGGAACTCTTTTCAGTCGAGCCCCTTTCTCTCATGGGTTTGGCCACGTCCTTCTTTACAATACCTGGTAACCGTCGCACACTGGCCTGCTCGGACTGTTTCTCACCTTTTTGATGGAATCTCATACCTTTCAATATGGATAAACCCCAGCCAGAATCCAAATTAAACAAACTGCTGAATACAGAGTCAGATGAGCAAAAAAAATAATATTGCATATATTTATTATATCTCAGTTTCCCAAGATTTGATTTGTTTCACATAATGATAGACAACCTGTGTTTGCTTGATTTCTTATAAGGATGCTGGGGGGGGGAAGCGGCTATATTAACTAGGACAGAATTTCATATCAGACTACCTGACCTGCAGACAGCTAAGGTAAGATTCCTCAGTGACCACATCTAACTAGACAATGTCTATATATGGTCTTGCTGCAGTGGCAATTAGGCACTTTACCCATAGTCTGTAGAAAATCTCTTCCTTGCCCTTAAGGGTGCCCTTAGGAGGAAAAGAGAGATTTTAGTGACAGGAAATTGAAGAAAAGAGAACTTAAGTGGCTACACTTAGACAACAAATCTGCAGCACAGACAGACTTGAAATTCCAAGCCAGCATCCAAAACATTGAACTGCTCTTCCCTGGGAGAGGAGAGGTCTGAACAGGAAAGCAAAAAGCCTGGAGGATTTAGCAGGGCATTTGGTTGCTGGAACTTGTGCCTTTCAGTGCCCGCTGTAGCCACAGGCATAGCTCAGTCTCAAAAGCTGGCTGCTGGCTGTGCTTTAACAATCTCACAACAGACGTGAGGGTGAAGGAACGAAACAACCTCTCTAGTTCATATTCCACCTCCTCTGCAGGAGAAGAGTAAGCACAGATTTACCAGACGGGTCAAGGGACTCTGCTGTTGCACCACGTAAGGAGGGATGTGGGACACACGCCACAGCTGCACCCCTGTGCTTGTGCAGTCCCCTGGGTCACACTGTGCCTTACAGCGCTAGAGGAGGACACTGACACAGACAGAGGGGAGGCCGTCTCCTCACAGCTGGCATATGATTCACACGTCGAAGAGGAGCCATCCTGACAGAGCAGGCTAGAGGTTTCCCCCCAGAAGTCTACTGTTGAACCTGAGCGCAGAAGCCAGGGATACCTGGATGAGAGACTGGCTTTTTGCCACAAAAAGAAATTATTCATGTGTATTTTAACCCATAAATGAAAAGAGGAAAGAGAAAATAGTAGGAAGATTATAGGGGAAGACAGGAAGAAGACGTAGAAATAAGAGTATAAAACAGCAGAGGGACAGCATGAGTCGGGGGACAGGGGAGGGACACACAGGAACACAGCCCTGAGAGCTTTCGTGGAGCTGGAAAGAAATTCAGAGATGGAAAAAGAAAAACAAAGCCCCACTGAAGAAGAGAGAGGAAAGCAGGAAAATGGAAGAAGGAATGACACAACACAAAAAAGGAAGAGAGCAAAAAATGAATAAACAAAAAGGGGAAAAAAGTTTTAAAAAAGAGAAAAAGCAAAAGCAGCAGTGTGATACATGTTCTCCAAAACAGCCATTAAGGTAATGGGGAGTAGGTTTAATTTTATTCCCTTTCCCGCATGGCATGCTACTTTAAAATGACAGCTTACATTGCTATATAATACATACGTATTTTTTTAAATATCTGTATATAATCTTTTTCTTTATTTCATTTCAGCATCTTCATAAATTAATGAATTCTTCATTCAAAAAATGCTGGAGGGAAATGAGAGGCAATATTTATGCAAAAAAAACCCAAACAAGCAAAAATCCTATGAAAGTGTAGTTCAAATGTCCTGTAAATCGCACCAAGTAATTCTATTTCAGAGTATCTGTTTTGCAGTATATTAAAGGATCTTCATTTTCAAAGAATGCTTCCTACATATTCTCTAAAAATCAGACCATTCTGAAGTGTCCAGCTGGCATCCAAAAGCTGAGACATGCAAAATTAGCAGTCATGCTTGGAAACCCCCAATCACCAAAGGCCATTTTTGCCACCCCTTATATCCTCCTCCCTGCCTGCACACACTCCCTGCTGAGTCACTGGACTTGAACATAGACAGCTCTCCATGCTCCGAACAAAGTCCACCTCAAGTGTGCTGTCAGCTTCCTCCGCTGATACGCTTGTTGGAAATTATTAATCTAATGATTGTCTTCTGGCAGTATCAAATGTGGACAGACAGATATGAATGTTTGAAGTTTAATTATGTTTCTCAAGATGTAAACGCACCCAGAGGCTTAGGGAATGGGGATGTGTTTTAATAAGTACGAACATAGGTTAAATAAACAAACACATTATTTGGTTGGATGGAAAGGGGAGCAAACTTACATTCGTTATTCCTTTCTTTTCATTATAACTGGAAAGCAGTTCAATTGAAAACCTCACTCGAGCAGGACTATAGAAGAGAAGAGAGCTGCTTTCACAAGGGCACGAGCTACATCTTTTTGATCTCCTTTGTTAAAGAAACAAAATTAAAGTTGAACTGAAGAAGAAAAATAATCATAACAATTTAAAAAAAAACACATGCAACCACCACCTCCTGCTACAGACACACACAGCACTAACTTGCTGCCAAAGTTGGTACTGATCTTGGGAAACTATTTTGCTCTCTGTCTTCCAATTGGTAAAATCCCAGTGATCATTCATGATTTTCCTATTTACAGTTTCAAAAATATAGGGCGAAAGAATAGCATGGTCTCAAGATATGTGTGTGCGTGCATATATACTCAAGCTCTAAATTTGCTAGCTCCCGGACAACTCTTTCAGCTGGGAAGTACTACAGCTGTGTTTTCTTTTTATTTGCAATTTTAACCTCTTTAATTTTTTTTATGTAGCCTGGTTTACTTTACATTTGAAATATTAGAATCAAGTTTACAGGTTGTGATGATCTACTGGTAGCAGTATTGCTAACAAAATTTTCATAACTATGTCAGTCAAAATTATTTTCCTTCTTCTGTGACGTGATTCTGTGCAAAGGCAGAAAAACACCATTCCTGAGGCTGCGATATCAAGGAGACAGTATTTTCTTAGAATAACAGTGGTTGAGTTACCTTCCCAGTTTCTTGATCTCTAGAAGGCTCTTCAATCCAGCCAATCTGGATTCACCCTGAATTCATTACATACAGATTTTCCCATGTAGAATAACAATCAGTCTACATTTGTGGCAAAAATTTACTTTGCTGGTGGCATTTGTTACAGCCCCATCAGATGAGTGCATATTACTGATTTAATACCCATCAAATGGGTAGGTTTTTTTCACATGGTTCTTTTCTCTGGAAGAGTTTCCATATGCTGCTAACAAGTGCTGAGATTTCTCTTCCAAGAGTATAGACTTGTGACACCAAGAATTACTCCCATTTTGTCCTCCTTGTTCAGCTATTAAAAATAGACAGTGCTTTGTTTTGCTCTAGAGGTTCCCCAATATTCTGACAACATTTCCCTCTCTTATCCCTCGCATTACTGACACACCCTTGAAGTTGCAGTTCTCTCCCAAAAGTCAACCAGTTTCTAGAAAGAAATGTAGCTGTGATGTTACAATAGGGAAATGTGTCTAAATGGATGTATGCCATCATGTTCCTTAAGCTGCTCTGGTCTCTTCTAACCTGTTTTACAAAACATCACACTGCTGAGTTCCTAAGCATTTAGCTTCTCTGGCACACAGTGCCTTTTTACCATGTCCTAAAGGATGTGACGGTAATTCTTTTTCTACAGTTCTTGCCACTTTGATCTCTGCCTTACTGTCCTTCAGCATGAGTTACTACAGTGCAATGTAATTGGGAATATAAACCTTGAGCAAGACAAAAACCATTCAGTTGCCTTTTACTGATTTGAAGGGGTTTGGGCTATTGCAACCCTGACCAGTGGACTGAAGTCACAAATTCTGTTAATAAGTCAGAGTTTTGCTACTTTTCAGATTCACCTGTACTTCTGGTGAAGATTCAGATTGGCTCAAATTTTAGGCTCCCCTGTTCGTTTGTCTCTTAGTGTAGTTTGCAGCTAATCATCTTGCAACACAGGCACCTCAGAAGCTGCTACCATACTACTCTGAAAAGTATGGTGCTGAAAAGTATGTAACTCTGAAAAGGGAGTCTTAGTATTCTATGGTGACAGCGATGGTTCCTTCCACTCTTTTTTGGAGTACAGACAGAACAGCTGCCTTTGACAATGGAAGCTGTTTTGATCATTTTAGTCTATTTTAAGAAACATTTAATCCGTTTCCAATAGCTAACTCAGATGTGCCTCTGTCTGTGCAGACGTCTCTGTCTGCAGCAAGTTCCATGGCATTGGGCTTCATTCTAAATAATGCATTCCCAAATGTACTCCACTCCAAAACAATCCATGGGACCGAGCAAGAGCTACCTTACTCTTCTGCAGTTGTTGCAGCTGAAGATGCATCATGCAAGTAAAGAAATACATGCAAGACAGAGTCCTGCTACCCTTAGTATGGTTCAGTAACTTTCCAATATTTTCACTGGTATCACAGAGGAAGTCAGAGGGGATGAGAAAGCTCTTCCATCAAACATACAAAGTCTCAGATGATGCTTTTTCTGAATCTTCCAGCATAAGCAAGCCATATGGTTTGTGTTATGCGAAACTCATTCTTGGCATAATTATTCACTAATTTAAAATGCAATTCAATAGGCAGTAGGCACAGTGCTTTGTTTATTAAGTGCGACCTTTAGAAGCATGTCAGCAACATTAATACACAACATTCTAATAAACAATTTTTTGTAGCAGAATATTCACAAGGGAATTGTAGCCTGTACCAATATTAAAAACAAAGGGAGAAAATAATCTCATTTTGACAGCAAAATAAAAAAAATACAGCTCAATGCCCAGCAAATGGAAATAGAACATTGTATAGTACAGTAGCACTACAGGATTTTTGTTTTTCTTCTTAAGAAAAAGTAACTATTAATTTAGTATTAACCTGAAAGAAAATAGAATTCCTATAAGCTACTCTCAGATAATACCTTCTAGCAAAACACTGATTTAGAGGGCTTTTACTATTCAGTTTTTTCCACAGAAGTAATCTAGGAACTGGATATAGTCCTTCAAGTACACTACAAGAGTCACCCTGCAACATAGAGTATTGCAAGCAAATTGTGTTCACAAAGAATATTATTCACTTCCCAGGCACATACACCTTTAAGAGTTGCTACTAAATATAGTTTGCTTTACTGATATTAGGAAGTCACTTTCAGACCTCAGTAACAGAATAGTGAATCTACATTATAAACCTCACTGACGTCCGGAAAAAAATACCTATTAGTGGATTTCCTTCCTCTCTCTTCTTTCCCCTTTCTCTCACACATTTATCTTATTTGTACATCTGAAGAGAAATTCATTCTGACCTTGCTTATGTCTATGAAACTTGATCAGCAGCACACATATCAAAATATGATTCAAAAGAACTAACTCAGGCTTGCAGTTACATAATTGGCCTTATTAATTGCTTACTTAGATGCGTTAGCAACTTTGAGTTTATTCTTGCATTCTTAGCTGGAAAGAAGTATAAAAGAAACATTTGACAGATCATGCCCTATGCTGCAAATAAATGCACTGATGCAAAAAGTAATCATGCTTGACTTCTATAATGAAGGGATGATAAGTCACCACATTCTTAAGAACTTGATCCAGAGGGGCCAACCTCTTTAAGAATAAATGGTATTTATATCTATGCTAGCTCAGTCCTCTTGAACAAATATGATCACATTGCTAAGCCTTTTAAGTAACTATCTATATGCAATGCTGACCAAAAGCCATCAGCCCACAACTCATTTCTCCAGATCTTGCAAATTGGACTTGAAAAGCTTCAAAAAGGTTAAAGAGTGCAATATTATTACTATACAGTAGTGGTGAGGTCAGGTCTTTGGTTGCACTGAAAAAGCATAAAGGTGCAAGGGAAGCAGTTGTATATAGTTGACATGTATTGTATAAAGTTGACAGGTATTGGGATGGCTCATGTCACTATTCTCAGCAGCTGTATGGCTGATTTGAGTTGGGATCATCTACAGTAGTGGCTGCACGGTATATTCCTAGCTGGAAACAGACTTCTACACTAGCATGTAAATTAAACATGTCTTGGACCACTCCATGGCACTAAGGCCAAATGCCCGTATCAAACTCATCCTGCAAAAAGTGTGGCTACATCAAAAAAACCTACCGGGAATAGTTTTATCCCATATTAATTCCCTAAACAGGCCTGGAAACTGTTTGGAATAATGACAGCTGTCTTAGAAGTCTGGATGATTGAATTCTATTGCCCAAACACATTTTTTGGCATAATTTTATATACTAGTAAAAATAACCACTAAGCTTTCGAGTGCACCTCTATCCCTCATCTGTTGTGCTAAAGGACCCTCTCTCCCTCCTATACCTTTCTCCAGGCAGTTGAATTATAAGTCACCGGTTCTCAGGTTCATTTGGTGAAAGATAGACAGTTGGCTCATCAGCAGTTAGTGGTACCCATGTGATGTAAACAACCAATTCCCACTTCCAACACACGCATACCTTTAGCGATGCAAAGGAGTGCCCTACCCATAGTGCTGGGCACGGACACTGTTGTGTCCAGGCCTGGTGCTGACAATTCCACCTCCCATCACCAGACAGGGTCTCCCTAAATCATACTGCCACCACTGACCTCTGATGCTGGTGTATGAAACCAAGCAGTGAAATACAGAATTTTATAATCTAGAGATGCACACATGAGCTGTCTGTATCTAGGAGCCGTGATTTAAGAAAAAAACGCCTATGAAGAGTTACAGAATTTAATATATAAAGCTGGTTTTCTTTCCCCAGTATGCTGTTTCTATCAAAATCTTCATGCAGCTTTGGGCTAAGTAGGTCAAGACATTCAGAAAAAGGGCCAGAAGAGCTACTTTTTCAATGCTTTCTTTCCAGCATATGAAGCTTTTCACCAATAAAAGACAGGGCAAAAGTATTTGAGTTGTTTATGGTTTTTCCGTATTGTTATCTTCCTCTTTCCTAAGCATTAATTGTACTCTGGAAGCATCTCTCCCTCTTACGTGTGAAACCTATCTCACCTCAGCATAAGCACACAAGTAGGTTATTGGAGAGTAGAATTGAAAGCAATGAGCACAGTTTTTGTCTGCTTCTAGAAAAGTAAACTAAACTTAATTACTAACATCTATACAAGCTGAGTTCGACAAGTACCAAGCTCAGAGAGCGTGTGAGCCCATAGTGCTGAGTACAGGAGAAACATTAAAACTTACTCCATCATCCCATATCTCACAGGCCTGCCCTTTAATAACTTGGTAAAGAAATGAAAATCCAATGTAATACCCACTAGCTGCTTCTAGAGAGTGGTTCATAGGTTACAGCAGAAATGGTATTTTCCTGATGTTCAGTTTCAAACTGAAGCATCTTTATTCCACAAAGCCATTTTTATTCTCCAGAAATGCTCAGACAATCTGCTATAATGAGACAGCAGATCTTTTGGGGGAAGAACAGGCTGAACAGGATTTAGGAACTGTTCCTCCCTTGCTGAAAAATTGGGGATAGGAGAGATCTTCACCTTCAGGATTTTATCTTGGAGGTAACGGCTAATCCTTGGTTGACACTAATGCTAAATAACATTAGAAATTCTCCAGGAGGAAACCAAGTTTCCCCATTCAACTTCTTATACAATCTGCATATGACATTTTGCCTGCTGATTCATATAATTTTTGTTTTTACATGCTCCAGAGTGATGCATTCTTCTAACCAACAGCTGTCTATATGAGCCTTGCAAAGCTTTTTCATTTAGTAGCACACCTCTACCATAGTCACTCACCTTTGAGCCTGTACCATGATTTCATGTGTCCATTTATCTTTTTTGTTGTGATTTTTAAGGTTGATATATATGCACTGAAACTCTAGGACTGAAGTGTTTCAAGTCAGGTCCTGAAAAGTTTCCTGTGCTCTTTGCTTCAGACAGTTTTGCTCATATTAGCCTTTAAGTAAAACCCATCATTTTCATAGTATTTTACACAGGGGTGACTGAAGCTATCGAGAGTTAACTAGTTGATTTAGCAATGGAGATTAACTTTCAGTTTGTATTTATGAATGCAAACTGTATGTGCTGAATGCGGTAGGTTATCAAACACAGTGTGCTTTTAAAAGTCATTTTAATGTCAACTGTTCCTACAGGTGATACCCGGAAAAACAAAGTTAAGGAGAGTGAGAAGTGTAAATCTTGTTGAGAACTTTACGACATCAAAGAACCCTTCCATGAAAACAATTAAACAACACGTTGATAAGAAGATGGATTTCTTTTTCCTCTTTTGCATTTAGAAGTTTAATGTGTTTGACAATCTATGGTGAAAGGCTTTTTCAAAACATGAAAATGTGGGTTACTACAGAACTGATGCTGAATGCTCTTAAATGGAAATGTTGTCACGTTGCCATGAATTGCAGAGGAATCAACCAACAGTAGAAAACAGTTCTCCTTGTCTTGCACAGTCCACAGCATTGCTTTTTCTGCAAGTTTTCTATGTACAGAATTATGTATTTCATAAACTTCCACCCTTTTCAGAGACCTAGCTTTGATCTGATGTAAATCTTTGCAGTGTCATCTATTTCAGTGAAACTACCCAAGTTTGTGTGGCAACGGCGCCATAACAAGCAACATATATTAATATTGCTTTCACTGCATTATATCTATTTCACAAATGGGTCCAATACACTAGAGAGTAAACACATTATGCAGTGTAACCACAGGAAACACTACCAAACCAGGAACGTATCACAGAACTTCTGACACCTGCTTTCAGGTCTTCCAAAGTGCTTCTACAAGACTAATTATTTGTAGAGTATGGGTATGCTGTGATAAAAGATACTACAGAGTACTCTGTATTCCACATATTATTCTATTAAAGAATATTTATGTTAGGTTTAGGAAATAAAAGAAAACATTAAAATTGTTCTCTTTTAACTTCGTCCAGAAGATGAAAATTATGGAAAAAATCTGAAACATTGTACTCAAAACAGAATTGATGTATTATTTTGTGTCTTCAGTCCTCCAAAAGTAATTCTAAAGCATGTACAATACTGGTAATAACCAATAATTTTAATTAAAAAAAAAAAAAAAAAACAAACAAAAATGCCAGGAAAAAATAATCATTACATAAGATGAATCAATACTACAAAGATCAGTTAAAATCTAATCATGGAAGGAGATCTAGAATTAAGCATTTACCTCCTGGGGGGGCATTGGCTCCAATGGAAGATACCCATCTCTGTGAACTTCTCCAGACTTCATTGTATGAACTGTTTCAGAAGCAGTGCTTGCTGTTTTATAGCTCTTCCTAACACTGTTGTAACGTGCACTTACTTTTATCAATACACTGAGCCAGAAGACGATGTAATATTATGTCGTAATTCTATTGAGCAGGATGTTTAGATGGGCAACAGTGTTTACTGAGAATTACTTAAATTGGAAGATGCAAGTTAGCAGGTAGGGGAGGAGGAGACAGCTCAAATACTCCAGACATTTGTTTTGAAAGCACTGGAAGAGAAGACTGCAGAATTGCGTCAACATGACGCACTCCTTGATGTTTGTTTACTGGGGTGTTTAAAGGCATTGTTGGTGCACTCAAGCCAGTTGGGGAAAAAAACCCAAACCAAACAGCTTAACATTTCACTGCTTAGCTGGAAGTTGTTACAATTGCTGTAAATTTCACTCCCTAACCTAAATACCACTATCTTTATTCTCTTCCATATCCAACAGATATGCAGAGTTCAGCATCATGAATTTGTCAGATATGAGTCTGCTGGAGTAGGGGAGAGGACGTAAGAAGGGATGTTAGAAGAAAGAATCAATTTGGGAGTTTTAGGGGGAGATCTCTGAATCTGGTCTTAAATACTGTCCTATTAAGCATAGTTCCAAGTAGTACAGGGGTAACAAGGAGGAAGATGGTCATTTTTTCTCCTTCTTCTCCATTACATATGCACTTCAGCAATGTGGATAACAAGCTAAATTGTGCTGACCTTTATCAGAGACAGGGTGTGACTGCTGAAGGAAAAGTAACATTGCTGCATGCCATGTTGTCCATTTGCCGCTGCACTTTCTAGGCTTCCTGATACCACATAACCACACTAATGAGCACATCAGCTCAACACACTTACTCACAAATCCCTTTTGAATCATTCTATCAGCTCCAATTGCAGGGGTGAATGTAAATGCCAATCCCAGATCTGCAGCTAGTTTAACGTGCAGGAAATGACACGCATTTCAATTTATCAGAGCCTCAACTATGGCTCATCAAAATAAGAAAGCCTCCTCCTAATTACATTCCATGCCATCATGACATTTTAACCCTGTAAGACTGCATTGCCATGTCATGACAACATGCTCAGCAGACTTCACAAATGTCACATATAATGAGTGGTACATGAACATAGTAAAGTTGAAAGATGTCCATTTAGGAGTCTTGCAATTTGCTCACAAAGAGAAAGATGAAACTGAAGCCATTGCATCACTTGATTACTTCTTAGGAGCCATTCTCCTACTTTTAAAACTCATGCCAGAGACTGCTGGAAGCAGTTACAGAAAGGGCCAGATCAAGGTGAATTCAAAGTCCATTCACAACAGCTAAGAAATATCTACCTACTTCCAGGTAAGAACTTCCTATCATAGCAGCGTTAGATATAGCTGCTTCACATATTCATTTTCCTCCATAGGGCAACAGAGAACTCAACAACCCTGCAATTTCTGCTTCATTCCTCACTGACAACCTAGGTCTCCAAGTCAGCACCATCTCCTCTTTCTTTCCTGCACGATTTGCTGAGGCCGTTTTAAACACCTCCAAGCAGGTTGTCTTTTTCCACCAAATTCTGCTAATCTAATATTTAAATAAGGACAACACTTAAAAACATGCCTCAATCCTCTTGCATACTGTTTTCTGACCATCTTCAGGACACCCCATTGCTGTTCCCTCATCTCTGACATTTGTTCTCTTTTTCCCTCCAGAGCTTTGACTTCAGTTGTAACCACTTAACCTGCTGTAGGACTGTGCTCTGAGGAAAGATGGCAATTAGCACTAAGACAGGAGCTTCTTAAAACCAGTAATTCAGAAAGCTACGCTGACTACTATTTTACCAAGTTCGAGATACAAAACAAAACAGATTAGAGTCGTGTATCCTGGTAAACATGTGAAACCCATTTTCTCTTTCCAGCTGAACTTACATGGAGTTATCCACAGGCGGAGAACAAACAGTATAGAGGACACACAGCTTGTCATTGGCAACTCAATTCCCATTCAAGTTCACAGCAAGTGATACACACAACTGCTGTTTCTGTTAAGAGGTGTTATGGATGTCACTTTCCATACAACACAAAAGAGCCCATCCTCAGTACTTAATAATTTAGGGTAGCAGGTCTAACACATGGAGGGTCTTCAGTAGAAACGGAATAAAGTTACCTACCTCCACGTTTCTCTTAAATACAAAGTCTGTGAAACTGAGTTAAAGAATAAATGAGAAACCCATCTCTCTCAAAATCTGCATCTTTAAGCATGAAATAACCTTACTGCCAAACTTGCAGTGATGGTCATCTTGTTATTTCACTGACGCCCAAATAACTACAAGCCAAACATATTAGTATACACAGTATAAACACATACTATTAAAATTGTATTTTGATCAGTTCCCTAGATTTTCTTCTTACTTGCAATTTTTCAATGCCTACAGAAATCATTCTAGTTAATGGAATTTAAAGGACTAAAAAAGCTGATAGAATTTAAGGAATAAGCAAGTTAATTGCTGTTCACAAGCAGACATTTCATACTACATCATTTTGTTTCAGAAAACGAGCAACTGGAATGCTGAGTCATGGCTGGTTTTAAATTTGCATGAAATACACACTGATTTTCAGTGTGATTTTTCATAGCTATCAAGTGCAGTATGTGGCCTTGGCACCATTGATCTTTATTTGGGAAGGGAGATTATTAAGGATACAGTATTAGAATCTGTGCCTGAGTGGAGTGAAGCAGTTGTAGCACATGCGCAGATAAAAAATTCCCTCCTTAAACTACAGAGATTACAATACACATCCATCTTTCAGAAAGGTGAAAGGTAACAAGAAAATACCAGTGCTCCCTGTTTGGTGTTGATCAAATGGAGAGGCATCTACTCTGTTTGGATAATAGTGGTCTTATCTCCTGAGCCATAATTTAAAATAATAATAATACCAGCACAACATTTAAAACTCTCCCAGTCGTTAGCCTGTTTGTACATCATACCCTCTACATATGAATGTGTTGCCTACACAGCTCATTGAGCTTGTCAAACCCTTTGGCAGCAGAAATCATTTTTCATTTGGGGCTTGTACAGAGACCAGCATACTTGGGTCCTGATCTTGGTTGGTAACCCAAAGCCTTGGTAATATAAAGGAATAAAAATTATCAATGTCACTCAGGAAATTGTTCATGATTGTCATCAGTCACTGACCTGCTTAGATTTCATGCATATGCTGAGCTCTTTTCATTCAGGGTGAAGGAAGAAGCAATAAAAACACATTTCACATGGGAGAAGCTGAAACAATTGCAACCACTGCCCCAAGACCAAGTCAGTATGGAAAGTCTCAGGAGAGTTTATGTCAAGCTGGCCAAGAATTAATGCAAATGCAGATGTCAGAGCACTGGTTGGCTCCAATGGGTCGGCCTTGCAGCTCAGTGAAAAAGCTATGAGAAAACATGAGCAAGTGTGAGGAAACAGAGAGGCAGAGTTTCTAATTTCAGACACAGTATTTCTCTTGCAGCAGAAGTGGATAGCTATGCAAGGAAGCTTTCCCATCTCCTTCATTTCTACTGCATATGGGAAAGCAAGAGAATGAGTACTTTCTTTATAAAGTAACACCTGACTCACCTCAGCAGTTTTACCACCTAATGGGAACAGTCTTGCTAACTGCTCAAGCAATAGGTATGACACACAGTGAAGTAATTTATCAAGATCCCATTCTTGCATGAAAAGAGGAAAGAAATGGAGTGCAAACCTGAGAGAAAACAACTGAACAAATTTATTTCCTTAAAGAGTACAGAGTTCCCAGCCAATGACAATAATGTGAAGGAGAACGGAGAGTGGTCAATACATCAAGTTACATTTGCCTCCTATCTCTGGCTGCAAAGGGGGAAGTGCCTTAACAGTGGACCCCTTTGTGTTAGTGTAAGGAAATAAAAAATAATTAAGAAAAAAGTTTTACTTGAATGGGGTTGATTCTACATGATTTCTTCAGCAACAGAAAGTGGAGTAAACTATATCCCAGTAACAGGGATACCCTAGGACCTCTTTAAATGCCCTAGCGCAACACACATATATAGCAACACTTTGTGAAGCAAACGCAGAGGAGCTAGGACTGCCCATTCCAGATATCAAGCCAAACACCCTTGTGGCACTCTTGCCCCATCACAGCCTGCCGGCAGCTGTAAACATGGGAATCAATCTTCAGAAATGTCTAGATAAGCAGAGTCTAAAGCAACTAAGTGATAAGAAAGGATTTACCAAACCTGAATTTACTATGTACAGAAAGATTTTAGAAAATAGCCTGAATGAGGAGATCTAAGAAGGCCAACATATTCATTTCAATATAGCCCTGGTGAGGTCCCTGAGAATCTTCCACTGGCATTAGTCAGCTTTTCATGTAGCTATGCAAGGCTCCAGTTCAATCATGCAGTTTAGCACACACCTAACTTTCGAGCCAACAAACACTTTTGTTGCCTTTGCTGGAACAGTTGCTCGTAAGCTGTAAAGTTAGGTACCTATTCAAAAGCCTTGCTGAGTTTCAACCACAAATCTTGACCCTAGAATAACTAAATGGTATAGTCCTATAGACATTTAATTAATCATCCCAGTGTATGTTCACACCTGAACCAAATGGGGAAAAAAAAATCACATTATTCTCCAGCAAAAATACACCAGAGCAATATCAAGGACATGTGGAATTCATTTCTTGTTTTGCTGATAATTTGCTTATGGCAAGATCAGTTTGCCAGTAGTATGTTGTTAGAAAATGTTTTTCATTATTTCTTCACAATGCCTATTTTGAATGGGTTGAGTTTATCTCAGTCTTCTCAGCTCAAAAAAGCTTAATTTTACCTATAAAAAATGTGCTCTCATTAGTCTATCTGTGAGTTGTTTAGTCATAGAGCTAGCAATGCAGGAAATACAGATAGTGATGGAATCTCTCCTGCATCTACCTTCTAGAGATTCAGATTTATCTTATAGATCACAACAGATAAGAGGGTTAGTCAGTAAGCCAAAGAAATTCCAAATCCTCTCTCTTCTGAGCTATTTGGATGAAGCATTGAAATGGAGTTAGAACAGCAACCCAACTCACCAACATTTCAGAAGCAAAAATGTAGCCGGTTTCCTTTGCTTAAAGTTTATTTGATTTAACGCTGAGAGCTTGAACATTTTCTAAGCCCAGAGGCCATGGACAAAAGAGGCAAGTAAAATCCCAGCACACTACTAGGGTGAATTAAGTTTAGGCTAGAAATCCTAAATCAGTGGACAAAAATAGATTAGACTATAAACACGTTTTTCTAAGAGGTCAAAAGGTCAGATGTCAGGAAATTGGACAAATAAATAGAGGCGAATCCGAGAAAAGAGATAGGCAAAAACTAAGGCATTTTTCAATAAAAATGATAATGAGCAGTGGCTTATATAAGACTAGGAATAATAAATAAAAAGGTAATCTGACAATACATTTCTGTAGTTACTGAATAAAGGACTTGGACAAAACTTTCCAGAAAGATTTGAGGAAGTATCAGCTCTGGCTGGGGATAGTTGAAACAAAAGGGAAAAAGATGTTCTGAACCTCAGCAAGTCTGGAAATCAAGCTTACACATTCAAAGGACACAAGTGGAGCAAATCCCCTTGAGACACTGTAGTTCCACTGAGGTATCACTCATGAATGATGTAGTGACTTGTGTTAGAAAAACGTGACTGACTGTTGTGTCTGCAGCTACATCAGAAGCTCATATTGGACATTAAGGGCTAATCAAAGTCAAAATATTTCTATGTTAGCAGAGATGATTCATAGAATCACAGAATAGTTGAGGTTGTAAGGGACCTCTGAAGGTCATCTAGTCCAATGCCCTGCTCAAGCAGGGCGACCAAGAGCAGGCTGCCCAGGACTGTGTCCAGTTGGAGTACCTCCAAGAATGGAGACTCCACAACTCTCTGGGCAATCTTTTTCAGTATTTGATCATCCTAATGATAAGAAAAGTTTTATCTTATGTTTAAATGGGATTTCTTGTATTTTAATTTGTGCTCATTGCTTTCTGTCCTTTCACTGGGCAACACTGAGAAGAATCTATATCTGTCTTCTTTACACACTCCCATTTATAGATATCAAGCCTTATCTTGTCAGGGCTAAACAGTCGCAGCTCTCTGAGCCTGTCCTCACATAAGAGATGTTCCAGTCCCACAAGTGTCTCTGTGGCCCTTCACTGGACTTGCTCCGGTATGTTGATACCTTTCTTGCCCTGGGGAGCCCAGAGCTGGACATACTGCTCCACATGCGATGTCACAAGTGCAGAGGAGAGGGGAAGGATCACCTCAACTCCCTTGACCTGCTGCTGACACTTTTCCTAATGCAGCTGAGGACACTGTTAGCTTTCTTTGCCGTGAAGGCACAATGCTGGCTCATGGCCAATTTGTTGTCCACCAATACCTCAGGGCCTTTTCTGCAAAGCTGCTTTCCAGCCTGTGCTGGTGCATCAGGCTATTTCTCCCCAGGTGCAACACTTTGTAATTCTCACAAAGCCCCAGAAAAAAGCTTTGAAGGCTTTATCCAACAGGGGTAATGGAAATAATCAGAGAAATGCACACAGCATTCTAGTCAGTTTTAACTGTTGCCCTCTTTCTTTAAGTAATAGGGATCTACTAAAGTATTGAAACAGTTTAAGTTCCCAATTTCTCTTTGTGGATCCTGTTCTGAAACAACTTCTTTATTACTTGTGAAATGTTGCTAACATGATCCATGTAATAAAATTAAATCACAGCTCACATTGCCATCCTTTTTTTTTCTCTAAAGATATCTTGGTATTTTAAAATTTTTATTTTTTCCAAGAATCAATAATGTGATTTACTTAAAAGACAGAAAATATGCACTAGAAACCATAAAATGAATACCATTTGAACAATGATACAGGCCTTGAAGCTGTGAATTGACTGTCCCCAAAATAATAAACAGATCCTTCCCAGGTAATGGCCAATTTATACTCTGATCCTACTGTGAATTTCATATGTGCTTTACACGTCGTTAGGTATCCCATGGACTTCAAGAAGGTCAGGTCAACATTTAAACTATTCTGAGATCAACCTTTGTCATGGTCTCTACTACACCCAAACTAGTAGACAGGGGTACCGATCTGTGATTCTTTTTGTTTGTTTCATGAAGATGCTTAATCTTCATATCACAAAAGTTGAAGAGAATTTTAAAATCTCTTTCTGGTTTATAAATAGTTTTTTCAACAGCTCAGCTTCCACTTGTTTGAGGAATATTTATCCTTCAATTCACTAAAATTATTCTTTATTCATCCTTAGTGTAACTATATTTTTATAACCATAATATTGTATTCATTAGTATTTTCCATAAACTGTTATCAATAGCAATTTTATATGTCTATCCCTAAACTTTTCATTTCTACTGTCTTTGAAGGTACATCATTATAATTCAGCTAAGCATAAATCTTGGACATAAAAGGTTTTGTTTGGTTTTGTAATTGAATGTTGCCATGACATCAGAACAATTTATGACCCTGGTAAAAGTGGAAATATCTGTGTATTATGCACACGAGTCTTTACCTATTGGGATCCAAAACAGGCCTTTTCATGTTTTGCATAACATTTTTAAAATAGTCAAACCAGTTGATTTTTAACATTGCAGCATAACTTTTCCTTGTTGCTGTAGAAATTGAAATGGGCATAGATATGAAAGCTAAACCATTTCCATAAATATTTCAAATACTAGATAAGGTAAGGGCCTGTCAGCATTTCTTTAACAAATCATTATTTTCAGAGAGATTGTAACTCAAGTGTGAAAAAAGCCAAGCTTTTCTTTGGACTCCCAACTTATCTTAAAATTAAGGGGGGGTGGGGTGGGGGTGTGTGTCATTCAGACTAACAGAAAATTATGTCTAACAAATGTGAAAAAACACAAAAGTAATACAAGACTTCCCTCTACCTCCAGCCCTCTTTGCAGAAACTGCGGGTCTCAAATTCTTTTGCTGTTTCTGTAAACTATATTCCTGTACCTTAAATTGATCTTTTTCATTTAAAGTGGAAAGCTTATTTTTATGCGAGTGTCCATAACACAGATTACCGGGTTTGGATATGAACTAGTACAGATTAGAGGAGGAGAAATTACCACAATACTCTGTTTTCAAATCTGGTTTGCTATGTGTTCATTCATTCTTTTTAACAAAAAATTCATAAGCATTTGAGAATGTGGAGTGAGTTTTTATTTCTGTCACCCAAATAATCCTGGGGTTTAGGAGTCTGTCTGTTTCTCTAAACCTTCTTTCAAAGTGATTTTGTTATACTGCAGTGCTTATGCCATTATATAGCTATGGAGTCTGCAAATAATATTAGCTGGCTAACAAAATAAGGCATCCAGACCCAAGCAATTCTTTCCAAAGCGTCAGCTCACAGACCAGTAATTCTGGAAGGAACTATTTGTAAGGTATGAATTTGTATGAATCAATAGGCGAAAATAATGGCAACAGTAAGCATTTGTAGGAACTAAAGAGCCTGTACAAAGTAGCATGATTGCCATCTCATTTCTTACATTTTTTTATGTCCTTACTGTTACTGTGAAGTTCTGTAAGGAATTTGTAACTTTCAAGAACTAACATTCAAAAGCTTGCTGAACTCCCTGTAGCAGGATACGGCATCAAGACAAAGCAATTATCTCAACTATTTGCAAAACATTAATAACCATGCATCCCTAGCTACACTTTCAAAAAGTCTGGAACAGCACCTGAGGGAGATCCCAACCTGATTCTGTGCTGCGATATTGTCTACAATGGAGTAAAATGCAGGTTACAGCTCCACTGGATTTAACACCTTCATAGAATCTTAGAATCATAGAATGGTTTAGGTTGGAAGGGACCTTGAAGTTCATCAACTTCCAACGCCCTGCCATAGACAGGGACACTTCCCACAAGACCAGGTTGCTCAAAGCCTCATCCAGCCTGGCCTTGAACACCTCCGGGGACGGAGCTTCCACAACTTCTCTGGCCAACCTGTCCCAGGGCCTCACCACCCTCACAGTGAAAAATTTCTTCCTAATATTTAATCTAAATCTACCTTCTTTCAGCTTGAAGCCATTCCCACTCATCCTATCACTACATGCCCTTGTAAAAAGTCCTTCCCCAGCTCTCCTGTAGGCCCCCTTTAGGTACTGGAAGGCCACAATAAGATCTCCCCGGAGCCTTCTCTTCTCCAGGCTGAACAGCCCCAATTCTTTCAGCCTTTCCTCACAGGAGAGGTGCTCCAGCCCTCAGATCATCTTTGTGGGCCTCCTCTGGACCCGCTCCAACAGGTCCATGTATTTTCTGTGTTGGGGGCTCCAGAGCTGGATGCAGTACTCCAGGTGGTGTCTCACCAGAGTAGAGTAGAGGGACAGAATCACCTCCCTTGACCTGCTGGCCACACTTCTTTTGATGCAGCCCAGGATACGGTTGGCCTTCTGGGCTTCATACTCCACTTTTGTTTGTACCATTTCATTATAGGCATTATCATATAGGTAATGCTATGAAAGTGAGATTGTTTCAGGATTTAGTAAAAGCTCAACATCCCAAATGTTCAAGAGGTTTTGAGGATCACGAATACACCACACAGAATGGTGAGAAAAGGCTTACTTTGTAATAAAAACATTTAACACCTTCCCCCTCCACCCCCCCAGATTTCTCAGCAATCACCAATCTCATGCAGTATCTGTTTAACACAACTTTCTGCTTGTGCTAAAACATGCTTTCTGTAGTATATTACCAAAAAGTCACTGAGTGCAACTGAAATGCAGTTTTGTTTCGGTAAAGAAGCAAGTACTTGTATACGAGATTCAAGATTTCCATATTTTATATACTAACTTTTACCTCAATGACTTCTAGCCAAAAAGGCACAGGCCTAGCATCTGACTACCATTCAACAATCTGCATAACACCAAGTTATGAATAACACCACTTTGAGTACACCCAATTACATACATAAAACTCAGTCACCTCCAAAATTTTCCCAACCTCTAGTTGAGAGCTCCATTTTGCTGAACTCATGATTCCAAATATTAACCGATATGGCTGAATTGCATGTGAACCCATTTGAAACAGTCTCAAAGCCATCTGGGATCAGAAGCACTTGCTTGGAAGCCACTACAATCCCCTTTTCCCTATAAATACATGAGTTGAGAAAATTAGTAAAAGGTAATGCTCTTAGGGTGCTATTCTAAATAAAATAACCATATTTTTCTTAGGATATGGAAAAACCATCTTGAAGTAGCAGAAGGTTGCTACTTCAACCTTTTATTCTATAACAGTGACACTCAACTTCAAACAGAGAACTAAAACCTGTCTGCAGGAAGAAAACCATTATCTGAGATCTTCAAAATTCTACAAAGTTCCATGCTGCTTTGCAGAAACAAGTATCATTATTCTACATGGTATGCCCAGCTACATACCCTACAAAAGCACTGCTAAGTGACGTTTCAGGCTTTTGCTAATTTATGTTTAAAAAGATCAGCACCATGCTCTATACGGAGCTAGTAGCCCTATTAATGATATTTGACACTTCCCTAGCATAAGTCTTTGTTTCATTTGGTTATAACTTTGCATGTTTTAAATATTGAGGCTGAACTTTATACCTACGCTTAAAGTTAGAGATAAAAATAGTATGTCATTTTTCACAACCAGGAGAAAAGACTCATTATTTTTCTTTTATCCAAATTGATCTTTTTTTTTTTTTTTTAAGTTAGGTTACTGTCTCCAGGGTTTAGGACAATGCCTGAAGACCTGTGGATTTTACACCTACGTATTATAGCTGTCTCTCTTGTCATATCCACAACAAGAGACGGAAACCCCAGATCTCTGAAAATTTCTGTTTCAAATCTGCAGAAGTTCCTTAATGCCAGGTATCTCTCTTTTCAGAAGGTTTTATGTATATTTAACTTTAACTCTCTTCCCCTTCCTCCAAAAAGTTTTGGGATAACAGAATCTTAACCTTTTGCTAAATTATGTGCTGCCTCATTCAGTTCATAAGATGGCCATTTGAGAATGAATCAGGATTATGTATCAAGAGATTGTTGTTTGCACAAGTCCTGTATATTTGTCAACCACTTTAGAAGGTCTGAAGTCAAGGTTCCAGGAAGATGCTTAAAAAGGAGGGCTTATTTAATGGGTAGGGCAGTTAAACAGTACTCCAGTAAACCACTAGTGCTGCCCCCCCAACACTTCTGCTTAACACTAACAAGTTACTGCAAACAAATTTGTCACAGGTTACTCACTAATAAGTATTCATGGTTTTCTGCCAAGATGCCTAGGAATGCTTTTGCATAAATCCTGTAACTAAAATATTGGAAGTAGGGTTTGAACATAAGAAGTACCCTGTATGCTAAGCAGCCTGAAGATTCATGCCTTAAATTAGCCACCCAAACTTAGCAGATCCTTGGCTTCGGTCTCTTGGGCCTATAAAAAGGGATATTAATAGCAACCAGTCTCAGCTAGGAGTTAAATTCATGAATGTTTGCAGAACATCCACACTCTGTGTTGAGCCATTCCTGTTAAAGTCCCGCAATAAGTTAATAATTTTGCATTCAATACAAGGATCAAGGAGGTGGAGATGTGTAGACAATATTAAATAAAACATTCATTGAACAAAGCCAGGGTCTTGGACAGAGAAAAAAAGACCACGATCTTTAATTACATTATTGCACATTTTATTATAACAAACACGTGCAAGGGTGACGAATTAAGGTCACCCAGGCAAGCTTAATCCCCGCAGTTCCCAATTTCAACATATTTGACTTTGCAACCTTAAAATTCTTTTAGTGTAGGATTTTTGGATGCAGTACAGCATATATTTGTAAGACAGCCAAAAGCAGCTGCATGAATAAATGCAAAACCCTTGCATAACACAAATTTACCTAAATTTGTCTTTTTATCCAGATCAGGAAAGACAGCAAGTATGCAAGTGCTTATTTTGGGGGCTGGGGATTCATTTATTTGCAGTAATTTAGATATCAGTGTCAGAGTGTGTCAAATTGCTCTGTTCTGTAATTTCCACTAAAAATTCATCACTCAGAGAAAACACTTTCCGGACAGCGTGAAAGGGTTCCACAAGCATGGGAAGTGACTGGACTGACTGAAGTTACACTTGCAAACTTTTAAGGGAGATGCAGCTCCATAGTAAGTCACTGGGTGAGAAGGAGGAAGACTAGGGGGTGAGGAAAAAAAAAAAAAGGAAGGATGAAAAAACTGCTTCCAAGGGGTTAGAGGAAACGACAAGGAACTGGGACTCAAGAGGCATCCTATTAACAGTGGAAGCACAAGCAAAATTTATCCTTGTGATTTTATTCTGGCTGTCACTTCTTGAAAGATTGCAGCTTGTAGAGTGCATAAGACATTTCATCCTTGCAGACTTCAGGAGAAACTGAGAATAAGGAGCATCTTATAAGATCAAGACTTAGGATCTATCAAATTTCCTGTCCAAATTGCAATGTCTTATACATGCAAATATGTTTAATTATTTGCAGAGTTGATTTTTTTTTCCATCTAAGGACACTCTGTAACTTGCACTAATGTAGTTGTTTCAGGACCTTAATGCAGTTGTGCAGCAATACATCATCCTTTACGTTTCATTTTCCTTGAGTTTGAAGCAGTTGACACTGAGCCATCCAGTGTAGGATACTTGGGTTAATTATGGGTAAACAGGAACATGCTCAGCACCCATTTAGTTGGGTTGGGCAAGCTTTGTGCCAGGCTAGCTCCTGAAGTATGTAAGAAAAAAAAGGAGTCAGGAGAAGAAGGTCTTCTAAAAAGTCACTTTGTAATGGAATATAAAGGTTTATGGGAAAGTTGGCATATCGTTACTGGACACAGCAGGGATTTGGACTTAACAACCTAAGTGATGTGGCTCCATGAAGTCAAACAAAAACTTGGCCACAGCTACCATACACATTACTGAGATAACTTATGCTCTAGTCTACAATATAAACAGACCTTACATCACCTCAGCCGTTATAATTTTTTAAAGTCTAAGAAATTAAATGCAAAAGCCACTCAATGCAACTCTTAAGTATGAACAACTAGGCTCTAAATTAGTTAAATATTTAAGCACATGCACAAGTGCTTACATTAAAGTTATTTTTCAATTCATGTGCTACTTGCTGGACTAGTACCATGAATCAACAGGAGTCAGACAATGCAAAAGTTTATATTCTAGCAGTGACATGATTTTGGCACTCATAGGACTTTCTATTTCTGTTTTCTCATTAAACATATCGCTTAATATGTATAAGGGGGCTTAGTCAACCCTATTCCTTGTCAGACTAATATAATCATTCACTATCACTAATGCTTTCGACACTGGTGTGTAATTTTTCCTTTTTATATACATCCTTTGAATATTTGCATCTTAAGATTTTGTAAGTTTGCTTACACACTGGCAAGAAGCAGCACATATTTTTAAATACTACCACATTTAGTATTCCTTTAAATCCTCTTGTAACGGAACTACATTCTCTATTTAACTGGGCATTGGGTGAGGACCACACACAGCGCATTTTTATCATGAAGGATTCCAAAACAAACTGTAAACTAACTGTTCTACAATTCAGCAGTAGTATTTTGATACATTCCTCTGAAACACAATTAGCTGTGGCTTGAAATGCAGCCATTGTTTACCAGTACATAAATGCCACTTTACAGTTTGTAGCAAGTGGTGAAAAAATTGTACCTTTCCTATTAACCAAAGATGCAGTGGAAAATTAAGTAGGTAATACGTCATTAACAGATCTGGAGTTCAGCCAAGATGGAGAAGCTAATCTCACTACTTTTCTCATGAGCCCCAAACACCAAAAAGTGACCTGAGGAGACCCTAGTCAGGAGACCCTATGTACTACCCAAAGGAGAGCAACTCTAAACATCACAGTACTGCTCAAGAGGCTGATTTCAGTTGTGGTTAGTGTCTTTTCAGAAATCCAAATACCAAAATTTCTTTCTCCAGTCTTTGTTTGGCATAAACCCCCAAAAAGCACAGAAGATATTTTTAAAGATCTCAAGTAGATATAGTTGCCCACCTCTTACCAAGAATATTGAAGACAAGCATTAGAATTCCCTGTGAGGTTATAGATTATCCCCCTCCAGTCCCCCTTGTGTTGCATAGTGTCTATATTTTCTTTCAAAACTGGAATAAATATTAAAAATAAGTGTTTGTGTCACAATTGCTGACTAGAATAACACATCTTCTGCATAAAAAGGCTCTGAAGATTTTTTTTATTCACTGCTTTTTAGACCCTCAGCTTGTGCAGTAGCCATGTCTGCTGCATCTTGGTAGTAACTTCCAGCATAGGGGGTGGTAGCTGCCCCAAGGGTAAAAATAAATTCTTTTCAGCAGAGTAGACTGGTTTTCTACACAAAACAGGAGAAAAGGGTGAATGCAAGCTTTAATTCCATCACAAGTGAAGTGTGTAACTTCCCAGCAAGCTCTTGTGGTACTTTCTCAACTAAGTATGCCTTCAATATTCAGTAGAGGCTGGAAGAGATGCATACTTATCACCTATTGTATTCATAGTCTTGTGTTCTTATTCACCTTTCTGCAGCAGCTTCCAGCTCCAATGCACTGCACAAGACCACTGCCTATGTTCATGAGATCAAAAAAGAAGAAGAAAATTATTTGTCAAGACACGTCAAAGCTGGGAGTTGAAAGAGAAAGGACTACACAATGCATATGAATAAGGAAGGAATGCTAACTGCTATGGAAAAGTCAATCAAGGTAGCTGAAAAGGCAGCATCAGAAAACTGAGAGTGGACATTTTTTAAAAAATACCTGCAGCACTTCTAAAAGCATGGAAGTATTGAAATTGAAACCAGAAGATGAAAAGGCTGGGCTGGATTTTAGCGTCTATTTATCATACTTTGAGCAAAAACATCAAGCAGATTTTTACTGTGTTTCAATAGGGCACCCGCTGTACAAAAGTGTTGCAGTTAAACACAGGCAAATGGCAGAGTGAAGAATTCTGAAGTCAAAAGACACAGCAAAGAAAAATAAATAGATCTTCCCAGTGTTATTAGTTCATCCCAGTTATCCTATTTAGAAAGTTTATAGTTTTATTCCTTCTCTCTGCATCCACTACTAAGTAACAGCAGCAGTGTTACACTCTTGGTTTGGTCAATCAGAAGGCTACGTAGTTCACCTAAATTCTAGGTCACATTAGTTCAAGCATTTGTTTTATGTGCTGCTCTTGACAGACGAGAGTCTCAATTTTCTTTCCCCCATTAGCCTGCCAACCTGGGAGATGCTAAATTCTGGAAATCCCAGCAAGTTTCCAATCTTCTGCAGAATTGGGTCTACAGAAAATAAGAAACTATTGACAGAAGTAACACACAGAGTCAGTTTTCATATGAGCTACATACCATAACGTTCTCTCTTGATCACCACTACTAATGGTCATGGAAGGAATGATCCCAACGCCCTTAATTCTATTTGGAGTCCTTAAATATAGCCTTATTTTCCAGGGAGAGCCTGAGAAACTGCAGTGCATCAAAGTCTGACTGAAGTAGTTGTGTTAATGTTTGCTATGTAGTGATATATGTGCTTATGTATTACAGTGCACTAATACTGAATAACCAAACATTTTCAACTCACCTCCAGAAAAATCTATAGGAAACTCATATAGATTCTATGGAGAAAGAAATTAAATTCTAAAGCAACATGATAAAGTGCCACAGGAACCTTTTGAAGATGTTGTGGCATTTACTATCTTCCTTACAGGATTTCTATACCGGTTTTTAAAATCAATCAGCTTTACAGTCCCGTCAGCAGATTATATAGGATGATGGAAAAGTTCTAAAGAAATCTCATTATCAACTTCTCACTTATGTAAGGATAAAGTCTGAAGCAAGAGAAGAATATTTTTCTGTTTGAATCAATAGCCTCCTAGGAAGGCCAATATTATTAATGAGAGGTACTCCAGCCAACAAGAAAAGTACAAAGTCAAGCACATGCACAAGTCCCAGAACTGTTGTCCATACTGTACGTGCAAATGACAGCCCAGCAGCAGCTGAAGTTAAAGAATCTGGAGCACCCACGTGCATCATCTTCTAAGAGAAACAGCAGGAACTCTCTTGATTCCAGTGCTTAAAAAAAGAGAAGCTTCTCCTTCCAGCAGAGTTTCAAGAATAATAGCTGTGGAGGAGCCCTGCACAGTCTTAGAGAAACCTCATGAAATTAAGACCAAGGCATTAAAGACAGTGAACATTTGTTACTACTGTCTACAAGCTAAATACAGCACTTACTGTTTATTCGTTGCACAATTAATGCTGTCAACTGTCCTGGTAGATAGATATTACTATCATTGTTTTCCAGAAGAAAAAAAATTGAAGTTGAAGAGTTAACTGAAGATTTCCCCATAGGCACAAAAATAGCTAAGAAATTAGATCTCCAAAGTAGGTAGCTTTGAATCACTGAAATATATCTTTTCCATACAGCTCATTTGCTAGAGATACAAGTCTGCAGAAGGGAACAGACACATTACTGACCTTCAGATTTGCAGGACAAGCTAGAGCTGTAACATCATGTATACATGGGCGGAAGCCAGAATTTTGGATGTAAGCTCTGATGACAGATCTAGGTTCAAATGACACTGATCTTCAGATAAAAACCAATAAACATACAGATCTGTAGTCATAAGAACACAGATGGTGCTGCCCATATGTTTTCATGGCATACACAGGAGAAAATCCAATAATTTAATATGCACTTTTTCCTCTTCATTGATACGATAATTAAATTTCCTGAGAATGTACTCAACAGCTTGTAAGAGAAGGAAGCATTGGGAACTTGGTAGTATTGGCCTATTTAACAAGCATGGGAAGTGAGAACTGCTACAATTTATAGAATTTACATGATGACAGAGCAAATCTTAACCACAACATGTTAATCCATATGTAGAGACTAAGGAAACAGGATGAACTGCTGTATATGACATTTCATTTCTAGATCACTGGACTAGCTTATTGAATGAGACTAAGGTGACAGAATTATTTTTGCTACTTACAGAGAAGCAAAGCTTTTAATAAGAGTCCAGACACTGAAATAAGAAGGACAGTTTTTCTCCAGGTTTATTGCTAACATTTAAAACAATGCTTCCATTAAAAAAGTATTTTCACACTTGATCAGTTTAAGGGGTTCATTATTTTCATGCTGTGCAATTATGTAGACTTTTAGTAAGTATTCTCTGCCTCTGCACACTAGACCCAAGTGCTAATTTTGGTATTTGCTTGATGCTCAGAATGTGATAATGGTATTTGGGAGGAAGTCTTTTATTGAGCTGTGTAAAAATTGACAGTCTCACTTCATATTCATTTATGAAAAAAATATTCAATAAGCATCTCTGTTCTTTTTGCCCACATCAGGTTAAGAGTTTTAGATGAAAGCCAGCAATCTTCATATATTTTAACACATTCAGAATGTCCCTATGGTTCAAATACAATATATCTTTACAAAGAATATAGTTTTATTAACTATGAAGAAAAAAATAAAAGCAAACTCTCTTTATAAGACTCCCCAACTTGTGGGCCTTCAAAGCCATCCAAACTGATTTTTGCATCACTGCAAAGCTAATTCATATGTATTTATAAACTTATGTTACCTTGTACAATGTTATATTACCATTTGCATAATACACAGTAGGACATAGGGGTCATTTACTACACACCTATTCTTGCCTAAATGTTTAGGAAAGTTTAACTATGAATAATTCCTCCCAAATGTATTTTTCCTATTTCTTTTGTTATAAGATTTGATGGGCATTTTCTAAGGAGTTCTAGATGAACACAATTCTAATATTTCTGTGGGTTGTTTGCTGTTGAGAAAACACATAAACAATGACATTCCATATGTGCCAGATGTGAGTCTGTTATTACACTTTCAACTTATATGTCCACAAAGATTCAATCTGAAAGAATAGTACTTGTGCAAAATATAAGCATGCTTCACTGGCTAAAACCCATTATGAAGCTTTTCCTTTTCCCTTTTTCTTTTTTTTTTTGGTAACCCAAAACCAGTGGTTTTTTAAATGCCTATGTCTTTTCTACCATGAGCTTGTTAATGAGCATGTAAATGAAATCTTAGGGTTGACTAAAATACAGGAAGGAGAAGATGCACAAAAACACATTTGGGAAAAGAATATTTGGAGTAATGACTACGTGAAGAGTCTGCAGTGCTGGCCTTAGAAGTCTAACTTAGAGTGTTAAAATCAAATGAAGTATTGCCCTCAGCTAACATTTCTTCCCCAGAGAGAAATATTTCTCAGGGGAAACATCTACCTTTAGAAAACAAACCATTCTTCTATGGTAAAAAAAGAAAAAAATAAAAGAAAAAAGTTTCCTAACTAGTTATTACAAATAGCATCCTATTTAGCATCTCTGCAAAGCTGAGAGAAAAATACGCTGTTTTAAAAAGAACATTAAAACCACAATGGCTGGGTACTCACAGTTAAGAAACACCATTTAAAAACTGCTGTATGTATTCTAACTCTCTTATACATGTTGCGTTATGATACAATCTTTAGTAAACACAATCACGTGACAATTTTTTCCCCCAGGATCCTGCCTTATTCAGTGCACAGGATACAATGTGCTCAGTTAATGAGCAGCTAGCTATTACAATAATCTTATCCTCATTATCTTCCCAGCAGCACTTTTCCCCACTGTGGCCCCAGCATTTCTCCAGTACTCCCTGGCGTTTGTAAGCCTGCTCTCAGGCTTCAGAAAACGGGGGACTACATCATGTCCCACCTAGCCAGATTTTGCCAAGAGAGAAAAGGGGCCTCTGGATCTACCCCTGTTGCTACCCACTGAGAGGGGAGATGTGAGTAAAGATCACAGTTCTCTTGCATCTTTCCATTCCTCTCCTCCTCAGGAAAAAGGAACAGGCATCAGGGCCAGATTGCCAAGGGCAGGGAAAGATTTCTGCATGCCCTGATCTGCTGCTACCTGAGCCTGTGACCCACCTCCTGACACACAGCAAACCTTCAGACGGACATGCCCTTCTCCATCTCTCCCGAGGATGCCAGACACTACTCCCTTCTCCATAAGGAAGTCTACTTTCAGCCACACTCAGGAGGACCTGACAAACCCGGTACACCCAGATATAAAATGTAAATGCGTCATAAAATAGAAACAGATCTTCACAACATCCCTGGAAGATAATAGTTCCCGTGAGCAGTTAAGCTGTAGGTGGCACTTACTAGGTCTTGGCATCTCATGTAAGATGTTTATGGCCTAATTTTTCAGAATGTCTCTGAAGCAAACTCCATGGTGCTATGTATGTTGCAACAGGATCCTGACCCATCTGCAGCATGGGTACTCTAAAGATGCATGCTAACTACTGGCTACATCTGAAAGGTTTGGGTTAAATGACTTGAGTAGTCGTAGAGCTCTACGACAAAGACAAGGTGAGAATCTGTTTCTTTAGGGAGCTTTCAGTATCCTTTACCTCTTCTTCAGTCCTCTACATTCAGCTCCTTACCACACACCTTGCTGTAAATGAAGCACAGGATCTTATGGATAAGAACTTGTTTTACTACAGCTATAGTACAGTTGGATAGTTGCAGCACAGTTGAATAATGTTGTACCTGTACATCGGTACAGTTATCCCTGATTCAGCTCTGGAGCAGACGAGTCTATGTACTGAGTAAGATGACAGTCACAGAAAGGAGGGAGAGGGAAGGGGTACCTGTCAGGGCTGCTGTATCAGCCTGGATGTCTCAAATTGTTTTCAACGCCAAATGCACAATAATATCCACAGACAGTGTTCCTGCTGCCTCCAGAGAGAAGCACCTATCCTTCTGACCAGTGCTTCCTACACACTGCTGCCTCAACTACATCTTCCAGTCGCTTTTGGTGACACAGCAACTGAGTGTCTCTTGTGGTGACTGCTGAAGCAATCTCTGCTACTCCACCAATCACCTTGGAAGGCACCCCATGGTCAGAAAGTGCCTTTGACTGGATAGTATATGTCCTCAGTACTTCAGTTTTCTCAGATCCACCCATCAGAGACCAACATATCTATTGAAAATATGACTTAAAGTTAGCAATCAGGATTTGGTAGTGAGAAGTGATGGGTGAATTTGGAATGTTACTGGTCCTGTTTAGAATAGAGTCCACAAAAGAAGTTTATTTCCAGATCTAGATACTGCCTGCTATTACAAGCCATCCCATTTACAAGGTTAACTGGGCATATCAGCATCTTATGAAAAACATGACATCCCTGGCAAGTTTGGGTAGAGATATTTTTTTGTTAATGGTTGGTTAATTAATTATTTAGTAAGCAGTTGAATAAAAAGTCTTCAGAGCTATGTCTCTCTCCATTCCAAGGTCTTTCCCTTTATGTTTTTTTTTTTAATATTAGACTCATCACAATTATGAACTGCAACTCAGAGCTCTCTATTATCGTCACGCAGGAACACTACACTATTGAAGTCATTGCAGCTTAGTTTGATTTACTGTTATATTTGCAATTTTATCAGCAACTGTTCTTACACCTATTCAGCTTCACTGAAAGGAATGAAGACAAGAGCCAGCCTTTTCTTGTTTGCTCACCAGAAATTTGAAATCCAGAAAAGGGGGAATAAGCCATGAAGAATTGCATAAATTAGTTACTAGGCTATGGATGGAAAAAACACTTGGGAATTACCAACATTAAAACACTTATACTTGGACATTGCCTTCTTTTATCTAAAGCAGGCTAGCTGTGAAGAAGGAGTGATGTACAAAGTTTAAGTGCCTTAATTGCTTTGGAGATCTGTGTTTGGACATATTTAAGCTCCCTTTAGGCTTATGAGCTTGTAGAACCCTCAAATTAAAAAAAAAAAAAAGAATAAAAAGAAAAAGGGAAAAAAAAGGAAGTTTAATCCTCCCCCTCCTCTGTCTAACGTTTCCAGACTTTCTCAGATCTAATTAGTGAGGATTTACATCAGTGAATTAAGCCTGTACCTTTAAAAGCGTAACTTACATGCTTGCATTCCACTGAGCTTAAACTGTACTAAACTGCAGCCCTAACTTTACTGTCCCCTAAAAAAACATTCCCTCTTTTTCATCATTTAATGCACATACAACTCTCTGCATTTTCAGCAGGATGGTGGCAGAGCTGAAAGAATGAGAATCTGTCTTAATCCCTCCTAATCTTCCTGAGTATCAGGATCTGTGGGCAGCTTCATTATTAGAAGTATTATTGCTCAAACTTCCTCCATTACTAAGTAATTATTTGAATAATCCATTTTGTTTGAGTGAGTTCATAAATCATTTGTTTTGGGAGATTTATTTTGGCAGCAATTTTAGGGAAATTCATGTGCTCAGACCTAAAAATACTCATTTCTTGTTTGCTTAGCAAGTCTGATACCCGATTAGCCCTCCATTTAATAGAACGTCCAAGCTAGAGGAAAACAATTCCTGAAGACACAGTCCAAGACTGAATCACATCTCATTTACACTGATGTGCGTCAGGGAGAAAGCCACTGAAAATGCGACATTTATGGTACTTTAAATAAGAACAAAATTCAGGCTTGCAGAGGGTTGCTTTGTAATGCCTCAGTGTTGCAGTTGAAACAATATGTGTTGAGCACTCTGCAATGGTGAAAACTGATCAGAAATAAACTTTATCAACTTTTTAAATAAAATCTTACAGAATTTTCAAGGGATTCAGACCAAAAAAGCACTCTTTATCTAAGTCTATGAGAATTTAATAAAGACTAGTCACCCCTACAAAAATCATAGTGATTTTTTCTAACCAACTCTTCAGATGGGATTCAATTAGTAAAATAAAGGGAATAAGAAGAAAAAAAAAAAGAAAGAAAACCAAGGAAATCTTATTATATGCCATTAAACTCGATAAGGCTTTTCCATCAGAGAGCATCAAGTCTTATTTCTGGTAATCCCCGCGCTGTTGTAAATCAGGAGTTACTGCTATAAAGACTACAGAGTTCCAACAGAATAAAATTGCAGTAAGCAGAAGCCAGACCTTTGAGTCATATTGCAAAAGTCTAGAGAATTGTTAAAGACAAAAATCTTTGCTGCTAGCAACTGTCTGTTTTCTTGTAAATCTCTCAGAAATGCTGGCACTCAACTATTGACAGTTTGGCAGCTCTGCCCCAAACAATCTGAAATGGAAGCCTAGATGTGAAGACCATTAAACTTGGGTCTCAGCAGATTTTGTTCCACCTAAAACCCAGAATCCCACAGCTGGATTCTCTTCAAGAAACTTGAAGCAAAACACAGGTAATGCCATGGATCATCAGCCCCACCACCAGCAGTGCCCCTCTTGCCCCCAGGCACCAAGGTGCCAGCCAGGTTCCCTCAGGATTACTACCTCTCAGGTCCAAACTGATCTTGCCCCTCTTGCAGTCCCTTGGCTCAATTTAATGTGTCCTGTAGTTAGAATACTTTTTATGGGTATGGGAGATGAGGGTTTAAACCCCTTGGCACTTCCTAGTTATTTCTCAGGCTACGGTGCACAAAAGTTGTCTTCCCCTAGTACACTCTTGAAAGATGTACACTCCTGAAAGACAGCACGTCCCTGAAATTCAGCCCATCTTAGGCAGAAGACATGCAGCAAGCTGAAGAACTTGGCAAGCCACAGTATATGTGAACACGGATATTCCGCAAATATGTTGGGGGGGGGGAGAGGGAAGGGAGGGGAAGGCAGGGGCGTAATCTAGGTGTTTTGTGAATCTCTTAAGAATTAGGCCCCCAGACTGTATCTACCATGAGTCTTTCCACCCTGACATCAATTTGCAGACCTGGACTTAAGATAATAGTATAATGATAAAGTGATAGTATACAGAGGTACCATGCCACAGACAACTTCAAACGTATCCATCCATACATTTAGATCAGGATGGGTTACTGAACACAGCCATTCTTAAGAGACTTTTTAGGACTGGAGCCTGATATTTTTCAGGAACATGAATAACTTTTTCCCTCGTTCCACTATAAAACAACAGAATATAAAAGTAGGTGATGTCCTGACTGGGGAAACTGCAGAGTTTCCAGAAACTGATTCTGAAAATTATCAGCAGGTGAAAAACCTTGGATTCCTTGGACAACAGAGATAGTAGCAGCATCATATTTTTACAATAAAGAAAATATGTAAATCATACACACAACCCCCCATCAGAAGTATTTCTTGGGATTATCTAGTGGGAGGCAGATTTCAAGTCAAACTTTGATTATTCTCCAAAAAGTTGGTGGGACTTGTTCCTACTTAGCGTTGAACTGAAATTGGCCAGAGGTATAGAATTGTGATGATTATATTTTGTATCTTTATCATATCTGTCCTGATCCCAAGATAAATAACTATTTCTCAGCAATACAGTATTTCTAGATACCAATTAACTGTAAAATCCTCTGTAAGCAATTTCAATTCTCATGTACTTTCTACTAGATTGTATTTTCAAAAAGTTCAACAACAAGAAAATGAAAGCAGAGGATCAAAAGCAAGTTTTTTTACAGTTGAAAACACACAAAACTTTGGAGTTTCATATAGGTACTGTCAAAACAACTAAAAAGCAACATCTCAATGGACTTAGTGGAACGTCAAAAAAGAGTAAAGACTTGGGGTCCAGTTCATTCTGTTATTAAGCTTGACGAAAGAACAACTCTCTCCCCCCCCAAAAAAACCCACCCAAACAAGCAAAAAAACCCACACCCAAAGCCAAAAACCCACAGAAAAAGGCCTTTTGTTTGGTAAAACAAACAAACAAACAAAAAAACTGTGAGAAATCCTAAACCCAGCAAACATTGTGACTGACTTCAACGTGGGCAGGAATTCACCTTAGATGTCTCACCATCATGCAATGACAAATAGTTCAAATTCAGATCCCTGCCAAATTCAGGGAATGTTTGGGACCACCCGTGATTCTACACCTAAACTTCTATGTCACCTCCATTGGGCAGAGTTGTTGTATGTTACTACTACAAGAGCAATAGCCTACACATGGAGAGCAGAGACACTCCTCGTGCAAAGGTGGTTCACACCTTCATGCTGTTGCAAGAGGTGATGTGATTCACCCAGCACAACGCTGGCTGTTGCAGCCAGAGTTGGTATATGTGGTGGAAGATTTTCCCTGGTCAGATACAGAGTTTTCCTGCTTTCTTTACTGCAGCTCACAACAGATGGGCTTTCTAGCAGTAGTATCTGACCTGAGTGCCTAAAACTACATTCAAAGTTGCCTGAGAAAGTGATTTGTAGTGACATTTCTGAAGAGAGCTGTTATTCGTCAAATACGGTCTGCAGTAGGAATGTTTTGAAATCTAAGGGATGCCCATAAGTAACAAATACAAGATGTTACTACTCTCAAAATCCTGACGAACAAGATGAACTCCACTCATCTCAGCCTTGATTACTCACAGAATATGAGTGGACTTCCAGCCACAAGGACTGGGGGAAATTCGAGGGTTTGTTCAAGCCCCCTGCTGCAGTACAGTGTGAGAAACTGCAATGTTTCCCATAGAAGTGGATGTTGTAGCACTGTCACTGTCTCAGCCTGGGCTCCATACACCCCCTTCCATTGAGATACGCGTGTATGCCTTCAACATTTTTTGGCAACTGTCGTTGGAAACGTCTCACTCTTTTCACTGCTTACTGCTGCTTTAGACACTCTGATTAGTCTGCCTTCTCTGCCAAGCATATTAGGGGATCTCCTCACAAATCCTGGAGGCCTCCAAAGACATAACAAAGCGGACATAGGAAACAACCTTGGAAGCCAGTCATGAAAGACTAAACAATAGCTTGCAGAAAAAGAGCAATCGAGCAAAGCATAGAGGCAAAGTCCTTAACTCTCAGGATTTCGTGCTAGTTGAGCTCAAGTTGCTCTCTGAAGCTTCCTGCTATGGAGTTGACCATCAACCCTAGCACCATTCAGCAATTTAAATTACACAGGAGTCTCTTCCAACCCTTACAGCTCCCACTCTGAAGCCATTCATGACCAGAAGACTAATTTGTACTGTGAGTTTAGCTGGCTTTAAACTAGCCACAGATGCCTTTACTGGGAGAGGTTATGCCACTGATGACAGCCTTAGATTCCCCCTAGGCTGACAGCTTCACTCGAAATCTGATGTGAACCCCATCAGCAGTTTTACCCGTGTTCTTTCACATCTTAGATCACTCATTGTGAAATGCATCTTTTCAGATATAAAACATGATCCACACTAGATTCTAGACATGAACTGGGGATAAAGTTCTTTTTTGAAGATTTATTTAAGACTTTTTTTCTTTTAGGATTGTCCTGTGACACCAAGAGTCTTGCACAGCTCCAGAATATAAGGAAGTTAGCATCCTGAAGCCAAATAATTTTTGCAAAATTATTAAGTAAGATCTAGAGTCTGGTAGCTCATTTAATAAAGAAAAAAAGTAACATCAATATGTATATAAAAATGTTTACAATTTTTATCCATTTGCATAATTGTAAGCTCATATCCCAGTGCTTAGTTAGATTCTGTATTGGCATGTTTGTCTTTTAGATATTACAGAACACCTATATAGAAGCTGTGAATACATCAATATTCACCTGAATTGTATGTTTTTAAAGCACCAAGTCCAGGAGAGTGGGCAAGTTTTGATAACTTTTTATCCATCGTAGCCAGCTGTTACTGTCTCTACAATACTTTGTCTGCTTTGAGCTGATGATCTCCCCACTGAATAGCCCCCTCATAGCACAGTGTCCACTTACGTTGTTTGGGTTGAGTAGGACAGATTTGAATAATAAACGAAAACTGTGATTCTGGACATCAAAATACAATCCTTATCTAAAGCACAGGTTCACTGCATGCTTTTGTCAAACCTTGTAATCTATCCTAAAACTTCATGTCTTTCTTGTAAAATTGAGACACCTTCGTATCTGATGGGGGAGAGCAGGAAATGAGAGATGCTCATTTCTATGCTAATGAGGGTTTTAAATAGATAAATACCAAAGAATGCAGAAATGCAAAGATTGAACATGGCTGGCACAAAAATGACTACCATTGTGTCACTACAGGTTCACATTTGGTATGGTTTAATTTAACCAGCAATATTGAAATTCAGCATGTCAGTTACCAAAAAAAAAAACCCAACCAACTAACAAGAGAGAGAGACAGAAGACAGAAAGGAGGGAGAGAGGAACAGAATGTAATATTATGGATGGAAGGAAAGTAACAAGAGTACAATCTATTATAAGAAATTACTTATGAATAAATTGCAAGAGTGTAAGAGCTAAGAAAACAAGAAGGGAATAACAATTAGATAGAAAGCCCAGACAGTCTAAGAGAATAAATTTCTTCTTAAAAGAAAGGTGTGAGGTCTTGTGTTGATTGAGGACAATAAGTACATCAATTGGCATTTTAAAAAGTCTTGGAGAGAAGCTCAGAATCTATTTGTTATACAGGAATGAAACAAATCATTGAAACCAAAGGAAAAAAAAAAAAACAAAAAAATTATTCCACAGGTGGGAAGATGCAGAAGAACTGCTATCATTTTTGGTAGGGCAGAAATAGCACACAAAGCAACCGTTTTTAGAATTAGTATGGTTATTCAAAGGGAACTGGTATGCTAAGCATCTCTTAGCTTCGTTAGGAAATATTAGCAGGGGTTGATACCAGGGATATGATGCAGCTGGAATGTTTCATTATAAGAAAAAAAATTCTCCATTAAAATTCAGTTTATTCAAAACTTCTCACAAAACCACTGTGTTTCATATAATTGAGGTAGAACCCATGTACCCTTCCTTTGTAATAAAATATCCCCCATTATCTAGAAGCTTAGCTTAACCAATTTGAAGTCCACCTTTGCAATAAGGGGAACAATAATCTACAAGTGTAATTTATAAACATTCACAGCTGTATCTTGTGGTATTTGTGTCCACAGTAAAATTGTGGATTTCTAGGCACCATGCTAAGATCTGCTTGATCATTCTAATATGAGTTTATAGCCTATAAATACCCCAAAAGAGAGTCTGCCGTTGCTATCATTGCCATGATTTTTCAGTGAAGTGATCTCAACTTCAGAATGACTTAATGTGGCCCTGTTAGTATTGCTAACATGAAGCAATTGTTATATTCTCAATTGTGTACAGACAAACTCAATCTAAACTAGTGATAATTCAAAACCAGCAAACCAACCATAACATCAAGATACGCACCAGAGATGAGAAAAACAATTTATACACAGCTCACAGAAGTCTTTCACTGGACTCAAGTTTTTTAAATGTTCATTTTTAATACATTTTCAAATTTCTGCACTTTTATTTTGCTTAAATTATTTTCCAGGAATAATATAAATGTTGACTTTCCAGCCCTGTCAAATCTGCATTATGCAAAAATATCTTTGCTCTTGAAGGCTTTTTGCTTAGTCTTGCTGGTTGCTCTGCTTCTCTCTTAAAAAGTTCTGTGGCTGATATGACTTATTGTGGGCTGCCTTCATTAAAAGGTCCATTTAAACAGGCTCAGAATTATCGATAGGCAGAGAAACAACTATAATGTAATGCCTGAAAAGTAATAACCCTTTTGGAACTCGCATTCTGCAAAGTTAAAAGAAAAACATCCCTTCCAATACAATGGCTTATTCACAGGGAAGAATTATTCTCAATAACTATTTAACATCTTGATCTAGTGGGAACAAAACCTGAGCAATTGCATGGACATTTAATAACATTCAGTTAAGTTACTTGTTTTAGTTTATTTTCCTCCATATTTGTTCATAGTACTCTGTCACCAAAAGGCAGGATTTTGAATTACTGGGAGTGAATATGCTATCCAGTAAAACTTTCAGCTATGCGTAATGTTAAATATCTGAATAATCCTACTAGCTGGTCAGACATCTGTGACAAGAATCTGCTTAAGACTAGAGTTACTTACATTAAAAGGCACCTCTGCAAAGCTCCAGTATGAAAGAAGTGCAATATTTTGTAAAATCCCATTAATTCCCATAAAAAGTTAGGCAGCTTGCTCTCTTATATGAGAAGAGTGATAAAGATATACTGAGATTAATAGCCTGAGAACTTCCTATGGTTGTTTAGAGCCAGGCTGTCAAAACTGATATTACAGTTTACAGGAGTTCCTCAGTGTTGACTCTGGTGGGTAAGGAAACTGCCTCACCCCAAGAAGAAATTTGAGATGCCTTCAAAAAGCTGAGCCTCTGAGACATCACAGTCAGAAGAAGGAGACAGGGACCATGATCTTTAAACAACTTGGTAGTTTCCCAAATCTGAGTGGTTATCAGGATGTGCCATAGTTCTTGATGCAACACAGACAGTCCTAAGGACCTCACAGTGCTCTTAATATTATTTTTCTCTTCCCAGACAGACTCCCAGTACAACCCTATATTATACCTCGTGTGTGGCTTCCCTGAGGGAGATTCTGCAGCTTTCATCTACAATATTTGCTCAGATGAAAATACTCCCATAGCTGGACATGAGATTTTACAGCCCTGTTAACTAAGAAAAAACTGTTAGGAACAGCATAAGATATTTTACATTTGAAGGAGGTGCAGTTCCTTTGGGACAGATTTGCCTGAGTACCTCTGCTATGTTCTTCTTCAGATGCTATATATGTCCTAGGAGCCAATGCATGCTGAAGGAGGGAGAACCACACTGGGGCAGCAAGCTGAAACAGGCTTTGACTTAATTGACAGTAGCAGGGCTTTGTCTAATTCCTGTGCAAGTATGCAAAAGTGGTAGAAAATAAAGTAAAAAATCCTTGTACCATGCCTCATACAGCCTCCCAGGCCTTGTGTTTGCCCACTGACTGGATACATACAACCACAAACAGGAGATGACAGCCCCACCGTGCAGTTTTTCCCCCTGCTCAGTTTCCCACCACACCCTCACGCTGGAAACCGTCGGCACTAACTGCTCAGCTAAGAGAGACTGCAGCATCACCGCCACGAACACCCATCCTACCCTTTTCCCTCTCTCTGAAAGGAACAATGTTGCTGCCTAGAGTTCACTGACGAGGAAGTCAAAGAGGTACATTTTGGTGACCTCCAACTCCCACTAGAGACTTGAACACCACTTTGAAGTCACTTGCAATGGCAGATCAGGCACAGGCGAGTGATGCTTGTGTCAGCCGTGCCACGGAGCCATGCAAGGTTACAGCACGGCCGCTCGGCAGCAGCGGTGCAGGGTTTGTAGTCGCTAGTTTGGCATGCCTCTTCAGTCGCAAGGACCTAATTCAGAGAACAACTATACGGCAGCCCAATTCAAAGCCCTTTGAAGTTATTAGGAATCTGATTTTAGGATGCTGTTATTTCTGGTTCAAGTGAGAAAGCAGCAGAGACCAATAAAAAAACAACTCTGTTCTTCCCAGAAGCCTCCACCTACTCTCCTTCACCGTAAACACCTGGCAGCACAGGCACTCTCCCCTGCCTCTCTGGAAAGATTTTCAATAAAAAAAAGAAAACCAAGGCCAAATCTGCAAGTCTCTTCAGCTATGAGTTAGAAAAATGCATTCCTTTCCCTTTCTCTCAATTCCCTGCACCCAACAAAGATAATCTCAAATCAATCTTTAGCTCAACCAAGTAACATCACAAAATAATGCAAAGAAAATGAACATTATATGTGATTTCAGGGCCCAGAAAACATCGCAGCAGGAAGAATTTATCTCTGACCTTCACGCCTAGCATCTGCTGAAGAATATACAATAGTCGTAACTGGATAAAAAATTATTTTTATTTAGGATAAACAAAAGAGAAAATGAATAATCCAACAGTGATTTTTACCTGTTTTCCAACAATAGGGTAACTATATATGCTGGCTGTGGCTTTGTTTTATTTTCAAAGCTTAATTTCTCATGAGCACCTCTCAGAGAAAACAAGGGTTAAAATGTATACCTAATTAAGTGACTTCACACATTAGCAATCATAGCATGTGTAGAAATCAGATGTGTTTGAAATATTCATGATGAAATGCAAAACCACTATCACACTTTCACATTTTGGTCAAGCTTGAAAATGGGTTTGTTTCTACGAAAAATGTCACTGAGATACACGCTCTTCTTTTTTCTTTCTCTTTTTTTTTTCTTTTGCATGAAAAGTACTTTGCAGCTAGCTTACATGAATTCATATTAATGTTAGCTTCGTAGGGGTGAGATTCATGTTTCATGTTTTGAATGAACTGACAGCCATATTCTCAAGTACTACATAAAGTGACATTTGGGTGCAGGGGAGAACTGACAAAGCTGAATGAATGAAAAAAAAATTAAGAAAGAAAATTAGTAAAACATTAAGCATAGTTTTAAACTTTAGCACCTTTGTCACGGAGAAAGGCAAATTTCAAACATTTCAGAATTGGCTTGTGGTTGAGTTAAATGCGGTAAAACTTTCAGCTATCATTTTTCAGCTCTGTCCGTATGAGTGATCAAAGTTTATTAAAAGGGTCATAAAAAAGCAGAGTTCTATTTGAGCAAATGTTAATTGAACACTTATCACCAATATACTTCCAAAATTCATTGCTTTCACCTGCATAATGAACCACTGGCATTTTATGTCCAGAAAATATGCCGTCAGAGGACAGTCCCCGATACCTTTACATGCAAGCTGTTTTTATTGCCATTCAAACCAAACAGTATTCTGCGCTCTGATGCCTATCATCAGAGCTGTTTGGAAAGCAAAGTCCTTTCTTGCAGAAAGCATCAACTTTTATAAAAAAAATATAACTAGAAAGTTGCAGTGAAAATCAAAAAGATTTAAATTTCAGACCAAAAGGTTTCAATAAATTAAATAATTTCTTGATAGAAACAGATCTTTTTCCACCAACACACTTGAAATGCTTACTTGAAAACCTGTATCTCTGTTGGCAGGCAGGCAACTAGCTTTATGAATATCTCTTACCAGCCCACTGGTTGGTATGACCACCTGCTGCCAACTCATATACCTATCAGGGTTTCAGTCTACTTATCTCCTGATAACCCACTACTCTCCCCTCACACAGCTTACATCCCTCTGAAGAGGAGATACCAGAAAGGAAGACCTTGTGAGGGGAGTTTGGTACAAACCACCTCACCAGGGTGAGAAAGAGGATGAGGTCTTCTCTAAACAACTTCAGAAAGTCTCTGTATCACAGATCCTGGTTCTTAGGGAAGACTTTATTCTCCTTGACCTCTCTTGGAAGGGACAAAAGCAATCCAGATTTCTGGAGGGTGAGGTAACTTCCTCACAGAGGTATGGAATAGCCAAACCAGGAGTAAAACACAGCTGGATCTGCTATTCACAAACAATGAAGTGATAGCCTTGGCTGTAATGACCATGAAGCAGCAGAGTTCAAAATCCTGGGAGAAGTGAGGAAGGAGAGTACCAGAGTGCAAACCCTAGACTTCAGGTGAGCAGACTTCAGCCTGTTTGGGAAACTGATTAGAGGGATCCCACGAAAGGTGGCTCTGAAGGGTAAGGAGTTCAGGCAAGCTGGCAGGTTTTTGAGGAGAGCATCCTCCAAGGGGAGGAACAGTCCATTCTGGTACTTAGGAAAACAGACAGACATATCTGGTGTCCAGCTTGGCTAAACAGGGTTAAAAGTAGAAATTTAAAACATTGCTACGGCAGGTAAGCGTGGTCTTAGGAAACTCAAAGATAAGTTGGAGATGACATTTGCTAGGGACATCAAGGACAAGCAGAAGTTCTGTTACCACTTTAGCAGCAAAAGGTTGAAAAAAGATTATGTGGGACCACTGCTAAATGGGGAAGGTCATTTAGTGACAGACACATAGGTGCTTCTCATCAGAAGCATACCTGTGGCTTGTAGGACATCACAGGATATAATTTTAATTGGTTTTGTGCATTTCCTAATTTTCAAAACCAACCAAATTTAAACTCTTGTCTCTCAGTCAAGTATTGCAGCTTAAACAAACTGCATACATTCAAGGTTCAACAGAAGGGAGAACAGCTTTTTAATAAAGCTTATCACCATGGTGGAGGCAATACAGTCCCTCCCCAAAGGCAATATTAAATCTCTGTACCTTTAACACCATTCATCTATGATTTGTATAACCATGTAGCCCTGTCATACGGCATTGCCATTGCTCATAGCAGGCTGTAAACTTTGTACTGAGTTTACAAGGCCTCAGGACTGAGGCTTGTCAGGTCTACTCTGTCCAGACATCCCTTGACCTGCCTTTAGCTTTGTTTTACTCAGTTTAGCTGTGACAGCAGTTCCTCCAATTGATCAGGTATCTATGGCTAATTTGTTTTACTTTTGTTTATCTTTGTGCGGTACAACCACAGTTTCACACAGAAAGCAGTAACAAGCAGTCATGGGATAAAATGAAATATTTATGACTCTAGCACAGTAACGTAGCGTAGAAAAATACAGGGCTGGTACAACAGAAGAGGCCTTGGGAAGTGGAGACACAGGATGCGGCATAGAGGAGCATTGGCACAGGAAGACAAGAGAGGGGGCCCGGGCTTGGCACTGGAGACTCCACAGCTCTAAACAGCTCAGTCATGGTCAGTTAAAAACATGCAGATCGTGAGATGGACAAAACTGGTTTTAGGGGTAACAAAGAAATAATATCTAATATACATAAAGTATATAGATGTAACCCGGAGCTGTAGACCGTTGAAGAGAGAGAAAGATGTGAAAGCCTGTTAACAAAGATACAAAAATGATCCCAAGTCAATCTTAGGAAGAAGAAAACACCAACATACTCAGCATCATATTCCTCCTGGCAAAGGACTCCAGATGATGACAACTCATTGTCACCCCCTACACACCTGCCACCACCAGAATGAACCCACTGACTGGGGTCCAGATTAGCAGTGACAGGGTGAGCGTAATGCCAGAAAAGGGGTAGAAACTAAGTTCGTGTGTGTGTGTGTATATAGCAATTTTAACTGCATTATTATTCTTTCTTGTTCTGCAGCAATTAGATCTGGACTAATAATGATCAAACTCTCAAGACTTCAATTACACTAACAATAAATTCTTGGCTTTAGTAATAAATAAATTGTGCTTTCTTCTTGCCCAAAAGAAAAAAGCTTTAAGTGTAATATTGGCTGGACTGAAAATAGGAGAAAATGCCACACAACTATGAAAACTGGTAGTCTGGATAGGAGGTGAAACGCAGGAAATGCACACTGAAATAGAAATATTTTTAGGATGGATTTTTAATCTACCATGTCAACACTTTCAGTCACTTAGTCTTTCAATTTGGCACCATCTGTGCATTGCAGTTATTACTTGGGACATCACTGGATTATATTAGTTTGCAATCAGAAATCTATTTGAGACAAAATCATTGTTTTCAATCCAATTAGAGTTTGCCATATTTCTCTGATTTTGCAACCCTTCACTGTGAAAAACAATGGGATATTTACTGTCTACATTCTGCTGATTATTGAAGATTTTCACATATTGGAAAAGATACGTTGGTGCAGCTCATTAGTATGCTCTATGGCATCAGTGTGATCAGCCAGTCACTTCCCTTAAAGTCACAGTCATTGCAGCTCCTGCTACTGTGAAGACTCACAATTAGGCTTTACTTTACCCATAAATAGCAAGTCATCTATTTGCAAACCAAATCTTCATGGGAAACTACAGGCTGGGGATACATCTGCTGGGTTGGCATTAACATTTTAGCATCCAGCCAATTAGGACAGAACAGTACCTTACATTATTCTAGGGCATAAAGTATTGGTTCCAAATTACAATTGCTGGTTTCAACCTTAAAATGTCACCTCACCTACCTTTTCACAAAGTGAGATTCATCAGCTTTCACAGTAACAATCCCTCCTGCTACAAGAAAAGTATAATAGCACTTAAAAACAATTGGACATGAATCTATTAAATTACAACGAAATTTTTTTAGCTTTGCAAATTATAGCCATATTAATACCAACCAAGTTCTCTATGAACAATAAATGTAAAAGGATTTTTTTCCCAATGATTAGCCACCTTTTGTAAAGCATAGCCATTTAGTGCATGTAAATTTCCTGCCTTGCAGATCAAATGTGATTTAGAGCACTAGGAGGCTGGCTTATATGAATAAGCTTAGATAGTGCTAATTATAAAACCAGCATACTATAATCACACTTAAATTGTGCAACTCCTTTAATGCAACATGGGTGATCCTTGTAAATTCAGTTGGTAAGAACAGAATTCTTTGTCTCTGTCACCACATTTTGATATAGGACAAGATTCATCATAAAATAGGGATTATAAATGTTGGAAACTTGCAGAACCTATGGGTAAAATCTACTCAAGGCTTTGAGTATATGATATATTAGTCCATACAGCATCCATGCTTCAGACACAGGGCCACTAAAGTAGGATTCAAAACCCAAAGTTGCCAGTATCCTTCCACGATACGATGAAAGAGTAAGGTGTCTCAGGCTGTTCAAAGACCCAGATGCTACATGGGAGGGGAGCTGAGATTTGGTCAGTGGGAACCTTGCCAGTGCAAGCATCCCCTCCTCAACCCTCCTGTCCTCGCAGCACCTCAGTCGCGCTGGCATAAGGGGTGCTTCTCCTGGCTTGGGATTCAGGGCAGTCCACCATTGGTGTTATGTATCTCCACAGTCTTTCAAAGAACTGGACAAGCCTTTCTCTTAAACATGGAAGCAAGAATAGGTATCTTTTCCCTTACTCCTCCTACCATTTCCAAATTTGCTATAAGCATTAAGTTTTTAAATAACTCCCTAACAACTGGGAAACTTCACTTCTCTCTTTAGCCTATAATGGTTCCAACTTTGTGGAACAGTCACGGCTTATCAATTATTATTTCTGCAAGCAATGCTCAGTACACCTTCTTGGGGACTTGAAGTCAGCTGAAGAGATCGTCTTCTGTCCTCAGGAATTCTGCATTTTGGCAGAACACAGACAGCACTTCAAAGGAAGGACAAGCAGGAATCCAAACCCCACTGTCAGCCCCAAATACAGCTATGGCTTGGTAGTAGGCTTGAAAGCCCTGAGGCCAAGAAAGAAATAGAATTAATCAAAACTGTAGGAATGCCTCTATTCAACCTATTTCTAGCAGCAAGCAGAAGTTGAAATTTATGGATTAAAAACAAATTAAATATTCCTTCTATGTTTATAATACACATGGCAAAACAAAACAAAACAAAACAAAACATTTTATATAACTTTAAAGCACTTTCCTTGCTCATGTCATAACCCACATGGAAGTTGTGGCAAATCTGTGGGTTTCTGTTCAACTTTCCTGTACCTTGCCATTCATGGGTTCTGGAGATTCTCTGCTGCTGGAAGAGAAGACTAGAGAAACCCAACTGGATAAAGCAGCAATGGCACAACACAGCAGATACCAAGTCTGAAACAATATTTCCTTAGTTAACGTGATGAAAAGAGACATTTTCCCCAACAATACGAAAGTGCAATCTGGGACTTTGTCTCTAATTGTAGCTGCTGACTCCCTCTGCTTCAAGATTATAAAATATCTTATCACATTGAGAGAGCAAAGAAGCCACAGAAAACAAAGAAAAGCAATTAAAGCACCATGGAAGAGCGAAGTGTTATTAGGACTTAATCTTAGCAAAATCCTTTCCTTCACTTTTTTCTAAAGGCACTTTAAAGCTCTGTAAAAAGGAAAAGGAAGCCTACCTTGCAGGGCACAGACAGGGACAACTGTGCCATCCTTCATTTTTTCTTGGTATATGTTGCTTGTCCTTACATTTCAGAGTCAATAAAGCAATTCACCCAGGCAGACATAAACTTGTTTCGTGAATTATCCATTAAGCATTTACTAAATTAATTCTTCTGTTTCTATTTAGCCCATTCATAAATCTGCATGCCAATAGAACTTTATCATTCCAGTGTTGTGGGGTTTTTTTTCCTGCTTTTTACCAAAATTAAAACACCATCAATACTTCTGTTGTCAATATATGCAGTTATAGAAACAAAATGAGATTTGTAAAATTACTACATGGATAAAGCTAACGCATGCAATGCACACATAAAACACTCTACATTTTACCACTCCTAAATCCCACACATTGTTATAGTCAATTTAGCGTAACAGTAAGGCCACTGGTGCTAAACTATGTGCAACGTTAACTCCTGGTACATAGGGAAAATTGAGAAATCCAGATCACAGACAGAAAGTTATCTTTTTCTTCCCCATGAAGTTCCGTGATTTATGTTTTAATTGGAAAGCCTTAGAATGTAGAGGTTCAAAACCCACAGAGATCAAATATTACGTATTCCAAAGACCCTGCTTTACATTTAGCAAAATATTTCTTGTTCGTTGTCAGTTCTGCTCTACAACAGGACAACAGAGGCTCTGTCATACTTTTGTCTTGGCTGTCTACAAGACCCGATCTCACATATGAAGATCTGTGCACCTTTTCTTTCCACTTGGAAAAAAAAAATGCAGCCAATCCTGTTCATTGCTGAAGTGTTTTCCAGATACAAACTAAAACCCAGAGCACAAGATTTAAAATTCACTATTGCTGTGATAGTTTGAGTTCATTCCCATTCAAAGCTAGGCTTGTTGGGAAAGAGCCAGTGACTGTTTTCTTGCACGGGGCCACAAAGAAGGGACAAAAAGGATCTATATGGACAGAGGCATCCCAAGCAAGTGCCAAAAGCTGGGTACTACTTCTGGCCTTCTCTGGATTCAATGCAGCTGTCCTTGTACTCCAGGACAGAGTGAGACTTGCCAGCCACTGACTTGCCTGCTGCTCCATGAGGCGATGCTAGCCCACCCTGTCCCTGTTAATCCCCAGCAGAAACTATTCTGCGCTTTGCACAGCTCCTGCTTTCTCATGTTTCATTAAACTAAGGGAGGGTTTGAAGAGCAAAGGGCAGACTGAGCACTCCTAGTTGCTCCACAAGAGAGGTAAAGAGGCAAGGAGCTGGAAGCAGCTTTTATTGCTGCCCCACAGTAGCTTGAATACTACTGCAGCTTTCTCAGTAGGAAGCAGGTGGGACAGTGGAGAAACTGTGGGGACAACCTCAGAAGATGAGGATTTTTAGAGTCCTGGTGTCGTGGTTTAGCCCCAGCCAGCAACTAGCACCACGCAGCTGCTCACTCACTCCCCCCAGGCAGGATGGGGGAAGAGAATCACAAGAGTGTAAGCGAGAAAAGACTCATGGGCTGAGATAAAGACAGTTTAATAAGTAAAGCAAAAGAAACTGTTCATGCAAGCAAAGCAAAACAAGGAATCCATTCACTTCTCATCGGCAGGCAGGTGTTTGGCCATCTCCAGGAAAGCAGGGCTCCATCACATGTAACAGTTACTTGGAAAGACAAACACCGTCACTCTGAACGTCCACCCCCTTTCCTCCTTCTTCTCCCAGCTTTGTATACTGAGCGTGATGTCATATGGTATGGAATAACCCTTTGGTCAGTTAGGGTCAGCTGTCCCAGCTGTGTCTCCTCCCAGCTCCTTGTGCGCTCCCAGCCTGCTCGCTGGTGGGGCGATGTGAGGAGCAGAAAAGGCCTTGAGAGCTTAGCAACAACCAAAACCACCAGTGCGCTATCAACACTATTTCCCATCCCAAATCCAAAACATAGCACTATACCAGCTGCTAGTAAGAAAGTTAACTCTATCCCAGCTGAAACCATGACACCTGGAAAACAGCAGGGACAGCTGGAAAGCAGAAGAATACTACAAAAACATGGAGGAATAGATGAAAAATTCATTTGAAAGTGGGGGAAGGTCAATTAAGTGGGAGAAGGGGGAGGGTAGAGGAGCAGACTGCATATTTTAGGAGAACAATTACTGCATTAGGAACAGATTAGTATGATTTACAGGAATGAAAGGCTTATGTAATGAATTGATTTGGAGAATTGAATTAATCAATGAGTTAGTGGTACTACCCAGTTTTAAAATGCTTACTCATGCTAAAACAAAGATTCAAATTCCTGGAGGACAGAATCAGTTTTTATGGATAAATTCTTCCACAGTGCTGTGCCACATAAATGACCTATTGGACATCTTATTATTAAACAATTAAGCATCACATGACTTCATTATTTTGATTTGAAAATTGAAGACTGAATTCTTCAATTTAGGCCCAGTCTCAGGGGGTAAAAATCTTAATCTGGTGCCATTACAGCAGCAGCAGCACACAAATGAGAATTTTACTGCTGTCCCATCACTAGCCCAATAAAACCTCTCCTCTGATCTCAAGATTAGGCTGTTAGTTTATATACATGTACTCAAATTCTGCAGTTCAGCTTAACTAAAATACTGAAAGGTGATCAGAGGAGCACCATTAGAAAGGAAAAGAGGAAATCCCACACAACCAGAGAAGTGTAACAGTACAATAAAAATGCTCTTAAAAGAAAGGAGTTTTGCAGACATCCGAGTTCCTCTGAAATTGCCACCAAGTCTGCTGATATTTTTATTCCATTAGTAAAACTAGTTAACTAAACAGGGACATGAATTCCTTGTCCTTCTCTTCCCCAAAGGCATCAAGAAAAGTTGAGGTCCAGGTTCAGAGACAATGCCTGAAAACATGGTGAGAAAATTAAAAGTCCCTACTGGTGAGCAGGGACCACTCAATTATTACAGCAAAGATTCCCCTAGAACTTCCCTAGCAATCTTTCCTACTTATCAAATATTTCTTTATGCCAGGGTCATGTGTGAGAAAGTAGTTACAATAGCTAAAATCTACAGTAGTCATAGAGACAAGATAGACTATCAGAAATGGCATTGTAAAAGACATTTTAAAGGGATTTAGAAAGGGATAGGAAGAAAAAAGGGATGCCCTGCACAGACAAGAAAATGCATATGGGTTTCTGGTGCTGTATGATATGAATTCCTCCCAGTATTCAAATACAAACATATCCTAGTAAAAAAGCAGCTCAAGCCGCTTCATTATAACCAGAGCCCCTGATGTCTCTGTAGTCCCGCAGAGCTAAGTGAAGCCTTCGAGAAGTAAAAAAGATACAGTCCCTATTTCAAAGGAGTTACATATGAGCCACAGAGTCCAAGCTACTTTTGGTAGGTCACCAAATTTTCGCAGCAGAAAGAACTGAATGCAGACTAGATCACGGAAACAGATCAAATATGGTGATGAAGGGAGGAATTATATGAAAGAACAAATGCAAACATAGTTACTTACATTCTTCTACAGTGCAAAACACCATGCAGTTGAAAAAAAAACCATAGCAGTATCTAAGTACTGCTTGCTCAAATACGCAATTCCTACTGTTGTTACAAAGGTGTGCAACAGCGAACAAAGACAGCAGGAAGGAGAAAACGGTGAACATAATTCCAGTAAGGTTGTCCACACAATAGCCTCTACGTTAAGCTGAAATACACTTTATGAGGACTTTAGGCAGAGTGTCATGCGTATGCGATTCTGACCCTGACCACCTCAGCAAAAAGAATATTTAGGCTTGGATCTTGCTACGATGGTCTCTGCAAACATTTTTGGAAAGGAACTAATTGTCTTGTATCATTTGAGTGGAAGGGAAGAGAGTAAGCTATAGTCTTTCCAGTTTTTATGAATCACACCAGTTAGTACTCTTGCCTAATGTATCACATGGGGGGGGGGGGAACGACACCACCCAAAACTTAAAAAAAAAGAGAAAAGTTATTATAGACTGGAAATCTCCTTGCTCCTAACTTGTGAGACAATTATTCTAGTCCTCCTGAAAATGTAGAGAACTCAGAAGGATTATGATTTTTTGTTTCATTGATTTTTTGCTAGAAATAAACAAAAAGGTTTTCAGCAGTATGGGAATTTAAAGTAAATGGAGCTGTGTCTATGGAGGAGTACAATCAAGATTATATTTTCTTTGTTGCTGGTTTCTTTAAAAGGGGAGGAAAAAACTTACAAACAAAAAACCCAAGACAGATAACAACAGAAGACATTACTCAATAAAAACAGCAAACAATTTCTCTCTTATTCTCTTTTGCAGATATTATGTAGATTTTGGCAGCAAAATTTGTTTGTACTTGATAAAAACAAAATTCAGCAGTGAAAAGGGCAAAAATCAATTTGCGAGTTGTGTCCTGAAACTAGATTTTCTCTGTTTGCCTCCTAAATATGGACTTAGCAGAATGCCTGCTTGGAAAAATACTCGAGTGACGAGCCATGAGTAAATCACATGCTGGACCACCAAGCTGGCAGCCCTCACCTTTGAGCTCCCTTCCCAGCAGGAAATTTGCAGCCTCAAGTTAGGTGCCTGGGCTTCCTGCACACCTAATGAAAGGGCTTGGGGACCTCAGGTAGAGATTTGCCAGCCCAAGTCTACAAAGGAGGAATATCTGCCAGCCCAAGTCTACTGAGGCGAAAGCTGCTTGGAGGTCAGATCAGATCTCTCTGATCACGGGAGAAATTTGGGCTCTGAGCGTAGAACCCACAGTTGGGAGTCTCAGCCCTCCCTTCACACTACTAGTAGTGCTAACAGCTTTACTAAAAAACCCCAGCATTTTCAAAAGGTGCGTCAATAGGATCTGGGGTTCGCCACTCTCATGCTGCAGAGCAGCTGCTGTGAGCGTCATGGACCAGCAACACTTTGAAAGTCTTGCTCTTCACCATTCTAAAACAAAAGGTAGCCAAGAGGAGATGGAAACTGACTGAAAGCCCCCCTGCTTGAACATTCAGGTCATTAAAAGTTCTGTTCAAAAACTCATGCTTGGATTTTTTTCTCCTTTAACAAATCAGAGTTTAAAACTTTTACTGGATCAATGCCTAAAGGCAAAAGAGGCTGTGGAAGCATCTTTCCTCTAAACAGAAACTATTTGGTTGCTGACAGAGGGATGGAAGGTGTTTTTGTGGTTTTTAAAATGCCTTTGTGTGCCAGATTCAAGAATTGTAATCAGTTAAACACCTTGTACAAATGTTAAAATCCCGAATCAGGCCATGTCCCCTCTTCTTTTCTATGAAAATGGAACAGGAATTGTACTTGAGGAAACAAACAGCTCTCAAAAAAAATGCCACAAAATATGCCACAAAATGACCAAAAGCGATTATTTATCCTTTGTGTCTCAAACTAATACCTAGCATTCCCTTTTATGCACTGCACATCAGCAATCAGGTGAAAGATCCAGGACACCCCTGTCTGGATGAAAAGAGTGCTAATGTATATTTTATCAGCAGATAGAATTTGCCAGCAACACACAAATGGGTCCTTCTATTAGAGTTTCTCTCAAAAATATACATACATGCTTATTGCGTATTTGTTCTAAAGAAAGGAAAAAGTCCTGTATATTAGACTGTAGTTTTCCAAAGACTTTTCCTTTCATAAGACTTTCAAACAGCCACTTCACAACATGCAGAATGTTACCAAGGAAACCAGGAACGATGGTAAGTCACAGCATCTCTTATTTGTCCCAGGCAAAGGCAGTGAAAAACCCATTCAAGCGATATTTCTTTATCTCTTTACTCGGCTCTAGGTCCAGTCTTTCTCCTTCCTTCAGGGAACAGCTTCAGGAGTCTTTTTGACTTTTGTCCCCGTTTCTTTCTAGAGGAGCATAAGCCATGAAAGCGCCTCTTCAAACTACAAGAACTGGGCTGGGCACTGTGCAATAGCGGTACCCAGCATTAAATCCAATCTACTGTGCACTGCTTGAGTTTGGTTCATCCACACCTGCCAGCCTTAACCAGGTACAAATAAGTTTCAAATCCTGTTAACATTGCAGGATTAGTCTGACACCTGTTACTGCCAGATCACAGTCCGTCCTAGCGTAACAATCTTGCTCAATGTTGCAGTAGTTCAAATCCCTCCAGTGGGATCTTATTCACAGCGAACAAGATTGACAGATCTTTGGCTAAATTACACTAATCCATGTCACGAGCATGGAAGAGGATTCTTGTATTCACTCTCTGAATCAGCTTTAGGTTTGGTTTGAAGCTGCTGGTTTGTCATTAAAATACAAATATGCATTTGAAAAAAATCAACAAGTTTTTAAGGAAACGAGTCAAAAAGCACAAAATGACATTTTTATTGAAAGACAGGTAAGATCCAGCTTTCAAGGCTCAGCTAAGTCACAGTTATGAAAATAGCACAATAAAATTCAGTGGTAAACGTTAATCTGTTATGGAAACAAATGCCTAAGGCAATGGTAATAAAATACCCTAACAAACACGTCTGCTCTTCTGAATTTTGTAGAAGTTTGCACTTTAGAAAACAAACAAACAAACAAACAAAAAAAGACACCACCCAATGAACCACCCTATGGCTTACTGTTGATATTCTTGCATTCATTAAAACTGTCATTTTCCAATCCATACATTCTGAACTTTCTAAATTATCTGTTTGCTATAAATGTAGGAATAGTCTACATCCAGTTCTCTGGCTGCACTCATGCACTCTTATATGGATTATTCAACACTATTTGAACAACTGATCCTTGCCAAAGCCTCTGCTTGTGCAAAAATGTGTCAGAAGAAATTTGTGCTAGTAGGATTGATGCTGTCCTGATCTATGCCCTGTCCAGGCAGCTATAACTTATTTTAGTCTGACAGAACATCCAGTCTGATAGCTGAGGATATGAAAAGTGGACAGGTCTGGTTTAAGGTCCTGTGCACTAGGATGGAGTTCCCTCACAAACTGGATGTTAGCACACAAGTGCTTAAAGCGGTACAAAACTAAATAGGATGGTCCCTGCACGCTACTTAGAAGAAAGCTTATAAAGTCCCTCTCCTTCCTTACAGCTTCTGAAAGATGAAGCAAGGGATAAGAAGTCTGTAAAAAGAAAACCACATTTCAGTTTTAAAGGACTGATAGTCTAATTGACAGTTTTAAAATCTGCTAAGACTTCATAGCAAACTTTCTCTGAAGTGAATCTATTATAAAAGTGAAATTTGAGATGAAATTGGAAAATGAGCTTTTCATATCGATGAAATAAAGCTGATTTGTTGAATTTGAATTACTTGAAAAAAATAAGTTCCCCTGTTAAGTCTTAAAAGAAAAGGCAAATGAAAGAGAAAACCCAGCTCTATAAATCCTGTTAGAGGACAAAACCATGTAAATTACGCCTTTCCTTCCCTGAATCAAGTACCACAGCAACATTATTCTTGGTGTCACAAGGTGGTGCTCTTCCTTTCAAGTAATCTGTTTCACCTTAAAAACGACCTCATTAACTTACAGAGAAAAGCACATTTTGAGACTTATCTGCATACACTGTCACTGAAAATGAGAAGCATCTCATCTATAGTAATTTTTGGCAAAAAGATGTACAAAAGCCAAGTTTCTTTATAGGTGATGAGCATGATAACTTCCAAACATGACAACCTCGACATGCTAATGCAAGCTCTTTTATAGTCTTAAGAACCCTGGCTTAGTTGAGTGTTTAAAACTTGTAGCTCTGTGGTTGGTTTGCAGGAAGCTCAACTTACCTAAAACTTTCAACCCTTTAAAAGTGATGTTCTAATGATTTAATCACCAAACCTATTCATACAATAAATAATACCATCTTTGTGTTGTTTATTTTATCCTAAATCTGTTTTATTCTATGTTCCTTCTACTTGTTCCACTTTTGATACCCCAAAGATTTTTGTCGTGAACGTGCATAATTGAATCAAAGTTATCAAGGAAGAGATAGAGGGTTTGGCAGGTGTAGAGTTGTGATTTTTGGTACCCACTAATGTATTTGGAACTTGGGGTTATAAATTTTTCCCAGTTAAACCTGCAAAAATGACTAGCAGCACAGAAGATACCTGTCTCCTTCTCCTGATTTATCAGTTCCTTGAGATCAATGGGATACATCCCCAGAACATCTTCTTTCCAACTATCAATAAACTCATAAAGGTAATACTGTATCACAATTCACATCCTGGTGGTTTCTTCAGATTCGTAATTCTGGAGAAAGTTGCATGGCCACAGAAACACAGAAAGCCTGGGGCACTAATCATTATCATTATACCCCAGCACTACAGGCCTGGGGAGGAATGGCTGGAAAACTGCCTGGCTGAGAAGGACCTGGGGGTGTTGGTTGAGGCGGCCAGCAGCATCCTGGCCTCTTATCAGGAACAGTGTGGCCAGCAGGACTAGGGAAGTGATCGTTCCCCTGTACTCAGCACTGGTGAGGCCCCACCTCAAGTACTGTGCTCAGTTTTGGGCCCCTCACTACAAGAAAGACATTGAGGCGTTGGAGCGTGTCCAGAGAAGGGCAACGAAGCTGGTGAGGGGTCTGGAGCACATGTCTTATGAGGAGTGGCTGAGGGAACTGGGGTTGTTTAGCCTGGGGAAAAGGAGGCTCAGGGGAGACCTTATCACTCTCTACAACTACCTGAAAGGAAGTCGTAGCAAGGTGGGGGTCGGTCTCTTCTCCCAGGTAACAAGCGATAGCACAAGAGGAAATGGCCTCAAGTTACGCCAGGGTAGGTCAAGGATGGAAATTAGGAAAAAACTCTTCACAGAAAGGGTTGTTAAGCATTGGAACAGGCTGCCCAGGGAAGTGGTAGAATTGCTGTCCCTGAAGGTATTTAAAAGACAGGTAGATATGTTGCTTAGGGACATGGTTTAGCAGTGGTTTTGGCAGTGTTAGGTTGATGGTTGGACTTAATGATCTTAAAGGTCCTTTCCAACCTAGACAATTCTATGATTCTATGATGATAGGACCATTCAGGTTGGAAGGGACCTCACCATGCAATCTAGCATTCAGCCAAGAGAGTGATGATTACTTAACCTCTGAACTAAAACTCCAAATTATGTTGTGTTAAAACACAACAGAAAAAGACAGCGCTTGCCTTATATCAGTAAGTTATAAAGCCACAGAAATAGCCTAACACATTAAAATTAAAATATAACATTAATATATTAACTGATGAGACAGCAAAACATGTAAACTAGGCCAATACAACAAGTAGCCACCTGGAATAAAGCACTGACAAAAGCCAGGGACATGACAGAAAACCAGGGTGCTGCAGGTAAGAGATGTAGCAAGAAATGGCACTTTGTGGAAGGCTGCATACAGCAGGCAGGAAGAGGAGTGGTGCTGAGGGAGGACAGATAAGTTGAAGTCTTTCATTGCATATCTACACTAGAATTGTTCACTTCTGCTCTAAGCCCCCCAAACAGTCATATACATCAGAAAAGCATGAAAACAACCGTCTCCCTTATCTAATGCTGAATTAAATCTAAGTTCAGGTTTTTGAGGTACCAAGCATCTCCTAAAAAATGTTCAGGGCTTTAAAAAACCCTGAGTACTCAGAGAGGACTACTTCATGAACTACTTCACCTCTCAGGAAATCCCAAGTTTCTTTACTGCTTCTGGGATATGAAATGTGTTATGCCCATTTATTTCCTCCCTCACGTGTCAATTCCTACCACACTACAGAGGGTCTCCCAGCTAACAGGAGGCACCCACCATACAGACGACCATCCTGGAATGTACAAATGCCTCCCAATTTGCCACTGACATCTATGATACTGTTACCTGTCAACAGTGCAAACATCTCCAGCATGTTTGAAAACTGAAAGCAGAAGACGGTGTGAAAAAAATGGAAAATAACAACAAAATACATATTAGAAAGCAGAAAATGCAGTGATTGTGTTGGAGAAGTTCACATTTAATTTATTAAAAACCTTCTGCTTTTTCATATACAGGGGAGCTGCTGTGGAATTCCCTGTGCGCTGCACCAGAGCTCTGCGGCAGCCAGGGCTCTGCTGCAGAGGACGAGCTTACCTAGCTGTTGCGGTGCCTTGAGACCTGTTCTTTAGCAAGGCAATGTCAACAGGAGCTTTTACTGCCCAATGCAGCTCTTGCCATCTGGGGAAACCATTATTCTGAAAAGTCCACCTCCCAGCCCTTACATTCAGTTAGAAACAAATTTCGCTTGTGTGAAAGCTCTTTCTTGGCAGAACTGGTCTACTACTGTATTATCAGGTGTGTTTGTAGAATTTAGGAGGGTCCAGCATGGCCATGAGAGTCTGCTGCCACCCTCAGTGAAACACCTGTGACTACAATTTTAGCACCTTGAGAGGAAGCACTACATGTGAAGCCAGTGTGGCTCACTAAATCCCAAATTGGACTATGCCACCATACCTCCGAGGCTGACATGGACCATGAAATCCACTCTGCAGTCATCACTGGCACTAGAAGGGTTGCACAGTAGTCATCCAGACAGGAACCCCAGGAACAGATGTTTATATGTCTATCAAACATCTCTAGGAAAGCAACATTTTAGGCTTAAAAATTACTAAAAGAAGGAAGGGGTTTATCCTAACCTATCACTTTTTCAAAGTATTAAAAAAATAAAAGTCCTCTGATATCTCACGACATTTCAGTTTCAATACCCCTCAGAAATCCTTGTCCTTGAATTGGCATCTCTGAAAATCCCTGGTAAAGGCAAAATGCATTAGCACCCACCACTCCTAGGGACAGGTTCCTCTTGATGTGCATCCATGTGTTCATTTTGCCTGTGAGAGCACCACTGTGACTGGCTTCAGTCAACAGCATGTGTCTGGGGCTGGCAAGGCTGAAAAGGACATTTTGAAAGAATGAATGCATGGAGGACTTTGCTGAAGTTTGAGATCTTTCACCCTTCAACAAACAGCAAAGCAACAGGGATATTGACACAGCTGCCTGAGCAAAGGACAGGAGCCACCGCTGCCAATATAGTTTCCCCTCCGGAGGCAGGTAGAGGAAGAACTGCATTGGACATAATTAGTTTTGCAGTGGAAAACAAATCAATTGAAAAAGCAAGTTTTCAATCCTCTAACACAATAACAGGAAGCATAACATTGATTTTGGTTTGAGGTGGATTGGTCTCTGCCACGTGGTATGTGTGGGGCTTGCTTTGTTTTATTTATTTTTTCCTGTCCAGAAGGAGACAACTTCAAATGACTTAAGGCTCTTTACTGAGCCCTTCCACTGTACCTGCTAAAGGTGGACCTCCAAAACTCTAGAGCTGGATTTAACAATCAGACTCCCAGAGACTGTGGCCTTGGGTCCACAAAGAAACATAATAAGGATCCCACATTCCTCTCAAGGTATGACATCCCTTAGCACAGCAGTCAAATCTCATTAAACAATCATTCCAACAGGAAGGTAGCTAGCCCCTGCAAAAAATCCTTTCGAACAGCTGAGACATGAACACTCAAGCTTTTTTAATAAACTTGGTCAACCTAATTTCTTTCCCAGAGTATTCCAGAAGGCTGCCAGATTCAGTCTTTTTGACCAGACAGTAAAGCAATCATGGACTACAGAGGAGCTTAATTCTGGGCCCATATTTGGCAATGACTTGGTTCACGTATCCTGAAGCTGTTCTAGATGGTGTTCTTATCAGAAATAGCACCTGAAGGAATATCCAGCACCAGCTTTTCTGAAAGTTTCTCTCTTAGCAGCTACACAATGACAGTAATATGTTGCCATACGACTTCACCTCTTCTCTTGCACTCTCCCTGTTTCACTGCTCTTCAACTGCCTTCATCCCATGCCAAGGTCAGGCACACTCACCCCCATCTGATACCTTTTTTCTTGCTATAAGTCTGTATCAATATTTTGGAAGATTTAATCAGAAGAGGAAGCACAGAGCAGGAGAGATCAATAATTGATTATGCAGTTTCTTCCTCTCTCTAAGCAAATGATTCACATCCACCATAGCAGTTTAGCAATTTCCGCCAAGGTCCTATGGATCTCCAGCCTAAATAAAGTTCTACTATCAGAGAGGCTGGATAGTAGAGAAATTGGGGACAAGCAGTGATCAAATGTATTCATTTTATCACTTTTAACTAAATAAAGAAGCAAACATCAGATGTAACCACAAACAGAGTGTAATTACATCTCAAATAAGCAATTCAGCTGTTTCAGAAAAAAATACGTTTACAATGAGTAAGAGAGTTCTTGAGTTTGTCTAAAACATAAGACTGTACATTACAGAAGAAATATTACAGACCACTATTAAAAGATCATTTGAAGGAACTGATGAGACTGATCATTTCAACAGAGCACCAGAGTATAAGACTATCAAAGAAGCACACACAGCAACACCACAACATTAAATCATCAGCAACAAAAAAAAAACAAAAACCAAAAACACACACACAAAGTGAATCAAAACGCAGAATTTAAAAAAAAATCAAAATGAACTCTCCAATATGAAAGCATACCTGGAACTAGTCTGTTATTTAATACATATTATGAACTACGTGAGGGCACAACAGACATCCTTCCAGGTTGATGCCGAGCCTCAATTCAGAAGGCAAGGAGCAGGAGCTCACCTAGCTGCTAATCTTCTACTGTTCAAGGGCATTACTCAGGAGCAACACCCCACCATTGAAGCAAATGCAGAAGAAATTATCTCGTCTAAACGTGTGAACTCCTGCAGTTTTACTAGACACTTGGGATCTTCACTCGTTGCTGAACAGTCACAAAGGCAACGTGTTCATTCCCAGAGTCTGCCTATCCTTTTAACACCTGGAAAAGTCCTACATACTCTCACCCCCAGTGCCAGCCCTGACTTTATTCCCTGGCTTTGCTGGAGCCCAGATTTCTTCCCCTGCACAGCCCTGCTGAAGGAAAAGCTGTGGCTTCCTGCAGGATTCTTCCATTTGTTAATGAGAAGACAGGCCAAATTAAAACTCCATTCTTGTCACATGACTGCTGAAAAAACAGATACCTATTTATGTCACACAGTTTCTCAAGTGACCTGTCACACCTCTTGCCATCCCACACTTGTCCTTGAGTTTATTGAAGTCCAAGCACTTCCTAATTAATAAAGCAGACATGCATCATATATCACAATATATGAATTGTATTGAGCTGTCCATGTATTTGTAGGTGTACTGTAATAATAAAAACACTGTAAAAATACACTTTTCTGCATTGTTTCCTGTCAGCTACACACTTCCAGAAAGTTAGCAATAGACCTATGAATGATCATCCCGTGTGCATCGCAAACCAAGAGCAGCTCCTGATGACTTCTCACAGGAATTATGCTTACAACAGCTCCCTCTATTTTTAAAAAACTTCTGCTAATTCTCTCAGAGGAGGTAGGCAATGTGGTAGACAAAGTCTGTAGGAAAAGGTTCTCAGTGTCTTAGGTCTTGAAACTTAAGAGTAATACCTTGAACATGGCTTGCATTAAACCTCATCTAGATGCAAAACATTAACACTTGAAACAAATCCAGAATATCTGTTCTGTGGGAGATTCCTGTACCTATTTTTATACTGTATCAGACTGATTTCCATATATTCCACTTAGACTTCAACTACTTATTTCCTAGTATTTTCACAGACTAGAAATTAAGCCAATAAATGCTTTGCTTTAACACTTTTGATGAAAACAACCAAGCATATTAACATTCCTCATATCAAATACCTAATCAAGCTATGGACTAGACTCTAATCCCTTTGTCTAATGTTCAATATTAAGCTGTATTTTTCCACAGTGGCACAGTGCTTCCTGGGAGCTGTAATTCCTAAGTATTGTAGTCCCCAAGACACCATATAACCCAGACTCCTCAATCAGAGCCCTCTTACCACGATGCATTTGCATTTATTTAATTGTAATGAAGAATAGTAATGTTGCCTCAGTTCATTCAGGAAACCTGTCCTGCACTATGGCAAAGCAGTCTGGAGCCTGAGTAATTCCCAAAGTAAACCCAGTGCTAAACTGCCTAACCTCATGCCACTTTGAGCATCTTGTTGTAAAAAAAAACCAAACAAGTTCTTAATCAGGTCTAATACCAAATTAAATATTCATTTCACTTACCCCGATAAAAGAAATCTGTTGATTTCCAAGGCCTACTTTGTAAAGAACAGTAACCTTGCCTGCTTACTTCTGTCATGAATGCCTCAACTTCTTCCTCACTGCTAGGCTCGGAGCATGCAATCCTTTCCCAGAAATCATTTCAAACCCCATTGCTCTTTCGTCTTCCAAGACTCACTTCCCTTTATAATATGCTCAGGAAAAGAGTGCTTGTGGAGCTCTTACGTATAATAGATGTGTCTTTATTTATCATTAACAATGAACATGGCAACAGCTAGTGGACTGTTTTCACTGGATCGCTCATTCCAGGCACCCTTGCAGGCTGCACCTGCAGAGCACCTTGTGCTGTCTGACCTAAGGCACTTCTGCAGTGGAAAGAGAACTAAAAATAAATAGCTGAAAAAATCACAATTGCTTCAGATTTACTTTATCAATCAGAAATTACGCTGGAAAGTCAAGTGTGGGAATGAACTTAAACCCTGTCTTTGTGCTGCAGGTTCATCTCGCACTCACAACTACATAGCCATGATGGAATTTCCTCAATAAATAATTGTTCCTCTTTAAATTTGCCTCTAACAGTTTTATGGCAATATGGATCAAGTTTGAGAGGGCTTTTAACATCCCATTAAAAATTAACTGCTTGTTTTATTGATTAGACAATTTGCAATGTGGTTGACTTTGTAGTTTGGGGGGGTTGGGTTCGTTTTATTTTTGTTTAAAAGAAACTCTTATGCGGATGCATTCTTTTTCTGTTGCTCAAGTGAGAACATTTGAAGCACAGCAAAATTTGATGGGATTTACTTCCCACAGCACTATTTAAAGTAATACCATCGTGCAATGACTTTAGATATTTTTTTACGAAAATACAGATTTGTCAGACACTACTCCAGGGAAGTTTTATTTAAAAGTGAGCACCTTCAAAGAATGTAAGGTCCAATACTAACCAACATGTTTACCCTCCACAATGGTGATTTACAGAAAGTTCTCCCATGGAAAAGCAGGAAATAAACATGGCAGTTTCAAGTTAATAACATTTCTGTTTCTGCTACCTTCCTAAGATTTTTCCAAGTGTCTTCGAAAACAGTAACAGGTAAAACTGTTGCTCAACTAACTGCACTGAGGTCAGAACAAAGGCAACTTTGAGTAGACATATATTTACTGAAGGAAGCAGGGAAGGGCTGTAACTTTCCCCACGCAAACAACTTTCTTAAGTGTGCACCTGATAAAGCTCTCTCCTTTCTGGCTGCACAGGCCTCCCATCCAACACTGACAAAGGGCATGCAAATAATCTCCCTTTCCCAAGATCTCATCCCAATAAACAATGTCCAGATCCAAGCAGCAGCTGAAAAGAAGCACCCCCTGGTGACCCCTGTCCCAAAAATGCCAACAGTAATAAATACAGCATAGTCCAAAGAACACGACTATCCTCTTAACAGTAGTCCTCAAAAAAAGCTTGAATTACCATATGCAGCCTCTAATCTGCATGGTTGTTTAGAATATTTATGTGAAACATAAAAGCAGTAAATTACAGATACTTAGGCCACATGAATACCAGTAAGAACAGATAAGCAAGATTTAGGTAGATTTCTTTCAGAACCTTTATCAAACTCGTAATGATCAAACAACATGGATGTGAAGTTTTCAGTGTCAAATAGCTAAAGCATTTCATGTCTTGAGACTATCACGAATGAAAATTGATTGAAGTGTGAGCAAAAGTTAGGGGAAGTTTGAATAGTGAGGATGAGTCTGCCTAAAACTTGAGAACAAAGAATAAATCTTGTTTTATGATGTAAAAAAGTTTTTGGCTTTAGGAACTCTGGTGATTGGGCTAAAGAAACCATGCGGTTTACCAGCTGCCTTTGTTCAGAGGGTATCTACACAATTTTCCTCTAGGTAGCACCTGGATTTGCAGGATGTCAAGATGACATTAAATTTACTGTAGGAAAAACAAGTTACTGCTCATTTTGTCCCAGTGCTCCCTCTTGTCCTGCTGCACGTACTGCCATCACATGATCTGCTAGCCAGGGACCAGGCATTTTTGCAACCTGGTTTAGTTATGAATTACAAGAAAGCTGAAGCACATGTGGGAATAGATAGTACATATGTGCGATTAGCAAACCTCAGCAGGACAGCTCTGTTTGTGTCCTGAAATGCCTGATGGTTGCTGAAGAAAAAGAGTGAGGATGTTAGTTTTAGTTCTTTCTCCAAACATTAATTTTACTGGAAGATTAATATATTCATCAACATGCTTTTATCATTAAATAGAGCCTTTATTCTCTATTTTATGAATGTATGTGTATATATATCAAAAAGTTTATGTTCAGCTTCAACATACACATCACATATACATATGTGTGTATAAAACATATACATGTGTGGATTTTCTTTTAGATTCTCCTCAAAACATTACTGCATTTGTTTACAGAGAAAAACCTGTATTTGAAACACATCTCATAGCACAGGGATAATGTGACCTCATGACTCACCGTAACATTTCCACCTTCTGGTTGGATTCATACCTCAGCAGAATGAGAAAGCAAACAGCCCCCTGTCCCTTTTCCATAACCCTGTAGAGCATCAGTAAGTTCCTGAGCCTTCCTGGCCTGCCACGTTTATTTCCCCTTCTCTGTAACAACTGATACCACAAGTCTTGGGAGATGGCTCTGTCTTCCAAAAGCAACAGCACACCACCTAACTACATCAGCAGCTCTCTACACACAAATTAAACTGATACCTGGGAGATAATAAACACCAACTTCCCTTTCTTTCTCGCCCGTAACCCTAGCAAAGCCATCCTCTGGGTCCAGGTGGGCTTGTGCAGGGCCACCACCAATGTTGCTGAAAAGATCCATCGCCCGTGATATTTCATTACTGGCTACAAGTCCCCATCTGTTTCACCAGTCAGTAGCACCTGTGCCTTTTCCTCCATTTGTTATGAGCCTAGCGACAACAACAAACAGCACAGTACAAAGCTGCTCACACCAACTGCACGGAGGGGATGGGAAGGCAGAACCGAGAGCAGACGTTCCCCCTGCAGTTGGATTTTGCTCCCTGGCAAAGGGAGGAATAGTAAGAAAGCACAATGCTAAGCTACAGGCTGTTACTTTGTACACATTGGGAAAAGTTTTTGACCTTCAAGACTGACAAATGAACATATAAACGTCCCTTTAGGAGGCCAGTCTACTGCCTGGCTAGTGTGGAAGCAGAGGAGGGAGAAGAACATCATGCCACCAACAGCATTTTTTGTTCATAGCACACTCCTTAAATCAAACACCCCTGGTCCCTGTGGAGCTCTGAATTACCTTTAAACTGACAGTCCTTTCCACAGTGCTGCTGCTGTACTAACAGGCGCTTTCTTAGGAGACCCTGAAGTTGCAGGGATGTGACCCACACTTCTTATTAGCAGTTGCTTACACTGTACAATGAATGTACTATTGTAGGAAGAACAGTGTTACAACCATCAAAGCCCTCTGGTTAAAATGGTTTGGAAACAAAGTCCACCTTACAAAGATTTGAACCAAGGCTCATAATTCTGCACTTTTACACACAAAGTCACATAGGATTGTATCAGGAGCAGGCAACTCCGCTTACAACAGGGACAAAGCTCCGGTGGAAACTACCGATTCAGGAAGAACCATTAAAGGCACGAGCAGCATGCAAGAGGGCAGAACGATACTGGAAATGCTACTACCTGCATGTGGGCATTATCATGTCAGATACGTATATTGTCACATCATTGCCTACTGCTTAAATCATGCCATGGCTAAGGGAGGATTTTATTCAGCAGACACGTAAATAACTAAACTGATATATTTTATTTCCTTTTAACAAAAAATAAAAAAAAAAACCAACTCTGTAACGGATTATACAAGACTGACATTGAAACTCCAGAAGTTAAATTGTTTGCAGCAACAGTAATTGTAATTAATAAGGCTACGCAAATCTTGGCAAGCGAAGAATAAAGAAGTCTCTTGAAAGACAGTAATACATCAGTCACAGAGAAGGTATGGCTGTGGGCCAGCACACAGGCCACACAGTCGCAGCCCAACTAACTGTATTCCAACAGTTCCAGCCCATTTTACAGGATTTGCCAGTTTTGTGGTGAACGACTTGCAAGTACTGAGTTGTTAGGGTATAGGAGAACACATATACATTGTCAGCACACTACAAAGGAATATCTAATTTTAGGCTTTTTTATACATCAAAGATCCTTGATGGAGTATTATCCAATTTCAGCCACGCTAAGAATACTGTTGTAAAAAATTTACTGACAACAGAAGTAACATGAAACAGAACAGATTGAAATTATTGCCACAAAAATCAAACACAAAGAATCCTACTAGTGGAAGATTCACTGACTCCACATCTCTGAATAACCCAACACCTCCAAAGGAGGAGACCTGAATCTATTTAGTGCTGAAAACAAGTGAGCGCTACAAAAATACAGAACGTAACACTGTTATGTTAATCTTTTGCCATAATTGTGTTGTTTTTTTTTTTTTTTTGGGGGGGGGGGTTTGCAAAATTAATACAGACCTAATTGAGCAATGGAAAGGAATATGCATTTAATGTGCAAAATGCGGTTAGCTGCACGCAATTCTTTTGGATGCCACTGTCAGGTCTATTTTCATGCATTTTCAAAGTTGTTTACACTTATTTCATTGCAAATCATTACATTATATCTGAGCAGTGCCTACGGTTTCATTTCACAGTCCAGCACCCATTGGCATGGATGAAGCGCTCCCTCCTCCAAACAGCAGAGCCTACATACAGCCAAGACAACTCACAAACATGCTGCCTAGTGACGCAGCCACTATAGCTCACTTAGAAACAACCGTATGATAGCGTAAGACAACTTTCAAATGATTATCAGAAACATTCCTGCGCAAGAACTTCCTCCTTTCACTTCAAAACTACTGGCTGCTGCCCGTTCAGCTAAAGACTTCCTCAGAGGCTGGTGGAGACAGATTCCCTCTCTCGTCTCCTGGACAAGAGCTTAGCAAGCCAGCACCACGCATTCATGCTTCGCATACATTCATACAGAAACCATTTGGCCCATCAGGCACGCCCCTCTTTTGCTGCTTTTCTGGATATTTTTTCTATCCCAGCATTACACCAAATATAGTGGCTCAAGTTGGTTGGCAGATCATTCTCTCTTCCCCCACACTGACTCCAAGCAGCATGGGTGCTGCTTGGGAGCATGCCAGCGGGAGAGGTCATATGCAAAATCCCACCATGCTGTGAAGATCCCCAAGTCACTGTTCCACAAGATGCAAAAGAAACTGGTGTAAGGGGGAAGGATGGACAGCAGGAAGGAGCATAGTAGAGTCCTTTTCTAGTTAGATGGTGGAAACATAGACCCAGAGGTGCAAGTAGCACACCGATATGTTTTGCTTCTACGAGTACAGGGTACCTTAAAAACAGAGCAGAAGGAGAAACCGAGAGAATCCCTCTTCTTCAGCTCACCAAGTTCAACACTTGACAAACTGCCACTCCCAAGATGGGTGGCAGGAAAATGCATCAGAGGATTTCATGTCCGCTTGCCACCTTACCCTTGAACATAGCTCCAAAGAGTCAGGACAGCAGTGTCTGAGCCTCTCAGATATAGGAAATACTCACTGTCCAGCAAATCCTAAACTGCCCGAGTTCTGAAATCCTAGTGACGCCTTGGTTTATGTGTTAGTCCTGCCCTTCCTCCTGCTTCTGCAATAAATTTCTCTTTTCCACTGTACTTCAGAAAGTCATGAACAATATAGGCTTTTGTCTCACCTCCTCTGAACTGCATTGCTATGGTAAATTACATTTATGGTCATTCACTCTATTTCAAGAATTTTCTTCTACAAAGCACAATGTTGCATTTTTGCTTTTTTTTTTGGTGGGGCAGAGGGAGAAACAAAAGCAAACAAACTATTCCAGCTGCTGTTTGTTTTCCCCTAATTACTTCCCAGGTCAAATCACTTTTCTGGATGGTAATATATTACTTCCTTCTATTTTTCAGGTTAGCATCAATAATTGTCTAGCTACTGCAGATTTTGATACATGGTTAGAAAGAAATTGCTGTTGCGATTAAATCAGGACATACATAAGTGAGAAAAAACTGTCAATAAGCACAGATAGGATCTTTTCCACCCTCTTCCTTACCTTAAAACTTCTCAGGCTGTCTGCAAGCCTCTTAGTACCAGAGGGTGGAGCTGAGAAGATGGAGGAACTGGAATACATGAGCTTTGTTGCAGACTGCTGTTTAGTGGTAGTTGGGAGACAACTGAGAATAATTTCCATTACTGAAAAGATGAGTAATGCCACAAGGTTCAACCCAGAAAAAAAAAAAAAAAAAAAAAAAGAAAAAACCAAACAACACTCTAAAAGGACAGCTTCATTATGAGGATATTTCTGTTCTTTTCTTCAGAGATTGGAAAGGACAAAATGTCATAATCTTGCGTTTGACACACTGTCCTTTTTTTATCTTTAAACAAACACCTTTGGTTTTTAAAAATTATCATTATGTACAGAATTCAGAAACGCTAATCATTAGATAAAAAATAAGGAAGAAAACAGATAATGAAATGAAATAAGCTGGAAGGAGATTCATTTGGGGAATTAATTTACAATGCCAAAAATATAATTGCCAACTGATTAACACATTTTTTTCTCCCTCTTATGGGCATTTATTTTTAATTTATTAATTTCAATGCTCATTATACCTTGATTACAGTCTCTTTTGGGAGGAAATAAGTTTTGAAGTGGTTTCTATTTTTTTCCTTGTTTTATTGTTTCCATACAGTAATTGTATGTCGCGTACTTGAATCTGTTTGTACTTTCTCTCACTTGAGGTTCTATTTTGAGTTGACTGTATTTGGGGGGAACAAACATGTTTCAGGGCACTTGGATGCAAATCAATCACTGAATGATAAGAGCTAATTTAAAGTGGTACTAGCATCTGCTCTAGGCTGCAGAGTGTCCTTGTGGTATTGCCAATGCTCTGTGCAGAGCAAGGAAGGAGCAAATACAAGGGTTACCCATAAAATGCTCTGTAGTTATCAGTAGATTTCTAAAAAAGAAAGGTAATTTTCCTGCTGTGTAGAAATACTGCCCTGTCCTAGGTCAGTCCCTTTTCTCATACCTACCAGCACTTCTACAAATCCCGTCATTGTTATTGCCATGAAGCAGCTGACGAAAATATGAGGACTACTAGGCGAGACAATTTAGTTTATTGGTTTCATTATTTTGAGCAAGCTGCCTATGGTTTTGTTTATATTCCAATCATCTGGAAATACTCTGGCACCCTACTGAGTATTGCAACAAGATCTGTTAAAGGGTGGACAAGCCTCTCTTGGGCAGCAGAGATAAACAAAGTTCCAGGCTCTTAGAAAATTACTATCAGCTGCAGAATTGCCTATATACAGTTTTTTAAATTGTAATAAAAGCATGATCATTCAAGTTACACTAACCAGAGACATGAATCATAGAATTACAGAATTATTTACGTTGGAAAAGATGTCATCGAGTCCAACCATAAACCGAACACTGCCAAGTCCCGCTAAACCATGTCCCTAAGTGCTACATCTAAACGTCTTTTAAATACCTCCAGGGATGGTGAGAAAGCCACATTATTATTTGCCATAGACCAACGTCCTCACACATACATGCATACCTCTACTACAGCTCTGCTGATGCATGTTGTTGAAGCACCATAACTTACTCAAAGTTGAAAATTTTCATTTATCTGGATACATCTCTGGCAGGTTCTAGAGAAAGCCTGCATGCACCTTCTAATTTCTAGTGTGGCTGTATTACAACAAAGGACAGACATCATGATCGTCTTTGTCCCCATGTGCAGCTCACAGAACTCAGGGCTGGTATGGAAAGGGTATCAGCTGTCAACATGAATGTTTCCTTTCCCCACACTACCCAACAGAGGAGCAGTTGTGTTTGTGCAATCACAATTGCCACTAATATTCAAACCTTACAGGTCAGCTCCACAAAGAACCATGACCTTGAGTACAAGATATCTCTGACTTTTTAATGCCCTTTTTTTTTTTTTAATGTAGACAAGCAAGCATTCTACTAATCTGAATTCCAGTTTTCAGTCTTTCAGACTTCTCAAGAGAACCTGTAACATGTATCTTACACATTTTTAAAGGAGAAAGCTGAACTTCTTACAAAACAACAAGCTTTAGACCCAAGGCTTTGTTAAAACACTGAACATGACAAGACTTAAGGTAAAATTATGAGCTAGTAATCTTGCTTGTACCTTTAACTCCAAGTTCCTAAATTGATTCTATTTTATGGCAGCTATTATACCTCTGGATTATTCTTACTATTTATATAAATAGCTAGGCTTTGCTGGAATCTGGCTAAATTATTTGCCTCAATAATATCTTAAGACAGAAAGGTCCATAGGTTAATTGCATGCTTAGCAAAAAGCAGTGCCTCTTAAGTAGCTATTTACTTATTCCTGCATTTTGATTTGGGTTTCTTTTTGAAAGAGTAAGGAAGGGTACCTGGTTTCAGTACTGTGCCTGCAGTTATTCCTTTGAGACATAATTAGCAGAAAGGATCACAATAATTTTCTTAATAGCAGAGATTATTTACAGATAGACATACTAGAGCAAATACGATTTCAGCTATAAACTCTCCTATTTTATATGGTTTTCAGGGGATAAAAAGGTTATAGTTTTTAGGGGCGTATTTAAGACACTGGAAGTTCAGAGCCTGGTACAGAAATCATAAGTGGGATCTTGGCTGTATAAAAACAACATGAGTTCTGTCATTAACTTAATTGCACCAGGATTTCCTTTTTCTCATTAGCTTCTACCTTCAGAGTCTATTCTATAGCAACAATCAGTTCACTCAAAATGCCCATAACTCACAAAGTTCAGACAAAGGTTTAGAATGTGCATTGGTGACATATAAGCCCAAGTCCCATTATCAAAAATAATGTAGGAGCTGAGGTTTTCAAGGTAATCTGGTGCACAGATGCCTGTCCAGAATCAGATTTTCCAACCTAGATTTGTAGTTTAGGTGCCGGATTGCAATGGATGTTCTCATCTATGCCATTTACTTTAGTGTTTTTTTTTTTCTCCTTACCTGTATTATATATTTGACATTTATATTCCTTTAAAAATATAGCCCTTGAGAGAAATACCAGGTACTGAGTAAGTCATATACCACGCCTGGACTCAGGCCGCTATTACAAGCATAGTTACAATAACATTATGTTGTACATACAGGAAAGAGTCCTTACCATGGACTGAAGCGGACCAACAAGGCTGCAAACTTGCAGCCACACCGGAAAATCAGCTATGAGTGAAACAAGACAGACTGGTAAAAGAACAGTTTTACTAATGCAATTTCATCCCACTGGGTTTTTTGTTGGCAAAACACACATCAGTCAGGGCTCGCTTGTATGGGAGTACAGAACTAGCTCTAAAACTAACTAATCAAAGTCTGTACTAATGGACCCACTCAGCTTTCAAGTGCTCTTGGAAGTTGGAGCAAAGCTCTGAAGACTTTTATAGTATGGAAAACAAACCTTATCTTCAAGCCCTACTGAAACAGGCACCCAGAGCTGTATCTCCATATCAACCAGCCTTTAACTTCAAAGATAGTCCTGCTCTAAGACCGACTGTCAAAAATTCAGGCCTCTTTCCACTTCTTTGATGATCTATAAAGAAGGTGGAAATGCAGATTGTCACAGAGGGGGGGAACAAATCAAATCTCTTTCCTCCGCGGAGGCCATCAAGAGACTCTCTTCACCAACACCTAACACATACGTGCATAGCTGTGAGTTACATCTTAACAGCAATAATCTTCCCTCCTTTTCATTTTCTTCCATGCAATAGACCCACTTCTATCCTTACTCTTTAAAGCACTCTGTGTGGCTGATTTAGCTCTTTCCTCCTCTCACTGTAGCTGCTTTATAAAACTATGTTATTGAGATAGGAAATGCATGTAGGTGGGAGAATGAATACATAATTATTATTGTTATTATTGTTATTCTTGTGTGGAAAAAGATGCAGAATTTGGCATTCTGAAAGACTTAGATGAGATATGTAGCTCAGAAAGATTATGCTTTTCCATTCCAATATCCGTTACACAATCATACAGCCTCTTTGGTCTAAATAGTTTTAATTAAGCAATTCTACCTTCTGTAGTAGCCATTACCAGAAGATAATTGACTGCATCAGTAATGAAGCTTTCTGAGGGTGCTAAACAAACAGCAAGGTTAATTATCTGGCAGTAATGCTTGTTATGGAAGTGCAACACTGGCCAACTAAGTTTCCTGTTCTCCTGCAGTACCCTTTCAGTAAATCAATGTAATATCCGTGGCTATATATTGTCTTACTGCGGTAGCAGTATTCAGCAACGGAAACAGGAAGCCACCAACTGGTCAAGAGTGCATGGAAACCAATACACAGAAAATAACGACTTTTTATTAAATGCATTTTATTCGACTACTAAGTTTTATTATTTTTTTTTTCTCCCCCTTCTAACTGAAGAATGAATTTTCAAACTCTGTGTTTTTGTACCAGGTACATCTGACAGCAGAGATGTATTTCAATTATAGACAGACTCCAGAGGTTTATATTACCGCTATATAATCCCAGAGTGGATCTGATTTTTTTTTTTTTTCACTCAGCTTCTGTTTTCACCTTTTCTCTGTCTTGGCAATAAATCCACTTGCACTGGATTAATTGGATAGATCACATTTTGATTTCGTTTTGTCAGTTTATACTCAAAGTGTTGACAGCTCATGTACTTAATTCTATATCACTCAAAACTAATAGTAACTTATGTGTTTCTCTGCAGGTAAAAGGTTGGTTTAGTTTCATGACAATGTTGATTTTTTTCAGTATTAAAAATAAATGTATCAAGTCAAGTTTATTTGACCTTTAACTTGGGAAAATGTCAAAAGTTAGTTTTATTTTAGGAGCTGGCTTATTTGGGTTTTGGGGTTTTTTTGTTGTTTGTTTTTGTGGGTTTTTTTTGCTAAGACAGGTTCCCAGCTTTATAGCTAAAAGAGTATGCAAATGGATATCTTGATTCCCAGGGCCACAAGGCTATTCCCACCCTAATTTCAGCATCTCGAAAACAAAGCAATATGTCTTTATGCCAGTTTTCAAAAAAAAAAAACAACAAACAAAACACCAGATGTAGCTGCTCTCTGAGAACAACCAAATACCATGCACTGGCATTTAGATGTAGAAGCATCTATACAGCATTTTTGGGGGGTGGGTTGGTTGGGGTTTTTTGCCAGTCACTACCCTTACCGGATTTGTATGAAATTCATACGTTTGCATAGAGGTGTCAGATGGTACAAATTCTATTTGTTAATAGTAACTCAGCTGTTTTACATAAATCTAATTGCCAATTACAGGTGGAAGAACCCCGGCAGCCACTAATGGTACCTAATTTTAGCAACAACCCTTTCACATGGAAGTCTTGCTAAGAATTCTCCAAAGAGTACCTGTTACATTGGGTTCTGTGGTACTTGCTGGGTTAGGACTATCATAGAGCTAACCCTTCTTCCAGTGTCTTACTATTTCTGTCTGGTGCATGCATAAGGAAGGGGGAGTGTGCATGAACAGAAAGACAGAAAACTACTTTGCATTAGAACAAAATGCTTACAGAGCCCTTTCCAAAGCAAAAGTGGCTTACCAGTAATTGTAGTTCTTCAAGAGCATTGCTGTTCCTTACATAAACTTATAGGACGCTTTCTTGAGGCCACAGACCTCTGATGAATTGTGAATAATCTCTGTCTTGGAACTGATTTACACATATTCCTGAATGAATCCATCTAGTGCACAGAGCCCCTCAAGAAGATCCACTGACAGATTCTGCTAAGCAAAGATCACAGAACCACTTTCTCCAAGTCTGAAAGTGCCAGACTTATCTTGTACAATGACAGGAAATCCTCCAGTGTCGAGTCAGCCTTTGAGTTGTTGAGATCTAAGTTTGCAGGAGCTCCAAGAACTCATCCATAATTGCTGAGCCAAGGACAGTGCTTCTCACTGATGAAGACACAGAGCCCTCTCACTGCTCCAAGTGTACCTTTGCAGACCTTAAAAAACAACTGATATGCAGCCTAATGGCCATTCCTATACAGTAGCATAAAGACACATGAAACAGTTTTCAAGATCATGGCTAAGGACCTGGAGACAAGTAACATAATGAAAAGTTCAGCAACAAAAGTTACCTGAAATTATGCTAAGTACTTTTTCACTTTTTCTCCTCTGCAGTGAGGTGGTGTGTTGGCAGAATGCCTGATTCAAGAGGCCTTCAGCCCTGACTGGAAACATGAATTTCACAGCAACACAAACATAAAAAAGAATATAAATTAAACTTAGGAGGTAAGCTGGGAATAGAGAGACATCCAGATATCATCTATATGTGGACAAAGACTCATTAGGAAAGGACGAAATGTTTTCACTTAGGTGCTAAATTCAATCGTAGCCAGGAGCAACCCAGAAATTCTTATGAATTCAGATTGAATTTGAGAAAAGAATTCTAGGATAGAAAAATAAAAAATAAACAAGTAACTACTTTTAAACACCATAATGTTTCATTTTAATCCTTTTGGAACATAGCATTTATTTTTAGAATGGCTGAAACATAAAAAAAAAATCTCAAAGGAACCAACACTTCAATTTACTATTAAAAAGAACGAACGGGGAAAAAAATTATTTATCTGAAGAACCAATCTCTCTTCCTAGAGAACAGTCTAAATCCATTCTCCCTCATACCAGCAACACCAAAGGCTGGCTACTATTGGCATGAAAGCTCAGTTTAGTCCTGTTTTGTTGTTGTTGCTGGTTTTTATGATTTCCTCACTCCATTTTGTGAAGCTTTGTGCTCTCTCACCATTTGATCTCCAGAGGTCTTTTCCAAGGTTTACTGCAGCCTTTGAAAGTGTTCCCATGCTCTCAATTCTTGTCCCAAAGATAGCCATAATTTGTGATCAGATGCTTTAATAATGACACAAATGGTCCAAATTTTGACCACTGCATTAGGCATCTTCTTTCAGACCCATATTTCTTCTCAGTTTCAGCAGTGGCCATTAAGGGAAACCATGCTTTTGAACAGAGAATAGTCTCTCAAAATATCCTCTATTCAATTACTGAAGAGCTACCAAGCCTCAAACTCAACACTTACCAGCACACCAAGACAGTGACCATAGCTTTTGTCTGTTTCTCAATGTGATTCATCTGACCAAATATAATATTCTACAATGTATACTCCTCGTTTATGTTTGAGGTTTTTGCTTTTGACTGAAGGGGACAAATGTGCATTCTGGTACTATTCATATCACACGAACATGGGCATCAAAAACAGGCCAGTTGAATCACATCCTAAAGTGTCCATTTATCTCCACTGACTGCAAAGGGAGGACAGGTGGTTTGCTTAGACAACTCAAGTTAGGTTAGATGAATCCATCCCACCTGCTAGTGGCATAGGAAGAGGATGGAGGAAGGGAACAAGGAAGGACAGCAAAAGGAGAAGGCAGAGCTTTGGCTCCAGTCAAGATAGCAAGGCTCTGGTCAGAACCATGGTGATTACCTCTATACCCTCATCTTCATCCTCTGTTTCACTTTCTGGTTTATGTTTTTTTTTTTCCTTTGTATCATTCTCTTTTCTTTTAAACATTTCCTGTTAGAGCCTGCCTAGCCCCTCAGCTAGTTTCCTTAAAGCCTGTCACATCACTGTACCCTTCAGCATTTGATTGAGAACAGAATACATCTCGTACAAGGCCTCTCCAAAGGCATGTCAACTGTCACTTCCACAGAGTTCACTCAGGATGGCTGAAGCACCTGGGAAAACAAAAAATGTCCTCAGCTCTGCTCTTAAAACATGAATATAGAATTCGTTGGTTCCAATAAAAATAACAATAGCTTGTCCATAAAGAGATAGCTGCAAGGACAAGTGTGATTCTAGCAATACAGAGACCGTTTTGGTGAAAAATTAATAAAGCTTCAGCAGTTTGGAGGCTCAGCTCCAATATGCTCTCAGCCACATAAGGTGGTTTGTTTGAACCTTACTGAGAGATATGTGAAAGCCTTGGGTCTGCAAAAGTGGGTCAGAAATACTGCAGCACTTCTCTGGAACATAAGCTCCTGCACAGAGGCAGAGAACAGGAACAGAGAAGCAAGTGAGATAAAGCTACCCAAACTTCTCTTCCTAGCCGATAGAGTATGAATTTACAGCAGATGCTAAAAACAGTCCTTTGTGCGCCTGTCCTTTATTTCTATCTGGCACTATTTTTACAGTGAATTTTGGCAACATAGTAGGGCAAACGTTAAGATGGCAGAAGCCCAAGTTTTTAAGCTATGGATGAAGTAGTAAAAACCAGGTGGCTTTCCAGGTGCCCATTACTTGCAAGTTTCTTGTCTGCTCTATCCATACCATGAGCTGTAGCCTAGTTCCTTTTTTTATCCAGAATTAGTTTCTCTCGCAGGCATGCATGCAGAGGCACTCCTCCCTCTGTCTTGCAACATTAGCTCACATCTACGCAGCTGTCTCCAAAATTATGTTTTGTGCTGACAATATTCTCTTGTCCAAAGGAAAGCTATATCTAAAGCTAAGCCTAGAAAAAGCATGGAGCAACCTAGAACTGGCCATTTCACTGTTTCTAAGGACATGGAGGACAGAGATTTTTAAGCCAGATAGGGTTGTTGGAGCACATGATCCAGCCTTCAGCACATTGTACTCCACTATGTTTCATTCAGCCATCTCATCCTTCAAATCATGCACTGCAAACACCACCCTTGTAATCAGCCAGGTCTTTCAACACCAAAGGAAGGTGTGAGAGATGGTGTAAAAGTAGGGTCTAAAGTTGGACCCCTGACTCAGGAAAAGGGTCTGTTGGTCTGTTTGGACATTTGGCGTAGAAATGGCTCCCAACCTCCAGCCAGAGTACAAATGACTACTTGCAGTTGTGAGATACAGCAAGATGGGATTTTTGCGTACAAGAGGTCCCCAGTACCATGGTGATGCATAAGCTGGAAACGAACACTTAAATTAACATTGGTATTGGCTGTTTTTGAGCTGAATGGGGAAGGAGGAGGACAGAAAGACATATTGTTGTATTTATCAGCTGATTCCAGCACATCCTTGGAAAAGGTAATTGGGGTAGAGGGGTCTGATGGCCAAGGGGACTAACATCCAAAAAGCTGATCTGGCTTGTTCATAGACTCTCTCAAACCATAAAGCTACCAACAGCGAACAGGTTAAGCCACTTGAGAATGGGAGACAGGTAGGAGAGAAAACAAAGGAGCTGCTGCTCCCTATTTGCCACTCCACTGAGCACAGGTATCACAGGAACTGCCATCACCCACCCTCACTTCAGCACCAGCAAGAGAGCTTACTAAGAGTTTTATACCAACATATGCATAAAAATCTCCAAAGCAGGTTCAAGGTACAGGTGATAAAATGGATACATCACTTAAAGATTTTTGCTGCGATGTTGAACAAGCAATACCCAAGAACCTTTCTACCCTTCACCTTTCCCCAAGAAGAGCTATAATGAAACAAGAGACAAGATGGACAAGGAGACATAGGAATTAAAAAATCTGGTGAAACAAAGCAGAAGACTCAGATATGAATAACATACAGAACAATATGAGAACAAAAGACTAAAATTCCTGATGGGAAAAACTCTGTAGGAAAATAAAGCAAAGCAATGTCTGCTTTGCTGGCATTAGGTATCAGAGAAGATGCTAAAGATGCTAAAGATGCTACTGCCAACCAAACCAAAATAAAGCAAATAAAGCAAGACAAAACAAAACATTCCAGGCTTTTTCTATTGACAAACTTTAGTGTTGTCTGCAAAATATACAATACACAAAATATAGGACTACAGACTGGCTGGATGTTGGTTTCTCTCCAAACAACACACAGATAAACTTCCCTGGTTTAGGACATTTCATCCTCGCAGTAGCATCCTGAAGATCACTGTGGAAAGAAAGGTCAACTGCATATAGACAGAGAGGATTAGACTAAATGATACCTTTACTTTCCTCACATCTCTGAACTCATTTTGCCTAGGAACAGCACTAGGAAAAATGTGATGTTTCCTGTACCAAAGATAAGCTCAACTCACTTTTGGAATCTGAGGGCTCAATGCAAAGGAACTAGCAATGAGCACATTAAGGTCCCAATGCATCTAGAGGTACAAGTATTAAAACACTTTTCAGATACTTAGCTCCTTTGAAGTTAATGGGACCACATAAGCACTTCTAAATGCTTTAGACCTTGCAAAACCAAGGTCTAGAGTTCTAAGGTCCGCTGTGTTGTTTGACTGACCTGCACACAAACATTTCCACCAGACTGGTACTCCCAAAGAGAGGCAAATATGTTCCCCTGCATTCTACTGACAACAGAAAACTCAGATTGCTACAGCACATGGCAGCACCAAATGGAACCGCGCAGGTGCCAGAATGAATGGCAGCCACTTTGGAGATTTCAGAATACTTAAATGTGCTTCATGTAAGGCAAGATGAGGAGACATGCACACAAAGACAGGAAACCAGCACACGATACTTTTTCTTAAGCTTCATCAGAGAACCATGTATTGCAGTCAATTATAGAAACAAAGCAAAGGGAAAACAACAGCCGAGGGGTAAAAATACATGTATTAAACCTATTACTTCCCTGCAGGATGATGAGAAATATCTTTTGATGTGACTGTCACAAGACAGCTAGGACAAAGCATCTCTACAGCTGTCAGGAAGGTTGAAAATAATGCCTGTGGATACTTCTTGAAAGGGTATTTAAATACTAGGATAAGGCAAATGATGAAGTCTTTAACATGCAAATCAAATTATACCAATTGTACAACATCAGTTCGCCCAAATCAGAACTCGGTCACCCCTAGCCTCAGAAGGCAGGAGAACATCTGGGCAGCAGCAGCAGGACAGGCCAAAGTGCCAGCCAAGGCCAGGGTCTGCAGCCTCTGCTAGGAACAGTACGTTGGCCCAGTCACTACCGTGCACTTAACCTGACAGCTCAGAGCAAATGGTGTCCTTCTCTCTCCTCTCTCATGGACAGAGGTGGCAGAAAAGGGAAAAAAAGGAAAGAAAAGGTCACATCTCCCAAAATTCCACATCATAATTTAAAAAGAAAAAGAGAAAAAAGGACAACTCTTTTCCAAAACAAAGAATTGAAAGGGAAGATGCTTATTCTTTTGGCCAGCCACATTCATTTAGATCCATGGTATCTTTTGACTCCTGCAATTTCACCATAGGCTGGACACATCGAAAAAGAGTTTTACTTTTCAAAGTCTCAAAAAAAGCAGGCCTGCATAATACTATGCATTTTTCTGGATTTTCACACTGACCGGACCACTTCCTATTTGACAAGAGAGAAGTTCTCTGTTGGATAGAAAACACAGTGCATCTCTTTAATATATATTCAAGTATCTAGATGAGAAATGTTACCCTATGACCTGACCACGTGCATACATGTCTCAATCTCATGTCTCAGCCCTTATATATCTTTGGTGATCTCCCAAACTGTGAATATGCAAACAAGAATAAGACCTATTTTTCACCCAGTAAACATGCTGCATAGGCTGCTGTGCTGTCCTCATTAAACCTGTGTAAAAAGCTGTGGGGGGAAAACATGCTGCAATTGGTCTAGATCACAATAAAACATTGTTATTGTCTATGTTCTAAAACATAGACAAGTCTTCTTTGAAAACATGCAACATAGAAAAGAGGAGGAAAGAAAAGAAAAGAGGAGAAAAGAAAAGGAAAAAAGCCTGAATCGTAGCTTTCATTAAACTTGGAAGAAGTCATCTAGGTCGAGTCTAAGAGAATGCTGTAAATCAACTCGGACAGGACACTGGAATTCAAGTAATTGCTATTCTCTCACTCCATGTTGTCCATATTTCATTTCTAAAACTAGTAAGTTTGAGACCAACACAGTTTTGAGGTTTGTGACAAAGTGAGGATTATGATCTTCTCATTAGCTCTTACTTCCCTCAAGTTATTTGCTTTCCCTACACCACTCCACAAATTCAGCTACTTATGGTCTGTTAATCGTAATAAGGAGAACAAGTTTGCTAGAGATGCTGCCTCATAGAAGAGGTCCCAAACTGTTTGGACCATGGACCAGTGTCAAATTTTTCTTTCAGAGCATAAGATAGGCTCACCACCAACTATTATAAATTCGAAATCCAAATCAATCTACTGAGGAAGGATAAAAATATTATTTTCTTCATGGCTCACTAAGTGTAGGAAATTCCTGCTCATAGTTACTTGCTACTTAGCTTTCCTTCCCCCTTCATACAAGAGTGGAATAAAATGCTAAGTTCTGGAGATGCTGGGGACAGAAAGCTCCAGTTAAGGGGATAGGAGAGAGGGAAAGATGAGCCATGGAGAACAGACAGTGCAGGAAACAACAGAAAGGAAGGTGGTTCTCATTTAATCCCTGAACAAAGGGAGAACCCTGAGCACTTTAGTGTCCAAAAGCTGAGACCAGTATGGAACAAGTTGCCAAGCTCAGTGCACATCTTACTGGGTGCAGTGAAACACTGCCCTAGAAGTAGCAAAACTCATTACTGACTACAATGCCAGGTAAAATTACTGGCTAGGCTCAGGAATTTCAGAAGGTTACTATACCACTAGTAGGACAGGCATCTGCCATCTCTCCAGATACTCTAATTCTGAGCTGCAGATTATTTCATTGACTTCGGAGGTCTGAACCCATGTGAGAAAAGAATACAGTGAAAATGAGAAACTGCTTATTTTATTTTGCCAAAATGACAACCTCCAACACTCGCAGTTTTGAAAATGCTTTTATCTTCAACAGTATCTCAGAATTCAGCTCTCTTAATAAAACAATTACTTTCCTACCATCAAGTAATATTTTTCAAATATCCTCATTTCATCAAATGTCTTCGTTTCATCTAAAATGTAAATAAGGTATTGTCTTTTCATAAGAATCACACTATTAATTGACAAAAAATATATTGTCTTTAAGGTGGGAGAAAGAGTTGGTGATCAATTAATTCTCTATCAACTAGACTTCCTTCAACCAGCTCTGAGCAATTTAGAAAAAAAGAATTTTGGAATTATAAATGACCATTAATAAGGCTTTAAAATTAATAAAAATTAATTCTCCCTGTATTAGCAATATAATCAAGTTCTCAGTAACTCTTCTACTGAAATTGAAAATCCTGATTTTAATAGTATTTTTTTTGGACTGAAAAGGAGTACAAAATAGACTATGCAGAAAACTTAGTAAACAATTGAGTTTTCTGATTTCTCTCATTTCCTTTACAAAAAAAAGGCAGGCTACAAAGGAATTACTCTGTTTTAGAGAAGTTGAGTTAAAAGTATGATTTATTTTTTTGTATATAGTCTCCTAAGAGTATCCGGCAAGTAAATGAAGAATTTGTCATTTAAGTACAGTGAAACACTGGCTTTTTTTGCACATTATTCTGAATACAACCTAACATGCTTGTGTAACAACTCAATTCAATAGTATTAGTCTCATAAACCTAAATGGACCTTCAATTAGATTTCAAGAGTACAAAGATTATATATAAAATATGTAAGTATGAAGAATCTCAATAAATTAACTGAAAAAATAAGAAAAAGAAAATAAATTATTCCATTGACGTGAATAGAAGCAGGATTTCACCCCCAAATTCTACCATATTTGTTATTTCTCTCAGCCTTTGAGACCAAAGCTTCACTTCTCATTTATGCTTAAAGGCTTTCTACTAACCATTGCTTCTTTCAAGAATGTATGGCATATCTCACATTTTATCCTCACAAACTCATCGATGACTGGGCTCTGTTTCAGAACTCTGCCTCCTCCTTTTTGTACGCACTCTCATAAAGATGCAACATCTCCTTTTGGCAACAATAATCACAGTTTTCTATTGGATACATAAACCATGATTCTTTCCATGCATAAATTAGAAAACATGGATAGTAAAACAAACGCAAAATATTGAGAGGGGGAAAAAAAAGCAAACCATTTTTAAATACAATGTTACAAATATTCCTATTTAACTTCTTGTCTTATTCCAGCACAATTATCTGAACATTGGCAAAGAGCAAATCTGCACTTCTTTGAGCAGTGCTTTGCTTAATGCTGTATACAGTTACTGATCCTGTATTAAATATGCCAGTATTGAGGGATTTGGGGTCATTTGAGTCTTAATCCATACCGTTCTCTGGGAATAAAACAGAAGGTAACCAACTGTGGTGGCAACACAGACTACATATTTATGAGGAAAACCAGCATTTTTTTCAGATTCATCATCTAAATAGCTATGGAAATATACGGTACATTAAAATATATGACAAGAGTCAAGAGTTTTATTCCAAGCAGTTTATACTTGAAGAATTTCCCTAGATGCTCAGAACACTCAGAAAATAAAAATTATGTTCAGAATTTCAAGGTCAAGCTTAGACAGCCCACACTATGGTCCAGGCACAAAAAAGTTGAGACAAGCACTATACATCGGTTGTTGGACAGATTGTACCCAGCCCTGTATTGGTAACTCAAGAGAAATAACAACAAACTGTTATCACCTTGATAAAAAATTATGTACTATTCCAGGTGAAACCTGTTATGGATTTCACCTTCCAAATACAGACGAGGTAACTATATGCCCCTTTTTTTGTACTAGCCAGCAGAACAGGCCAAATGCAGTGGTAGCAGGCATAGTAATATGTTAAGATGACAAAGACCTCGTGAAACAGCAAATGTGATCTCCAGACACTGACTAAGTAACTGCAATCAAATTATTCATTGAGTCAAGGTGCCTGTGAAAAGAATACATGCTGCACCACACAGCAAAGGCAGAGCATCCCACATACCTTACCATCATTTCAACCTTGCCCTACGTTTTAAAGACAGAAAGGTCAGTCACTCATCTGGCTCGGTGCTGAAATAAGTGGAGCAATCCTGATTGACGCCAGCTGAGGATCCCGCTAATGAAGACAGGGAAGTTTTCTGATTTACTTTTCCCTGGGGAGCTGCCCTAAGAACTAGTCTTTTACAGTTTAATGACAATGGATATGCGTATTTTGTTACTAGCATATAACATTAAACTGATGGCATCACTCTCCCAGTTGGCCACTCAAATTCTGCTGGAGGACACTGTAACAATGCAGCACATTTCAGACTGCAGGGCTGAACACACTGTTAAATTGCACTTGCTGCTGTTAAAATATTATGCCTGAAATTAATGCATTACACCTTTCAGACTAATGTTCTCTAAATCAGATCAAATTTATCCAGGGGTATTTTTAGGCAAAAATACATCCTCACAAGCAATGTGATGATCAGCACTTTTCCCCCAGATGCTCTAATATGGAATAAAGTCTATGCAGTAATTAATATTTATGAAGTGAATGAGTTCCTGTTAAACCCTAAATCACAAATATATGGGATTTGAACTATAAAAATGCAAACCTGAACCAATATAATAAAAAGACATTTACATACATATTAATTGTAAACTTTAGTCAAGTTTATACATATTGTTTTAGTAATGTCAAAATTAATAATGACACAGGTTTACAAACTTATGTATTGATCAATGTGATTTCTAGATTAGCTGTACACAACAGAGGAAGTTTCATTTTAGCACATTAGGGCATCTTTGAGACTCGATCAGCAGAAACTTGATCTTATACCCTTCAGTTGCAGACACTACCTTGTTTCCACTCATGAGTGCTTTCCCCTGTTGGAATTCAGGGAAAGTATTATGCACAGAAGGAAGCTCTTTGCAAGATGAACTGATATGCGATTCAACCTGTGTCCTAGGAAGAGATAGTTTTACCAATTGTTAAAAATGAAAACAACATACACTGTTCCTGGAACATACGTTATGTATATATAAGCAGTTGAAGAAGAGTAAATAACACTTTTTTATGCAGTGCTTTTTATCATCAGATCTTGGATTGCTTTATAAAAATTGCTGTTCTACATATAAGCCATTAATAAAAAAATTAAAGGGTTACAAATCTTAATATGGTGACTGATGCTAAAAATGTTTCAGCATCAGAAAGAAGCTATGTGATTTAGCAACATGAGACAGTTATTTAAGAGCTCCTATATCAATTCAGCAGGCTAAGTTCAGGCACCCAAGCCTGAAAATATTTGCTTTCATAAATGCATAAAAGCATTCAAAAGAAATGGAAAATAATTCAAGCTAAATATGGTAACGTCTCCTCAAACCATTATTAATGTTTTATTAGCATTTGTTACTTCCTCCCCCTTTCCAGATGGCATGGTCCAGAGCACCCTGCATAATGCCCATCAATATCTTTGTTGAAACACGGGTGGAACGCTACAAGGTGTGCCACTACTGATCAGTTCTGTGAAGGGGTGTGTTTGTTTCCTTGATACAGTACCAAAAAAAATGAGAAGAAATCTTTCTCCCCCTTTTTTCTTTTCCTGGCAACTCAAGAAGTTGCCCTAAATATGTTCAAGATAGGAGGACAGGAATGGGAGAGGATGAAACATGCACTTTCCCTTCTCTTCAAGCAGAGACTCCTGGTGGAAGTGCCGGACTGGTAGTTCAAAGGACCAGTGTCCTCTGTTCACTTAGAGCTTGGCTCAGCACAACTACATTCAAAAGAAGTAGAAAGAGAATCAGCAGCAGTGCATACCAGGTCCTGAGAAGCAAGAACATAATCTAGAAGATAGTATGTTCTCCATAATAAATCCCAGCAGCTCTTCTAAGGCTAGCTGCAAACATTCCAGACGTGGTAATCCACAAAACACCGGTTCATTTTACACACACCAACAATTTGCCATCATGTTGTCACATTTTGTTCAGTCATACTGAAGGCATTCTACTAGAGGATATTATCTAATCATCTAAGCTGTTTAATATCCATTTTTCTCTTTCTTCCTACTAGAAATATAAGCTTATTTTATTTCACATCTCTCCCATCGTTTGAGCATCAAGAAAAGCAGAGTCGCTTGACAAAGTTGCAGGTAGAGTGGAATTTTAAACTGAACAAAGAACACATCAGCAAGCTACAAGTAAATAATTTAGCTCTGGGCCTGAGGCGTTACCTTTTATTCAAAGAGGCATAATTGATAAAGAATGCTAGCACAGTCATTTACAAAATGTTAACTATGCAATAGCAGAACATCCTGTTACAAAGCAAGATAATTATTTTACATACCAGAACCTCAAAAGTAAATAGATGAATGCACAGAATCTTAAATGATGTTAGCAGATTAATGAGCAGATGAAGGATATTGGAGGCAATGCAATCCCTCAAAACATTCAGGTTAAAAAAAAAAAAGTAATGATCCATCTTATTAAAAACACACCGTTATTTGCTTTTATTTTCTGCATCAACTCAAAACTACTCTGCTGCACTGGAGAACCTCACTGAGATCCTGTTTAACATCTTCATTAATGATCTGGATGATGGGGCAGAGTGCACCCTCAACAAGTCTGCAGATGACCCAAAACTGGAAGGAATGGCTGATATGCCAGAAGCTTTTGCTGCTATCCAGAGGGACTTCAAGAGGCTGGAGAAATGGGCTGACAAGAACCTCATGCAGTTTAACAAGGAGAAGTGCAAAGTCCTGCACCCGAGGAGGAAGAAACCATTGCACCAGTATGGGTTGGGGGTCACCCAGCTGGAAAGCAGCTTGGTGGAAAAGGACCTTGGGGTTCTGGCGGACATCAAGTTGAACATGAGCCAGCAGTACGCCCTTGCGGCAAAAGCAGCTAATGGTATCCTGGGCTGCATTACAGAATCACAGAATCTCCTAGATTGGAAAAGACCTGTAAACTCATCTAGTCCAATCATTAACCTAACACTGACAAGCCCACCACTAAACCATGTCCCTGAGCACTATATCTACACGACCCTTAGATACCTCCAGGGATGGGGACTCCACCACTGCCCTGGGTAATGCGTTCCAATGCCTGATGACCCTTTCAGTGAAAAAATTGTTCCTAATATCCAATCTAAACTTCCCTTGGCGCAACTTGAAGCCATTTCCTCTTGTTCTATCACATGTTACTTGGCAGAACAGGTCGACTCCCACCTCTCTGCAACCTTTCAGATAGTTGTAGAGAGCGATAAGGTCTCCCCTGAGCCTCCTTTTCTCCAGGCTAAACAACCCCAGTTCCCTCAGCCGCTCCTCATAAGACGTGCTCCAGACCCCTCACCAGTTTCGTTGCCCTTCTTTGGACACACTCCAGCACCTCAATGTCCTTCTTGTGGTGAGGAGCCCAAAACTGAACACAGTACTCAAGATGTGGCCTCCCCAGTGCCGAGTACAGGGGTAAAATACCTCCCTGGTCCTACTGGCTACACTATTCCTGACACAGGCCAGGATGCCATTGGCCACCTTGGCCACCTGGGCACACTGCTGGCTCATGTCCAGCCAGCTATCAACCAACACCCCCAGGTCCCTCTCTGCTGAGCAGCTTTCCAGCCACTCCTCCCCAAGCCTGTAGCATTGGCGGGGGTTGTTGTGGCCAAAGTGTAAGACCCGGCACTTGGCCGTATTGAAACTCATCCAGTTTGCCTTGGCCCATCGATGTAGTCTGCGTAAATTCCTCTGCAGGGCCCCCCTACCCGTAGGCAGATCAACACTTCCACCCAGCTTGGTGTCGTCTGCAAACTTACTAAGAGTGCACTCAAACCCCTCATCCAGTACATTGGTAAGGATGTTAAACAGGACTGGCCCCAGTACTGAGCCCTGGGGGGCACCACTCATGACCGGCCGCCAACTGGAATTAACTCCATTCACCACCACTCTCTGGGCCCGGCGTTCCAACCATTTTTTTTACCCAGCAAAGTGTGTGCCCATCCAAGCCATTAGGCAAAGTATTGCCAGCAGGCTGAGGGAGATGATCCTTCCCCTCTACTTGGCACTGGTGAGGCCACCCTTGGAGTGCTGTGTCCAGTTCTGGGCTCCCCAGTACAAGAGAGAGATAGAGCTATTGGAGAAAGTCCACAAAAATGATTAAGGTGCTGGAGCACCTCTTCAATGAGGAAAGGCTGAGAGAGCTGGGACTGTTCAGCCCAGAGAAGAGAAGACTCGGGTGGATCTTATCAATGTGAACAAATACCTGAAGGGAGAGTACAAAGAGGATGCAGCCAGGCTCTTTTCAGTAGTATCCAGTGACAGGACCAGAGGCAATGGGCACAAACTGAAACACAGGAGATTCCCTCTGAACATCAGGAAACACTTTTTTTCTGTGAAGGTAACTGAGCACTCGCACAGGTTGCCCAGAGAGGTTATGGAGCCTCCCTCCCTGGAGGTATACAAAAGCCATCTGGACATGGTCCTGGGCAACAGGCTGTAGGTGGCCCTGCCTGAGCAGGGGAATAGGACAAGGTGACCTCCAGAGGTCCCTTCCAATCTCAACCATTATGTGATTCAGTGATACAGACCCCATTCCTTCTCCATATAGGAAAGCAGTTCTATTGTAGCCATGTGTTCAAGTAATAGGTAATACAGCTTTCAGTGTAGGCTATGTCTCTCATTTGCACCTTCCTCTGATTCTGCAGTTATAGAAGACAGTATGGTCTTTTTACCACAGTAGCTTTTCAGTTGACTTCTTTAAATTAGGAAGGTAGGTAATTACTAAATCTTCTGCCTCTCTGTCCCAGCTGGAAAACTTGGCAACCTGTTTCTTCCACTGGAAATGTTCTTGGACACCTTTGTAAAGTAACTAAATGAGCACCAGGTCTGCAAGATGTTATTTCGAGACAAAAGTTTTCTTTGCAATACATGTAGCTCTACACCGCTATGTGCTTGTTGGTACTGCTGAAAAAGAACTCTGCAGATCCAAAATACATCAACCGCATGGCTGACCAGGAATTAATTTGGAATCATTTCCTGGACTAGGCTGAGGAAAAAGACAAGCAGGACTAATGTACAGAAGCATAATTAATCACAGTTAATTGAATCTTTATTTATTTATTTTAATGTGGTTTATAGCTCTCAGTTAAGAAGAATATATGAATTAGCGCTTTGTTTTTTGTTTCCTTCTGTTTTGTTCAGACAGTTTATGCCTATTTATTCCCTCATGGTGGTGTTTCCATAATGTAAGCCCTTAATTTCAGCCTGCTAAATGCAAGTGAAGGTGATCTCTTGTGTAGTTGTGCTGTGATAAAGAAACCAGAAATAAAATTAAAACACACACCAATATTCTCATATGAGAACATGCTCTGTTGAATTGTTGAGGATGATGAAAAGCAGCAAGGCTTGGCATAGAAGTAACTGTGGAGGAGGTCAGTCCATGCCTCTAATACCTATTCTTGACATCAAAGATATGCCGGGGAAGCAGAGAGAGTGTGAAGGGGGAAACAGGAGCTCTATTTCACTACCCAAATCTAATAAGGATGCATCTACCAGTGACATAATTCAGAGCTTCTCACTAAGAGCACCAAGGAGCTCGGGGGCCATCTGTCAGCACTGGTTAACAGCTCTCCAAGGGCTGTCTCTCACATAGCAGAGCGTCTGGCCAACTGGCCTTTATTTTTTTGCTAAAGTAACCTCATCAAAATCTTTTAATTGCTCTCTACAAAACCGCTGCTGCTCTGTCACTGAGACTGGCCGATCTAGTTGGACCTCAAATAGAAAAATGGAGAAGAACTTAATTTTCAACAACAGCAGCCACCAAAGCTTAAAACTACCTAAGTGGAAATTCATGACCAAAGCACCCACCTGCACATGGCTTTTCCATCCCTTCATTACTCTCTCCCCATAAGAAAGATGCACTAAGATAGACACAGTTCCTACCCAGCCTCTCCACAAAGACAAAAAATGCCATGATATGGTGGATCAGCTCAGCGACAAGCTTAAAGAGAGCCCAGTAATACTCAAGTCTACCATTCGCTATTAGATACAGCAGCACAGAGATCTCAGCTGAATCTTCTACAACAGAAGCTGAAGAACAGCATTTTCATGGTAGAATGATTGAATTTCAAGCACAGCATACTTGACAGTGGTCTTTATGGTGCCTGCTAATGAAATACTAATCTGAAGTACCAATGCACAGTTTAAGTGTTTTACCATAGACTGACTTGCACACAATGTGCATGCTCAGATGTACACACAGTCCTCTGTCAGTGAAAGAACATACTACCCACATCTCAGCTTTAAGGGAATAAAGTTGTCCTGCATAGGACTGATTCCAGCCACCAAAGACAAATGAGGCCCATCATCTTATAGTTAAATTCAAGAACCCTGCACCAAGCTCAGATAACTGGGGTTGGCACTGAGGAGGTGCACAGATGGGAGGAATCCTCCCCCACCATCTGGAAGATTTGCTACACCTGTAGCAGCAGCTGCTTTGGTGCACACAAAAATACACATCTCCTCCTCTTCAGAACAAAGAAAATAAAGGCCTCAGCAATGGCAAAACTTCCAGCTTTATACATTGTTGGTACCTATTCCCTTCCCATCAGTCTGACCCCATGCAGAAGCATAAATCCCTCCCTGTAACTAAGCTTTTTGAAAATGGAGCTGCTGAGCGAGTGGAGAATTAGCGTACGGAGGAGGGAGAAGTACAAAGTGACCTCTGCACTGGATAAAGCTTGGCAGATAATGAAAACACATTCATGCAAATTGCAGGTATTTTGTTAAACCTAGAAAACATTGTTATTTCATGCATCCAAACTGATTTGATTTTAAAACATTAAAGAAATCTTCTTAGACATTTCGGTTTAATATTGCCAAAAAATCAATATGATATAAAATGTGCCTTATGAAATACATACACACATACATACACAAGAGTATGTTAAAATTGAAAGTTGAGATAGCTTCTCATATAGAAAAGTCAAAACAAAACATGAGAAAGCATAACCAAAATATTCTGATTTGAATCACTTTGCATTTTTCAAGTGGCAGATTAATAACTTGATACTCGTACATCCTCACTGTCAAAAACAGATTTCTCAAACAAAAACTCATTCATCAGCAAGTTTGGGCCAAGTCCAGCATGGAGTATTATGCTAGATTAAACCCTGTGACAGCAGCAAGTCCAATCACTTTTTAAAAAAAAAAAATTAAAGAAGTAACTTTCACCAAAATTTACTTTGAGGAAAGTGAGTCCAAACAGTCAAAAAGCTTAACCAGTTACTGCTCTGTGGCTGAGCCAGGATAACCACCCTGAAACTGCTCCTTCATGCCACAAAGCAAACCAAATGCAAGAGCTTTTGAACTACTTTGAAAGAAATTCAGTTGCTTTCGATTGTATGTCCATGTGCTAAGAACAGAGCACTTCTGTGCAATTTGGGAATTTGATGCTAGAAAATAACTGGGACCAAGTTAGAATGACATAGAAACCAATAAAAGTTATGGGCAGAGAGCTCATCAAAGTACTGCATAGACAACAAAATGTGTACCAGTTATTCTTGCTCATATCCCTAGACATAGCTGTTCATCACTGGAGATTACTAAATCTGTGACAGCATTAGACAGAGATTGACAGCTGTCTGTTGTATAACTAAAAGCAGAAAGCCGGCATGTGTTTTGCTAGCTTCCAGCTGAGAGGAGTAAACAAACAAGCCAAAGGGGTGTACAGTCATTAGTCTATAGATTATGATTGACTGAAGCTGTGTGAAACTTCTGCAGAGAAAGCCCCAAACAAGCCTGTGTTGCCTTCATGTTGCCTGGTTTAATTCTATACTGGAAATACAGATTAAGCTTACTAAAACATTCATAAAACTGAGCTAAACTAGAGAACAAGATTTGACTGAGCTATTGCTTCAGATTTGAACTGTGTTTAGGCTTGTCAGGGCTGCATAGATTTTCAGATCAAACAAATCCAAATTTACCTTTGCAGTTTTACATTGATTTCCCCCCCCCCCCTCCCCGTTTGTTTTACCTGAGTTTTACAAGAAATCTAAATAAAGACCAAACAAGAGGAGATGTTTATCAATCTATATCAATACCTTCATTACTCCACTGAGAAAACATTGGTAGTTTTGGCCCAACTAAGAGTAACCTGACCTCCCACTCACAAGGGACTCAGTCAATCATGCTCTCCTTTTCAGAACAATACTGTCCAGAGACCGGCCTACAATGAAGCACATTTGGAAAGAAAAATTAATCAACATGTATTTATGTATTAATGCAAATCTCATTTGAGGTGGAGCGCAATGGGGCTCATTTCCTCTCATGATTGCTATTGAAAGCAGAAAGAATTGGGAATCTTCCTCTACTAGAAGCCTTTCTCCCACTTTATCTCCTACGACTACGAAGAAGCCTCAGCAGATCAGTCATACAAGGATTATAATCCTCACCTTCCACAACCTTCAACACACTTATTCTGTTCCCTGCAGGACAGTCAATATCTGCTGGAGGGAGGAGGGAGATTTCTTTGCATTTGGTGAGTTTACTTTGAGACTAACTTTAATCAGCCTTGGTTTTATATTTAGTTTTGGCATAATTGTAATATCTCCTAATGACTAATACATACTGTAGACAAGGCCTTGTTTCCACTGTGGGATTACCACAGATACAAGTGTAAATTTTTTTAAAATCAACAAGTCTTTGCACTCAAGCATAATTTACAATTGAAAAAATCTTGGCCAAGAATCACACCTACAGATACCACTTTTCTTTTTTGGTGCCCTGCCCCTTTTCCCAACATATGTTAAGAATGTAGAAGATAATGCATCCTTCACTAAGTTTGTGATCCACTGGGGACGCTGTTCTTTGTGACAACGTCAGAACAATCCAGCTGAAACATGGTACTCAGTATTGTTACTGAGGTGGTTAAAAAGATCATCAAAGTTGTAATATATACAACTGGTGGTTTAATAAACATTTGCCATCAGCAACATGGCTAATGTTTTGTCCTGGCTGATGTGTCCAGTGCTGCCACTGCAGATCAAGCTGCCACATGCTCATAATTTCTTTATGATTCTGACCTATTAAATTACAGCAAGTAAAAAAAGGATAGTCAATGGACACAAGCTGCACCACAGTAGACATCCAAAGCTGGGAAAAGATTTCACCATGGACAGCTGTCAGACATTGGGAAGAGTTGCCCAAGGAAGTTGTGGAATCTCCAGCCTTGGAGGTGTTCAAACCTCAACCAAACAAGGTCCTGAGCAGCCTGAGCTTCACCTGCCCTGCTTTGAGCAGAGATTCAGATGAAATGTCCTCCAGAGGTCCTATCCAGCCTGAATTATTGTATAACTCTATGAAAGCACTCTGTGAAATTTCTTGTGCTGAAGGAAACAGCAGCAAATGTAAGAGGAAACCCAGAACTCTTGCCTTTTTTTAATTCCTAAATTTTAGTGAGTTTTTCATTAATTTCTCCCCCAAAAAATCAGGAACATACAGAAACATATCACTTGCCACACTGAAATAAGACTCCTCTTTACCAGGTGCCACCACAATTCACAATCTATTATAGTAATTTTTGTTCTTGAAATTTCACTCCTGTCTCAAGTCCTGAGCGCTGTCTCTCAGTAAATATCTGACACATCTGAGAAAGCAGATTAGAACCCAGTGGGGTTAAATCTTACAAGATGTCTTCACTGATTCCTAGTTCTGAATGGATATTGAGTCATCTAATCTAGTCCAGGTCAAATGGCATGGAAATATGCAATGGTTAACCCCTAGGGGAACTGAAGGCTTTTTTTGACAGAAAGTGCTACCTGCCAACAAGTAGATCCATTTACTGATCCAACCATCAAAGGACTCGAAGCTAGCAGATTTATTGTCAGTTCTGATTAAAACACTAAGTGAACCCAGGTACCCTAACAATCCTTCTGGTTGAAGTACCTTACTTAAATAAAAACTTGATCACAAAAAAAGAAGTGTTTCCATTTGTATGGAAATCCTGGTTTGAAATATGTGCTGGGAAGAAGTGTTATCTAAGCTCAAGCCATTGTTTTTATTTTCATTGATTTATACATATAATTTTATTGATTGTTATAATATTTATTCATTTCATTTCAACATGCCAAATGCAATCTAACTGCAACTCACTTGACATTTTTCAAATACAACTTTTCCACTTTTGCAGTGCTTGCCTTCATTAGTTACATGTGCAACTACTGAATATAAGATATTTCAGTAGAGTCCATACCCCAAATCACTTGAGTGACATTATCCATGACTTCTTGCAAAATTGCTATTTAATTTGGTCACTGGTCATGAGGCAAAGCACATTTATTTATTTCTACATAAATTCTTCTTTGGTTTCTAATATAATAACATTTATTACAATCTGTGTTTTTTTTGTAGAGATGCCTGTGACACAAGGAACCATTCATTGTCTCCTGTACAAAGAAAAGACTGACAATTATCTGCATTAAGAAGAAAATACAGCTGTTTTATTTTAAGAAAAAAATCTTTCCTTTAAAAGTCACTGTATTAAATAATGCAGTGCTTGTGACTATAACTCTTTCCCTATGCACTGTTTTCATTTGGACATCATTGAGTTTCTTGGTAATTACAATCCATTGCACATCCATTTACACTACAGTGGTGGCACAGGTAATTTATAAAAATCAAATCTAAAATGCTATGGATAGTAGTCAAGGCAGACATGAATCATGTTTCACACAGTAGGAGAATTTGCTATGATTAATTAATTAAAGTTTTGCAGTCAGACCTTTCTAGCTTTCGTAACCTAATGAGTCGAGCACAAATTAAATATGAAGGTTCAAAGACAGTGATTTTCTGAGAAAGATTTTCTGCCAATAATTTAGGAAAAGAGGTGCAAGGTATTTTACAGTCTCTCAGATAAGATTACAGAACATAATATCCTGAAGAGTAACACTGAAATGTTCTTACATTAAAAAAACCCAAACAAACAAACTCAAACAAAAAAAAACCAAACACAAGAGAAAACCAAGCTCTTAATTTGGGTTCAGAGCAGTTAGGGGAAAGCTTGTGTAGTCATTAAGTTGTAATTCCTTGCCTTTCAAAAGTTTTCTTTTGTTCCTTGCTTGTCACACAGTTGTATGCTATCAGCTGAATGCGGAAAATCTGCTGAGCACTGTCCTGTTACCCTATTTGAGTCAACAAGAATTTCATCACTGAGCTTATCAATAGTAGAGTAGGGCAACAGTGGGCAAGATTTTGATAATCCTGTGTCTCAGAACAGATTTCAGGGGAGACTTTGGAAGAGGTATGAATATACTGTCAACATGGGGCTTGGTTCTGATTTCACCAATATCAGTTTAAATATTTCAACAGATATCAACACAACAAAAACGGACATTCCAGGGGAATTTATTCAGATTTTTTGCATAAAGTCCATTTCTTAGTGATGAACTAAAGATTACTAGCAGGTTCTGAGAGACATTCATTCTGCTGTGTTGGAAGCTGCCAATACAGTGCTCATCAAGTCTGCCAATATGGAACCACTAGAGAAAGCAGAGTATGTACTCCGCTTTAGTAGCAGATCTGAAAATATGGAGATATGGAGGAGCATCAATAAACTCATATTTTCATTTCAGAAATAGCTTTGTTTTGCATTGTTTAAATAAATCCATTTAACATTATGACACCCTGCATACATTATAATCAGCATTTCTTTAAACATTATGAAAAGAGGGTTGGCCTGAATTTTTAAGTGGATGCACTGATCTTAGCAGCTGATGGGTAAAACCAAGTAATTCATGCTGCTGAAAATTTCTCAGAAAAAGTAGTTACTGAGGTTAATATTTCATTAATCACCTTGTATGTCAGAGGTGGGTTTTTTCTTCTAGCCATCAAGCAGGATTTCAGGAGAAAATAATGAAGTCAGGTGTTAAAACCTACATCACTGTCAATGACTTGCTAAACATATGAATGTATAGGTTGATAAATGAAGGAAGAAAAAAGAACAGGAAAGATGGAAACAACACTCAAAATGACATGGTGCTAATGAGCACTGAACATTGTTAGAGGATGCCAGTCATCCTGCCATTTGCTGAAGACACAAAAGAACAAACAAGGTTAAAGGGAACAGAAGACTTCGAAAATTAGTGGATCGCTCAACTCTCATCTGAAGCTTTTTACTGCAGGAAATACTTTAAGATTCTGTGGAGACCCAAGATGCCAAACTTCATTTTAACTCAAGGAACACATTTCAGGTAAATACCAAAATAGCATACAAGAAGCGTATGTTGTTATTTTCCAGCCTTTTGTGATGGATGAACAAGGAAGTGCAGAGTGACTAGGATGCCAAAAAAGAAACATTACTGCTAAAATACTTTTTTAAAAAGACTCCAGAATAACTAGGTCTCAAGGACAGAATTAGGAAGATAAAGAGCAAATAAGGTTATCCAAATAAATTTATTTTTACACTGTAAGAGAATTATAAAAGTTTTCTCATACTTTCACATTTAATTGGTGGGTTTTTTAAAGCTTACAGCAAGGTACTTTTATCTATTCTTACAGGTACCTCAAAAGACAAAATAATTTAAGTGTTACTGGGTTTTGGTTGTTTATAACAAAGATGATTGGAAACATTTTATTACTGTTTTGGCTTGTTTTACACTAGAAATTTACATCTGCTCAATCCCAGTCTTCTGGAAGAGTACCTGGCACATTAGTCCAACCATAACATCGTGAACACCAAGAACTAATACTTCCAGAAATTCAGAAAAGAAGAGGTATTTTGAGAGTCTGTGTTAAATATTCAGCAAGAAAAACAACAGTAAACAGCAGCACAGTTAGAAAGCAGGTGGGTGGCCTTGCAGATTAAAAATTCCAGCTTTTTTCTTGCAATTTTCCTGTAATTTTGTATGCAAGTGCTTTAAAAATTCTTTCTCTCATTCCTCATACTGCAAAAAAGATTTGTAATAAAAATACACTTTGAAATCCATAAAATTCATATCTTCAACCAAAACAAAAAATGGCAATAGATTTATTCTTTTGCCAAGAGTTTTTAGTTGACTGAACAGCAAAATAAACCCATTGCCATATTTTTCAATTAAGTTCACAAGTCAGCTAGAAGGCCTCACTTTGAGCAAGCTGCTAGGCATGGCTGGGTGACAAATTATGCTGATGAATTGACCAGAATTTACAAGTATCATGCCAAAACGATAGCCTTTATACCAAGAAAAACTCTTGTTAAAAATCCAAGGGCCTCTAACTCAGATTTAACTCTAGAAAGCTACACTCCTAGTAAAATCCAAGCAGGAATATGAAAATAATGTTGCATTATTATTAATATTGACACTTTTTGACACAAAGTCATACAAATATGGCAGAAGGTCCCTAGCTATACAAGCCCATGCCCCTATAGAGACCCATTTGATGCTAGCAGCCCTCAAACATCTTGGTCCATTTGCTACTGCAGTAGCACCGAGCAGGGCCAACCCTCTTTCTCCCCATGATGCCTTTTGGGGTTCTCTTTATGCCTGCCAGACACATCTTCTCATATCCTGTTTGGCACCTTGCCTCAGCTATTTACATTGGAAAAACAAGGAGACAGCTGGCTGGTGGATTCAGAGAACCTCCTGCTCCAGTCAGAGAAAAATAATTGTTCTTCTCTACAAAGCACATTTTTCTTTTTTAATACCAGACTATAGCATTCACAGTGACCTCACCTTCTGCAGACAAACATTATTTCAGAAACGACCACTACTAGAGAATAGCCTGAATAGGTACAGAACAGTGCCTGTAGACTTCCAACACAATAATCCAAATCTCACTAAAGTCTCAAGTGGACGTAAGGTTCATACCATGATGGATTATTGCCTCTGATTGCCCCTCATTTGCAGTGCTCAGTGTGCCACATCAATAGTCCTTGCTCTTACATATATTTTATCAGGAACATATTGGTGTCTCCTTGGTAGATCCTCAGCCACCTTCTTTCAGAAAGAAACTATATTGGAACTTATTTCTGCCTCTCTAACTCAGGAATATTTTTCCTCACCCTTTTCCCATATCAGGAAGCCAAAAAATAATAGTGTCAATTCAGATGAGCAACAATCATGACTAGGCTGATTGCCAACACAGCAGCAGACACGTTCCCAGGCTGAAGTGATTCATATTTTACCTTGTCCCTTAAGTGGCCTCTCACAAACTGTTTTTTTTGTAGCCTCTCTGTTTTACAAGCTGCAGTTTACAAACTACACGCTCTGTCCTCCATTTGCAGAGAGCTTGCTGAAAGGAGTCTGGACTGTTGAAACGTGAGATGGAAGTGGCACATGCAAAGTTCCACTGAGCCGAAGAGGAGGAAGAAAAAGGAAGTACATAAAAAAAACTGATGCAGAAAAAGGAACATATCAGGGAGAAAATAGTATATGAGGAAGAGGGTGGAAGGAAACAAAAGAGAAGGTAAAAACAGATTTCTACACATCTGCACATCTCTGGCGCATGGTCAGTTTTCTCTGCTGAATGCCAAGTACCTACTCTGTTAAAGTATCAAAGTGCCATAACTTGTAAGTGAAATATTTACATATTTATTATTTTTCTTTAACAAGCATAAAGCAATGCACTTTCCTCTAACCTTGTTACAGAAAATGATTGAATCATGTTATCTGAAATTTGCACACAGCAAACACACACAATCAGCCCGAGGCAGACACTCAGCCTGAAATATTTCGTTGCTGATTTAAGTATGGCAAAGTTATAAGCAACTGAAAATGGAATTCCATCATGGAAAGCATCAGCCTTCCTTAACTGTAGGCATCACTACTATCAGTCTGGTATACTTGCAAAAATTTTCTGAATGAACATTGTGGCTAGATCTCTCAGTGTTTGTTTGCTTATCTACTCAGGCACTTTCAATATCTGTACACACAACAAGCCCTGGTTTACACTTTCAAGGCTGGGCCTGTGGTTTGCCTCTATGAAAACTTCATTGACAATATTGGCTTTCAGTATTGCCAACCGACTGCCCCACCATAGTGCAGCGACCCCTTTGCCGAAACAACTGCTTCTGCATGTAGAACAGGGCTTCTAAAAAAGAAATATTTTGGTCATGGTATGTTTCAACATAACTTCATGGAGAAAGGGAATGTTACCAGACTAAAAAGTAGTTGCATAATTAAAGCTTCCAAATACTTCATAATGTGAAATCTCTGAGCGGAGTACCCCTACCACCTCCAAATCGAGCATCTGATTGAGGTAGCAGTGGGTGGGGCAGCACGTGTTTGCTCCTCACTCCTGGAGGCACCAAGTTCCAGCGAGTCCACGACATTCTCAGAGCCATGGCACATACCTTCATAGCCCCAGGCAGAGACCTACCATTAGCCCAGGCAGCAAAAGATGCTCACGGCATTCAGGCTGCTTTGTTACACCCTTTTTCCCCCTCACTTATCACAATGGCGTTATGAATTCCAGAGAGCCCTATGCTCTCACAATTACATGTCCACAAGAATTAAAAAAGCAAAGAAAACTAAGAGCAGAACCACTGTGTGGTTTTTTTCCCCCCAATCCTGTAGCCTAATTTATATGCAAAATGCAGCAACAAACCTACATCATGCAACATAATAGCATAGATTAAATTCCAAGTTTGGCAGATCTGTAAGTCTTGTGTACACACATTTTCTCTTGTATATTTAAGTTAGCTCTAAACAGGAATGATTTCTTTATTATTAGCATTACTAGTATTGTTTGAAACATCTTTTTTTTTTTCCTGTATTGTGAAATATTTCTAATACACAGTGCAGCAGGATTTCTCTATATTGAGCTTCTTTAAGGAACCCACATTATTCAAGGAAGCAGAGCTCAGAAGTGGTGCAGGAGGAGATTAGATTGCCCAACAAAGGGTCTTTGCATGGTTCCTTCAGGAAAGGACTACACTACAGCAAACACCAGGTGCTGCTTCCAATACATAGCAAATATATAACACCATGACTTTCACCCACTTTTTGAATCACGCACCATCTTTGCGGTACAGCCTGAAGGGGAGCTTTCATACAACTACCCGAGAATCTGGCCCGACGCACTGTCAAGCATGCATTTTTTACATGTTCTCTTCCCCAAATATGTTTACCAAAAAAAGGACAATGCAGCCTGCTACATGCATAGATCTGACACAGTTACAACTTCACACAGCCCTTACACTCCTACTCTGGAAGAGGAGAAAAAAAAAATAATCCAGGAGAAAGGTTTGGCAATCTATTTGGCTATCAAGTACAGGGAGCTCAAGCTGCTGTAATACCTACTGTTTCTATAATACAGACTGATAAATAATATGGGAGAAGGAAAAGCGAAAATATCCTTAAAATATTCTAGAACCAAGAAAAGGAGAAGATTTTGCCTAGCTGATTGCTTTTGGTATTTCAGAGGCTGCTATTCAGATGCTCTAGTAGTGATGGAGATTAGTATGTAGGACCCATACACTAGGAATAAACAGATATTAACATACCTGAGTCTATTTACAGTGTTATCACACCTCTGCTTTTGCAATTTTGCTGATATCTTGTCTAAGAGTGTCAAGCTCTGTATTGGCACTGACCTATCTCATTTCTCTGTCTTCCATTTTTCAGTAACGGGCACATTCTGTACCTGAAAGACTTTTATTATAACAATGGATAATTATTAATATGTAGCTTAAGCCATGACATGAAATAAAGGTAATATTTTCCCGCCTTCAGAAGATAAAAATACTTTGGTTGGAATTTAAGAGCTAGTAAATTGTGCTATAAAAATACAGCTCTGCAGCAATTTTCATTTTCTGCGTACTAATTACTGAGGAAAAAACATCTGTCCTTGTTGACACAAACCAAAATTCCCACTGAATTCAATGGGGCCAGGATTTGGTCCACACAATTTTACAAAGTCACAATTTACAAACATATGCCCATGGATTCAATATTCAGGGTTTTCACCTCAATAAACAGAAAGGGAAATCTAGCTGGTACAGACCTAATTTCCCAGAAAACAAAACAAATCAAATCAACAAGCAATAGGAAAGTAAGTAGAAAACCAGGAAAGAGAGACTGGAAAGGCAGATGTTCTGTAGCAACACTGGGCTAAGTCCTGGCTTGTAAGCACTGCTACACTGAGTATCTCAGTACCTTACCTTCAGGTACTGTGTGCCCTAAGATAATCCACTGCCTCCTATCAGGCGCTCAGGCACCCTACAAACGGCGGGGACCTCACAACCAGAGTACTCAGCCAGGCTGCGCAAACCTTTGCTTCATTATTTTTATCTGGAGCGCACATTTCCCACTATATTGACAGAAGGTATTTCTTCCTCCTATGGAGCTCCTCAAGTTTCTTTCTGTGAATTGATTAGACATTCCCTGTGCTAGAAAGAGGCAAAACCTACCGTATCTTGGAGCATAGTACATCCACAAAAGAAGCACCAGTCTGTATGCTTACAAACAGTTAATTAGTTTATGCTAATTGAAATAGCTTCCATAGATAAAATTGAAAGAAGATCTACTGCTTAGAAGGGCACTTGTGTTTAGAGAACTTGCCAGGGACAGTGGGAGACCGGGATTCCTGATCTTGCTCCAATATAGTCCTTCAGGGAAATTTTCCAGTTGGGTTTTTCGCACTCCAGTGGAGCACTCCAGTCTGTTACCATTTCCTCCTCTCTCTTTTCCTAATAATAGCTTTCTGTTCACTCCTTTACCGCTGCTAAGACTGACGTGCGAGTCTGTTGCTTACTAGGTAACAAGGTTTTCAAATACAGCTAGTCACAAAAATTTAAGTGCCTTCCTACACAGAAGTAGGTGGACTGGGGACAGATGCTCCCCTGGCCACCAAATGCTACAGTTTCATATTTGGCAGTAGTGCTGGGTAAGGAGACATTTCCTCCTCTTGGTTGGCAGTCCTTACCCCTGCTACTCCTTGCTTCTGTCTTGCCACACGGTGAACCAGACAATGGAGCTTATGCAGGTGAAAAATGACATTTTTCTGGTGGTTTGACTTTCAGTCCACAGGAGGTAACGTGAATGCATGAAGAAGCCACCAAGGGTATAGAGAGCACAGAAACTACCTAAGTCAGCATTATTGCTGATAACTTTCCACAAAATCACATCCAAAGCGGTTGGTTTTGTGATCAGCTGCAGGTGACCCAATGCCACACTGTCACTAAAAAGGATGTTCCAGTCCCCTACTTTGTGCCACTACTAGCAGGGACAGTGATGTATGTTCACTTGGATCTGGAGATTGACTGACTCCACCGACCTACCAGAGGGGTGTCAGACCACATTCTTTTCATGAGGATTTAGATCAGCTTAAACCAGGCATGATATGTTATCCCAAATCCTTTTTTGGACTTAGCTCATCCTTACCTGTCTCCTCACAGCTGAGCTGCAATATCATTAGAGCTCCGGCCTGAGAGAACAAGAGCAGCAGAAGCAGAGATTTGGCTTATATGGGATACTTACTCAATTTAATAGATAAACAGCTGTAATCTTCCATAATTACCTGTTTCTTATCTGGCTAGAATAAAAAGAAATAGAAAGAATTTATCTCCATAACCTAACATATTTTAAAAACAATTTTCATAAGAGATTTTATGCCAGTTACAAAATAGAACATATTTTTTGAGTACCTAGAATCCTGGCATACCAAACCAAATATGTTAATTGCTAAAAATCAACTGTCACATTTTACTCTAGGTCCTTTAGTATAAATGGTCACATAACTTTCTTCCAGGTATATGATTATATTTTTTCTCTTCCAATAACTATTAATATTTGTATGCACTGCCATACACATGCAAATAAGCAGATCAACTTTTAACAGCACAGTTAATAAGATCATTTTCAAAGGCATCACCTGCAATGTCTAAACCCATCCCAAAGGACCCTACAACTTTCACTGTCGTTTTCCAGGGCATGGGTTATGCATTGTGCTGCCTTCTTAGGCCCTGGTGACTTGTTCATGCATCTTCCTGAGTCTTTAAAGAACAATTTTTTTCCAGCATCTCTATGGAACAGGTACAAAGACCACTTCTTTAAACAGCACTTCAGCAGACATCCGCCTGTACCTCTCTCTCTCTCTCCCTCCTCTCTTCTTGAGACTCCTCTTTCTAAACATTTGGCAGTAAGGTCTTCCATTTTCTCTTCCTTTCTCTGCTAGCTATGGCATGTCTCTGTAAGCCTTTATGCCACCCCTTTCTTCACCAGACACACACATATCTCTCCCCTCTCAGATAGGTAAGCCTCATTTTGTAGTGGTATTCTTTAATGGATTTCACAGCAAAACAGCATTGGCACTGAGGTCCAGAGAGCCTTGAGGTTACAAGTGAAATACTAGCAAAGCGCTTGCCATGCCTCAAAATAGATGCAGCAAACTAGCAGAATTTCCTGACAAAAGACAATTTGTGCAGTTTCCAAAGCGACTAGAGGACCAAGTCTTTAAACAGGTGAGTCTCTAGGCCACTATTTTAAAGGAAATTAAAAGCTCTTTTTGAACTTCTCTCCTGCACCATCAAAGACTTGCTACTGTTTTGCAGCTTTCGCCCCTCTTTTTGTTTCTGTCTGTGAGGGAAGCTTCATGGCAACTCCTGCCAAATTTATTCTACACCACCAAACCCAGGCTCAGTGCTATCTCCCTATTCGCATGTGGCCAGTTAGAGAGGCTGATAATGAACACATACGCAGCCAAAACCTGTGAAATTGCATGCTTGAGTTCCTGCCAGCCACGGAAGCTAGAGGTAGTTTCCTCATCTGGCTTTTCCCGTAACCAACTAAAAGCTTTGAGAGAATACACTGGGTCATTTTCTAGGAACTAAGGTATGTGGTTCCCAAGGCTGTTGAGGAGATTATTCCTGCTCTCTCCTATCAGAAATCATGAAATTAAAAATAATTAATAACAGTAATAAACACTAACTTCATTGTGGCTCTCTGAGCCATCATTAAAAAAAATCTCAGGTAAAATAATCTAATTTGGAAAATGTAGAGGCAGAGATGCTGAGGCAGGATACACTTGTCTCCATCTAGAGGGCAGAAAGGTGGTGAAGCAGGGGGGAAGTGTGGGATCTGTGGAAGAGAGCGACATTCTCACCCTGTTCTCATGCTCCTTCCTGAACACTACTGCTGGGCCACCACTGTCATGGACAGGATATTAAGCTAGGTGGAAAAATCAGGCTAACTAAAACATACATTTGTGTTTTCATATGGTCTCTAGCTTGGCAATAACAGAGCATCTCCAAATTTTTAATATATTTGGGCCTGTTTTTAAACGAAATGCTATTACTCTGATTTTATAAATCAAGAACCAGGACACAGCAAGGCTAAGGATTACCTGAAGATTATCCCAAAGGTCTATTGCAGACCAGGGTCCACACCCTCAAGTCCTCACCTACAGCTACTGTTAGCTACTTCTCTCTCAACCAGGGGTGCTCTTTCCTTACTGTATCAAACAAGATATATTTGTAATAGGAGATAACAAAATGCAAGACTATTAATCACACATCATGTCAATGAAGAGCATGAGGTCTCATGGTCTCCATACTTCAGGTTTTACTGTTTCCTTAAGGCAGAAGGGGTTGAATTTGAGAGGATGAGGGAAGGAACAAGGAGAGTCTGCAACCCCTTCAGAACCTGCACTCGGCATCTTTGTTCTGTATACAGCAAATACCTATGAATCCCTTTGAAAAGATAGATCTCCCTTCAGTCCACCTACAGGATGACAACCCTCAGTTATCCAGTTAGCTCAAGTGACAGTAGTTTTCATCCCAGTTCCACATAGCAGACCTTAAACGTTTCACCTTAACATCAAGATAAGTTTAAGAAATGCACCACTTAAAATTTGCTCTTTATATACTTTCTTTAGCAGCACTCCATTACTTCAGCAGCTCTATTTCAGCAAAGTCATACTCTCCAATCTGAGGTAAAGCCAAAAAGAAGATTCTTTTTACTCTTAATTTGGTCTCTTTTACAATGGGTATTATAGTATAGTACAACTATGGGGTCACAGACAGCTTTGCAATGAAGCTGCATTTCCATTTAGTGAGCAGCGCATTCCTGCTCCATGGCCAGTCAAGTTGCACAGCAAGAACACTTTTTAAGACCCTTGCATTCTTTGTCAGGGCAGTTGGAAGACAGCACACACGTACACTCATTTAAGCACCATTAACACGCACTTAAAGACCACTAACACATTTGTCTGAAAGCTGAGGACTGACCCAAGAAAAGCATAAAGATTTAGTTGTCTTAATCAATCACAGGATGACCATGAGCCAACAATATGATATGGGCACAGAAAAAGTTGAATATTTACATTGTGTGGCAGATCGCACTGATAATACCTCATATCAAATTCTGTATAGAGCTTAACATCAACTGTATTTAACTGAAATGGAAATAAACACAGAAAAGGACTGCTATACACCTAAGGAATGAGATTGGTTTTGGTTTTTTTTTGTTTTTGTTTTAGTTTTTTAAGAGAGAGGCAGTAGCTCCTGTAAATTTAGCAAAATATAGGCTAAGAGGAAATATAATTGCTCTCTGTAAATATATCATAGAGGTAAACACAAAGATGAAAAGAGCTACTTATTCTAAAGAACAATATCGGTACAAGTAAAGATATAAATACATTTGGCCATAAATAAATTCAGGCTGGAAATTACAAAAAAGATTTTCAATCACCAAAATAATGAGGTTCTGCAGCAACTGACTAAAAGGCATAGTGCAATTTATTTAGTTTTGAGAAAGGACATGATTAATTTATTAAAAGTATGATATGATTTGTCTGCATGCAATAGGAGGAAACAGTCTTGATGATGATGCTATTTTCCTGCAACAGTCATAGTTAAAATAGCTGGATCTTGCCTGGTGGGCTGGATTCAGTCCCTACTGCTATCAGGGTATTCCTTTAGGATGTGAAGCAAACCACTCTAACCAAGCTTTTTACAAATGCTCACAAATTACACTTACAAATTGGTTCTTCATTTCAGGGGACCTGGTCTAAAGCCCCTGGGTTCTAACTTGCAGTGATGAGGAGCTATTACAGCTGCAACTGAAGTCACAAGAAGCTGGGCTTTGAACACACAAAATACCCTCCAATACTAAGCACCCTGAAAACACAGGCCCTATTTATCTCAAGAAGGGTATCCAAAATAAGTGGCTGCATATCCAATTTCCACATTACTACAATGGAGATGAACCCAAACACCTCAATAAACGCTCTGTAACACTAAAACAATGTTTGCACAGTGCATATAGAAAGCAACGGCTAGAAAAAGCCTAGGGGAAAAAATGAATAATGTCATTGTGAGAACAGACTTTGCACAGCATGCAGTGAATCAGGCTTGAATCTGCACATTGAATAGCAAAAGGAAAAAAAAAAAACCACCACTATTGAATTTCTGTTCTTTCAGTGCGCACAACTCTTCTGTGCAGAATCTGGGGGGAAACCCAGTATGTGATCATGTAATTAAAGACTATATCATGATGATGATTAAACACTAACATGAATGAGCTGGCTGCTGTTACCATGTAGGGCTGAATGCAAATTATTTTTCTTTTCAAATTCTGCCTTTACTAACTGGGGAGAAGAATGGGAAACACCAGTTCCCTCTCTTCTGTATTCCACAAGGCTTTGATTTCCCTTTGTAGCTCTTATACTCCCTTCTCTTTTACTGTCCTTGGCTATCTTATCTTTCTGTTTTTGAGAAATAATGCCTTCAAGAGATGTAGCTCAAACTTTATCTTGTAATTGTGTGCACTCAGCGTTTAACAGGGTAAAAAAAAAAAGGGTTAGTATACTGTGTGAACACTCTTGCACTTACCAAAATATCTGTGAAGGCATAGTGCTATCATTTGTTCTCTTTAACCTTTATTAAAAAAAAAAAAAAAAAAAGATTAGAAATAAATCTATATAAAAGCCATTTTCACTGCATGAGATTCAAAGGGCTTTTAGTTCACAACTGGGTTGCCTGCAGGCTGGACGAATTGTGTATGGGTTTTTATTTTATTTATAAATTTAATTCTTTAAGAGCTAGTGTGCATATCTGAGAATATGCCAGATTTAGGCTGAGAAAGTAAAAATCTCACCGAAAAGTTTTTCTCATTTAACATGCTTGATTACAGGAGAGTGGGAAGGTCCTGCATGGTGCCTTTTTGTCAACAACAACAAAGACAATGACCACACATACAAACACAGAGGCACACACATAGAGGGCCAGATCTAGGTCGTTTAATCTTTCCACACCTACTGCAGTGGCACTCATTTACTTTAAATGTTTCACTTCATTTGACATCAGTTCAAATCCGAGTAAGGAAATAATGATCTTACTTTCAGAGATGCTGAACACATCACTCTTGGTGAACTCAGTGCCAGCTGTTGATACTCAGTACCCCCTGAAACTCAATATTAAAACACCAACCCGCTGATTTCATGCATGAAGTATTCACCTGGAGAAACAAAGACATTACTTTTTATTCAGTTAGTTAATTTGGAAGATGATGATGTGCAGTTTTGTTTTGCCACGTAGATCTGCTTTTAAAAAAAAAAAAAAAAAGAAAACAAAAATCAATTCCACCCCAATGCTTGATATATCATTCTGTTTTCCAATAGGTTTGTCCAAACAGGTTTTTCAGAGACAGCAGAACATATTTCCAAAGTTTATTTATTTTTTATAGTATGAATTATCCTGTGACAATGTAAAGGTATTTGCAAGAAAAATTCTTCCATCACAGAAATTGCTCAGGTTTTAATTAAGACGCCATATTCAAGCACTTAGTTCAATAAAACCTGAGCCAGAGAAAAAATGAATGGAGAAAGAACAGAGCAGAAAATTATACAGGCAAACGTGAACCAAAAGGAGGTACGTGGATGAACAAGGACCTCCTGGACAATCTCAAACACAAAAAGGAGGCCTACAGAGGGCGGAAGCAAGGACAGGTAGCCTGGGAGGAATACAGAGAAATTGTCCAAGCAGCCAGGGATCATGTTAGGAAAGCTTAAAGCCCAGACAGAGTTAAATCTGGCCAGGGACGTCAAGGGCAACAAGAAAAGCTTCTACAGGTACATCAGTGACAAAAGGAAGACTAGGGAAAACGCAGGCCCTCTCCAGAAGGAAACAGGAGACCTGGTCGCCTGGGATATGGACGTTGCTGATGTACTTGAATGATTTTTTGCCTCAGTCTTCACCGTCAAGTGCTCTAGCCACACCACCCAAGTCGCATAAGACAAAGGCAGAGACCAGGAGAATGAGGAACTGCCCATTGTAGGAGAAGATCAGGTTTGAGACCACCTAAGGAATCTGAAGGTCCACAAATGCATGGAACCTGATGAGATGCATCCATAGGTCCTGAGGGAACCAGCGGAGGAAGTTGCCAAGAAATTATCCATCATATTTAAGAAGTCATGGCAGCCCAGTGAAGTTCCCGCTGACTGGAAGAGGAAACATAACCCCACTTTTTAAAAAGGGTAAAAAAGAAGACCTCAGGAACTCCAGGCCAGTCAGTCTCACCTCTGTGCCTGGCAACATCATGGAGCGGCTCCTCCTGGAAACTCTGCTAAGGCACATGGAAAATAAGGAGATGACTGGTGACAACCCACATGGTTTCACTAAAGGCAAATAATGCTTGACAAATTTGGTGGCCCTCTACGACATGGTTACAGCATTGGCGGATAAGGGAAAAGTAACAGACATCATCTACCTGGACTTGTGCAAAGCATTTGACACTGCCCTGCACAAAATCCTTGTCTCTAAATTGGACAGACATGGAATTGATGGATGGACCAGTTGGTGGATAAGGAATTGGCTGAATGGCTGCAGTCAAAGACTTGCAGTCAACAGCACAATGGCCAAGTGGAGACCAGTGACAAGTGGTGTTCCTCAGCAGTTAGTACTGAGATTGGTGCTGTTTAACATCTTTGTTGGCAACTTGGACAGTGGGACTGAGTGCACCCTCAGCAAGTGTGCAGACAACACCAAGCTGTGTGGAGCGGTCGACACACTGGAGGGAAAGGACGCCATCCAGAGGCACCTGGACAGGCTGGAGACATGGGCCTGTGCAAACCTCGTGAAGTTCAACAAGGCCAAGTGTAAGGTCCTGCACGTGGGCCGGGGCAATCCCAAGCACAAATATAGGCTGGGTGGAGAATGCATTGAGAGCAGCCCTGAGGAGAAGGACTTGGGTTGGTTGATGAGAAGCTGAACATGAGTCAGCAATGTGCGCTCGCAGCCCAGAAAGCCAACTGCATCCTGGGCTGCATGAGAAGAAGCATGGCCAGCAGGTCAAGGGAGGTGATTCTGCCCCTCTACTCTGCTCTGGTGAGACCCCACCTGGAGTACTGCATCCAGCTCTGGAGTCCCCAACATAAGAAGGACATGGACCTGTTGAAGCGAGTCCAGAGGAGGCCCACGAAGATGATGAGAGGGCTGGAGTACCTCTCCTATGAGGACAGGCTGAGACAGTTGGGGTTGTTGAGCCTGGAGAATTGAAGGCTCCAGGGAGACCTTATAGTGGCCTTCCAGTACATAAAGGGGGCCTACAGGAAAGATAGGGAGCGCAGCAATAGAATGAGGGGTAACAGTTTTAAATTCAAAGAGGGTAGATTTAGATTAAATATTGGGAAGAAATTCTTTACTGTGAGTGTGGTGACATACTGAAACAAGTTGCCCAGAGAAGTTGTGGATGCCCCAGCCCTGGAAGTGTTCCAAGGCCAGGTTGGATGGGGCTTTGAGTAACCTGGTCTAGTGGGAGGCGTCCTTGCCCACAGCAGGAGAAGTTGGAACTAGATGATCTTTAAGATCGCTTCCAAATCTAACCATTCTGTGAGTCTATAATGATTCTATGAAAAAAGCTGACAACCCTTCTCTCAACTCCACCAAACCGACAAAGGGCACAAAGGTTTACTCCTCAGAGTGAATTGCAAGAAATTAAAGCAGGTACTTTTGCAGGAGAGTGCGGAGGACATGGATCAGGAAAGGAATGCTTGATCAGGGGTCACAGAATGGACGACAAAAACAATGAAGTATTTTTAGCAAGCATTCAGAGGAGTCTGTGCTTTGGATGTCGGTACTGTACTATGATTGAGAGTGCAAAGTAAAAGGAAGCAGTAGCATTAATTTCATTAATATCAAAAAGTAAAAGTAAGTAGTAGCATTAATATCAAAAACGGTACAAACTAAGTCCAGTGATGCTTCCGCTGTCGCCATAGAAGAGGCAAGCTGAGTAGGCAAGAGCAGGGAAGTCCAAGGGAAAGGAATAAACTCCAAACCTCAGGACCCTTCACAGAGATTGCTTCTGGCTAGTCTCTTTTTTTTTCCTCTTCAGTACATGAGGAAGAGACAGCTAATGTGAACAGCAAGTAGAAACACAGTGACCAGAATGGTAATTTATTAGACACAAGGCAAGTTGTGAGCTAGTAATTATGTTCATCCCACTAGTTTATGTGTCTCATAATACAGGAAAATTAAACCCTTTTTCTTTGCTTTCCCTTCTCTACTTTTGTCTACTCATTTGTCTTGCACGGCGTTCCCTGAGATTTTTTTCTTTTGCAATCACAAATATGCTTCCACTACACCCCATTCCACAGCAACTGTTACAGACCATAAAGATATCTGTACAACAAATTGACAAATCTGTCTGTTCAGTGATCACTGCTACTGCCCGGTGAGCTGGGGTAATAAATCATTTTAGCAGATGAATTTGTCATCCAATACTGTAACAGTATAAAAGCAGCAGAGGCAGCAAGCCTCCAGGCAAAAGAACAGTAGAAAAACCTAAATTAAAATCTAAAAGGGAAAATTACAACAATAAGGAGGATATTAGAAAGAAACAATTTAGCGACCATGTAATCAGTAAAATCCCCAAACCTGGTACAACTGCAATTCAACTGACTCACATATTTTGGCTCATTCTAACAATTTGTACTTGAAACAAGCTGAAACCAAAGCAGAGTTGGGAGTTTAATGTGCCTGCTCCCTCCTCCTACTATGGTGGGCTGGTATCAATACTTGTTTCTACCTCCATGAGTTTAACCACTGTGAAATACTGTTCAGAGTCGGTCATTTTTGTGTTCACATATGTCAAGTGATTGGCTGATGCTTTGAACCACAACAAAACTCTGACTAGCGCGTACAACAGTGGTTTGGCTTCACTTCAGCCTTATTACAACTAGGCAGTTCTCCAGATGTTATGACCCAACTGGAACCCCATACTGTGCTACAACCTGTGTGCCCCACATGATGAACTGGTAAGAGCAATCGCTTTTAAAGATGACATCTCTCATGCATATGAGTTTCCGAAGAGGTCTGTGGCTAACCTTTTCCACTGCTTAGCTCTTTGAAGCAGAGCAGCAGCCAGTAACTCCAAATGGAAGAAGGCATCAAACACGTAAAATGACGTACAATAAAAGTTTCCCTAAATCAAAACATACAAAGCAAGAAAAGTGCAGTGAGTTTGCTACAGTTACTCAGAGAGTCAATGGTCAAGCCAGGAAAAGAGCAAGCCCAACATACTAAGCGATTTTGTCTAAAATTAGAAAGCCAGGAAAACAGTAGGCTATAAATGGTTAAATCTCATAAGAAAATGCTGAATTGTGACATCTCCTACTGTCTCTTTCAGGGTCAGTACCTAATCAGACAAAAAACCACCTGTCAAAGCGTAAGACAGGAAACTGAGCCAAATTATTTCTATTAGAAGACGTCCTAAATTTTTCCCTAGTCATCACTCAAAAAGCCACAGTCAGGACTCAGCATATACAAGAAGAATATACATTTTCATATATAATATACATTTCCATATACATGGAAAGAAGAAAAAACACACAGCCTTCTCTTCATATACAATGTGATATATCAAGTCTACAGCACAACTGTTTGATGGTCCACATCAGACTTGAATTCCTGTGACCAGCCTCAGCTGTGAAACTGTTGCAGAGGTGTTGCAATGAAGGAGACACCACAAACACATCTATCAATATGCAAACATCTATGCAAATGCACTTGTCATCAGTACTGCCTACAGTGGTAGGACAAAGCAAAAATGCACATGGCAAAAACACTCAAAGGGAATAAGGAGCTGGTGATGTTGTGGAAGACTCACGAGCAACAGCAATCTCTGCCTCCTGAGGATAGGTATACACCACGAAAGATGCACAGCGTGATTTTACAGCAGTGCTTCTTCCTTGGTGAACATGTGGTTAGCTGTGACACCATCGGCTCAGACAGGAAGACACATGAGGGGCTGTCACTGTAGACTGGCTGACAGGCCAGCTAATTAGCCACCTAGATTACTTCACAGCACCTTCCTTAGATAGTCTTGAAAGAGAAACAGTGCCAACTGCTGTAATTAACTGAATTCCAGTTAATGACTTTATTGGATTCATCTTTGATGTCTTTAGATGTAGACTACAAACAATTTCACCAATACAGGAGTATTACACAGACTATCCTTTTAAAATACACTTCATATGAAGGTGAATATTGATTTTACTGGATAGAGACCTATAACTATATGCATGATTATGGGTCTCAGACTTTCTGCTTTTTTGGCAATACCTTGTGCTGGGGGGTGGGGAAGGCAGGGAAACTTACAAAAAACACATGAAACCCAAGTATTTCAGTCTATAACTAGAAGTTACCCTAGGACATACAACCACAAAAAAATGCTCTATTACTCAGAGTTACCATTGGTTAACCTCTTATTGCCTGAACTCCTGTTCAATCCATGCATACTAGGTGACAACCCTACTGTTAAAGCACAACAGAATTAGCTTATGCCTGTCAGCTAGAATAGGGCGACATGTTTTGGGTCTTTACCCTGCTGCACACGGGGTTAGTTACCACAGCTCAGGAACAGCCTAATAGAAGCAAAGGACAGAGCAAAATACCCATATTCTGCTCCTGAAACTCTGATTGCAGACCTCCAATAAGCATGGAGCAACTAAATCTTCGAGAGTCAAAGCATATCACCTGAGCCCCAGTATGTCCCTGAGTGAGTACTCCCGCCTGTGGCAAATGTGTGTAAGATACACCTCAGTGCAGTTATGCTTGTTGCTGTCAACTAGCCCACAGTGACTCATTAAATCACAGCAACCCAGTCACAGGCCTCAGCCCAAAGCACCGGCCTAGACTGCTGCTTTTGCTGTGAGGGAATTTCATGTGTGCATATCCAAACAAGTGTTAATCTACTCACCGGGTAATATCAGCATTTGACACAAGAAGTTACACAAGACAGTAAGTTCTGCAGCTAGATCAAGAGCAGTCTTTCAGCTCTACATCTTACAGAATCTGACCTCTCCATTTCTGATCCACTGCTGTAATCATGGAAGTGAGAGGAGTACAGATAAATCCCCAACTTCTGTGACAGAGCAGTAACATAGCTTTGTCCTGTTTTATTTAAATTCTTTGAGATCCACAAAATTTTGAAAGTATCCTACGCTATTGCTCAGGATTACTGCTCTGTCAATGAAATTCTAGCTTTCCCATTATCAAAATACTAAAATACATTATACCTTAGGAACAAAGATGAGAAACACAGCTGTAAAAGAAATATACAAACAGGTCTCACTGTATTTGAACTGCTTGGACGAAAAAAACCCAGTCATTGGCCCCTCTCCATCACCAAAATGCATTGAAATATTTTCTGCACAGCATCCACCATATTCAAGTACTGAAGGATATCACTAACAAAAAGACTAAGGAAAATCACCAAAAGTGTACCAGGCTATATAAATGAGCAATAGAATAATTTCCTAAAATGATTACCCACTAATGATAGCTTTGAGGGGATAAAACACTAAGTCAGTGCCAGATCACACTCTGGAATAACATGATAATATTTTCTCTAGCTAGGTAACTGGAACAATTGCACCATTTATGATAATGACAATATAAACAACCTTATGTCTCTAGACTAAATACTCCCTGTAGTTAGAAATGTTTTTGTTATTCCACTTGCAGAAATGTTGAATATATATGCAAGGTACATCTGTGCTATTGATACTACCTATCTAAAAAACGGCATACAATATTTTACACGATTTTGACAGATACCAGACCACATCACTGCATGGCCATGATACCAGACCACATCACTGCACGGCCATGTGATGATCAGATCTGTGTCCCATTTTGGAATTCATGAGGGTAGGAAGCTGTGGGCCTCCCTATCTTCCAAGAACCGTATACAAATAAAAGATAATCACAGCTTTCATTTATATTTTTTAAAAAGTTTCTATCCATTTTTCTGTCAGAGATAACCTTGAAAATGTAAAGGAAGCAAAAATGATAGACAGATTCCTAGGTTTGAAAGGACTGAGAGCTACGTTCAGTTTCAATAGAAGCTGGAAGTGAGATACCTAAAAATACACACCTCCTTCCAAACAAGTCAATTAAACTTCTGGTATATCAAAAACCTATGCACAAAAACCCCAATCCTCTCTTGTCCACGTTACCTAAGAAAGCAAAGCAGTGAGTTCCTTAGCTGACTAAATAGAAACAACTGCAGCTATGACTAGCTGGAGATCAAGTAGCCTGTGTCCCACGGCAATGAGAACAGCGCACAGCAATCTTTAGCCAAAGAAGATCAGACCAGAAGCTGTCTTGCAGGCCCCTCCCAATCTCAATTACTACACTACTTCTCATGGTTTATCCCCCTTCTCCTTGAAGAGTTGCTCTATCTTCTTGACATCATCCAGCCTGAGAAATATTTCCCTTTTGTCTTCATATTTATATGTCATGGACAAAATTGGGGAGAGTGACAGAAAGCTATCTTCAAGTACATAAAGGGATGTTATAAAAAGAGCAGGAACCAATTATTCCCCTTAATTAATGAGAACAGAAGAGGAAGTAATGAACTTAAGCAGCATCAGGGGAAATTTAGGTCAAATAAAGTTACAGCGTGAAGTTTCACACAGTAAGAAGAGGAGTTAGGCAAATGAACCAGCCGTCAAAGGAAGTTAGAGAGTCCTCATCAGCAGTACGTAGCCAAGGTTAGAAACCTCCCTGGAGGACGACTGAGGAAAAATGAAGCCATTCCTATTCCCTCAGCGGGAGAATGGACAAGAGGTTAAACTCAAGGCCTCTTTGAACATTCACAATTCTCCTTTTCTCTTTTTTTGTTCTTTCCTCATCAACATCTTCCCCTATTTTTTCATGTTGTGTAAGGTGTTCTGCATTGGATAGCCAACATTCTTTCAAAGCTCCACAAGAATATTATATTTATTATATTTTATTTCATATATTAAATAAAAAGTGTCTTTCTTTTCCAAGTCCCATGGCTTTCTGTGACATCAGGACTTCTAATAGCAAAGCCATCCAAGAATCTGCAGCAGCTGCTTTTTACCAAGGCACAGTTCTCATTCCAAGAGGCAAACAGAGGAAGACAAGCAACACTACCATAGTTCTTTGTAAAGCCCATCTCATTCTCTTTCTCCTTTTCCTATTCATGTTATCCAGGCAATGAAAATATGAAAGAAAAAAGTTTTTCTTTGCAACTCAAATTTTTTTCTTAATTTTGTTTTTAAAGGGAAAGTCTAGACATGCTTTCTATTACTAATGTTACTTTTCCTGGTTTTTTTGAGAACAGAGTAGACCAAAGTGAATTCGATGGGGAAAAGTCCATGCTTTTTATTTTAGTTTTTATTAGGATTTCTAATGAGTTCTCATCTCTGTTGTTGCTTCCCACTTAAAGACAAACTGAAAAAGCATAACATTTAAAAGTAAAAGCACTAGGAATAACTTTCAAAAAGTAGTAAAATAAAAAAGGATTCCTTTCAATGTTAGGCATCCCACTTGCACCTAACTTTCACTTACAAAGTTTTAACATGAAGAAAGATAGTTATTACTTTCATTTTAATAGTTTAAAATATTTTATAAATAAAAAAACACAAACAAACATTCCCAAACATAACAACAAAAATTAGAGAATTTCACAAATTTCTTCCAAATCGTGCATATTGTTTCCCACTTACACCCACAAGAGAGGCTTTTTACATATACAAATATATGGAGATGAAGAGACACATGGAAATAGACGCTTTTCTTGTGGACAAAAAGCTTTCAGGGAAGGAAAAAGAAAAGAAAAAAACCTTCTAATCATTTCAATTTACTAATCAAAAAGCTCTACTGGCATTTCTCAAGATGTCAGGCATATTTCAGCATTTTGCAGAATGCAGGGTGCAGAAGAAACAGGGCTTGAGATTTCTAAGTTTCCATTGGAACTATTATTCACACTAAGGTAAAGAGAGATTCACTTCACCATAATCTGCATACCCTCAACAGTTGGCTGGGGCCATGACCATTCTTGCTTAAAATATGCCTCATGTTAAGATAGGTGCCTAAAATCCTTGAGATGGGTTGTATGGTGGAGATTCTTTGCTCTGCCCATGACTACAGATGGAATCTAGGCAGTAACTAGCATTTCTGAGATTTCTGAAGTTAACTAAGAAAAATTTCAGTTTTCGTGGAGTTCCAAATGGCTTTAAGGCATCACAGCTCTAAACCCTATACACACAATCAGTGAAGAAATGATTGTCCTAGAGAGTTTACTGTCTAAACAGACAGGTCAGTGAAGACAAAGAAACACAGAGTGATGGTGTAACTTAAAGAAATCAAAGCAGGACAACAAGAATAAGACAAGTTGTCCCCTCAGTCCTGCATCGTCTTCCTTAGAGCAAGCCAATGGACACAGCGAAGATGCTTATATCCTGCTTACTTACATTCTGCAACTTGCAGATCTAAATGCTAAGGGTATAATAGACTTACCCCTTTACGTTAATCTACTGCATAATCTACAGCTATATAGCTATGACTGCAGATATCGTATTCTATTAGCAGTTGTTTCCCTTCTAGCTTTAATTTAGCTAGAGTATAGAGCAGCATAAGGGGCAGAAATCATCTAACCATGAGACATACCTGTACTAACACAGTCCACAATGAAAATCTCATCGACACATTTTCACCACTACCATCAACAATGTCATCTAGGTTAGGCTATCCATTACGCCATCCATGATGACGTTATGCACCCAACTGGAGTCTGCATATACCTATGCAGTATAACCGTATCTTGCCTTTATTAGTACAACACCACAAAGCCAGCCTAACTGTTGAAAGACCATAGGATTCTGTCAGTTTTCAGCCTCACTGTTAGAAGGGTGAGTTAAACACAATGCTAAATGAATGTACATTGATCATAAATAAAGATCAGTACAGGTGATGAGATGATCACATAACTCTGAACGCAACACTCCATTCACTCCATTGCAATAGTTTACTTGCAGAATACCTTGCATTCAGCAAGATCAATGCAAACAAGAAATAAGTGCCAATACCAATCTCCATATGAACAAATCAAGTATTGGGCAATGTACTACCTAGTAAATGCCACAGGGCCTATTCATGATTAGTACTCCACCTAAATAAAGGTTATGACGCTAAACCTCACTTTTCCCTGTGGATAGAAATTGTAAAAGTGGTGAGACATTTTATGATCTTCGATAACAGCTATTTTCTTCTCCTGTTCCAGTACTGTAAATGTCCATGTCTAAATCTGGTAGGGCATAGGAGCTAAAACCAGAGAGACTTCTATTAAGTCCCGGCAAATAATAGAAATTGGATTCCCAGATCCCTGAAGTGCACTTTAAAGTCTAGAGTCCAAATTCCTAAAAATTTTTAATATACTATTGTATACCAACCAGTTATTTTATTCCAGTAAGATTTGCCTTTCTTCTTAGAGATGACCCCAAAACAACTTATGTTGTTGGAATAAGGCACTGTGTGCAAACTTTCATTGTTTTTGTTCCACTCCATTTCCCCTAAGATTATTTCAATTTTTCTTCCAGAAATTGTCAGTATTCATTATAACTTTCTAAAAACAAAATACCCCAGTTCATTTCAGCTAATTCCTTCCAATGTTCTCCCCAAAGCAAATCCTTTCAGCTGCAACATTGATAGGAACTGCCATAGAAATAATGTAGTTAATAATAAACAGCTCACAGGTTGCAGGCGGGTTTTATTTGCCTTGTATTACAAAACACAAGCTCCAGCAAGGCTTAACATAATCACTCCCCAGAAACAACACAATTTAACACTGCTTAGACTGCTTTGGGTCCAAGAGTCTTAGTACCTCCTCCCATCAACTCAACACAAATTTTCCTCTCTGCTCACAGTTCTCTCTGGAACTCCATCAACAATATGGTTGGACTGAATTGGTTTAAAAGCCTAAACTTGGACTCAAGCAGAAGAAAGATAATAATGACTAGTTTAGGATTTGTCTGTTGTTGGAACAGAAGCTTAAACTCTTGGGTTGATGAAGCAAAGCTTTGTTCCATAAAAGAATACTAGAAATTTGATCTAAAAAAAAAAAAAAAAAGAAAATTAAAAAAATAAAACATTATATATAGCTACAGGAGTCCTGTAGTTAGACAATTTCAGTTTCAACTTTCTCATGAAACTTGCGGAAGCGTGGTGAGACTGATCATCGCAAGGTTTTGGTAGCAGGGGGGGCTATGGGGTGGCTTCTGTGAGAAGCTGCTAGAAGTTTCCCCCATGGCTGATAGACTCAATGCCAGCTGGCTCCAAGATGGACCTGCTGCTGGCCAAGACCAAGCCCATGAGCAACAGTGGTAGCACCTCTGGGGTAACATTTAAGGGGGGGGGGGGGGGGGGGAAACCTGTGCGACAGCAACAAGGAGAGAGGAGTGAGAGAAACAACTATGTAGAAACCAAGGTCAGTGAAGGAGGAGGGGAGGTGCTCCATGCACTGCAGCAGAGACTCCCCTAAAGCCCATGGTGAAGACCATGGTGAAGACCACAGTGCAGCAGGCTGTCCCCCTGCAGCCCATGGAGGTTAACAGTGGAGCAGATATCCACCTGCAGCCCGTGGAGGACCCCGTGCCAGAGCAGGTGGATGCCCAAAGGAGGCTGTGACCCCATGGACAGCCTGCGCTGGAGCAGGCTCCTTGCAGGACCTGTGGTGCCATGGAGAGAGGAGCCCACACTGGAGCAGGTGTGCTGGCAGATCTTGTGACTCCATGGGGGATCCACAGTGGACCAGTCCATTCCTGAAGGACTGCACCCCATGGAAGGACTCATGTTGGAGAATTTCATGGAGGCAGGGAGGGAGCTCCCATGCTGGAGCAGTGGAAGAGTGTGAGAAGTCCTCCTCCTGAGGAGGAAAGAGCAGCATAAACAATGTGTGATGAACTGACCACAACCACCATTCCCTGTCCCCCTGTGCTGCTCAGGGGGAGGAGGTAGAAAAAAATTGGGAGTGAAGTTGAGCCTGGAAAGAAGGGAGGGATGGGAGGAAGGTGTTTTAAGATTTAGGGGTTTTATTTCTCATTGCCCTACTCTAATTGGATTGGTAATAAATTAAATTAATTTTCCCCAAGCCAAGTCTCTTTTGCCCGTGACAGTAATTGCTGAGTGATCTCCCTGTCCTTATCTCGACCCATGAGCCTTTCATTATATTTTCTCTCCCCCTGTCCAGCTGAGGAGGGGGAGTGACAGAGCGGCTTTTGTGTGCACCCGGTGCCCAGCCAGGGTCAACACACCACGTTCATCTAATCAAAACCCCTGACAATTCCAAATTGAATAGAAGGGCTCTGTCAAGCAGAAACTTCCCCTCTTACCTCCCAGCTTATGAGCTTAGAAAGCAAGTACATGAGTCAAAAAGCCCTGACAGAAGTCCCCATTGAGAGGACGACTTTTCCAACATTCACATTACCATTAGAAAAATCTAGCTTGAGAAAATACAAATTAGAAAGCCACTCAGCAGCTCTGCATTGAAGGCTTTGTGCAGTCAGGAAAGGGATTAGAAAGCATGGGCACCAAGGGACACTGTGCTATCCATTCAGGTTAGCAATGTGGAAAAGGGCAGAGAGTTTTAAGAAAGGAAGAAAGAATGGGAAATTTAAAGTAAATCTGGGAAGGAGACAATGATAGGCAAAAGAGGAAAGAGATGGAGTGTAACTAGAGATGGAAGGGGATTCGCCAGGGAAAAAAAGGAGCTGAACAGAGAATTGAAAACTGGTGTAAGTCAGAGGACTGAGCAGAGAAGTACCAACAGGAGAAACAGCTGGAGAAAATACATGCTGACAGCAACAGATCTGCCTGTCAGTCACAAAGGAGAAGTGCTACCCTGTGAAAAGCCAATTTAGGCATCAGGAAGGGATCAAGTTACCCAAAAGAGTTTGAAAACACAGGTGAAGGGATGAGCAGGTTGGACTGGACCAGTCACTGTAGTAAGCACTGTTCTACAGAGAAAGAAATCCAAGTCTTTTTCTATGCCTGTTATTGCTTTCCTAGAAAAAAAGTGGAAATGTGTAAAGGAAGAAGGGACCACTGAGGCTGTGAAAACAGCAGCAAAGTACTACATCTGGGCAAATTATAAGCAGCAGTAAAAAGCCATCACGATGCTGGAAATTTTTTAATTGATTCAGAGTGCATCCATGTTGAAACACATTACAGAGAAAGAGTTTCCAGGTTCTAACATTGCTCTGGAAAATTAAGATGTCTGGGAACTTTAGTACCTTCCCAGTTGTGTGAATTCACCTTCTTCCTTGCAAGGCTTATAGATATTATAATTTAAAGTTAATTTACAGTGTTTCTCTGCAATATCACAACTGGTGGTCACAGAGGTGATTGATTACAATGCAAAAACAGACGCAACTCCCACTTTTGGACAGCATGAGTCAGTGAACTTTTTTGAAGACAAATCAAAAATTTATACAAATATTCCCAGTACTTAAAGCGTGATTTGTACCCCCACTTTTATTTCAAGGTTCTGTGCGATGCAACACATTAGACGTGCCCAGTTTGCTTCGAGAGATCCAGGCTGGGTGCCAGGAGCGATGCAGCTCAGGTAGTATGGGGTTAACCAGCCCTGCCAAGAGACAGAGGATTTGTTCCCAGTCAGGACACTGAGCTGACACAGCCACATTTCTATTACTTGCCCGAACTCATTCAAAACTAGGTAAGCTGGGGTATCTCTGCGTGATTTAAAGGCAAGCAAAGAATTAGTTTGCCTGAAGGAAAAATATTCTATGAAATTTTCAAAGGAGGCAGCGAGAATATTTCCACATTTGAACTTGCAGCTTAATTCCTTCACGTGCTAGGCAGGAAAACTGCCACTTGGAAATCTCAATTTGAAGGCTTATTTTTCAAACACTTATTGCAGTAGAATGATAACTACCCCTTTTAAACCTATGGAGCTATATATATAGCTGAAGATCCTTCTATATATTAGATATAATAATATGTATTATAGATATTTTTTAAATATATATCTCTTCCTAGCTTTACTTCACCCATAGTCAAAATAATTGGTTCAGCCTACTGTTTTAAGGCCCTCACATTTAAAAATTCCTCTCAGCATTCCACGCTATTGTTTTTTTAGTAGACTGTACAAATACATCTTGTCTTCATCTCACTTGCTTTCTCATATGTCTGTGTAAACAATGAAACCAGTTACAACCATTTTCACCACTAGAATTAAAAATATTTATTACAAAACACACAGTTCATCTGCCTCAGAAAAAAAAGCTCAGACTTTTCAAACCATAAATTAACATCAGCATCATTCCACCTCTATTCAATACCACAATGAGCAGAAGTTTTCATACATGCAGTCTTGTCACTTAAAACAGTTTCTAACTTGCCAAAAGAGGAAATCTAATTTTCTCAGCAGCTTCAAAACCTGGTGATATTAAAAAGTTCAACATTTCAGTTTTTCTGGTTTGTGTGGGTGTTGTTTTGGTGCAGTTGTTTTTGGGGTTTTTTTCCCTCTGCTTCAGCAAGCTTAGATAACTGTCTGTCTAGCTTTGATTTTGACTCCTGCTTTGCTAAGACAATTTATTGTATGGAAAATAAAGTTCCTAGTGAAGCAATGTTCCTCCTCCTACGGTAGAAGACATGTTGTCTATCTTGCCTTCAATAAGTTTGCTATAAACTAACTCTGTGCTGAAATGCAAAAGGAAGGAAAAATTATCAAAAGACCACCTGGGATCTGAACACTGATCAAACTTACTTTCACCTCAGGTTTAAAATTGCAGCTTTAGAATTCACAATTTGTTCTAAGAACAATATTAAATATTTAAAGTGCACTTTGTACTACCATCAGATCAGAAAAGAGCAACAAAGCACTTTATCAGGCAACATAACCCCCATTAATATTTTTTCCTCTGATTTTAAAGACATATTTCATATCACTCAATGGATGGAGAAACAGTGATGGAAAGTGCTGTCATTCTGCCAAAAGCACGTACAGAACGAGACAAGTGAGAGCAATTAAATTTCTGATCAGGATAATAATTTAACTGCAGATCTGGAGACTATAATCATCTGGAACATTTGAGCAGTATAAAATATTACAAGGACTATGTTCCATAAATTATCATACACAGCTCATCACCTGAAGGCACCTCATCTGAAGGTATGTAGTGGCTTCCTACCACTCCCTCAGAGATGCCATACCTTCTAACAGCCACAAAAAAAAAGAAGGGTCACAGACCATATAAAGAACTGTTTGTGTATCCATTCAGACCAATATGGAGACAATTCCCAAACGCAGGGTCATCATTCTCACAGGCTTCCTTTGGCAGGGTAGTAACTTTATTGCCAAGACACTTGATTTATCGAAGGAAAAAGTAACCTGATGCTTCAAGCAATCCCTTGTCCCGTTCATGTACAGAGCAGACTAGATCTCGACCTCCTCACAATAAATTGAATTGATGTTTCATCATGACGCAGATAAGGTAGGGTGGAAGTCCCTTATTCAAGTCACTATACAATGTCATGCCCCTAGAAACTCAAAGATTCAGCACAGTATTCAAGAACACTCACAAAAGGCCAGTCCTTGAGAATTAAAAAGCACCTTTTTACTGACGGTCCAATATGTCACAGACCTTTCTGCTTCCGTAGGAAAAAGTGGTAAGTGATCATTTCCTCAGCTGAGAGAGAAAAAGCATTGCTACTTGTTAATGCATCAGGTGCAGCTGCTTTATCACAGCCATTTTGAAGCAAATAATTTGGGGTGACATTCATCTCACTTCATTTTAGCAGTCTAAAAGTCAGGTGTGTAATCTAATCTATTCATTTAGTTCCACTTAAAAGTCAGTGAAGAAAACCAGGCCCCCTCCAGCAGTCTGGAGATCAGACAAGCCCTCAGTACATCCTAAAGCAGTTGCATGGATTGTCCTCCACTAGTAAAGGAGAGATACTTCATCTGTTCAGGCTCAACATCCTTTGAATTGCTAGAGGTAGGCAAGGTGAATCCAACCAGCAGAAGGACATTTCTGAAGTTATTTATACCCCATGCTCTCATGGAAATCTTACTTACTAAACCTTTGTTTGATCTGAGAGGAACAAAGGGAATTTAGGGAGCCAAATTTGTTTTCAAAGATTGCACGTGCTCACTGTGCATTGACTGTCCACCTGCAAGATGAGGCCAACTGCACTGCGACTTGTCAAAGGCATGTGGCAAGCATAAGACCACTAGAGGCTGCAGCGATCTTCACCTGTGAAGGCACTTTGGTTGCATAAGGCAGCAAGTGGGATGGTTAGAACTGCGCTCACACATCACAGGGTGTTTTAGGGTTTGTTCATACAGCCACACACAATGAGGCATACAGGACCTGACTTGACAGTCGAGCTGTGGTAACTACCTTCCATGCCTGCCCACAGCCCACTCCAGCAGGGGAGTTAAATGTGCAAGCTGAAACCACCACTTCAGAAGTGGGGTGCGCGCAGAGCTCGCAAGCAGCCAGCTAATGCAGTTCAGCTGTGGTGAGTGGGTTAGCTGCCTGGCCGCCTGTCAACCTGCGGCAACCAAACTGCTCGGGATCATCTGACCATGCAGTTAGTTTCATATCACTTTTAAAGGACAGCTTCCTTGTATACAACAATGCTGCCGCAGCATGGAGACAGCTCGTAATTTGAACTTGAGAGTTGCAGGGTTTTTGGCAGGAGATCTAACCAGGCACACCACTGAGAGAAAGCAGACATCCCTTATTTTGATCTATTGTAGGGAACAGCTTTTCCAATTAAATAGTATTTTCGGAAGCCTGGATATTTCCACTTCACAAAAACAGTTCCACCAAGCTTGTGTGGACAAGACTTCCACCACATTTTGCCAGAAGCGTGATGTTTTCTGCTATGTTATACCCCATACAGACTCCAGTCCGAACTCAGTGGAAGGCAGCATCTCACTATATTTTTCATCTTAATACTGTGTGACAAATGCACTTATCCTGACTTCTGTGTAACAAGGCTTATTCAAAATTTAAAAAGAATTACTGTCACTACAATTTACATTTAACAGTATCTTTCTTGGCTAGCACTGGGAAAATACTGCAAGGAGAATTCATAAACATTAATTTGACTAAAAGCATATATTTGCTTTGACAGCATTCACAAGGGTCATTGTTTGCCTTTCTCAGATATTCATTCCATTTTTTTTTCTTTTTTTTTGACGTCGCTTGTGAGAAAGCTATACCTGGGCAAACAGATAGGAAGGTTTGTGAAAGAATACTTCATGTGGCCGTGAAGCCTCTCATGTCCTCCCTGCTGTCAAAAGATTCAGACACCACATCAACAAACACAAACAGTCCCACATGACAAAAATAAAGATCATCGAATAGTTACACAAGCTTGTAGAAGAAAATAGAATAATAACCCCTCCATAAAGCACTTCTTCGTCATTTGTCTGAAAAAGCTTTACAATAAAATTCCAATCTGCTTTAGTTAAGCACAAATTATTGGACTCAGTATGGGAGAAATTAGATGAATTCCTACTATATCTGCATCATAAAAAAGATTAGAGTAGATGATCTAATAGTCCCTTCTGGCCTAAAATCCTATGAATAAAAACAGGAAAGCTGTTGCACTATTCACATTTTCAGCAAATATGGCAAATAACCCACAGAAAATGGGTTATTTTCCCCTCAGTCAAAGGCACACTAAAAAAGAACATCCAGGTTTCTTGAGTCCCACTGTAAAAACCCTCCTTGTACAACCATAACCTTCCAAAGAAAGAGAGAAAAAAGACCCAAAAAGGCACTCACACAAAGCATTTGCTGAGCAATTTTGAATAATGAACAAATTAGTGGGGAAAAAACCTGTTTGTGGATAATTCATGAACAGAAAAGAGGACGACATTGATCAAATAAATTATTCGCTGTAAATAGTTCGTTTAGCTCTGGCTTCAACACACGTTACCAATTAAATCAAACAGAGGCCCAATCCCACAGCAATTACTTAGGAAGTACAATCTGGCCACTTGAAAGCAAGTCCAGATTGCGTAAACTGTTTCTTTTTTTGTCGATATGTCATTTTTCCCCCCTCTCTGAGTTAGACTGTTCTTGCCTACCTACAACACCACTCAATTTTTTTTCAGCTCTTCTAGCATATTTTCAAGTTTGTAAAAACTAATGCTTTCCCAGCTACAATCACCCTTCGTAAAAAATTCTCATTCTTCATTAGTACATGTTGTGGAAGCAAGTCTCAGTGCACAAAGATCTTGATGCTATAAGTAAATCTATTTCCATTTTCTTGTTTAACCTTCTGCTTATTTTTTTTCTAAAATGACTAGTTGTACATTTAGGTTCATATCCTGTAAATCAGTTCTGCTCCCCCCCCCCCCCCCCCAAGTTCAGGCACTTATTTGTATTAGTATTGGGTTTCATTTCATTTTGTCCAATAAATTCTAAATAATAATTTCTGCTGGATTCATTTCAGTCTCCAACTTAAAGATCAATTAATTTACAGCCTTGTGCTCTTTGTCTCTAGTCTTATTACTTATATTCTGCAGCTCAGGCCTCTTCTCTACAAGCCAAGTTAATTTGGTTTGCAGTCTATTTCTGTCAATAAATGACCCATTTCTCTTGTTACTCCTTAATGTATTACTTGTTACACCTTACATATTGTTAAATGGGATGGCAACAGAAGAAATCTAGACTTGCGGGTATGAGCATGAGAGTCTTTACAGCCTTAGGTATGAGACAGCTTTGGTCCGTCAGTGAACACAAACAGACTCACCAGTCCCTATGCACATTCATCCCACTAAAGTGTGGTCAAAGTGTCAGTGAGGCTCTGCAAATCACTGAAAACTGTGTCAGGATCAAAGACAAGTTTTTCCGTAATCTAAGCATCAAAGACCGCCATGAGGAAAGCTTTATACACCTGTATGGATCCCACCTGATCTTGACAGGTTTCTCTCAAGATGCTCAAGGTTCCCTCTGCCAAAAGGGGTGACTTCATTCTGTAAACTACTACTAAAATAAATTAAATAAAATACTGAAAAGTCAGCATTCCAGACACCTAGAAAATATCTGCTCAGTTCTTCTCTGTCATTTTGATCATCATCTATATTATTCTGGCACCTCATGGCTCAAGGTCAGCTCCCTGACTGTCCATAGAGCTTCCACAAAAGTTGCCAGCTGGCTGAGGCCCACAAGACAACCTGATTCTGAAGCAGGGCACAAATTTTGTTCATACCATCACCCTGCCCCACTAAACAGCATGGACAGAATTAATTAATTCAAGATACTGGGCTTTAAGAACTCAACAACAGCCAAAGGCATATCTAGTTGTCATTTCTGTTAGGACATTAAAGGGTAATATTATCAGAATGAAAAAGTAAATGTATGGGCTTATATTGTTTTCAGTTAACGACCTACATGTCTCAGCCAAAACCAGAAGTCTGGCAGCTTCATCAGTACTGAAGTGCAGGATCTCACCTTTCTTTACCTCTTGCTGTATCAAAAAAGTAACTTATATGGGCATACATACTAGTATGGGCACTGATTTCAGGATATGGTTTTATCAGCCATGTGGAAAGCTTGCATGTCTCCTTGCTCTGTCATTGTAGAATGTAGCCAAGTAACTTTCACCACTAAGTCTCATAAATGTTTTATAGATACTTTTACTTCTCACCTTCTGCCAGCTGAGCTTCACCATCATGCTGGATATTTTCTAATTCACTCCCCCACATTCATCCAGATGTTTGGTCTCTTTGCCTTTCCTTCTTTCCACTACATTCTTTTTCAGAGAATCACAGAATGATAGAGGTTGGAAGGGACCTTTGGAGATCATGTAGTCCAATGCCCCTGACAAAGCAGATTCACTAGAGCAAGTTGGACAGAAATGCATCCAGGTGGGTTTTGAATATCTCCAGAGGAAGAGACTCGCAACCTCTCTGGGGAGCCTGTTCCATTGCGCTGTCACCCTCAAAGTAAAGAAGTTTTTCCTCATGTTGAGACAGAATTTCCTGTGTTCCAGCTTATGCCCGTTGTCCCTTGTCCTGTCACTGGGCACCACTGAAAAGAGTCTGGCCTCATCTTCTTAACACCTGACCTTCAGATATTTGTAAGCATTGATGAGATCCCCTCTCAGTCTTCTCTTCTCCAGGCTAAACAGGCCCAGGTCTCTCAGCCTTTCCTCATAAGAGAGATGCTCCAGTCCCTTAATCATCTTCATAATGGTGTAATTTTTGAGGTGTTCATCATCGTGTGATGCAATCGCTTGCACTCTTGGATGAAGACTTTCTAGGAGAATTACATTTCCGCAGCAGATGGGTAGAACCAATTCTTTGGAACAGCAAGGAACACTAATTAAAACAGATACATTTACCGATCAAATGATTTTGCCCCAAGTTCCTTACAGGGCAAACAATCAAGGCTCTGCCTCGATAAAAGCTGTAGCATCACAAGCAATATGACTTGACTTGGGCTGTTCTGCATAGAAACACCTTTTCTATATTGCTTACTATCTTTCAAGAACATTTTATTCATTGTAGTTATATTTGAAAATAAACCTTTAAAAGATTTCTTCCTCTGAGTACATTTCTGTGGAAGTTCATATACATATATATACACACACAGAAGAAACACATAACAAACCTTGGAAAATTATTCTTTCTTTTACTCTGCTTACTAACAGAAAAATTCAGATTTCTCACAGGGAACTGAAGATGATTACTGCATTAGATCTAAGAGCATCTAAGAGATCCCTACGCTACAACTTGTTGGGGTTGAAGGAATTTTCTAAGTAACAAAAAGAAATTGGGTTCACACTATGCTAGTGAATAAGTAGATAAGCAGAAGCTATCTGAGGAGGTACGACTGCTCTGTTGTAGTAATAACTACACCCAGCTAAACAATGGTACACATATCAGCAAGGCAAATGCTAGATCCTAACACCAAGTTAGGTTTTCCAGTGAAGATTTAAGGGCTAAAATCTACAGCAGGTTGAACATTTTACTGCGAAGTCCTTTAGCACATGCACAACTCAAACCAGTGCAACAACTCCCATGCATAAGTCTTTGGTGAGTTCTAGAGATGGTGACATAGCATTTTCCTGAACTGAACCCTAGGAGAGGACAAAGGAGAAAGTAGGAGGGAGTAGCTGTGCAGTGTGCAGGGAGATTTGCACGGAGTAGTCTTCCAAAGTATGAGGGGCAGCATGACAAAAATCAATATGCTTGTAGGAAGAAATATGCTCAAGGCTGCACGTTCTCAGAACACACAGTTGGGGGTTATTTTGCCATATAAAATTGAACCTGAAAGGTCAGTAAGACTCAATAGCTATTCAGGTGACAATAAAGATGCCTGTGCTTAATGCAGTGGAGAAAGCAAAAGTAGTAGAAGAATAAAGTGGTCAGAAAAGGTGGCCAGACAGATAAGTCAAGCAGAAGCACAGCAAACAGACTTGAGATGGCATGGTTAGGAAACAGCAAGAGGAGACAGCTGTAATCAACTTGCGCATAGATAAGGACAGGGACAAGTGCTTTGATAGTACAGGATGAAAGGTCAGATCAGTGGATCTCAAAGCACATTACCAACTCACTAATTAAGCCAGCTTCATTCACCCCTGGGACCTAGGTACCTGTAACTTGACAGTCATCACAAAAGTCACAGAGTGGTTCAGTGACTTTGCTCAAGGTCACGGCGTTGGGAACAAAACTCAGACAGTACAAATCCCCCAACAGCTGCTCCCAGCACCAGCCTGTCCTCTGTGCTTTTGGGACACGGGAATTCACTTTGTGAATCCGACTGTAGTCATGATTATCCTAGCAATAAAAAACATTCAAGAACATTATTTGGATGTTCAGCTCCAATAAACGCAACACGAAAAGGCATTTTTACACAGTTCCCTAGTAAAGGAGACTTTCCACCTTTCACGAAACTGAAGGCAGAGCTAGAAGATAACCAGTCAATGGCATCACTTACAAGTGAGACAAATGTTAACATAATTAAGAGACAGATCCTGTAAGATGTTCAGCCCACTCAGAGCCATTCATCTCAGAGGATCAGGCTTTAGCACTTGAAGAAAAGTCTCTCATTTGCTTAATGTGAACCCCACAAAGGAATTAATAGAATCCATGTCTTTTGCTGTGACAACAAGCTTTTACAATTTCCCAAATTATAGTATGAAACAAACCTTTTGTTTTATACCAATGAGATAGCAACTCATTATTTAGTAACCTTTCGAATCAGATCTTGTAGATCAACAGATCCTTTTAAAGTCATAATCAAAGTCATGATCAAACACACAAATCCAATTACACTTCATAAATGAAGCCTGTTTCTTTGGATGCAGTTTACTCCAAGGACTAACCTGGGCTCACAAGTTTGCATATATTCAAGAATGTAACCTAAAGTGAAGACACAAAATAAAATGGGATTATATAAGATTTATTAACATGAAAATAATTCAGCTGCAATCATCCATTTTCTTCAAGTCCAAGCTTGATTAATAGTTTCAGGGAAAAAAAAAGTCAAACCTTACCTGAAGCTTGTTATTTGCAGAAAACTCAACTTTCTTTATTGGGCCCCTCTTCTCTTACTAGTTATTATTAAAAGTCCTCCAAGCAACAGTATGGTGAGGAAAACATTTGTTCTCTCTGGACAGGAGAACTACTCCTGTCCCCCAGAATAAGGTTGAGTTAAGGCTGAGTTGGCTTGGCTTAGATTTTTGTTCTTGGGGAACTGGAGGAAGAGGAATTTTTATTATTTTTTTTAAGCATAAGGGTTTATGCCTCACCCAAATTTGTAGTTTTTTCTAAACTCCCATCCCTAGCAATGCAGTAGTGTGTATTCCTGATGCCTTATGTAAGTGGTCCACACATCACTTCTGTGTTTCTTTTGTTTCCTTTTTCCTTTTATGAAAATCTGTCCTTCCTCTTCCCCAGCCAAATAGTATATCAGTAAGTTCTAGAGACTAGCTGGGTAAAATAATGTCTGTTTGTTGTTGGGGTTTTTTTAATTTTAAAATGCTGAGCCTCACAGTTTCATGGTACATTTCCTTGTACACAGGTCTTTTTGGGGAGGGACAGTTTTCAATTTAATTTTAAGCAGAACACCCAGAAACAGTTTATCATCTTGCAATACATGTTTTGTAGCACTGAAGGGTCATTTTCTCTCCTCTCCAGAAAAAAAACCTACCCAACTGTGTTGAACAAAAACATTCAAATAAATCATGGACTTTGAATAAATTTTGGGGGAGGGCTTAAAAAAAAGACAGCCTTCAAGACCTGGTCCCATTTCTAATCTTTCACAAGGTTAAAAAGATGAATGAATTCTTAAGGTATGTGAAGCTGAAAAACAACACTGCCTTTGCTTATAGGACTTAAAAAAATTACCATTCGATTAGCACATCCAGTTCTGATTACTGAATCCAGTGTAGATCAATATACTTATCTCTTATGTTGTATAGGAGATCAGGCTAAATAAATACAATGGATCTTCAAACTTAAAAACACGTAGATCTACATTTTACAGGGCCAAGTAAACTGTTCACATCCAAGTAATCTTAACAGCACACCTAATCACACAAGCAAGCAATTGCTTTTCTAGCATTGTATATCTAACAGCATTCTGGCATAAAATATCACATAATTTAGAAAAGAACATTAGGTCAATACAATAGTTTCCTAGTTATACCAGTATTTCACTGGCTGGAGGTCCTGGAAGCCATAAAAGTGTCTGACATATAAGCAAACCCAAAGCAAAATGTGAAAAAGGACAAAATATTTCCTATATTTAGGAAATTATTTCTGGTTTTTTGTCCATAAAGCAACACACAACGTAATTCTGAAAACACGACAGGACTGACAGACTCTCAATCCTCAAGGTTCAATACAGCCAATATATTTTTGTCACATATCCTTATTTGGTAATCTTTAAAATATTGTTGAATAACCTACATTTTCAAAAGTCAATTTTTTTAAAGTTTCTCTCCCTCCCTCCCAGAAAGTAGTTAAATGTTTACTTCAATCTAGACACTATGAGGCTCCATCAATCTCAAAAAGACTTAAACATATGTCTAAAAGTTAAGCACACGTTGAAAATCCTTTACAGAATTAGGGTTTCTATGAAACACTGTATCCAACATCAGAAGATATTCTCTGCATTTAATATACCTGTTTGGTTTTTTTCTATACAAGTCTTTATTAGAAAATGTGTAGGAAGTGGTACACCCCATTTAGTGCTGGAATATGCCTGTCCTGGGGTACCCAACCTGCTTCTGTATTTTCTCAAAATCACTATTCAAGCATTCCGTCCTTCTTCAGGCACTTCAAATACATTAATCAACCTGTCAGACTCACTTGAACACTTTCGCCAGGACACTTCTGATCTTAATTCTGGTTTGCCATACTTTTTAGGTATCCAATACACAGAGCTTTTTAAATCATTGTTGTTTTATGGTTTTGCCCCTTCTATTGTGTTACAGACAATAGCCCATTAATCATGTCAGTCAAGTTTGTCTGTATGATCCTTGTAGCTTTTCTCCATTTTGTTTGCAAACTGTATCAGCATTTATTAGCATGCAATACAAATACAAGCAATTTAGAGTCTCTATGGAACAGAAGACACCAACATTTCAACTTCTGATTTTGTCCCAAAATAGAAAGAAAAAAAGGAGAGAAGAAAATTTGTTTCCTCAAACCAATGAGTCTGAAAAACATGCCAAAACAAACTGAGTTCTCCATATGGGGATAGGAACGAGATGCCCCTACGCTGCTCCTGTGGGCCCAATCCTTGGGCCACTCCACATGTCCCGAAACATACACAAGCAAACAGCACTGCCTGAGGAAGCAGGAGGAAGGAGGCATATACTTCTTTCTGCTCCTTGTCCATGAGAGAGAATGAGGACCACAGCCACTGCTCCATGTGGTGGAACATCCAAGTAGGAATATTAATTTTAATTTGAAATGAAACAATTCATATTCAGATTAAATAAAGCAAAGAGTACAGTATTTTGTTTCAGTTTTCCCATAAATTATTTTTTAAAGCTTAGTGAAATGTAAGATCTAATTGCTTTTCATGTGGAAGATTTTTACAGAGGAGACTGCAAAGTATTTGTGCCACCCAAAGAGCACACAAAACTCAGGGCAGAATTTTGACATCACCAGGTATCTCACAATAATCAAAAAACCTTTTCTGACTTTTACTACAGGATAACAGAGAAAGCATGCTAAAGTCTTCTTCATATTCACAAGACATTCTGTAAATTTGGAGAAGCCTGCCTGAACAAACACGGGATAAGAAGGAAACAAAGCACATTAGCACCCATGTTTGGACATATGGTTGGGAGCTGGGAAGACTTTTATGGGCGACTGATGACATGCAGTGTCTAGCCTAGAATACTTAGCTGTGACTCGAATCATATAATCATCTAGGTTGGCAGGGACCTTGGAAGGGACTGCCAAAACCACTGCTAAACCATGTCCCTAAGCAACACATCTACCTGTCTTTTAAATACCTCCAGGGATGGTGATTCAACCACTTCCCTGGGCAGCCTGTCCCAATGTTTGATAGCCCTTTCTGTGAAGAATTTTTTCCTAATATCCATCCTTAACCTCCCCTGGTGCAACCTGAGGCCATTTCCTCTTCTGCTATCGCTTGTTACTTGGGAGAAGAGACCGACTCCCACCTGGCTACAGCCTCCTTTCAGGTAGTTGTAGAGAGCAATAAGGTCTCCCCTCAGCCTCCTTTTCTCCAGACTCAGTACCGAGTAATTTCTTAGTAATATCAGGCCCCTTTCAGGTGTCTCCATTCAGTGTCTGAAACACAGAGCATCCAACAACCCTGCAATCACTCATATAAACCTTGTTTAATGGTCCAAGACATCCTCCCAAAACTGCTTTCTGAGGTACTCGTGTATGACGACTAGAAGCATTAGAAGTCTCCAGTGGTCTGCAAAAGACTTCATACCTGAGTATAAAGGCACAAGAGGGCAAAAAGAGCAGTGCAGTAACCAGAGGGAAGTGACACGGGAGGCTCGGGGATACCAGCGCTGTAAGGCTCAAACGTGCTTACACCAAACCAACTTCCTATGTTAACGGGACTTAAAACTGACAGCCCAGGAACCAAGCCACAAAAAAACAGTCTGTGATGCAAGATTTTCATTCTGAATTTGACCCACCTTTATTTTTTATTTACCAGCTTACAATATGCCTGCTTTTGCATCTGGACACACTACATTTATATTTGGCCTAACCTTTCTTTTACATTCTCATCCTTCATTTCCAATTACATGCCAAATAAGCTCTGCACTGCATGAGAACACTGAAAGTGGCAGCTGAAAGACTGTTTTTTTCCCTTAAGAGATGTAAGGCATAAAAGTGAAGATACAAGCTTTCCTGGATGTTTCAAAGGGAAGAAATTGGTTGTCTTTACTAACGTGGTAGCTACGGACAAATCAGATAAGGCTGTCTCCAGAGGGGCATGTCCTGGATCACAGGGATTCCTCAAAGACTGAGTGAAACACCAGTGTCAGGCTCACGCTTCAATAATTCCCAGTTTAATGCATGTACTTCTCAAGGCTGCCTGAGTGCTTTGTAGGGATAACAACATATTTGCCTTTATGCCTTTCTGATGGCATGTTACAGGCATCCCATTCCAGTCATTCTGCAGTGTGCAATTTGGCTGTGCTGCTCAAGACAAGGAATCCACAAGGATCATTTCCAAGAGCTGTTACATAGATGCTGGCATGAGCCTAAAGCCAGTGGTCAACATGGAAAGGCAGAAGTCCCGGTAAGGACCAGCTGATCTGCAGCCAGTGTAGATGAAAAGGCCAGTATGGGCATTTGACACTCTGGGAGGTGTATCATTCACATGAGACAAACTGAGACTGCGAATACAAGGGGAGACACCAGTGAAATTAACATCAACAAAATGGATGCTGGTGGTGTGTCTAAGGGCTATCCCCCACTCTGTTTAGCCAAACCTTATTTAAGCAAACTAAGGTGTTAGAAGCATATTAAGCCTTACTTAAGCAGCATAGGCGGCCTCACAGTGCGGAGTACTCTATCTGGTGGTTAAAGCCCACACCACTGCAGCTTCCCTGTTGTCCTGACCCAGTTTTAAAATAGCTCAGCTACATATACATGAGGTTTAATCAAACCTCTTCACAACGGGGTGGACATGTCCTTCAGTATTTGGAGACAGCTTTTCAAATGGTGCTCTACCTGCAGGTCTCCCAGCTACATCATTTCACACTAACTGTGTATTTGGGTTCCTGTTAATCTGTCCTGAAGGTTAGTCCCACTTGGACCTCACCACAAGACACACTAGGCTCAGGAGCCTACACACAGACATGTAGGAGTGTCTCATTACAAACACTAGAAACGTGGATCTTAATAGTGGTAAAGCAAGCAAACTGTCATACATTTTGCCTGCAGTTTGCTTAACACACATACACAGTGTCACTGGTCTGTACAGTACATCTCCTTATAATCACACATACTATTCTCTATTCTGTACTTACACACGCACACACTTTGTAAGGCAGATCACAGATATATCTCCTTGTATCCAGCTTTCCTTGCAGAAAGATAAAAGGAATTTGTTACACCATGGGTAAAGTGCAATTGGTTTTGGCAAGAGTATTTGGGAGGCACAGCAGGACACACAGGTTAATGCATACATTCTGTAGGATTTCTATGCTCTCTTTAATTATCTATCTGAGCTCCAACAATTGGCAACAGCTTGTCTGGTCTAAACCATATAAAGCCTAGAAATCTGAAAATGTGAGAATAATCTCAGCATTAATTAGTTGATACATATCCTGGATGTTTTCGTCACCTGTACTAATATCTATGTATTAGTAGTTTACCAATGTGACAAATCACTGACAAAGCCAATGTGTCTACCCACAGAAAGTTACATTTTCTCGTGACACATCAATGAAGTAAATTCAGTCAATCAAGTAACATTAGTCATTTCAGCCTGTCATATTAGTTAACAATGGAGTGCAGGTAAGATTCTGTGGAACAGAAAGTTTCTAACAACACATTGCATATAGAGTAGTACTGTGCTTCAAGATCTGGTGGGGCTGGTTTTTAAGTCCAAACAGAAATGTACTGCAAATATTTCATGAGCAAATGCTAGAACTGTTAAACCAAATGTGATATTCACTCATTTTTTGAATGATACCATACAAAAAGCCCCAGTCAAGTATCACACCACACTTTGTTAGGGACTATGCAAATAAAACAAAAAAGGCATTCCCTTGATACAAGTATACATATGCGGGACATATTTTCTGTGGATAAGATGGAACAACCAAATTTCACAGAATATGTACATGTAGATATTCAAACTGGCTCTTAAGCATTCAGATCAGTTCAGTGAAGGCCTGGCCAGAAGCCAACAAAAATCCTTAGCAAGTTCAACAAAAGCAGAATCTCATCCTTTTTTTGGTCCTAATGCTACTTTTCACTCCAAAATACAGCTCTAGAATGTCTTACAGCACCTCTCGGGTTAGAAGATTAAGGCCGTTGAATTTTCTAAATCACAGAATACCCCAGACTTAAGCCATGGGAAAGTATTAAAATGACATCTGCAGAGAGTCTAAGAAAAGACTTCTTGGAACAACTGCAACAAACGCCTCTTCAACAGACTTCTAACCACCTTAGCGAGCAAGGGTAAAAACTGCATCCCCTGTCATTTAAAGGAACCTGAAGAAAGGCTGGCTGATGGGTAAAAAGCACGTCACAGACAGTTCAGATCCATCCCATCTTATACACCTCAGCATACCCTGGTTTAACACACCGGCACAAACCCAGTAAGCAAGTCCGGTGAAAGCCCACCAGAAGAGAGACTGCAATTAACTACTGAAGACATTTACCAACTGTCCATTGTTATAGCAAGAGTAACCAGTAGTAAAAAAAACATAAAACATGAATTTTGTTTGTTTACATTCATCATGTCCGTTCACTCCTGTGTACTGCCAAAGCTGAACAGAATTTGCCACTTTAGTTTCCCACCTTTTGTAAATAGAGCCACCTTTTAATCCCTTAGCAGTTTAATCCATAATGTCACTTGGTGACTGTGTCAGCACTCCAATGCAGAAAAAGGTTTTTGAAGATATATAGACAACCAAGAATAAGAAGAGTCATGCAGGAGTTTTTCAACAGCATTTAAGGCAGGCAAGTTACCTAATTTACCTGGGTTTAGGACACATCTGCATCTGGAAAATACAACCAAATAAGTTTACAGCAGGCATGACCTGCTCTGGACACAAAAGCAGAACAGCCACTTCAGCAGCATAAGGCACCAACATTAATTACCCCTAAGTTGCTTTCCATTTCATAGCTCTAGCTGACTCATAATTGAAAGAGTCTTAGCAATCCTAACAGGCGCCTATCTAGATCTTCACACAACCCCCCATTTTAAAAAATCTCCCCCTTAAAGCTTAAGAAATAGAAACCTAGGCTTAGGAATTTTAGCTCATGTGCTTTAAAAAAACATATATTTTATGTTTACGTTACCCAGCAATAAACATTGCCTCAAATGTCTACAAATAACTTGCCTAGGTAGAGATTTCACAAAGACAACTGTTGAAAAATGAAATTGAGAAAAATGAACTGAGATGCTATAAAACCCAATTTAAATTAGTCTTCATATGCCATTTAAGTTATTTTAGCCTCACGTGTTTACTTGCTAAGGAAAAGAACAGTCTCTGTCAATATAGATGATTTTGGTTGCAGATTTTGAAAAGGCAAAAGTACATACTAAATAAAATATGGGAATTGAAGTCAAAGTATTACCTATCTAAATAATCGACCACACTAATATTTATTGAAGTGTTGGTCAAACCCTAAACATAAGTCTCATAATTTAATCTTTTAATTTATTTTAGTAAATTGAAATATAGGGGGAAAGACATGGTATAATAACAAAAAAAAACTTCACCCATTTGGAAACAAATTATGCATAAGCTTTAATTACTTCTCTAAAAGCTTATCTAAAATAAAAAGTGAAAGAAAGAAAAAAAATAAAGAAAAAGAAAAGGCTGGACGGTTGCACTCAAACAGTCGTGGTCAACGGATCCATGTCCAAGTGGCAAGCAGTGACAAGTGGTGTTCCTCAGGGGTCGGTACTGGGACCCGTGCTGTTCAACATCTTTGTTGGTGACATGGACAGTGGGATCGAGCGCACCCTCAGCAAGTGTGCAGACAACACCAAGCTGTGTGGAGCGGTTGACACGCTGTAGGGGAGGGATGCCATCCAGAGGCACCTGGACAGGCTGGAGAGGTGGGCCTGTGCAAACCTCATGAAGTTCAACAAGGCCAAGTGCAAGGTCCTACATCTGGGTCGGGGCAATCCCAAGCACAAATACAGGCTGGGTAGAGAACGGATTGAGAACAGGCCTGAGGAGAAGGACCTGGGGGTGTTGGTTGACAAGAAGCTCAACATGAGCCGGCAATGTGTGCTCACAGCCCAGAAAGCCAATTGCATCCTGGGCTGCATCAAAAGAAATGTGGCCAGCAGATCAAGGGAGGTGATTCTCCCGCTCTGCTCCGCTCTTGTGAGATCCCACCTGGAATATTGAGTCCGACTCTGGGGCCCCCAACATAAGAAGGACATGGACCTGTTGGAGAGGGTCCAGAGGAGGCCCACGAAGATGATGAGAGGGCTGGAGCACCTCTCCTATGAGGACAAGCTGGAGAGTTGGGCAGAAAAAAACCTGATGAGGTTCAACAAAGGCAAGTGTAGGGTACTGCATCTGGGGAGGAATAACCCTATGCATCAGTACAGGTTGGGGGCTGACCTCCTGGAGAACAGCTGTGTGGAAAGGGACCTGGGAGTCCTGGTGGACAACAGGACGACCACAAGCCAGCAATGTGCCCTGGTGGTCAAGAAGGCCAATGGCATCCTGGGGTGTATCAAGAAGAGTGTGACCAGCAGGTCGAGGGAGATCATCCTCCCCCTCTCCTCTGCCCTGGTGGGGCCGCATCTGGAGTACTGTGTCCAGTTCTGGGCTTCCTGGTTCAAGAAGGACAGGGAACTGCTGGAGAGGGTCCAGCAAAGAGCTACAAAGATGACTAGGGGACTGGAGCATCTTTCTTATGAGGAAAGGCTCAGGGACTTGGGTCTTTTTAGTCTAAAAAAAAAGAAGGCTGAGGGGGATCTTATCAATACTTATAAGTACTTAAGGGGAAGGTGCCAGGTAGGTGAGAATAGTCTTTTTTCAGTTGTGCCCAGTGACAGGACTAGAGGTAACAGGCGCAAACTTGAGCACAGGAAGTTCCATTTTAATATGAGGAGGAACTTCTTTACTTTGAGGGTGGCAGAGCACTGGCACAGGCTGCCCAGAGAGGTTGTGGAGTCTCCCACACTGGAGACATTCAAAACCCGCCTGGATGCCGTCCTGTGCAATGTGCTGTAGGTGTCCCTGCTGTGGCAGGGGGGTTGGACTTAGATGATCTCCAGAGGTCCCTTCCAACCCTGACGATACTGTGACACTATGATAGGCTGGGAGAGTTGGGGTGGTTCAGCCTGGAGAAGAGAAGGCTCCAGGGAGACCTTATAGCGGCCTTCCAGTATCTGAAGGGTGCCTACAAGAAATCTGGAGAGGGACTTTTTACAAGGGCATGTAGTGATAGGATGTGATTTAATGGCTTCAAACTGGAAGAAGGTAGATTTAGAACAGATATTAGGACAAAAATTTTCCCTATGAGGGTGGTGAGGCACTGAAACAAATTGCCCAGGGAGGTTGTTGAGGTCCCATCCCGGGAAGTGTTCAAGGCCAGGCTAGATGGGTCTTTGAGCAACCTGGTCCGCTGGGAGGTGTCCCTGCCCATGGCAGGGGGGTTGGAACTAGATGATCTTTAAGGTCCCTTCCAACCTAAACCATTCTATGATTCTATGATAAGAAAGACAGATATACTAGATTCAAACTCTAATGAAGAAAGAGTAACCTTAATGAAGATCAATAAATGCAAGGACTTAAGACTGGCGATCTTAACGTTGTTCATCTGTTGGCCCCATGGTGAACTCCTTTCGGGAACACAAAACCAGGAGAACATGCATAACCTTGAACATCGATATTCCCAATGAGCCAATATTTTTATCTAGAGGATTTAAAACTCATAGCAAAGATTAATAAGTTACAAGATTCTTCCAAAAGTCTGTACAATTGCCAGAACATTAGTTCTGTGGAACTGCAAGGGTGCATACACAGACTTGCTTTGCAAAGACTGGGATCCAAATTTATGCTTCCAATCCCCTTCCTCTTTGCAAGCCATCAGTTCTGTGGTGCCTGGGGTTGTTCAGTACTTAAAATTAGGTCATTTAGATCTTAGTGTCTAGATATGAATTTAGAAGTCCAGCAATAAGCCCACGGATGTGGGCTTTCTGGCTAATGTCCTAATAAATGTTTTGATTTCTCCTTTGTGCTTAACGTATTGCAAAAAATTAACCTGTTTCAAATCCATCTGTGTAAAATATTCATTGAAAAGGCCAAAGCTTAATATATGTTGCCCAGACTGTTTTTTCTTGTACAGATTCAAAGCTCACTCTGAGGTCTAAGTAAGGATCCCCAACATAATGTGGATCTGCAGGTAGAAGGAGCTGTTGGATGATTTCTCTTTTCACATAATTAAAACACACAGATTTCAGTGGTAAGTCTCAGATCCAGATAGAAACTTTACAAAGTTCACAAGAAGAACGTCTGCATCTTTGTGATAACTACAAGATAATAGGCCCAAGAACCTCCTTATTTCCTATGTTAGCAATAGAAATTGCAGTGGTCTTTTTAGCTACAGTTGTCATCGCTCTGTAACAGTGTTCCCTTATACCACCAACAAAAAGGGATGAAGGAATGATGCTCAAAAACATCCTCACAAATCAAGGCTATGACAGTAGCTTCAAACCCTGCTTGCTCCATACTTCATCAGTGTTGCTTGACATCACTGTTGTCATTTGCTTCCAGTTCTCTTCAACCCTCCACATTACAAGAGCAGTCAGTAGTATTGCTAGCCTTGGTAATTTATGAATACGACACTCTATTACTGACAGCAGCCAATAATACTGTTCAATGGCAATATGTTGCCATGGTAAAGCAAGAGTATCCAAATGTCTTACACACAATAAAGGCATTAATATGCAGCTATTGCCTTTTGCACCTCTTAATCCTGACAGAGAAAAGCAAGATTGCTAAAAGCAATTATGCTTTATTCCAAAAGAGTGACAGATATTTTAAGAGACAGGAGTGTCAGAAGAGTAACTGGAACTCCAGTAGCAGGTGAGATATATATATATTTATATATGCAATTTTTACAGAGATTGCTGTATCTCAAAGGTAAAGACCTAATTCTTTTATATATAATATATATAGTATGCACTGTATAAAACTACAGTCTACCTGGTTTAGTCCCATGTAAATAAACAATAAAGCAATAATGAATAGTAATACAAGACACTGATTATTTTTTTTTGGTTGATTATTGTGCATTTCATCATGCAAATTTTACAACGATAACATTTCAGTGGTGGTATATGGCAAGGCAGGGGTACAATACTCCATACATGAAAACACAAAGAACTCAACTTTGAAACTCTATTCAAACCCCAGTATCAAGCAGAGATTATTTTTTTCCTCCTCTGTGCCATTTTCATGCTCTATTCAGAAAGCACACTTTTTTTAAAAAAAAAAAAAAAAAAAAAAAGGAAAATCCATTTCACCAAATACTTTGTTCCACTGCTGGTAAAAGAAGAAATACATACAGAACTAACAAACGCATGGGGGAAAAAATTAAATTCAGGCATTAATAGCAGCTGTGTGTGCTTCAATTTGCAGCAATTCTTTTTACACACTGACATTCAAAGGCAACAGTTTGCCCTCTTGCTCTTTCAAAGATAATTAGACACACTTAACACATTTCTTTAAATACCACTAATCTTTCCTTTATTTATCTGTCATGATTTAATTTCATTAGACCTCTGTTTTTTCCATTACTTTTACTGCAACGTTCCCTACCAGAATAAAATGTTTTCCTGAGATCTCTTAGACTAACAGCTTGTCTACAAACTGACTTATTCAGGGATAACTGTGGTTCAGAAAGAACTATGATTCAAGATTGAGTATTGGGGACTGTCTTACTCTTTTTAAGAATCCATCTGAAAGCAGAAAGAACTAATCTGGAGCAAATAACTAGGAATTTGTATGTCACAGTGTCAGTGCCATTTTCTTATAAATCAGAGCAAGAGAGCCCTTCCAAAGAGCTATTCCAAAATAACTATTTGGTTTTCCATTCATACCCTTAACACTTAGAGCCTTTTCAACACCTTTGTTTAATAACAAAAAAGTGGTGGATGTAAGAGGGACAAAACATATAAAAATTAAATACAACATACAACATGGTAAAATTTTCAGATTTAATAGCATTGGGACAAAGCATTAGTTATCTGTTACATAAAATGTGATGTATAGCTTTTATAATATAGGACAAAGAAAGAATGCAAATAAACACAGCTGTCTGAAACTAAGTCTCAGCAAAATAATCTGATGCTCAAAAATCCCCTTGAAGTTTTTCCTTTTAGATAGATTTTCATGTTTTCAACCTTGCCCCCGCCTCAAACTCTGTAAAATATATTTTGAAAGCTCATGCTTGCTGATCAGAGTTAAAAATACTACCCCTGCATTTAAAATCACCGACATAGAACAGACCTGGAATACTTCAAAAGCTATTAATATCAGTAATGGTGAGTGTTTTGTAAGCTTTCAAAGAAAATCCATAAACCCTCAATTTTAGTTATAACTATATATCTGAAGGACATTTTAAACCCATATTAAAATATTCTATTTACAGGATAACCTTTATCATACTTCACCCAAGAGAACAATCTGATAAACTGTATTTTACTGGTGACAGTGGTAGTGGTTAAATAATCCTTTCATTTCCAGGTTTTTCTAGAAGTGAAAACAAACTAAACCTTCTCTTTTCTTGTCTTTTCACCAGTCAGATGTGCAACCAGTTTTTCTAAATGTATTTATACCAAAAGTTAACATATTATTGAGCAATACTGAGCAATTGTTATTGCTGTTGATAGTGGAATAGAAAAATGTTTTAAGTTTATTTTAAGACAGACTGGATTTTCTATTATTCCAGCTCCAAGCTACTGCTTGTATTCCCAAAGAAATATATGAAAGGGGGAAGGTACAGCTACTATCATTACACAATAAAGACAAATTTGACTGACAACACTGAAAACTAAGTCTTTTTATATTCATCTTTTGCTGGCTTTTTAAATATTTTACCTGTGTACACCAAAATCCTTAAATGACATGGGCAAAACATGCTTAAGTGGTATAGCTTTTCAGACTTGTGAGGTGCTGTTAACATCAGTTAAAACAGCTTTTTGTCATGAAAATTGATACCATATCTAGGATTTCTAATACACAGTACACCAATTCTGTATTTTAGACCTTGACCCAGCAAATGAAGCAATTAAATAAAACACTCACATGAATGTAATCTGCCTGAAGATTTTGGCTTTCTCATTTTGTTGAACCGGCAGCATAGCTGGTCCTAAAAATTAATAGAAACAAAGGAACGAATCAAGTCAAAGACTGTGATAAAGTACCAAGAGCATGGACTTCAAGAACAGGTATGACTGCATTATTTATTGCAGTCGCCATGTTCACTTTTTTCTTTGTGTGGGACAACACAGGCTCTCTCTTCTGCCACTATCAGTGTTTTAATTTTAACCAAAATTGGTGAAACCCCATGGATAAAACACTGGGTTTTATTTCACGAATAACATACATCTTATCTTGCTGTCCTCTTTTCTTAAAAACCACCCTACTGTCTTTTTTTTGCTGGCATGCGCCCCCTGGTACTTGGCTGAATCCATGAGGAGGCCATAGCAGTGGGGCCACCACCAAGTCCTGTCCCCCTCCCGCCGGCCTCCAGCACCAGCCCTCTCCCAGCAGCGGGCAGAAGCACCGGGCACACTGCCGTCCCCACGGACTCCCCTACTGGGGAGTAGGGGCGCAATGGAGGTCTCAGCCTGCCGGTGCCCTCAGGGCCCAACACCCAGAGACACCTAAATACACAGAAGCAGATCTGTGCTACCCCTGGCAAGTTTCAGGAGTGCAAGGTGGCCTTCCCAGAAGCGCCTGGCCTAGGCTGGTCCCATGACTACAGAAAGGACTTTCTCCAGTCAGAGGTAGGGGCTACCATTGGTGGCCACCTTCCCAGGAGGAAGCCCTGAAGCACTTGCCAGGCACAGTCTCCACCACACCCCAGCTGATCCAGCTCATTGCCCCCTTTCCCTTCTTACATAGTGCGCTCTCCTGATTTGCTTTGACCCTCACGGTTGAGAAGTCGTTTTTAAAAGTTAATGCTCAGTGATTCTTGCTGCTGATGCCTCCCCAGTGGTTCCTCCACCCAGTAATGGCTCCATTTCAGTTCCTGAAGTGCCAGGCGCTGCAGCACAAGGGCAGCCAGGCCCCTTGCCTGTCAGGGGAAGGCAAGGTGTTAGCCAGGTCTCTTGCCTTCTCAGCAGCCCTTCATACTTCAGTGTTTTTTTTGAGAATATTGTCACATCCTGCACACACAGTCCTTGGGAAACAAACAATCCATATATCGAGCAATGCTGCTTGAAAGTATCCCCTAATAGATTTTGATGGAAAAATCTAGTCTTCAATGATTTTTGAGACAATTTTTCAAAGTAGCTTTTTCAAAAAAATATTCCGTTTTGAAAACTATAACTATCTGCCTTCACTGATTTTTTTTTCATCAAAAGGCCAACCACCCGAAATCAGACTTATTTAGACTTTTAAATGCCACCCAGATGTTTCCCAGGAATGAATTCTGAATACCTTGTGCCACCATTCACATTCCTAATGGATTTCTTTGTCTGTCATTAACCATAAACGGATCATCATTTTTAATAGGAGAGAGATGAGCTGCCTCTCACGGGCTGGAAAGCCCATTTAGAGACCCCAAGATAGAGGGAGAGGTTGAAAAATTAGTAGGAATGTGCTCTGGATCTGGTAATTCACTGGGCCTGCAATCTGAATAATCATTCAAGCAAGCATAAAAAGTCTTTTTTTTTTTAATTCTCTGCCATGTTTTTCCTGCTTTATCACAAGAAAACATCTGTTTTATTTACATGGCTGAATTGGCTGTAGTCTCAAATTTTCATGCAAGTTAGTAGCTGTATTTTAATGAAAATTACCTTTTTCATTTCCCACTCAAGACTATAGCTTTCCTCCGAGATTGCCAATAACAAATGTCTCCTGCAGTGACAAGGAAATGAACAGGAGTGCTTGGGAACTACACTTGCAGGTATTACAACATTTCAAAATTGGATTTGTTCAAAATCAGAACAGATGCACAAGTTTAGAGATTACCTGAAACAAAAATACTTTTAGGAATCCACTATAATTTATTATTTCAACTTTTATATTTTGTATCATTAAACTTTAGTGAATGTTTCTGTGTAGAAATTTAACACACGAAATAATGAATTTATGGTCAAACAGTACTTTATCATTAATATTTACTGATCACCAGCATAGCTCTTCTCCTAATGCTACCAAACAAAACAGAAATATTCAGTGTTAATACCCAGCCATAAAAAGCAGAACATATCCAGTTAGAACTCCTACAACAGAAAAGTTCAAAGAAATTTAGTTTTATTTTGTTCCTTGAAAAAAACGCACATTTGAAGTTTCTAGCTACTTCTTTTTTTGCTCCATAAAATGTTTTTATCGGAGGTCAACCCAAATGAGTTTTTGTTTTGACCTCATTGCAGTGTTTTATCTCCCTTTCAATCTGAATATAACTGCCAGGTCATCTTGATTTACGATTAAGCATAATATTATTTGTACTAAAAAGGCAAATGATGAAGTCAAAACAATTATCTTCATCATTCTTCAGCAGCAACTGGGAGAGAGATGCATGCCCTAAAACAATCTGGATGAATTCAATCATCTTTTTTCCAAAACAGAAGTGTTTCATCAGGATACGTTAGCCCAATTTCAGCTAGTGTGAAAACAGAAATATAACTTGTTTTTTTTCTGTTTCATGGTCAGAAATTGTTTTCCCAATTTGATTTGTTAATGCCTGCAGAATAAGAAATGTGACCTTATGTTTATCTTTCTCCACTTAATAAATGCTGTTTAATATTTTCAAAGCCAGGTTGAGGATTAGAATATGCATTAATTCTGGTTTTAAATATAGCCTATAGCTCTTCAGCTGCTTTAAAAGCATTAGCTGTTTTCTATAAGAAAACACAAAATCATGTCTGCTACTACATGGACATATTCAAAAAGAATGGTACTATTTAATTTTTGCCTTTGAAAAATGAAGTTATTTATAAAAGAAATTGACATATATCACATTTTTCTTTTCTCTGTAGCTGAAAATTCAAAACAAACACAGTCTTTTGCTTTTAATGAACTTCATTCTGACATCATTTAATTTATATTTTTTCAAGTCCTTACATGCAACCACCATTTACTTTGTTTAAAAGTGAGACTGCACATGTATTTGCATCCTATATGCAGAGGGCTATCCAATACAGATTTAATCACTATGCAGTGTGCAATAGATATAACCAGATATAGTGATAGAGATAACTACCAACACAACACCTGTAAAATGCTAAATACTATGCCTCAGAAAAAATACCAAAGAGACTACAGAAGATTAGCAGTTATGTTGGCATTATCTCCATATTTTTATTTTTTTTTAAACCTGCAAGATGATGTCAGAGTTGCACTGATTCACCTTAGGTAGTATAAAGTAAGAAAACATGTTTATTTCCAGCTCAGAGAGGTGCAATCTGAGAAGCCTGTTAGAAGCTATTTTGGGCTAGCCGATGTGACTGAGTGATACATAACAAATTATGAAGGAATTGGCTACCTGGCAAACTTAGAACACAACATGCACTTGGTAATCAAATATCCACGCCCATACGCTTACCTCACAGTAAATCTGCCATTACATACACACGGGACAAATGCCATGTGAAAGAGGACTTCTGCAGTCTTACCCCAATGGGAAACAGGTAGAAAACAGCCACTCATGGGTACTAATCTTTCTCTAACATCATTATTCTCCTGAATTTTCAGATATCTCATTGGAGGCTCTGAATTTTACCTACAGTGGCAAATGCCACGAAGCCACAGGTTTATGTTCATTCACTCCACTCCCTTGGTGGAGTCTCCAGCACACTCCCAAAGCTACAGGAAGCCTCAAACTGCAAGGCTGATCCAGAACCAGATTCCCTAGAGCTACAACTGTGCAAGTCTAGGTTTTGATGGGTGCTGTTTTGCTAGTTAGAACTTCTCATGTAGGAAAAGCCAAATAAAACAATTTCACTGATTTCTAAAAGGAATCATCTCAGGGTAGTTGTGCAAGGCAGCACAAAGAATAAGGACAGAGAAATGAAGATTCCTAACCAGATTAAAGTAGAAGACAACAGAATGCAAATAGAAGGATTTGTGACAACAACGAAACAACAGGAAACTCTGAAATAGACAGTCAATTTTATACCCCATTGGAGAAAACCAGAAACTAAATCCCAATTCAAACATTTGAATGTCTGGTAACACTTCAGTGATAATTTCAAACATATAAATGAGCCTAATTTTAACAAAGAACTCTTCCACGAAACAAAAACATCTTTTGGGGGGGTTGTTTTTTTGGTTTGGGTTTTTTTTTTTAGTCTCCCAGCAAAACCTGACCTTCATAGACCCTAGACCTGGCTCTACTTAGCTTGCACAACACGAAGAAATCGCTGCTCAAAATAGCAGGACAAGCTATTGTTGTTGAGTTGGTCCACAACTAAAATATTTTCTGCCATGAAATTGAACATTGCACATTTATTTTTGTTCTGGATTGGAAAAAGAAACTGAAAACACTGGAATAGATCACTCATGGAGGTAACAGATGTGAGAACTTTAAGAATGGTTTGGGCAACATCTGCCAGGAATGGCAAAGTTTTAGTTAACCTTGCCTTAGAGCAGAGAAAGAGATTAGAACAAGATGAACGCAAGCTTAAATGCAAATTATATGTGCATATGATATTAAGTATACCAATAGCTGATATTAAAATTTCAAGTCAAGAGAAAATGAATCAGAGTTGTCAAAATTTAATGTTTCAACTTTTTTCCTATCAAAGTTTTTCAGAATAATCTATTTCCTCCAACATTTCAACTTCAATGAAAGTACAGTTTTGATGAAAAACTGTCAAAGAAAAAATCAGACAGCTCTTGTGAAGATTATTACACAGCACAGTTCACACCTGTAACATTTTCCCTGCCAGCCAAAGTGCAAATTCCCTCACCAATGCACATTCAATAATACCGTGGCAATTTATAGAAAGAAAGTAATTATAATCAGAGGAAAAGAGCATATGGCTGATATCAACAAAGGGATTAACATCTCCCATCTCAAAAATATTGTTACCAAGAGACTTAAGATGAAGGAAGATGGGGCAAAGTTTGTAATTAGGGATGATGTGTATCCCAAATATTTTAATGCAAAGGCAAATGCATAACCATGCATTCATTTAGTTAAAACTTATCACAATAAAGTGGCCACAAGCACATGGTAAGAATCTGAAACTCAGGGACAGAAAGAAGAGCAAAGTTAGGAGAGTCCTCAAGGTTAAACATTTGAAAGATGAGTTTAAAGGAAAATCGCATCCCCGAGAAAGCCAAACCATACTTTGCATGAACCATAAAGACACCAGTGGGGAAGCAGCCTTTGGGGCTGCCTGGCGTGTGTGCCCACTCGGGCAGGGAGCAGCTAGCACCAGGAAGTTAGCGCAGTTGGTCAGGATGGACACTCATAGCAACCGTGTGGCCACACTTCACGTGCACTGGGTGTACCCGCACAGCGATGTAGTGAGGTCTAGACAGCACATTGTAAACACCCACCCCAGCTTACTGTACGATAGCCTCCCTCTACAGAAAAACTGAAGACTGACTGCCTACCAAAGGTTACTCAATTACCAAGTCAGTCAGGAATATTTGTTTCCTAGGGGGTAGCGTAGCCCATTCCTGCAGTATCCACACTGCCCTGTAATTCCAGCATTCCTCAAAACCTGCCCATTCCCACCTTCCTGAATTGCACATAGCCTCATCAGTCTAAAAAGTAATTATTCAATGACAGGGTTTTAAATAGTATCCCAAACATTTCTAAAACCTCATTTCACTCTATAGCAAGTATCACTATTACTTGCTTGTAATAAAACACAGCAGAAATTACTCACAAAAAGTTTGATCCTATTTTAAGTCAGCACACATCCTTTCTTTCACTCTAGTAGACATAGGACTAATCTTCAGTGTATTCCAGTAAAACAGCAACTTCATCAAGGAATATGAGTTTGCACACATATTTCAGAAAAGTACTTGTGATATTTAGGACTTGCACGGGCTAGAATCTCCTTAGGTTTCTCAGGAAAGAGCAACGTGTTCCCTTCGTTGTGCTAGGGGACTCTGATATACACAGCTGCCCTGTTTGTGGTTTAAAAAAATGACTTAACATTATTGACTTTCTCACAGTTGAATTTGCTGGTTCAAAGCAGCTTCAAAAGATGGTGTTCTACTACGTCCCCATGCCTATTTTGGATGCACCCGTTTCTAAATATGTGAAAGGCTACACCGGCAAGAAGCTTCTACTTTGCAGCGTAGCAAAAGGTGCTATCTCCATTCTACTACCATTAAAGAAAACCACAACATAATATACCCAATATGTTTTACAGGAGGGGAGTCTGATTTGGTGCTGTTAAAACAACTTTAGAATTCCCGTAATTTGGTGGAAGCCATCTGCAGGCTACTGACACCACATTTTAATTGCATTGATAGACGTGAATAATATGAAAGTTCTTTTATCGCGTATAATAAGATATAGTCACTGAACGCCTGCTTCAGCAATACTGAACCATAAGCTGAACTTTCAACATCCACAAGGTCAAAAGCAACCCGCACAAATTAAGATGTTAAGTAGACTCGCTAAATTCTCCCATCTAAGCAGCGTGGCTACCGTTGTGAAAACTTTGTTATAGGACACCTTCAGCTGCCAGGTGCATGGTCAATCTGTCCTATGCCTTTAAATCTGGGCTTATCTCAAGCCCTTTACTTCACTCTCCCAAGGCCTGCGTACTGCTATGCACAGGTAGGGGTGGAAGGATCCAGATGTGGAGTATAGTTCAAAATTTAGAGACAGTACTTCTGTTGCAAAAGCCCAGGCCCCTCTGCCAAGCCCTGCTTTCCTGCTGGACTGAAAGTGAACCGAGTCGTGCTCCAGAGAGTACCTCACTCCGGGTGAGGCAGTGGATCAAACTGAGCTGCTGCACTGTTCCTGGATTGATGTTGTATCACCAATCCCTTCCTCTGACACGGCTGGACAGTAGCTCTTGCAACTAGGTGTGTAGCTGCTCAGGAAAGGGATTGAAACATCGTGTACTACAGGCTATGAGATAGACCGTTCTAACCCTTTCTCATGTTTCTAAGGAACATGGTAGAAATTATATGGAAAATAATCTGATGGGAGAAAAACTATAGCGTAAGGAAATGAAAATACATTGACTCGGGAATTTTTGGGGCTCATCACACGATTAGTGGGTTCCTCATTGGACACTCATCTTCCTACTGACTCTTGCATCTTTTTTGAAGCCCATAGTTATACTCTTGTGGTTGAGAAGTAACTATTTAAATCTCTATATGGCTACTCAATACCATCCCAAGTATCTACTATGTAACTGCTCTCAGGTTCTTCTTGATGTTAGAATTCCATGTTTTTAAGCAATGTAAGTACTGCAAAGTTGACTGAAACAGGCATCTATTCACTTTTTCTCCTGAGGAAGCAGACTTAAGTTTACTGTGACAAACAGCCAAGCTGTTGGCAATAAAGGGTTAATACATTTGCTTTCAGAGACTTTGATGAGACAATGAAGCAAGAAGGGATTCAGCAGAGAGAGACAGAGAAGGTTTTTAAATATATTCTGAAAATATACTCAGAGCTCTGTAAAAAATAGATATGGGAGTCCACATGTAAGAAAGAGGGAATGAGAAAAATAAATCATTGAGTTGGAGCACTTGCATAATTCAGAATAGGAACACATGACAAAGCAGAAATTCAACTAATCCCATTGCAAGTGATATGCCCCTTTAAAGTCCACAATATAGAGGGATGTTTTATTTTTATTCCAGATTTTTTTTTTTCCTCACATGTCCAAGTTGGATATTTTAATGTGTTATGAAATAATGAAGTATACAGAGATGGGTAATTTGTGTGCAGATATGTAAGTTTGGGTGACTCGTTACAGGAAGCATTTCCAAAATGGTAGAGTTTACTTTAATAAAGTTCCAGTGGAGGCCACATTAAATTGAAACGCCATGGCAAGACTACACTGTAGTTGAAACTACACTTACTGAACTGATAGAAAGCTGTGGTTCTGTAGATAGATGCAGTCTGTAATAATGAAGACACTGAATGGGAAAGCCCAGGCAATACCTTTCAGTAAAGATTAGACCGTAGCCTCATCGCAAAAGAAGATATGATCACCACAAAAGCAAGCTTTTTGAGAGAATTATCAATGTCTCTCCCTTTTAAAGATCCAACTACTTGCAATCTGGAAAGATAATGGAGAGCATTGACATTAAAGCTGGGATGATCTGATTTAAAAAAAAAAAAAAAAAAAGCGGGGGCGGGGGGGGGTGTGTAAATCACAGAGTACTCCCTGATAGGCACAATCCAGGTAGAGTAATTTTACATACAACAAGTAGTAAGGAAGGAACTTCACTTCTCCTTGCCCCGACCACAACAGAAATCTATCATCAAGGAACAGAATTGATCTATTCGGTCTCATATTTAAGCTACAGAAAACAAAATTACCTTATGGATTTATCCAGCTTAGACCCATACCATGGCTCACCCTAGAAGGAATTATAACTTTTCAGGTGAGCTGTGAATGAGAGGAAGACAATGAGAAAACAAAAACTACAAAAAAACGTGATTTCAACCAACAACATTCCCCTGAGGGCCAATGCCTACTATGCAGTAGAGCAAATCAACTTCTCCAATAAGTATAGATTAAAATTATATTATCCACAAGCAATCAGAATTTGACATATGCATTAAATAAAGAAACAATGGATTGCATTCTAACTACAAAGAAACTTTCTGCACATATAGGATGTCTGAGGTCAAGAGTTCATTGCAGCAGATGAGTGAAGTCGCATCATCTTGTCTCCACTATGCAACCGTACCAAATATATGAAGGAGCCTTTTGCCTCATAGAATTGTACCTACCAATTCAATGCAACCGTTTCTGGCCAGTCAGAGGTATTTTGGCACTCTAGTACCTGGAGAGGTGCCCAACATTTAATTTTCTTGTGCTTGGCTTTTTTTCTGAAGTAGCCAAACAAATAAGGTGTATACCTTGCCATTGCAATTTCTAGCCCTTGACAATTTTTTAAAAGCCAACAAAATGTTCCTTTGACACCAGCCACCTCAAAATGCACGTGAGCTACCCAGTTAAGTTTCCATGCAAGTCTGGATCAACTGCCCAAGTGTTGACAGGAAGAATGAACCAGTGAGGAATGAATGGAGTTGGAACAAATTAATGTTAAAATTCAAATACATATTCCTGGAGAATGTCCTGCTCTCCTCTGTTAGTTCTAGTGTCAAGCAATTATCAGCTTCAAAGTGCTGCTGGTCACCATTGTTTTCACTTCTGAAAGCAACTGACAGCATGTAGTACAAATCGCTTTGATTGAGAAGTGATATGATAATAGTTGATGATCTTACAACTCTGCCAGGCTTGTCTAAGCAGATAAGAAGGTGCAGAATCAAAGTGGCATCACAGGGTACTAGAAAAATCTACACCAGCTTGAGACGAGGGCATTGCTGTGCCCACATGCACTCTTACAAGTTCTTCCAAGAATCTCTCAACAAAGTAAGGCTGCGAAATGAGTGGAAGGTTCTGAGACAGTTTGTGGTTAAAATCCCCAAAACTACTATTCAGCTTATAAATTGGACCAAAATCCTCTACCACTAAGCACTAACAACACATCCTTCAAGTACAGAATAGTTTGCTGTAGCATACTGTAAGTTACAAAAGTTGGCCCCATTTCTATATTGCCGACATGCTCTAATCACTGCAGGCTTATTTATGTTAATTTCAGTTGATGGCATAAATCTCTCGCAAGCATACCGATGCCTTACAGAGGTAGGATTTGCCCCAATATTTTCCAGGACCCAATAAGTATTCGTAGTGAAGAATCTTAATGCAAAAAATTTTGTGCCCATCTAGGAAAGGTGTTTTTGCAGAAATATTCACATACTACTTTCACAGAAATCCTTGGTAAAATACTAGTACCACCTCTGCTGGAGAAAAGTGAGATCTTTAAATGCACAGTGTTGTCTGCATTGACAGAAAGGAGCTAAATTGCTCTTGATGAGATACAGCAATAGATCACCCAATTCATGGCAGGGACCCCTAAAATAGAAAGCTTATGAAATTTCTTCTTTGAATGAGGGAAAAGTTATGAGGATAAATAACTACAATCTGTTTTTCCATTCTCTCTGCAGCGATTTACACAAGTCTTGTAATTTTACCTGCTCTATAAGGAATTCCTGCTGGGCAAATTCCTTTTTCACTTCATTTGTTTGTTACCCTACTCTTGTCTGGCCCCACAACACATTAACTTATGACAGCTTAGAACTTTCCTTGGCATGTCAATGCAAGCAGACAATTTATACAACTTGACTCACTTGGGAACCTGTAATTTGCCTTGCTACATACGCCCTTAAATTGTGGTTTGGAAAACGTTAGCCTTTCAAACATAAATAAACTGGAGAATTAAATCACATTGCTAATGTATACACTATTTGAATGTGAAATTATCGCTGAATGGAAAAAGGACTTATCTGCAATAAGCAAAGACTCAAATATGATGTGCTAATAATACATTTAACAGAAGAAAATATGAGTGAAAATAAACACCCTATGGATTTACAGCCAGTGATGAGTTTAGCTCATTTGAATTAAGAATGAAGTGTAAGACAATTAAAATTAATAGGAAGCTGGTACAAGACTATTTTTCTTTTAATAATACTTGGAACTTTATTGCCATTCCAAATTCCCAGAGTCTTTTCAGCTTGAAAAGTCACTCAAATAATGGCTTTATTCTGAGTAAACCGGTGTGGTTTGATACTATAAATACATCTGCTTAGACACATGGACTGATTCTGCCAAGTCTTCTGCACGTGTTTACATTTTACAGACACAAATACTTTGACACCACAGACCTTAAAAATTAAGCACCTGCCTACATATAGACATCTTTGCAAGACTCTTTTGTAGAATTTATTAATATTCATTTTCACGTCCTTAGCGAGAAGGAAATGACACAAATGGGCCTCAGCATATGTGCTTAATTTTACATAAATAATCCAGTTAACTTCATTGTTAGTATTCATGTGCATAAAGTTAAGTACATAGATATTTGCCAGATGGAGACCTCTGTGATCGGCTTTCATCTGGATCCATTTGTATTTAGCTTTTAAATGTTGCCATACTTGCACCAATGCTCTGTGGAAATTCATCTCAGAAGTGTCTGATGCGTGTGTGATGCATATTGGTTCACAACAGTGAGGTGCATATTTTGGAGATAATTAATGTCTGTCCAAATTAAGTGATTTATTTTACAAAATACATTGTTTAAGTGGAGACCAGGCTGAGAAGCACACCAAGACAGATTTTAAAATTGGTCTTTTATTTTCATAAAGAAAATTAATCCTGCATAATACTAATGTAAATCAACCTAAAGTTCAACCACTTAACATGGTGTATATGACATTTTGAAATTAAAATGAAACCAACAATTCCTCTCCCCTGAAAAAATAAAAAAGCAGTAGTTATCTGAGGATACTATGAGGACGTCTCCACAGGACATCTATACGTTTAAACTTAGAAAGCTTTAATACAGCACATACTTCATCATAACCAATACACTGATAGAATATTGCTCAACAATCCTTTCCTTTTTTTTTTTCTGCTGTAGCCTAGTAATATTTTCTTTGATAAGAAAAAGGAATCAAACTTCTTTTGCTGCATATGAAACTAAATTATATTAGAGCCAGAGCTAAAGAACAACAAAGGAAAGGACCCAAAAATCCTCATTCCATCTCACAGTAGCAATTTAGTTTGCTCAACACCCTGTCAAACGCATTTGACATGAAATTCCAGGCTACTAAAAAGTGTTTTTTCCTCTAATTTATTTCTCTTTATTTTTTACAGTCTTTACTGTTTTGATCCCTCTTTATTGCACCTGGGAGGTAAGCTCCTCCACATCATTGTTAAAGGAAAAATAACAACTTTGAGAAGTATTTTAATGAATCACATTTCATGTTGAAAGAAAACATTGTCATCTTCCAAATTCCATGCACACACAAAATGAACAGATTGCGTCCCTCTTCCAAGATTCCTAGAATATAAGACCTGAACCTAGCTACACAACACAGATGTAATATTTTCCCCCTCACAACACATTTCTGAAGAGGCTGAAAACATAGCTAAAGGCAATCAACCCCCAAAATGCCAGATTTTTTTTTTTTTCAAGAGCTAAAGGCAAAAATGTGCCCAAATGGGACAAATCACTATAATTAGCAAGTAATACATCCGTAAGGGAGAATAGCTTCAAGAGGCTGTTTTGCCAAAGAGACAGAGTGCGGAGTGTAAGCGTCCCAGGTGAAAGCTCCTGTCCTTACAACAATATTCTAATGTTGTTATGGTCTGCAGCTCTGGGTGACTGTAAATGGAGATGAAAACAATCATCACAGCAGAGCTGCTGCATCACACCTTCTCATTACCTGCAGTCTCCTAGTCTAAGACAAACAGAGACAAGAAACCCCACAGTTACAGGTCTCTATAGTAAAGAAAACGGTTCTTTGATAAGTAGGATCCTTTTCTGTTATAATGTCATGCTGCCCTTCCTCCCCATCCCCAAGACAGTTCCAGAGGTCTCTTCAGTGCTGCAAGAAGAAATGCCTCCAGACTTTCAAACCTATTAAACATTTTTCTTCCCTTGCTTGCCTTCCTCAGTTTATCAAAAATATTAATACATAAAGATCATTAGCCCAAGTTCATACTGTTGCCAGAGTGGCAACACATACTCTCTAAGAAAACACAAGAAATCCCAGAGCAGCTGTAACGAGCCTGGGATGCCTGGAGAGAGCAAGAAGCTTATGCTGGCTGCAAAAGCCTCTCTGCCCTTAAAGTGCTACACAGAAAGGAACTTGTCATTGGAGTCTTAATGTGAACCTTTTAGTTACATCATCACAAACACCTACCCCACATAAAAAAAACTGCACAGGCAAGAATGCATGTAGTGTTCCTCAAATTTTAGGGTTGTCATATTACAGAACACTCCCTGTTATATGTATGCATACAATTACACATACAGTAATTTTGCCCATGAAGACACATGCTTAAATGAACAGAAAGCAAGTTCGTACTCACAGTCATCATAAACCTGTTTCATGTTTACTGAAAAATGCAATGTAGTGAGAGAGGAATCTTTTAGATGTTTCAAACGGAAAATACAAACTATCACAAGTTCAATGTAACATCACAAGGTTTTTTTGTGATTTTTTTTTTCCACAAAAATTCCTTGACAGAATTGTTTGATGAGTTAATTGCAATGTATCATCAAATTTTCTGGGGAAAAAAAAGGTGTATGCACAAAAGCAATTGAGTGTAAATATGACAAAGTATTCACTCAGTGCACTTACACAAAAACAGAGGTTCTTTTTCATTTTTCTGCCCTCTAATGTACCCCAAGACAAGAATCCACAAATTTGACCAGACTTGATAAATATTTTCAAGCAGGAAAGGAAGAGGGAAAAATGGAAGCATTTTGACATTTTAAATTTAGAACAGCACATCCATTTTGAAACTAACCTCATTTTAAAAGGTTTAAATACCTTCAGAAGATAATTATTTGAGTTTTGTACCAATTTTTTTCTGCAGCATTAGCATTTGTAACTGAATGAAATGACATTCTTCAGATCTTTGCGTTACCAAAAAAACCTCGGAACCTTGCATGCTGAGTATATATGAGCTTTCCCCCTCCTCACACACACACAATGCTTAAGTTTGGCCACTAGACTGAAAAATCCATTACTTGCACAGCTCTAAGTTTTATTTCCCTGTAACACCATGCTGCATTGTAGTTTCTGCTGTAGTGTCTGAATGCGTTCCTGCTGAGCTACATACTGTGCCTAAGCTTGGCTCTTTGTCTTGGTTATTACTAGCATGTTCTCATCTTTTGTCTATTGCCAGTTGTTGGCATTAGTTCTTGAATGTGTTCACAAAGTCTATGATTCATTCCTGGATTACTAGCAAAAGTGCAAGAAAAGGGTGTTGTTTCATGATAATTCCATGTATCCCTTGTTCTTGCTCAGAATAATGTCCCTATACGTCCTTCAGATAAGAAACTACAAGGAAACTTCTTGTGAAAAGCGAAGACTTCTTCTGACAACTGGAAAGGTGCTATCATCTTGACTACAATCTGTGAACACCAGAAGACGACAAGCGTGCCCACATAATGGTTTTGCTTGTATTAAAAAAGCAAACAACAGGAATCCTACAGGCACAAAGTATGTTGCATACGCCACTAAACTAGAGAGCTTCTGGTGGGTGCATCAGAGAGCTGTTTGAGAAGGACTGCCAACTGCAGAAATGAGGTCTTAGCCACCTCAGGATTGGTAAGGACAGAAGGAAAAAAAAAAAAACAACTGTATCAAACTCAGGGATCCAAGCCAACCCAAATTTAGAGATTAAAAAAAAATATGCAGCAACCCCCATTAAGTTACATGTAACTAAGTCTGAGGAAGAGACAGACAGAAGACACTTCAGGTTTTGCCTCAGTTGTACTGCCAATCTGCTGCTCTTCAAGTTTCTCAAGCCACATTCTTCTCTGTCATATGTTGCTGCTCCAGTTCGGTTAAGGTACAGCTGGAGAAGCAGAGGCAAACTTTTTTTAGAAGCAAGTCTAACCTTCTGCATCACAAGCACTTATTCAGTATTTACTCCTTTCCACTGAGTAAAGCTTCCAAGGGTTGAGAAATTACAATTCTTTAAAAAGTCATTTGTCGCTAAAGTTGGACAAGACATTGCAGATAACTTGGTATTTGTTTACATTTTAGCAGTGTCCATTTTTGTAATTGGAATTTGAAAGTGTAAATGTAAAGAATACAGAGCAAATCTTTTTATTATTACAATTTTCATGCTTCCCTGGACATAACAGTCAGGCAAGACACTTAGTTTTCAAGAATATTTTACTACAAAAGTAACAATTTCAGCCATAACTTGTAACATGGAATAGTTACGCAGGGAACTGAGGCTTTAAGCTTTAGAAAAGTGAGAGGTCACTGAGAAGTTAGATTGTCAATTTCGGTTTTAGCAAGAGTGGAGAAATAGGAAGTGTCACATTATTATGACAAAGTTTGTTCTCTCTTAAGCTAATGCTTTCAGAGACAATAGTTCCATTTTGAATTAAAACTGGTTTCAGAAATGTTTCACGTCTTCAGCACCAACTAAAGACAATAGAAATATCAATAGTCTCATAAAAATCTTGGTCACCATAAAAAATGAATCTGGAAAATGAAAAAGAAACTTTCAGCAGAGAACAAAGTTCTCACCTCATTTCTCCACTGTTCCAATACACAGTTCTGGGGAAAACAGTAAACTGGGAAGACGGGAGAAAAACTAAAAAGAATAAATTATATGCACCACTTATTGCCTTTCACCATTTGTGCTGTGTTAACTATAGTACAATGAACATTGATATGAATTTCATGTTTATTTTCATTCATTGCCCTGTGGAAATGTAAGCAACTTCTGGGGCTGAATTATAACATTGGTTCTCATCTTCCCTATTATTTCCAACTGTTACCAATACACAGTCTCCCCACGTGCAAACTTTTTTTTTTTCCTAGCAAATGAGTGATACCAATGCTTTCAACTTCACAGCTTACACCTGTAGCTGGTATGAATGTTCACAGAAAGCAAGGGTCCACTTACAGACAGGAACAACCTGTATATCAAACCACAATCAGCTTGGTATAAATGTCCTGTGTGTGCGTTTGCCTCTACATCCCCAGGGGAGTTATGCTCATCACGTGTGTAACCCATCATCATCACCACGCTTCTGCATTGATCCGCTAACCCAGGCTGTCTGGCCCAGATACTCACAATATCAGATTTGGAGATTTCTGTGCTAGTTCTCCAGAGATTACTTATTCTCGTACTTAATTCTCCAAAGATTACTTATAAAAGGCCTCCTTAGAGAGCCCTCAATAGAAGACTAAAACCCACACAGTTCATTACAAGTATCTGACAGGGTCTCAGGGGAGTTTGGGATATTTCCCCCCCTCCCCAGTTATCACAAACAGCAGCATTTTGCTAATGGAAAACAATGAGTATTTGCTAAAAAAAGGTCACTACACTCAGTGCAGCGAAGAAGCAGAAACACTGTCTAAATAAGCCAACACAGCCACAGAAACTAACCACCATTTGAAATGGAGACGGAGATCATAAACAGTGCTTTGCATCATTTCACCATTTCTGCCCACAACACTACTAACTCACAAAGATGAGGCCTTTAAATACACTCAGCTCCCTTTGTGGTAAAGAACAGGATACAGTGTACAGTCCTCACCTGTATATTTTCCTCCAAACTGTGTATTTGTGTGCCCAATGGGATGACATTTTTTGATTTAGTTGTCAGCAAATAGAACTTTATATTATGCTCCTGTCTTCTTGCTTTCTTAGCTAGCAGACTACAGTGAATAAGAGTTATTCTGTCATTTTTTAAAATTGTTTTTTGAATCGAGGTATTTTTCATAAAGCCAGACCTGTTCATTACTCACATGAAGCGTATTGTTATAAAGTCTGGCCTTGTGCTTTGGGACCATTCGTCTGACGGCAAGCATTCAGATTCGTCTCCGACTCTCATCCTGCCTCTATACCTCTCTTCAGACACCTCAAAGACAAGGCAGGTGCCGGTACTGAATGCATGGGAGTCAATAGGATGGGTTGATTAAAGAACTACTACTTCTTCACTTTTAGTATTCATCTCTAGTTGCGAAGAAGCACGCTGCACTGAAGCAGGAGGAGAAAATATATGCTTGAAATGAAAACTATCCATTAAAAAAGAACATAATTCAAATCCTTGCCAGTAGAGCATCCAGGCATATATTGCTCTGTACCTGTGAGTGAATCTTTCACAACTTGTCAACAGCGCTCCACAGAAAAAGGTGACATGAGAGGGACTTCAGAACATCCCATCCTAATGGAAGCTTCAGACACTCCACCCCACATTTTAAAAGCCTCTTGGACATAAAACTCAGTAACATTTCAAGAGCCGTAACTGCTTTTGAGAAAAGTTCAGTTTCAAGTTCTTAACAGTTTTCCCTTGTAAAATACCTATTATCAGGATTGATTTCAAAAAAAGATTTGCAAAATCTATTAATTTTCGTATCTGTGCTGTGCGTTTTATGAAACAGTGTGAATTTCTGTGGGGCAGTGATCTTAGAGAACAGCTTATTCCACTTTGCTGAAAATATGAAGGAAAGAAGTATTTATCCTAGTATCTCAGTATGTAGTTCGAGAAGTATGATGATTTATTTAGTTGAGAAACATGGATAATATCTATATAATTCTTAAAGTATACATAAATCTGTAAACCTTCTTATCAACATCTATCCACATGTTCTCAAATATCAAAGTTCATTTTTCCTGTACAGTAGTTTCCTGTATTGCCAGCAATATCTGAAAAAAAGCTTCATAGCATTTTAAAATAGGTTGTGATATTTCACAATATAGTTTGTTATTTTTTATATGACCTGGTAGTTCTCAAACGCATTCATAGGTGCATGCATCTGCACATGTGAAAACCTCTCTAAGGTTTTCTAAGGGCACCATCTGTTGAGAAACACTGTTCAGAAGTCCAGGCTTCAATATGCCATAAACATCCAGCTTTATAATATTTTTTCTTGCCCAAGGGCTTCCCTTGTGAATGATCAAAGCAGCAAAGATCACAGAATTTAACAGGTCTAGTCAGGCCTTAAAGAACAACAAAAAGAACAAACTTTGAAACAAACATAGATTCAGTCCATCAGCATACAGACGATGCTACTGTTTCAAAAGGGGAAGCCTGGCAGGCAGCTTATATTCAACATAAACATCCTTAGAACAGAGAGGATTTTGGATGAAAATGCTTGGACAGTCTGTTAATCCTAGGTCCGCCATGCACTGAAAAAAATTCTTGCAGTGTAGCTAGAAGAATTATTTGGACTGTATTTAGTTATGAGAGTTCCCTTCAGACATCAAAACCAGATTCAGAAATGTGGGTCAAATAAAAAAAGCCTAGAGTGCACCCCGTCAAAAGTCCTGGACCAAAAAGCCAAAAAAGTAGCATTGGAACAATTTGTTTTGACTCAGTATTTACCCCAGGAAAATCTTTCTTCGTGCCAGCAATGTGTTGCAAAGTACCCACAGCATGGTGTGGATCCTCAACCATCATTGTCAGCAAGTCCATAAGCTAGGATAGCGAGGAAACAAAGTCAGAGTAGAAAGAGATAATTGTTAAGGGAAAAATTTTCAACACATCAAGAGTAGACAATCTGAACAATCATAGAGTTAGGTACAGGGGTGCTGTTTTCATCAAACCTTTAGAAACCATTCTACCACATAATTCTTAGGCTTCAGAGCTTTTTCCATCAATCAATCATAGATAGGGAAAAATAATCAAGTAATACTCTAAAAACATTAGAACAGTTCAAGTACACCTCAAAGCTGTCCCTCTACCTTGCCATTTTCCCAGCGCATTTTTTTTTTTCAAATCAAGATGTACTTTTTACATAAATAGCTGTAATTCTTTTGTGCCATCTATCCCTGACTCCATCTCTTGAAACAGTGTAAAAGTGACTTTTAATTAGTTATTTTTCCCTTGACATGATACATCAAGAATGTATTCTATCTTGGTTTTATTCAGTGAATTTCCCTGCCTTGTATTTCCTCATGAACAATACTTGATTATCTGCCGCCTTTCTTCTCCTCACTCTTACATTGCGCTTTCTCTTTCTTCACACTCTCAAATGCCTTCTTTCCTAGTTCAGCTGACACACAGAGTTCCAAGACAGGCAAATGAGACTAGAAAGAGCACGGATACACATAAGAAACCAAGGAGAGAGGGAGACTCTCCTAAACTGCCTGTTTAGATATTGTTTCCTAGACTAGACATCAAAAACTACAGCCATAAAGGAGATCTTCAGTAGTGTATATAAAAAGATTTATGAAGTTCATGTCCATGACATAACATACCATGACAAGTGTCATAACTTTCTAGTTGCATGAGGAAGGCAAATCTCCGAATGTTGAGTTAGCAACCATCATGTTTCAGAAGCACCTACTGGTGGCACCTGTTCTAGACAAGGAAATAGAAGAATCCACTGCCCAGGGCTAATCACCTCCCCTTCTTTCTTATTCACCTCCTCCTCAGTTCATTTAGATCTGAATCAGTGTCTGCGGAGGCAGTACTGAGGCCCACAGTTTCGTCACCTTCTCAGTGGAAGCTCTTCCAGCGCTTCCCTGGGCTCCTGTGGTGAGGACATGGAGGTCCCTCATCCTTTCTACCACGTCTTGCTGCAGTCTTCTCCTGGGTTTGATTTCTCACCTTTTCACATATCTGCTACCAGAGTTGCGCTTCCTGTATCCTGTCAGTCCCCGCACAAAATTTTACTTCCTACTTATTGCCTTCACTTTTAACTTCATTAAATTAGTACAGCCTGCCTCATGAGCATACTGCCTTTTACATCCTGGGAGTTATGCCAGGCCATGCTTGCGCTGGAGTGGAATTAGGACCTGGATTCTAGAGCAAGTCCTACAGTTTAAGAGGCATTAAAGAGCTGATTTTTTTTTTTTTACGGTACAGTTAGCAGAGATGACTGAAGAGTCCCAGGGGACACTGCTACTTACACATGTATATATACTGAGTCAGTCACGATCTGAGACAGACATGACTTTGAACAGGTAGAACTGTGCCGTCCCAACACTTGTCTTGACCAATTATAATGAAATGAGACAAGAAATAAGTAGTACCAGAGGCCAGAGAATTACTTTCTCAGATCCAGCAAACACAGTTCTTACCTCACTTGTTCTACTTTCATATTCAATGCAAATGGACAAGCTTACGGAGGTTATTTGCGATTTACACCACAGCAAACATCAAGATCGTCTCCAATAGAAGAAATTGCCTCTCTTAAAAGGTGATTTGCTGCTGTCACCAGAGCTAATAAAATGCTCTTTTAGCAAACAGCAGCTCTGTCTATGGCTCTTCAATCACAACTTGAAGAAATAACAAGGGAATGTTTCCTGTTGAGCTTAGAAATAATAGTACCTTTAGCTATTACTTACAAGCAATCTATTCACAATCCCATCCCTTGCAGAACACCTCTAAAGGTAAATAACATGAAAAAAAAAACCTATACAAAAGCACTGCATTATCCAGAAAAAAAAAAATACGCAAAAATGCCTCTTTTAATGATGCCAGTACAATGGATACATGACAAAATTCTGTTTTTTTTCACCCAGTTCCATCAGCTTTCTATTTCTCTTCAGAATACTGTTATAATAGTAATCCTTCATTTTACTCTCCAGTACTTGCAGCTCTCTACTCGCCAAGATTTGGTTCTGCTTGTCTATACACAATGGTCACTGATGTGGGAGCTTTTGAGAGAAACTAGGGAATAACGCAAACCACAAAGTGTTGTTTTTATCAACATTTTTTCGTTTAAGCTTTGCAAACCTGTAAGAGCCCCACACTGATCATCAAGACTTGGGGTTGATTAGTGATTGATATGATTTCCCTACTGTGACAGAAAGGGAAGCCAAAACCCACAGGAAGTTCAAGCTGAGTCCTGGCAGGTCTCCAAAACTGCTGTGATAAAATCCTGTACAGAAAAATGAAAGTCTGGGAAAGAACCCTCTCAGAAATATAGCAGTGGAGTCAGAAAAACCACGAGATCTGTACAAGACACCCTTGCCAAAGTCCACAAGGGGAAAGAATTAAAAAAAAAAAGAGGCTAACCAAACACATTACACCCCCAGAGCATACTGGTATAAAAAATACAATGTTTAACACACTAATAAGAAAGAAGGTGTTTTAAGATTTGCTGTAAACAAGCAGGTTAATTTAGGCATAAAAATAACCATGGAAGAACAGGGTAAGGAAGGAGGAATAAAGGTGCTATAAAGCCTACACCAGAAGAAAGACTGAAATCTTTTAAAAGTTCATATATAGGGCTTTGTCTGAACTGATGCACCTTTGGGTTTCACCCATCAGTAGTTATTTCTATGCTGATATAACTCACAAATTAAACTTTTATTAAATGCATTCAGAACTTTCTATTTTTGCACATTCCAGGCACTTCAGATTTTCCATAACTGTCATCTAAAGAAGTTTCAGTCCTGAAGTACAGTGGGAGAAAAATGTGCGCTGTCTGTAGATATATAATACATGATGGCTGATCCCTTTTATAACATCTATCTTGGAATTCTGGTGACACGAAAAAACTACTTGAGTTTTACTCTGACGGGTTTTTATGGTCAATGCATTCCCCCTGGATAAAGGATACAGACTTGCTAGGGACAATAATTAGCAACAAAAAATATTGCCCTTCTTTTGCCCTTGAATAGAGTGTGGTTACCTGGCACCTTGTGACTGAATACACAGTATCCTTCATATCATACGCACCCAGTATGCCAAACATATGCCCTCTAAAAATTCCTCTCTGTAAAACACCCTAAGTAATTTTATGTCAATATTACCTCAAAATTCAACCATAAATTGGATTTTTATAATGCTGTCCATAGCTATTTGATATGGATTATAACTGATTTCATGTAGAGAGAGAACAACACATGTATACAATGTTTCATGAAAGATGCAAAATATCAGGCTGTATATTTTTCTTTAAGATGATGCAAAATATCTAGTTATGGATACATACCTAAAATCCTGTGCAGTTCCAGAGCTTTTCACTCCTTTTGCATTTTTAGTTACAAGGCAGTTATGGCTGAATATCAAGTAGCCAGGAGTTGAAAGCCAAGAACTTGTTTTATGTATTCATTCACTTGAACTATGTAATCCTTTGCAGTTTATTGATATTTCTGACCACTGACAGGAGTATAATGTCATACCTCAAATCCCATTTTATCAAAACATTACAATGCAGATTTCACAAAAGACTGTGGCTAATGTAGTAAAGTTTGCCAAGCAACATTCCTTTGAAAGTATTTTAATCAGCTCTCAGTATTTTCTATATTGTACATTTAGAAATCAAATACTCTTTTTGTGCATTTTGTTTTTGAAAGATATTGAAAGTGTCTGTTGTGAAGATTTAGCTTAAGTTTCTACCTTATTTTAAAATAGACTTTTCTAAAGAGGCAGATTTTCTCCCTTTGTAATTCATGATTGAAATTGAGCTCTCTACTTAAAAAAAAAAAAGGGGGGGGGGGGAAGTGAAGTGAATATTAAGTAAAAACAGAAATTACACAGCTTTCCACATTGTAAAAGGAACTGAATGGGGCAAATTATTATAAATGATAGTTACTTCACAGTCGTCCTCCAGAGCCAGAATGACTGAGAAAATGTGGGTCAGCAAAGTTGTTTTTTATGGTTCTGTTGTCTAATCCTAAAGCCAATACATAATTAAGGGGATCAATAGATATCATAGAACAAGCTCACAGAATTTCACTTAACTCCACTTGCTGACCACCAACAAGGTTTACGTGTGTAAAATTACTCCTTAAATACAGCCTTGATCAATTGAGAATCATCTCCTAGGTCTCCCCCTACATGGCCCAGCTCATCTTGTCTCAGCAGCATCCACCCTATCACCATCCTTCAGCAGCTTTGACTAAGACCAAGCAAGTTCCTGGAACCAGGAATGGGCACTGACAGCATTAGCATCTGTGCACCTCAGATGACGATGCTGTCTTGTGGGTTTTGCACACAAACTCAGGAGGGGTGGGGAAAAGGCAGCCAACATTTGCCAGATACATCCCTCATCCTTGCCACTGAATCCTAAGAGACCAGCAAAGAAGCCAGCACCCAGAGGAACCACTCCACTGCCAGCACAAAACTGAATTTCACCACCTTCAGCAGAGGACAAAGGAATTTGGTTTTGTCTTACCAGAAAAAACTTATTTTTCCCCTCTAATTTTCAGAAGCTCTGAGCCAGTCCTGGTCCTGCAGCAAACCAGTGATTTTCATTAAGAACTGATCTCAGATCTCTAAGAATATTACAGGGCTGCAGGCCCTGGCAGTTTGCTTGGGGGATTGGAAAGCAGTGGACACAATTATTCCTATACTTAATTTTTGAAGAAGGTGGAAAAACAATGAACAGAAGCAACTACATCTTTGTGAGTCTGCAGAGGAACTTAAAATGAAAGAAATGGGATCAAAGTCTCTCAAACTTCAGAAACACACACATATGCTGTATGCAAAGCTACAAAATGGTCTACTTTTTGATAGCAGAATCCAGACACTCCTGTGCAGTATAGATCTGTTTGAAAAACAAAAAATTATTCCCTAGTAATTTATTTAGCAGTCGACAAGGGGGAACAGAAGAGATTTTCTATGATGAATATTATTGAGCCATATATAAAACTGGTCAAATAGTGAAAATACACATTCACAGATAATTTCATCATCAATTGATTAAAACAGCTCGGACTGATTTTCTGTTCATAAATTTACTGTTCATCAGTTATGCTGTTCCTTTCATTCTCTGAGCCATGGGTCTTTTATCAAGAAACACGCAAAACAAAGCAAAATCATTCCTGACCTCTAAGGCTAACATAGTGGGGAAAAGTAAGCAGGTATTTGTGAAATCTGATAAAAATCAACACAAAAATCCCACGAGGACACAGAGCCACACTTTTCCTTTCAGTGCCTGGGGTAACAAACACCGTGCTTTTAAACCCAACCTCTGTGGAGCTAGCATGTGCCCCGGCCTTTGACAAAAATGTTCTTAAATTCACAATGTTCACAGCTATGGCACAAAGAAATGTAAAGACTCTTGCTGCAAAGGCTTTCAAGCTCACAAAACGAGGTGCTGCATGGTTTCTGGCACAAGAAGATATAAAAGTCATTCATGAGTGACTGTCACACCTTGTGAGAAAGTACAAAGCACCACAGACTTCAAACCAGTAAATGAAACAGAGACCAAACACTCAAAATGTTTTTTTTTCCTAGTTAATAGAGAGACTCAGTGTGATCCAATTCTTGCAGATAGCTTTCAGCTGGCGGCTGGATCTACTACCATTGCTACCAGATTTTCCGGAATAAGTAGATTTTCAGTGACTTCAGGAGGAAGCTGGTCCCAACAACAGAAGAGCTATGGACTGCTCAACTCCTTCAGAGGAACAACCGCAGCCTTGCAGAGATGGGCTCCTTCCTGCGTAAGGGGGAAAGAGAAGCAAACAAAAGCACTGGGCATTTCAACAGGCGCTGAATCTTTAAGAACAGGGCACAGGCTTACTACTCGCTTTGGAGAGCTCCACACCACCCTGGGCAGCAGAGCACAGGGAGACCTCCAGCACGCACCCAGCAGCTGAGGAGCAGCTCCCAGCAGCCCAGCCTGGCTCCCAGCTGCTGCAGCCTGCCGGCAGGACACCCTCCAGTTCAACAAGAGGTTTGGCATTAGCTCAAGGTCTCCTGATTCTTCACATCCATTGAATTCATTAGAAAGTTAATTAGAAGGAGGTACATCATAGCCAGTATTGGCCATTAAAACATTATTTAGGCTCCTTCTATAGCTAATGGGAAGACAGACACTTTCAAAGGCATAGCTAGCCTTCCTAAGATAAATGATACGTGACTTAGGCCCGGAAGTGCTTCTTGCTTTCTCTTGATTAGTAGAGGGATACCCAATGTTTTTTTTCTCGATAAGATTAAGCCAAGTCAGGCAAACTGAATGCAAAGTGTCTTTTTAACTTTTTTCAAAAAAAAAAAGAGAAAAGAAGATGGTAAATTATATTTTTCAAATCAAAAAAAGCATCAGCTCGGGAATCCTTGTTTTTCTGACAAAAAGGTTACACATATATAGACAGACAAATACATATACAAACACACATGCATACAGGAGAGTCTTTCAGTTCAGGTCAACTTTGGAAAATTCCTGTCTACGTAGCAGTGTTGTTTAGAGATAAACTTTTTGGCAATATTCCTACATTGTCAACAGCTCTTGTTTAGATGCAGTTACAGCAATCTAGCTGAGCTTTTGATGACATAACTGCTTTTGTTTAGCAATCCAATGTAAATGACTTTAATAGTAGTGGTTTTGGCAGGTATAAAGTGCTTTTGCTAGACAGTGCTGACACTACATCTATACTGGCAAGTATTTTAACCTTAGCACATAAAAGATGGTACCAAAAAAATAGGATGAGAAACTGTGTATCACAGTAGGGGAAGCTAATCTGGACTCACTCATGGCGCTATTTCCTTCTATTTTTCCTTAGTGACTTATATTTAATGACAATATTTCTGAGGAGTGTCTCCTACTCCCTTTCTTTCTTTCATTCTGGAAGAAAATCACAACCACACGTCTCTTGTATGAAACTTGGAGAGAAAATTTAAAAGTTATTCAAAATAAAAGTGGCTAAAACAGGCAGACTGACAGGTCTAGTTATCAAAGACCTTTTCCTGCCCTTGAACAGACACAGCATCAGCAACTCAAGTTCACCAGCACTAGCTTACAAATGTGCAGACCTGGAAGGGCTAATTGGAGCCGCAGAAGCCACCACCTGCCTGTTCTTCTACAGGTGTTACTGTTGGAGCAATACCAGCAAGATGAGGCCAGGAAACACCTACACACACCACCTTACATCCCAGCACAGACACCATTTGACCACAAGACCTCTTCCTGGAGGACAGGAAGAGTTACCCTGTTATGAAATATCTTAATAGCAACAAACTTTGCCCATGCTAAGCCTATTTGTGGTCATTTGAAGAAATTACACATGCCACCATAATAATTTCACAGAAAAAAAAAAAAAAAAAAAGCCCTCCAGCCAGAGGTAGCATGCCCAGGTCCTTGCAAACCTCAGCACAGCAAGGGCTGGCAAGTGCAAGGAGGGACAGGGCATCTGTCTCCCACCTGGGCTAGGGTTGCCCACACTTTCTGAGGCTACAGCAGCACCATCTAAAAATTCAAGGAACCACAAGAATGAGACAAAACCAGCTGCCTATTCCAGAGATGATACAGAATGACAAAATCTAGTCTAGAGATGCCAGAAGACAGTTCTCAATCAGGCAAAACCTACCGTCTCCCACCCCTGCAGGCTAAGGGTAAAATGTCCTGGGGCCTTCTTCCTTCTCTTTGCAGGCAAGTTCACACCAGAATCATTTCATGGCATTCTTATTCACAAGGAAATGAACCAAACCAAAGCTTAGGTCACAAGACCAACATGTTTATTTTCCACATAACTTTCCAGCTTCATCTCTATGTAAAACAGGCATTTTCCTGAACACAGCTGGCAAAGGACTCCTTAATAATGTACAGAATAAATAAGAGCATAATACAAAGCCCATGTCTGTTCTCACCAAAAAAGCAGTCCAGCTAACTTCAAGAGCAAGAAGTACATGTCTCCAAGAGCAAAAACCCACATGTCACCAAACACAACAAATAAATTTCTAGGGCTTTCTTTTGTCTACCTTTCATCCATTTGTGTGAGAGGAAAATAAAGGGCAGCATTCAGCCATGCACACCTCTGTACTACAGCCCACATCTCCCTTCAGAGAACTTAAAAATTCAATTGATCTTTGACAATGCAACAAAGTCTTACAAAATACTCTTTTTCTGCAGGTTTGCACCAAAGAATTTGAGAAGCAATCAAGCTAGACATCTGCTAGAAGAGCAGCAATGAAGAGCCTAGCAGATATTAAAGATATAGGTAATCTAGCCCCTCTCTCAAGTGAGCTCTGTAAGGTAGAGAGAACAAATACACTGCTGAAATCAATTCTTTATTCAATAGATGTTTTTGAAATCACAAACTGAGTGGTGATTAAATGTACTATGTTCTTTTCAGAAAGGAGATTTTTCTCCTTATTCTGTTTCCTTTTTACCGAGTGGGTACAAAAAGCACAGCTCCATCCACTCTTTAACGTGACAGATCTGTGTACTCGCAGAAAGCTGAAAAAACACTTGTTGAAAAGCTACATGAAGAAACACAGAGCCAACAAACCCAAGCTGATACGCCACAACAGTCTGAAATTCAATTTTGATTTATGTTTTTCTAATTGCTCAGACACTAAGGCTTTAGCACAGAGACAGATTTCTGGTAGAAACTTGTTCACCATTCAACAAATGTTTCTAAATACTATATCATCAAGAGTTTTATAAAGGAACTACCTGCTGAAGTCAGAGTAGAGAAAATTTTAGCAGTCTCTCCATTTACAGTCGGAAAAAAGCAAGAACCAACTCCCACATCTTCACTCACCCTCTCTAACACTATTCTCACGTCCTGCTTTAGAGTTCACATGCATTGTTTCTTTTGTGCACTAGATCTGCAAATTATTTCTGGTTTGATGAACAAGCATGGTCACCATTTTTCTTTGCAACCAAGACCTTGTGGACTGCGCTAGAGAGAAAATCATGGATTACTACCAACAGGGCCTATATTTTGCTATATTCCTGGCTGTGACTCTCAACTGTAACTTTTCTGTATACCATGAAAAGCTTGTGAAATCCTCTACAGGAAGAATGCAAGATGCATTTTAAGTTATATGGTCATTATCTAGTAATGCCCTCCTTTGGCTCTTCTCAATCGTTGTTTCCTTCCAGTCTGCCACTGTTGTAAATGTTTGCATATTAAAATTCAAATTAGATAAGTAAAAATTTCTTCATGAATTTTGTTTGGTTTTTTAAGTGTAGAACTTTTCCTTCCGTGCCATGCTTTCCAGGAAGGTGTAGCTATGCACAGCACCTCATGTATTCCTTTTGGACTTGCTGTTCACAAAAAGAGGTGGGTGGACCTGCTTTGAAACACACCGCACCGCATGCCTTTTCCTCAGCAAATTAATCAGGGGCCTATAATCAAATTCCAACAGATTTAAGGTTAGAAAAATAGTGCTACCTCCTGTAAGTGAGGGGAGATGCAGTAATTCCACTCTTGGGTTACACTGTAGCCTCACTAAAGTGCATATCAAACAAAACACAGTTTCTGTGGGCTTTGGGCAGCATGCCTTTGAAAGCTCCAGTGGAGCAAAGCTCCTGCCAGGCTTGACCAGACAAGCTATATGTAATGGGGGCAACCATACAGCTGTTCCTTTGTGTCCCCTTTGCCATTTTAGCTGTTGACAATTATTTACAGATTAGTTACAGATTTGCCAGCTGGCTGCAGGAAAAGAAACCTCCTGGATAACTCTAGATAAAGAGAGATGCTGATCAAAAATAAAATAATTTTTAAAAAGGGGAAAAAAAAGCCTTTTGGGCGGCAAAATTCTCTGTATCCATTTACTAACATATTCTTTACACATCTAAAAAGAAGCATTTGTGCTTCTCTAATGAGTCACAAAACTAAACTTTAAAAGTAACAGATTATTATGACTGGAAAAGGGTAGGCAAGGAGATGAAAAGGGACCTTGCTAATTTTTTTTCCCCTTTCTTTTAGACATCTTCAAAGGAAGAACCCTGAAACTAGGAAGAGAAAGGTACTCTGAATCTTTAGTAACAAGAATACTTTCAACTCTTTTGTTATGCAAGTATTTCAAGCATCACGCAATATTTCCTCACATATGTTTTTATTAGACTCTTTTCCAAAGGTAAAACAAATTGTAATTCTTACTCTTGCACCAGAATAGGCAGCTTTAAGATTAAAGCATTTCCTCTGCTGTCATAAAGATGCAATGGGGCAACATTTGCTTATCCACTATTTCGTCCACTGCTTTAGTTCCACTGCACATAATGGAATTAATTCCACTGCAAATCACAGAGTTATTTTGCAGTAAGTGGGAACGGAACAAGGGAAATGTATTAAGAAAGAAACTGCAGTTTGGGTCTCTCCCTGAATACCTGGGGTCTTATAAAAATGAGGAAGATGCTGGGGGGGGGGGCGGAATCCATGAAAAGACCCTTTTGGGAGATCAAAAACTGTCTTTCTGTCTTTGACTGTCACTGAAACAAACTTACAAACCCCTCCTGCACTTCACCCTACCAGCCAGACAGGGTGTTTGGTAACACCAGCAATCTTTCAGGCTGATCTAACACAGAACAAAGCTTTCTCTTTTTTCACAAAGGGATAGGGGGGAGGAGGAGAAGGAAGCCAATTTCAAGTAAGGTAAAGGACATCAACCGGTCAGGTCACAGTGAGCCCCAAAAATCTCCCTCAAATGGAAATTTTTGACCCATCATGCAGAGGCTTGTAAAGAATAAAATAAGTTAAGCCACCTTTTCCTGCCTGTCGTCCCACTCTGGTTCGCACCACTCCCAGCCCTCAAAGGCCCGAAGGCAGCCACCCCGTCGGGAAGGGACGGCAGGGCCCGGGGTGCATCTGAGAGCTGCTCCCCTTCACTTTGTGTGTTTGGGGCTTCATCCCCCACCACTGGAACTGTCACTGCAGGGGAATATCCAACGGATGGGGCTGGGAAGGGGGAGCAGGTTTCTTTTCCAAACACCCACAGCTGCCAGCGAGAAACACAAAGGCAGGTCCCATCTGGCAGGGCCCTCATCAGCCTACTTTTAAACCTGGTTTATAATTAGCCCTAAACAGATTTCACCAATTAGGCATAATTTTTAACTCCTGCCATCCTGAGAGCAGCAGGCAGCCTGAGCAAGAGGCATGGGCACAAGCCAGCCCTGATGGTTCCTGCCAGGCCAGAGGCCCTGCCGCAGCCTGGTCACCCCTCCGGCAGCATCACCCTCTGCCCACAGGGAAAGCAGGGCAGGTTTTTGGCTCTCAGCATGCAGGGATCCCCCGTGTAATTAATAACGGGAACTAAAGCAGTAGGTGGAATTTGTATTCAAACACCAGTGCTGAGGAACTGCCTAGCTCTCGCAGAGCATCCGATACCATCTCTCTGGTATCCAGCACAAGAGTATCCAGGAACCACAGTTGTTGCAGAAGATGATGAAAGGAACACCAAACCGAGCAGATATCAACTTGTAATAAATAAGTGTTTCTTAATCTTACTTCAAAACTCAGAGCACAGAGGAAAGGAAGACAGGTATCTGGGGTTGAAGAGAAGGAGCACTGCTGCTTCACACATCTAATATTTCACTGAGGTTTTACTTAAACAGTGTCTAACAAGCCATGCAGTCTGCCCCAATCTTAAAAAAAAGGGTTTGAAAAAATATTTTTTAAAGCCTGCAACCAGTAAATAAGAAACAAAGGTGAATGATTTTACAAGAGTCTTGATTTGTATCACAAGAGAGGGAAAAAAAATAATGAGGAAAGACTCTAGGGAAATCTATTGTTTTATACCACTGTTAAAAACAATCCTGCCCGTGAAATGCAGAGATCCTTGACCCAAGACACTGCAGGGAGCTGACAGCATACTACCACTATCTTTGCAGAGGTGATCCTTGAGGTATACTAGGTATAGCATATCCGCAACATAAAATAGAAATGGAGTTATCTCCTGAAAAAAAGCAGTTTTCCTCTGTACATCTTTGTGCCTCAGATTTACATACTTTCATTTCACAAAGCCAAAAGGCTCTCAAGAGACTGGCTGCACAGTATCAAATGCAAAAGAGATTTAATCTTCAGATTTGTGTGAATTTAAAGCTACAAACACTCTGCTAAGGATAGGTCTGCACACTATCTTTTATTTATACGCATACATTTATTACAGTCAAATTTGTAAAAAACTCAAAATAGTTTAAGGGCATGGAAGAGGCGTTTGCCTGAATTGCTCATGGCTCTATAATCTGATTCAAACCAAAACTGCTTTACTTTGATTTACCAAAACCAGATTGATGTTATCCAATTTCCAGTTTCTTTGTTTTCTCACCACTCCTATGCCTGAGATTCCTGTACACTGCTCTTATCCAGGCTTACATTGACATTCACAGACATTTAAGGGTTCTAGAACATTTCAGGGCTGCGTGTTTACATCTCTCAGCAGACAGCATCTGAAGAATTTGCAGAGCAAAAGCACGGTTAAAGATAGGAGAAAAAACACATTAAGCAATAAGGTGGTACGTGTGGCATTAAAACTCAACAGGTATCTGTATGAATCAGAGCTGTATATCTGAACACAAGCAAGAAATTCTCTTGGCTTCTACTTAAGTTCTCTTTGCGCAGGGTTTTTTTTACATTTAAAGTATGTCAGCAGATGCATAATATTGCATTTCATAAATTAGATTATTTTTGTTGACACAACAGACATTGTAGAAGGGTGACAATGACAGAGCTAGAAATCATAGGCAACAAAAATGCTCAAGGCCTTTCCTACACCTACAGGAGGCAAATTATTTTTTTTTTTTAACTAATGCATTTTAGACTAGCTTAAGATCATACTAAGAAGAATCTAGTTATTACCGCCTTGTTTATGTAAGTGCCTACTTACTGTGAAAGTCAAGTGTAATGCAAAAAACTTCCATTGCAGCAGAGAATATCTAAACACACAAATACATTGAAAGCCCCGAGGGGCCAATAATACTGTCCAAGGAATCAGTCTTGCAGAACCTAGACTTCAAGACAAAGCTGTTTGAACAAATACTTCTCCAGCAGTCTTATCTTATAACAATGTGATAACTTTTGCAAGCATCTTGCATATTTAATACTTGCGAGTAGCCACCAAAACCTATGAAAAGAAGAACAGAACAGAGAGAAACTGGGCAACCAGCTAACAGAGACTTGACTCCATTTGGGGAGGCGTAGCCAAAACAGTGTCATATAGAAGGACAGTCTCATTGTTCGATTGCCTGCCTAAGAATATAGAGAATTGAGTTTGGTCCCTGGCTCATCCACAAAGCTTTTCAACACCTTCACATAAGATTCCTACTCAAGCCAGCCACCTGAGGGTGGGGGGAATCAGGAAATGATGCTTTTTTAAACACTGCATATGTAGGTGTGGATGTCAATCTCTTATTTTGTACATAAGGCACACATCTTTTTCCCTGAGGTTGTTCGCATTTCCTCTGACACAAAAGGAAAATCCACTCAAATCTGTTTTTACCTCAACAAGCATCCTAATCACTGGTAAACAGTGTAAGAGAAGATGCAAGGAATTCCTTCTTCCTCTCTGGGGATGGTACCTATTCATTTCCTTTGCTTTTCTTTAAAGTGTCTATAAAAGAGTGCTGTCATTTGTGTCAAAGAATTGGGTAGTGCAGACAAAAGAGAGTCAATCTGAAAAAGGGTGGGATTTGTCTACCTATTTTGTTTTGGGTTAGATTTCAGGTCATCTGACCTTACAGAAAAAAAAACCACACCACACCAAAATCCAAACCACAAATTAACTAACATTGTAGTTTGCATAATCAGATATATAACATAATATTTTCCTGGTTTTATATCTATAAGGTAACAGGAAAGTATGTAACAGGAAAAAAGACAGAGCTTTGGGACTAAGGCAGAATAGAGGGGAGAAACAGGGACATACAGAACATGCACAAGGCTGGGTAACTTCAGAGAAGACATTTAACCTTTCCATTACCTAGTTTTCCTCTAACAGAGGCAGAACAATATGTCCTTACTGTCCAAATCGTTCCCCTGGTTAACATGAATACTTAACAGCAGCATGACTGGCGTACCACTTCTGGCTACTATATCATTTCATAAAGTTTTATTTCTGCCATCTGTGTATATCCATACTTAATCACTGTCAGTTCTTTTGTTTTCCAACATGAAGTATAATGAAACATTTTTCCACAAAAACTGTGTTTTGGCCAGTTCTTTGTATGTGGGAATTCAAACTATGGAACAACCCTCAGAAATCATGGAGCACTGCCACGTGCAATGGCCTCATGACATCCAGCCATTTAATCTGAGATGCAATACAAGTGAGGTGCTGCCAAAGCATATGGAGTTTTTTTGCAGGACGGCGTAATGCCTTAATCTCTACTCCAGCTGCCATATCTCCAACTTGCCTTCCCTCCTCTGTTTCCAGTGCTTGGGAGAGTAGATGGGGGAGCTTGGCGTGAGGTTTGGAGGGAAGGAGGGTGGAATGGAGCTGAAGAAAGATGCCAGCAGATCTCCATCAAGGGTCAAGCCTTTTTCCCCTCCTCCCGTAAGTCCTCAACAGCCATTTACAGAACAAACAGGTAGATTTTCCACTTACTTGATAAAAATTGTGCCAGTGTAGATGTGCCAAGATAGAGAATAAAAGGAAGTATCACAAGAGACCCACCAGCATCACAAGGCAACAGACTAGTGGCTGCAGGAAACACTAGTGCAGCCCAAGGGCCCTGAGCACATTCATCTCTCCCAGCTGTGCTTGCACACGAAGGGCAGCTGGCTAGGTCTGCCCATGGGCATGGCTGCACACCACTGCCCAGCCTCCATCCCGGGCAGAGTGCCTGCTGCGCAGGAAAGCAGAAGCAAGATTTAGGGTACATCAGGCTGAGGGCCACCCCAAAACCTGCCCTCTAAGTTGAGTAAGATGTCCAACATAGACCCACAGTGGAGAGAGCACTTATCGAAGCCTCAAGAGTGTCAACTCAGCCTCTCATTCTGGAGTCTTATGAGGGGGAAAGAAAAGAAAAAGTCAATGTAGTCGCTCAGCTGGTCTCAGATCATCAACCCCAAAAAACTTGCCACTCCCTCCATAGAATGGGAGCCACAGAAGTCTTCTCCACTTCCAACCCCTTCAGAACAAAATAAAATATTGATGCCTGATAACTGCAGATCTTGAGGGAAGAGATCAACTAAGGTGCTTGTGCTGCTCCAGTTCAAGTCAACAGCAGTCAACTGGCATCAATAAAAATCCAGATAAATCACAGAAAGATGGCTGTTTCATTGCTTTGAGTAAAGGGAAATGAAATCTTAATATTGATCAGGAGAGGCTCATAGCTTTCTACAGGAAGTAACCAAACCACCCTGCAAATGCTGGATGGCAGAAGTGCTAAAATTTCTCTAGTTTGAATGGAGAAATTTGGAAGTGAAACAGATCTCAGCGAGTTAAACAAATAGCTACACCTTCAGATGGTAGTGGTAATAAAATTGTATCCTCAACCTGTCAGCCAATACACAGGGACAGTACAATATTCTTTCCAGGCCAACCTAAAGAGAGGTCAATAAATTCAGACAATGTACCTGTAGGTAACTGGGCTTCTCACATTTTTCTGCATGAATAAAATGAATACACGTAGTGGAAGCACACTCAGATCTCAGACCTTTTTTATCACAAGCCTAAATAGATGTTGACACGAAAGATTTGCCTGCACATATTACTACTACCTGTATATTTTGCCACTATGGGAGGGAGGGACAGAGAAAAAGTTTCCTTCTTCTAAGAAAAAAGCTTTTCTCTCAGCTACATCCCAACATGTTTTTCCATTTTTTTCCCTCTTACTGTTTATGAGAATGTCAGCAAAGGTCTTTACTAAAAGATGAAATTGTATCATTTCCATTTCAGTGAATGCAAAGCTTTTATTTGTACAAAAACTCATGTTTTCCCATTAGGCCCCTGTAAGGAAAAAAAAAAAAAAACACCCCACAGTTGTGATACCATGCATAGGTACAATATGATATGCATGAAGAACATCTGAAAAAAATCAAAATCTCCGAGACAGATGTAATAAGAGTTTTGCGGTAAAAGCTATCAACATTAACATACTAGTTCAAATTTACTCTACTTCATGCATTTAAATTTATTAACTTCAGGCCATATGTTGGCTACGGAGTTTGGCTCTGCATTCCTGAGTCAGTTGACAAAGAACAGTTAAGTTCCAATAAATTGGAAAGGTGAAGTAGGGTGAGCCTAACTAATGGAAGAAAATGATGCAAGCGTGAATCCAATACACCATAGTAGAGCAGCAGCAGCACAAAAATATTCCACCATATGTTTCAAGGGCTGGCTAAAGCTTCATGCAGAAAGCTTTGATGTTGCCACTATAATTGAGAATGTCAATACTTCCAGGGTAGAAAACTTGCTTCCATTGATTAAATACTTGATTTCCAGCCTCCACGTGGGAAGAATGTCCGCTTCCTCAAAGTCACTCCACGCTGGCTAAGGTTATGCTGTTTTAGAGCATGCAAGACAGGGGATGTACCACTGTTTTGTGTTTTTGGAACAGTGCAGCTTTAGGCTGAAGGGCAAAGTGGATGTGTTGCTAGTTTCTAATTGAGAAGCCATCTGTGCTCTCTTTTCATCAGTGCAAGTGGAAGAGTTGCTTAAGAATCAGATGGATCCCAAACATTTTGGCCAACAAACTGAAAAATGCACAACTATCCAAAATATACACAAAATAAGGCCTTATCCATGGTGCAACAGCAGCATGCCACACAGCAAAAGCTGACTCACAAGACCCACAGAAAAACAAGAGCTAGAGGCAGCAAAGAGAAGGCACACTCCTGGGGAAAACTGGCTCGCCTTCCCCCTTTGACTTCCCTCAGTCCAAACGTGCCTGCCCACAGTTCTCGGGGACAGCACATGCCCTTTCTCAGAGGAGCAGAAGGGGAAAACTGACAATACTTGAATACCACAAAACCCACAGCTCTAATGCTCCTCTCCTCCAGTACCCTGTCTGCCACCTGAAATCAAGCCGCACAGAACCTGCCCACAGTACTTCAGGCATCAAGAGCAGAAGTGAGGAAATGAGCACACCAGGAGGTCAAGATCAATGTTTTTCAAACACTAAACGAGCCAGGATTGTTGTTACAATGAGAAGTAATGGAGCACCAAAATACTTTGAAGAATCTGGGACATAAACATGCATTTAGGCATTGAAAACCAGAGCAGCCCCATTTTCCGGAAGCTGCTAAGCACACAGGTCCTCCTCAACAAGAGGGCTAAAAAGTGGGGTTTTTGGAGGTCCAAATGCACGAATCCCCGTCTGCAAAGCTTGTGTTGTTTTCCCCCTGGGAAGCTGGAGACCAGCCGTGCCGCGGTGTTGCTGAGGCAGGGGCTGATGGCCCCAGTGGGCTGACGTGGAGTCCTGGGACATGGGATGCTCTGCTGGGCTGAAATAGGGTTCTGGGCAGGGCAAGGGTAGCCCTGGGGGGGCAGACAGGGACAGTGAGGGCCGATGGTGCCCTCAGGGCGCAGACATTTCATACTCCTGGTGCACCTAAGTGAAGGTTTCTTCTTCCCCCCTCCTCCTCACAGCCCCCCCCTCCCCTTTTTTTTTTTTTGCAGTTCAGAAGGAAGCATGATTTCAAAGCAGCTCTGATCGCCACTTTGGTCTGCATAATTGAGCTGTCTTGCAGCGAGATCCCTTCCAAATGAAATTTAGCTGGGAGACGCGCACCAGCATCACACCTAACATTCTGCATCTGTAAACAGCCATTCAGTTGCACAGAGGCAAACATCCCTGAAAATACGTACACCCTGCATAACTTGTCCTCAGCACTGTTTCAATCTATAGATCCCCTCCTGTTTGGTGACATTGCCACAAGCCACCTGCAGTAAAGCTCCATGCAGAACACAGCCCTCCCCTTCTGCTCCCCACTAAGCGATGGATGGGATATGTCCTAATTTTACAGCTCCTTGACAGATGGGAAAAGCCTGAATTAAAGTGAAGTCTATAAAGATATGTAGCTAATGCTTGTGATATTAAAGACAAAAAAAACCCCACTCCCTGCATATGTTAACATAGTTCTACTTTGCATGGTTAAAAATAGAAGTTAGTCTGACTTTAGGGATCTGAACTTGGCCACACTATTTTTTTTTTTGTCAAATTAAAAATTGGTCTGTCTGTGCCACTGTATTTCTATCGTTACACAGCTGTACTGTGAGGATTAAAGGTAAAACCATCTTGAGGCAGAAAGTCCATTTCTGTTAGCAAAGAACATCCACCTTCAGTCAGAGGCCCCTGGGGCACTAGGTATAAATGCAGAGAGAACGAGAGCATCCTCCCTGAAAACCTCACCACATAAACAGATGTAAAGGAAAATGGTGAGAATTGATCCAGTAGAAGGAGTAGAAGATCAAGGAAAAAGACAGCAGTAAGCTCCTCCCCTCTCAGGAGGACAGCCCAGAACACCTCTGTGCTCCTGGTCAAGGAGCTGTGGTCAATATGCCTCATGAACCACAGCACATAAAGGCATATCTCTATGCCCCTCCTGTCCATATCCAAACTCTCCCTCTTCTCCCCCCTTCTTCTTGCAATAAAAATTAAAGCACGTGTACCACTAATATAGATTAACATAATAGTGGCAAGTGTTGCAACAAGCAAAAACAGTGTCCTCCTGGTAAAGTCAGTGTCTCGTCCTCTCCTTTGCTTCACTTTGCAGAGCTTGGGACAGAGGCATTTGCTCCACTTTACAGGATCTGACCTACTGCACACCATTCACATGCACTTCAGCAACACCAAGTTGTAACACCTTTTTGGTTAAGCTGCGGATCCTTAGCACCTTCCAAGATTAATTTTACACAAAACCGAACCAATATTTAAATAGACACCTCATCAGGTCTTGTTTTTCCCCATACCATGAAAATAAATATGTTAGGAGAAAGAGTTAATGACCAGGATAATCATGTTTGTTGCTAACAACCTTCTGCAACATTAAGTTAAAGAAAAAAACCCACATATCTCTTTTCTCTGTCACAGATAGCATTTTGACAATGGAGAAAAACATAGGTGCCAATCTAGCAAAACCTCTTACACATGAACAAAAAGTGTACAAACTGTATGACCCAATTCAACTGCCCAAGTACTTGCAGAATCTAGGGGTTTTTTTTTTAAGTAAAGACAGACTGCCAAAATACAGGCATCAATACATAGAAAACAAAGAATAAAGACAGAAGGAAACCCCAAATCACAATTTGCACATTTCCCCACCTGTTAGAAACTCTATTCTGTTAAGATATTGCCATTTTACTATCATTATTGAAACTTGCAATATTTGACAGGTTGCTTTTAAAGTCTCATGCTCTTAAGTGTTTCGTCACACTCTGGTTTCATTAAGATAGGATTATAATTCCAGATCTCATGGCTGCAAATAAAAACAGGAACACTATCTAAACACAAAAACCAGAAAACAAATTAATATTACTGATATTTTGATTTATATTTTCACTATGTCACATGATATTTAGTGGCATAATATTGAATATTTGGCCATTAATTCTGTTCATATATTAAAACATAATCTAGACAGAAAACTAGATATAGCTTATTTGGAAAACCAAGAGCATTTTGAATTTGTGTATATATATATGCACACATGTACACTGTGGTGAATTTTGACATTGATTTTGGCATTAATTTCATTCATGTTAATTTTCACAACAGACCACTTCATATAATGCTGACATAACCCCAGATAGTAAAACAGTTTAAACACTAGAAGATAAAAGATACTAGGCGTGGATTAGAGAGCCTGCATATTACATACCAACGATGTATACATAAATTTATGTCATGTTTAATTTAAAACTTTTATTTCTTTTCCAGATACTAATATCATACATTAACAGAAAATAAGAGGCTGAAAGGCTCCTTACTTCCATACTAGGTACAACAGCATTTCTTACAAGCCAACCCCCACTTCACGCAATGGCCTTGTAGAAGGGACTACACTTCCTTCAGCTCTGCGTGCACTGGTGAGCATCCTAACAGTAGTGAGACAAATCATAGGTTGCTTCTGATGATTTTTCCCCCATTAATGATACATTTAAAACCAGATCTAGCCTGCTAATGCATTTCACATTAGGCAAAACCATATTCTGAAGGGAAGGACTTTCAGCTGCAAACTAATCAACAAAGTAGACAGGAGAGTCACTGGCTAGAGAGCCTGACTTCTCTACAATACCTTTTTATGCTTTAGCTCTGGAGAACTTAAAAGATTGACACAAAAGTTACTGGATAAACTGTGTGCTTTGTTTTAAGTGCAGGTGTTAGCCTTGATGACAGTAAGGATTCCTTCTGGTTTGAAATATTTGGAACCAATAACAACAGAGGGACACATACCTTCACAGAGGATACTACTAAAAAAAATCATTTTTTATTTCACTATTGTACCAAACAATCACCAAACAAAATTGCCTTCCCATAAAACTTGATTTGAACTGCTCTTTCAGCAATGTAATACATAATACCCAAAAGAATTCTCCTAAACATGGCAGCAGATTTTTATCGGCTAAGTTATAAACAAATTTGGATGCGGTGAGATACAACCTGCCAGTTTGCTCAAAATGTGATTTTACTTTATTTGTCCGATGCTCAAGAATGTTCAGTCGATATTTTTTCATCTCATGCCTCTCAATACAATTAGGAAGACCAAGAAAGGGAGAAGGGTAACTTGGGACTGAAGCCCAGAGAGCAGCACACAGCCCTACTTACCCACACCGACCACCACCAGCTTCCCCTGCAGAGAAATTTTATGACTGGTAAGCCTGGAAATGATGAGGGGCAGGAGTGGGACTGCATGAAGGGCAAGTGCTGGTAGCTCTCAGAGTAGCCAGTCATCATAACCCCGGCACACATCTCTGTGCAGGTTCTCCAGACATCCACGTCGCAGTACAATGGACAGACAATAAATCCCAATGACCCACACAGGTGGCACAGGAAGGAGAAACTACAAAAAGGTGTACCGAAAGCCATCACATGGCCACCAGTCTGGAGGAGGTGCCGAGGATCCAGTAACTGGCATCCCTTAAGTATCATTGCACAAAATCCTGCACAGAGAACTGGGACACACGCATCCCGGAGACAGACAGCTGAACAGACTACTTGGTCTCACACTCCTCTACACTCATACTTACAAGCAGCTGGATGCAGAAGTACAAACAACTGAAATCAATTTTGTTTTAAAATAAAAGCATCTTCCTTTCCCATAAAATCTCCAAGATTTGCTACACTGCTGACACAATAGCGAAACATTTTCTTGCAGTCTCAAGGTGCAAAACAGGTTTTGGAGACCCTGAATTTGGCTTGGAACTAGAGTCATCAACAGAATTCTACAAGAAAGGCTTAAAAGTGATGAAAGGAAGACTTTTCATAGCATATATTCGAACCTGAGAACATCAGACCTAACAAAAAAAATAAAAATCAGCCTGTTCTCACAAAAACTCCCAAGTAGTTTAGAAAACCAAAGCATTGAAAGAAACTCTAGCAGACTTGCTAGGAAAACCCTGCCCTGTCTAATTCTCTTCATGATTAGTTTTCTAAGTCAGAGCAGAATGCAGCCTAGGAACTTCAGATAGCCTCGTTCATAAACTCTGCCATGAGATAAGATTTGCCCACTCCTAATTAAAACAGAAGGGTACATCAACTGAACAGTAGACAAATCTGGCTTTCAACGTGCTCTTCTACTCTTTCTGATCCTTTTTAATGTTCCTACTCACACTGTTTTAGAGCTAATGTTACTATCTCCTGTTTACTGTGATGTCTTATTTTATTTTTACAGACAGCTTGTTTTAAAACATTTATTAGCAGTGTTTTCTGCTTGTTAGGGGACAGAGAAATGAAGCTTTCTGTTCTGAATTGCTTCCAAAAATTATATAAACTATTGTCAAATCTGTTAAAAAAACAATTGATTTTCTTCCGTTTTCAGAGCATCAAAGATGGAAAATTGATCACAGCTAGATTTTCCATCATTTAACAAACTTTACAATGCCTGATGCTTTTTCATTATAAATGATTAATAAAATTTCAAAATTCCTCATGAAGTTAAACACAAGGGGGTGAATACCAAGTGAAAAAAATATGTTTTGTTACACTAGGATATTCACTTCAATATATTTTGTATTTGTTTTGATATCCTCAACGTGAGTACCTCACATATCTTCATTTCAGTTTCTTACACTTCCTCCAGAAAAGGGTAAAATAAGGAAAGATCTAAAAATAATTTACATTTTTACAAAAACAATTTCTCAAATTGGAATTTCTACAAGATGGTTAATTGCTAACACATAGTAACTTAGGTAACGTGAACAGGGACACAGACTAGATATGCATACGAGAAACTCACATGTAGCTCCAAATTCTGAGGGCTAGCATTAAAATTAGCAAAACATCCCATTGCAAAAAAAAAAAAGTATGGAAATACTACTCAATAAAAGGAGATTTTAGCATAACCCTGATTACCAAGCATGAGACTATAAATCCTTTAGCTAACCAGGCCCCACGGGAAATACTGTTTTTAAAATCTGTAACCAACACATTTAGGATTAGACGACAGAAACACAGCTGCAAGTAGATGAGACCAAAGGAACTGAACTAGCTCACAGATGGACAAAGTCAGCCTGCAGCCAAGGACCTGGAAAACATGGGCAGAAGTCTCTGCTCTCCTACAGACTTTGTATAACCCTGGCCAGTCATTTCACATACAGTTTTGCGGTGTGCTTGAGACAATCTGTCAGGGGTAAAGTTTCATGACACAGTCTCTGCTGAAATAGGGGACATTCTGCCCTTCTTCAGCAACAGCCACCTGTGGCACATTTCTGTTTACTTTCTTGCTCCAGCACAGATGCCTACCTGACCACTGCAAGCTGGGGAGAGAGAAATCCCTGCTGCAAACTACTCAATCCTTTGTTGCAGAGTTACTTTTCCTCTGCTTTAGGGGCCTTAGGCAAGTGTATGGTGCCATCAGGCAGTGCTGGCACAAGGGGAACAGTGACAGCACACAGCTAGGACGTGCGAACTGAATCCTCTTTTTTGCGGACAGCCTAAAACTGGTTTGGCACAGTGGCACTACCACAGTACACCCTTCAGGGCTGGCATCCACCTCCTCCTACGGCTGGGGAGACTGTGACCTTCATCCTGCCCAAGCTCCTCTTCTCTGGCCACTGTCACCTCACACCTTCCATCTTGGCTGCTCACATGATGGCAAAAGCCCTGATGTTAGCAGTCAAAGAGTCAGATTATTTTAGTGAATTAAATAGTGAGTGTTTGCCTCCTCCATTCACCTTGCCCAAAACGCATTAGGGAATTCATCACACAGACAGCCTGGCTGTTGGGTGGGAATGCTAACCTTTAATGGTGACTTGGTGGGGGAGATCAAAGCAGTGTATGCCACAGGGTTTTACTTCTTCAAGCCAACCTACCTCCAATCTTGAAGGAACAAAACCATAAATAGGAGACCCATAAAAAGAAGATAATAGCACCCCCCTTTCTTTGAGAGATGTTATGAGGATAAATACATTAAGGATTATGAGACATTCAGATTCTATGGTAATAGGGGAGACAGAAGTAGCTAAGATAGATAAACTGCTATAAAAAATGCAGAGGCTTTAAACAGAAACAACATCCAGCTACGTAGAGAGCACAGTACTTTTGTAGTTACTATTTATGTGCCATCTGCAAACATGGAAAGTACTTAAATCAGCTTTGTTCAAGCTTGAGCTGGGCAAATAATGCAAAATAGCTACTTGTAAACCCTTGTCCAAATGTAAATTCTCCTTGATTGCCTTCCTATTCTGTTGACCCACTTTACACAAATACCATAGTACAGGTACATTCTTGTTTGTCAGAACAGTCAAATGTATGAATGAAACATGCATTTCCCAAATATTTGATAGCTCCTCTGTGGGTTTGTGAGTCAGACACAGAGGGGAAAAGCAGCAATACCACCTGACACAGGACATCAGTCACAAAGAGTAAATAGAAAGTTAGGTATAGGAAATAATGAAAGTAACAGTTATTACGTTAGCCATACGTGTCTAGCCAGACGGTCAGCCAAAATATGTTCTTTCCAAACTATTCTCATGATAATTTTTTTAGCAACAAAGGCTTGTGTTCATGCAAGTTTCTACACAGATAATTCATTATCAGAATAAAAGGACCATATTCATTGAGCTGCTTGCTTCAAATGGATTTTCTCCAGCTCCAGTTCAGAAACAATACCACCTACAATACAGAGAGAACATAAAGAGACAGTAAAATGCTATAAACCAAGCCTTGATTTGCTTGTGTTGCTGCCGTGCTGTTCATATGGCTTAAGTAGCTCAATGACAGGGTGTCTTGTGGGAAATAGGAAACAGTTAAGCTGAAGGGAGGTACAAATCCTGTTTGTTTAAATGACTTGGGTGTTTTTACAGGGGGTGTTCAGCCAGAAAACATCCCTGCTCCTTGGGAGGGAATTCTCAGAAGGCTGCTCTCTACCAAGCAAAACATAGCTGGAATGACAAAACTTAGAGATTATGATCACTTAATAAGAAACAGTAAAAGTCAATACAATTTATTTTTCAGTAATGAGCTAAGAATGTCTAGATCCCAGGAAACTTTTCTTTCCATTTGGCATTTCTGTCTTCTCAGATTAACACAGAAGCCCCTGGGGCTCCATTTCTGCCCTCTGGGTATCACAGCCACCATCTTAGCGACTGAGAATATTAGCAGCCCTGTGGGAAAGAAAAATGTTTTTACAGAAATACAAAGGGTCTCCGCCTGATGAAGATCCTTTGTGAGATGCCCTACATCAAGTGCCATTCTCTCATTAAATGACCAGACCAACATCTTTCAAGACAGCTGGGGCTTCTGTTTGTTGTTTTTTTTTATTTTTTTTCAGAACTATGAACAAGGACATTCAATACAAATACTGATTGCTCAGGTGGATGAGTTAAACAGAAAATGGTTTTAAACACTCAACATTTTCTCTCGTCCCCTCTCCCCCCACAGCTTCATTAGGCTGGTAAGTGCTTCTTTGTAATTCCCATTTTGTCAGCACTACAATATCACTGCAGTATCTGCTGCACAGAGACAAAAAAATGAGTAGGAAGGAGCTGTCAAATAAAAAAGGATCTTAAAGACTGTAAATCACCATAGTATGGAGTATATGGTGACGGTAATCATTAAAAACATATCAATCAGTGGGAGCAGTTTCGTTAAGGAGAGAGAGAGAGAGAGAGAGAAAAAGAAAGAACCACCAAAAGAAAAAGACTGATGATGTTGAAGGTCTTGAGCACTATACAGCCAAATTCCTCTGAAAACAGACCTGGCAACACTGTGCGAGGTAGCCCAATGGCCCAGCCCAGCATGAATTTCTTCAGACACTGCTCATAATTGGGCTTTTTTCTTTTCACTGTAAGAGAATGATGTTGATTTCACAGTTCTATTCAGAGTCCTGGCTCTCATGTCACAAAAGAAAGGCTTGTATTGTATTATGCACTTGCTGAACTAGACCATCTTCAGGGCATCCGTGTGCCTGCTAGACAGATGGCACATCCCTCAGCCGTTTGAATATGAAAACTCTAGGAGCCCCTAAAGACACCGGCAAAGTAAAGAAACAGTCAGAAGGAAATGAGAGGGCAGAAGAGATCAAAAGGGCCCAGAAGGAGGCAGTTTCAAGATATTTTCTTAATCAACAAATCCATACATGCTGGAGGGCAAGCCCTGCACCACTCAGCTCTTGTTTTGTAACTGAGGATGTCTCTTACTCTTGTATTACATATCTAAGAGAATGATCATGAAGCACTTTTTTTGCAGTACAACTATGCAGCACCAGAACAAACAGAAATAACATGATGTTTAGAAACTTAGAAAGTCCCAGACAAGACCAGAGCTATAGTCATTGGGTAATAAACCAATATGTCCTTGTGGCTCTTGGCTTCATAGAAGATTTCCTGCTACGCACACATCTGCATAAGTCTCCACAGATTTGGATAGAGAGAGTCTTCAACAGCAAAAGTTTTTCCAGTATTTTTGGAAGGCATCTCTTCCAAATTTATTAGTCTTACTGTAACAGCCCTAGATTTTTTCATGATCCCAGAACAGATTTGTCTAGTGTTTCCCACAGCTCTTCTGAAATCTGTGTGTCAATGCTCACACGAGGAAGTTTCAGCTCATCTGAGTGGGGATGTAGAAAGTTCAACTTAGAAAAATATAGAGCCTATATTTAAGGCAGAAAATGTCAGTTTTAAAAATTTTACAGATGACTATCCTTACAACCACTGCAAAAACTATAGTTCAGGAACAGAGCTGGTAATCTGAAATGCAGTTGGGTAGGGAGGAAGACATTTAAGATTTATTTGGATTTGGTTCCATTTTTACAGCAAGCAATTAACATTTCACTGTAGCTTTGGATAATCGGAAGCTCCCAGAGCATGGCTGTTCCTCAGGACAACAGCATCCCAAAGAGAAAAAAGAAAGACTATTTTTTGAAGGGGTTTCAGGGAACCCCATATTCCCTGATTCAAAAGCAAAAACCTCTCTTTCTTCAGAACTAGAGACCAGCAGCTTGCAGCTGATTCCTGTTGAGTCCGTCCCATCTCTTCACATGCTGCCTTTGTTGCTGTGAAAATTCATTAGACGCCAGAGGTTTTGAAGACAATATCACTGCAAGATTTTTCAGTTGGCAAGACTGATACAGGAAGGCACATCACCCAAACATAAGCTACTAGAGCTAGTCGCTTAAAGTTAGCATAACGTGGATAATTATCCACCAATCCTTTTTTCCCTATTTGTCCAGCTTTATTTCTTTGCTGTATTATCACAAAAACAATCAAAAGATCCATGAAGTTCTGCATCTCTTCTCCTTGGTATACCAATCTTTAAATAAAGATATCCAATACCTGAAACTGGTAGCAATACTTGCAACCTCTGAAGCTGAGCAATGGATGCCCTCCTCCTGATAGAATTATATGGAATAATAAATAACAGGCAAAAGCCTTCTTGAAAAAGGTTCCTCCTTGTTCTTCCATATTTTACTGTACATATATATATATATATAAACACAATGGAAAAAAATAAGAATACAATATAAAGTACAAGGATTGTAAGCAGGGAGAAGGCTTTTGTGTGTTGCAAATCTCTACAAAGATTTACAAATTAGCCAAAAAAGGAAAATGCAAGGCACAAGGTTTGGTTAATGTGGTTTTGGGAGAGCCTGCTTAAAGATATGAGGGTAAAAATGAATGTGCACTGAGAAATCAGAAAGCAGCAGAGTACAATATATATTAATCTGTTCAGAGTTACATGACAGTGATAAGGGAAGTAAAACAACCAAATGCATTAATGCTAGTCACAGGGGAACAGAAACTGATTTTATAAATATATTTAGTCTGTTAAATAAACAGAGGGAAACAATCAGCAGTGATTACAAACAGCTTATTTAAGCAGTCTTTAATAACCTCAATGGTTTGGAGAACAGAAGCTTCTATAAAAGTGATAAAAAAATCAGCCTGTCTATTGGGTGACTAGTTGAGAACCATCTATAAAACTCTGAGGGTCAATTTGGTCCCACTGTAGCAAATTGGGGGTTTTATCAATTACTTCAATTTTGCCCTTTAAGTATCAGCTAACATTCACCTACCTGTGAAGCAGCAATCATAGATCTCAATAGAGATTTTTTCTTTTGATCCTCCAGTTATCCTGGGGAAAGTAATGGTCCACTTCTGCTGGAATTTCTGAACTAGTGAGCTCAAGCTTCTAGGTGAAGACTTGCCATGGCACACTGACTGCTAGAGGTCAAGTATTTATAAACAGAGACACAGCAGTGATCTTGCCATTCTCATAGTCCTGAGCGCAGCTCTGTATAGTACAGATGAAATGTTCAGTTTGAAGCCACTAGGCAAATATCATCCCAACACAAATGAGTACCCACGGACTTTGTTGCACCTCTAATAACAACATGATGCAGCTGAATCTGTAACTAGTAAGAACACTCTGAAAAACAGTCTGTAGATCACAAAATGCAAAGGGTACCACCTATTGATGAACAGGCCAAGCATTGGACAGTTTTACATTTAATGTTCGCAACTTTTAAGATGACCACCTTAAAAATAAATACCACATGCACTCAGTTAAACTCAGATCAATCTGGTCTTCAATTGGCCAGTGAAGGCACGAATCAGTAAATAACTCGGTAGAAGTCACAGAAAACTTGCAGAGTGGGGAGAGATGGGCAATAGCATTCTCCAAAGCAGTATATAGTATTAACTACTAATGGAATATAAAAGAACATCTTTCACACAGTAGGAGACATAAGAGACAGAGGTGGCAGTGATGGAAAGGCACACTAATTTTTAAAATGCAAAAGCATGGCAGAAAACTAAAGCCAGATATCCTTGACTAAGACAGTATTTTCCTGCTTCCCTCATTACGTTGCCCCATTACACTGAAAACTCCAGTGAAAAGCTTTCAGTAAGTTGTTCTTGAGGATGGTTCCACAACAAAAAAGAAAACCACACAGTGGCACAACTGTTGTCTTTACTGCTTGTCATTTCATACAGGTGTTCCACATATACTCCGCATGCCACCATGAAGAAATTGTGTTCTCACTTGCTGTTTACCCTTAGACATGTTTCTTCTGTTCTCTCACACATCTACCTGCCAGGCTGTCTCTCCCATGTAGGGCAGAGTTAGATCAGGCTAGGCTATCACAGATAAGCATCAGGAGTACAAACAGGTTCAAGACCACCAGCAGGGAAGAGAGTGCCTCTAACAAACCACCAAGCATCATGAGGCAAAGCAGTTGGCATCCCATCACTAAGCCTGACCTGCCTCCATATTTCAGTCCATCTATAGCCTGTTTCCTGCTGACTGCTCCCGTTGCATCCAGCGCCCCCCCCACACACAGAGGACTTGGGGAAATGCAGTTCAGTTCAATTCTGGATAACGTAGGAGGTAAAAGAATTTACAAAACTAAAACCGAACAATAAGTTAAGAGTGTTGTGGCATGCAGTTATTGCTTTAACCCCTGCACTGGAAATCAGCTGTCGGAGCTGGAGGCAGGGGATCTGCTTCCATTTAGCCTGCCTCCCAGGATGACTAGGTTTCTTTCTCTGAATAACCCCCACACCTCTCTCCAAGCATAATTCAAACTCTGGCAAACCTAGTCAACAGCAAACATGTATTTCTTACAGCTCCTATGGGGATTTATTCAAGACACTTTACAGCGTGGGGCTAACAAGCTGGAAAGAATAGGGTAGAAAACAGAAATGCCCCATGACTGCTGCCTGGGTTCCAGGGTTGGGGGCATAGCAGTGAATCAGGTTTACTCCAAAATGCTTTTCCTTCCATAAAACTCCTGTTGCAACGCTGTCACGCCCAATTTCTCAAAAAAAAAAAAAAAATCCTTTTCCAACTCCACATACAACATCAGCACACTAATCCACTCCTTTCCTACAAGTGATATCCTACCATCAGACATGTTAAAAAGGACTCTCTTGCCAAGAAATCAGATTGTGTTTGAGTGCAGTAAGATAGGATGAAAGCTGATGGGTATTGTACCTGACCAACAGAGAATAACCATTCCTGGGCAAAGCGGCATCCCATGGCAACCCTTACAAAAGCCCATCCAGACAAGCTGACTGATAATGTCAGACAATGGTCAGAAGAACCAGCAGCTGGCAAGAAGATACAGAAATTCAGCACTGAGGATAGAACAGCTGAAGGGGAAAGTTTCTACTAATCCAAACTAGGAACATCATCGTAATTGGTTCAACACCCCCTATACCTTCAGATGAGCCCCTCTTACCTACCTGGATGCTCAAATGCTCAGTTTGAACTAGAGGAGCACAGCTCCTGAAAACAAGCAATACAGTTTTCACAGCCTGCCTCATTAGTGCTATCTTCCCCCCTTGTCTTCACAGGCCCTGTTAGAGAGCTGATCCTCAGGGGTCACTCCCCTCGCTGCCACACAACCTGTCGCAGGGTGGGCTTACTCCTTCCACTCTGCCTCCCACTTCAAAGGCTACAGGTAGTCAGACAGCAGGACTGAAACCACAACTGAAACTGAAGATTCAGGGAGAAATGCGTCAGAGAAAGCAGGAGGGGGGAAAAAAATAACCAACAGCAAAGAGTAGAGCACTGACAGAGCTCAGAGAAGACTTTGATTAAAAGTAGTAATAGCTGGATTCGGAAACCCCAGACAAAAACCCGGCCAAAAGGGTCACCCTTTATCTGATTCAATTTAAGTACTGTAAAAAGGTCACATTTCTTTCTTGCTACTGAGGAACAGGTTCAATGAGCACTCCAGAACAAGTGCTTCATAACACCCCTCAGTTCTTTGCTCCTTCTTACCTCCATTTTCATTGCTTTGAGTACCAGACATCCCTCCTCTGCCCAGTGATTGGTTTGACATCTACCAATATCCCCCTGTCCTCCAGCCACATGCCCCACTCCCCTTCCCACACTGTGGGTCTGGGTCCCCATCCCACTACCCCACATGCCACAGACTCCCATGGGCCCCATCCCTTAGCAGGGACTGCAGGTGTGTACCAAGAGGTCTTGGGTCATTGCCCTCAGCATGGGTTGGTTTTTTTTTTCCCCTCGTGACTTTCACCAGAATACATACTGCTTTGCTCCTAACTGTCTTCATTCAGTTTATCTGAAAGGATCAGAGAGTCACCCAGTTTAAAGGCATTGTGGTGAACCAGTTGGAGAATGGCAGAAGAAAAGGGACGGTGCAAAATATATATGCATGACAAGCCTGGAAGGTGCTGATGTTGGAGGAGGACTCTGAGAGGAAGGGGTAATTGGGCATATCACAGCTGAGCAAAGGTACAGCTCTGAGAAGAATTAACCAGTGATATAAATACAATTAACATCAATTCTTCAGCTCAATCTAACCTAAGCAGACACTAGTGTAGTTACACTGTGACTTGTACTCCTGAAGGTAGGAGCTTGCACCCACAAAAAACAGACAGAAAATGAAACAAGTGAGTAAATGTCATAGGAAGAAAAGAAGTGGAGATAACAGCAAGTTCTGTTCCACATTTAAACTCCACAGTCCCTTCTTACATATCTTTTTTTTTATTTAAATTGGATGTAACAAATATCTTGATGCATTTAGGAAAATTGCAGCAATTTTTCCTTACTATTGTTGTATAACTATTTGTCTTTTTTTACTAATGCCAGCAAGCTTAAAGACTCTACAGAGAGGGGAAAAAAACTTGCTCCAAGTCACACCAGCAGAAAATCCATTTACTTCAAGCAATGTTTCTAGAGGTTTATACCACTATAGCCACAAGACAAATTTGTATCACACAGCAAAGCAGAAGGGGAGGAAGGAAGAGAGGGGAGGGGAAGAGAAGGTGCTTCCCTATCCACTCTTTGCAACACTATCAAACATTGCTGTATCTCTGTCTCATGCTAAAGAGGCACCTCTGGCTCCTCATCTCACTGGAAAACAGGGATATTTAAAAAATACTTGATTTCTGATAGTTATGTATGCAGTGCTTTTCTGTAAGTACATAGTTATTACAGTGCTGACCACAACACTACTGCATCACCACAGTAAATTAATTCCTTAATGTCCCTTTCAGAGCTTCTGGCAATGTCTTGACAAAATCTGGGGGCAACAGGGAATACATTACCCATTCATCATCTGCATAGTTATTTACATACCACCTACAAAGATTTAGTAAATACAGATCAGGAGTGCAGAGACTGAAGCCAGCTGTAAAAGTTCACTTGCCATTCCCAGTAGTTCTACCAAAGTTTCTTCACCTGTCCAGATATCCGACAGATGGGACACTGGTGAAAACACAGTGTTGTTTAAAATTCAAGAGAAAAATGGAGGCACGTAATCATGAAGCAATGCTATAATAGTCCAATGCCACACAGTCCTGGCCAATTTTTCTGAGAGACTTTCTACATGGATTGGGCATGGGCATGGTATCTGAGATTAAGTTTATAGTGGTGTCATGAAACCGTAGCGCCTCCTTCACTAAACGAGATGCTGAGCCTTACCCAGATTAAGCAAGTAGTTAGTGCATTTGCATGCTCTGAAATATTCCTAGTTCTCTCCCTCAGAGCTAAAAACCTGGGAGAGAGAGTCTGTTCATATTCTAAATAAAGATTTCATTAGCACTTCATTGGTAAAGGGTTAACAACTAGTGACTGCAAGAAATAGTTAGTGGATATAACTCTTTGTTTACTTACTAGTAGAAGACATAATAGCTGCTTTGTACTTATGCTTCATACCCATGTTCAACATTTAGCAAAGCTTTCCTAAACCATTTAACAAAACCTCAATATACAAGGTGCCCACACAAATGATGGACTCACTGCAAGTCCCATTTCTCACAGTAAACATGAAGAAAATTTTGCAATCCATTAACAGCAAAAAGACAACAGATCCTCACGTTGCAGTTATTACAGAGGTCTTGCTGAGGCATGGTATAAGGCATGCCCTGTCAAATGAAAATATTGTGTTAACTTGATAAGAATTCTCAAGAGACACTCTACCTTAAACCTGACTTCTGGAAAACCTGAAAATAACAGCCTCTTTTACCATTAATGGTATTGTTGCCTTAATAAAACTACAAATATACTACTCCGCACAGTCAGAGGTAGTCAAGACTGTATTCAAATCAGCATTTGGATTAGGTGTAGATGAGCGTATGAGTTCAACGGCAGCAAATCACCCAGAGCAATATGTCTCTGAACATCATGCACCAGGGGAAACTTCAAGTTCCCAGTCTTTTCCTCCAGCCACTTATAGTAAGCAGGCCAACCTATCTTCTCTCTAGGGCTGATTTTTTAATTATTATTATTATTATTTTATTTCTGAATCAAGCTGAAAGCTGTATGGAGGTGGAGAAAGTAATTTAAATAACACACCTGCCAATTTTCCACAGCCAAAATACCCATGCGTCTTGGAGAAAAACCTGACTGAGCTCCTTCACAATTATTAGTCAGTGTGGAATCCAGTATCAAGCTGAAGGAAAAGTGTGCTACATCTATTTACATAATGTATCATTTTATAATATATAATGTACTCTTACTGCAACATTATATCAATTATTTACCAAAAAAAGCTTTAATAAATTTAACTGTGTTGCTCCCACTTACCAACCACTTTAGAATAATTTAAAGCTCATTTCCTGATGCACTGAAATTATTCTAAACTGTGCATGCTGGCAAACACAAAAACCTTTTTACTCCCCATTTGCAAAATGACATCTGCTCTATTTCCATCTTTGTTTTCAGACGCAAGATTACTTTAGCATTTTATTTCTTAATCTGTCAAACAGCACTGTCAAAAACCAAGGAGTAACACTTACTCCTCAAACCCCCATAGATTCAAAATTACAAAAGCTACACATAACGTTTTACCAAACTTGCATACCAGACAGAAAACATATAAACTTTCTTCCTTTCCTTTATAAAAATGTCCCCTCTCTTAAGAAGTCTGCAAACATTTGTAACACCACAAAGGGAGAAAGCCTCACAGATTTATTATTACAGAGTGCCTGCTGCATAGCTACAGTGGTAGGTAGTTTTCCGTTATTAGCTGAGTTTTCAACCAGCTCCACTGTTCTATTAGCGTAGGGTCAGTCCTGTTCTGGTCTCAGGCAGGCAAATACAAAGAGACAATAAAAGCCGTCAGTCCTGGTGCAGCCTCCAGCATTTGAAGTTTTAGCAGTCTGAGAAATTAACAGTCAAAAAAATAATGGAGAAAAGGGCATTTTCTTTACTTCCTTGACAATCATTCTACACATCAGAACCAAACTCAAGCAAGAGGCCTTGGAGAATGCTTTAGAAGCAGCATGTGAGTACTGACCCGCCACCATTTATTTCATCACCGCCTGTGGTCTTCCTGCCACAGCTCCACTTTTTGCCTTCCAACACTCTGATCTGGGAAAGGCTTAGTCACCTGCATATCCTGGAGTCCAAAGGAATATACTGCACAGTCAAAACTAAATATGCAATGCTAGGATCAGAGGCCAAGGGCTTTTTTTTTTTTTTAAGTATAAGCAAGATCATTAAAATACATTAGTAAAATGAAGCACTATGTATTTTTCTAGACAAGTGACTATACCTCAGAGAGTCTAGCATTTTTATTTTTTAAAGTGGTCTATTTCTAATAATTTCCTAGTTATTTATTTGGTCAAGATTTGCATAGATTTTTCTCTTTATTGTTGTTGCAAAACTGAAGGGGCACAGAGCAAGCTGGCTCTGGCAGCAAAGGCAGCACTTGTGAAATGGGTGACAGGGAAGCCAGTTGCAGGTCCCAGGTCAAAGTACTGGGAAGGAGAAAGGAGACTGAAGCTAAGTTTGGGATACAGTGAAGAGGTAAAAACAGGCTGAACATGTCAGGAGGATGGTGAGAAGCTGGCAGAGAGGGTTGTGTGTGGAGGTGAAGGATGGGTAGGGGAGTCAGATGCAGATGTGTTGACAAGTAGAGGACAGAACTCAGACCTGTACGCAAAGAAACTAGGACAGAGGGGCTTTTTCAAGGTACCAGAGCCTGAGTAAAAGGCTTAGGTGGAGTTGACAGTGGAGGTTTGACACAAACTATCAGAAAGAAAAAGCCTACAGAGTCTGCCTAGCTACATAAACCAAAAACACTGCAGAAAAAACAAAGTGCTCAGCAGTCTTACGCTGCTGGCCAAAGGGCCTCAGAAGTAGGAAGCAGTGAAAGAAAAAGATGGTGAGAAACAGCCTGTGATGTGGAATTGATGAGCGACAGTGACAGACAGACAGCAGAAGGACCCAAGTCAAGAAAATTTATTTCTTTAAAAAGATTGATTTGATCCATGACTATAAAAAACCATATTGCTTGTAATTGCATGGTTACCATATGGCATCACTGCTCAGCAGAAGTATTCATATAACTTGCAAGAGCATTTCTGCACTTTAAAATATTTGGATTTCCTTAATTTCTGTTCTGTGTTTCCTGGTACTTACAAAATTCTAGCTTGAAACAATTATACCACACCTGTAACACCAATGTCTACCACCACCACTTCTGTTGGTGATGCTCTTCGTCAAACGATCTCAGGGCTCATTTACAAACCAGGTCAGCATCATTATCCCCATTTTACAGATGAAAAATGAAGGTACTGTAGATCAGCCTGCATTATTAATGTGAACTCTCAACCCTAAATTCATTTTACTGTCATTTTCCTTGAAATATTCATTTGTACTTCTGCACTGAGAGTATTTTTGTCATGTATTTCTAACTTATGTCAAAAGTACCTGGAGCATAGTAGGGGCCCATTTTCAGCATTCTCAGAACTCTAAATAAATAAAATAGCACAGTGACAGACTCCCACACTACCCAGAAGAAATCCATTCCCCACCCAAGCTTACCCCTCAGTCCGAGCATGTTCCAGCTTAACTCCAGCATCTCTAGGGAAAGCTCCTTTCTGCTTCCCCACAGGTCAACCCGTTCCCACATCCCCATCCTTCCTCCTGCTCCAGTCCACCTATGGCAGTACACAGCTTGAAAATACAAGAATATCATGCTCCAAACTCCATTCAATTTCTGCAGCAGTCACCAGTCACATGCTGCACTTGAAGCCTTTGTTCTTCAGCAGCTAGAGGGAACACACTGATTATGAATTTTTGGGGATGTCTGCTATGTTCTGGAACCCTTTCAGAAGAAAAGAGGGGATATCACCTGCTTCTTTAGATGCATTCACATGGACTTTTCAGTCTTCTGAGAAGAAGTCACTAAACAAGGGCAGATGGTCTGGAGCTGCTTTAAAATCAAAGATGAGTTATAGTACAATACAAAGATCCTTCTCTTTCCCATTTTTTTCTCCAAACACTGATCCTTTAGATGAGGCTTCTCTCTTCTGAAGAGAGGTTGGGCTCTAACCTAGCAGCAACAGCAGGGTGCTTTAGCACCCTGTTGGATGATCAGCTGAACTTTTTTTTATGAAGACCTTGAGGCCTGGCTCCCCCTCTTAAAGAGCACCTGCACTCTTCCACTTTGTGTACAGGTGTCTTATTTTGCTGCTGCTAGACAGAACAAAGACCTATTCCCACACCTAAAATGAACACCAGTGAGCTCCTCCAAAGCCCTGCAGATACAAACCAAATGCCAACAGGTAGGACTTAATGCTAGCCAACATAACTTTGTAACAAACCGTAGTCTGATGGCAACAGTAAAAGCGTCCCTAAAACCCTGAGATTTCTTTCTAACTTTCCTTCTCGCACATAACCCAACGTATTTGTAAGAATTTCAATTGCTGCTGTTGTTAGGAAAACCATGAGGCTTGGCTCTATGCACATCTGTAACCTTACCTACCAGTCCTTATGAAAAAGGATGTTCACTGCCTATATCCCTGTGCACACTGGGGTTGTGCTTTGCACGCTGGGGTGTGCCCGATTCTTCTGAGACAAGGAGACCAGCCCACCTTTGGATACCAATACTCTGCTCATACACAAACTCACATAAAAAAAAAATAAAGTGATGATGCCGCTGCAATTGTCTTGCAGACCAGGATGCTCTGTTACCGGAGAGCCATCCCACATGGAAGCAGTAAAAAATGGAGGTTAAACAAAACAAACATCACACAGCACACACAGAACATTTAAAAATCTTATCCAACAATTACAACATAAACTGACAAGGCATGAAAAAGCTGTGATATTTTTCCACAGGCTTCCTGCTTAGCTGCACTTTAGTAGCATTTCACAAAATTGGCAGAGGCTGAACTCTAACAGAAAAGTCAGCTTCTTTTAAGTTTCAAGTCCCTTCTTCAAGGCCTGGATATATTAGAGCCACTAATAGAGAATTAAGCTGATAAAATGTCTTTTTTTTTGCCACTGGCATCGTTGTCAGAAACAGATTAATTTGGCTGAAATTTTCAATGATACAAAAACTAGACTTCAACCTGAAGTTCAGCCTGAGGTTCACGTACCCTTGCAGTAAATGTTTAATCTAATGGAAATAAGAAAATCATACAGCATCAAGAAACTGGTGATTCTTCAGGGTGTGTGGGTGTATGACTGTTGAGGAGGAAAGCAGAGGTCATTTAATTATATCTTCTCCTTCCCTCATCTCCACCATTTACTGTCTCTTGTCTACGCACACTCTAGGTCTTGACAACTAAATGAACAGACGCTAGCCTGTTAGTATGCTTGCTTTTAAGAATGTTCATTCCAGGAGAATAGTTTCCTGAAAACATATGGCGAGCTAAATATATTGAAGATTTTTCTCAACTGACTTCATCTGTACAGGAATTTACCCCTCAGGTGAGATGCTTAGAATACCCAGAATTCAGTTGACAGGGTAGAAATCCCCAGGCAAAAGGTACCACATACCCCTGAAAGTGGGAAAGGAAAATAAATTCTGCTTCCTGGTTAGTCCTAGAAATCTGGCAGTGATTTTTGGTCCTCACTGATTTTTAGCAATACAGCGTTGTGCTCGCTGCAGCTCATAGTAATATTAGCCATGTTGATTTAAATCCTACAAAACCTAACAGAAAAAGACAGGCTGCAGAGCACCCCACCGCCTAAGAAACACAGCATTTAACAGGTGAGCAGGAGTCCTTGAGTGCAGCAAGCCGCCTGTGACATCAAAAGACACACAAGAATTCAAAGGGTTTGACCACAGTTCCTTTGAGCAAAAAAAAAATGTCTAGCCTATCAAAATAACAATACAAACCCCACTTCAGCCTACAGCCTCTCCCGAAGGTGCTGGAGAGCACCAGAGCCTTTCTCCTTCTCCAAGGAACATCCTCTGCGGATCATCTAATCATGAGAGAAGGAAAACTCTGATCCTTAACAGCTGAATAAATATTTCATTATTTTCGTAGCAGCAAGCTAAACATAAAAGCAAAGGATGTTAGCCATGCATAAGTAGGTAGGATCAAATACTCAGTGTTGTGTTTGGTTCTCTGTCTTAACAAAAGGATTTTTAGCAGATGACTAAGCACACTAAGTGGCACAGTCAATGGGATAAAATTAAACAAGTACAGTTGCGTCAGCAACATTAGGCCCTTCGCTATGTGTGAAGCACAATATCGGAACTGACAGGAGAGAAAAAAAAAAAAGAGTTCCACATAGCAAGTGAAACCTGAAGTCTTTTTGCTGCATCAGCAAGGGGCAGGGGTAGGCACCCAAATATTCATTTTCTATTTTTCTTTCATTTCATCCCTTAAAGAGCAGCCAAGTCTGACACTGCAATCGCAAGCCACAAGTGGACAGCAAGCCATACATCACCACTGAGAACACAGATGCAGAACAAATAAATTCTGCTTGCAGCAGCCTGTTTGTACATACTGAAACACCACATTAATTTGAATGCAGCTGATCAGACACAGGAAAAGCTTCAGGGACAAAAACTAAAGCAAACTCATCGTGAAGAGTGTCAGGTACAGATAGCTGAAATTCAACTCTGCCTTGAGCCTTTTTCCACAGCTTCCACAACTCCATCAGAGTAGCCACTATACATTGCCTTTTCCTAAAAGAACAGTAAAAGGCTAATTAAGACACTGGAAAATATACAGACCTGTCGAGTATTATATACCATGAGCAAGGCAGAACACAACAAGACTGTCATGCTCCTCCGCAATCTGACTTGAGCTTTCACTGCAGCTCACAGCTCCACCTACGAGTGCCACTGGTAGGTTGATTTGCTGACCAGACGCTGCTGCACAGGGCTGCAAGAGAGGTAGCACCCAGCAGTACATTTTCACCCAGCAGAGCCCCATCCTCAAAGAAAGTCTAATAAGTCTCCAGAAGATGCCTGCAGCTCCTGCCTCATCAGATACCACCACATGCACAAGACATTAAGCCATTTGAGAGGCCTGCCCCTGCCCTCAGATGATGTGCATTTTCCCTAGTTGAAATATCGATGCCTAAGGTTGGTGCCTAAGCTACACCAACCCGAGCAGAAATTTTGACTGTGCAGTAGAAGTTGATTTTGAGAAATCATTATAAGCCAGTCCTATGTGGGAGGTCAGACTAAATTTTAAGATAAAAGCACTTCTCTTAGGATTTCTGCAAAATAGTCTCATTTTTATCTTGACGCCTTCAGTGGTGGCACTGCATATATTTCATACATCCAAACCAGTATCTCATTTTGCCTTTTTTTTCCCCAGGTATGGCACTAAATTTCATTTTATCAGAGCAAAGGAGGTACGTTAGGAGAAAAGGAGAATGGGAGGGGAAACAAGTAGCTTGCTTCTAGCCACCAACCAGCAACTCATTTTCCATTCTGACAAGCTCAACATTTCTTCTTTGTCAGGACTATATCTCTGCACCTAGCTAAGAGTTTCCAAAAAGAGAGGAGGGCAGGCAATCATATAGCAAATTTGTTCTTTTGCTATTAAATTTAAAAACTCTGGGGAGAGAGAAGGAAAAATTAATTAGAAGTGATGAATATTTTTCATTTTTTTTTCCCTTCAAATTTTTATGTCAATATACTATTAAACTTCTTTATTAGGTCAAAGAGATAGGAAGTGGCTAAGATTTTTTTTTAGTACTTATTTTTTAAGTGAAAGCAGTTTAATTATTACCACTTACAAAATTGATGATGCCGAAACCCATGGAGTTTCCATAGGTCACATTAGGTAGAACAAGGATAGAACAAGAGTATAACCTAAATTCACTTAACTAAGACCAATACCTTATCTCCTGCAAAATACTATCTTGATACTTAAAGAGATCACCTTTTTCTTTTCTGAGATGTTTCCAATTTTGCAGGCCCCCAAAGACCCATATACGCTTTGAAACTGACTATGATTTCCTATTTTGAAGCAGCTTAATTGTAGAAGTGTTCAGTTTACAGACATTTTGCCAGAAAATTAAAAATTATACTGACATTTTCACAAACTGAGTTTGATCATTTCATGTTCAGCTCTAAAGATAACCAGCCAGAACACAGTCAGTTTCTTTGTGATCAATTCAAAAACAATTGAAGCACTACTAAAATGATCAATGTAAAAAAATATGCTTTAACACAATTACTAAAGAATGCAATTATGGATCACTAAACCATTCAAAGGAAGTTCAGTCTAGGTTAAGCAACTCCATAGCTGTAAGCATATCTCCATATTAATCTTATTTACAGTGTAGTAGACCTCATAAACAGGAATCCAATTGCAGCAGTTCTAAGAGCAGTAGTATGCAGCTGAACAGAAGGAGAAGCTTCGCCTGGGCACAGCTTTGGATGAGATTGTGTGTACGTGGGAAGGAAAGCTTTCGTACTTGTGCATGAGTCTCTCTGGGTGCAGGACTTTGCATTTCCTTTTGTTCAACTTCATGAGATTCCTCTGCCCAATCCTCCAGCCTGCCCAGGTCCCTCAATGACAACATGACCCTCTGCCGTATCAGCCACTCCTCCCAATTTTATATCCTCTGCAAACCTGCAGATGATACAAAGATGATCCAAGTCCCTAAGTGCTCTGTCCTATCATCCAGATCATTAGTGAAGAGGATAAACAGCACTGGACCTAGTATTGACCCTTGGAGTACTTCACTAGTGACCAGCCTCTAGCTGCCTTTTGTGCCACTGATCACAACCCTGAGCCCAGCAGTTCAGCTAGTTTTCAGTCCACCTCACTATCCAGTCATGTATCGTGTGTCATCAGTTTGCCTGTAAGGATGTTGCCTTTAGTAAGACATTTGACAGTCTTTGACAAGTTAAACATGCACTGCTCTCCCCTTCTCCACCAACCCAGTCATTTCTTCACAGACTATCAGGCTGGTTAAGCATGACTTTCCCCTTCATAAATCCATGCTGATTACTCTTGACCACCCTTCTGTCCTTCACATGACTAGAAATGATTTCCAGGATTAGTTGCTCCATTACCTTCCCAAGGACGGAGATGAAGCAGACCAGTCTGTAGTTCCCTAAATCCTCCTCCTTACCCTGTTATATTTGCTCTGTCACTAACTTTCTCAAGACAATTGAAAGTGGCTTTACAATCACATCACTCAACTCCTTCAGAACACATGGGCACATCCCATCCCATGAACTTGCATGTGACCAGTTTAACTGTTCCTTAACCTGATCCTCCTCCACTGAGGGTAAGTCTTCCTTGCTACAGACTTTTCTTCTGGTCTCAGGGACCTGGGATTCTTGAAGGTAAATCTTACCATTAAGACCAAGCTGAAGAAGGCATTGAGTACCTTTGGCCTTTTTGGTGTTATCACCAGAGCCCCTGCCCCATCCAGCAGCAGGCCTGTGTTTTCCCTTGGCTTCCTTTTGTTGCTGAGGTACTGGTAAGAAGCCCTTTGTGTCACCCTTCACAACCCTCACCAGACTTAACTCCAAGTGGACTTTGGCTTTCCTAACCTCATCCCTGCAGGCTTGGACAGTTACTCTACCTACCAGATGGGCCACCTGACCCTTCTTTCACCTCTTGTACCCTTCCTTTTTGTACCCAAGTTTTGTCAGGAGCTCCTTGCTCATCCACGCAGACCTCCTGCCTTTGCTTGATTTTCTCCTCATTGGGATAGACAGCTCCTGAGCTTTTGAGCTCAAAAGCTCTTGAGCTTCCTGAGTCCATTTTCTCCACTTGGCTGGAGGTAAAAAAGACTTAAGGGAATTAGAAATGCTGTCCTAAGAACAAGATGCACTGTGAGCACGCCAAATGCAGAACAGCAGCAGACAGCGTGCAAGCTATGAGGACCCTGATCCACGATCCCTCTATAGCTGGCATAGATTGGAAAGCACAGTGCAATTTCAAGATGATCTGAAGCTGCTCTAATATTATACCTAAGAGCTGTCAGTTGTCCCAGAATACAAAGGTGGATCGCAGCTATCCCTTCTTTTTTGTTACCTTACATTCTGGTTCAAAGAGAGCAACTGAGAATTGGGGTCTCAGGAGCCAAAAGTCACAATCTTTTTCAGGCAAGAGGAGGCTCTCCTCATACTTTTAAGCTATTCACCAGTTCTCTTCCTAACTTAATGAGACTTTACTGCCTGATCCTTGAGAAAAACCCTTGCTATTTCTCACTTCAGTATCTCTGACCCACTATACATTAGTCTCTCACCGCAGCTTATTTCATTAAAGTTAGAAATGTCCAACTTTGCTTAACTCTCTCTCTCCAAGCTTGACTGTCACACTTCCAAAATTAAAAAAAAAATGCAAAAAAAGTTATCAAAAGGTAAAACATCAAAGATTAACATTAATAAAGTTGTGGCAACTTAATGCTGTGTCACATGTTAAGCAACTTCATTATAGGCTGTTTAGCACTAGAAAGGTTATGACTGGCAGAAGTTTAAACAGAAGCTTGCTTTGTTTGCCTGCAAAAAAGAACTTCTTGAACTCACCAAGTCTCCTGCTCCATGACACCTCCTGCTCACTTATCAGCTGTCTGCAGTTGTAGTCCAGGTCCCACTTGCCAGAGGGAGGAAAGAAGCTGGCCACAGCAAAAGCAGTACCACCAACAGAAGCCCCTGCACTCAGTGGGCCTCTGATGGAGCCCAGGACCCCTGGCACACTGCCCACCACACACCTGGGAAGGCACATCCTGCTCTAGGCTCATCACACCCACCAAAAATGCTGTAAGCCTCCCTCTATCAATTGACCCAAAACATGGATTTTTCACATATCAGCATCCAAACAATCTGAGAAGTCTGATGTCCGTGGCTCTTGGCCCAAGCAGTTGGCTAATATTCAGAGATCTATATCCATTAGAACACAAATCAGTCACTGAAAACAAATCCACAGAATACCAGGTTGGAAGGGACCTCAAGGATCATCTGGTCCAACCTTTCTTGGCAAAAGCACAATCTAGACAAGATGGCCCAGCACCCTGCCCAGCTGAATCCTAAGAGTGTCCAGTGTTGGGGAATCCACCACTTCCCTGAGGAGATTACTCCCATGGCTGATTGTTCTCATTGGGAAAAATTTTACTCTTGTATCCAATCGGAAGCTCCCCAGGAGTAACTTGCACCCATTGTCCCTCATCTTTTCCATGTGACTCCTTGTGAAAAGGGAGTCTCCATCTTCTTTGTAGCCACCCTTTAAATACTGGAACATGGTGATGAGGTCTTCCCTAAACTTTCTTTTCTCAAGGCTGAACACAACCAGTTCTCTCAGCCTTTCCTCATATGACAGGCTTCCCACTCCTTTGATCACCTTGGTGGCCTTTCTCTGGTCCCTCTCCAGCCTGTCCACATCTTTTTTTTTAGCAGGGACCAAAACTGAACACAGTGTTCCAGGTGTGGCCTGATTAGCACTGAGTAGAGTGGAATAATGACTTCATCAGCTCTGCTGGTGATGCCCTTGTAGACGCAACCCAGCATCCTGTTGGCTTTCTTTGCCTCTGCAGCACACTGTTCACTCATACTGAGCTAATTGTCCACCAGGACCCCCAGGTCCCTTTCCACAGAGCTGCTCCCCAGCCACGTAGATCCCAGCCTGTGCTGCACTCTTGGATTATGTCTTCCCAGATGCAAGACCTTACACTTGTCCTTGTTGAACTTCGTAGGGTTCTTGTCAGCCTGCTCTTCCAGCCTATCCAGGTCTTCCTGCAGGGTGGCTCTCCCTTCCGAACTGTCCACCTCCCCACTCAGTTTGGTATCATCAGCAAAATTCATTGGGGTACACTTGATCCCACCATCCAGATCACTTATGAAGATATTAAACAGCATTAGGCCCAGTATCGATCCCTGGGTAACCCCACTTGTGACAGGTTGCCACTTTGAAAAGGAGCTATTTACCACCACCCTCTGGTTGTGGCTGGTCAGCCAGTTGCCCACCCATCACACAAACCACTTGTCTAGACTATAACACATCAGTTTCTCTATGAGGAGGCCGTGGGAAACTGTGCTGAACGCCTTGAAGAAATCCAGGTAGACAATGTCCACCACCTACCTCTCATCAACCAAGCAGGTTACTTTGTCGTAGAAGGCAATTAGGTTTGTCAAGCACAATTTGCCCTTGGTGAATCTGTGCTGGCTTTTCCAAATCACGTGCTTCATTTGACTTGTGACAGCTCCCAGGAGGATTCGTTCCATAACTTTCCAAGGGACTGGGAATTAACATCTGCAAATCAGTTTAACTACAAACATGCTCAAAACATCCACCCATCTTTCAAATACCACAGGAGCAAAGACAGCAGTTTCCTATGTCAGAAAACTCAAGTGTCTCTCACACAAGCTCTGTTTGGAGGACTTACTTCAGCTCCTGTGAAGGCAAAAATCTTTTGCTTGCTCCTTCTACATGCACAGCCTACAAGCAAAAATCCATGCCTTGTTATTGCAACCAAGGATACCCCTCAGTGCCTATAGGTTGGATATACCTGCTATAGGTACCTACCACTTTAGTCTAGCAACAGCTGTCTTCATTACTCCTAGAACAGCTTTTTTACCTCTCCGGAGTCATTAAAAGGTTATTTTTCAGGCTCTTTAGAGAAACCTACCACCTCCAGCTGCCACCTATTAGTACCTTCCAGCTTAACAATAGGCTGTTCATATTACTTCTGTAACGAGGTAAATTAAGCAAGTGTAAGTATACAGATATATACATAACAAGGAAACAAAGGCCTTGCTTATTAGGCTGTTAGATACAGCTAGTAGTATTTTTCTTTCCGCTATGCAAATGCTTTGAAAAAATTCAGAAGGCAGCTTTGAATGAATGTAACCTACTCAAGTCACTTCTGCAACAAAACCAACACGCAGAAGAGGACTACTTCTGAACTGAGTGAAAATTAAGACTCTTAAGAGGTGAAAGGCTACGCAAGACTTGAGTCTTGCAAGAACAAGATTGACTAAGTGTTTAAGTTACAAATAATAATTAAAAAAAAAATAATCACTACACTGCTAAGCAATCACATTGATTTCTAGCCCCTGACGCCCTGCTCTAAGCTTCATCCTGTGTCTGCACCCCAGTCAGCTTACCTCGTGTTTGTTCCTGATGTAAGTAGCTGCATACCCCTGAAAATCTCAAGTTCAACAGACCAAGCGCTGTGGAGGGGAGGTGTCACTGCCACAAGAATCCCACTGTATGGGGCTGAGTCCTATGGAAGCTCTGCCATCAGGACAGCCAAAGCCCTGACCAGGCGCTCACTTCACCACAGTGAAGGTATCGATGCACCGAGGACTCATTTCTCCCACATCCCTTTACAATTTGATCTTATGAGGCATAACACACTTTTCAAAATTACACTGCTAGCTCTCTCCCTGCACCCATGTCCTGCTTTTCACAGTAGAGACAGCTACAGTCTCACCTCTAGGTGACATTACCTTGGCCTGCTTGCCTGACTCGCCTCATGCACTCAAGGGCAGAAATTGCACGCAGTATTGTTTAGATACCAGTAGTTAGAAAGGATGGATTTCAGCATCCAGATTCACAGGGATCGCTCACATGTATAATGCAAGCCATTCAGCAAGAAAAAAAAAATATTTTTGCAAAGCAAACAGATTAACCAAATGGATGGGGAGGAAAAAAGATAATGGGAAGAACACACACAATCATCACAAATCAGTTTCCTGTTTTCCTTTTATTTCATTTTGGTTTTGCTTTCCATTTCTTAAATGAGTGTTTTTACTGGCTGAGCAAATGCAGCAGATGTTTCCCAAGTTTTTTCTTAAGGATTGACAAGGTGCCAGTAGTGCACAAGTATGGCACATACAAGGAAGATACTTCTTTAGGAGTGAGCAGCAAGGAAAAAAAGTGATATCCCAGTTTCTTTCTGACATTAAAAGAGGCATTTTGGTTCACCTCGTACAAATTTTAATCTTAAGCAAACCCTAGCAGTTTTGCTTCTCTCTACTTCTTTCTCAGATCTTAAGTTTTCTTAACTACCATAGAATACAAGTCTTCAACAAGTCACTGATATATCTCTTTTTTTTTTTTAAGTCAAGAGCCTTATTTTTAATTGACTTTCAATCTGTTCATTTTTCTTTTATAAATGTAGTTTAAAAAAAAAAGATCCCCCAGTTTTCAGAAAGTGTCATGCCTCTCCTCCAAAAAGCAGTTCATCCTTAAACCATACAGAATCAGGCACATAAGAACTACATCTCCACGAAACCATAATTTCTTAACCAACATTTCTAAAAGAAGGTAAAAAAAGAACAGATACAAAACAAGTTGGTTCTTAGAAAACTACATCAACAAGCATTTTACTGCCAGCCAAACGAAAACTCCATCCGTGAAAACTACAAATGAATTTTACCAACAACCACAACTCAGCAGTTGTTCTCAGGTTTTGTTAAACAGCATTCTCCATCCTGCTGGAACCACCACACAGAATACATCACCAGTATGGCCCTTCTTGCCAACATATTTATACTAAGAGAAGCCTTGCAACTCGTGGATGCATCAATTTATAAGAGGATTCTCCCATAATGGATAATGCTGTAACATTGCCTACGCCTCAGGCCTCGCATGACATTTCTGCCACCCAACACCAACACTTTACTTTGTAGGAACATCAAACATACATCAGGAGACTTGCAGGCACTGGAAAGGTATGGGCACATCTAACACGACACCAAATATAGTTCCCCTTTTACCTCCAAGGGACAAACACTCCTGCAGGGGTACTACCACTTCAGAATCAGAAATCAAGCCAGACAGCCTCACAAGAAAGTGAATGCCACAGCTTTGGCGTTTGTGAAGGATCTACTGGCCCATTTTAAAATGCACTGCAGCAAAAGAAAAGGACAAAGTAGGAAAAGTTCAGAGCAACTGCCCATGAGTACCTTTGGTGGTGAAGGTCAACATAACCAAGAACCTGCCGATTCCTTAGGAATTTCTCAAATTACAGGTATGAAATCATGCTTTCAAATGTTGTCATGTCTCCGTAGGAGCCACTGGCTCAGCTGGCCCTGAAGAGTGACAAGTAATTAACTCTAAGGAAAGGGGCAACCATGTTAACAGTAAGTCAGTGAATTTCTCTCAACAACAGGTGCCTTGGTTGTGAGACAACATGTAAGCAGACATGCCTGCAGCTTTGTTGTCAAAATGCTGTTTGGAAAGAAAAGAGCAAACTACATGGAAAGAAGCCAGGAAGAGCAAGCTGAGGCTGGTTGCCTAAAAGGCAGAGCACTACAGGAAAGAAACAGAAAGATGCTGTGCAGGGTGATACCCTCCCATGAAAGAGCAACTTTATTTCACAGTCAGTGAATTCCTCAGTAGTGACAACACAAATTTTGAATATTCAAAACAGCAAATACAAGGAATCATGTTATCTCAGGAGCAGACAAACAAGTATCTGAACTGCATCCTCTGCTCAAGATGAAAAAAAAACAAAAACCACAACCAAGCACCAAGCGGCAGAAACCCTAGCAGAGGACATACATTGTAAGCTGCGTACAGACTCCCAAGCCAGTGAAACGTTTGACAGAAGAATACAAGTTGGCAGCATTGCTTAATCTGTGTTTCAAGGGCAGAGCTGAAATCGCATTTGCACACAGTGCAAACACAGATCGTTGAAGGGTATTCTTATATACCTTCTGCTGAAGGAGGCCAGCCAATCATCTTCCCTGTCCAAGAGCAGGTCTCTACATCTACCCATGTTCCCCAGGAAACGTGAAAGAGTAGAAAGTGGTTAAATAAACAGCTCTGTACCTTTTATCGTCTTAACAGAATACCGATAAGGGCAACCTGGAGACAGACCCCCCCCCACCACCCCTGCTTTGGAGTCCTTTTTGCATCAAACCAGCTCAGTAAAGAAATACAACCTCAACCTGCCTCTGTCTCACAGGAGCGTATTTGCACAATTATCAACACTGATCAGTCCAAAGGAAGATAGTCATCTTTCCTGGAAAAGCATGACCTAGTTCTTTCTTAATGTCCTATTTCTATACCTAAAGTCTCTGAATGCTCAGTTCAGCTGTTAGGAAGTAGCAACAACTATTGCACAGGCAAAAACAAAGTGTCTTGATTCCCTGCAATTCAGGAAGACACTTCTAGCAAGCCATGAAGAAGCAACTCCAGGATCTGTGTTTCACAAAACTAGAAGGGTAGGGGAACATTGCCGAAAAGTGAAGTTCAGAGCTCCTGTAACTAGATATTAATGGCCTGATTTTCATAGCTGGAGAGCCCTCTTCTTCACTCTGAAGGAGATGCTGAGAGCTAACCTCCTCTGATGGCGAAAACAAATCAGATCCAAAACGAGTGAAAATTCCAGTCAGTCCTGCAGGCAGCAGCCCTGGTGCCTGGTCAGTGGTGGCTGCACACACTGCTGCTGCAGCAAGGAAGAGTGACACCACCCAAGCATTTAGAGCAAGGCTGACACCTGCTTTACTCTCTGCAACAACATTGCAGTATTTAACTAACAGGATGAGTTGAGGTTTTCCTCCACTTTGGAAAAATGTCAGATGGGAATCATTAAGACTGATGATCTCAGAGTTCACCCAGAAAAGCGTGAAGTGAGGGCAGAGTTGAGAAAGAGGTAACTAATGGCAGGTATGATAAAAACCATAGAACTGAGATACTGAGTATAAAGCCAAAACGACTACCAGCTTCCAAGTAAAGAACTGCGGAGCAGGCAGGAGTACACCATCAAGAGCAACTCAGGTAGGAGTATCAAGCCCAAGGTGTTTCTTGAAGTAACATGAAGTTAAGCTACAGAACTCCTTGCCACAGAACATAGTGGATACATTTCTGTAGGTCAGAAAGAGACTGGACACAGTTATGGAGGAAAAAAGTCTGCTGAGGGCTATTAACACAAGTGACCACTTTTGGTTCAGGATGCCCCCCGTTGTCCCAGATTGCTCTGCCTGGGAAAGCATTCTGGGAAAATACCGCTAAATACCAGACCTGCTCCCATACCCTCTGCTAGACATTACTGGTCATTATCAGAGATGGGATACTAAGCTAAATGGGCTTTATCTGATCTGGCAAGATCATTCTTGTGAGAACGCAGGCTGTTTGGGGACACAAGTCTGGACTATCTAAGAATGTGGTCACAGTACAGTGAAACAGGCACGCAGTCACAACCCCTGTCTGTGTCTGACACAGCATCCAGTATTGATGAAGATATGCTACTAAAAGAGCAAACAGCATTATCAAAGAGATTCATATTCAACTAGTAATACAGGGAGCTGAATTACCCATTTTAAAACATCTTATCCATTTTGAACATTAGCACTCCTCTTGGCTGTATGAAGAGACAGGGGTGAAGAAAGGCAGTAGAAAGGACAAATAGGGATCGAATGTCTTGCTCGTTAACCTCTTCATAACCCCACACTAGCCAGTATATAGGAAGAGAAGCATAACGCAATTACAGGAGGAAATGCCAGAGATGTACTAAAGGTTAGGTCAAAAAAAAAATAATTACTGCCATCAGCAGAAAAAGAAATGTGGAATAAGAAAAATCCAATAGCTTTTGGATCATTTATCAAAACTCAAAGAAACCTTTATGGAATATCTTTAAAAAATTCTGCCTGCATCTCAAAACATACAATTCATTAACTCATTTTGGAAACACACCACCTACTATATATTGGACAAGTATCTAATCATTCTAAGAGTGACAAGTCCAAAATGATAAAGAACACTGTTGCTGTTATGATGATCTATTCTTGTTGCTTCTCACATTTTTCTCTTTCATCATATAGTGATGATACAGATGAGACAGGCCACTATTGTAAATCACACAACTACAAAATAATCTCTCCCCGCCTCCCCCCCCCCCAAGTCTTTTAACCTTTTCCATTCAAGGTCTAATGCAAACAAAAAATGAATTTGTTAAGTTCCCATTGTTATCTCTTATTACAATGAGCTTGGGAACAAACAGGGCACAGTCTTCAAACGTGAATATGCAAAGCCAGGTACTCAAATCCATATATACCACTTGAATATGAGTTGCAGTACGTGACCCAAAGATTATACAAATGAAGTCCCTCTTTACTCAATTGTCCTTAGAAAGCAGCCTCCGCTCTTAATCAGAGGATAACTCTGAAATGTTGATCTCACTATTTGCTGTCAACTCATTAACACACCTCACCTGTTTTCCCCTTGTCTGTTTTGTTTTTTTCCCTAGTGAACTGGGATTTTATTCTTTAATAATGATGAAGATCTTCTTGATCTCTTGCTACAAATTCTCTCTCTGAAGTGCCAGCAACAAACACAGCTCAGCTACTCAAGAGAGCATAAATCAGTTTTGCTGGATAGTGTGAAACCAGAGGAAATGTGGTTCTAATACATTTATGATATGATTATTTGATGCTGTTACCTGCAATAGAAGAATGGACTTCATTATCCAGGTCTTTTCCAGTCCTATGTTCCTATGTCCTGAAGTCAGCATGTGGACGACCAAATTCACTGTGAAGCCACAGAAATGCAGAAAGCATATCCTAGACCATTTGTCAGGTTGATTCTTACATTAGCTTCAGCATTCTTCATCCCTGCTTCCTTTGCAAGTGTTATTAATCTGCTTTCATAGGTTAGCTACACTTATGATACTTACCTTGCCTTTGCAAACACATAAGTAGCTCATGCAAAGCCTGAATGGTACGTATCATGCTATTCCCAGAATTTTTAGAATAACTTACCTGAGAACAAATAAGGATCAAATTGTCAGAGTTTTAACTTGCCACCCTTCAGCATATGCAAATGTCACACTTCAAGGAAAAGTTCCCACAAGCTGATGTACCTGATGCTGCTACCATTATAGCAGAGCATTTAAAAACACAACTGATTTTTGAAGTTGATGTAAATATACATACATTTGTAGGTATGTATTTACACAGGACAAATCAAGACATTTGCAAAAAAAAAAAAAAAGGTTTTCTTTAAACCAGATTATCACCAGCTAAAGAAGGTAAAAAGAGATCTATTGCATAAAAGAAAAATTAACAGGATAGCACAGATCTATTGCTTAAGTCACCGGAAAACAAAAAAAGCCAATTAGCAGATAACAGGACAGACTTTGACCACAGAAGGCAGTCGTCTCTGCTGCTTCCTCTCCTCCAAAGGAAAACACAGCCCAAATGCCCCACCTTCTATATCTGCTCTCAGTCTGGTACAGAGTTTTGCGAGAAGAGCACATGGACCAAAGATCCATCCAGCCCAGTGTGTTCTGCCCACCTGGAGAAACAGCAGAGCCTTGGGAACTGAGCTAGCAAATAGGGATGCTTCTGCAGTACTACCCTTCCCCCTACTCCACCCAGCAACATTCAGCCCGGGGACCCCCTGGGCTGCCCCAGGGCTTTTGCATTTAAAAATCCCTGAACAGACTTTCCTTCTTTAACTGATTCAATCGTTTTTGTGACCATGTAAATTGTGGCACCTCCTGGAGCACTTTAAGCATGTTCTGCGTGAGGATGTCCCTTATATTTGATCTGTCACCAATGAGTTGCATTTGTTGCCCTGTTTGAGAGAGACAGAGCACTCACTCCTCATTCACCATTTCTGTGCCTCTCTTTATAAAATTCTGTTATACCTCTCCCCAGTCACCTCAGAGCTGTGGTTTGCCTGTGACACCCAATTAACACCTTTTATCTCCAGGGACAAATGACCCAAGTGCCTGTGCCTGCCAGGAGCACTGCTTGAGCAGCAGGGGCAAAGGCTGTGGCTGGCAGCAGCAGGAAGGACACCGTCCACAGAGGGGTCCTAGCATTGAACTAGCACACACACACACACAGAATTCACACATAGTATTGCAACCTCGTTGGCATTCACAGTCTAAGATCAAGGCTTTTTAACTCAGGCAGACCTGCAGGGACTTTGGCTACAGCAAAATGAAGTAAGGTTTGGTTTATATGTCATTTTTTGAACCAGTAATTTTGATGAGGGTGTGACTGACACTTTGGTCTTAGTCTTTCTACTGAGTATTACAATCCCACTTTTTCAGGGGGCTACAGTACCTGTCTATAGGGAATGAGAAAAATAGGCAGACTAAAGTATATTTCTTTAATTTTTCTTTTTGCCTGTAGTGAAACTTCGTGCATCCCTTACTGAAATGCAGGGTCACTGTAAGTGGTGTCTACTGTCAGTCATTTTCAGAGAAGAGTCAACAGTTCCCAGGACACTAGTGCTCTTCAGCCCCTCTGACTCCTACTGGACAAAGAACAGAAGGAGAGGTGGTAAAAAAAGCTTTATTACTCAGAAGCAAACTCTTTACATCTATGCTTTCAGAGACGGGCCTTCAATACTTTGGACAACCATTGACATCTTTCCTGGAGATAAATCAGTCTTGCCTCAGCTGCTTCTAGCAGAAATTGAAGAGGAGTTGGTTTTCTTATCTCCCTACACTTAGGTATCCTTTACCTACACAGAAAGCCAGCAGAATTCTCTACAACTGTATGCCAGCCTTACAGCCATTTTCAGCTTAGAGGAGGACTAGGTCACAAAAGCAAATAAAACTGGTTAGTAGCATGGGGTTTTAACAGAAAGCACCCTTCAGTGTAATTTGATGCAGCATGAAGAGATGGTACCTATTTAGCTGTACTAATAGTGTTCCCCCCCCTCACCCTCCCGCCCTTCCTCTGCCCTTTTCCATCATTAACTTAGTCTCCCCCCCCCTTTACCTTCTCAGATCATTGGAGTCACTTTGGATTTATCTTAAAAGGCCTTGCAGCTGTGAGCAAACAGGATGGGCTCAATCATCTTTGGTCATCCAAATCAGGCAGCTAAGTAGAACTAGCTGGGACCAAAACTAACCAGAGAGGAAGACTATGCTGAACTGATGCCACAGCATCACAACTTCCTTCTGAAAGACATTCATCACTCCTTTCCCCTTACTTAACAGAAGGCACGTCATCTGGAATACTGCTGAATTGTGTTTGGCAGAAAATAGAGAGAAGAAAAAGCTAACATTTTGTGTTTGTGCAAGTGCTTCTGCCAGCATTTGGACCACTGCCAGCCTATCAAGTGCAAGTTTGCGGAGGGTTACGATGCTCTGTCTGGGCATTTGACGAAAACCGTAGAACCTCAGAACACGGGCTTTTAGGTGTGAATGGTGTGTGCTGAATCATAATGTAGAGTTGCACTGACATTTGGAGTGGAATAAACATTTTTTTCAGAATTTGTTTCCCCCTTCCCTCCCCTCCTAAGCAGGGATCTTCTGATGTCCCATTAATATTCTGTTCCTTGAAAAATTACATATGTAAGAAAGACAAATGTTATACATTCCCTTTTCTGTAAGTTACTCTCGCTTTGGGGAAAAAAAAATCCAGTCTAGAAGAAAGTTCTCACTCTTTTTAATTTTGTGTTAGAATATATAGGCAACATTATCATTTGAACTGCACCTACAATGTGTGAGGAATTTCTAAAAACCTCACAGATAAGTGTTTTTCCCCCTCTAAGATGTTATAAATAGAAAATAATTCTCTCTTCTGCTATTTCTAGCATAAAGGCTTTCGGGACTGATGTCAGATGGAAAGAACTGCAAACCAGCCATGGACAAAACATACTGCAGCTAGCAACTGCCTTGGGAGACTGATAATACCAGACTTTCCACTTCAGCATCCCTCAGGTTTGAGCCTGCCCCAGGTATGGGACACACTTCAATTACACAGAACAGTTGCAACACATTTCAACATGGAAGAAAAGAAGATCGGAAGAAAACAGTTGATCTCCACAGAACTAACAGCTACAAAGCCTGCATAGCTGGACAGAATCAATGTCAGAATTTAAATGTTTAATACAAAGAATTAAAAGTTAAGATTTTGGCATTCAAATAAGTATTCGTCTTTGCAAACCAAAGTATCTTCCACAATAAAGGATTATAAGTGTACACTTCAGGTAAGCCTAGGTTTAAGGAGTGAATTGGTAAGGCCAGGCAAAGTGCTCAAGTAAGAATTCCTAGAGACATGAAACCCTAGGAGCCCAGGCTAATTTAGGTTCAGAAGAAAAAAAAAAAGCAAAAATATAATACAAAACATAACTAGATATACGTACACACACAGCTACCTTTTTGAAGGGGCAATGAGTCAAAGATAGTCCCAGAACAGATACAGGACTCTTAACATGCAACTTAGTATGTCACAGTGGTAATACATGTGTTGGAAGAAGCAACATACATGTAGTACAGCAACTGTAAATAGAGAGGACAATCTGGGGCTGAAGATTCACGTGTTTCAGACAGAAGAAAAATCGGCACACGTATGTACATACATACGTGCCATAGATATTCTAGACCCAACTACAAAGACAAGAAACAAGGGGAATATAAACCACTACTGCTCACCCACATAGTCCAACCTCTAGTTGGAATCAGAGGCTTCTCTAGTTCACATGTACTTCTGAATCAAGTTATGGAAAAAGTTTTGTAAAGAAAGGAGTGCCTGTACAGCACCACAGTGTAGACCCTCATCTGCCTGGGAACCTGAAAGTAAACCATTTTGCCCTTTTCTGCTTGCACTAGAAGTTCAGAAGAAACATACCATTATCGAGAATTAAGCCTCCTAGTGATTAAAATTGCATAGCTAGAGATCAAGACAGTTTTAATATCATATCTAGTTATGTACAGTAATTACAAAGGAAAACAGCAGTAATTCTCTCCCAGTATGATAGATATGCTGAACTTTTTTTAGTACAGGATGCTATATCTGTTTTTCAGCAGTACTGTAGCTCACGGCCATCGATGCCTACTTAAGTCACCAAAGGCAGTTTGACACCACCAATCTGGATCTCAGCGTCAGGAAAGGATTTACAAATTAGAACTAGAGTCTAGCAGAGTTGATTAAGAGGCTGGAGAGATCAGTGTTGATCAGAGCATGATTTCAGCTGTCAAATACATACACCTAACTACACTCAGGTAGGGTTCAGCAATTCAAAACATATGTCAGTAAGCCTATCAGTGACAGTACACATGCTGGAAGAGGCACTATACACATATTAAAGCAACTGTAAACAGAGAGGACAAGTACTATTTGGGGGTTGAAGATTCCTGCGTTTCAGACTGAAAAAGAACATTAGTGTAAGCTACAGGAGATTAAGTACTTCAAAACCATAAAAACAAGAGAAAATAATTGTTTAAGACCATACAAGATGTGAGAAATAGCATGAGGCTAAGCAATTGCAAAGTGTGCAGATAACTCAAGTGCAATTAAAGACCATTCTAAAGTGATTAGATTGGAAGTCAATACTTCTGAGAAAGAATTAAAGTCATTCTAGAGGTGATAAAAAACATATCTTGCTGCACAGTAGGACTGTTTCCATCAACACCTAGATGTGACCCAAAAATATTTAGACATGTAACAATTTTGCAAGTACCACTAATCTAAAACGCCAGAGATGTAACATTTGAATGAAAGGACATGCTGCTGGATAATAGAACCAACCATGAATTTCTCAATCAGAAAGTATGGTTTTGAAAGTGTATGTTTGTTGAAATATCGCTAGCATAAATAAAATTTCCATCTCGTATTTGGGGAATATACCCAAACATCTAAACAGTTTAGAAATTTGGACACAGTTATTTTTCACTAGATATTTCAGTTTATTAAAATAGTCCTAATCAAAACAGATTTCTCTTGACCCGAATTTGGGATCTATATGTGATTCTCTTCAATATCTTGCTCTGACTCAGGATAGGATAAATCCTAAATATCCAAAGTTAACACGAGGAAATCAGAGCAATTCCCTACTATCAAAAGAAGGAGTGCATTTCCACTGACTGAAACATTTATTTTGATTTTTCAAGTGTCAAGATTTTCGTTGTTAGCATTTTTGGCTTCAAGGGGAATTTAGAGCCTTGGAAGCCTTGGACAGGACTGCCTCTCCAAAAGAGTCAGAAGCAAACAACTCAGCTAGGTAAAGAGACTGACATCTCACTTATAGAAACTTAATGGCATCATCAGAAATTTCTGGACATCTAAGCAGTTGTATCTTAGCAGAGTAAGCAGTTGTATCTTAGTGTTTTACACGTTTTCTCCCCACCACCCCCCACCCACAGCTTTCCTGGGTTTATACATTTCTAATCTCCTGGTAGTTTTATGGCTTTTTTGGTATTGCTCAAGTGCAGGAGACCATTACACAACATCACAAGTGAGAATGAAAAGGCCCTGAGGCTTCTGGTTTATCTCCCTGGCTAGCCAGAACTGCTCTGAGCAATACATTTAAGACACACACCCCACCCACACACCCCCAATCAGTAGATGGGAGAAATAAAATATTTTTCTATCATGGTTTCCACTTAGATGAGTGCTGGGGTACAGCCAGAGCTTTATATGCAGTCAGTGGAAGAATCATAAGAATAGCCGATTCTATTCTGGGCTCCTGCCACCCTTTATTGACCTTCCCTCCCTTACTAATCATTACAATCATGACATTTCCCTCAAATTTCTTACCTACTGGCAGGCAATGGCCAAAATCTACAATCAGTTTTGCTTTTGGCTGTGGAGGAGGAAATAAAACTACATCTGTAGTCAGAAAACAAAATTGGTCTGGAAGAAGAGAGGCATATACTCATTCTACAGAGCTCACCCTTGTACATGCTTAAATCTCAGTGAACTTATGACAAAACTGAAGTCCCATTTTTCCTTGCAGAGCCACAATCTCTGTCAAAAAGACAAAAGGATTCTGTCTAGGATCTAGCATTAGCAAGACTGCCAGATATGACAAGTAGTAACTGGAGAATCATTTGCATTAGTGATTTACACAACAACATAACTTTGCTTTTTAGGACCAGGTGATATTAGCAGAGCAGCAGGAAGGAAAAAGGGCATCACGTGAGCTAGGAACATCATCCAAGAGCTGAAGAGAATGACCTGTTGAGGTTCTCCAGTTATTCATCTCTGCAGAGTCACTCTTTCCTCATTGAAAATATTAAAACTCAAACCAGTCAGCTTGCCTTCAGCAGCTTGTTCCCCTAATAGCTATCTAAAAGGAGACAAAATAAGATGAGAAGGTGTATGCAGGCAGTGGAACCTCTTTCTTATCCTTGTTGCCCACAAAATGCCACAGTTATAGTACCGCAGATTAATTCCTCAAAAAGCAAATATTTTTGTAAGTGCTCTTGAAGGGAGACCCCAGTCAGTGTATGCACGAAAATATACCATAAAAATGTATTCTCTATCTGCTGCCTCAACATCAGTTGCTTAGAGCCTCAGCTGCTTAAAAGAAAACTTGCCCTTTGCAGTGCTGGCAGAGTTATTGCAAACCTATCTGTTAGAGAAGAAAGCTAGAAAATCGCAGGAGTATATACACATGAAAGGAGAAAATCCAATTTCCTCATTAAAACAAATATTAGGCAGAAATTACCACTTTAAAAAGTTCTATCACCGTAGGGAAGTCTCAGCATGCTTTCTGTCTAGTAGAAATAAACCCCTACTTTAAACATTCTAATGGCTTTTTTTTTTTAACTCATCACCATACCAGCTACTTTCTTTGGTGGTGTTTGTCCACCACTAGAAGGTGTGCAAAATGAGCCCAACAGGTTGTTGTCCTACAGCTAGGATACAGTAAAGTAACCACCTCTTTTTGTATAGAGAGAGGTTTTGTAGCACTTCTCTGTGGATTTTCAAGAGTGCTTGCTGCCTAATTAGAATAAGCATTTTCCCATTCTGTACAGATGGGGAGAGAGACACAAAAAATTGAAGGCTTAGGCATGGAGTCAAAAGCAGAATTGAGAACTTGTATATTCGTTGGTCCTTTAATTCTAAGTCAGATGATGAGCCCATGGTGCCTTTTTTTTGCTGAAATGAAACACTTTGTGTCAAAATGCAGAATTATATTTGTTTTGTTTCCATTCAATTTTTCAATTTGTATGTACAAGGGTAAAAACGGAAAAGTCATGCTTAAGTGGGATGCAGGAAGATTTTTCTCCTTATAGACAGTTTTAATAATTCAAAAGCAAAGAGTTCACCATCAAAAAGCCGTTCTTACTGAAAGTGATAATAGCATATGTTAACAAGCTAGTGAAACTTCATTGAGCATGTGACAACTATCTGTGCCTTTCCTCTATGCACCAGGTAAATTTCTCCTTGAACCGTATTTTCTTCAGTTCTCCCATTCAACCTGTCCCATTCCCTGACCTTCAGGGGGAATTCTTCATGAAGCCAACACAAAGCAATGCAAAACCCACACTAGCTGCAAAGAAAGCAGCTTTTGAGCACAACTGGGAAGATGTGACACTGACACCTCTTTCTGTGACCTTGGACTGACCAGATATTTGAATCCTCTCTGGCTGAGGAGGAAAGACACAGAGACTAAAAAGTCCTTTTTATGCCTAGTTTTAGGCCCTCAGTGAAACCTCTGCTGCGCTTTGCAGACTGAACCACTTCTCAGCAATACAGTCCAAGCAGCAGAATCTGCAACTAAAGGCCATTTTGGTAAGCGTTGTTTCAAGGGTACAGTGTCAGATGCTCATTTCTTAAAACTAACCTACCCTGACAGCTGTCCCAAACCTCAACAGCTGTCCCGCACCTCGACAGCATGAGTTGCAACCCTCTAGCTCAGTGGCGGAGTTATTTTCTGTGCTGTCTGCCACGAGGGTTTGCCGAGCTTGCAGAGTGGCACGCAGGAGACGTGCTGTCCTGCTTTGGCCACTCGCTCTGCACTTTCAAAATCACTTCAACAGCCAGCGCGTTCAAGGAAGGTGCATGAGGTGCTGGTTACCACCAGGGAGCTGATGTCAGGAACATGGGATTTTATTCTTCAGCTTTGTCTTCCCCCTCTCTGGTTTAGATTTAAGCCTAGAACAAGACAGAATTTCTCCCCCTGAAAGCATTAGGAAGCCCAGTCAGAGTGTGCTTCAATCTGCATCCCTATGTAGCATTTTGACCATTTCATAGCAAAACAGAATATTCGCTTCCAAAAGGTGTGATGGATGTTAGCCAGCTGTGACTCAAATAAGCCTCAAAGTTTAATAACTATACTGTCTCTTTAGGAACATGAAAAGGCACAGTCACCCTTGGACCTACCCAAATATTAGGGAACTGACATTTGCTGTCCCCCTCTGGAGCAGCACAACATTTATTCACACAAGTCAGAGGGATGCCAAACTCCAGACTACCCCCCATCGCCCTTCACCATTCCTTACATTATAGCTAATGACAAAAGTGACATACTATATTCACATTTGTCTTTAAAACTATATTATTCATCTCAGGAAACAAAAAAAAATTCATACTCAGACTTTAACATATTTGCTTTTAAGCTTTGAGACAGTATCAAAGGTCATATTACCTCTAGCTTATTTTCCCTGTGAAACATAACCAGATACTGATTAAACTGAACACTTGTACCTCACCACAAGGAAAGAAGCCTTACACAGAATTGATGTATCGCTATAGCTACTCCTGCAGATCTAGTAAGTGAAGTTTATTTATTCTTTGTAAAACAAGCACAAATACACACCAGGAACCAGATATTTTTTACCCGTATCATCCACCTGGTTCTGTATGGTACACGTTGAAACGAGAACTCCGTGACCTCCACACAGCCCTGTTGTACTACGGGCATTGCTGGTGAGTTCTTCCACAATGAAAAAGGACTCTTCAGCTTTTTATGCTTAATAACTCTACAGGCAGGCATTAGTTCAAAACTGCAGAAATTGCCAGATGCTTTGTTTACAAAGTTACTTAATCCTTTTGTACAGTATCTTAAGAGCAAAGATTTGATTCCTGTTCAAGTCTGGCCCATCACACTTTCTTGGGTTTTAAGACAAAACTCAAATTTGCTCGTCCTTTTAGTGATTGCTTTCTAAGAACATACAAAATTGAAGAAAATATTTCTCCAGCTTCAGCAGTAAGTACAGTTACCATGTTCTGATGGGAACTGCAAGACAAAAATTCAGGGTCCTTGTTATTTCAGTTACAGAGAAAAAAAAAAACTGGAAGCCAGCATCCCTCTCATGCAGTCCCCTTTTCTGAATAAACCCTGTTTCTGAGACACAAGATGATCCGAACAGGAGGCTGGTTGTTGGGCTTTTCCTTACAGCTCCCAGCTCCTTTTGCTGCCCATGCCCATTCAGCCACATTCTTGGCTGGCGGCTCCTTCCTGGTGCTGTTTCTATGGCATTTCCTCATCCTCCTCCCACCTGCATCTCTGCTCACAACAACTTTAAAAGAAAATCTTTGTTTGGGGCTGTGACAGGCTTGGGCTTTTTGACGGAGCTGCCATTTTTTCCTAGTCCATGGAAGGTAAACACTACATTCGCCAGTTTTAAGCAAAGGTTAAGCTTCACCAATGATAATAGCACTAATGCTTACACTTACTCACACACAAACTAATCTAAAGAAAAACCCCTTCTACCACATCCTGCCTTTGATTTCAATAATGTTGTTTCTGGGCTGTATCTGTGTATTACTCTGATACCAAATGAATCCTTGCCACTCAGATTATCCCCATAATTAAGACCCTAATGGAAAACTCAATGAATAAACCACCCCGATCACAAGACACTTAGATGCTCTAGTAAGAAACACAACATAAAATTTACCTGTGATGTGGCCAGAAAAGAAAACGCTTCAGAACATTACTGAGTGAAAGAATACACATCTACCAAAGTTTAATATGGTGAAAACCCACTTTCTGGCTAGCTTCAAGTATTTGAATTTAAAAGCTAGTAGTATTTCATGCATCAAAGAAAAATGCAGTCCTCTCAATGAATAATGAAACAAATTGGCTTATTTGGTCTGCGCAATCCTAAAATGCAATAGTTAATATCCAAAACAGTAACAAAAGAAGTTTGGCTGGACTGATTAGAAGGTTTCTCCTCAGATATCAGTGTTCAGCATTCTCACAGGCAGTAAGAAAGGTTCATCCTCTCCATCGTTGTCCACTGTGCTCAGAGGAGCTGTGTTTCACACCGCACTTTGTCAGCACACGGCAACCAATACACCTTCCAGGCTCAGTGTTACACAATCTGATTACAGGTTAAGTGAAACACCAAACAGTAACCCCAGAATAAGCCCCAGCATCTGCCATTGCAGACCATTCAGAATGGAAATTCCTCTGCTGTCCTCATGAGAGCATTATTACGCTATATGGGTTTGTTTGTTTCATCTCTTTATTCTCCAGCTACCTTTGAGGTTGAAGAATGGGCTCTGGAATGACTCCCCTAGGGACAATGGGTGACCCTCACAACCTGACAACCATCTGCTGAGATCAAATTTAGGGAAAATATGCCCATGCAATCCCACACTGAATATAAGCAATTCAAACCAAACTGAAATATTGGCCAAGGAGCCATTGCATCACCTTGGTTTACACCAAGGACTTTGCTATACAACATAGCTGCAATAAAATTCTGATTCTTAGTGTGGGAAATATAAAATAAAGCAATATTATTCCCAGATATTTTTTTTTTAAATATGAAACACCAAGCTGTTTCTCCTTTCGTTTCATTTAAAGTGGATGTCATTAGATGCAGTCAAGTCCTGACCACTATAACTGGACCCAAAGGAATTGAGGAGGATCATTGAGTGGAGTAGCAAGACAAGGTCATCAAACCAGCACCACATTACTCTCCCTTGTCATCCGATGGAGTCATGACAGCAGTTTGGATGCTAGATAACATGAATATTCATCTGTATGATTTAAAAATTACATTGTGACTTTGGAATGACACTTCTCATGTGCCCCTGTTGCACCTTGGCAACACTGTAGGGAAGACGCAATGTCAAAACACTGACTTTGATGTGAGGGTCACCTGCTTTTCTTCCTTTTTTTCTTTATTATTACCACTTATTTTAAATCAAACACTGCAGTTCGAAGAAGCCTTAAGCAACAGGCCTGGAGAGTGAAGGAGCATGTTAGCAAATTTGTGAAAGAAATCAATAGAATGCTGTTAGCTTAAGATATTTTCCCAAAGAAGCTGTGGCCTGTCCACATGCAGCTCCAATAATGAAACCACTGGTTTCTACACAAGCGAAACACTTGCACCAGAAAGTTTCCCTTCTCTGGAGAAATCCCATTTCAGTTCAGAGGTAGAGAGGACAAAATAATATCCGTCTTGAGCTTTTGAGAGAAGTTATAGAGACGAAACACCCTTATACAGGCCAATTGAGCCAGCAGGGATCCATCTCAGCCACTCCTACAGGCATACTACTCTATTAGAACACGTCCGTTTGGCCTGGATTTTTTTCTTGAATAAATGTGGAGTGGGTCTATCAAGTCTGGATATCTCCTATATGGAGTTTAGAACATTCTCTGAAAAAAAAAAAAAACCAACGAGGGTGTCAAGGGACATCTGCTTGTCCTCCTGCTCCAGAGGAAAAACAAAAAAGGAGAAATAAACACTCACTTCAGTATCACCGATTCCAGCCTCTAACAGTATAGAGCTATCAAAGAGTTACATTAATGTAACAAGCTACAACCTGGCATGAAATTTTAGTTACCTGTGATTATGACGGTAAAGTGAGGACCACCTGCAAGCTGTCTTCAGGCCTAATTAACAGAAGCACAAGCTGAGAAGACACTGAGGCAAAAGGTACTGAGTTCTTGGCGATGCCCCACGGGAAGATTTAAAACATTGCTGAGTCCCCCTTCCAACCTACGCCTCCCTTCTTTGGTTCATTTTCCACTCCACCCCTCCCTGCCCCCTCCCTCTCGCTCTCCCCATCCTTTGGGGCTCCACGTTCACTTTCGCCCCCCCCGCCTCAGCTCTGCACCCCCGCACCGGCCCTGGAGCCCAGATGATGCCGCTTGCCCACAGCGCCCCCCGCCGCCTGCCCCCCGCTCCAGCTCCGGCCTCTCACAGCCGCTCTCCCCTCAGCCCAGCGCCCCCTCCCGCCCCGCGGGCCGCGCACCCCGCCGCATCCTGGCCTCCGCCGCGGGGGAACCCAGGCAGAAAACGAACCTGCCCCGCCGCTCCCCCGACACCTCGCCGCGGAGAGCTCCCCGGCTGAGGCCCGGCCGTCCCGCCCCGCTTCCCCCTCCACCGGGAGCGGCTTCTGCGGCCTCCGCCCCGCGGCGAGCAAAAGCAGTGGCCCGTACGGGGATCGAACCCGCGACCTTGGCGTTATTAGCACCACGCTCTAACCAACTGAGCTAACCGGCCCGCTCTGACACTCATTTCCGGGAAGCGGCCCGTGAGACGCGGCGGGAGCACGCCGCTCCGCCCGCGCCCTGCCCCGCCGACACCCGCACCGGCTCCCCGCGGGGCGAGCGCCGCTTGGCTCGGGCTGTGAGGGATGCGCTCCCCGCGGCGCCGGCAACGCTTCCTTACAGGGCTCCACAGGGCCGCGGGGGACATGTCTGCCGGCCGGGACGAGCAGCGCCTCCAGCCTGGGACAGGGACACACGCACAAAACTTCTTCCCAGCGCGGGCTGGGAGGCAACGGAGCAGGCTGCGGGGGGAGGCCGGGCAGGCTCCATCCTTGGAGGGTTTTCCAGGCCCCTGGGCCAAGCCCTGAGCAGCCCCCAGGCCTGCCCTCACGGCCGGTGGCTTCGGGCCAGACACCTGCCAGGGTCCCTTCCCCCTCCACCCACCCCGAGTTACCCCATGGCCTGAACAAGGCTCAGCACGGCCTGGGGCAGGAGCAAGACTGCAAGCAGACCCGTGGTCTGGCCTCTGATGGGCCAGGGACCAGGCAGGGTTGACCAGCATCTCCTGAACTTCACCAGCAGTACCGCTGAATGAAACCCAGCCTTCCCTGGAGGCATACAGCAGCACAGGGAGGAGCGGTTCGCAATCCCTTTTTATCCCTATTTTGTCTTACATATTCAAAGGTTTCTGGTTTAGAGTATCAATTTTCCTGGCTTAGACTGTCATTTCAAAAAAAAAACAACCCACACTTTTCAAATGCTTAGTCTTCTTTGCAGTTCTCATAGTAGAAGAAAAGGCAAAAGGAGTATCTATATCACAGCTGGGATGAGAGACTGACTCAGGGTCACTGGGATGGCAGCACCCAGTTTTTTTCTGGTCCATACTCACCCTTGTGGTCAGTGCCCCTCCCCACACACACACTTCATTTTGCCTCATTCACACCACCAGTTCCCCTTAATTGCTGTTAGCCCATCTGCTACCAGCACTTTCCTCAAAGATCCACCAAATTCCCCAATTCTCATTCTGCCCAGCTTTGTTATAAAATCCTTCATTCCTAGGAGTCAACCAATCAATTCGTTTACATCCCACCCCTCTTCAGCTGTCCCATCCCTTACATCTCTGCCTCCCAGTCCTGCCATCTTCCTCAGCACCATTAGTCCGTGTTCTCTCCATCTGTAGAGAGGAACATTTGCTCTTTTATGTCTGCACTCTTCTCCCAGTAACTGCAACTGCCATTGGCTTTTGCTACACCATATAGAGAGTCATTACCATGCCTGAGCACCATCCCTTGATACTTCAGCTCCTGCTGCTCCTTGTCTAATTGAACCTCTTGTTTACACTATCACCTTTATCCACCTTGGACATTTTTCTCATTGCCCCTACAGAAGGCAATCAGTCAGTTATATAAAAAACTTATAAGGGGCCCCAGGCTGCAGTACATATCCACCAGTAGTCAAATAGCAGATGACTAGCTTTGCTGTCCAAGTGCTAACCTCTGCTAAAGACTCCCATGGAAGTATATATTCCCCATCCCTGGAAGTGTTCAAGGCCAGGCTGGATGGGGCTTTGAGCAACCCAGTCTAGTGGAAGGTGTCCTGGCCCATGGCAGGGGGGTTGGAACTATCTTTAAGGTCACTTCCAACCCAAACCATTCTATGATATATCATTCTCTTTCACACTTGAGGGTATTGATTCATTGGCCCAGGAAACTTTCCTACAGGCTATCTGGGGCTCTGAAACAAGCAGAGGAAGGAGCACAGAGGGAGGTGGGAAGCGGGGAGACTCCCAACTGTCATTTGTCCTTCCCCTTTTCCATTTGATCTCCATGAATCATAAAATCATAGAATGGTTTAGGTTGGAAGGGACCTTGAAGATCATCGAGTTCCAACCCCCCTGCCACAGGCAGGGACACCTCTCACTAGACCAGGTTGCCCAAGGCCACGTCCAGCCTGGCCTTGAACACCTCCAGGGATGGGGCTTCAACAACCTCTCTGGGCAACCTGTTCCAGTGCCTCACCACCCTTAAAGTGAAAAACTTCTTCCTAATGTTTAATCTAAACCTGCCCTCTTCCAGCTTAAAGCCATTCCCCCTCGTCCTATCACTACATGCCCTTGTAAAAAGTCCTTCCCCAGCTCTCCTGTAGGCCCCAATAAGATCTCCCCGGAGCCTTCTCTTCTCCAGGCTGAACAGCCCTAACTCTCTCAGCCTCAACCAGCCAACTGCCAAGAAGCACGTATATTCTGGGATCTCAATAACCAGCTATATTTTCTGGGAAGTGTCACCCTGTGTTAGGCTAAACTTCTCAAACATTCAACAGCAAGGCCACATCTGGAATCTGAAGACAAAAAAGTGAAAGGACAGAAAGGAAAAGTACTCCCAAACATGGGCCCACAGCATGGGCCTGTGTATGGCATCTGGGTTGTCTCCAAACTGATAAACAGAGCATAAGTGGCAGGTACGGGAACAGCAGACCTTTGTTTGTGTGTCTGGCACACAGATGCTGAGTCTGGTTTTTGGTAAGAAACAGTTAGCTAATTTTTTTGGCCAGTCGCTCCGCAGAAAGCAAGGAAGCAGGGGTGAGGATTAATCATCTTTCCGGCCTTTCTGTCAGGAATATCACCAGAAGTAGCTCAAAGCAATAATATATATTGCCTCTTAATTCACAGATGTCCACCACTGTTTTGTAATTAAATCTGATCCAATAATGTAGTGCTAAGATGAAAAAACTCTATGCCTTTTGGCTATTTCTTTCCACTGTCTCCTCAAGCTAAGCAGGCTTGTCTTTTTTACCCCCCCCCCCCCCATAGTTTAATCAGTCACATGCCAAATGCCAACCCCTTTTGTTCTGAAACCCTCTTCCACACTGTGTCATGCACAGCATCTTAACTTTTTAGGACAGTCTCATTCAGGCTCTGCTGTACAAACAACACATTTTCTGTGATTAGACAGTGACAGATACTATAACAGTCCGGGAAATCAATGCTGGCTCCAGGAAAACAAAATTTTCTAATTGAACGGTAAACTCTGGTTTCTCTCCAGTGTGTGGGATCCATACTCTCAAGCAAAGAAAGAAACAAGCCTAGAATGAGAAACAGTTACCAGGCTATGTAGTGGATATCTGTAACATTATGGAATTTACAGGTTGTAGATGCAAAGTGTTTGCAAGCATTTTTCAGCACCATTGATGTTGGCGAATTGTGTTCACAAGCACTTCATTAAATAGAATCTCAGCTCTAAGGGTTTTGCTAATTCAGGGCCTCAAGTAGACATCTCAACAACTTCAGACTTTTACAGCACATTCAGAAAATCTGATATAATGTATAATATTCCCCTCATAACCTTATCATTATATAGAGAATTTTCAAAGACTCCGAAGCATTTATATTTAAATAACCAGGGGCACAGATGGGGAGACTGAAGAAAGAACAAGGCCCAGGTGCTTGAGTTCCATCTCAGATCTTCTCTTCAGTTGCCTGTTCCCTCCCTGCCGCAAGTCACCCAGCATCTACCCGCTCTACACCGCTGTCCCAGAGCTCTCCCTCTCCCCTGCCATCCGTGGCACATTACTGTGGCAGCAAGCAGTGTGCCAGCCCCAGTTCGGGGCCCTCAGCCATCCCCCAGCACAACCTGCCCTGGCTGTGCTTTGAGCTGCAGTCCCAGCAGCGATGCCTCAGTATGTTGTTTACAGAAGGAAAGCCCTGTTTTCCTCAGACCCAGTGTTGTTCGGGATTACAAAGATGGTCCTACCTCTATCCTCAAGGAAGTGATTTCTTTTCCTATTTACTGGCAATAAATTGCCAAATTATAACTCTATCAACTTCTCACACGCACTGTGTTCCATCCAGCCTGTATTATACATCACACACTGCCACAGGCCCTGCCATCACAAACCTTGCCTGTGTATGAAAGCGATGTCGTCTTCCAGAATAAAGAAGATATTTAGGCAAAAAGTAGAACAGAGCATGCTCATGGGCTTCCCTCTGCCCCTTCCTGAGCGCCTGTGCCGCAGGACACATTAAGATCTTACTTCACATAGGCCAGTAAGGCATCTGACAGCGATCTTTGGTCACTGCTCACTACCCACCTCAACACAGATCTGAACCGGCAAATTTCACAACAAAGTATAGCTTTAGGCATTCCACAGCCATGTCCTGTTTGTTCCTAATCTCTCATCAATTCAGAATTGACAACTAGGGAAAAAATATTTATTAGCTGCCCAAATAAAAGGGTACAGGGAACTAATGTTATCAGCCTGAGCACTACCCAGGGATTTATTAATAAGCTTGCCATTGATATCTCACTCATAAAAATGCTAATACAAGTTATTTGCATATGTCTGTGCATCAAAACAGCAGAAAGACCCATAATGTTATATTTAATAAAATTATTATTACCCCAATCAAAGTAAATGTTTGGTGGTCATAAAGTGTGTGAAGTATAGCATGTATATGCATTCTATATTTATAACATTTTTAATAATACCTAGTGCGAGTTTTGAATAAAAAAAGTCAAGAGGACCATTGCAGTCCAGCCATTATCAGTGTTTTGAACTAGAAACCTGCAGACTTAAGAATCACATCTAGAAACAGGACATTATATCCAGCATAACCACCACAGCAAGTTCCTGGTACAACAGTATCATGCTTTGAAGAGAATAACCAAAACTTACTTCACAGCTTCTCTGTGTTCGCAAGCAACAGGTGAGGACAACTCCAGAGTCCCAGGAAGAAGGGAAAAAAACCTCTTCCCCTTCAACCATCTGAAATGAACCACCAACCATGAAAGCTGGTCATGATGTCCGTATGTTATCTCCACGCTCATTTAAGGCCAAACTTACCACAAATCTGACATAGCAGTAAGCTGTCCAAAGGACATCAAGAGTCCCACATATTTCTCAGAAGACCTGAACATTCTCTATGGCATATGGGTAGAAAATGTCCACATTCAGTATATCCCCTTAGCAGGCTATGCTTCTGAGATAATGCAGCTATTCACATACAACTAACCTCCCTGGCAGGCAGCACTTTGGATTGAAACCTTGATATAATATTGTTTTAGTGCCCAGGCTGGTGGTAGACAATATTACATAAAGACATTTTGCTTTTTTCCCCCCGTCTCTCAGTTCCTGGATCTAATGTTTCCCTGGAAAATGTTTGGAGATGCTCTGCAACTCTCAGCCTCAAGCTAACACCAGGCATCGCTTTACCATTTAACATGCCACATTAAACCTACAGTTAGCATTACAGGGATCACCAATATAAGTTATTATGAATACCATCTAATTATTAGTGCTGAAATTGTTGGCAGCTTTTCCATTTTTTAGTAGTGCGTATTTGTTTTGTTCCTGCTATGGACAGGCAGAATGAATTAGGCTACATCAGCTTCACATCCAATTCAAGTGATACTCTTTTACAGATAGAAATTAGTAGTAATAGAATCAGTCAGAAACATCATGGAATATCCTGATCCAGGAGTAGGGTGTTTTTCCCTCCCTAAAAAGACAAATTCAGACTTATTTTTGGTGAAGTTACTGAAATTGCCTCCTTCCCCTACTTTAGTTCTTCCCCCCTCCTCCCAGATGCAGAGCTTACATAGAAGACCAGTACACTAAAAAGAAAATTACATTGCATTAGAAGAAAACCCACCTTTTATTCAGTCAAGTTTTACAAATGGAACATTTTTTCCTAATATGCCAGGCACTCTGTACTTCTAATTTGCATCCTACTATGAAGTAGTTTTATTGAAATTTGGAATATTTCCCTGTGGAAATGCCAATTTGTGATCAGACAAATGTCCATTAGCCTTCATTCAAAGCCACTGCCATAGTGGTCATTTTTGTTAGACCTGTAAAACCTGCTGTTTCTGGCTCTTATTTCTTCAGTCCGTGCAGACACCCTTCTCCTCTGCTCTGTTCTGTAACACACCCAGTGGTCATTAAAGTTCCATTTGAAAAGAATTAAAAAGGACTATAATTTTTATGCCATTAAATTGGACCAATTATTTCTTGAAGCCACAAGCGTATAATTTCCTATAAGCACTGAAGAAAAATCAATATCCCAAGTTCATAAATTATTTATCACTCCATCAGGCTGCCATTTGTTAATGCAACAGAAGGACACCATTCTAGACCTGGACAAGAATTTCAGCTTTCATTCATATAGATAAGAAGGATGAGCACCAAGAACAATAAACCCACTAGCAGCAGCCCAAAACACAGAGGTGTTTTCTCAACTTCTTATGTCCATGCTCCATGAAAACAGCTGTTTCCAAATAAGAAACACTAGCATAAAAAAGTGCATCTATATTACTAGTGTTGCACATGGTTCTTGCCATAGGTGATATTTGAATATTTTGGTGAGTTTCTTAGTTTTAGAATCAGTTCCATATATGACCTACAATTGCAGTTAGTGTTTATAAAGCCCAGTTTCTGAATGCTAGAAGCAGTGTACATGTGACTTCAGAGCATTTAAAAAGAACTACCATAATATTTATGTACTTTTTCTGTTAGTTTTCTTAATGTCTTGCTCTAACCATGAAAGACACAGCAGTATACACTGTTTATCTTCAGGTTTTGGTGTTGTGTTGTTTTTTTTAAAACCTAACATTCTATTCCTAGGTTCTCAGCTTCCTTCACAAAGTCTACATCATCACTGCTCACCACTCACATGGCTCTTTTCATCTTTACACATAACAGCAGTTATTTTTTGCAACCACCATATACAAACATCTACTATTTCCATTTATGCAGAGGAAGCAGCTGAAATATTCAGAAAAATCAGGGTTTCAAGCAAGGCAAAATGCTGTCAATCCACAGTTCACCTCCCAATGCAGGTCTATCGAACTGTTACATCTCTTCAAAAGAGTGTTTGGTGCCAGTTAGAGAAGAGTCACACTGACACCCATTATCCCCAGGAGCACAGGGGTCTCATTACCAGAACAGCACTACCTGGGCATGAAAGCACAACCAGATCAAGCTCTAGCAGGGTTAGCTCCCTTTTCTGTCCTCCTGACATAGATAAAGTGAACAACACATAGTTTATTCTGTATATGCCTTTGTGATGTGACCTTGCAATGAAAGTGCCCATCTAATCTGAGTGGATATGAAAGTTGCCCTGTCACTTCCCAAATAAAAGAAGGCTTCGTCCAGTGTTATTAAGTCAAACGCTCATTTATCCTGTGACAGCCTACTCTGACCAAAGTCAAAAGCAATTTTGATCACAGTACTACACCTAGCTGTCTCTGGCTGGTTTTAGTTAGAAACCAGCATGGCCAGAGAGGACAGAATGCTTTAAGTTGCAGGTTATTTGAAATGTTGTTCCTTGAAGTATGAAAACTTTTTTTCTTGCATTGACCTAAACACGTACATACCACTTCATCATCCCAAGCCTGGGAACACAAGTTGTAGAATGATGTAATATACTGGGTTTCATGTGTCTACCTGTTACCCAAAGCTTTCCGGATCCAACCATTCAAAAGCTATACATGCTCTCAGAGAGCTCTCACTTTTCTTAAAATCCTAATCAACTGAAAAGGTGTCCTTAAGAACATGGGCAGTTCCTCCTCCTTTACATACCATAAAGTTCTTCAGTCAACAGAAAGCAGATGCTTAATACATGTATTAATCTAAGATCAAATATTAAAGATTCTTAATGTAAGGATTTTTTGCTTACCTTACAAGCATACAACTACACTGTCTACCAGTAGGTAGAAGAGAGACATCTTAGCTCCAGTCTTGGTAAAGGAAGGTCAGAATCTCTGTTAAACATTGGCAAACCCAAACACAAGATTTCTTAATAGGACAGAGGAAGGGAAAGAAAAAGGATTCCTGAGTTTTGTTGGTACAGAACATGTTACGTACCAAATTGTACAGATCTGAGAAAACAAAAACTTAAAGTTGAAGTAGTTCCCTAGATGTTATTTTCCATAATAGCACAATATGAAGGTCCAGGATCTTGCCAAATAGGTTAAATTTGGGTAGGACACTTCAGTTTCTGGACATAGAAGTTTCATCTGCTTTTAAAAACTTCAATACTTAGAAGAAAAGGGTTTAACCAGCACAAGCTCATAGCAGCCCATCTTTTCTGAGGCTGGTTCTTCATGTTGCTTGACACTGGGAACAGAGTGGGATTTCTCAGCCATGACCAATTAATTTAGATGCACAAGTTTCATCGGTGTCCTCTGTGCTGCCGAGCCACTCCAGGTCCCATTCTGGAGCAACACAGCATGGCAAAACTGGAGCCTGAACCAGTTGTTACAGACACAGTGGTTGGTACAGCATTGGAGCAGTCTGTTTTCAGGGCATGGCTCTAATAAATATCAGCATTGTCCAATCAGGAATATCTTTTCAGTTTTGTACACCAAGAAGTATGAGGCAACTTAGCACAGCCAGAGTGCAGCCTGAAAGCTTAGCAAGGATTTATGTACAAAGCCGGACCCTGTTGGACAGGATCAATTCAAACAGAGGAAAGGAAAAGAGCAAAAAGCCTTTTAGGCAACACTTGAAGGAGGATGACCTTCTGGGACCCTGCTGATTACTTACATGATTTCATGCCAAGAAACAAGTGCCGCACTGCTCTCCAGCCTCAGCAGCCAGCATTATGGATCCCTGCACATCGGTACATTTATTTCCAGCCCCAGGCTCAGCTTCAGTTGCTGAGTATGGTGACAAGCTATTTTTAAAATATGGTATTGAGACACATGCAAAGCCTAAGAAAAAAACCCAAACAGACCATCTCAAGGTTGGGAGTTGGTTTAAAATTTTTAAGGTACAAACCTGCAAGTAGTCTGCTTTTGTTAATAATCCTCAGTTTTACCACTGAGCGCGCTAGCTTAGAGCTAAAATCTCTTAACTAGACCCTGATTCAGCAAAGAAAGTCAGCACAAGTATAAAGCAATGAATGATACAAAACTTAATTATATCAATCAAGTTCCAAGTAAAGAAGGCCTCTCCAGTGGCATAGTCCAGGCTTGGGTTGTTTTGCTTTTGGCTTTTTTTTTTTTTGTTATTTCTGACCTCCTTACTCTCCCCTCAAAGTGTTAGATTCTTGCACAGGTAGATTTAGATTCAGTACATCTTGACTTTAAGGGGTTTCATAAATGAACAGTAAACAAAAGTTTTTCCCTGACCTTTACCCAGAGTGTTTTTTCAAAAAGGATTGATATCCTTGCCAGTGACCAAGTTTTTCTATATTCTTACTCCCAAATCTTTCATCCCCCTGGAAAGAGAGCTTCACCCACTCCAAGAGCCAGAGGCTGCCACCTGCTACCCTGTTTCATCAGTGTGCTGCCTAACCTCCCATTTCATGCATCAAGAGCCACCATGTTTATATAAATTGTTGAGGTGAATTTCCACATGCTGTAGGTGCATATTCACCAACTACAGAATCAAGGCATAGGGTGAAGTTTTAAAATACTTAACAGCCCAAGACAGTTTGTGAGGAAGAAATTTGAAAACCTGTCACTGGCAAAAGTTTACATCTTAGTGTATACAGGTTATTCTAAACTTGGAATTATATATAATATATATATTATAAAATTGGAGTACACTATACACAAGGATAAGGCTTAGCATGATCTTTGCCCTGGGACAGGAGAATGTAGAGAAGACTTGCATGCAGAGTCTCATTCCCAGATACCACTTCCCAAGGGATACTTTACACAAGGTACTTCATTGCTGCCAGTTCTGCACATCCTACCATCAAGCAAAACACTGATGCTGCCCTGCTACACCTTGAGTTTTATAGATATTCCCTCTGAATTCCATAGTTCTCTGGGTATCCTGCTCACTCCCACTGACAATAGTAAAGAACCTAGTGGAAAGAGCAGAAAGGGAGAAAATAAACTAGTGAAATTAAATTAAAGAGAGACCAAATGAATTTAAAGCAGAAGATGGGTTGATCTGGTTTCTTCTTCCGGCAGAAATTAATGATATGCAGTATCAGAGAGATAAGAGAAAAGAACCCCTTTTCCTCCAAATAATGTAACAATAATTAGTCTGCTTTATTCTGCAGCCCTGTTATTTGGAGGTATTTCTCTCTTAAAAGATTTAAAAATTATTTGAAAGGGAGAGGTAATGGAAGGGATTTTAAGACTTCCCAGTATGTAGCAGCATCCTGCAGGGACAACACTAAAATTTATTTTGAAAGCGTTTACCCCCTTATTGCCTTCCTTTTAGCAAAATTCTATCTGTAAAGCTAAGTTTTATTACAAAAACAAACCAAGACTGCTTATTAACAAGAACTCATTCACTGCAACTCAGTGATTTGTTATTCACATTTACATTTGTGGCAGACATCCCGGGCAGTGTCAGAAAACCCCAAATCTTACAAGTTTTAGTAGAACCCTAAACAGCTTTTTCTAGTTGCAATCATTTGCTTGTTCAGAATATTTCTGTTACCTAGCTGGAAATGGAAAGACAAAGAGGGAGAACAACATTTAAACCATAACATGCAGCTTGGGTGACCCAAACAAACCATGTTGTGAAGAGCTAGTGTGTACTAACCCTTCCTCCATACGGTAAGGACTTCTAGCTAAATACATCCAAATAAAAGGCATCAAAAAAGTGACCATCAACACAGGCCAGCCAATGAGCAACAAGTGTTTGAAGACTCTATGCAAATCAACTAAAATCTGGTGTTTATCTTAGTGCTCACAAATAGAAACATACACACGTAACTCAGGCTCACGGCAAAAACATAACAGAAATATTAGTAAATCCAAATGACAGCAGCTTTAGAACAGGCCTCCTATAGGGTTTGACAGACTTAACTTACATTTGCATTAGCGACTACTGCAGCTCAGCAGAGGTAGATCTGCAGGCCAGCCAACGGGTTTGGAGGGCAGTGTCCCCTCCATAACCATTCCAGGACCTTTACTTTATGCTAAGTCTAGCATGGTCCTGCAGAGTAAGCAGTCATTAGCTTTTGAAGTGCTCTAGGTGCACTGCTGACAGCTTTGCTTAGTTTCATTTTGCAGGAGTCTGGGTCACTTTTTCCAAATAGATTCTCCAACAGGGACAATTGGGAAACACTGGTGGAACTGCCACCTTCATCTAATCTAACACACTAAAGTAGATAGTCATACATATTTTTGGTACCTGCAGCGCTCACATTGAGTCAAAGCTTGTCCCCACATCACTAGACTTATCTCAGACTTTGCATCCACAGAGAGGGAATTTGGGGCTGAAGTAACCACCTCCAATGACAGATTTAAACACAAACTGGAGACAAACCTAGAGAAAGAGGAAGAAAATACGAGTGTAAAGCTACATCGCAGTAGATCCACCAACAGTTTCCCATATTATGTTGGTTAAGTAATTACCTTCCCATGTCTCATCCCCACCTCCAAGAACAGGAGAATGAATACTGGGAGCTACTCAGATATTAAGAGCAGTCATACAGCTAGAGGGATAGCAACTGAGAAAGTGTCAAGAGATTTTTGAAGCAGAGAGGTCAACTACATAATTCCCATCTAAACCCACAGTGGAAACACCTTGCTTCCAAAGGTACATGGGCACAAAACTTGATGTTGAACTTGCCTCTACTGGAATCCATCTCATTGTTTCTCTGGTTGCCTTTTCTCTTAGAGACTCAGGTTTTGCTTAAAAGACCATCAGAAAAATAAGAACAACCCACACACACTTTAAGTTTATAAGAACTTGTAAACTTACAAGAACAAAAAACTCAAAAAAGCATAATTCTGAGTGGTGCCTGAAGGCTCTTAGAAATGCATTATTTTTAACAAGTAGGAGTGGCATCTTTGAGGCTACTGTTATCACAGAGAGATTTGAGTTAAAAAATGGAGCAAAGAAGAGATAAGACATGTTCTGACATTCACAGCAATGTATAGGAAGCAAAGGGTACAAAGAAAATAAGAAAACAAAAAAAATCAAACAGTTGAAATTGAGATCTACTAACAACAGGAGATGCTGATAAAACCACAAGCTCAGTGAAGTGCAAAGTGTGATTCCTCTCAGGGAATCAAGTGATTGATTGATCAGAGGCACTTTAATATACTTTTTTAGTTACAATTCAATCAAATAAGTGATTTAAAGTGGGAAAGTAAGCATCTTGAAGGAATTCATCTATATGAACATAATAGATGCGGATAATTTTGTAAAGAATAAAGATAGAGGTGCTAGTAGGTTTGATTTAACTGCAGAGGAAGAAGAGTGACTATTTCCTGGCAGAGAACTTTGATGTACTTGTGAAAACTCCTGTTTTTAAAATAATCATGTGCATCATGAAAAGGGCAACAGCAGTAACTTAACATGCAAATTCCTGCCTTTATTCAGTCCACTTATGCACATGCCGGTAAGAAATTTAAGCAGAAAAATATTCTTTTTGCATCATATGTAGAAGGGATATAGTTGTTGGCTCTGGAAAAAGCTGCTTAAAAATAAGAAAAACATGCTACTTCACAAGCAAGCATCAAAACACTAGGATTTTCATTGCCACTTTAGCCTTTCGAATAGAAATAGGCTAAAGCATACTGAGCTGACAAGGGTGTTATGATAGCAAACTTTCTGGAAGCCCATAGCATGCACTAATGGGGGAATGAGCATCTGGTTTTAATATTTCACTGTAAAGACAGAAACCCAGCTAAACTCATTTTCCCCACTGAAACAAGATGAAGTTGGTTGAATGTGGCTCATACCACATTAGCTGCCCCCTTTGTCCATCAGCTTTCAGCACTTAAAACTGACCACAGCAAAAGCAAGGGATGTTCACTGTTCCTGGGATAGATCTGTTCTGGTTGTTCATTGCTGGCCATTTTCCCTGTGTGGTAACTATAAACCAGAGCCTCTTGTTTAGGGTGATATGCAAAGAAGAAATCATGAACTAAGGCACATCCATAGGGAGTCTCCCTCAAACGCACCAGGATTGAGACCTTGAGAAGACTCTCTCTGGTTACAAAACAAAATAGATTGTCTGAAGTAACCAATGACCATGTCCCTCTCTGCAACCTGTTAGCCATGTCCACAGTAAACAAAAAAAAACCCAAACCCTGACGGTCTCCAGCTTTCTTCCTCCTTTCTGATCCTGGTCTGTTTTTTCCTAAGGCCTCAGGATCATAACTCTTACTGAGACTTCTTTTTCTGCAAAACTTTTTCAACTCATGATAGTCCCCCATGCGGCAGTAGAGTTATTAATATTTAAAATTTGAGAGATCTGGCTAAGAAGTTTACCCTAACTAAAAGCTGTGATTTTTTTCTGACCCTCCACTGCTGTATTAAGAAAATACCAGGTGTGCCGATCCCGTAGGCTCCATTAAAAGCCACCTGTCCATATTGTCGCCTTACTGTTAGACTCCTTATTAGAACTGTGGCAGATAGAAAGCTACTTAAGGAGCCCATCTCTACCAGGGACGGATGCCTGGCTTTGTTAACACTGAACTGATTGGTTTTCCTCACCTCTTTCTCTTTTCTGAAAGACTGTATGGGCTGGGTCTCTGCAATCACTTGGCAGAGAACAGCGAAGCAGAGGAAGGGTTGCTGTCTGGATGTTCTCGCCACAATCATAGTTAATAAAGCTTCTGTCAGACCTGTCCTAAATTGTACTTGCAGTATTAGGCACATGGAGTACCCAGGTTCTGATATCCATAAAGCATCCCTATCCTGCAATTCCAGTAGATCCCAGCCATAATATTCTGTGCCCACGGCTTCCCAAATCACCTCTTCAAAAAACTAATCATCATAAACACATGGACACTTTAAGAACAGTCACAGGCAATCCACTCATCTAGTGGATTGAAAAAGAATGCAAATTGAACTGAAAATTAAGATAAAACTAAATACAGCTCCAAAAACTTTCCTCATATTAACTGCATCAATTATCATGACTTGTCATCATTCTGGATGATTATAATCAGAAGGAAGAGTTCTAAAGAGAAAATGGCAAGACTTCACAAAAATATAAACACATATGGCCTACACAAAAGAAAACACATTAAGAAGGGAGTATCATAAGCACATATCTGAAGGGAAGGTATCTGTTGGAGACACATGTCTGCTCTTAAGTCAACAGGCTGATAAATATATCTACTCATTTATAGATTCTCCAACCAGAGTCAGGACTAACCTGCAGAGGTGCAAGGCATGCATGCCTAGGATGGACTAAGTGACTGCAATGTGTCAGTGTAAGAGCAACAGCAGAACAACTGCTGATGGCTCCTGTCATCAGCATTAAGCATGCCAAATACAGGGGAAGGGAACACTGGGTAAGAGAAGGAACCTGAGCACCTTCCCTGCCAGATAGGGATATCTCAGAAAAATATATTCAACCTAAATGAAGACCCAAACATTTTGATTTTAGTATTCCAGACCCATCTGAGTTTCTAAGCCAAAGCTTAAGGAGCTGAACAGCCTTTTTAACAAAAAAATATACCATGAAGTCACTGCTGAAGGAAGTCACATTGCCACATGCTCAAAGACCTAGGTGCACAAAAGCAAAGCAGGCAATTGAATGAACTGCTAAACCAGTATCATGACTGTCAGCAGTAGAAATAAAACATGTATCTGACAAGTCCAAACCAAAAAGCTGGCTAGATAGAGAACTAGAAATAAATTAAAAACAGGATCATATGCATCCACAAAAGCATCTCCCCCGACCCCCATCCCTTCAACTTTTCTAGTGGACTGGAAAAGTGGTTGGCTAAGTCACTTGCACCTGATTACCAGAGACTGCTTAAGTGACAGCAGGACAGCAAAAGTTATTGCCAACACCGCAGCTACCACTCCTTTGCTTTTGTGACTTATCCCATCTTTTTCACAGCATCTCCAGTGCTGCACACTAGGATGTGCAGCAACAGTTATTATGACTTCATTCCTCAGGCAAAAAACAAAGGAAAAAGCAGAGCCCGCTACTGCCAGGACACTATCGGAGAAGCACTTCTAATCAGTTGTTTTAACAAGACACGATTTTCTTCAAGGTTTATTATTCTAGAGGACTCCAGATTTTGTCCAATTATATGAAAAAGTTCAATCAATGCAAGAAAAAAAGGAAACAAGCATACTTTAATGGAGACTGAAGAGACAAAGGAGGTCACAGGTATACATCTGATTTCTAAATTAAATTTAGCAGCTTTGAAAGTTCCTCAATACAGAGCCCTGCAGAAGGAAGTCCTTCATCTATAAAAGATGCAGAGCATATATATTAGAAGCACAGGCTGAGCTGCATGAATAAGTCATAAATAACGTAACTCATTGAATTCCTCCCCACCTCCTGCCAGAGTGGTGCAGGAACAGCTCATGATTTTCAGATAAATTTTGTTATTCAGAAATTATCTATGGAATCATCTCAATGAATTACTATTTACTTATACCTTCTGCCTGAATAGATAGTTGCTCTTATTCAGTGTTGGAAATTCCAGCTGTTTTGATTGGCATGTAGCTCACACAGCACATCTCTCTGCCTCCCCTGAGCACAGGATCTTATTGGGAACTCACACAATTACACATTTTAATCTCAAACCTGATTCAATGATTTGTTTTCTGTGAACCTGGTAGAGTGTTTCTTTGCAAGCAGTAAGCATTCATACCATTGGTGCAAGCTGTGCAGCTGTATTGACAGAGCTCTAGATGCAGAGACCTGGGCTCTACACCTTAGGCAGGTGATTACCTCTCCATACTCAAGTACCACCTGCATCAGAGCTTCTTCCTTTAAGAGCTACTAACAGCAGATGACAAAAAAACTGTGCTATAGAGGACCCATGCATTAAACTCATGCAATAGTTACAAAACTGGAAACGTTCATGAAAGCTTGTGCCATATTTACCCCAGATCTTCAATACAGGGACACTGTTCCCCTATAAAACCTTCCTGCCCTTGCTTGAATAAAGTGGACTTTGACCAAAGACTAGATTAGCTGTGCAGAGGGTTGGACAGCCCAGAGGATGTTACACATGACTGTTTCCAACACTGCAATGTAACAGATGTTAGTATAGTCTTCAAAAAAGTATGTCGTTTTCATGTTTTGAGTTTTTTTTTAATTCTCCACCATTTTTAATTGGATACTTACTTTGCTCATTTACACAAAAAGCACTTGTCAAACATATGGTCTGAACTTCTTAAAGCTTTATTTCCAGATGTGATATCTTCAATCTGCTGTCAGTAACCTCCAAAGGAAGCCTTTGAAATTGGCACGCTCATTCAGGGATCCTGGTTTAGAAAAGCCCTCGATTTCTGTGTTCAGAACTTGACAGAGGAGGTAGGTGTTTGTCAGTGGGTGTTTTTTTTTTTTTCTTTAGCAAAGAGAATCCCCCTTATTACAGACTTTGTTAGCCTCTTTGGGAAGTAAGGAGAGCTGTGAGCTGAAATATGGTTGTTCAGTATAACCTGTGTTCAAATCAGTCATTCTTGCAGTGTGAATCCCACAAAGCTATCCCTAGAATAGTCAAAAAACTGAGGAAACGGTTCTATGATAAAGACATCATTTTGTTAAAACCCAAAACATTTCAAAGGAATGTATTTATTTCATACGGGGAAAAATGGAACCTTGACAGCATTAAAGTATTTTGGTTTACTTTTATATAAAAAAAATATTACAACTTTCATTGTTTTCTTCCACAAATTGAAGTGTGCACAAAAAAATTTAACAGAATAAAAAAAGTAAAAAATCACCACTTTGTTTCAGCTCCAACAGCAATGCTTTTATGATCTCTGATAAGTTTGGAGGAATAGAGAGGGGATGGTTTCAAAACTCAGCTTAGCTTTCCAACAAAAACAAACCCAAAAAGCTAAAGCTTCCTGACCAAGCTTGGGTCCAAAAAATCAATCTACATGGCAATTATGCTAAAAGCATAAGTACAGTTATATTTTTCATCATCCACCTACCCACCAATGTCCAAGAAAAATGCACACCAAAACAGGCAAACCCAGAGGGAAGCTTAGAGTCAGATATTTAGTTGTAGACAGTATGCACTTTGCATCCAGCTTCCAAGTAGGTTTCACAATGAAACCTGAACATCAGGCTCATCCCCATTAAAGTGTCATAGCAATTTTGGGATGGATGTGAAGCAGCTAAGTGATCCAAGGTCAGTTTTTAAAGGTCAAATGCCTGTTGTAGAAGCAGCACACTTGTCAACCACCTCATCTGATGCAAGAGATTGCACTAGCATGGAAATTTGACTACTACCCATTGGTGCTAGAACAAGTCCCTGAAGAACAGTGCTAAGGTACATTAATAGGGCAATGTGGAATAAATATTTTTAAAATATGAAGTTGTACATCTGCCAAAGCAATTCACAGGCACTCAAGCAAAACAATCACATAATTCTTAGCATGCAAAGGATTTCTATGTACTGCTAAGGAACATACCCAGGATCATTCTCAATGAGCAATGACTAAAGGAAAAACAATGGTCAAAATATCCTCTTTAATGCAAAGGACATTTGAATCATACAGGAAAATAGTATACGCAGTAATAGCATATGTTGCCAGAATCTTTCAGCTACAAATATCCAAATACTTTTTGAAAAGTAGTTATTTCAAGTAACTTGTTACCTGTTTTCAGGAAAAAATACATAGCAGCTCAGGGGAGTTAAGTGATTTGCTCAAGAATATGCAAGGTCAGGCAACAATAGCTCAGCAACAGCCCCGCGAATAGACTCCCGCTCTCCTGATTTCCAATTCTGCAGCCCAGCGAGTAGGCCAGTAGTGCCTCTCCGCAGCAGCAACACATGGCAAGCCTTCCATTAAGGGCTGCCTATCAGATAAGTTTTTTACCCACATAAGATACATTAACCAAGATGTTATGTATACTCCAGTGAACACATCCACACAATAATGAGAGGATGACACACTGCAGCATTCTCACAATGCAAGACCTTACTGAAGTGAGTGATACCAATATCTCATCTTTTCTAAAGGGCTTGGCTACATATTTAAAGTATTTGGAAGTGTAAATACTGGCTATGCATTTTATGACACAATAAAAAGTGGTTTAATGCAGCAATAAAAACTCAAATATGCCTTGACAAAGTTATTTTAAACACAGTTCTAAAGCCAATAGCTACAAAGTTTTAGACAGATATAATTTCAGAAAGGCCTTGATATAATACTATTTAAAACAACAGTAAAATATTCTGCATATCAAGACTTACTAGATAAATCTCAAGGTTTTTATGGAACTAATGAATGAGTATGAGCACATTGGGACTGCTGAGTAATTTGCATTAAAGCTATATATTGTAGATAGATATATGTATTGTAGATGCAAAACCAGAACATGGGGTTAGACTCTTGGACTGTCCGGAATAACAGGGCTGCAAATGGGGAGTTCTTGTGTTTCAAGCAAGAATATTTACAACTGACCCAGGGCACAAGCAAGATCAAAACATTCAAAGAATTAGAAGCAGCATGCACTGTATCCTGCTTGTCAAAACCTCTCACAAAAAAAAGCAATAAAAAATTAGCATAAATTAAGCTTTGTTTGCAAGAGTCAGTGTTTCATAATGACTAGCCCTCATCAAGGCACATGAATAACCTCATACTCACTGGAAAGAAGATGATTTAACCTCCACTATTTCCCAGCCACTGGGACAGGAGGCCCAGGAGCCAGGGGTCCATGACCTAGCCAACTGAAGTTGGTGACGTTAGTTACCCCCACAAGCAGCAAAGGGGGCTGCTGTCCCCTGCAGGCATCAGGACCAGTCCCAGAGGTGAGGGGGGCTGCACATATGCTGCAGCAGCTGCCCTGCAGTCACAGCCAGAACACCTCCCGCCTTGGCTAAGCAGGCCAGGCATGAGCAAGAACCTACACAAGGTCTGCCTCCAGGGAGGCCAGTGGTGGTGGTGGCAATTTTGAGCTCAATTCTTTTCAAAGCCACTGTTAAGAACTTGAGGAAAGCATTTGTCTCCAGGCTACCTACTCAACTGCTCAGAAGCTGGATTAGCAAACTTTTTTTTTGTTTTACAGCTTAAGCCAAGCTTTTGCATTTCAACTGAAACGAGGCAGGCAGTGCTCTCACAAGCAGCCAAGTATACAACTTGAAGAGGACAGCGGTCTCTAACTGGGTGGACTAATCTGTCGCCTCCAAAGCTACATCAACTGCATCACCCTCCCCACAAAGGTCCCTTTGCTACCCTAGAGCTGCTGCAGCACAGGGCTCAGGGGGCAGGGAAAAGGCAGGTTTTTTCCTGAGCCACCAACAATCAATTCAAAGACTGTTAAACCTACAGGGTAATGAGCTACAGAGGATGTTTACTTTAAGTGTATACAGTGTGCAGAATAGAACAGCAGAGGTTTGGCTTTTGTAAAGTAGTTCGATCTGACTTTGAAAATCACAATGAACAGAAATTAAAGCACAGAAAACACAAGTTTTACAGCACACCATTTGCACAAGAATTTGCACTTTTATTTACCTATGGAATTTTTCCCTTTTAATATGGAAAATATATTAAGAGGTGCTTATCTCATTCTAATCAGAATTATTTTGGTGTTCTGAGAGAGGAGTCTGGTACCAACTGTTCTCGCACTCACCTGGCATCAAGTACTTTTCCCTTACCAAGATCAGTCAGCACACTTCCAGGGAGTCAAGGCAGTATTACAGCAAGATAAAAATTAAAATACACAGCATCCCCAAATCATATGCAAGTAATTGGCAGAAACAAGACTCAGTCTTCTGATTTAGACACTGTGGAGCCCTCTTCTTGTTAATTAAAAAAGGTTAGGTGAATGATTTAGATGAGCAATTCAGAAGAATTATGAACCTTCCTAAACCTTTGTTCAAAAATAATAGCTGAAATTTCTGGAGACTCATAAAAAGCTAACTTTAGTCACACATAGCCTTGTGCATGCATACATACACACGTGCACACCCCGAGCTCTGCACTTGCTCCTACCCTTCCCACATTTAACAAGCAGTAAAAGTGTCAGAATAATCTTGAAGAATAATGTCTGTGTCAATAGAAAATTTTCCACTTCATGCTACCTTCAGTAGCGCCAAGTTCATTGTTCAGGGTAGGAATTCTGGAAACAGCTTGCCTATTTTTTGAAAAATGATAACTACAAGAGTGATGAAAGTAATAAGAAATAAAATTTTGTTGTTGTCAACCAAAAAAACATTTTGATGCATTCCCTCTTGTGCTTGACTTTTTAAAATGTCATTCAGTATGCACAAAAACTTGGAGAAGCTTTTTTTTTTTAACTCAAGTGCTTTTTGTCACTCTACATAAGCACCTCTAACCACACTAATTTTTAACACTTAAACGTGAAAAGAATGTCTACTTTGAAAACACTGCTCAAAAATGAGTTTATTTGGTTTTCTTCAGCAATAACAGTTGCCCAAAGGAACATGAGAGGACCTGAGCTCCTGTCTTCACCATGACTTGTATGCCAACTCTTGTCCGATAGCTGTATAAGCCATTTATGCAGCCCTAGGATCAAGGTGGCAGACCCTGCCAACATGAGCACTGTGCCAGTGCCATGATGATACATTTGCCAGCCAGAGTAGGCTCAGAGCTGATCTTTCTGATGTGTGCAGAGGAATGTGGTTCTGCCCTTATCTACCCACATAAAGATGCCTGCAGCAAAAACCCAGCCTAACATACATTAAGAGTGTATCTACCCATGGAATGCTCAGGAGAGTCCAGGCAAATCAGCTGAAGGCACAGAGTTAAAACCAGAAACTTAAAATATTATTAGATGAAAGTTACTTCTAAGAGGGAATACCGATATGATACTTGAAACACATTCTAAGGCAATATACCCTAACTTCAGAAATCAACTGATTTTTCAGAAGTCAATTGATTTACTTTCTCTTTTCAAAGCACATATGTGAATAACAGGATGACAGAAGAGAAAAGTAAAGGCATAGTAAATGCCAGTCTTTCAGAAAGTACCAGTCTCGCATTTCTGTGGATGATACATATGTAATTACTGACATGTAAATTCCATTAGAAACCGCACTACAATAAAGGTATCAGAACCCTTCTTTGCAGTTCAGGAGGCACAGCAGCTGTGGGGTTTCATCTTGAGACAGCATAGCTTCATTACGAACACCAAAGCCAAGAGAAGAATTAAGTTTGGGAGCTAATTGCACATCAGAAACCCTCAGGCTACTCTAGGACGCTCTCAGTTCTAGCACCTCTGTTACTATGCTTGGTCTATGTTCTTCTTTTCCCCAGATCAGGATTATAAAACTATTACCCCATTGCAATTTACCACCAGTAACTCCAGTAGGTCTCATCTCAGTACAACATCAGCAACTGTATTTCAATCTGGGACAGCAGCTGCATGAACTAGTGACCTGCCAACTTTCACAAGTGCAATTTAGTTTTAAAAGAAAAAAAATCACAATCAAGAACTTTTCATAAAAAAGTTAAAAATGTGCAAGTTTATCAAAAGTTATATACCAATTACACGGATCTTGGGCATGGAGACAACTTTATGCAGCTCAGTTGTCATGTCTCCCTGAAAAACTGAGCTCACTTCCCAACTGCTTCCTTTTGCTCTTTAATTTCTTGATGCTCAGCTTCTTCACCTACAGCAAATTAAGTCTAGAAAAATTCATGCAGTGCAGAAAGATCAGTGTCATTTAACCTTTTGTGGTTTTACATTATGTAACCACTTCTGAGCCAAGAGTTAATCCTTATGAAGTCCTTCCAAGCCTTCTAAAGTCTATTCCTTATGGCAAAAGCATCCTGCACACACCAGAATTTAAACTCCAAGTTTTTCTTCTCTTGAGAATTTATAGCTTTAAAATGAAATTATCTAAGTTTTGTTCAAAGCATTTTTAAATCAGTTTCAAGGCACAATCCATTAGAAGAAAAAATTTCAAACTGCATAGTACAAAGGCTGGCTTCTGCACAAGTTTCTACATGATTCAATTTTGGTCGACTAACTTGAAATGCATACACCATATTGTGCAGAATGGGACAGTAAGTATTCAGTAAGACACAAACTGCATAAATTTAAGATTATGCAGCAGCTGCAGTTCCTTACCGAACTGGTCTCCTATACATGATTCTTTTAAGGCCATAGATATTTCAGAGATATACAAAAAAGACTTTAAAACATTATCCTATCCCCCAAATAAAATGTGAGGTCAAGAACATGGAAAAGGTGCAGAAGTAATCCTGGCCTGACATTTGAGCCACAGGTCTACAACTTTTTTAAAAATTGATTTAATAAACTTTGAAATGCTTTGTATTTTATATTTTACCTTCATAAAATAAGAATTAATCTGTTTATAGTTGCACAGATGGAAAATACTACTTCTAATTAATGAATCAATCCAACCAGCATTTGAACTACTGCTTTTATAACATAAGGCTTTTACATTTTCCACCCTCCTTCCCAAAAGGCTATGCATGCTTTACTTGCTCATCTGCAGGAATTTACAGGTGTTAAATTAGCCACGGTAAGCCTTACCTTTTGTTCCCTGAATGCTATCAAAACATATTGAGAATTACAATAGAAACATATTGAGAATTACAGAGAAAAAGTTAATTAAAAATTTGAACATAAGCACTAGAAAGTTCAAACAAAAGATTTTTCCCTAGTTCACACCAAGATCTGGCTGCATGCATAATTACACATAAATCAGACGCAACTTTCTGTGCTTTGCTTCTTCAATTAAAAAAATAAACTTCCCCCCTGCAATTTATCTATACATTTATAAATAACCAGGGCTCCTATTACAGTCAATATCTTGTGGATGTGATGTTAAAGTGATAAGATATGCACAAAAGGACCAAAAAGTTCCAGTGATTTGTACTGTTGGGGCAGCTTGCCAAGATTCCCATCTAAATCTATCCTATAAATAGAGGTATTCTAATGTAAAAAAGTTTCCCAAGTATCCACTCTGGTTTAAAGACAAGTTCCTTCTATGTCAGCTTTCCACAGATATAAATGATTGAGTTTAGCTCATAAATGTCATCTAAAAGCAAATCTGAAGATTGCTGCCTGCAATATTCATACCAAAATAGCAAGTTTTATGTTAAAGGCCCCTGTCTGACATACAGAAAGAACACCCCCCCCCCCCCATTCCTCACCAAAGCCTTGGCACACAAGTACGAAAATTAACTAGGCAAGGATCTAATTACACTCCTGTGGAAAGGATGGTGCACATAGATTTTTATTATTATTTCATTCAACAGTAACCAAATCTTAAAATTACCTGTACATCTCAAAACCCATCATAGTACAATTTTCCTCTCAAACAACCTGTTAGTGACTATGATAGAAATGCTGTTAAAGGGAATTCAAGTGGACAAGACAAGAGAGCCAAGGCAAAGACATTAGGACACATGCCAGCATGATAAGCAAGGCTCCTCCACATCAATATATCTGGGAACCTGATAGTTGCCCATCCCGTTCACTCTCATGCACTGTGTAACCCTAACCATCAGAAGATATGGGGCTAAAACACTTCTTAATAACACATTTTCAGCCTTGAAAAAAAAAAAGGCTAAGCTGTCACTGCCATTAGTTTTCTACCACAATTTCCCTGAGGCAGATTTGATTAAGCATCACTGGAGAGTGCTCACAACTTCAGTTTCTGTGAGTAGCTTGAGTAGTGCAGACAGTGCTTTGTGCACTGGCATAGGTTTAATACAGGCTCTGGGACAGTACCAACTCCTACGGGAAGCTGGCATGAAAGAAAGGGAGCAAGTTTTATAATAGTGCTGTGGCCATGTTCGTGTAAGAGTTGAGAGGCGAGACTGGCTTTTATGTAATCATCCTGTATAACAGAGGAGGAAAAAAAGTATCTAAGAGGGGACCTATTTTGTAAGATTTTAAGAGCCAAAGTAGAAGCGCATATTGCTAGGAGAGCGTAGATGAAGCATGTTACATCCTAGAAGGCTCATGCACAGAAGCCCTGAGCATCACCCTATCCTGATCTGGGACCACTACAGAAGATTATTTAACAGATGCCACCCTTGAGGTTCTCCCTTGAAAGGAATTTTCCTCAGAACTTGCACTTCTCTCTCTCACGGTCTGCTGACTCTTATTCCAAGCATACAACCTGCTTGCACCAGATGAAAACACACCACACTGAAGTATAAAACACAACAACACATTTCCACAGAAACAATAAATACTCCTGTCCTGCAGCAGCCCTCAAAATCCACGCATGCAACGCATACAGTTTCCAGAATGTACTATGTTCATCACACTGCCCTCTGATAGGAACGAGGCAACCACTAGGCAGTCAGCTAACTCAGACATGTCTATGAAAGACAATCACACAACAGTTAGCATGGCATTTCACAAAAACTCTACCTCTGCACTCGGTCTTCAAGGAAGACCTACAAAAGTCAAGTGAAGGAAGTAAGATTAATAACTCTGCTAGATACTACATACTCAATATTAAAAATAATCAAGAATTTAGAGAGATTTTGTAGCTCATTAGAATTTCCCCTCTTTCAACCCTAAGGGAGCCTTTCCATGAAGGGAGGAAAATGGCCACCCCCACAGATGAGCAAGTCTCTTAAGAATATGAGATCACAAACTTTTCAAGTGACATGTGTAACAGCGAAGTATCAAAAAAAATCTCTGTACTTGTTTGTACTAGTCCACAAATGATTTAAAGGCTTTTGCTTGATAAGGAAAAATGCAGCTTGGAAACTAAATGTCAAGGAAACCGCTCAGCTCCCCTCCATAGATTTAAAAAAAAAAAAAAAAAGAAAAAACTGAGTTGTGCAAAAGTCTTGAGCAAACAGTAAATTCAAGAAAATTACAGTCTGCTTCTGACCATTATATGAGTTAAAAGGGGAGAATAAGCTCAGAAAATTGTTCAGTTCTAATCATATGCTCTGTTAGAAATAGCTATGAGTTGGGTAGGGTTTTCCTCCCCCTCCTCCTACCATTTTTTGTTCCAGAAGGTGGGAATATGATGCAATGTACAGATCCCATTTACTTTGAGGGCACAAAGCTTCAAACCCAGAAAAATATTTTAGGAGTCCCAGTCCCATAGAGAAGTCAGACTCCTGACTAGCCCCACGAACCTGTGCCAAAGATCAACTCAATGGAATGTCCAAGTGACCTACAGCCAATGCAGGAGTACAGAATAGCATAACCTAACAAGGAATAGCTTCACATTCAGCTGTACATATACAACCAGTCACAAGACATGCCTTTTAGTACATAATACATACATTAACAAAGAAACTTAAAATACAATATCCAGTATCAGTGCTATTAGTCTCAAGCACCCTCTTTTAGCAGTGTAACCATTACCACCATACAGATACACTTCCTTTCCATACGGCCAGAGCTAAGACAGGGTTAGAGCGAGCTGCTACCTCCCAGATAAGAAGAATCATTCAGTGAATCTTTTCCCTGAAGGAAAGTAACAGACACCTCACCAGCTTGAAGGAGATGGAGCAATACCTGCACCACAAGTTCAACCAGGTCTGGCAGATGCACAACCCAGCTGAGGTGACAAACACCATCAATAAAAAGACATCTTTTCCAAGCCAGGCCTAGCCCAGAAAGTTCGCAGTAATATATAGGTGTGCACATACATTAATATTTGTTCTGTTATTGAGGCATGTAGAGAGTTTGATTAGTATCTGAATATTTGCCTTTAGTATGCTTTCAGATCCCGTGAAGGATCTTATTCTGAAGGGCTTCTAGCACCTGGCAGTTGTGGCACCCTCACTGAGTAACACTAGGGTACAGGGACACACAAAGTATCTTTCAAATACATTTGAGAGGCATCAATAGAAGTTATATTTGCAAATATAAATGAAAGCATTTAAATACATGCAACATACTGCTTCAAAAAGTACAGACCTACCAGTAAAAGCAATAAAGCTCAGCACTTTTACCTTCCTTTAGTTGCATTAGAAACGACTGTTTGAGGTTGGTCAAAGCTCCTGTTAATGGACTGAGTGAAGTGCACTTTCTCCGCCTCCTGTTAGAAGCCTCTCATCCTATTTTGATGTGCATCTTGTGCCTCCAATTAGTTGCTCTCCTGTGTACCGGTTAACTCACAGTCAGACAGGGAGTTATTTTAACCTTGGCAAAGCTCCCCCAACAAGCTGGATCTGAAGCATTACAATTCAAACACCACTTCCAAATGAAGTCACACATACAGCAGAGAAGAGGGCACACCAGCCCCACGTGCTTTGCTTGGTGGTGCTTTTGTGGCAGTGCTTCACAGCACTTGGAAACCAGCCATTATTTGCTCCTACGACAGCAGGCATTTACATCCAGCTGCCCCAGCTCTTCACTTCGGTGCCTCAAACAGGTGTAGGGTTGGTTCACAAGGTCAGCAGCCAGATGTTTTGTCAAAGGCAAACAAATACATGAAAAAGCCATAGGAGAGCCCAGCTGTTCTCACTGGAGGAGATAGTCTGTGAGGAAGAACAGCACACTCTTACTGCTCCCTGGCTGCACGCCTCCCTCTGCCATCGCACCACAGGCTCACCCACAGTAAGGTATCCTCTGTGCTGCTTGAAAGCCTAGCAGGAATCTCCAGACATATCAGGGTATAGCAAGAACAGGCTAGACCACCAAGGGGATCTCACAGCAAGAAGAAGAGGGACCTCACCAGCCAAGGCCCAGCTCCACAGTATCTAAGAAGAGAAGGTCCAGCAGTGGCCAGGCTCAACCAGAAGCTCAGATCATAAGGCAATCTCGTAGCAGTAAAGCAGATCTGCCATCAAGAAGGAAACCAGTCCACAGGTCAGCATTAGGATCAGGTCCAGTAATTGCTAAGCTAGTCTGTAGTGATGGATGAGATCAAGCCAGGAAGTCAGTCTAGGGGTTGAACTGTAGATCAAGAAGCTCCACAAGCACAGACAGAACTAAAGAGCAGCACTCCTCCAACAAGGCTCAAACAGAGAGTGAAGGCCCAGAGCTGGGCTTAAATAGAGCTCCTGGGCTCATGGGTTTGGGTGGATGCCCCAGGTGAGGCTGTTTGTGGTCCTTAAGGCTTATTAGTGCCCTCAGGACCTTAACAACATGTACTGAGAGCAACAGAAAATTGCAGTTCCTTCCACAGGACATACTAACACAGTGTGAGTGAGGTGTGATTGTAGTGTTGTGATGGTTTTCTATTCCCTCTGTTAGCTGGTTGTTTTCCTTCCTCACCTAACTCCAAATAAAAACTATCTAATTAAGGCCCTGTGCACAAGACAAGAGAAGATGCAACCAAGCAACCACTTTCTTTTTTTGTGCTCCAGTACATCCTTTTGGAGACTTTATGATTCTATTCCCTTTCTGGGAGACTTTGTAATACTAAGTACATAAATACAACCCCCAGCAATGCACACACCGTACTGAATGGGTGGTTCATAGTAGCCCCTTCACCTTCCAAGGAGTTTAGGTATTGACTTTCCATTCAGATCTGAGTTGAAATCCAAAGCAGGAAATTTGCTGTGGTCTCCCTAAATAGCAACAGAGCCACTTGTGAATCCTCTTGTGTTACCACTTCTTCCTTTGAACTTGCTAAGCACTGAGTCACCATGCTCTATGCTTTGAGTCAGGCCCCTAAACTGAACGGCACTACTGCTTGACCCTTCTCCGGGAGGTCTAGATCTTGCATGCTGTTCCATCTTGTTCCCTGCATGCTGTGATGTTCAAACCATGAGACACATCACCTTACTACCTTTGAGAGGTAGTAAGGAAGGAGAAGGGTGAAGAAATGGAAGATAACAACCTGATGTCAAAGCTAGAGGAGGGATCGGGATGAGGGTTTAATATGGAAACTTGGAAAACTGTTTGATATTTGTTCTGAATTATTGCAAAATTTGTTCTGTCTATATTAAAATTTTATATGCCACAAGGATAATATATGAGCTGTAGAAAATAGAAAACCTATGTCTACTCTTGAGAAAGAATTGGTGCTCCTTGAGGTAACTTTTCTCCCAGCAGATGCTAATGTATTTTGCTTGAAGCTTAACAAAGAAAATACTGTCACTTCCATGGAAAAAAAAAAAAAAAGATGTGGAGGAAACAAGTAAAAAGCAATATAAGCATTTCAAATATAAATACTACTGAAGAATATCTGGAACAGGATGCATGTGAATTGAACGAATGAACACTTGACAATTGTGCTTTCCAGAGACAATTTGTATGATATTTTGGTTTTGGTGGGTAGTCCTTCTCCAGCTGAATTTGTCCCCTTTGGATTTTTTCACCTTGACTCAACCTAATTGGTCTTGAAAGGGTTTGGCTGGCTGTCTCTGCTGCAATTATTACTTTCAAGGAGAGTTAAAACAATTGCATAGTCATCAGTGATCTTGCCCCTGCCTGCAGCTTGCCCGCCTAAGGTCCTCAAAGTGTAAGAGTTCAGTTTCATAGAGCACTAAATGGAAGCAATATCTTCTTGAACTTTATCTCCCAGATGTATGTGATGTTTCAGTATAGATTTCACACTTTTTATCTCATAGAAAGGAGATATGCTAATGAAACATTGCTGTTTTAAAGAAATCTTTTTAGGGAGAAACCTTTGTGCTATTACATCACTTAAAGTAATGATAAATCCTTCACCAGGATTTTGAGCCCGTCCCAACACAGGTAAAGCTTTCAGTTCTCTGCTTGCTCTGTGCTAGATTGCTTTGTTGCTTGTAGAAAGGAATTACATGTTACACACAGGTACATGGATAATCAGGTGGTGACAAATATCCTGTCCTGTCTTTCAGCAGTCCCATTTTTTCTACCCCATTGTCACTGTAGTCTTTGATTTTTATTTTATTTTTTCCTTGTGCAGGTTCCTCAGGTATTTTTGAGGAAGTCAGCTGGACAATATTAGCAATTAGCACAGGGAGTCTGAGGCTAATTGCACTGATTATTTGCTGGATGGCCAAGAAGGGAGGTTAAGAGACCAAGGCCAATTAAAAAAGAAAGAACAGATAGAAACAGGTCTCTCACGACGGTAAAGAGAGGAAATACATATGGACACAGTGTAGCTGATGCTTAAAGCCAGATGCTTATGGATTTCAGGAAGCAGGTTTGGGGTGGTTTTGGGGCTTCTGCCTGTTTTACAAAACCTGCTGGCAATATGATGCTTCCCCATCTATCTAAGGGAGCAACAGTAATGTGTTTGTCATGCATGCAACAGTGAAGCTGACCAGCTAGGAGTTACCTCTTCTTGCACTGTGAAAAATCCCATTCGGTTGTCAGGGAAAAGGCTGCAAGGCTGTGGGGAGACAATGCTTCGATATGTGTTGTAAGGCCACGCTAAGCGATGCAGGGACAGTTTTGGCCCACGTTTGGAAATAAAGCAATTAAATATCTTTCTGAGTTATAGGAATGTATTAATTCACTACTCCTTCTCTATATGCAAGCAGAGTGCATCAGTCAAAAAGAAGACAGCCAGAAGAAAAATTGTGGTAATAGCTGGTTCTAAAAAAAAAATTGTAATAGTTTGCAGTTAACTCAGGCAAATGAGGCTAATTTGAGAAGGATGTTACTACTTCTAAAAGTGAAATAGTTCAGAGAGAAGTTTTAAACAAACAGAAGGGGAAAATCCAAAAGAGTTTGTGATGCATTTAAGGTTAAAGAGCTAATCTTGCAATTGCAGTTAGCAATCATGGTAATTGAGCTCGTGACAACAGACCAGATGGTGATTACAACTGGGAGAAAACACCCAAAGAAACTGATTAGTAGAATCTTGGGATTAACTCTTAACTTAAAAAATTAATAAGAAGAAATAAATAAAGAAAAAAGAGAGTATATCAAACAAAGGTATTTATTTACTTCAGGTTGATGCCAGGGAATGTCCAGAATGTTTGATCCTAAAGCCACTACAAAGAATGTAAAAATGGCAGAAACAGAACGGCATGAATGACTCAGAGTAAGAATTCAGAAACTTAGCACAAAGAGTTCCACACAATACTCTCATAAAATAGTAAATCTCAAGTCCCATAAGCCTGGGAACATATAAATAAGTTTCCCACAAATGCTTTAAAGCAAGGAAGTGTCACAGTCCTCCTAAAATGACGAGGTGAAACCTGGAGACCACTGATTTACGTCTCACAGGTTGAGTAGCAGACCTACACTCAAGTGTAGAAGGTGACTGGGACTTTGTCCACGTGTGTAAAATTTTAAGTCATTACGTAAAGCCCAGATGAGCTGAAACAGTTATAAATGATTTAATGTCTTTGTTAAAATGGGCTCGACAAACAGTCTACTTCCCTCAGACAGCAGGATGATTTTTTCCGTCTGCAATGTAAAAGTTATAAAAGTCATGCAAACTTGAAAAACATTCAATAGTTAAAGGCACAGACATTTCACCTTTGACAAAAATCTAAGTAGCTGAGTTTAAGCCTCCAGAGCACACAAGTCACTGGCCATTTATTTTCTTTCAGTTCAATTTCAAAAAAAGTGTGAACTGCCAAGTCATCTTCCAAAGCTGAAGCTACCTATAGAAAAAAATTACCAATATTATCATCATATTCTCATCAAAAAATCAAACTGAAATAATGGAGATGCTGACCTTCAGAAAAGAAAGACATGGAAAAAGGTGTTTTGCAAGGTCAACCAATTGAGTCCTTCATGGCAGCAGGGCAATAAGTGACGTCCTGGAGCAAAGCAGACACAGATATGTGGATGCTTGAAAAATAGGAAAACAAGTGTCCTAGACAATAATTCTCATTTCCAATTCAACCCCTCTAAAAGATTTTACAAATAAAGAGTTGCTTGTCAAATCCTTTTTTCATTAGACCCAGTACTGGGATTCATAGAATTTAATTTTAGTTATACAAAAGTGAGTACCTGGTCCAAGCTAGTTATTTAGGTTCCCTCTCCAGTAAGTGAAGAAAATAAAGTACTTTGAGAGGATTCATCATTTTCATGTCGTTCTAGGATAGTTATCTAAGATAGTAGAATTAATTGCTCTCTGGAGCAATTGATCTTCATTTTATCTCTATTGACTACAGACAGAGTCTAAACATTTACCTTTGATGAGATGCTTCATTTGTAGATGGTTAAAATTAGATAGGAAAACTCCCACTTGTTATGCCTGGGGAAGTAATCTCTGATCATGGGCCACAGTTTAACAGGCAGGAGTTTGAGCAGATTTCAGTGCAGCACAAGCTGAAAGATAGCACCTTTGTCCCCTTCCCCCTACCACTCCTGTTTCCTCAAGTGCATGGAAAATCACTGAAAATACATTAAATGGGAACTACAGATTCAGATTCTGATCTCCGTTTAGCACTGCTGAGTTGCAGGATGGCACCAAAGAGCATGAATCGGCACATACCGGCCTAGGTTGGCTTCTGTTCAACAGGGAACTGAACAGGAGCTCTCAGAGAAGGACAAACCAATGAACCAAGAGATCAGTGTGGTCGTAACTAAGGATGGCACAGGTAGCAGCATCTGTAAGAGGTTGCCACTCCAGCAGGACCAAAAGGAATAAGTGAAACTTGCAAAAAATAGTGCAATAAAGTACAATGGTGCAATATAAAATGGAGATAAAGAGAATGGAGTCAGTCTTCTTACACAAGGGGACACCTAAAACTGAAAGTTGATCTTCCAAGATAGTACAGAACTAGAATAAATGGGCTTACAACCTCACAAATGGTGATACACTTCTCAGGAGAGATTTCCAGGTCCCAGTTATAGCACTGGGTGTGTTTCAAACACCCCTGGGTGTTTCAAATCCTGTGTTAAATTAAGATTGATTGTTACTTGATGTGACTTTTAATACTAGCTGCTGAAAGAGGAAAGAGGAAAGGGGAAAGAAAGAGGAAAGGGAGAGGAGGGAACACTGCCTTTTGGAGTCTCTAGAAGGACCCAGCTGCCATGTTGCACAGACATTTCCACTAGGCTTTGCTGACCAGCAGGGTTTGAGTGAGGTAGGGCTCTGTAGGCCCTTTGGCTCTGAGAAGTTGCTGAGCAACACACGCAAGGTTTAATTTACATACAGCTGTATAGAAAATTCACCGGCTGCAAACACCAGCAAAATTAAAATGGGTGAATAGCTGCTGTCATAAGTTTTATCATCCCCTGACCACCACTCTCCCTGATGACTTTACTCATATAAAGTTACTCTATCCTCAAGAGTCTTGTAAAGTTGAAGGACATTTTAAAAATAACTCACTCAGTAGGCAGACCTTTAGCCTCTAACATTGCTTTATTAAATCACAAAACACGATATATTCAGATAACATTAAGGTTCTGACCTTGGATGCACAAAAGTAAGGAAATTCAGAGGAAATTTTGAACCTCTCTCTGTATCTAACATCAGACTTTTGTCTACTGTTTGCATTGAGGGCTTGTGACACCTACTGCAGCTACGAAAGATCTCCTGGTGGTTTGGTGACCCTTTCAATTTGTACATACGATAGATTAAGGATATGGCTTTAAACTGGACATGAATTATCTTTTGCTTTAGGGTTGAATTCAGATCTTTAGCCAAGTTTGGAGACTTTTTGAGTTCAAATGTTCCTCTGTTTTAAAGGTATCAAGACAAAGCAAAGAAAGACCGCTTATCGCCAGCATGCTGTGGTGGTTAATGCAGAAATACGAAGTCTTTACAACCAAACTGTATGAAGATCGAAAAAGTCTCCTCCTGCTTGAGAATCAGCAGGAGGAATTTCAGGACAGAAGAAGTGATTTTTCCTTCTTACTTTAAAAAGGATTCCAAAACTGGGGTTTAATATAAAAATGTGGTTTAATCAAGCACTGTTTTCCTTCCCAAAACTTCAGTGGGGGAGTTATGAAGGGGTTAATTCCCTAATTTAAAAAAAAATTAAAAAACCATCAATAATTATTCACCCTCAGGTAAAATTGTAGTACCAAATGCTATCTCCGAGTATGCTGTTACAGTGCCTTCATAATTTCTTTTGCAAAATTATGGGTATGCTAACAGAAATTTAAAATAATAAAATAACCCTGAACACCTATTTCCCCAAAATAAAAAGCAGTGCAGAGTAACATAGGATAGCAAATAATTCTCTTACACAGTCAGGAAGCTCTATGCGTGGGAGAATAGCGAAGCCTTGTTTATTTCGGATGTGTATTCCCAATACCGTCATGTTCCTCACCCTCTGATTCCCTCCACCACAAGTACCTCTGTTTCTTTCAGTCCTTTAGCACTGCCTGAGCTCTCACCATGCTGCTTTCAGCTCTCCTCCATCTCCAGCCTTCCCCAGGGGTCTCCCCAGGGAGACAGCATGGGGGGATGAGGGCACACATGTCCCGTGGGAGCCTCATGGACCACTTGCTGGCTGGGTAACCTGAGGGTCCCGTAGGTGCCATGTGACTCCTAGACCATGCATCTTGTAGGCCTTTGTGGTCTCTACCTATTTGACAAATTTGACTGAAATGAAGCAAAAGGTGAGAGCTTGAGAGTGGAAGGATGGCCAACTGCCATACTCACAGACAGTAACCCACTGATCTTCACTGCCTTAGAAAAAACAGTTATTTAAGAAGCCTTCTGAAAGAGGAAATCTTCCCCTGACATCAGCTCCACACTACTTAACTCTATGTTGCTTATCAAGCCACATGAGTCCTTGGCAGGTTTAACCTTCCCTCTCAAAGTGGCTTCACATCTGGGGACCTTCCATCCTTCCCAGCCCTGCTGCTACCCCACACTCGCGTGCATGACAAACTGCAACCCCCCAGATGAAGAAATACCTTTGCTTCCCAAGTGGTTCCTTTGGGATGAGCCAGGGGAAAGCTGCCCGGTGCCACAGATCACACCAGTGGGGACATGGGGAAAACACCACTCGGTGATGAGTTTCACCCCATTAAAGGGTGCTGCTTTAATCCTTGTTCATTTCCTAACTGATGCTGTTCTTATTAGTTCCACATAATAACTAGTTTATAATTGCATTGTTGCTTACAAATGCTAGACAGGTGCCATAGATTTTGTTCTAATTTTTTAACACAGAGTAATATATTAAAATGAAATGAAAGAAAAAGGGAAAAGAAAAAAAAACTTTAGGGATCATACAGAAAGATAAGAGAAAAAGAAATTGCATTTTCAGCCTAAGAACTTTGATAGTTTCCTAATAACTACAACAGGGAATGCTAGGGTTGTATCTGTACATTTAATTTAGACTCTTGCATGCAGGTACTTCAAGATTTCAATTTTATGCTGTGTATCATCTAAGGTCTGTCTGGGATATTCGGAAATGTGTTTCTAATTGCTTTCTTCATGCAAAAGAGATGCCATAGATTACCAACAGCAGACCTATTAATCATCAATCTAAGTGCAGCTAGTCTTCTGCATACAATATTTATAAGTGTTTATATACCTCTGGCTAATGCTCACAATCAATGACTGCTTGACAAGGCATACTAGAGAGTTATCAAATGTCTAAGTCTTTCCAGGAGATTTAATCTGTAGTTGACCTTAATTCCAGATTATATTTGTGATAAAAAGATTTTTCTTTAAAGGAAATTATTTTTAAAACAATTACTTTCATGGGGAACTGAAAAACTGACTGACTGCATGTTTCTTGTAGACCTGGGGGACTTTTTATTGCTACCTGTCTGGTCTTTCAAATCATCATCAACTACTTAATGACCAAATATAATTTCTTTCTTGTCTTTGTAGTTTCAAAAGGTATCACTATGAAACAGGCCTTATGTGAGCTATGAGGGGGGGGTGGTTTGTGTGGATCCAATTACTATTTCTATTTAATTGTGCATCCCCACACCCTGTGAGACCAAGTAGGAATCTAATCGATTTGCATATAAAGTCTATTCACATTTTACATATTTCTGGTTGTTGGGAAAATACTGTTTACTTTCTAAAGAGTGCATTCATCAGCTGCTGGTCAAACAACATCTAAGCATTCACTTTTTCCTTTCACAGTCAAGCTCAAAAAATTGTTGTAATTCAGCAATGAGAACTACAGAGTCCTCTTTCATTTCCATTGAGCTCTTATGTTGAGAAACAGAGCCGGTCAAACGATTTATTTCATTTATTTATGCTTTTTGCACATATACTATGTGATTATATTAATCCCTTTTCTTCCCCCCTGCTTGCAAATCATTTGTGAACCAACCCAAATACTGTGACTGTATGTCTTATTTACAGGCATTTCCACAAACTTATTCCAGTCTTTGAAACATTTGCAACCTCTTTGCTTTGAATATGTGTTATTTGGTCTTCTTGGTGTGTGACTGGTCACATGACAGATAGTGGAGTACAAACACTGAATCCCTCCAGAAGTAATTTTGCTTGCAAGAAGAGCAATTCCCCAGCCATTTCCATAAAACAAACTTGGGTGGAGAGTCATAAAAGTCTGGGGGACAAAAAAAAACCCCAAAACACAGCTGTTTGGAATTATCCATAAAATGCCTTATATCTGACCTCATCGCTTCGCTTCCTTTCCTATGAGTTGTTCCTCATATCAGGGCTTTTAAGCAGAAGTATCAAGACCGTTACTGCCCAGACCTGTGTCGTTGGACTGGACTCCTATATTACTGAAGCACGGGGCTCTGCGCCTGGCACAGTCGCAGCATTGCTCTGGGGCGCATTCGGTCTCGTGTTTGCCTGTTTGTCTGCAGTTCCTGCCAGAAATATGAAAAAACAACTTATCGCTGTAAACCTGGAAATGGGCGGCTGCAGACATCTCATGAAGAAAAGAAGGAAAAAATTTCAGGAGGTCACCAAGCCACAGCCGATACCTTTGAAACACTGCATGACATGCTAAGTTTCTGTGGTGGATGTGAAAATTTCACATCAATGGCATTTGCAGCTCAATTCAGCCTAAACTCTGATGGCTTTCTGCTGCCAGAAGACTGGGCTTTGGGATGTTTTTTTTTTCCTTCTTCCTCTGGTCTACCTCAGAAAAAGTAGGTAGGGACTTCACTGAATTCATCCTCTCTGTCTTCTACTGTCTGGCAACTGCAAAATTACAATTACCTGAAAAGGGGCTAATGTTCAGCAGCAAGCTGTGTTTTGGTTGTGCATTTCCTTTTGATCCTGAAGTAACTCATGGCAGTGGTAGGTAAAATTATTTTTCAAGCATAAGCAGAAAAGCCCCTGAGGAAGAAATATGCTGTATAATCATGAGAGGAGCTACAGCATGTTTTATTGAGGACATTGTCCCTCTACACAGCGCAGACACAAAGGCCCCTCTCAGAGGAAAGGTAACCAATGTTTTTAAACATTCTGCCCCCTCACATCCAAATTTGAAGTGATTTACAAGAATTCAGAGTCTTAGTATTGAGGAACTGATGCCCGGAAAGCAGCGATCCATTTCTCCACGCGAGTATGTATTTGAGTGCTCCAGGGGAATGTACACCCAAGCCCAGCACATCCCTCTGAGAGCCCCAAAAGTAAGACCAAGCTGTCCAGGCTGGTATGCCACAGGCTGCACAAGTTAAACAGCTGAGCAAGATGCTCCACGTGCACAAATACGCACCAGGCAGACAGCTGCACTTTTAAGCCCCGAATTAAACACAATATTAAGCACATACTTGGCTTTAAACTTGTAAGCAGTGAAATGAACAGCGTTACTCATCTGCTTAAAGTAAAGCAACCACTGAGGGGGGTCGGGGCTGTCCCCAGGGGAGTCCCTTGCCAGCCCACTACTGCTCCTCCAGCTGCACCTCAGAGCTGGAACCGCACAGCAAACCCTGGTTTGCAGGAGATGTTGCCTCCACGTGTCATCCCCAGCGGTCATGAGTGCTTCACACTTCATGTGCTCGCGTGCCGGGGACATATTTAACAGCTTACTTGTCTTGTTTCCCACCTGAGCACACCTGACCTTTGTTTGGGACTGTGCTGTGGAGTCCTCACACTTCATAGGGAGCATTTCATCACAGCCTGGTTCCTCGTCAGCATCAAAGCTGCTGACAGGTTGACTGGACACAGATGGGCAGCCGATACCCCTAACCTGTTACACAGAGCAATGCTTTGCACCCACAGTGAATACCACAAACTTGGTGACACATTTAGCGCACACAGGAATCTACCCTGGTGTTGAGCTGCCACTTTGCCTGCATACACACGGATCACAGCTTTGCCCTTGTATGTGGTTCAAGTTATGTGTGTTAAAATTGCCAGCCTCATGCCACAGTGGCTGACAACTGCAGTGTCAACTGTTTTAGGACTGCTTCCATTTTTCAGACCCCAAAATGAAACATCATGTGCCTTGTTTTTTAGGTGTGTTGAACACCATCAGATTTAGTTTATGCTTTGGAGGAAAGGGGAAAATAATACCTAAAAATCCCTCAAAAACAAACCAAAACCATACACATTCACCCACTCTAAACCCTGTCTTAAAATGTTTCCAGTGGGCATCAAAATATCAAAGCATCATTCAGCGGTTTTCATATAATGCTCTCTTATGTACATGAGTTCTGCTGTTCTTGCTGGAGAGAGCATCAGGACCTTCCAGAGAGGCAAGCATCTTGCTCCCAGCTCCTGTAAATCCATTCCTTGTAAACTAGTTTAATTTGTTTCAGCTTCAGCCTCTCCCATTGTGTTCACCAGCAAAATCTGTGCATGTACAGATTGAGCTAAATGACAAGAACCTTTTCCATCAAGATACTCTCTTTTCAGTACATATACATTTGTTCGATTTTGTTGCCAGGCACCTATCCACTCTAATGGAATACAATTATGCCCAGAACATTATTTTTGTAATGTTTTAGAAGTACCATTTAGCACAAACCTGCTATCTTTTCCCCACATGCACGCTATTTACAATTTCAACAGACCATTTCAATGCTCGCTTCAGATTTCATCTCTGGAATTAGAAAGAGAGAATATTAATCACTGAACTATTTTTGCTTGAACATGATCTAACATACTTTACAAAAAAAATGGAATTCTCTAGCACTCCTTGAGCAATTAGATCCATTAGGTATGTGGCTTCCTTAAAGGCAATAGCTAACCTAATAGGATGGCCATATACAATATTTTATTCAGATGACATTTTGGATTTTAGCACAGTTAGCATTTATGAGAAGAAGCCATTGTTTAGGGAATCTTTTAAAATTATCTAAACAGACTATTTATCATCCCCAGAAGTCTCTAACTGGCTGTTTACATTTCACTTAGACTTAAGTAAGGTGACTGCTTTCTGGCCACCGAGCAATTTTTAACATACCTTTCAATAATACTTTCTCAAAAGCTATTACCGGCCTGTGTGTATATAGAAAGATTGTAATCAGTGTGTTGGCAAACATCCGAACATAAACTTACTTTGAGAGAGAGATGTGCTAAAATTATATCAAGGGACAGGTGAATGTTGGTTCAGGAAAACTGCCTTTTTTTGAGACTACTATCCATAAATTTTATGGGAGCTATGGGCAGGGACTATCCAGAGTGAAAGCCAGGCTCTTTTAATTTAGTCTGTGTGTTCTGAGGTAGTCATCGAGCTACTGGTGAAGTGCTTTTTCAATTAATTTTGAAGGCAAGGTAGGATTGATACTAGCCCCGAGTTTCCCAGATGCACTGTAGAGTCCTTATTAAATCAAAGATGTGACCTCGTCAATCTTAAGCCTGCTGAAAAAGAGCTTGTACAGCGAGGTAAGTCACCTAACTGTGCTAGAGGGGCTGCACAGGACAGAGGTTCTGCCTAATGTGCTAAGATGACCCAAAAGAGAAAAGGGGGAGGGAAGAACTCCTGTCATTTGTGGTTTAGAGAAGAAGAAAGGAGATTTTGGTTATCAATGGCTAAAAATGAGAAGCCCCAGTTTCTAGAAGATGCTTAAGTCTATTTGGATCTTTAGAATATTAAGTAAAACACTACAGTGCAAAACAAAGTATAAATACCTAAAGAATGATTTAATGTGAAGTGGTACATTCCCAGCTACATTTCAGGCATTTACTTCAGATGATAGAAAGAATGACACCCTCGCTGATACTCAGAGATATTTCTTTTTAAATCAGTGATACTGCATTAGCTGGTACCCATCAAAGATGTGTCTTCAAAGATCAGATTTCAAAAACATTTCAGTTGCAAGCGTTTTTCTAAAACCCTAAAATTCTTGAACTGCTTGGTTTGGGAGGCAAACCGGTACTGAATATTAAGCTTCTGCCATTCAGTTTGTCCACTGTGCCGAAGCGTATGACTGAGCACACTGAGCTCTCCAAAGCCTGCTCCCTGCATCTGCCCTGCTCCCTAGCCATAGCCTCGTGGTCAGAATCGTTTCCTCAAAGACACCTGAAGGTAAGTGCAATGACTAGCCGAGGACCTTGCTACCCGTCTGACCAAAATTCATAACCACTGCAGGTTTCTTCCTCGGAGATCTGAAAGTGAAAACGGCAGCGTGGCTAGACGAACTGTGGCAGCAGCTGCTCCCCAACACTGCCTCAGAGTTAGACCCACACTCTAATTTCTGCCAAAACATGATACCAGCCTATGACCCGTATCCTCAGCTGGTGTCAATCAGGACAGTGGAACCAGGTTATACAGCAGAAAATTTGACTTTGCAACTTGCACTCTTACAGTGTTGTAAACATTGAGCGTCAAACACAGGGCTCTTCGGCACCAAAAAGCATATATTGCCACCTTGAAAGTTCAGAATAATCTTCTTTTGGCTGTAACTAGGCAATAGGCTCTTCCTGACAGTGAATCAGCTGTTGGAGAAAGACTTCATTACATGTACAAGATACTGCATTTGCATTTTGACCCATTTTAAAGATGGCTGAGGGGGAGTGACAAGTCAGTCAGATATCCTAATATTTTGGCAGAGTTCATTCCAGACTCCTAACAGGAAGAAAAATAATAGTCTAGATTTAAATATAGTAGCTTATTCTTATGTTTTATTTATGACAGTCATTTAATTAGCAGTTCTTTGCCTCTACTCCACTCCCTACTTCTTCTCCCAAAATGTTCTGGCTATACTGCATAGTTCAAAGAGCATGCAGACCCTCCAGAGAAAAGCAGAATGGGCACTGGGCTTTCTGCTCAGAGTGGACCTGGCGATTGTTTTAGTTCAGCTCAGGAAAGAAGCTTTGAAGTTACTTTCCTAATGTTTCCCTTTCCTGCACTCGAGTTCACATTGCAGCACTCTCTGGGCTGCAAACTGGATTTGGATTTTGGCCAAACCAAAAGATGTACCCCTGAGGTGCACCTGGCGTGGTCTAGCTATGTGTGTGTGCATTGGGCCAATGGACAGCCTGGAGCTAGTCTGAGATTAAAGCCACCAACAGGCATGTAGTGCAGACCTTGGTTTCCCAGGAGAAGCTGTCCGACTCTACAGATCTGCTCCTGTTGCACGCCTCTGCCCTCTGGTGCAGACATGTCTTCACGTGTCCCTTTTTCCATACTTTGAAGATAGCGCGAAATTTGATTATCAGGGGCCGATTGATTCTATGGATTAAATCACAGATGGAAAGTCATAAAATCCTGGAAAGCCGCTTTCAAATCCTGAGGGTTGGAGCAAGGCTTTGTGCCACAGATCTGGCTGAGCTCCCCCTGATGGAGAGAGTACCATGGCCCCACGGCTTCAGCAGGGGACAGAGTGTTATCCACTGCGTGCATCCCCCTCCCTTCCTCTGACCCAGTGCTAACCTGCAAAGTACTTCTTTCCTAAATCTGTGGTTGTATGGATATCCTGAACTAGAATTTCATTCTTCAAAGGTGCATCAGGGGTGTAGTGCAGAGAGAATTTGAAACGGGTGCCGAGAGGCTGTAAAAAGACCACTGCAGCACCTGTGCTTCACACAAGACTATAGACCGTGGGGAAACTCATGAACACTTCTCCGCAGCTCACTTCTCTTTTTGGGGTACACACAACTCTATTCATATTCCTGTCTGTCGTACTACCACCACAAAACGCGATGCTTCTGTCTTGTCCCTGGCATAAAAGAAAAGCAAAAGAAGTCCCTAGACTGACATCACTCCTATCTTTTTTTAATTATCTTCCAGCCCCCTCCTCAAAGATGTACTGATTGGCAACCATGGGAGCACAGATCCCTACCAGGAGTCCTTATTATTCAGCAATATTCTTAGGGATCTACTAATTTTTCAAGGGGGTAGGAAGGAAAATGGGAAACCTGTTTCCCAGGAGCAAATGGAGCAAATCTGTCTTACTGGCAGACTTATTCACATACACCACTTTTTGCAGTCTAATTCAACACAGACACCGAAGACAACTGGACCAATAGTGAAATTAAAAATGCTGCATTTAAGACAGTCTGTCACATAACCCTGATACACATAGTAAAGCCTGCAATTTCAAAGATAAATCATAAGTTGCACACATACAAATCTTCATTTCATCACATCTTCTAAGGCAGATGATAAACTGAGTTCCATATCAATCACCATGTTCTGATCTTCTAAGCCTTTCATCGTTTTAACACAGCACTGAAGTAATTGTGCCAAATACTGCAATTTACATTATAGTGAAGCTGGGTAGTCTGGAGTTGTTTTTGTAAAATACTCATCTCATTTATATGTAAGTTTTGATCTTAAATTACAAGGTGTTCCGCTTACTTTGTATTAAAGATGTTGGGGGCATTCTGTAACTACAAAGGGGTGAAGAAAGTGTCTTAATAAGTGCTTTATTTAAAGAAAGATAGTGTATGTAACCCACAAATATTCTTATGAATGTGAATCCCTGCATTTGAAGTGCTTGGCACTTTGCAGGCTGTGTTAGCCTGGGCACTGAGTAAAGGAGAGAGAGGGATTAAATTCTAGGTCACCACTTGCAAGACAGAGCAGGGCCACTTTATTGTGTGATTTTGGTGGCAAAGGCAGGATGCAGTCACCAGCTGAGCTGGAAGGACTCTTCTTTCCCAATTCCTTGCAAGTTTTCCATACTCTGAGGCTTGTGAGACAACTGACTTTAAAAAGGCAAATATCCACAACTGCTGTCATCCAGAGAGGGATGCGTTGTCTCTTGCCTCTGCCCTCTCAGCACGTTAGACTGCCAATGAAGCCTGGACGGGGCTGAGTGACTGCTGCAAGCTCCCATCTAGGCAGGAGCACATATCTCAGCAGGACCTTCCACTGAAAGCCACCCTCTCCCTGGAAGAGCCGTTGTTGACTCATTCCATGGGAAACTAGTATAATGTCTATCACTGGCTTGCTCAAATTAGTACATTTGCATTCCTCTGCTTCTTACCACTGGGGATGTCTTAGCTGGTATTTAATGTTTTGAGTTATTTAAATTGGATCCAAACCTTATTTATCTAGCTCTATTAGAATTCCCATTCTGTTTTTACACTTATTCTGAGTTACAGCTTCAAAAGTATCCTTCTCCCTCCTTGTTTAGTTTAGACTGTTTTTCTTTTTCCTTAAAGGTTCCATCTCCTCCCAAAACCAAACAGTTGTGAACTCTTTGATGGTTTTTGTTTTGGTTTTTTTTTTAAATAAACACAGGAGTACAAATGTGGACCCTAACCCTAAACTTTTGCAGTGTACTTGCATCAGCATGTCCAGTTTCTCTCAGTTTCCCTCCCGGCACTGCCTTTTTCAGAAATAATGCCTCTGTGTGCAAAGCTGAAATCTCCGGCAGACCCTACGGTGTGCTGTCTCATAACTGACACTGCATCAACCCTCTTCATTCATATGCACAGATATTTTTAAAGGACAAACTGGAAAAGGCCAGTGGTGAGGTCAGACAAAAGTAAGAAACAAAATATCTTGTTATCTTGAAAAGGGCTTGTGTGGTACAGTTGTATCTTTTGTTACTCAGCCACATAATGGTAGATTCCCCCTCAGGTAAAAACAAATTGAAAGGAAATGGAAAATAACCTATAATTTCTCTGTCCCTGCAAACATTCCACACTACCCAAACCACACAAAGCTAATGGAGTTTATAAGGTGAGGGACTTAGTAAGAGGGAGGGCTTATAAGAAGTTAATGAGGATTTCAATCAAATAAATAACTGCCTTTATACATACCCTCAACCAAAGTCACTCAAGAATATTTAGCTTGAATGAACTCTTTTCTAGCCTTTCTTATGTGTGCACATATGCATACATATATTTTTATTTTTTTCCTTCTTAGTGAAAGGGATAGCCCATGCAGGCTGAAAAGCTGATAAGGAGTAGCTCTGATCTCCAGCCAGAACCAAATCAACAATCTTAGCTGGGAACAAGTCAAGAAAAACATGCTAGTAGGGTACTGGGCAATACCCGGGGCTTCCCACTGGAATAGAAATGGCTCCTCTGGAAAATGACTGTGGACACTTTTGAGAGGCAGCCTATTCCCATTCAGGAGTCTGCTTACAGCACCGAATCCCATGTTGTCAGGGGCACCTGCAAAATCAAGGGCATAGGGAAAGCCCTGTTGGGCCAGACCTTCTAGCCCAGCATTCTCCAATAGCAGCAAGAGAAGCAGCTATTTAGCTATTTATTCTCCTCGTATTCCTGCAACTTCTACAACTCTTGGATTGAAGATGTTAGGGGGTGCATCCCTGACTATTTCCATTAGCATCAGTTTACGGACCTAATTAAGTGTTCATGAATTTGTACATTTCCCTTCTGAACACTCTGATGCAGTCTGCCTCCACAGCCTCCTATTGCAAGAGATTCAGAAATTAATTCTCTGCTGTGTAGAAAGTACTTTGTTGTATCTATTTTAAATGAATTTCTGCTAGTTTTAATGCCTACTCCATGTCTAGTCTTGCACTAGGCAAGGTCTGGTCTAGGTTAGCAGTCAAGACAGCTAGACCTCAGACTAGACCCCCTGGGTCTGGTCCTGGTGACTAATGGTTTTGCATTGCCTTATCCACCAATTTGTGATGTCATAAACAACCATCTTATTCCCCTCAGCCCTCACTCCAGCCTGAGGAATCCCAGCCTGTTTAGTTTCTCTTCATAAGGCAATTTCTTCACCTCTCAGTTTGGTTGCCCTTCCCAGTATCATTTCTATATCCACTATGTCCTTCTTAAACTGTGGAGAGCCAAATCGCACAAAGTACTCAAAAGATGCATCAAGGTTTTATATAGGAACAAAACAGTGCTTTCTGGTTTGCTCTCAATACATTCCTAATGGTGCCCAACACTGCTGACTTTTTGGCTGCCACCACATCCAAGCAGTGATTTTAGAGGACTGTCGAGGAGAACTCCAAGATCTCTTTCCTGTGTTGTAACTACCAGTTAAATGTTCAGCATTGCACAAGCATGATTTAGATTATTTCTCTCTAACTGCATCACCCTACATTTATCACAGTGAAGCTCATCTGCCAATATTTTCACCCACTGAGTTTTGTGGGGAACACTTTCTGGGGCTCCTCACCATCAGCACAGTATTTGACCAACCAAAAAAAAACACATCTTAGCATCACCTGCAGATTTGGAGATATCATTGCTCGTTCTCCTGTCAATCAGCTGAAGTCTGCACAGCCTTATTTGCCTATCCTGTTCCTTGCAATTTTGCCAGTCTTTTCAGAGGTGCACTGGGGGTTTTATTAGTCCCATACCTGTGGGATCTCCTCCAGGTTCTAGTTTAATTATTTTTCTGTGCTTTTAGTTAACACTGCCAGCATCCCAGCAACATGCCTTGCTATAGAGCATCGTCCACAGTGGCACGGGTGGAAGCTCACATTGGTTCATCTTCTCCCTCATTAAGACAATTAACAACAAAGTGATCTCTGGCCTGGCTGAGATGCATCAGTTTATCTCACTTTCCGGGAACCAGTTCCATTTATCCACCCCCATCTTTCTCAGCCAAAGTGCCATAAAAACTGTCCTATTTGTGGTCCCCTGTTCACTACACTTAAGCATATGCAAGTCTTAATTTCATGGATTGTTTTCATTTGCGCAAGAGTTACCAGTAAATGTCAGCACATGCGAAGGCCAATGTATAAATGGCTTGAACCAGAAATGCACTACTGCAACCTGCAACTTCTTGGTCATCTAGCAGTACTTTGTAATAAATCTACCAAGTACCATGAGACAGATGACTAGAAAATATAGTGCCTGTAGTAAGGAAGGGGTTAGCCAGCAGGAGAGAAGGAATGTGGATAGCCACAGTCCTTGAATTCTGACTTCAGTGGTATGTAAAGCTTCAGAACAGCTTTCAAGGGAAAAGATAATTAAAGACATGGAGGTCAAATGAAAATGGCATAAAATACAGCATGGGCTTAACAAAAGTAGATTGTACCAGATTAACCTCATACATTTCTTTGACAAGATAACCTACATTCTAGACAAAGGACATGTGATTGATCCCATCTGTCTTAACTTTAGTGAAGTTTATGATAACACACAGGGAATTATTAGTAAAACAGGAAGAGATGAGGATTAGCAGAGAAATTGTGAGGACGAGAAGCTGTCTCCAGTCAGACACGAAGTGTACTTTTTGAAAGGGAAGGTTTATGGCAGGAAGAAGATCATAAATAAGGTTCCTCAAGAATCAGCTTTGACCTCACTTTATATAACTTTATAAAAGTCACTAATGATGAGGCAAGAAACATCAGGAAAACACTGATGAAAAAAAAAACTTGCAAATGCAAGGTGTTTTCAGTGCAGGGAAAAACTGGACTACAATACGTAAAGAAATGGATAACATTGATCACTAGGTTAATAAAATGGGAAGAAGTCTGAAAGTACAAACTGAAGGATCACAATCTTTGGGACTAACAGCAAGAAATTCTCCCATAGACTGAGTGCTTCTCCCTTGGAAATGGCTAAGGAGAAGATAGACTTGTTTCCATTTGCTGATTTGTAGGAGGGCTATGAGACACTAATATGAGGGTGTTGTGAAAAAAGCAAATGCCACGCTGGCATGCATAAACAAGAGCTGTTTCTGTAGAGGTGGGGAAGGATGCTTGCCATTTGGAGCAATAAAATTTCAAATGGAAGAGGTGCAAGGAAGAATTACAGGGATAATCAAAGGCATGAATAACCTATTTCTGGTGAAAAGTCTAGAAGAAACTTGAAATAGGAAGACTGAGAGAAGCATGATTGTTATACACTAAATTATTTAGGCTAAAATCAGAGCTCACCTAGGAATGAATGAGTACAAGCTTTAAATTGGACTGCTTGGGCCTGAAAAACACAGACTCAAGAATTAGATGAGGTTTTTGGTGGGAATAAGAGGGACAAGAAAGCTGGTTTTAACATACAGTCTTACAGTGAAGGAGATTGTGCAATACAGTGCTTGCACTAGCCAGGGATGGCACTCAATTAACTATGAAATCTCCTTTCCAGTCCTGTATGTTACCTTTAACAGAAGCAGTAATCCAAATCTGCCATTTAAAAAGAGCAGTTAGAGGACAAATTTCTGCAGAGGAGGAGTTTATTCCCTGAAGGTAGGGTTCTTTTTTAGCCAAGAAAATTTAATCTTACAGACGATCTTGACAATCAGGAAAGGCCAGTGTCTTTCTCTTTGCAGGGGCCACCCCTTGTGTGAGCAGCGCAAAGGAGGGGCAGCAGTGCCAGCCCGCACAGGTCCACGCTGTGACCTGTTGCCGTAACCCACCTTGGTACGCAAACCCTTAAACCTGCCAGGGAGGAGGGTGTCTATGAGAGCAGCAGTGGGGGTGGACATGCATTTGCTTCTGGTAAGAGGTTTCCTCCTGTTTTACATTCACAGCATCTCCATGCAGCTGGCAAAAACAGGCGTGAGTCACAGGCTATGACCATGTCCCATGGTAGATTTAATTGCAGGAAGTTGCAGGAAGTGTGAAGATGTGGCAGTGTGGACTCCAGCAGGACTGCTGCAATCCTGCCAGGAACTGGGGGTTCACGTACTCCAGTTTAATCAACATCAACAAAGTGTGCTTCCCATGCTGCCATTTTTTTTACATAGACATATCCTCCAAAGCTAATAATCCTTACTATCCAGAGGATTCCACATCTAGAAATACCCCGCAGTTTAATTTGTACTTGATACTGTATGAAAACAAGTGGGGAGCTGAGTGCTAGCCTCTCTGGGTTTCTGTATCCTAATATAGACACATTTCATTACTTCGGTTGGATTTATTGGGGTTTTTCTCAGTCCACTGATAAGTCTGTGTTATTCATGTACATGAAACCAGTAGGAGCAATATATTAGCCAAGGACTGTTTATGATGCACTGAGAGGAGACTGCCCAATTGAGACAGCGTTCAAATGCTTCTCAGTCAAAGCAGCACTGCAATTGTAGATGCAGAAACAGTGGGTTTTTTCCCTTCTCTTTTTTAATCCTCTCTCAATTCTTTAATGACCCAACTGGTTATATAAACATAGAAAAGTGTTTCAGCAAAAGTACTTCAGGGAGGTTTAACAGATCTGGGAAGTATTGTTCCACAGAAATCATCCCTGTTATTTATGCAGGCAGCAGTAGCTGAGCTGTGATTTGAAATTTGACAAAAACCATGTGAAATAGAAGGGCCATAAATGAAAATGGTTAAGCTTTCACGATCAGGGTGGAATATAAGAACTAATAGACCACAATTTCTTTTGCAGAATTAAACAATTTTGTGGGAGATGGGTCTGTTTGACAGAGATCAAACTTGTTTAGGATGATGAAATTCAATGATTTTCTGACCTCACATCATGAAGTTCCTCATATATTACCAAAAAATCTACCCTTCCCTAACCCATGCATGTTACCTCAAAATAACCTTTAGCAGCTGCTTCCTATAGGGAAATCCTGGAATATAGGAGAGCAGACTGTAGATAACAGACATCTGCTATCCACTTTTTAAATGATGTGTGAGGGCCCTTGCCCCCCCCCAGGTAGCCCCGTTCCCATCAAGAAGCACTAGCCCAAACCCACAGAGCATTGCAGCTGCTTTGCACCACATTAGCATCACAAAGCACCAGGCTGGGTTTATCACCCGAGAAACAAACATAGCCTGCCATTTTCATGGTCAAAAAATGAGGATTGCAGCCAGCAATATTTCCTTTGAGTCTCACACGAACAGTTGAAATTCATCACCCTTGAACTGGAATCCTAGAATTGCTTTCACCTCAAAACCAAGCTCTGAGCCCTAACCTACAGCCACTACGGATCAGTGCAGAGCCATTTTGATCTCTCTCTAGTGCAAGCTGACAGTACCGACTGCCTTTTGGAGGCAAATTATCCACCAGGGCCTTCTTAGTACATGAATATAAATTTAGAGGCCAACTTGAACACATGGATCTTTGCACGTTACTTTTTTTTTTTTTTTTGAGCTGCAAGCCTCAGAGTATTTCTGCCTTTGCTATACCATGGCAAATGGGGAACAGACTTCTGTTTCCTAATGCTAGTATCCAAAAAAACAAGGTGATAGACTCAGTTGTCAATGGCAACAGCAATATCATTGTTTAGCCTCTAATTAATAGCACAGAGTGAGTGCAATTATCAGTAAGCTTATGTTTCCACAAATAGCAATTCTGGTTCCTTTCTGCACAAATATTATGCAGCACACAACCCTAATCCAGATGCCCAGAATCGCACTTACCTGTAAAGTTTGTAGCAGATGACTACCAACTTTAATGTTCAAGACACTTCCTAACGATAGACGACAAAGACTTCCACACACTCTATTTTTAGTTGGTTTTCACCAAAGTTCTAGATTTCCAAAGAGCAAATTCTGAGGCTTTTTGCCTCTGCCCTATTATATTCCCAGCCTGGCTAAGTAGTTCCATGGGGCTATTTTTACAGCAGTGGAAGCTGAAGTTATGTTCCTGCTGTGAACTGCCTCTGGGGAAGCTTTTCTTTCTATTGATGACAGAAAGACCCCTCCACTCTGCTACTTGCACTACATATAACTCAAGTCGGCCAACTGGAATATCCTGCTGACTGCTAGGTGGCTCTTTTTTTTCCACTGTTTTATATTTTTCCTGTAGGTCTTGAGAAGCCCGAGTTCCCATGCAAAAATCCAAGTCATCTGTGCTGATTCACACAACAAACAACATCCTCACTCTTTGCACTTGGAGGAAGAGTGACGGCTTTCGCTTGAGTATTTAGCAAAACCGCATCTACATTTGTCCACACTTTGCGAGGCCTCCCTTCCCTGTTTCCCTGCCTGCACAAGCAGCGAGTTTTAGGATCATAGGAATGAGTGTTCTAGCAACAAATTGCACTGGTGTTTAAATTTTACTTCCCTAATGCTTCCGTACCCCACCTCCAGCAAGCAATAGCTCGCTCTTGCAGGATATTTATGGGTAAGATGATGCAAAGAAATACTATCCTTGGATATGAGGTACGAGCCAGTTAAAGCAAGGATGAACAGGTTTTCTTTGAGGAAACAAAACAGTTCACACTCTGTTTCTTTGTTTTCTGTCAGAGGAGGAAAAGTTCAGGCTGTGACCATACAGGGAGAGGTGAGACCTTCTGACGGATGACTGGTTGTAACAAAAGACTTCTCTGGTCAACCAAGTGAGCAACGGAAAGGATTTCCCAAACTTCCAGTTTCCCTCTGGGCAAGAAACCACAGCATACAATTCTAACATCTGAAACTCCATCTTAAAACCAGGAAAGATTTTTGACTGTGTGACTCTCTCTTGAAGGTCGCTGCATTGCTCTGATAGCAACCTTCTTCCCATTTCCAGCCTATATTTATCCATGGCCCTCTTACATCGGTTTCCTCTTGCACCAGCATTGTCCTCTATCTTAAATATCTCTTTTCCTTGTAGACTTTACCTCCCTAATGTATTTATAGATAGCAATCATATCCTATTCTCAGCCTTCTCTCTGTTCGTCGTAATAATGCTAAGCATTTATATAGCATTTTTTATGTCTGAAGTTCTGCACAGACATTATGAGCTTCTCCTCACTGAGAAGATGGGCAGATAAGCAATATGAGAGTTTTCATTTTTTCATTTTTGGTTCTTTGTGCGTGTGTGTGATGAGATCATTCAGGCAGAAAGCTGAAGCTGTCACACTGCAGAGGAGCATCACATTACTGCCAGGAGAAGAGTCAGAATTCACAAGCACCAAACAGCATCCCAGGAAACAGCCTGGGCCAAGGTCTGTTTCAGCTTGGTTTTGCTTAGTATCAGTATTCCACTCCTCCTAAGCATAGGTCTTTCATAACAGTCCATAATCTGACCTATTAAAGAAGCAACATTTTACTAGCAACAATGTTATTAAATTTGCTAGTAACACATAAAGGAAAATAAACTTACAATATATATTCTTTTTGTATGACATTTCAATACTCTGGCTGCACTATTGCTCACCAATCCAAGGATCACAGCTGAACATGCTTTGGTCTGAAAATCTTGGAGGATTTTTTGCTTAGAAATTTTTAAATGGGATGATAACGGCCTCATATCTCCAAAACCAGAGGAATATATCTGGAGATACTGAAAGAATACATATTAAAAAGTAATGAAGAAATGAGATATGTCTGATTGCTTCCAAGAAAGTCTTGCAAACAGCACAAAGCCGACATGAAAATCTAGCAGGATCTCTGGCTAGTTTTCAGATACATAGCAGGGAACATGTAAATCTTTAGTGCTCAAAGAGCTGAAAAAAGAAAGCAAGGAATCAAATCTTTTACACACAAAAGACAAAAGCTGAGCTTTCCTTTTCAAAAGCTATCCGATTCATGTAAATACAACCCAGTGAGTTTTCGTTCCATAAGAGTCCAAGCAAAATCAAAGTGTTAGACATCAATTCCTCAGTAAAAGGGAATTTCAAATATGTGGGTATACTTGTATCTGATTAAAAAAACCAAAAACCAACAAAAAACCAAAGACAAATTAAATCAATGAATAAGTGTCTCTCTTCTAATGAAGTCCCATCTCACACTCCAGATTATTTCCAACAGGCAAGTTTCATCGCCTCCTCATGACCACTGCAAAGCTGCACAAAAAGTTGGCTATGCCAACAAAAATGCTGATCACCATTACTGTAGGTGTATTAATGCTTTGTCCTTCCTCTTTTTCCAGTAGTGAAAGTTGGTGGGTGAGGAGAGAGAAAGGTTCTAAACTGGGAAAGATGCAATATTCCTCATATAAATTATAGCATAGCTTTAAAAGCAAAGAAGACCTGAGGGATTACTGTCTCACCTGAGACTTGCATCTCCTCCTGAGCCCCACCCACCAGGACAGAAACTTCCAGCAGTTACAGGTGAGCCCAAACTGACTGCTAAATGCCAGAATATGGTAATTGCTTTTAAATCTATTTGGGCTTCAGGAGCAAGCACAGGCCCAAAAAGGGGGTCTCTCTCCCTGCTTTATTCCCCAGTCCCTGGAGCATCCCAGCAGACCCGAGTAAGACCCTGCAGCCAGGCCTGAGCATTCTCAGGACTCCGTAGCACCCAAGCACAGCTAAAAGCAACCCAAATGCCAAGCCAGTGACTGCAATGATTACACCTACATGTTATAGCAGCAGACTCTCATGCAAACCCAACCAAGAAAATCCCCAAAGCAGGCCAGAAAGTAAATCCTGTTGTCAACAGAAGGACCTAGACCTACCAGACAAGTAGCAGAAAAATTTCTTTACCAACCAGTCATCAAACCAACAAAAGACAATGTAATATAGACTGTTAAATGATAAGGACATTACCAAACAACAAAGAGTAGAATAGGACTGTATGATTCAAATCAACTTAAATTAAGGGTGGGACAACCCTGGCTCATAATTACAGTCTGTTTGTTTTGACCAGGTCACATTTGAGACCTGCTTATTAAAGTCAATTGAACTGAAGATCTCAAGGACCTAAATGTCAAGGCATAAAAACCCTCTGAGTCAAATGGATGAAATCAAATCTAGTAGATGCATTCCAAATGTGGAGAAAGGAAAGAATTCATAGACCATTCTGGACAGAAATCTGCATTAAAAATGATAGTGAAGATGCTTACAAGAAAGAGATAAAGATTGACCAGTAAAGAAAAACACCTCTCAACTTTATACTAAGACAACAGCAATCAATAGGTTGCTACAAAAATGGAAGAATGTATTTAGTGCTGTCCTGCAACTTTGTCCTCAGTCCAAGACCATTCAATATTTTCATTAACGATGCAGATGATGGGATACACAATATGCTTATTAAGTTTATAGACAATGACTAAAGCTGTGAGAACAATGGAGGACAGGACTGAAATTCAAATTGCATTGCCAAATTGGATAAATAGCTTGCAAAAATGGGATTCAATTCAAGTGGGACAACAAGCATGAGGCACAACACTTAGGCAGGAGTAATCAGTTTGCACAAATACAAAATGGGGAACAACTGGTTAAGTAGCAATTCAGCATAAAAGCTTGTGAGGATTATAGGGGATTATAAAATAAGTGCAGTTCAGCAATGTGGGGCTAATACAAAAGACACAAACACACACAGTACCACAATATATAAGCAGGAGAATAGCCTGTGAAATATGTGAAGTAGTACTGTCTCTCTCAGTGCTGTGTAAAGTCTTTGCTTTAGTATTGTGTCTACTCTGAATACTTTGAGAAAGACATAGACCAGAATCCAAGGAGAAACAACAACTAGAAAGGTCAGAGATTTAAAATATCTGACCTACACAGAAAGAGTAAATGAACGGGCAGAAAAAAAAAACCAAAACCCCAGATAGAAGATATGATGACAGTTATTGGAGGAATATATATAAAGGATAAATCAAGAACTGTCATAACGCAAGTGGAAATTGTTCAAAGGAAAAGTAAATGCACAATAAACCTTTTTTTAGCTTGATACATAAATAGTAAAGAAAAGAGCAAGGTCATTATACACTGAGGATGGGATCAATATTAAACATAATCTTGGTAGGGCCCATAAACTAAACAAGCACTAGTCATGGTTTTGGCTGGGGTGGGGTTGTCTTTCTTGCTAGCAGCTGGTATATTTAGGATGAGAATAGTGTTGGTAATGCACTGGTGTTTTTGGTTGTTGCTAAGCTCTCAAGGCCTTTTCCGCTCCTCACACTGCCCTGCCAGCGAGCAGGCTGGGAGTGCACATGGAGTTGGGAGGAGACACAGCTGGGACAGCTGACCCCAACTGACCAAAAGGTTATTCCATACCATATGATGTCATGCACAGTATATAAAGCTGGAGGAAGAAGAAGAAAGGGGAGGAAGTTATGGCATTTGTCTTCCCAAGTAACTGTTAGGTGCGATGGAGCCCTGCTTTCCTGGAGGTGCTGAACACCTGCCTGCCATGGGAAGCAGCGAATGATTTCCTTGTTTTGCTTTGCTTGTGTGTGGCTTTTGCTTTACCCATTAAACTGTCTTTATCTCAACCCACGAGATTTTTCTCACTTTTACTCTTGTGATTCTGTTCCCCATCCTACCTGGGGGGAGTGAGCGAGCAGCTGTGTGGTCCTAATTGCTGGCTGGGGTTAAACCACAACAGCACTTTAGCATATTTTCACTGAAGAAGACAGTACAGAGTACTCAGATGATGTAGAATAAAGGCACAAAAGTAGGGTCACTATAAAACTAAAGTGAAGTGGAACAAAAAGTCAAAGGACCTTAACTCATGCAATTGATGTGTCCAAATCACATCTCTCTAAAAAAATCTAGAAGAACTGTCATATGAAATATGCTGTGATAACAATAGCAAATATACGACCTGGACTTAAGAAATATTAAAAAATAATAGTAATATATTCCAGTGACATACCTGAATCAATTTTGAAAGGAGCAACAATCAAAGACACAGAGTAAAATAAAATTCAAAATAGATTAATCTGAAGTAGGTTAGACTAACCTAGCAACTTACTTTCTATGATATATTTGGGCTTTAGAAGAATATCTGTTACAGCACTGCATGGGACATGACCTAGACAATACGACTTAGTAATGGCTACTTAGCAAGGGGCTGAAAGGAGGTAAATATAGGTATTCTCGAAGATTGATTTCATAGCCAATTTATTCAGCAATATTTATGTTAATGGACATATAAAAAAATGTATGAAGGCAATTAAGTAATACGCTGATAAGACAAAGCCTGTGAGCCTTGCCACACAATAAAACACTAATAATTAAAAGGAGGTTGGAGAAAAGGGGTGAAATACTGCAGTGGAGGGCAGTAGTAGTACGGGGTGGATGAGAAATGCAGGCAAAAGATGGGAGGGCATCAGTTTGAGGAGAAGGAAGACATGGGTGAGGTGTTTTGTCACAGGTGATATTGAACAAAAGTAATGGCACAGGACACACTGTATGGGGGAACTGTGGAAATGTCCTTCGGAGCCCTATGGACAACTTTGGCGATCCACGTTCCCAAAAATGATGAATTTAAGCTATTTAAACCGAAGCAGGTGCACAGAACAGTTTCTAGGATGATCAGGGAAATAGAAAGCTTATCTGGGAAGGAGAGAAACTGTCTAACAAATGAAGGCTGAGAGGAAATATAATTGTTCTCTATAAACATATCAGAGGTAAACACCAGGGAAGGAGAAGAGCCATTTAAGCTAAAGGCCAGCATTGGCACAAGAACAAAAAGGTAGAAGCTGGACATAAATAAGGTTAGGCTGGGAGCGTGATTTCTAACCATCAGAGGAATGAAATTCTGGAGAAGCACTAAGGAGCAGGAAATCTAGCTATTTTACAGTGAAGTTTTATTGGTTTGTGGAGGTAACGTGTAAGGTGGCTGCCTGGGACTGCAAGGGGATTTAATTCAGTGAGACAGAGAAATCCTTTCAATCCTGTATCTCATAAAAAACAGAGAGGTCTGTCTAGGGTAGGCTGAACATGCATGTATAAATCAGTTGTGCTCATCACAGAAGTGTCTCATCTAACGTGCAGAATGCAGGGCACAAACAACCATCCTGAGGGGTCCTTCAGGACTCTGCTGCGATAACAAGGCAAATATGAGAAAACTGTAACATGAAACTTTTCTCTAATTATTGTCAAGACCCCTGCACTATAAGCATTCCAAAAACCTGTAGCAACACATGCACTGGTGACACTGCACATACGGTCTGATGCAGCACTAACCTGTCAAACTGCATCAAAAAAGTGGCTATGCACATGTATTTTTAAAAAAAAATAAATAAACAAACAAAAAAAACTCAACAGAACCAAACACAAAACAAAATGAGAAAAAAAGGTTTTCTTAATCTCTTCAAGTTAAATCCTGCCATTCCTATTCCATGATTATTACCTAAACAAAAATCTGCAAAAATGGGATCTCTTGCATTATGGTGCCTTTAAATTCACTAATACTTCCAAAGGAAGCCACAGCATACACAAACATACTTTGCAACAATTATAACTAGACAAATCTAAAAACCAAACTTATGAGGAAATAGTTCTACAATTATTTGTGTCTCTTAAGCTGTGTTTTTGACCCCTTTTTATTCCTAAAACTACTTTATGAAAAACATTACTTAAAATGAAATAAAATATTACGAAAGTTTCTGGCTAAATATCTATTAGATGTTATAAAAATTTCAATTACTAAAAAAAAAAATCTCCTTATAAATTATTTTTATTTGAATAATAGTTTTGATAAAGTTTGATGAAATATTCCATTAACTTTGCAGTAAAATGACTGAGATGCAATTCATTGGAGGTAATGAAATTTGTAGAGTTAGTTTATTAGTTGTTAGATGATCTTTTTGACAAAAATTATATTTTAGTGAGAATTTAGCAATACCTAACACACATTTTCTACTCAGCACTTTGCCAAGGAGAATAAGTTCTGTATTACAATACAAATGGGGACATGGAGAAAGGAAGATAATTTGCCCAAAAGTAAAACAGTGCATTAATAAAGTACCAGACCTCAAGCTTCCAGACTCCAAACCTCTTTTTAACAAATAATTTATTTCTGAAAGTGCACATGCAAATATATGAAAAACAGTGAAATAATTTTTCTATCTGTGCAAAAAAGTACTATATATGATATGTTTTGCAAAACTATACAGGTTTTGAAAGTTCTCTTTGCTGAAGAATGAACTCCATTTTCCAAGGACCGACACAGACCTGGTTATGACTGTGAGAAATGCTGTGAAATTAGGTTTCCCTGTGAGATGGAACTCAAGCAAACCCCAAAATTCACAATGAAAATCATGTTTGCACACCAGATCTGTACAAAGGCTCAGGAATTACAAGAATCCTAGTCAAGTCCTGCATGAAGAGGTAAAATTTACTCCAGGGCAGAAGGATGATACAAGGTCAGTGAATCGCTGAAGTTCTCAAAATACAACCTAAGTGATCCTTAAGTGGGAAGGGAGCTTACTTCTGCCTGCCTGCCCAGGGGAGGACACTCTTGCTGTGAAGGTGCACCCCGTGTGCTGCCGGATGGGTATTCCACGCCAGGGCGAGCTCAGTGCAACATTCAGCCAAGTTTTGCTGGGTTTCAGGCAGGAGTCAGCAGACAGCACACAGCGCTCTGCTGAAATTAGCTGAGGTATGTTTGAGACCTCCTGCTGGCCTGCTAGAAGATGCCAAAGTATCAGACAGCCTCATTTGAATTTGTGGCTTGTAATTAAACTTAAACCCATAGCTGATGAAAGTCCTAATATTTATTTAGTATGGTTTCTTTATTGCCACTCACATGGCAAAAAAAACCCAAACCTCTCAACAGGCCAGTGGTAGGACCCTGGATTTAAGGGAGCTTTACTGCTATAGCCCTTGTCGACAGCATGTTGTTTCATTTAAATGCTATCATAAAAAAAGAAAAGCAAATTAAGCTATCAAACAACCATTCTCCAGAGTGTACAGCCAGTACACAAGGAAGGGAAACCTTTAATTTACGGGACTGAAGCAGGAATCTGGAGATCTGAAGATGTCTATAATAGAGGGGATCAGATGGAGTCAACTACTCATGCCCCTACCAGTCAGGAGGGAGGCACCTTCAGTGCATAAACTGGAGCTATGTTAGCTTATGACAGACCTAAGTTTAAAAGCCCTGGAAGGGATAACAAGTCTCTTTGGTTTTCTGAAACCAGGACAGAATTTCTAACAATCAGGATAACATTGAGTGAGGACAAACGTTACATTAATGAAGAGCCTTACAACTCTAAAAGAGGTTTTTTTTCCATAAGCAAACATATTGATGGCAGCACGGACACTTCAACTCATGGATGTCCACACTAAAATGTAGATTGTATGGATAACATTGTGCAGGCAGCAGAATGGGCTTGGAAATAAGTCAGGACGCTTAAACACTAATCTTGTTCTTACCACAAGGGGGACGATCTTTAAGGGACACCTACGAAATCACAAGTGCTTTGGAGGAGGAGGAAAGGGACCACTCTCACACGGCAGAGCTAGGTGGCAGCCAGGGGAATAATCAGACAGGAGGTCTAAAAAAAAATATAAAGAAAAAGATGCATTTTTTCACTCAGAACAACTGAATTGTGGAAGTTATGGTGACATGACATTTACAAGGCCGTTTCATGGGAATTCATGGAGAATTGGTTCATCAGTTGCTATGATGCAAAATCCAGTTTGAGATGTTTGTAATTTGTGAAGCTATGAGGATATACCAGGATTTTCACCTGCTAATTCATCCTGAATTCACCCAGCTGACAATAGATTTTCTTTAAGCATTCACTGCTGGTGGCTGCATACCGAGCCTTTGGTCAGATCTGGTAGAGCCCTTTGCGTCTGGTGTGCCACGGGATCACTTTATCACTGAGGGTCTACTTCACCTTCTGTCCTTTCCTTGTCTTGTTAACTCAGCCAGGAAGTTTTAAAAATCACAGACGGTCTCCTACCATGGACTGTCAGTACCTGACAGACTAGAACATCCGTCTTATTTAGGACACGTGAATACTGCCAATACAATTTGAAGATAACAATTAGGAATTCTTTCTTTGTTATTATCATATTATGCTTGCACAGGGAATAGGCACTCACTACCAGGCAACTTGTCTAAAAATCAGTGTTTAATTGCTTATTGTATTTCAAACTTTCCCTTGTGCCTCACTGCTGAAAATTATGCCTAATCCTCGAGACAGATACTATCTACCTATGTTCAAAATAGGTGTTACTGAGAAATTCCTCAGCTCTGAGCTTCCCTGGGATCCTGATTTCCCATGTAATCTTAATTACCAAATCAGGTAATTTCCCCAATGCCTCCAAAAAACCTCACCAACAGTAACAAAGAATGCATGTTTGATATACCCAGAATGCAGCCAGAAACAGCAAGTTTCAAAGGACTGATATCCAGGGGCAAATGAAATCCTGTGGGTTTGGATATTTTACTGCAAGAAAATTTTTTTGCTTGCTTTTTTTTCCCTAAAAACTATAATCTGAGGTCTGAAGGAAATGCAAAACTTGTAAAATTCCAGTAAGAAAGGCCAACACTGATCAGCTTCTGTGGTTATTATTGGTCATGGGAGGTCCTCAGAAGTTCCTGTTATGAAAGTTTTTGCTGCCACAGAGCAGCTTGTGTTCTCACCTTCTGCACATATGTCCAGGGATAGGCATAAGAGAGAAAATTAAGCAAAGCATTTCAACCTCAGTCAGACTTTTCTTGCTTTGGTGAGTTTCAATCACAGAATTAATGTTGTTTGTAGTAGCTTTTGTGTACTTTAATAGTCTAAGGGCTCCAGCCACTAGAAGTAGGTCAAATATACACAAAAGCTTTCAAATCCAGAACTCAACGGACCAAAAAATCCAACTTAGTTCAAAATGTTAATATCTCTCCATAATTCACTTTGCTGTCCTTTTGTAAAACCTTGCCACTGATGTAGCCATAAAAAAAAAAAGCATATGTAAAGTACAGCATAATGGACTTTCAGAAATTAAGTAATTTAACAAAAAGAAACCCCAGACAAGCACTTTACATTACACATTTATGACTTAGTTTGCTAATTAAAACAGATAATAAATATGTTCACATGAAAGGCATCCCATATGATTTCCTGTCTCAACTCAGTGACTTCTATTATTTCAGTGGTCTAAAGCAAAACCATATTTATCACAACTAATTATCCAGATAATTCCTTGAAATAGTCCTTTTATTTAATTATCCTCTAACTCAGGGTCTTCTGTAACTAACAACAAGAAGCAAGCTTGACAAACAGACAATAATTCGCAATCCATACCGTCAAAGCTGCTCAGCTGTAAGGCTTTGATAAAGAAAGATCATATTTTATAACTGTGTGCCTCAAAAAGAGACCCACTGTGCAAGCATTTCAAAGCTGTCATTTCCAGTAGTCTTCGCGTGTTTGTTTCAATACTTCTTAATCACTGATTTTACTGGCAGTTTCTTTCTTTTATTTGATGCTGCATTCCCTGCTTACCCTGACCCACAAATTTTCCATATAGATCAGATAGATTTATAGACCTCGCATACGGTGTAGGGCACAGAATGTTACACAAACAACATTTTAGTCTGATTAATGGGTTTGTGCACCACATTAAAAACATCTTGCTTGGCTCCTGCTACTATTACCTCAGTCAGTCCCTTTACGTAAGTTAATCTTGCCCATCATACCACATTTGTCTCAGGGTGATCATTTTCTTCACTCATCCTGTTTTCTCTGCTTTGCTTCTCGCCTACCTCTGTCTCAAAACGCACTGGGAAGCCTGTGCTGCAGGTGGTCTAGTCTGCTGCGCTCTCACCACTGCCAGGAGATGCCAATGGGGATGCAGATGCAACCTGCTCAAAGTATGGGGAGAAGCCATATCTCAGGTCAAGGCTCTGGACAGAGATGTCAAGCAGCACTCATTAACCAGCAGGAAACTTGTGGCACTCATTGACTGCACCCCAACACAGGGCAGAGCAAAGAAGGTTGGATGGGGATCATGGTGGACACTTCAGGCCACCTGGTACAAGCATAGATGCACAAAAAACCCTCAAGAGGGCCAGCTAAACCACTGCCAAAATCCTACAGGCTGGTCATATGGCACATAAAACCTGGCACAGAGGAGTCCCAGGTCCTACAGTATTCAGTGACAGTCATAAAAAATTAGTCTGGAAATGCCTATAGACATCGATTCTGTCACTTTGCATCCCTCCCAGTACTCCAAAACAGCAGTTTTGCCCCAGTGTTTCATTTCTTCCCTAAAGTAGAGATGCTTATATCGGTTTTCAGTCTGAATTGTAACACAAGGGTCAATCTTTCCCAGCCACAGGAGACACTCTGGATTTGTACAAGCACAGGCAAGAGGAAAGTTTTACCTTTCTTATTGAAATTTAATGTATCGGGTGATTTCATCAGCCTAGAACTTCCTGATTGGAACCCGAAGCCCATATATTTACTTGAAAGTCTGCTGGGATACTGCTGGCTCAAATAGTACAGATGTGGCCCCCCGCTCCCCCAGGCCTCCCCCATAGGCATCCATGGCCTGATGATGATTTTACCCTTTGCATGCAAGAGACCAAGACCAACCGGAGTGTAAATTAACTCTGTCGATGCTGTTCCAATATCCTGCATGCTGTGCCACCATCTTACACTTAAAATCAATGGCACAAAAGGCCGCCATCAGGAGTAGCACTGGCAAGCCCCAGGGGGTCTGCCATGAAAATCCGGCACTAGTCAATTAAATCCTGTTAGTTCACTGCTTCAGTTTACAGCAACAGCGCTGTTGATACAAAACCAACAGGAGCCGCGTTGCTTTGTGCTCTGCAGTAAAGCCCACCGATAGCAGGGGGTGAGGGCTGATGGAAATAGGATGAAGTTGTACAGAACAGAAAAGTTACTGTCAAGCTCATAAGAGCAGAGGCAGCATAAGAGAGGATATTTTTTCCCACTTTACACTAAAGAATGGGTGCTTTGATTGCTCTCTGCTTTTTACAGGTTGCCTTAAGTTTCCTCAGGGTGCTAGGGAATAGAGTTATTTGCAAAGCAGGTGAGTGTAATACTTAAGTCAGAGAGAGCACAGTGATCTGTTGGGGTTAATATGCTTTTCTGCTGGACCAGTCTTCTGGTGAATATTTTCAGGTAAAGTGTCATTGTGTCAAGTACAATAGCACCTTGCTGTTAGATTGTGCTTCTACTCAGTGCAAGATCCTTTGTGGGCCGTAAGCCATATTCCCTCACTCTTCCTACAAGAACTCCCGCTAGCTACTGGAAAGGGGAGTGAAACCTGTGGTGAGATGAGAGAGATTCTTCAGGGAAAGACAAGCATTTTGTCCAGCTGCATCCTTCTAGCAAATATCCCTGAGAGGACAGAAAAAAAAGCAGGCCCACCATGAAATTAATGTAATATCTTGATCAACACCATGCTAGGCTACTGGTAGCTCGAAAAGGGTCAGAGATCACCTGTATCTCAGGCTACCAAGGACAGTCAGGTCTCCATCTCCTCCTGCATGGCATCAAGGACATTGCAAGAGCCATGACAACCATCAGTGCTAAATCACCACCCTCTCCTCTTTTGCTATGGCCACAAAGGAGAGAGAGGCCGGTTGCTAACGAGACAGACGATGTCAAGTGAAGATCCTAAGGAGCCAGGAACCAAGGGCCACTGTGCTGTGAGATGCCATCACCTCTCCTCATCTCAGGTAAGAGACATATTAAACTGCAGCTGAGATATCTGAAATGCCAGAGCCTATATACTCTCTTCTGGGGAATAAGTTGCCAAAGAAGAAGCAGAGGGATGGCCCAAGTCCACCTGGGTTTAAGAAATGGATCAGCTGACAGGACAAAGGGAAAACAAGGAGGGAAAACACAAAGCCCCAACCCATGGCCCAAGGCTTCGGCTCACCAGGATCAGGCACAGCAGCACCAGGACTAAGAAAGCCCACGGCAGGGAGGGCTGGATGGGTACCTCAACCTCCCCGCCGGTCACTGGAGAGTCCCACAGAGCTGAGCCAAGAGGTGCAGCTTGCAGCTTCACCTGCAGCATGAGTCAATGCCCGCTGCTGGCTCTGTGAATTACCTGCACTCTCCCAGCACTGCACCTTCCACTGAAAGGGTGGTGCCTCCACTGAGGTGACCTACAGTCACTTTGACCAAGCCAGGAAAACCTCCACCTGCCTCACAGCCCAGGGTTTGCATTCCCTGTAAGCCAGCACTGTCCCGGCCAGTGCTGGGTAAAGCTGTGGTGGGCGTATTACTTTCTTCAGGTCCAACTCTACCAAGAGTGTTGTTCAGCTAGTTTTCTTTGCTGGCTTGGTGAGTTCTGGTGGTGACTTGTTGCAGAAGCTCCTCCATCTCCTCCACTGGCTCTTCTTCACCAGCTGTCTTGTAGCTCAATAGCATTAACTAGCTGTTCACAGCCAGCTGCACTATGGACATTACTAAGTCTTGCTTAACATGGTAAGGTTAATCTGCACTTTGGCAGATATGTGGCAAGAAGGTTTTTTGCCAGCACATTCTAGTAAATACACCAGACCTCCACAGCTATCAACCAGGGCCATAAACATCTGTCAATCAACCAACCCCACTGCAATATGTCAAAAGTTGTTGCCTCTTTCACCTGCTATGAAGAGATAGTACCTTCTGATTTAGAGTATGATAGCAACTGGCATACAGTCAGTACCATAACCTGCTTAACCTGCTTTTCAGTGAGGTTACAAATTGGAGCTCAAGTCGGACAAGGAACAGTCCTTGCTCATTGTCTTTGGTTCATTCAATGGCAAACAGTTTTGCACAGAAGACAACTCAAGGGAAAACTGAGACATGAATGGGGAAGGACTTTTTGCTAGGGCATGTAGTGATAGGACGAGGGGGAACGGCTTTAAGCTGGAAGAGGGCAGGTTTAGATTAAACATTAGGAAGAAGTTTTTCACTTTGAGGGTGGTGAGGCACTGGAACAGGTTGCCCAGAGAGGTTGTTGAAGCCCCGTCCCTGGAGGTGTTCAAGGCCAGGCTGGACGTGGCCTTGGGCCACCTGGTCTAGTGGGAGGTGCCCCTTCCTATGGCAGGGGGGTTGGAACTCGATGATCTTCAAGGTCCCTTCCAACCTAAACCATTCTATGATTCTATGAATATTTCACCTTTGGATCAAGGCTTTCATGAATGTTCTGTATATTCTACCGTACTGTGTATTTTCCACACACTTGGATACTTGTGCAAACACATGGACCACAACATTTCATGGGACAGTGCCCGGCTAGATTTCATAGCCAGGCCTTCAAATTTAATTCTTGACCTACAGTGGGTCCTCCTTGCTCCAAGAAACTCTGTATCTACAGACAAGAAAATTAATCTCCAATAGTTCCATAATACGAGTCATTGTTGCTCTGACACGCTTAAAACACATTTGTTCCTAAAATAGACCACATATTAGTCTCTAAGAGAGCTGACCAGCTATTCTTAAGTCTTGCTGGGCAAGGCTTTATTACGCTTCTAAAGCAATTCAGTGAAGTCACCTCTTTGTCACTTCATAAAAGTTATTAACAAATATAGCCATAAGAAGTGTCTGTATGTTCCTACAGTAGCCAGTGTCATTCATTCCCAGCAGGGAATGCTTTTTTCTCCCTCAGAAAGCAAACACAAACTAACTGCAAGGGTCTTTTAGCTAAAGCAAGATCTTTCTCACTGTATAGAAACAGCTAACATTTCTCCAAGGTTTCTACAGAGGAACAAAGGGAAAGTGCAGAAAAGAAAACTTGTGCTAAGACCATCTTTTTATTACATTTTTCAGCTGCCTATGTACTGAGTTGACTAGAAGGGCCTCCATCAGTATCCTTGCCTACTCGTATCAACTCATTTCTTCGGTACAGCATTAGGATGGCTGCCCAGATGTAACCCTGTTATGTTTAGCAGAGGTTTGCATGCTGGTCGGTAGTTATTCATGCAATGCCATCAGGAATAGTGCTGTAGTACAGCTCATGTGCAGCAACACTTACAGACAGCTCTGAGGCTCAGGCAGGTGCGGCACACACCTCCCTCTGGCATTCTGACTACACCACCACACTTCCCTCCTGGGAGGCAGGCGCTGCAGAGAGCACACTACATTAGTCCTCCAAAATCTTCATTAGCTCTCTATTCATCTCAGGAGTCATCTCAGGATGTAGATGCTGCTCTGTAAAGCTCTCAAACGCTTGCATGCGAGCTCTCCTTCGTACCAGAGACAGTCATCAGACTTGAGAGCCTGGAAATTGCCCGTGGGGGTCTTACTGGAAGAGCTCAGTTTAGAGCTTTCTCTTACAAAACTTTCAGCTGTTGAGCAGGTTCTTCGGGTCACAAGGCATATTAAGAAGCCTACCATACATTTTTACCTGGGAAGATGAACCTCTCAGCGATGCTGGCTTACCCGCCACTTTGCAAAGTGCTACCACGTATACTTTTCTCCATAATCTGCATGCATTCTAAAAACCCCAATATAAATACAGGAAACATGCTGCATGCATAAGGAAGAAGATCGTGCTCATTTTCATTTTTCTTTTCATAAGGAAGATTACTTCATCACAATGAATTAATTCGTTAATACATTTTCCCTTAGGGCATGTATGTTTCCTTGATTGAATTAGTTATTGAAATTGATTATAGTTGAAGACCCACCTCCCAACGTGTGCAAGCCCTGATTTATTATTAAATGGTTTGACTTTTGTGCATTTGTAAAATGGACATACTGTGGATTTAACTTAGATATTTTGTTAGTTCACTGGCAATGAAGCTGTGGATGTCACACACAGTTTGCATAATTTTGGTTGATGCAGCGCTTGCTGTTCCTATAAAACTAACCGGTGCAGCAATTGTCCACTTCAGTGTAAATACATTTGAGGAACCCTTGCTATTAGGCTGTGGAGACAAAAGATGTTTTCTCCTTGGGCAGTAAAAAGGAGAGAGGTAGGATGCATGGAGCTTTGCATGGTGGAAAGGAAAAATTGCTGTTAATTCTTTCCCCAAATACAGAGATTTATTTGTTTCTTTTCTTTGTCTTTATATGTGGCTCTGGGTTAGCCATTTACTCTCCCCTGAATTTTATTTCTGACTTTGTGAAATGGTAAATCTAATGCTGAATCGTAAATCTAAAACTCTTCCCTCCTTACCTCAGAGGGCTGAGGGGAAGATGACCCCAATAATGTGTATTCAGAACAGCACTCTCAGTACCAAGCTGTGAACGAATGAGTTCAGGTAACGAGAAGAGAAAAATTGCTTTAATGCAGTCTGGTCCAGATGCATGCCAGCTTAATCCAGCTGACCTAGCAAGACATACTTTTTGGAATACTAAGAAGAGCCAGAGGAGCCCTTAGCTTTTGCAGAAATAAAGAGAAAAATCAGCATTAAACACTTAACAAATTGCAACCCTCTGCAGTTATTTACTATTCTAAGCATAGGGAGGTGCCTCACAGAGTTTCATAGATACAATGGCAGCAGAGTTGGAAAATGCTCATCCTCCTTTACAAGATTCATTTGTATCACTAGACAATCATGTAAAAAGCAAGAAACGGTCACTTTCCATAAGGGAGTACCACTGGATCAAGGACCTCCTGGCAAGACCCACCATTACTGTCTGATCTCAGCTTATGCTGTACACACACGCACACAAAAGCGCGCACGGGGAGTTGCTCTCCAGCCAGTGGTCTGTCTCAGTCTGAACCACTGAGAGCTAACACACAGGTTGGTCCTCGTTCTCACAGCAGCAAAACCAAGCAGCAGATTAACTGAGATCTGCCAGGAATTCAGCATGCCTGCAGATCTCAACAGGAAACAGGGAAGATAATTTCTTTGAACACCGCAGCCTTCTTTTACACGGTTTTGAAACAAACTGTATCTCCCCACCATATTCAGTGTGTTCCTTTTGAAATTAAGAAACAAAAAGGTGTCCTACCATGGCTAATTTAACATCTGTAAACTCCGTGGCTTGCAGCATAGTGCTGTACAATGGACAAAACACCTACTCCAAATCAAGTTCCAGTAGTGCATTTGAATACAAGCTTAAAAACATACAGTCACTATTTATACCCCCGGCATTCTGACTACACGTCCACCTATGATTCCTAAGGCACTAAATTTAATCAGAAAAAACAAACGCTGAGACTTACTCACGTTGCGTTCAAAATAATTTCATTAATTTTCACATCAGAAACAGCATGCACCTACTTTTTCAAGTTGGTTTAACCTATCTCCCCCTGATTTCAGTGGATGTAAGAGCTTTGGGCAAATAATTTAGGATTAAGAATTCAGGATCAGTCTCAATAAAGTAAACCCATACTGATCTCACAGAAGCATTGCCATTTACCTGTGGTGAAGGTAGCTTAGCTGCAGACTCTTTCAGAAACTGTTGAAGTTCCCCAGATATTTGCCATCCTTCTGTAGTCCACCTGTGCCTCATCAGGGGCTTACTATCTCAAATACTTCAGCTGTACCTATTTTATCTATACCAAAGGTTCAAGTCCAGTTTACCCAAGGAACTGTTCTTTTGTTCAATACCTACTTTGATAGTTTGCTTTCCATGAACATGTGACCTGTAAAACAAAACTTATTAGTAAAAATAATTTTCTTAGGAGCTCCGAGTTTAGCCAGCTACAGGGATGACAAAGTAAAAATGTTCCCTCTTATTACTCCTTGTTTCTTTTTTACAGAGAAAAACTTCAGCACCTCCTGATGCATTTCCCCATCTGTCTTAAACTTTTAAGACAATAAGTTTCAAGTGTTTCTGATGTTCCTTCTACTTCTTGTTGGACTTTTATTCTCGCAATAGTTTGACCTAATGTCCCTAATTTTTCTCCCAGCTTCTTGCAATGTCAAGCAGAAGTGTTCTGACATATTGTCCATTTCAGTCAATCAGACATGAACTGTGTCCAGTGCTTGCTTATAGCTTTGCTGTTAAATCCAGTGAGAATCCTGGACCTCCTGCTGTTGGGAAAGCTGATAAGTTATCTTCCGCCATCTGGAAGTTGTTAAATGCACCAGTAATAATAATAATAATCTTTAATGGATCCAGATTTGTTTTAATTATTTTTCCTCCAGCTTCAGTTGTCTTTGAGCTCACCTCCTTCAGAAAACCTTCAACATATCCTAATAGATTGAGTTGTCATTCCTGGAGTCACTGCCCTCTCTTAAGGCACATCCGTATCTGCTCTGTCCACACTGCTGATGCAGGTGCCCAGGTGTGTGGCTGAAGCAAGCACTAAGGGCTGGATCCCATCACGAGGAGCTATGAGCAGCAGCTGTCCACAGCAGTCCTGCTAGACTTAATTTGTGCCCCACGATCACACACAAATTGCAAAACTGCCTCTGTTGGAAGAAAGGTAGATTGCAATCTTTTCATTCTTTTGAAGTGATTTCAAGGCCTCTTTGGAAGATGTTTAACTATTGATACTCAACAAAATGAGGGAAGAGCAAATTTGAGGGTGCTCCATAGCTGAGGAAGCCTGCAGGGAAATTTTTCATTTCATTACCTTTCACTGTCAGAGATGTCAGCTCACATATTTTTATAGTGGCTCCCTTATTTGTTTTCTTAGGCTTTTCATGATTAAGAAAAATAGCTGATCTCTGATCAAGAAAAAAAAAAGAGAAAAAAAAGACAATTCTGGACCAGAATATTATAAGCAAAAGCTGGAAAACTGGTCTCGGGTGAACTGTAAACACCCAGACAACAGAATGCAGTTTAGTTGGTTGAGCTGCTGAGTTAACAAAGCCATGGTTCCTACAGACCCATTCTCATACAAACTCCATTTGAAGCTTTTCCCACATTTGTGACACTTGTAATCTTTCTGCCTGCTTCTTCCCCTGATCTGTTCACTCCCTGGAGTCTAATTAGGGTTGAGCTCAGACCGAGCCTTTCCATCTACTCATTTTGGCTTGCAAGATGCAGGAAGTTAAATACCCCAACATCCCTCTGAAACCTGATCAATAGATTATTGTGGAGGAAAGGCCAAACAGCGGCACAAATTCTTACTCACCCAGAGCATGACCATACTACCTTCTTCTCCTTTGAAATGCAAGTTGAAAAAGAGGGCTGCTCCATTTGTTTTGAGCATTATGAATGCCTACGCCTAACTCAGAGTGGATGAGGCTGGCATTCAAATGCAGCATTTTGAAAAATGCAAGGAAGAATTCAAAGGCTCTCCTATTGTCTCTGAGTAAGAAAGGAGGATATTGGGTGAAAGGGGATGCATGCCTGTTCAGCTGGGTAAGCCAAACAATTAACTTCTAGTCTTTGGCTATCTTTTTAATTGCTCATTAGACAGCTCATCTGTGTATACTAGCAATGGAAAAAACCCATCAAAAGTATGTCACAAGCAGATGTGTGTGCCGCTCAGCAGTAACTCCTCATGGACCTCTGAGGCATGATCTCAGGAGCGGAGCAGGGGAGGAGGTATATTGATCGACCAGGGAGGCCAATATGCTAAAATAGACCCTTTTATGTTTTCCATAGCTGTAGGTGAGTTTTTTGGATCACAAAAACCCAGTAAGAGTAAACAGTGTAAGTAACTCCTTTGCATGTGCTGCAGCAATCCAGAAATGGCTACTGCCTTCCCACACTGAGAAGTGCAATAGGACAATTGTGTTCACGAGCAAAGGCACCCGCATTTCATAGCTGCACACGAAACCATCTGGCCTGCCCATCCTCCAGAGCACACCTGAAAAGATAATGTCATGCCCTAATACATTCACGATAAGCAGCTGCTAGGTGAGCTTGTCTCTGCCACTCTCCTGCTAGCTCCTTGCCCTAAGCCTGAACGCACGTGTTACTTCGCCTGCCTTCCACACCAGCAGCTATTTTATAAATTCTTCATCATGCATTAGCCTATTGGTTTATTTATTAGGAGTCAAGAATACATTTACAACATCCCTCTCTATGAAGCATTCTTTTAAGAGAGCTTCCATACTAATTAAGTTAAATGCGATAATGACACCCTGTTGATGGAACTGAAGCTAATGATAATGATGCCATACATTTAGTTGCAAGCACCTACTCAGTTAAATGAATGGGTCTATTGTTTGAACAGCACTATGTCCCACAGCCTGGGAGAGCGCAGGACAGAAAAAAAATATGTTACAAAGCAGTTGCTTTGCAGGACAATAAATAGGTTTGAAATGAACTACTCTGGCTTAGATGAACACGTGTCCAATCAATTACACTGTCCTGGTATACAGAGATACTTACTAGTGGAAATATGGTGATTTCTAAAACTGGAATAATGAAAAATTGATGCTTTTTTAATCAAATGGGTACACACTTGCTCTGTCCAGAATATTTTTATTTGAACTACCATAGGTATTTGGAAAAAGGTATTTCTTCCGAGAATGTTTGAAAATCAATAGTACTCCCCAACCTTTGCTGATCAGGTATCAGACCTTTTTTTTCAGACTGGAAACGTGCACTTAGGACTGAGTGCAAAACAATCTGAGTGAAATCACAGTTCTTCATTGATTTTACACCCCAAGACTTCCCTGCCTCTTTCTCCAAAAAAGCACTGGTTTGCTGTTGCATACCAACATTTGCCTTTCCAAAAGCATCCTTACCTCTGATTTAAAACAAGAGGAGGATTTGGTGCCTTTTTTTTTTTCTCTTTCAAATTACAATGTATCTGCAGTAATGTTGATCTGAACAAATGATATGGTCAATCTTTTTCACCTGCAACAGTCAGGTGTGTCTTCCATAACAGCTGTCTTCTTTGTTCTTGCTTCCATGATTAAAGAAATATTAAAAATATTCATCTTCTCAAAAAGAATTTTCTTGATTGTGGAATATTGCAGTTATATCTGCAGACACTATTATCCTTGAAAGGCTGCTTTACTGCTCGGGATTCAGCAGGTAGATGCTGTGGAAGCTACAGCACAGGATACTTCCTTTCCTCCTTCTCAGAAAGTTCATTTCTGTGAGATGAAAACCACATTGTCCCCTGCAAGCTGTTGCTATAAGCAGCTGCTTTGAGATTACCTTTCTCAAAACATTTGCGCCTGAGCAAATTATGCCCTTTCTCACCTATTTTTATGGTGGGTGCAGCCCCAGGTGCACCCCTCATCCTTCAGCAGCGCTGCCCCCTCCCACGTCACCGGCTTGGGGCTGGCACTCTCACCCAAGCCCAGACTCAGCAGATCCCACTGGGGAGAGCAGCTCACCCCACCGGCCAGACGGCACATGTCCTCCCTGTTCACTGTGGCTACACCAGCTGGCTCCGTACGAACCACGTAAACAAGTGATCTCGGCTAACTGCATGGGAGTAATAACCTTCTCCAATGGCACAACTGAGTCTAGAGGATGGATCAACTACATGCATTGACAGCCACAGGCTCTGCCATATTTTTCTTTCTGCCTACTTCCTACCCGACTCCGACTGGTTAAAAGTGATTTTTTGAGGGTAGCCTGCTCCTCTGATCATGCACGTGATCTTGCAAGATCGCCCAAATGATCTTGCAAGTCTGCCAAAATGATCTTGCAAGTAATTCCCAGGCCAACTCATGGTTGCCCGCATATATATGCAATTAATTTTTGGCCCTAGGGTAAACTGTTCTTTATCATCCAGTCCTGCAAACTCTCATGCACATCCTTAGCATGACATCCATGAACACTTCCATTAAAATCAACACAACTATTCAGATGCGTAAATTTAAAGCACATCCATATGTGCTTGCAAAATTTTGGCCTGTTTCTGTTGCCATTTCACGTCTATTGAGCCCCTATGACTTGGCATATTTAGAAAACATCTGTAGTTAACAGAGTCCATACTCCTATTTTTCCCCTCTTTCTTTTTTATGTTCTCTCTCAAAGATATGACAGCATTGAGTGTAAATGGAAGCAATATGCTGTATATATGCAGAACCTAATAGATTCCGTCTCAGACTGATATATATGTGAAACTGAACCAATACATCTTTAAACCCATAAGATCTGCAGATGTCATTTATAGCCTTGTAAATTACAAACTTTTACTGTCTTATTTTTACAGTTGATGATTGTAAAATATAAAATTGTGCATTATCACTGTGTAATAGCACAAGCTTTAGAAACACAGTGCTACAGAAGGGAGCATATATTGAAAGCCAGAGTATTCAAGGGAGCCTTATAATGCAATTTTAAGCTCTACAGCTGAATGTATAATAAAACTGTAAAGCCAGATATGAGACAATGTTTGCTAATAACAGGAAAGTGAAAACTGGATTGAATTCCTGGGACTTCAGAAACTAGCAAGAAAAAACAGACGCATAGAGGACATTTAATTAAGGATAAAGACTCTTTGAGTCATGCTGGGGCATCTGGTCACCCTACATTAAACTGAACACTACTGTGAATAATAAAGTATGTAAGGATGACATAAAAATAACTTAAAGGCAGCATTGCAAGCTGACAGAAGCAAGGAAGTCTTGAGTTAAGGTCCCCGCTCCCCCCTTTAAATCACCCTCTCCTGTGGCTGAAGTGCATTGCAGCCACCCTCGGTGACACTATTTCTCTCTAATGGCCAGGGCAAGAGCAGAGATCCAAACGGCCAGAAAAGGTTTCCAAAACATGTTATTTTGCAGAGACCAAATGGGACTGCACCGCCTTCTTGATCGGCTCGAGCCCAGCATGCTTCACACCAGTTTCTTCTGCTCATAGCTTTCTGACACGGCAAGTGTGGCATACGCTGCCTTTCGGGCCCCGAGCTCTCCAGTACCTGGTGTACGATCCCACACCTTCTGCCTGATCACAGCCCGGTGGCGTCCTGAGCATCCCCACACTGCACACACCAGCCAGGAGCTACTCGAGCATGCGATGGGAGACAACAGTGCTTATGGTTTCAAAAGTTACCATCTTCACAGTGTTCCCCAGTGCTAAATAGTTCACTGCAGAGCTTTGAGGCTTTTGTTACTACCACTGTCTTCTGGCAACAAGCCCCAGAGGAGGGAGGGGGGATCACAGGATGCACACGCAGCACAAAGCAGCAACAAATCCATAACACACTCCTGGCTTTTAGCCAACTTTTAGCATACAAATCCAGTATCCCACTATAAAGATTTTTGCCCCCGTATGTTGATGCCTGCCAAACTCATGACAGGTCAGAGCCTCAGAGATAGTCAGTTCCTTAAAATGTTGTGGAAATAAGAGAGCCACAACTCCTGTCCCCCAAGGGGCAGGCTGAGATGGGGAGTCCGTGGAGAGAATTCCCACAGACACCCCAGCTCTGCAAACGACTTCATCCACAGTTTGTGCCTTATTGGGGACTACAAAACCCACTGCATGGCCCCAGTTTTGCTCCCAAATGGGCATCTCTCCATCTGAACATCTCTCCTCACAGTGTTCTCCTGAGCAGACTCTCTGGTGTCCGAAAGGGGTGACCTCATACTGCTGCTTTAGGATAAAATTCAATTTAAAAGCCTGTCAGCTGTGTGAGGCATGCCCATAGGGAGCCAGCTGCATTAGTTCCCATGCTCACAGCCCTACTGCTCCGTATAGTGCCAAACCAGAGTGCTTTTACACAGCTTCTTGCAGTTTCTCTTCAGGACTATTAAGTTTACCCGCCTTACCATAGAAAGGGGATCCCTGAAAGGCTGCACTGTATACAATAGCTTTTTTATAACCAAATATGAAGGAGAGACAATATAAATTGTTTATTATTGGCTATTTGGGGGGCATATCCTACTTTTTGTGCTCTACAATAAAAACATCACAACCCAGGGTCAGTCCTCCTCCCTTTAGCTCATCAAAAGAGGACCCTCCTGAAATGTGATTATCTTTTCCCAGACCTACTGAAAAATGGGGTGCAAATTATGCTGAGACACAGGGGACCCCCACAGCTTTGCAGCTTGTCCATGTTGCAGGGCACAGTGCCATCCTACTCAGTACAGAAATGGGGATGAAAGCCCAACACAGTCATTTCAGAGGTGCTGGTCCTGCCAAGCCCCCCTTGGGCAGGTTTCTATTTCTGCCTGGAATCACGTGCAAGATCAAGATATAATTTTATTACTGGGCCAGGGACAAATTACAGCTCTTACTAACCTCACCTTTACGGACAAATTAACAACAGAGAAAAGAAAAAAAAGCAAGAGGAATTAGCAGGTGGAATACCATAAGTTTGGTATTGGCTCACTTTCTAAGTAATACCTATGGGAATCTTTTATTTTTATTTGCCTTCTGTTTTCAGAGTGTGGCTTGACCATACTTTCTCTGTGACAACACTCAGTCTTACATTTGCACTTGTTTCCAACATCTGGAGCAGTGCATGAAAAATTGGGTACTACATGACCTGCTATAAAAACATTATCTCACATGCTTACATGTGCTTTTTACAACAGCTCCTTCCTCCACCACCTCTCTCTCCCCATCACTAATCCATCCTGGGAGACTGGTCCTCAACATTTTTTATTTTTTTTTAAATATGGCATGCACGTGGCAGGTGAGCAAAAAATAAAAAGCAGAATTTGAGTGAAGAGACAGAAGCAACGGCATGAAGTGTTCTCAAGAGATAAGAGATCAAAAAAGGTTTCGTTCACACATGCCTTAAAGGTCTATTCATATATATAAAAGGCTCATCATACCCTGGAATTACTTTGCATGGGAGCTCAGCATGTGCATGTTTATATCAGCTGGCTTCCAAAAGTGCCTGCCTTTAGGAGGGACAGCCGCCCCAGTAGCCTGGAGACGATGGCAGGAGAGCTGGACACCCGCAGCCTCCTGCTGCTGCTGCTGCTGCTGGGAGCAAAAAGTCCAGCCTCTCCTGCAGCCGTTTTCAGACACTCATGGGTGAGGTTCTGAAAACAAACACACTTGAGAGAAAATTTACACATATAAATATACATACATACACACACACACACACATATATATATGTATCTATGAACTCAGGAGTCCAACAAGCCCTGGGACTGCAGGATGATCGTGGCAGAGATTTGTATCCCGGTGTCCTGAGTCCTGGGTTACCATTACCCTGACCAGGGTATTTTCCTTTCCTTCATGGGAGCTCTCTCTAGTCAGGGGGTCCCCCAGCAGGGCCAGGAAAGGGGAGATGGAGCTTGTGGGAATATAGGAATTACCCTGTGTGGGGAGGGGTTTTCTTCTCCTCTTCTGTCAGCTGTGGTGCTTCAGCTCAGTTTGAGAGGAGCCTGATATGGCTGTCTCAGAGCATCCTTTCCGATGTGTTCTCTGAATGAGAAAGGGAAAAAGGAACAGAAAAAAAAAAAAGCTGGGGAATTATTTCCAACGTCTGCTACCTTTCCTTTAAAGCCTCTGTCTTACCTTCTGGCCATCCCATCCCTCTTGGGTCCCCCTCCTTTGGGAAAAGCCATGCCTCATGAGATGCCGCATGTCAGGCAGCCATAAATTCATGTAAACTAATGCGCAGCCCCTAAATGCTGGCTGGAAGGTAACCCTCTAGACACCACAAATGAAATACTGGATTACTGAAGTCAGCAGAAAACCTTCACTGAGTCAATGGGCTACCGTTTGGGGGCCTCGGCAGCGCTAAGCCAAGCCCTCCTGTCCTGAGCACACCCATGAGCCTAAGCATCTCCACGTGTCCATTCACCATTGCCAGCCACTGAACTTTTCCTTTTTGTTAACTTGAACCTTCAGCTCAAAGTGGTGAATACTGGTGACACATGTATCAGTTAAAAAAACCAAACACCTTAATACCTTTGTGATAGAGAAAAGGCTTGAAAACCTGAGATAAGTGTGTCCCAAAAGTTCAGAAACCAGAAATAAAAGAACAAACACATTACAATTTTTAAGCAAGTCTCAGTGGGTTTAGGGAGGTCTGGCTTATGATTTTTTAGTATCTTAGTTTTACAATATTGCCCAAAACCACAATGCTGATATCAACATTTCACAAATATTCATGAGAGAAATAAAAGCAAGAAAAAATATATATGTTTTAGCTTCAAAAATGATAAAAGCTACAGGGATATCAGAGTTTAAACAATCATTGCAGACATCAAAATCTGCGCTAAGATGAGACTTCTTACTTCTTAGGTGGGTGCAAGGAAGCACCAGCATTAACATCACTTAACATTAACTGTGCCTCCATATAACGCCCCCACAGCACTTAAATATCAAGGAAAAAACGACGTGCAACTGAACTGTAAGACACAAATGGTCTTGCCCTGGAAGTAAAACACCCCCCCTCCTTTTTTTTCCCTACATATTTGGGGTTTTTATTTTAACCTGGAACTTCAGATTTGAAGTGGCTGCTTTAATCTCTTCTCTTCTGCCCACCACCTCTTCTGCAGATCCAGTCTGCTCTCAACTACTCTCTGCCGGTTTGACTCCTCCGGCTTTGGTGAGCCTGCATCAGAGCACCTGCAGGGGGAATTTAATTTGGCTGTCTGTCCTCCAGTCCCGACCCGCAGTCCCGGAGCTGCATCAGCTCTGCAGGACTGATGGGAATAAAAAGTATCTCAGAACTTATTTTTGTGACTGAAGTCAGCAGATATGACTACGCACAGAGGCAGCAGATGTGTTGAGTAAGAGCATTTTTAAATGGTGACTTCTCAAAGCGGGATTTTACTGTAAGTTATACAGCATGCCAGTTTTGTGATCTCTCAGCCCTGAGACTGTCCCTGTAATATTAATTATATACTTTCCAAAGTGCTACCCTTAACATTTTTCTCAGTGCTAGCAGAAGTAGTAAGAAAGGGCCAGTACCTTCCAATAAATATAAATTTTCTCTTACTTCTGAGGTAATCTAATCCATACAGATGTATTTCAAGGTCTGTCAAAGTTATTCAGGCGCATTCCACAGCAGCCTGGACACTCTCTGCCCTGGAGTTTTACCAAGATGTACTATGGAAAGAAATCCAGGAATAGGTGAATTTTGTTAGCTGGTGCACAGAAATGGTAATATGAGATACTGATGGATAAAACTGTGATATTTATTAGGCAAATAAACCAACAAATGAAAAACACAAAGAAGATGCCAAATGCAAAAATGACACTCCCGCCACTGCAAGAAACATTCAGAATTACTCAACCTGAGTAAAGCATAAGATTTAATAAACTGTTCTTGCAGATGTAGTTATAACTGAGTTTTAGCAGCAATAGGTTTTACTGCTCTTCGGGCTTAGAACCAAAAGCACTGGGGAGGCTCTATGGTCAACATTATTCAGGGGAGAACTAAATAAAAGTCATCTTAGCAGCACTCCCTGGCATTCAAATACCTGAGCTGTGAATAACACGATGCTAGCACACGTTGGTCCTTGCATCTGCCTGTATCAACAGTGCAGGCGTCAGCAGATGCTACCCCAAATATGCCATTAATTACGCAACCCAGGAAACCCAACCACAGGACAAGGGGCTTAGAAATTTGAACAAGCTGATCCCAACTCAGAAACAGGCCCCCTCTGGTGTGCAGAGAATGGCACTTAATCTTTCCCGAGCAGGTTTCCATCCCTCAGCTGGTAACATCTGTCCTCCAGGCTCTGTAATGTAATGCAAAGCCTTCCATAAAATTTGAACACCACTGCGCCTAAAACACAAGCTTCTCCTGGATTCAGCGCTGCTAGACTTTCGGGAACAACTCCCTAGTCCTAACCTGGATCTCACCACCAGCTGCAGCAGCGCAGCACCAGCAGCCCCTTGCCCTGTCCCCCAGCCCGGAGGCTGCCCCAGGGCCCCTCGTCCCCTGCCCCATCCCTTTGCTGCCCAGGGCAGGGGCAGGCACCAGCAGCCTGGGGAAGGGCAGGAGAGTGGCCACATGTGACAGGGCAGAAACCTTGGAGGGTGCTGGGATGAGGGATGCTTCTACCACTGGGGGCATCCCAGCTCCTCGTTGCCCCATGGCACATGGAGAAAAGAGCTACCAAAGAAAAATAAAAAAAATCCCAGAGAGGATCAGAGCACTGCTGTAGGTCAGGGAGTTGCACAGATAAAGCATCCTGTGCCCGTGTGGTCCCAAGGACCGACCTACCTACCTGCCAGCCAGCTCCCCATGAGACCACAAATAGGCAGGAAAAAGGCTGCATTAATCCCCATGCTTTCACCACCTTTGTCTGATGGGATGATGAGAAGCAGCTGGCTCTTACTTGCTCCTATGGCAAATAATCTGATAGCTAGACTTTGTCTTTACTCAGGTGGCTTTCAAACCACATGGCTGGGCTGGGCTAGTCCCACAAATGGGGAAACCACCCCGGCCTATGCAGGGACCTCAAAAAAAGAAAAAGTAAGTCTAGCAAACACTAAGACAGAAAAAATTCTGGCCATCCTGCATTGCCTCAGACCGTAGACCTGGATTACAAGTAAATTTTATTTTCTTGTAATAGAACATTCCTCTTTACAACAGGAGCATCAAGCTGACATTTGAAATACACCATTTGACTGGAATTACACCAAGAGTGAATGCTGCAAAGTGACTGCATCACTGCACACGGCTGACAGTAATTATTAATAGGAATGCTCTTCATTTGATAGGCATGCATTACAGATGGCTGAATAACGGAAACATTTGTGAACAATTGTTTGGTGGCTGAAAAAAAAACCCGGCTGCCAAAATTTTAATGCTTAAACACAATGCAATTAAACCAGCTCCAAAGCTGAGCTCTTGCAAAAGCATGATCACTTTCGTAACACCCACTGAGCTCTGCAGGAACACATACATGAGCAGTGTTTACAGGGTCAGGAGTGAACGGGGCAGAGGTAGTTAGACTCACAAATCACCCTCGCAGCAGGTAAGCCGCCCAAGTTATCAGGGAATTATTTTCACATGGATTCAATCAGAGCCATCTACTGCTAGAGCAATATGCAGAGAGGGGTGAAGGGAGTCCTCACCTAGTGGGTGGCATTGCAGCCATATAACCACACCGTACAACACTGGTGCCCACAGTATATGCGCTGCTAAAAAGAGGAGGGAGAAGTCTCTCTAGCGTTTCCAGTAGATCTAGATCAGGGATATGTCTGTAATAGCAAAGGGATTCACAGGCTAAACCAGAGACAATCTCTAACTCCAGGAACTGAATAAGAATGTCAGCATAAAACAAACAGTAATGACCACGTTTCCATCCCAAAATCAAAAACCCAGATTTTTGACTTGCAGAGGGATGCAAAGGAATTACCCTTTGTTACAAAGTATTTTATTTACGAGAAGATCTAAGGAGGGCAGGAGGAAAAATCATGCTTCATTGAAAGAAATACCAAAAAAAAAAAAAAATATAATACAATGACAACATAATGGCCCAAACTTCCAAACTGTTATCCTCAATCCAACCAGGACATCTACATGTAGCCCACACTGGGCTCAAAGAGCAAGGCATCACATGCAAGCATTTCTCCTGCCAGTGCTCATATATCTTGTTTAATCTCAGGTGCTTGTCACTGCTCCTCGCCTGAGCCTTGTAACAGCTGAGTCCATGCCTGGCCACGTCCCGCGCCAATCGGGACCCCAGCCTGGCGACTGACCTTCCTGGCTTGACCTCAGACCTGCCTCCATGCTACGGACTTGCCTGGTGGTCTGGGCTCTCGGCCAACCTGGGAGTCTCTGTGTTTGGCTACCGTGGGACTGCACCTCTGGCCCGTGATGCACTGCCCCTGCCTCGCTGCCCATCACGGGGCAGCACCGCTCCTGCTGCTCCCAGGCAGGCGAGGGGCACCGGCTGCCTCCACCCTCCTCCTGACCACCTCTCCATGCACAGCACCTGCCTGGGATTTCCAACATCTCCGAATTTGGTGATTAGGGCTCCCATGCAAACCCTCACTGAGGGCCAACACTGCACATCGGGGAAAGTGCAATGGGTTTGGCAAGTCCCCAAAGCTACTCACTGCGAGTGTGCCACCATAGCAGAGCCATGACTGCCCTCCAGTCTGATCCATGCCGGCAAGATAGCTGGAACTATTTCCCCAAACCCTGCTGTTTTCCCTCTCCACTCATGATTCTCTTTCTGCTTTCTTTTCTCCACTGTTTTTAAGCTACATAATTTTCAGGTAGTCAAAGTTTTAAAAAACATATAAGACCAAACTAAATAAACTGATTTAAAAATAGATTAAGCTGAGTGACTAAAACACTGAAAAGAATAGTCACTTACTCCCAACATTTCCACTGACTAGCCTTTGCAGTGTACTTTAAAGAAATGCAAATTTTAAAAGTAGAAAATGTTTTTGCAAGTTCATTTTTAGAAAATTAATGCAACCAGTTTTTACTAAAAAAGCCTCCCAGCATTTCTACTTAACGTTTTAAAGAGCGGGGAATGAGTAAACACAGCTGTCTGTCTGTAGGAACAACTAATCAAAGAGCCTGAACTGTAAATTGTCCAAAACCAGAATAAATCCTTCAGCCAGGCTTGTAATTGATGCCAGCTATTCAGAGCAGCAAATACGAAAGTCTTACCACTTCTCTGCCACCTGAAGTTTTTGGCATTTCAGATCTATACTGGCCTTATGAACTTAAAGAGTAAATGCTGTCTGACATTGGCTGGTAGGGTAACAGTTATCCCAGGGTTTTGCTATCATTCCACTTACACAAGAGAGAAAGATGACAAGTATGGCTTGTAACGGGACTCCCACCAGTTCAGCTGAGTGAAGACCATGCAGCGACCTGCCTGCTGAGGACAATTAAGTCATGTCACCTGCCGGGGAGTGACTTTGGGGCTAGGCTCAGTCCCAGCAACTTCAGGTGGGAAATTCCAGCTGTCCTAAGCCCATGTGAGCGGTCAGGCTGAGGAAAATGTTCATAACAAACAACCAACCTCAGCCAACTCTTCAAGTCCAGCTTCAACTTGGTATCGATTAAGGTTAAAAAGTAAAACCCACCAAGTTTCTTTTCACCCTCCTGAGCACTGACTCAGCAAGTTCCTGCTACATTTGCAGCAGGGTTGCATGTAACAGTCAGCATTGTTTAATTAATAGAGTCACAGTATTAATGATGAAATTCCCCGTTGACCAGTGAATGAAATGTTGACAAGTGTCAACAACTTTCTCTACTGCCAATACATGAGACAGCGGTGAGATGTTTGTCCCTGTGATGGGATGTTCCCAACTGGCTCACACCAACGCGGTCACTTTGAGGTGAGGCAAGTGGGGACAGACTACATCCTCACCTGCATGCTGGTGGGGAGATCTGCTGGCAAATGACCCCACCATCACCAGTCCCACCATTACCCCTGGGAGGGGAAGCAGCTGGTGCACACATTCAGCACCAATACCTGCCTGAAACACCACAGAGGCGGCAACCAGCACGGACCCTGGGGGAAGGACTACAAGCGGCAGCCGGGAGAGTTTGGGGAGCATGTTAGAAGGTCAGTGCCTCACACTGAAGCAGCTGTAGTTCCCTTCACTGGATGGCATTGCTGTAAGAGCCTTGGTCACAGACCGAGTGTGGTCAGGAGACAGCAAGAGCGTGAAGTGCCGAAATCCCCAACCTTCAGGCCAGCCCTGCGTAGACCTACAAGAGAAAATGGGCAAAAGCTGTTGCCGCTCTGTGTTGTTGCTAAAGACTGCTGCAAACGCAGAAACGTACAGGTAAGGACACTGTCAAAGCCTGCGCAGGATCCCTGAATGTTGCCATGCCAAATGCCAAATCTTTCATTACAGAAAAATTTCCAGCTGCCTCACTCGAAAATGAATTGTTTCCTGTCACTAAGGCAAAGCTGTCGCACGCCAAAGGAAAAAAAAAGAGGCCAAATAAAATCTGTTGCCTCTCATTAGATCAAAGGTTGGCAGCAGAGATAAACCACCACACAAAATGACATTTATTTAGAAGAGCAATTGACTACAGAGTCATTTGTCACTTTTAATAATACTACAGTTGTAAAATGATGATAATGGAAATCAAGTTACCCTAATGGTAATAAAATATTTGTAAACTAAACTTGTTCATTTTGACTATAAAAAAGACATTGAAATAATTTAACTGCAGAGAATAAAATTGAAATGGGTCTGTAATTACATAGATTTTCAGCATCTTCTCCTTTATGAAAAGAACTAACTGCTGATGATTCCCACATTTCTGGCACCTTACTCTGCAAAACAAAAGATTAGAAATATGTACCAGATGTACAGAAAAGAGGCCTGCAGCAACGTTTCAGAAGTGATGCATACATTTCTTCCCATTTCTCCTTCTTATTAGTAGCATGCCAAGTGTCATATCTCATTAACCGAGTGAGCCTGTATGCCAGTGAAACTTCACTGAGTCAAGAGAAGGGACAGAGTGCAATTAATGAAGTCACTGGATCTCAAAATCCTCCTCGTCACCATCAAGAAAAACACCAGAGGATTTTTGGTGACTTTGATAAACCAGTATGCTGGCAAAATGCATACTGATGTGGCTTGATATGGCTTTCTTATCCCATATGACCTGCCTTCACAGGTTTGATGAATTCAAGGTAAGGAATGCAAGAAATTCAGCATTTGTCTGAAATTTTTTTTCTGAGATTTTTCTCTAGTCTCTCAGGTTTCTTTGAATTCTGTTTTGACCCATTTTCTAATGATTTTCCTGGAACATTTCCCATTAAACAAGTTCCAAGGCCATCAGCTGAAAAGAATGCCCATCCCAAAGGAGGCACTGTAGGGAGCTGAAGAATGCCTTGGTAGCCTGACTCATCTTTGGATTCCTCTTGCTGCTGTTTCAGATTTTATTTTATTTTAAATTAGAGCCACGTGATTTTCTCCACTACATCTAGATGCTAAGAGAGGCAAATCTCTGAGATAGTCAAATCTGTAAGAGAGTCAAATCTCCCAGATCTCAGAGCAAGCCAGTGCATCTCACAGTTTTACACATGCCTTTCACCCAGGTTGGATCTAAACCGTGCCAAAATCAATGACTGTGGTACTCCACGTTGGGGGCATTGCTCCCTCAGACCCACTGTATATGACAAACAAGGATGTATTTTGAAACTGGATGACCTGACCTACTACACAGGAAATTTCTCAGTTTCTCAAATGATGTTTTCTGCAGGGACTTGCTTGTCATGTGTCAGAAACTTACAGAGAAAATCTAGACCTTAGGGAAAATGGCAAGAAACCAAAAACTGAAGCCAACACATAAAGGCATGCCAAAACTCTTGCCAGTAAGGTTTTTGTAGCTGCATTTTAAAACATTCCTTGCAGTTTGGTGTTGGTGGGGGTTTTTGTATTTGGTTTTTTTTTATTATTCTTTCTTTTATCAAAAAGGCTGTAATTAGCACTATACTGTCAATGCTCCTGCCATTGAGGATGGAACTCAGAACAGCAGCTCCTGAGGACCTCAGGGAACTCTACAATGCCTGGAAGTCCAACGTATTCTTTGAAGGAAAACTATAAACCAAATTATCAGTTACTGTCCTGAATAATTAATGTTAATATTGAAGCAGCCAACAAGGGTGTTTAGCAGAAAAGAACAATTGTCCTCCAGTCCTGCAACAAAAGGGGATCTCAGGAAGCAAATATTTTGTCTCCTATCGTCTTATTCAGGAAATTACAGTTTTTTTGCTTTTTGCTTCAAGACTGCCTCCATGTGCATGTTTCTGATAATTTTATATATATATGTTTGTATATAAAATTTATTGCAGAGACAAAGGATGAGCCACATACTTTGAACACAAGTGAGCTCAAGTTCCCTACCCTAGCACAGATTTCCTGTGTGGACCTGAACACAGCACACAGGGTGCTCCCACATTGCAGTGAGAAACATGGTTTCAGTACATGAAACGTGGAATCAGCTTTAATCCAGTGAAGCTGCATGGAAATAGACATCAGCAAAGCCACAGTCTCAGCTGGGCATGTTCATGGTTGAGCCTGACTGCCGGGCTTTGCTGCCAGCAGCGCTGGACCAGGCACGGTGGAGCTGGCTCAAGCGATTGCTCTTCTCCTGATTCTCACTGAGCATCCAGAGCCAAGGACACTCACAAGGCAGAAAAGGGTCTGCCTGAAAATGAAGAGGTTTATGATTTTCAGTGGCACCACACAAAATACATTTCCTCTCAAAGCTGAACTTGCTGGTGAAAGCCTCTTGAATGCATTGCAGACCATATCTCCATTCAGCGTCAACCTGTCTTCTCCGTATCACTGTACCTCAAATTCCCTCTTGTAAAGAGAAACTATACCAACATAGTCCTGTCTTTAACCTCTGTTTGAGGACCATTCTGCAGAGTACAAACCCAGCAGGGCTCACTAGCGTATGCCTAAACCCATGCTTATGAGGACCAGCTCCAGCCCTAGAAACAGCCTGCCCACTCTGCGAAGGCATGGAAGAGGTTTCAGGAAGCCTTGCCTGATTGGAGCTGCTCCAGGGAAAGCCAGCCCAAGTGTCTATTTGCTAAGTGCTGAACTGGAACGGGAAATGATGGGGAGCAAAGCGCTGTGATACCCTTCGAGCTTCCCTTGGAGTGAGCTCATGCCCAGCCAGGCTTATAACCTCTGGCGCCAGAGTAGTGCCTGCAGACCATCTTAGGTGACTCTGAGGTTCAGAGGACGTTGGGGAATCTTTGCTGTGGCACAGTATGACACAAACAGAGCCAACTGGGGTGCAGCCATGGCCAGCTTAGATGTCTTTCATCCTACGGGTAGACAAGCCCATTGAAGAAGCATTCAGATGCTATGCTGGCACACAGCCCTTGAAAACATAGCACTCTGCAGGTGCAAACACCCCACCAGGATCTGCCAGCTGCGGGAGGCTGGACTCAGTAACCAAGCATGTTATCTGATTCAGTTAAATGTTATTTTTCCAATTACAACTGGCTGGTTGTATACCACCTTCAAATATCAGCCTGCAACATCTAAAAGAAATGCAACTATATTTGACTTTGGTTGTTTTGGGGGTTATTTCTTTTCCTCTGCAACTGAAGAAAATCATAGTAATCTCTGGAGTGAAAACAGTGATATACCAGCTCAGCCAATTCATAACCCTAATTCACCTCAAAAAATTAAATCCCTTGATCAATTTTGCTGAAAAAAAATAATAATTACATGCTCTGGGATAAAATCTAAGTGAATTTTCAAGATATGCACAGATGCACAATCCACCCAATCAATCATACGCAAATCTAACATACAATTAGTTGCTCACAAGCACCAAGAAGATTTCACACCCTGTTCAATTTCCTTGTGCAAAACCTGGTATTTATTCATGTCCTCGAAGCTTCTAAGTGATATAGTGACATTAATTTTTCCTAAGTCACATCTGAGAAAATTTGGTCAATAATATGCTAAACATCAATTTCAGCCTCTGACAAAACAATGCATGAATCCAAGATTCCGAGACTCATCAAATGTACTAGGTGCCAATGCAATTAATCAGCTCTGACCACTCATTGTACCTTGAGGAATACGCTCAATTTTAGTCCAAGAGTCATGACTTTGACACAGGAAAAAAAAATAAATGCTGTCACTATTAGCAGGAGAAGAAACAATATATTATTGCACAAAACAATACATCCTGCTTTTGTCATGGGACTGACTGAAGCAATGAAGCTCAGATGGGTAAATGCAGGCTACAGCCCAGTGTTCCTCAGTCTGCTGGCCTTCACAACGCACACGATGCTGCCAGGGCCACCCTAGGCCAACAGAATGAGACCAATTAATTTCAGAGGCATTGGCTCAGTCCTGAAGTTTCTCAGCGCTGATGCTGGAGGGCCACCGAATCAGAGCATGCCAGAGAAGTGTCTGGCATACATCAAGAAATAAAATATACACAGTACAAAACGAAATTACAGGCCAAGAGATTAATTTTGAAGAATCTATTTTTAAAGAAGATATATATGTTTTTATATATATATATATGTATATATCAGGCACCAAACACTGCTATAAACACACCTCAAGCCTACTGTCAATACCTTAGGTTGAAGGACTACTATGATGTATGGTTTGTTTTCCTCCTCTAAAGAGCCAGAGGACCAGGTATGTTCAGTGTTCATCAGTTTGCCTCTTTCCAGTCCTTAAAATAATGTACATGTAAAAAAGGAGACTGAATGAAGTGCTTCACAGAGCCTTGTTTCCAGCTATAACCTAAATGAGTTTTGCACATGAGTGGAATCATTTACTGCTTATTTAACTTTGCAAGTGCTTTGGAAGACCTCTCGTAACACTGACTTTGTTTTTCTCTGCTTGGCTGCTGCTTTGACTGCCTCAAGCAGTTTCCCTCTTCACAGTCACAAAAAGGGACGTGGTCTTCTGGGTTTTATGGACATTGAGCAAGGGTTGTCAATACAGCAGCACTGCAGGGCAGACCTCTCAGTCTGCAAAACCTCTCCACCAGCCCGCTGCTATCAATGCCAAGTGGGGCTCGCTCAAAGCAGCACACACACAGCACTCGGGGAGCCCGGTGCTGCCGTAAGGTGTTGAAGAACTTTCATTGCTCCCCTAACAATGGGCTTAAACCACTGAAGAGCATCACCTCCCGAGCCGTGTGCCAAATATTAACGTGGACTCAGAGGTTTTTGTGTTTTCTTTCTCTTTAGCCTGGACTCTGAGACTTATCGCACCCCCGCCTGTGGTGCCCAAGGGCTACATGCTTTTAAATTACACTCCTGGTAACCATGGTGAAATGCGTGGTCCCATTTCTTGTGAAAAAAAAGCCCTTCCCAAACATCTTCTAATGTGACTGCCCATGAGCAAAAATTCATTCTTTGACTTTCTTTCCCTCCCTGCTCTCAGCTCTGATCCATCAGAGCCACATGGAAAAAAAACCCAGTACTGCTCACAGGGTCATGAGGTGTAAAACTGCAGTTGGCACGTGGAGGTCAGTTCATACAAAACATTCACATATTCTTGGCTAAAATAGCCCTTTTTTTGTCTGAGCATGTTCATTCTCAGGAATCTAGATTTTTCTGGACACCTTTGTGTTCATTACAACTCTCAAATTTAGGGTTTGCTCTTGATTTACAACTTCTATTCACAGGTCAAATACTCAGCTCTAACAGCCTCACCACCAATCTCTTACAGACACTCTGTGTTTCCCTTTTAATTCTCCCTCATTTACCCAATTAGCATTCTGTTAATTAAACACTGAAAGTGCCTTTACTTTCTTCAGAAAAACACACTCCTGCTTAACCCTTGATTTATACATGTACCTCTGTGGGCTGTTTCAATGAGATTAGAGTTTGCACATGGTTTTTGTTCTTGGTTTGTAGACATTATTCTGGGGAAATGTTGCAGTATAACATCAGACTTGCTGACTGCCATTTATACTGGAGATTTGTCTAGCATAGTTTGACTGCTAAGATAATTAGTAGTCTTTAGTACCCGTGATTCCCTGGCTGTGAACTTCAAAGACAGCAGTAGTTTTATATTCCTTCTGTGACTTGAAATAGCAGACAGTTATTACAACATTACATGATTTGGAAGCGGGGGGCTGTCCAGGAACCATTAATTGAAGTTGGCTAGAGGGGCTCTATCAAATCGACCCTGAGTCAAGCTTTGTATGGGGAAAGGACTATATGATTTTTCTAATTTCCCCTCCATTTCCATCTGCAGTCTGTCAAATTCAAATTATTGTATTATCCAGCTTATGTTAAAATACATTACTGTGCGCCTGTCTCAGAACCACCCAGTGCTCAGAGACTTCCAGCTGAGGGCTCTGCCTTCCACCGGGCTTACACAGCTCCTTTTGCACCTCCTGCTCAGTCTGAGGCAACATCAGGATTTGTGCCTGTGTGCAAGCACAAAAGCATGGTGTTTCAAGTCCCTTCACAGGTCTTCAACCCCCCTGAGAAATACGTCAATGTGTTTACTTTCTGTTCTCCTGCCTCTTCATTTGTATGTCGCACGCTTAAAGAATACAAAGCAGATGTTGTATAATAAAATGAGACATAACAATTAGAGCACCTCTCTATGGCTTCAGAGGTGTGGGTATGAGTCTGTGCTCTACCCTTGTGCTAAAATTTGCTGCTGTATCATACAGGTGAATGTGGCTTTCTCCTCCTCTGGCACTAGCTATCAAACAAACAAGACATCTCATTGCCCAGGTTGTGATACAGCGTGACAGAAGAGGCTGTGCAGCTACCAGGGTGTCCTGTGGCCCCAGCTGTGTGTGTACCAGGTTACCACTGCAGGACCACAGCCTGTAGCGCCCTGTGCTGCTCAGAAACTTCCACCTAGTTAGCAATTTCAGTGCTTAGAAAGGCTTGGTGTACCTTGAGACCACCACTTCATTGCACCAATGAGATGTTGAAAGGTCTTCTATAGGTAAGCACAATATGGCATGCTCTGTGTGTGTAAATAAATACCACTGAATCCAAAAAGGAGGAAACCATTATATGGCTTTCCCCAAAACCTAAGATATCATTTTCACCCTTTCTGTCAAGACACCTGATGTGAACTTGGGAATGGCATGAACCCCAGATCACAAGAAGCAAAAGCTATTCTCATTTTACATACCAGCATTCCCATGATTACAAAACAACTCAGAATTAAAGTCCTTATTTTCTTCTACATCCCACTGCCACTCCTTGGCTGCAGGCTGTACCCTCTCCACATTGTCACTGTCTTCGCTTGGTTTTTGGTGAGCCTCTTCTTTACAACACCCCTGCCAAGAATGCAAACACTAATACACCCAAACTGCAGGTGGGGAGATTGAACAACTTGCTAAAGGACGCATACAGTGTTCACAGTAGAAAAAGGTAGGAAATTTAGGTACCTAGATCACTAGACTATAGCCCAATCCATTGAGTTCATCTTCCTCTTAGCCGCAGCTGAGGTCACAGAAGCCCCATGAACACCACTGTGCCTGCCAGGAGATACTTCGGTGGGCACAGACACTCTCCTGTAACCGTCCCTGAGCCCCTGTAAGAGGGGGGCACCCTACCGCAGAATTCCCGAGCAAAACACAGTCTGACTTACAGAGATGGATGCATATACCTCTGGGATATCTGAACCAAGTTAAGATTACCAGCCCTTCTTGCCCATTATTAGACTTGAACACAATCTATTTGATTTTTCACCAAGGATTAATAATACCAAGATATTATGAGAGATTTCATGGCAGTGTTTCTTCCAAGACTGTGCACAACGTTGTATTAGCTTGACTAACCCACTGTCAAGTCATTGCCCCAGTCAGACCCAAGATACAGGTAAGCCTACAAGAACAAGTTGGCCTGAAGCCTCAAGAAGGCATACTGCTGCTATGGGACTGCCACTCCATCCTTCGTCTCCCTGCGAATAGTTACCTAGCAGTGCATACTGTATAGAACTCTCTATATACACATCTGATGAAACTATTATAGACCAGAGAAGGCTTCTGGTTGCAAGAAGCTCTTAATGTAGGTAAAGAAGCCTTAACATAAAATCATGTCTATATAAATGCATTAGTTGACTCTCACTCCCATTTTATTCAGCAGACACAAAGACTACACACTTGTACAGCTGCCCTGTATCTATTCTTCTGATCTATGTACATTGGTACCTCAAACGTGAGAATTTATCTGAAGCTTACAGTTAGTCAGTCACCAGTTTATAAAGTTTTTCATCCAGCTGAAGAGGAATAGCACCACATAACTCAGATGACCAGGCAGAAAAAAAAAGAAAAACCAGACACAATGTTTGATTTATAGCAAATCCAACAGCTGCAGTTTTTTAGACAAATGAGTCCCAGCACAATTACAAATAATGAATGAAGGCACAAATACCACAATTTGTGAAGCATTTTGAAGAGGAGAAAAAAAAGAGGAGGCTAAATTCATTAAAAATAGTGCAGCCAGCCTTAGATTTTAAATGTAAACATCCATGTTGTCACTAAAGCAGCAGAATTTCCTTTTCTTACACCTTTCATAAGACTCAGCACCCAAGTTTTGCTTACCATTTAACATACTCCATGTAGGTTTCTTCATCAGGAAGACTGTTACTATTTATGTTGCTAGTGCATTTGAGATAATCCAGAAGTTGCTTTACTCTGAGACATTAAAAAAAAAAAAAATCGTAGCATCATTACTTCATCTATTTACTGTGAAACCCAAAGGAAATATTTCAAATGTATCATTTATTGAAGCAAAAATGAAAAAAAAAAGCACATTATGCTTTTGGAAATCAATTTTCAGCTCTTTTCTCAGATGGATTCATCAAAGACATATCAAGGGGCTTTTGGGGGGAGTTAGAGGACGTTTTGCTTTTATACTATTAAAAGTCAATTTTCTCTGTGTTTGCAATTGATTTAACGTAGCCTTTAGGATTTTTGATGCACAATTTTAACTCTCTGGAGAAAGCATGGCCATTTAAATAATCTAAATAGGACTAATATGTTTCCTTAGTCTTAGCTGCTTTTTTTGTTGTTGATAAGAATTCAAATAAAATGTGCAAAAATATTTTCTCAGTCTTTATGGCACTGGATGTCCTCTGCAATTCATGGTGAAGATAGCTAGGTTGACTCCAGACAGCAGTGTAGCATTCGTGGTCAGCATCAGACATTTTGGTTGAAGAAATGATATATTAAGACCCTGAAAAAAGTTTCCTCCTGATTGCCAAGTCACAGGTTGGCTGAGGGCTCGGATCTCCTCAGCTTCCTGCGTGTTTCAGTAGTTCACAGCTAACACTGTGAATAGCTTCATTGTCTGCACCCAAGTCCTTTCAAAATCCTGCTAAAGTTTCGAGATGAGTCACATTGCCTGGCAATGAGGCCCACTCCACTTCGGCACTGCCGATTCGAACAGATAAAAAGGGCAGGTATTGAACTGAACCACCTCTCCATCTCACTGCCCATCCTCTTGTTTTTGAGTGAACAAAAAGGGGATCTCTGAATAGGAGCTGAAGATTGCACTCCAAAAGGTATTAAAGACGTGATACAGAGGTACTGTCCAATCTCATTTCAGGTGAAAGTACTCTGAAAGAATGGCAGAATCATTAAGATTTCAATGCATGTGTCCTTTTTTCCCTAGCAGAAGAATCCAGATACTTCGAGTTCTTTAAGAAAAGAGACAGTAAAAGGTGTATGACAAAAGCTTGAGCAAAGGGTCAGTGGCAGGTCCCTAGGAAAGATTAGCTCTTTGAAATCCAGGTAGCAGGGGATGCAAAGTGTCAAAGGCTGCACAACCACCTCTGCTGAGCATCTAATCACCAATAGATCTGATCAGTGGAGAACATGAGGTGAGGAACCAGGAGGGGTCACTAAGCAGGAGATAGAAAGTGAATCACGCAGCTTTACACAGAAAGTGAAAAAAAAAGAAAAAAAACAAAACCAAAAAAACCCAGCCTACAGAAAGGAGATGGGAAAACCAAAGAATTAGTAAAACACCTAGGAGGGATGGTAAAGAAATAAAAATGCCAACACAGAAGGTCTAAACACTGTTGCCACATCTGTGGGAGCTCACTGACTTTAGAGAATGGCTTCTCACAGAAGCTGTTTCTCCTGATGCCAGAAAGTCACTGGGGTAGGTAGGAAGAGATAGGTCATGGGTCACCACCTGGCCCTGAAAAAGAAGAAAATGGCAGAGAAAACATCAATTACAAAATAAGCAAGTGTTTTTTCAAAGAAGTCGGGAGGACAAGTGGGATACACCTCACTAAAACACAGGGTGTGTGATCACACAGGAGCAGGTGTGGTTTCACTCAGGTGAGGAGCCCTGCCTTGCTGGGAGCAATGTGTTCGGAGTTAAAGTACTTCATTGATCGACAGCACTGAAGAAACGTCACCCCTGCCAGCTCCTTGGTACCTACCCAAGACACACTGGGAGAAGGGAAAGTGTGCCCATGCCTCAGCAACCTTGATGCAAACTCCAGCCGACTTCAAACATTAGTTCAATCCTTTCACTGGTTTAAAGGACCACATTGCTTTATGCACTGGAGTTGTGGAGGCATGCTTTCCACCTTGTCTACATCGCTACCTGCACAGTGCCATCCAACAAACATCTGTACCTGGCAGACGTGGGGGTGCACACCATTAAGTATCACCATTAGGTCCACCAGAGCACTGTGTGTTCCTGTGTTTCCAGGAACAAGTTTCATAGGTGGCAGATGCACTGGTATAATGCCATCACATGGTGAAGGCATGGAGAAGAGGATGGAAGGTCTTAAGGGACATGGCCACATCCCTACCATATGGTTCAGAAGGTCCCCACACTGGGGGACAGGGCTCATGGAGAAGAGAGGCTACAGGTCCCTTCCCTGCCCCAGGCCAGGCTACAGCTCCACACACTGCTTTTCTTCATGAGGAATAGGCGGACAGCAGTAATTTAAAACATGCATAAAAAGAATTGTTTTTCCAGTAGATTGGCATGCCTGTGATCAGGGGGGATTTGGGAAAGCAATATATGCGCATGTAGGGACTGAGAGTTACATTTCCAGAATTAAACCGGAAAAATGCGACTCCATTTAATGATGGTGACAGGTTTTGCTCTACATTCCTACATAAACCTGGGTAACTGCAAGACGTCTTCACTTGTATTGTTAAAGGCTGTATTTATCATGATCTGTGGCAAGTTCAGAAACAAATCCCCATACAACAAGATGGATACTTACCTCTGGATTGCTCTTACCTTACCAAGTTTCAGCAAACACATTGATGTGTAAAGGTACCTAGTGGCTAATTGGATGTTTATCAACACAGGCTTTAGGCAGTACTATGTTTTCCCAGTTACAAGTTGCACATTTGTTTCACAGTGTTTTCACTGCTTGTATGATGCTAAAACTACATATTCAGGATAATGAGGTTTCTAGTGGTTTTGAAATGTTATTTAAATGCTGATTTCAGATGTACTGTTCGTAACCTCTGTTAGGTCTGCAGTGAAAGCACAATTTCCAAGAGGTTTATATCAGTGTAAATCCATGGAGCTTTGTTGAAGCATAGCATTCAGAGCAAAAATTTGCCACTCATTTGACTAAACACCCACAAACCACTGCCCTAGCTAAAAAGTAACCTGCAGCACAAGGAAGGGACAGGCACAGATAAGTATCTCAGTTAAATCTGAACCCTAAGTCCCTTTAAGGTTCTCTTTCTCTCATTTCCCATGATTGCCCTTTGAATTTAGAGGAAATTTTCCAGACCCAGTTTGGTTTCAACCCAACTCAAAAGTACATCTGCAAATGGAGTTTGCTGTTCGGTAAGCCTGTTCCTGCATGGCGGGGAGGGGGTGGAGGAATGGATGAATCTTTGCTTCTGGTGTTGTAGAATGCCAAGGTCTGTAGCCAGTTATGTAGCTGGGCTGCTGGATAACATCATGTAAGTCACCCCATCTTTCTCTGCTTCAGATTCCTACCTGCTTGGAAATCAACTGACCAAACCACTTCGGAATTTTCTAGTCAAAATTTTGAAACAGCTGGGTCTTATTTTTATAAGAAGAAACATAGCCCTCTGCATATGCAATGGTGCCAGAGCAAGGAATAGTGCAGCAGGTCCTACCCTGGCTCTGACGCTGCCTTCCTCTGTGGCTCAACTCACCCTCGCTGTCTTAATTTCCTGTGTCTGGTGTGGTATTCAATGTCTGTTTGGTATTTAGCCCTGATGCACCTCCTACCAGAATACTGTGCTAAATCTTGCTGTCTACCATGTAAGAAAGACTGTGAACCACAGAATGGTTGAGGTGGTGGATGCCATCTGGTCCACCCCTCCTGCTCAAGCAGGGCCACCTAGAGGCAGTTGGCCAGGACCACACTCCTATGGGTTCTGAACATCTCCAAGGAGGGAGATTCCACCACCTCTCTGGGCAACCTGTCCCAGTGTTCAGTCACCCTCACAGGAAAAAGGTGTTTCCTGATATTCAGAGGGAACCTCCTGTGCTTCACTTTGTGCCCATCACCTCTGATCCTTTCACTGGGCACTACTGAAAAGAGCCTGGCTCCGTCCTCTTTGCACCCTCCCTTCAGGTATTTGTACACATTGATGAGATCCCTATGAGCCTTCTCTTCTCCAAACTGAACAGTCCCAGCTCTCTCAGCCTTTCCTCATAGGACAGATGCTCCAGCACCTTAATAATTTTTGTGGCTCTTCGCTGGACTTTCTCCAGTAGCTCCATCTCTCTCTTGTACCGGGGAGCCTGGAATTGAATGAACATCTATGAATAGGTGAGAACAAAGCCATAATAATTATAAAAGCCAAAATAACTTCCCTTAGAGTTAGAGACTTCAGGAGTCTACTGCTTAGTTTACCAAGGAGTAAGTTAAGGATGAAGCTCGATCACAATTCTTAGGGACCAAGATAGGGAGCACAACATTACTAAAGTGCTTGTCAATTCATCAGACAAAAGTGTAACAAGACAAAATGACCCAATTTGAAAGGGGACAGAAGAGAAATAAAGTGCATTGCAATTATTTGTTTAACAATGGCAGCAATTAGCTGCTGGAAAATTTACCAAGTGTTCTGGTTGATTCTCTGTAGCTTGTGATTAAATCAAGATTGGATTTTTTTGTCTTTTGAAGTCTTGTTCCAGTTCATATAAAAAGTCCTAGGGCCTGTGTCATGAAGTTAAGTCAGACAAAATGATCACAGTGGTCCCTTCTGGCTCTGTCGTTTCTATCTTTTATATGAGATGACGTTCACTGTTTTAATGATTAGGCAATTAACATTGCAAAATACCAGAAAATTCCTAAAATTCAGCAGTCCCGAATCCCTTGAGTTAGTCTTTGCCTCAATCTCAGAACAAAACTCTGAACACAAAATCACCACTGTACCTGTCTCTAAAACAAGCAGAAACAAGACAAAGAATTTGGTAGCTTAAATGGCAGTTTGGTGTATCCAGCCTATCTCACTTGTATGCTAATCAGCAGTAGTACCTGTATGCCAAACACAGGCTGGTAAAATGTCTATACTTCCGACCATGATCAAGTGTGGCAGACAGATTTAATTATGAGAAACTGAAACATCTCTAAAGGAAAAGTGTTACGGGGTTCTTTATCCTAGCACAACTGCTCAGAGTGAAGAGGTTTGCATTTACTCTGGAGAGGATTCCTTTAAAAAAATATATCTTTGAATGTAGCTAGGAGCTGGAATAAATTGACTAGCGGAGGTCAAGTTGCTGCAGCAACGATGTGTTTGGCTTCTAGAGACATTCTAGCAGATGTACCAAGCAAGAGCAACTTCTCTGAAATAGCCTTGATAATAGGTTTCTGAGGGAGACGTCCCCTTGAAAGCAAAGTGTTCTGATGCCATTTACCAAGGTATGCCATGAAAGGACAGGAATGCATTAGAAAAGAAAATACAACATATGTTAATCATATGCAATTCAATCACTTTTCTGTATAGCTAGGAAATGAATAATTTTGTGTAATGCTAAGCACAAGGCTGTGACTCTTTGTAGACAGTCCTTGAACTGAAACAATAAAGAAAGCAGCATGCTGTTTGTCATTCTATTGCAGCCTTTGTGAGAGCCAAAATAAGCTTTAGGAAAGCTCACGTCTAATTTTCAGACTTGACTGCTGTCAAGAGATCAAGGAGCCTGAAGAATTTCCCTACTGATGAGGCATTCTTAGTACCTTCATGTTATTTACCAGACCAGACCGAATGTCCATCCCAGCTCCAGAACCACAATACTGTGGGGAGGTTTGGATGGCACATGACTGTGGATGGAGACCTGCTTATCGAGAATATGCCGCCTCCTAACCCAATGCCAAAATAAGCAGTTTTAGAGAGGACATGGATTTATTTTACAGGTGTGGAGTATAACGTTCCCAAAGCCATGGGCAATCCTGTGTATAAAGCCTCTGTCTTTCCCACTCTAGTACGACAGAAGGAAGTGGGAGCCAAACTCTTGTTTGCACCTCATCTCTGTTTACACTTGCAGCTGATATAGATATGCTCCCATGGCCTCTCAGGAACCGTAGCCTCTGGAGGCCTCACAAGCCAGTTGGAAGGATACCATGTAAATTCATGAACAGATAATTTTTTTTATTTAATTTGGTGCATATCACCACTCACTGGGGGTAGTGATACTCATATAAACAACCACTGCCAAGGACAGCTCCCACCTCCCTTAGAAATGGTTTCTCTATTCCTCCTGGCACCCCGGTTTAGAAACCCTCTGCTTACATTGCTTCGAGTTACACACCCGGAGGCACAGGACAGAACTAAGCTCATTACTCCACCTAGCCAGTTTCTAGAGCCCCTGTTCTTCATTTCTGCAGTGAAAACCCAGATCTAGACTAAAGCCTTTAGAAGATTACGTAGTGTAAGTACATCAAGATAACAAGTGCAGTGCCTCAGCAGGACCAGCTCATCCCCACCTCAGCCAAGGCTGGAACTAAGTCCCTTTGACGACTGGCATCATTTTAGCTCATTTGCTACAGCTGAATGACCTAAAAAATTATATAACAGGGTGAGAAAAAATCCTGGAATTAAAATTTAAACTGTGTTTGTTTATAAGCCAAGCAAATAGCAGTATTACTTACTGTGTCCTAAAACCCCTGCTAATCAGCACACAGGCGGCCTTATATAAGTCCTTTCTCCTCACACACACCATCAACTCTTCTCTCTCCTGCTGTTGGCATCACTTGGTTTACCTGCTCCATTATACCTGCTGGAAATTTTTGAAAAGGAAAGCTTGAAGAAGGCTGAAATTAAAAAAAAAAAAAAAAAGGTTTCACTAATATACCACCCTCAGTCAATAAAAGAAAGTCGAGAAGTGAGGGAAGCTCACGCACGCACACATCCTAAAAATGTAAATAGACGAGGTTCTTAGTTTGGCAGAAATCGCATTAGTGAGTGTGCATATAAATGCAGGAGTTTTGAGACCAGCCTGGTGTGGGTGTGCACATGTATGTATCAGCTGAAAAACAACCAGCTGTGGTCCCGACGCAGGGCTGGCCCTCGGTGCACAGGCACCACGCAACCCTCCTCAGCAGGGAGCCAGTGCGGTGGCAGAGAGCCCAGCATTGTCCTGACAAATGGCAGGAATGCTCCAACGGGGAGAAGGATATGGTAGGGACAAACGCGCTAAGTGCGACACGTGGGCAGGAGCACATCGGCCGGGGAGGCGCTGCTGGGTTTGCAGTTTGGTGTATAAGCATAATGACATAATTTTTCTCTTCTTCAGCTTATGTCAGTCTCATATGCATTGCTGAGAACTGCTGGCCTGAAGGTGAATACAGACCAACTGGGGACAACATAGGAGAGCACCACGAGTGGCCTAGAAAACATATCCTCCGATGGCACGTTGCAAGCTGAGTGAAGTGGGGATGTTTTCCCAGCAGCAGAAAACACTTGGTGGTAGAGGAAGGAGGGGTGACAGAATTCTTCAAATTCATGAAAGCACAAAAGAGAAAGGGAACAACCTGTTCTGTGTGTCCACAGGAGATCAGACAAGAGGAAATAGATTTAAATCGTGCAAGGAAAATATCTAGATAAGCAACTGGAAAACTCTGGGAAGAAGTCGTTAAGACAAACATCCCTGAGGTACATCACATCCAGGGGCTGGCTACAGTATATCTCAACAATTACAACATTCAGAAAGCACAGATAACGTACAACACACATACATACACATAGCATATACAAATAGGTATAGGATACGATAGGTATGTAAAGCATCAGCTGACATCTGAAAAAGGCACTTAGCCTAAAGTCTCAATTGCACTATTTTTGTGAGGACCAAAGGTCAAATTTACAAGGTACAAAGGACATTCAGCTGAACTTAGTTCATTTTCAGGGGGAACTGGATGCCAAATCCTTTTCACTTAAAATCTCACATCCTGTCTGCCTCTGATTTTCCTTTTCCCCTCTAATAGGTTTTGTCTATGAATGCTGAAAGTGCAAAGACAGTACCTAAAATAATCTGAGGCACACACTCTCCTACTAGATATAGGTAAATGAGGGTGCCCCGTACATTTGCAGAAAGCCTGTCACACACTAGGGAACAGTCATGTCAAACCGAGACCTTCTCTCCATTTCTGTGTGGAGCGCTGGCTCACATCCAGTTCAGACAGAGTAGCTGAAAGTCATTTCTCTCTGATGTTGTTTAAAAGCCCAAATGCAATGAAATACTAGTCTGAGTCCATTTCCCAGTGAGCAAAAGTGTCAAAAAGCCACCATCAGAGCTGGATCTAATTGGCAGTCCCAGCAGGGAAGCAAGGAAATAGATAGACAGGGAGACGCAATACGCTGCCTCCTGTGGTACTTGTTACAAAACTTTCTGCAGCCGTGGCTCCAACTTTTGGGGCACTGAATTTCATTTGCTTCCCACCCACATCAAAACCCCCCACACTCTAATATGGTTAACCAGACACTTCACTGAGATGTTCTGCTTCTTTCTCTCCCCTGGCTTTTGCTGCCAATGAAGCGTTGCCGCTGTATGAAAAGTCACACCATGGATCCATATTCTTGACTGATTATATGCAACTTCAAATGCTTGACCCCATGCCAGACTTACGGCCATTCTGGCTTCAAGCCTGCCATGGCTGCATTTCAATGTATTTATCCTTTTCACTGTATACAGAAGCATACGACTCAATTGAGCACAGAGTTATAGGGTCAAACATCATCAGTTCTGCAGCTGAAGCCTTACCTCCCCACAAGTCACTCCCAAGTCACTCCTTATTACAGTGAAAAAAAAAAACACAAAATCAAAACCAAAGCCCTGGAAGGTTAGCTTGATAACATGACCATAAAATCAGCTTATTCAGTCTAACCATGCTTGCTCAGGAGCTTTGTGTGAATTTTTGGCACACATAACACGAAAGAACTCACGTCAAGCTAGTTCAAAAGTCATAGGTAAGTATTACTGTAGGTAGTCCTGTAGTCAAGTTCCCAGCCTAGAAAACCTAGTTTTGGATAACTGCTATAACACAGACTTCCTCTGGGAAAACAGGCAAATCCCATTGATTGCAAGGAGGTAAGCATCTGCCTTTTTCTCCCTTTCTTTCCAGGCTTCACTTTGCAGAATTACCCCATTCCAGGCACTGCGGAGGGCAAATCTGTTTAAAAAAGCTGCTCAGACACAAGAGTGATGAGGGAGGATGATTAGGTGCCACCAGCAGCTAGAGAAAGCATTACTTTATTTCCAGTGGTTATCTACAGCTCTCCATGAATGTACACTGCCCTGTATATCTATGCTAAAACAAGTAGTGTGCATTTCCCTTCAAGAGCTTACAGGAAGAAACAGCTTATTTTCCAGCATTCATCATTAGAAGGTTTCTGGAGCCTTCCCAGCAGCAGTAACAAAAAAAAAATTAAAAAAAAAAAAAAATAAAATCACAACAGGCTCTTTTTCCTCACTAATTTTCCTCCCAAGACATTCAGAAGTATTCTTCTGCTGGTTTGTGCAGTTGAGTTTATTTCCCCATCCCCCTTTCCTCTCCCTTCTCTTTCCCTGTCCTCTTTACTTATTTATATTTCCTCACCTCCTTTATATTTTTGTCCTCCTTTTGACCTCCTGCTCTATAATTCATTGTGGTCTGCAGGGAAACTAAGTCAAAGCAGCAAGTTTTTATGTTTCAACCTGAGCACAAGATCGGTCGCTCTCATCTCCTCTGAAAATGAGTTTGAAAACACTGGTCTTGCTGCCAAAACTGCCCTGTACGTGAAAAGAAGCATAAAGCAGGACAGCAGCAAGAATTGGCAAAGAGCAAATAGTAGAGGGTCACCGACAACAGGTTGCTTCTGGGCTCTGACACGGGCTCTCCCACCATCCGGAACTGGGAGAGGACAACACATTTGGTATAGATGAAATTTAGGCTCTGCAGTAGCGTTTGGCCAAATAAAAAACCCCAACATTCTACGCTGTCAAACACACCCCTTTAGACATCCTTTCCACACAAAAAGAGACACTCTGCACTCACAAGGCCACTCCTGACAAGGCAAAGGGCGGCAAACTTGTCAAAGAACATGCTTTGGGAGGTCTGCCCAGGAAGGGTCTGGGTGGCCATTTCAGACACCCTTCTTGTTAAGGGAAATGTCAAACCTCCCATCGGAGATGGAAAACAGCAGCAGGTCACTTCATAGGCAAGCACCAGGCCAGAAGCAGAAAGGTGCCTAGACAGGGAAAAGACTAGAAAAATAGTTTCTGGACAACCCATTAATAGAAATGCATCCTCAAATCCTGCTCAGATAGTTTCAAGTAAACACATCTGTAGTAAGGACTATTTGTACAGATCATTAACAAACTACGCAAAAGTCAAATACAGGCTTTCTGTAAATTCAGTTCTATTACTAACGTATATAACAACATTAACGCTCGGCACCATATGTTAAGTTCTGCACAAAAAGGGGGAAATAATACAGGCTGCCATCAGATTCCTCCTCATTTTTCGTAGTACACTATTAGGAAATAATGTCCCTTTTTTGCCATGTAAAGGAATTCTCATTTTGCTTTTCTAGTTCTTGTCTTTACTGCGGACAGGACAGCTTTGCATGACAGCAATGACTGGTGATGTGCAATACAGCAGCCGGTTCAAAAAATTCGATTTCTCTGTTTACATCCCTGGCTTTAAAGTCCCATAGTAACTGAAAAAATAATATAAACCCCGACTAAATTACCATACTGAAAACTTCCACATAATCCTATTTATGCAGAAAGGCTTTTCTTGCAGCACTTTGCAAAGTTCCTTCCAAGTTGCTAATATTTTAATAAAATACCTTTATTATCATGGAGTGTGCTGGGAATTAGACCTGGAACTTCTCTATCTGCAGGTTAGCAGTGTGTAATAAATACGCCAGTAAGAACCTTTGCAGCTCGGATCTTTTTACTCTTTCTTTCCCTTTCAAAATGTTTTGGTTAATTTCAAGTCTTGCACCTGCTTTGATTACCCATTTTACTGATTATATTTTCTTTACCCTGGCTAAAGCCGAGGCCTGCTTTGCTTTACGCCCCTCGGTGACAGCGCTTCCATCAAGAATGTTTTCAGAGATGAGCACTTTCCTTGGCAGCAAAGAAGCAAACCATGACGTGTTTCACACAGAAGGCTGCCTCAAAAATAAATAAATAAAAGAACTCACCTCATATTTTATCCAGCATCTTCTGAGTCTCATCAGAGGAAATTAAAAAAGAAATTGGCTTCTTGAGAGGATAGATCAGACACCTTAAGGAACAGCTGCAATTTGTGTTTCTGAGAAATGAAAATTGAAAAGCGGGCTAAAGTGGAAACCGGGTGATTTATAAACTGCCTTTCTCCATTCTGTCTGAGTGTCAGTACATTCAGGAGATCATCGACAGCACCACCTTTAACATACGATTCCCAAAATGAACTTACACAGGAAGCTCCCCGTCCCGCTCCCTTCCCACCTCACGCAGAGCACAAGGGTGGCCAAAGGACCGCGCAGCCCCTGCCTGCACGGTGGAGGCACGGCTCCTGCACACACGCTCTGCGCACCTCGCAGCCCCCACGGAGCACAACTGGCACCGACTGCTGCAGCGATTACCACTGTTTGTGCCAAACGCTTGGGAGCCGGTTGATCGCGAGCTTGTCCAAACACACGAGGCTTGTTCGTGAGCAAAAATATTAAATGCTGCTCCTTGACATTCTGTTGTCTCAGTAATCTAACCCCTTGGAAACCATATCAAGATCTTATAAAGCCATTCAGCTCTTAATCGTAGCAGATATGAATCACCGTGTCAAGTTAACACTGGGTGCATAAATCGCTGGCAATGTGGATTTATGACACTGGGATGTAATTCACCAGTATCAGCTCTTAAATTTGATTAGAAATATGGGATTTGAGAAGAATGGACTTACATAGCTGGTTGCAATTCGAGTTGTGACCTTAATGAAAAAGTCAGGGACCGAGGCTTACAATCTGCTGCCGTGCTTAAGCAACAGTTTCACGTTCACCCTGCTCAGATTAATTGCTTCTTTAATCTGCGAATGCTGACACACATGCGCAGCTGTGCACACTAATAGGGAGGACGGCAGCCGAGGCTCTATCAAGTTTCATTATATCCTGTGCACTTAATTGTCTTCATCACTGGAACCCATCATTTTATTTAACAGTTTAAATATGGCAGCAATGCCATAATTACATTTAAGTATTAGAGACATTTATAAGCAAACAGAAATGGTTTTAAGAGGAACGCATATAACAGCGCTGCGTGGATTTGGTTGCCTGGTGCAGGTAGAAGATTTTTCTACTCATCCCTTGTGTCTGTAACCAAAGCAGGGTCAGAGTCCGTGATAAAAAGTTTTTTGATTCATTCAACTTAGCCTGGTGACACTGGCACGCTGGGTCAAGTGCACTGTAGCTGACTGTAATTGCAGATATTAATGAAGCTTTGAAAGGGATTCAAAAATTACTCTAAATGTCCATGCTGGCTAGAAACTCATTTTGTTCTCATATAAACATGCCAGATCATCCAAAAAATAATTCAGCTACTTGGGTCAAAATGCACAGATAACACTTGAGCTCTTTTACAGCTTATATCCGTGCCAGGCTTCTCTCTCCTTGGCTCATTACCTTGTTCCCCCCCTCTCATTTGACAGGGGAGCCTGCCAAATATCAGAGCACCGCATCCACATGCTGATGCTGCCCCGCTTTCTATTACAAAACCCAGTTTGCAGAAGCACGCTACAGCTGGCAGCGCTGGAAGGGGAAACCACTACTCCCCACTGAAACCTTGAAAGTGGCACATTAGGACCCAGGCTTGGAAACACACCAGATTTGGCTTTCCCACAACCAAATAACCCTCTTGAGTGGGTGGATTTCACCTGTCAGAGACCTGCAGGGCGTTAGAGTGTGTGTGCCTCCTCCTCCTCCCCAGGCACCCCCTCCACTCTGCTCCTGCTGATGTCTTTGCTCTTATCCCTGGCCTCAGTGATCCATGGGTCCCAACCTTCTGTCCGCGTCCCCTTCCACTATGCTCCATTTATGGATAAAATAGGTAAAACCAACACAAACAGACCATCCTGACAGCAGGTGTTGAGGGGTCTGGGAAAAAAACACAGCTCCCTGGGGACACCACACAGGGTTACAGCACCTCGTTCACCTGCCAGCACGTCTCTGTGGGCAGTCTGCCTCATCGCCAGAGCAGCAGCCCGGCCCACCCAAGGAGGGGGAACAGAGGGGCAGGTTGGACTTGGGCATCTTCTCCCACTCCAGCTCTGTCAGCCACTGGCCACACACATACAGAGAGCAGAAACTTACATCAGCCGAAATCCTTCTTCAATTCAAGAGGACTTCTAGCACAGCCCAAAAGTTTCACACGAAAGAGTGTCTTTTTCTAAATAAACCAGGCAAGTCACTCAGCAAATGCTCTGCAGAAAGTCCCTGTGGTGTCGTGGGGGCCACGTGTCAGCCCTCCATCACCTCTTCCCAGCGCCAGCCCTTCTCTGCATGAGGAGCTGAGAATGGAGCTGTTCTCCTTCTCCCTGCTGTTAGTCAAACTTTGAAGCATCCAACCGATACCAGTCTATCAGCCTTACAGTTATTTAAAGAGAGCCTGTCAGTTTATTATTAATAGTAGCAATTACATTATAGCTGTTAAAAGACACAAGTGAGATTGGGAATGTACTGCAGCCAGGGTTAAAGATCTGTTCAGGCCTAGTCTGCGCTAGAAGAGGCTTTTGAGTGTGATTATACGGGCAAACCCTTCTAGCTGAGACCCGAGATACATCTTCCCGTGGTATGCAGCACAGATATGAGCTTGGTCTGCCGGCCGCCCATCTATAAGCTGAATGGCTGCAGAGCCAAACTTTAGCTAATACACCCTTCCTCTCAGCAATATCTATTGCCTCAGGTTTAGCGAGGCACTCATCTGTCCACGTCAGTTCTGGTCATTTCGGAGCTTGAGGCACAGCGTGCTGACATTCGCTCTCAGCACATCACTCAGGCAATACCACTCCCTCATTTCTGAGGGAAAAACACCACTTCCCAAAAAGAGTGTAGGTAACGAGCAGAAAGCCGCACTTTTTTTTTTTTTTTGCCTGTATAGCTGCATCTAAACTGGGGCTTACATCAGCATGAAAGCATTATTAAAATAGCTCATCTAACCAACATTATTTTACTGTCAGCAACTCCAAATGTAGGTCTGAGCCACTGGGAGAGAATCATCTTCCTAAATAGGCACTAAAGAGTACACACTTTAAACGCTTTCTCGAAGAAGGTAAACTGAGGCAGAAAGCAATTGAAAGACTCCCCCAAGGTCATGGAATACATTTATGCAAACCATGACCCCACCTGCATTTTAGTCCATGGCACAGATGCCACGGAGGTAGCAATTTAATAAGCTGTGAGCCCCATCTGTTCATTATTGTCTCAACTGGAGATTGTCATCCCCAAAGCTGAGCCACATTAATTGATTATATGAATGCTCCTGGTTTGCCCCAACGCAAAGGCAGTCAATTTAATTTAAATCCTTGTTGGAGGAGATTTCAATTTGCTGGCTGACTTTATGCTGAAGCAGACAAGGAGCACTCACATAAGTTTCATAACCCACTGCTGCTAGGTCTGACAGAGCACATCTGTCCACCTCCCACCTCTCTGGCAATTTTTAAATCAAAACAAATAAAACAGGAAATGAGCAAAATGGAGAGTTTTCTTGTGGCGCTACCCAGAGCTTTGAGCCTAACAGAATTTCAGCTAGCAGAATTTCCCAAATCTAATAGCATTTCTTCAGTCTGAAGTTTTCCCCGTTCTGAAGTTTCTCTAGTTTTCTTTCCAGCATCGTGTGTTTTTGCTTTCTCTCCGTATTTCAATCTGGGTAAAGAAAACAGAACACAATTCTAGTTCCACACTACCAGCACTAGGCAACAGTTGAGGGTCACAGAAGTTACAGGGGGGGAAAAAGTTTTAAAAACTCTCCCTAAATGCTGCATCCACTCTTTTTGACATTTCAAGTCATCAAAACTTCAGTAGTGATATGAGAGGCTGCTAAATTTGTCCCTCTTACCCTTTTCTTTCATTTTTATTAGTGGCTGGATTTTGATTACATTATTCCTGACAAAGACCAGCTGCCTCAAGCAACTGCATTTTCATCAGAGACAGCCACAAGTAAAAACACTATGTATGTAAAGGGGTCACAACATTTACTGCCTTTTTTTATAAACTGCACGAGAAACCAATTCACCTGCACCCTTCTAGTGTTAAAATAATGGACTTGCAAGTCCTCCCTGCGAGCTTTGCTCCCAGTGGGAGTCCTACATCCATCGAACAATTCACTTACCCGCCAAAACTACCACTTCCCTCTTCTGTCCATAAAAACAAGATCCCTTTCTGTACATTGTCTCTGTTCACTAAAGGAAAAGTATTTTTTCAGTTAAAAGGCGGCATTAATTTTTAGCTCTTTACCCTAGCAGTTGCAGTCCTGCTGCCTTTAGCATCAGGGATATTTTTCTTTTATTCTTGGGGAAAGTAAGAAAAAAGATACAAATTCCATCTCACAAACAAAAAGGCACAGGCATAGACACTTAAGGTGTTCTGCTCAACTGCAATGACATTACCAAGAAGTGCAACAGTAAATATAGTAAGCAGATGTTCACAGGCAGCTGAACAAGGTGGTTTGAAGGTACCCAAATTACTGCAAACAGCCCATTTCTCTTTCTCTTCCACCTTCTACCCCATCACTTGACCGTAATGGCACTTTTGCTGTTCATCACTCTCTCTCCCCATCAATTTTCATTGCCCTCCACTGCTTCTTTATCACTTTTGTTGTCAAACCTACAACTACCTTTAGTTCAGATGTTTGCCATAAATTCTGGCAATAGATATCTAACCCGTGAAGAATATAAATAAATTGGCTAGTTTTAAGAGGCACTAGGCAATAATGTATTTTTTCATATCCACAGATATAGCTAATATCTTCATATCTCTATTGGAAAACTGACATTGCACTAATGCCCTTACTCTGACTGTTTGTCTGTCCCCTCTGTGCTATTTTAAGAAGCGAGCATGTTCTGGCACAGTAAATAAGGACCAAGCCACCACATGACTTAAAACAGTCACCAGGAAAGAAAAATTTTCAGCCATTCCCTTTTCGCACGCCCTGCAGGCTGTTTTACTACAAACTGCCATAAGAAAAAAAAAAAAAAAAAAGAAAAGGTTTGATTTTAACTCTAAGCTTTGCTAAAAGGCACTGAATGCTCCTGGGTTTAATGCTCGCGAACAGAACTATTATCATTTTTAAAGATTAAAAAAGGTGGAGTTTTAGCTTCCATAAAAAGAAATACCAAAACCATTGCCTCTTTTTTCTTGCAATTTTGTGGTGGGGGTTTTTTGTGGTTTTTTTTTCCCCTCCCATTTAATTTTTACATTGATGTAACAGCATTGACATTAGTGGGATGTGAGGTTTACTCCAGTACAAAAAATAGAGAAAAATCAATTTCTTTCTGCAGATGTCTATTCCTCAAGCCGAAATGTGTGACCAGGAGCAGGCTCCAACACAGAGCACCCCATCAGCCACACACCCTTTCACCTCGGTGCTGCAGCAGACCCCAACTGGTGGCTCATTCCCAGCCCTGCTTCGTCTACCCAGACCAAAAAAATAAAATCTAGGTCCACACCGTGCATAAAACAATATTGGTGATGAGCAAGTCTGGCCTTATAAGAGACTACCAGGTCCATATTTATCTGATATACCCAGGAAATTTCAACTCTCTTTCTCACCAGTTGAAATTCTAGATGTTTTGGGGCAAAACCTCTGTTTTGGTTAATGGCTCCACAGCCGCAGCCCTGCCATTCTCATCAACAGCAAGACACGATGATATTCCCGGTAGCCTGCACCACACAGTCATAAGCTGAAAGCGCAGCCCCAGTTGACACTAAGGAGATAAATCTGTAGCTGCTGACAAACCTGGAGAAGTATCACCAAAACTCTCAGAGGCCAAATAAAAAGGTTTTTTAGAGAAAGTTTCAGCCACAATTTTCTTTCTTTGAGGGGTACAAGGAAGAAAGGGAAGAATGCAGGGCAGAGGTCAGTTCATTTTCTAGCACTGTAGTATCCCTAGGATGTGGAAAGACAAACTTCTAAAGATGCATCAGCTGAAGGACAGGGTAGCAGCAGACGCACGCATTCATGGAGGTCTCTTCTCCTTTTGCTTCTCATTTACCCTGACCAAAACGAAAGGCTAAGACAACTCCTGGCTGCCAGGGAGACCTCCCACCAGCCCCCACCTTCTCCCTGTCCTCCCACCAGGGCAGCAGCCCCTGCAAGAGCCACGGCCACGTCCCTCACAGCTTTCATAGCCCCTGTCCTCCAGCAAGAGCGTCCAGCCTGTGCACTCACACCCAGGTCCGTCACCTTCACCTCCGCAAAGTGCGAGGCAGTCGGGCCCATGGTGCGGGCAAAGCTGCTTCCCTAAAGGCATGTAACAAAGCCCGGCTGCTCTAGAGAGAGGCAGCCTCATGGCTGGGGCAAGAGGGCTTGCCACGTCCCAGTGCTTCACGCCTGAAACCACTAGGGAACGCAACCTCCGAAACAGCCACTGAGACTGTAATCAACTGACTCCTGCCACAGGCAAAAAGGGACAAGGAGAGGAGCCAAGAGGACTGAGCTGGCAGCTGAGTCCCTTTTCCGTAAGAGGCGCGCAGGGACTAGTGCCCCTCCATCCTGACGGTGGCAGTTATCACAGCAATTGCCATTGCCACCCTGAGGCCACCTCACGGGCAGCTGGTTGAGGCATCCTGGCAGCCGACCGTGCAACCAGTGTGTTTAAGCAGCCCCATCAGACGTCCGCATTCGCAGACACTTTAGCAGGTAGCCTGACACTGATGCAAACCGATGGTTCGTTATACCAGGTCAGCACCCACCTCGCTTCCAGTCTCCTCCATCCAGACAAATGCGCAGAAAGGTTATGCCTGAAGTGGTCAGCACCACCTCGGACCGTGACAACCTCTGCAAGTGTAAACCAAGGCTGCCACTGTTATCACAGTGATGCACAGGGGGTTTCTCCCTCCCTACTTCCCATCCTACTGGAAAACATTATTTCACTTCATTGCAGCTACTTAGGCACACCTATGATATAGGGTTTGGGGGTGGAAAAAAATAAAAGGCAAGATATTAATTCAGGAAAACCAAAAAAGAGAGTGGAAGAGGGAATGGAAATATTCAGGTGTTAACAGGCTGCGATGCACAAATGGAAAACATATTCATTGCTGGGAAGTGGTGTTAAATATTTGCAATTTACATTCCCATTTGAGAGTTCAAAATGGAAACGCAGCCTCTTCGAGATGCTCTCTCGCCATCCTTCCCTCTCGCTCCCCAACAGGGCTGCCAAAGTGGAGCAGCCTCCAGCACACTGTCACACTCGCCCCGAGAGCAGGGTGCTGCAGAGCCAACCCACCCACACACCTACCGGGTTACTTTGGTTCCCAGAGGACCCTCACCCCAACCCTGCCAATCTGAAGAGGGAGAGGGCCTGTGTGGGAAGTGACCACAGCTGATCAGTGGCACGCAAAGGCCATTGCAGGAACCAGGCTGGCTGTATAGGACAACCAAGGTCACCTTCCAGCACGCCCTCCATCTCGCTTAGGCAAACTTTGCCTGGTGTGACATTTTAGACACCCCACAGCTTTTACGTTCCCCGTGTCACACACAGATTAGCAGCCACCGCTTTGTCTACACACAAGCCTGGGCTTTCTGCTTCGTTATCAGGCGCCTGCCGCGACCACCGCCTGATTTAAAGACTGCCTGGTGCCGGCTGCATCTGTAATGCAGTCACCGGTGATGAATTGTGATGTCACGAGTGCTAGATCGTGGCATTGCTGAAGGAATCAGGATGATAAAGGGGGAAGAACGCCTGTATTTACACACAAATGTCTTCATAATCAGCAGGGCCAGCAAATGAGATAGAATTAGGCAGGAAAATAGAATTAGCATTATTTGGATGCTAACTGGAAGAAATGTGATGCTTTTAAACACTGAGTGCGTGTGGTGTTTCCTGGAAAAGGATATTGCGTGCTGACACACTGGAGACAGGCTGGGAAAAGCAAGAAAAGGGAGAGCTGAAAAGAGGCTTGGGCTCCGGAGGAGAAAATGCGGGTAGAGAGGCATTGCTTTCTGCATGAAGGCTTTTACTTCAAGGAGAAGCAGGGAGAAGGGAAAGTATCTCAACAGACTGAGGTGATTGAATTTTGCTTGTTTATTCCAGAGAGGGCTGAAACTCGAGGCTCAACAGACCAGGTCTGCAAGTGTTTCCTCCCTCCCCACACACCTTCCCCTGGGGAGCTGGTCCTCCACTTCATTTTTTGCAGCTTACCCTTTCCCCTTCCACCCCTTTCCTTCACCCATTAGAGCAGGATATGAGACAGAGGTGACGACTTCACGCTGTCGGGCACGTGCCTGATTTCACCTGCTTCTCTCATACGGGCACCACCAAGAGGCATTTCCACTGGCATTTTTTAAATCCACGCCCGACTGGCGTCCATCATTCACAGCTCTCCGCTTCCTCCCTCACGTCTCCCTTCAGCTCTCACAGCGCTGCCGCCGCTGATCGCAGGATCTTTGCTTTTGAAGGCAGCCTGGGGAGGACTGCCTCCTTTTGGCTCTCTGGGAATACAAAATAATGACATGTTTTTTTTACTTTTGTGAACGGGAACCATTCAAAAGACACGACACTCCTGACAGCTCCTGGAGAAATGATGCCCCAGTGACAGGCTTCCTTAAAAAGCCTGGGCTCCTCCTGATGCCCATCTATAGTCCTTAGCATTATTAGGAGATGTTTACAGCCATTGCAGGGATGGCAAGCTCCAGGCTTTCAGTCTCCAGAAGAAACACAACTTTGCGTTGAGCACTCTCCTCTGTTCAGGCTGTGCGGTTCAGTCAAAACAAAATAATAAACATGCTATCTGATGGAGGAAAAATTTCCAGGAGCGGAGAGGTGCTTTTGAACAGCAGCTTCATGATCCTTAGCTTCAGGGGTATCATAGCACTAGCTAGAGGCAATAACTTTCAGAAGACCACCTAGCATTAGACTCTAGGCTAAATATCTTGACATAGCTGTGCTAACAGGTATGTTTATGTATTTCTCTATGTAGCCAGCGGCATGCAGGATTTGGGGGTTCTGCCTTCTTTTTCCTATTCTGCTATGAATTCCCTGTGCTACTTGAGAAGGCCAGTTTATTTGCATGTAGCTCATTTACTTTTATTTTGGAGGTGGAGATTTTACTATTCTGTCTTCCAGGCACTGGTGAAGTAGCTGTGAAGTTGCTGGGTGAAAAGTGCTGTGGCACCATTGTCAGATTCACAAACTCCCTAGGAATCCTTATCTACAGCCTCCCAGCCTAATTTTGCCTTCTGATATATACAATCGATTGCTGAACTGTCCAACTTGAAACAACCTAAAGGGAGCTGGCGTTCAAAAAGAAGCGCTTCTCGTTCCTCCCTCTGCTGAAACCAAAGGTGTTGGACTAAATCAGACAAATGCCCAGCACCGGGGAAGGGCAGGAGCATGCTCCCACAGCCACAGCTCCAGGTTGCTTGAGAATCCTTTTCTAATCATCCCCTTCAACCATGTCCCCAACCTCCGCTGTTTCCAGCCCCGGGGAGCTTTGCAGTAAGGGACAACTGAGACGAATGGCGCTGGGAGGCAAGGAGCTGCTGTGCAGAGTGACCATCCTTCCCTGGGGCATCCAGCGAGCGCTCAGCACACCGTGCTTTGCAGGGGGGCGGGGGGGGGGGGGGGGGGGCTGCAAAGCACCCCAATGTGGCAAAGAGCAGCCGCTCCGCTGAGCGAGCCCCGCAGGAGCACGGTCCTCCCCTGTCGCAGGTCCCGCTCCCCTCCCCGCCACCTCCAGGTCAAAGACAGAGGGCAGAGCCAGATGCGGAGGCTGCCGAAGACATTCAGCAGAGGCAGCTCAGCCTCAGCGTCCCCATCGTTGGCTCTGCCTCGCCTGCGCTTGAGCCCAAAGAGCCGCGCAGGCACTGCCGGGACCGCCCGCAGCCTCCGCCGCAGAGGCTGTGCCGGAGCCGCACGGCCGGGCCGGCGCCGGGGGCTTCCCTGGCACTTCCATGGGAAAAGGGGGAAGTGAGGGTTGGGGGGAGGGAAAAAAGGGAGACGAGAAGAAGCGGGAATAGGGGGAAAGGCGAGCGGGGAGAAGCCGCAGAGAGCGAGGCAGAGGCGGGAGCCGGCTGCGTATGCCGGGGCTGCACTGTCACCCAGCGGCGGCGGGGCGAGCAGAGCCGAGATCTCCCGCCCGAGGGCTGAGCTTCCGAGAGCCATGGGAGCCCTTTCTGAAAAACTACGGGAGCTGTGAGTTTCAAACATAAAACCCAACCATCCCCCCACTCTCACCACCCCCCCCCCCCCAAAAAAAAACCAAAACACCAAACCGAAACATCGACCTTACTCCGTGTAGCCGTCAAGCGTGCTTGTGCAAGTCACGAAATGGGAAGTTTCTGGGGAAGGGACACATGCATTTCCCTCTTTGTACTGCACCAGGCTTCACAGTGTGGTGTTTTCACTGAAGCTGGATAAGAAATTAAGCCTTGCTGGTGAAAGCTCAGCACCTGTACATGCACCTGCTAAAAAAAGTATTTTCAGATTCACGTACCTGTTTTTCAAGAGGGTAAGAATAAATCTGTCTTTTTGCAAGATAAGAAACATTTCACATTTCATTTCAAAGAGACAAAGTTAAATAATTCTGCACAACAAGGGCAATGTTTCAATCAGAGCCCCAGTAATAGATGCTCTATGCTGAACAGTCTTCTGCAGCAATGACAATAAAATCAATTGATGGATGAGTTAAAATCTTTTAGGACTCACCCAAAACCCACTCTATATAGTAGTGTAAGTGTGTCCATTTTCCAGATAGGCTGCATCCATCAGTAATACCAAGGGAAGGGATAGGGAAAGGCTTCTGAGATCATGAAAGTTACTTTGAATGTATCAAGTTTTTCCTTGCTTTTCTACTCTGCTTAATCTTTCCCACCCAATCCAGTAGACATTTGCCTTACAGAAATATTTTGTGATATGGAGGAATTACATAGGAGGAAACCGGAGTACAGGAATTAGATTATACCCATAGCCCAGATCCATCTGGAACTGGCTGTTTTATGAAGCCGAAAGAGATCATACAATTTCCTTACCTTCCTGCTATGATTTTTACAACTTTTCTTAAAATTCTCCTTTGCCCCACTTGAAACCCACCCAGGACTGGAAATGAGAGGGCTATACTAACACAGAGACTATCTATTCTGGCTGAAACCAGAAGTCATTCATTCTAGCAGTACCCTGATAAATTTGGCAGGTTTATAAATTTGGGAATTAGACAATACAAGTTCTGAACCTCATTTTTTCCACACCAAATTAAACATCTGAGTTTTACCCACCACTGCCCAGTGCTGCAGTTGGCTACATAATTGCCTCTTCCTAATGAGCTGAAGCTCTGCACATCTTGTTATTTGTATGGGTTTGTGCTATGGATACAAGGATTAGCGAGGATTTAGGATTTATATCTCATTTGAAAGATGAATAACTTACTACTTCATGTCTTCCACCAGCGGGCAAGTTAAGCTAAGTGCCATGCACTACAGTGCCCTGTGAACTCCCAGCACCAGAGAAAGGGCTGGAGAACAAGCAGCTTTTACACCAAAATCACTGTAGCTAGGTCTGGTGAGCAGAAGACTGAGGTGAATCCCAGAGTTTAGAAGGCTACACTGGGAACAGCCTCCACCATTGCATGCTGAGGAAGGGACCACTGAGGAGTAAAGATGTCCCTGGAGGCAGCAGGAGACCTCCCATGTCCACTGGGAGCACCACCTCCCGCCCTCCCTCCCCTCAGCTGTTGGGGCAGGAGCGAGGAAAACTCCCTTTTGTGCTTCTGTCAACTTCAGCCAGCTTGAAAGTTAGCTGCAGCACCCTCACAAAATCTCTAGCTGAGGCAGTAATACAGGAAAAGAGATGATTTCTCAAGCAGGCTGAAATTTCAGCCACCGCCATTCTCCCACACATTTGAACTCCCTTCTCCCCATTTATTTTTTCATTCCTCTCTCAAGCACCGTGACAAGTCAGCTCTTTGTTTTTAGTACTTCAATTACTCCCTCACAGCACTTGAACTGCTGAGCCCTCCCACAAAATCAGCATAATGAATAATGTTCATCATCTGCTTCGGTGTATCTGTTTCTCCCCCTCCCGGGCTTGCAACATGACTGGAGAGGCACAAGCACTGACAGCAGAACAAATCCCACGCTGTCACGGAGGACAGGCACAGCAGCGTACCCTGGCAGCCTTCTCAAACACTGCAGCCCGCTTTTCCATGTTCGGGGGTCTTTCTCCCAGCAACTGGCCATGGACAACCTGGCCCCACTTGAGAAACAAGGCTGCAAATGAGCCCTGAGGTACAGAGACTGCCAACACAGCAAAAGGGTATGGTCCCCTCTGTCATTCTCCCCAGAAATGTTACTCCTCACACCATGCTACACTAATAGCCATTTCCAGATGCAGTGACCAAGGCACAGAAGAGGGAAGAGCAGACATTTCCAACCTGGGCTGCTGTTAGCAACATTGGCTACTGAAATCAACAGCCAGCTAGCTGCGAGTTAGCTCTTCTACTTCTGTTTGTCCAGGCTTGAACTGGACTGTTTCCTATTAAAAATCAAGAAGCACACAGAGATATGTGTAATAATATGTATAATATAGTATATATTGCTGTTACTTATTCCTACAAAAGCCTATTTCTCTAGCGGAAGTCCCTGTCATTACTGACTGCCCTTCGGTCAGCCTGACTCCAGCACCAGGAATCACATTTACCTGCAGCCCGGGAGGCATCAGTCACTTCGCCATCAATACCCTCACAATAGAGCCTTACAACGGTTGCAATTGTTGCTCAATTAATCGCCGGCTAGTTCCTGCCAAATTGCCTGCAATAGTTCTTCCTTTGGCATGGAAGGAAAGAATACAGCCCTTTAAAGTGCTCTGAGGTCACATTACCCGCGCACACACTCCATTACCCGTGACCTTGTCTCTCCGGCAGAAGTTGGAAGCGCATATCGGGTATTTGCCTTGGGCAGCTGTCCTCCCTCTGCCAGCACCTAGAGGCACCAGGCTTGAGACTGAAGGGGTTCCTGGTGGGAGATGTGGGGCAGCCAGAGGGAGCACAGGGTCAGAGACGCTGGAAATGGTGTCCCTGAGCTCCACACAGAGACGGGACTTGCCTTGAGGGACCAAAACAGCTGAACAGGGAAGAGCAGCCAATGCTTGAAGTACAAGAGGAAGCTACGAGAGGGCTGGAGGTAAGAGAGGGTGCCCTTTTGAGGGGGAGGAGGGTGCCAGGTGTGGAGGTGGTGACTCCCATAGCTCAGGCAGTGGCCCAGCCTCTTCACCTGGGGAGAGGAGCCAAGGGGAAAAAAGATGTTCTACTTTGCATGCTGCCATGGACACATGGAGGTTGCTCCATTGTGGGAGTTTTAGTAGGATCAGCAGGAGGAGACACAGTGTATTTTCCATGGGAAACACATGGGACATTTCCTTCCTTCCTTTCTTCCTTCCTTCCCCTTTATGAGCTAGGAATATCAGCAATGTTGAAAAAGCCCACAGAAACCCTTGCAACTTCTTGCTGATTCAACAGCAGAGGAAGGTGACTGCCCTTTCCACCTGGGGAAAGAGAAGCACTCACTCTATTTGCCAAGAGAATGAACGAGAAACGCAACTCCACTTACACTGGAAACCCAAAAGTGTGTCTCTGTCTTCCCCAAGGACAGAACTGTGTGATCTGGGGGTTGCTCTTCAGCTTACCCAGGAAGCAAAACATCTGAAGTTAAGCAAGCAGTTCATTAATTTTGCAAAGAATATGAGGAACCTTCATTGAAAACTATCTCAAAAGTAATGGCTGTCATCATGGCTTACGGAAGGTTTTGGGTAAGAAGCTGCTCTGTTACACCTTTCTGTGAAAGCTTTTCACCATTAACTTGTCTTGCTGGAAAATGAACTGAACACAGTGAAACATTCTGTGAAGCCACAAACTTGGCAAAATTTTCATTAAAAAAGTTTAAAAACAATGACATTTTTCATGGAACATTTCAAGTCTTCAGTTTGGAATGTCTTTGAGATTTGAAATGAAATTTCCCTTTTAAAAATGAAAAAAAATGAACACTGAAAAGAAGCCTTGATATTTTTACAATCCAATGTGACAAATGAGCCATTTTTCACATTGCCAATTTGCTGAAAAATATTTTTAACAGGTCATTCCAAACAGATTTTTTTCCAAAATATTGACACTTTAAACAACTTTCATAGGGTTTTGTTTTGTTTTTTTTTTTTACCTAGCTCAGTAAGGACTACATATTTTGTGATTATTTTTTTTTATGCAGTTTGCCACAAATTCCAGTCATCCAGATACTCATGATTTTTAATTAATTGCTTTACCTCTCCTGGCTGTAAAATATGTCAGAAATATAAATGAAATGTCAGCTAATACACTGCATTCTACTTGTAGTCTAGAAAAAAAAAAAAGAAGAAAAAAAGAAAATTGGAGCTCTGAGTTGCAAACTCCACTTTCCTCTAAGTGAGCTCTTGGTAGGTTTGAGAATCTACAAAGGATATGTTCTTGTTTCTTCTAAAGAGTTACTCCACTCTTCAGCATTTGGTAGGAATGTCTGAATACTGTGGGTGTCACACTCTTCCAGAAAGCTACTTTTACTCCTTTTCAGATATAAAATTATCTGTATTATTTCAATTTCAGATACCCAAACTTCCCTCTTACCGTACTGCCTACAGCATTTTCCAGAAGTGATATCTATGGAAAAAAAAAAAAAAAGACTGAAAAATGGAGTGGGGGTGGTATAGAATAAATTCAATTCTGTATAAAAACATAAAATGCAAAAAGTTCTAATTTGAGTAATTACTGTAAGTAACTGAATAAAATTCTCTATTTTTGTTAATATAAGTGCTGCTTTATTTAGTGTGTTATTTTAGTGCTATTTCTAGTGTGGCCCACCGACACGAACACAGGGATCACCATACTGATCCATCTAAATATAGAACCTTGTAGCTGAGAGTGACAGGTACCAGGTACCGATTATTAAACTGCAAGAAGATGGCAAATGATAAAACAGTGAATCCTTCTGGAAACCCGAGCAGGCTCCTGCTGCCGTGGTGTTTGAATGGAGCCAGATCGCCTTGGGGTGGTAAGCGTAGTCCTTCTGACACCCCCCCGAGGTTCTTAACCTTCAAAATGCAAAGCGGGAGCCAAGGCAGCAAGGTGTGGGATGCGTGGTTGCTCTCTGCTTCGGCCTCCTGAGAGCCTGTGTCAATAGCTCTAAGAGAAGCAAGAAATCGACTTTGCGATCCTGAAACAGTGGCTCTCATGGCTATTTACAACAACTTAGAAAGTCAGCGCTGCATTCAGTTATTTCCCTGCTCCTTCAGAAAGTTAAAGAGGTAAGACAGAAGGTGAGAAACACATAAAGACAAAACATTACCGGGATCTGCGCAATCTGCTGGGAGCAGAGCATCGCTATATGGCCCCATTCACAGTAGCATTATCTGTCTTTCCCTCCCAGCTCACCCACTGACTTGAAGCAATTTCAGTTTTAATGAATGCTTAAATTCAAATATCATCGCAGAACTATCCAAGACTCTGCATACAAATATTTGGTTTATGCCTTTTGTGCAAGGCGGCATCCTTTTCAGCCTCACTGGAAAGAAGCCCAGCCGGAACCTCAATGGGTATCAGCAGAGCCTGCATTACCCTATTTTAAACATTTGTCCAATGCCCGCTAGCATCACAGGTAGTTTTGGTGCCTCAGTTAAGCAGAGCTCTGCTGGCGATGGGGCTTACAGGCAGCCAATCCTTTCCTTGATGGGGCTGGACTGGGGCATCCAGCAAGCTCCATATACCAACTGGAAATTCGGGTATGTTTTCAGTTTCAATGCCCCTGTTTGCTTTTCTCCTACAAGAGAAAAAATATCCCTTGGTTATCTTTTTTTTTTTTTGCAGTTGTTACTTTACCCCTCTTCCCCAGCCAGCTTTAACAATCTCCTCTAAAAAATTAAATAGTCTCAAAGCTAGAAGCACAGAAGTTTTTCTGGGCCTTTGAATATTTCCCCATCCCGTGGAAACGCAGGGCTGGCCGCAGAACATCGGCCCAGCTCATCACAGGGCAGAGGTGCATAACTCATGCTGCTCGAAGACAAGGAGAAAGAGCACAGGAATTACATTGATGGATTCCCTCTCTAATTGTTCATTAAGATAATGAGAACAGGCTATCAGAAGGATTTCTGAAAGAAGCGTATTTGAAGGAAGGACCCCAGAGAGGGAGCGGGGAGGCCTGAAAGCAAGGCATTTGGAGATTAGGGAAAGAGGCAGCGCAGGAGACAGAGCTCAGAGGGATGGAGAGCAGCTGCCCGCCCGCTGAGGGCGATGGGGAGGGAACCCTCCAAGGAAGCCTTTTCTTATGGTGGGCTTTTATTTTTTTTTTTTACTAAGAGAGCCTGAGGAGAACTGTTCCCAGCGTCAGGCACCACACACCGTAGCTATGAGTGCTCCTCTCCCCCCTGCACAAGACCCCCGTTGGTGCATGGGCAGGAGGGGGAGGAGGGAGCAAGAGCAGACACTGGTGCCCTTCAAGCGTGCTGGGACAGCCTTGGTGGTGGGAGGGCAGCCGGGGCGGGGAGTAAAGGTCCATACTGGGTAAGTGCCTCTGTCCTCCTCACCACAGCCTCCTCTCGCCGCCCCTGGCCCTCACTCAATTAAAACCGTGCTGCTTGACAGGGCATCAGCAGAGATAAATCAAGGCAGTGGCTGCAGACACCGAGCGGAGCTTGCCGGCTGCTGCAGCTCGGCACAGGAGGGTGCCCGCAGTGCCCAGGGAGCGCGGTAGCTTGCCCCAAGCCCAACACACGCTCACACCAATCCCCCAGCAGCCGCCTGTACCTGCAAGTCAACTCACCATCGCAACCCTCATCCCACCCACGTTCCCCTGCCCTTCCCAAACACCACATCTTCCAGCCAGAAGTGCCTCTCAGCAGCAGGCTGTCCTCTCTGCCCTTACTTCCCCAGTGTCCCCAGAAGGACCGGGCAAGGGACTGTACCTGCCTCCGCTCCCCTGTGCGGGCAAAGAGGTATTTTATGAAACACCCCGCCGGATGGCAGCCCTCAGCTCGCATCTCGTCACTTCTCAGGCTCCCCGCAGGCAGAGCTCTGCTCTTGCAAAATCTGTTGGCAAGCACACCGGCGCCCGTAGGAGCTCCTCCTGACTCTCCAAGCAAGACCCCCTGCGTGGGAGCGCATATTGCGGGCTGCTCACAGGAGGAGGAAAGAGGCAGCTCCCTCATCCTCCTGGGTACAGCAGGTACCCAGGGTGCGGGACGGGCTTGGTTCAAGCCTCCTCTTCAGGGTGCGTGCGGAGCTTGGCAAAGGCACTTCGTTATTTGGATGCACCTGCCCTGCAGCCCAGCCCCTGGAAGCCAGGCGACACGGCAGCACACCGCGCAGCGACCTGTCGCAGCAGCACGGCTGCTTACCCCCAGCCTTTCACGCAGAGACAAATGAGGAACCGACGCCTGATGTGTTCCCGCACTATCAGTTCTACCAATTTTTAGTGCATCTCTCTGGCTGGGTTTGAGCTAAAAACCCTCTCCAGGGTCTTTTGGAAGGCCCAGGCTTAAGCTTCGTGACTGCGATGCGGAGCTGGTCATCACACTCGCCTCCTCATCTACCTGGACTGCATAACGCATTGAAGGGTTTGATGCTTTGGCTACAGTCCAGCAGTATTGCTCTTTGAAACTATTCAGACCTGCAGTAAATCCTAAGACATGACAGCACCCTCAAATTCTCCTGGAAATGAAATATTAAAGGAGGCTCTGGGATATTCATGTGAAGTTTCCATTAAAGGAAACTGGAAGAAAAAGCTGCAGGTGGGAGGATGAAGGGACCTGGGGAGACTAAAAGGCAAAAAAAAAAAAAAAAAAAAAAAGAAAAAAGCATGTCAAGAGGATAGTGTGAATGTTGCTAAGAACAGAAGGAGCAAGTAAAAGGAGGGATGAGAGGAAGGAGCAGAACAGCGCTAAGCCAAGGCAAGCCCCAGAGCAAGTCAAAGTAACATACCTAAAAATTGGACGCTGAACAAAAAATACATATTGTAATACACATAGCAAAGGAAAGGGACAAGAAAATGAGCAAAAAGGACAATTTAAAGGTGGGGGAAGGGAAAATACAGGAAAGGGAATTGAGGCAAGTGTGAGCCAAAACACATGAGGCAAGAGCAGTAGAAAAAGGTAATGCAAAAGAAGGTCAAGTTTCTGCCAAAGCTCTGGGGACAGCAGGACCTTAAATGAACGGGAAGAGCCTATTTTGCTGAAAAGTAGTGCGTAAGCAGCACAGAGCTCTTCTTTGGGATTTGCTATTTCACTTGAGAGCACTGGTGAGCCGGGGTGGGAGGTGCTCTCCCCATGCACTTGAGGGAGAGCACGGCCTCTTGGCTTGCAGGCTGTCGTGATAACAGGTGCCACCGCAGAGCAAGGCTCACGCTGTCTCTTCTTGCCCCAGTCACATACAAGCCTGCCAGTGTTTCTGAACTAGCAGTCAATAAAGCAAAGGGCAAAATCGTTTTGTCCCTCACCTGAAACTCCTGTTTTTTGATCCTGAAGCTACAAACTCAGTTCTTACTGATGACCTACATTTCCCCAATAAAGCCAGATTATTACCAGCACCTATGTGAGAGTCATTTCAGATGTAATCTTACCTTGTGTTGAGGGTCATTATGTTTGCATTATGGCAAGTCTGAAACACTTCCATGGTCCTTTTGCCACATCTCTGAGGGAAAAGAACAGAAAATTCTTCAGGCATTTTCTGACAAAACCACTTGCGGTCAAAAACGCTATAGTTTTTCAAGGACCTCCACAGCAAAATTCACCTAAGGTTTATTCCAACTCTGGTCTGCTCGTCCTCAGCTCTCCTTGGCCACTTTCACCGGCCGGAAGAAACATCCAAGACTGGCGTGAGAAGTTTCTTTACCAAAACCCGCCAACTGGGGAGGAGATAATCTCCTGCTTTTCTGCTGGTTGTTTGGATAGTCTTAAAGATCAAATGAAGACGTGACACCACTACCCATGCCTGGCATCCTCACTGTACTAGGGAGGAATCACCTCTGATTCCTCTTCTGTGGCAAAGGTGCCTCTCACATGAAGGCCAGTTGAAAACCTCAGCTGTGAGGGAAAAGCACCTTTTCTTTCCCAACCTAGTCAGAGAGAATAACCCCGACTGACCAAGAAATCCTTTCAGAAATAAGTATGTTCCACACCACAAAAGAAAGGACTGAAGAAAGGGAACGGTCACCTGTGAAAGAGAGGCACTGGCAAGCTGGAGATGCCTGACAGTAAAAGGGTAGTTTGAGAGAACCCAGGAAATAATTAAAAGGGAAAGAAGCACACACCTGGTGGAAAACACATGAGAGCGGAGGTTGTCAGATGCAAAGAATATCCACATCTACAGCCATGATTAATTGTGAGAGTAATGGGTTATTTGCCCATCTAGAATGCAGAAGTAGTGAAGTGTTGTGTAGAAATGCCATTAATCTCCCTTGATGGGTACATTATTTCCACTGAATTCTACCTGACATTTCAAGTTGCTTTCAATATATTTTATTGTATATTTTTTCACATTTTCAGTGCTCTATTGCCAAAGATTCTGAATCACCAAAATTAATCAGCAGTCTGGAACAGAGCCAGATACAACAAATAAGGAACCAGGCGCTCTTGATATTCTCCCAATCCTAGATGGATGTATAACTCACATTTATTGGTATGGGAAGATCTGGGGCTGCTCAGAGAAGAAAAAAAAAAAAAAGAAAAGAAAAAAAATAACAACACCCATGTGCATTGTTGCAAGAAACTGATAGGCACTGTCAATGAACAAATGGCTACTACTTCTGCTTCAAAGCATTTGTTTGACTCATTTGCAGATCAGCAGAGAGAGAGGAGAGCCCAGGACACACTAATCTCATGCTGGGTAAATCACCAGGAATTGCATCAGATGCAATGATGTTACACCAGTGTAACTGAGGGAGGTCTCTGAGGATGACTGAAAATACCCGGGCTCCATACATAAAACCTACCCTGAAGGCCTGACTGCAAATTCAGAGCTACTCCTTTAACGGAGGAAGAATAAGAAATGTATTTGCTTAATTACCCCTGAAGGACAGCATGATGTGTTGGAGAAAAGCTTCAACATAATAAAAGTAAATGAGAATCCCCCCCCCTGCTGTCTGTCATAGGGTGCTGCTACTTAGAACACTGGAAACCAACTGCGTAGAGGATTCCCTGTTCAATGACACCGCCTATTCTAACTCCTCACCAATGCCGATAAGCACAACAGGAACTTATCACTGATGGGAAAGAGAGAAGACCCAAAGCTGAGGCACAGCAGTTCCCACAAAACATGAGACAGCCAGGCGAGAAGCTTCAGTGGAAGGACAAGCAACATTTGGAAAGCCATTATGCTTTCCTTCTCCTTCCCACTCACCTGCTTCCCAACAAGTGAACGGTTCTTGAGACGTTTGTGGTGGCAGCAGCTGAGCCAGCCTGGAGTTTGAGCCGAGCCCTCCTCCCCATGCAGGCACCAGTGGGGCTCCTTGTCTGCATACCTCTGTGTCGAAGCAAAATTAAAAATTCTGTTAAGAGAGGAAATCTCCTGCCAGATGATATCCTTAAGCTCACAGAAATGCTGCAACAACAAACGCCGTGACAGGAATTTCATGCTGAGCCCCAGCACCAAGAGGACACTATCATTTTTCTGTGCTATTTTGAAGTGATGCAAAGATGTCAGCATCGAGGGGACTTAAAGGGACCATTACTGCAAAGCTCTTTGACAAATAAATAAAACATGAAAGTAGTTCCCTTTGCAGGGCAAGCAGTGGAGATGAAGTATAAGGGGAAGGCTAGGAGCAGGAACACCATTTTCGTAATGGATTTTGAACATTTAAAAACCTGCCTCAGAAGGCAGCTCAGTAATTAGCAGCAGCTTACGTTTACAAGGGTATTTTTGCACAGCTCCACTGCACTAGCTAATTGATGGACTTCTTTCTTTGCCAGTGAGAAAATCAGGAATGGGCTTTCTTGCTGACATACCTCAATGCCCTGGCTACTATTTAAGAGCCATCTCCATTCACATGCACGCATCTCTCTGTATAGTACTTACACAGCAAGTGTATTTACAAACACTGCAAATATTTGGCATCTTAGAAAAGCTCTGATAGAGAGCTCTGTTTTCTTAGTGTATTTAGCATAAATGTACTACCTAGGAAGCAGAACTGAATAAAATTGTTTGCTCTAAAAATAATTGAAACCGTGACACAATAAAGTTGCTCTGAGGGATGCACTCGCTTCACACATAATCCTAGACTGTTATCTACACTACCTGTTGCAGGGCTGGACAAATTAAAAGATTATGAGATCTTGCTATCTGTGCTGTATTTACCACAATGGGTCCATTTAAATAAGGCACTGAGAGCAATTGTTCCTGAAACCAAAATTTAAAAGCAGGAATCCTGTCATTTGTTAGCTGCGAGCAGCACTGTGCTGGTGCATACCGTGTTCCTCATCTTTAAAACTTTTCCCACTGACTTCTGAGAAAGAACAGACAACGGACTGCTGGGTTGTGTTTCAGAAGGGAAGCCAGGAAGAGTCAATACAATTATTTTTGGCTTCTGCACACAGGGTATACTGCCAGATAAGAACACAGTTGTTTGTGTTCTTTAGAAAAATCTTGAAAAAAATGTTCTGAAGAATTTCTATCAGAATGCATGATCTTTATCAGTAACTAATACAAGCTGAATGCCTAAAATACAGGAAGAAGTCTTGGGTTTACCTTATTCCCCACTAAGAATAACATTTTCAGCATTATGAGTGAGGATACAAGCCAAAATATTTCATACCCGGGTAGCAGCATCCATTAAGACTACTAATCACCTCCCTCTCCGGCTTCATCAGGGCTGAGTTGAGACCTTTCTGTTGACTTGAATGGACCTTGGATCAGCCCTTCTACTGATGCAACTCAGGAAAACACTTAAGCACCTGCGCTTAACTCCAAGCCCGAGGCTAAACTCCACCGAGGCAGAGGTGTGCTGCAGAGCTGATCCGATAAGGAAGTTGGCAGGAGAAACAGTAAGTAAAAGCATCCACAGAATTAGGGAGACAAAGGAGCGTGGTTTCCTTTGTGATGGCTGCTTTGAAAATCCCTCCCTTGCTCCAGAGCTGCTCCTCCCTCCCTCTTGCTGTCCCATTGAGCAAGACCGGTGTTTCCATCCTGCCTTCCTTTCTTGCTGCCAGGCTGTGGCTCTCTACAACGACCTGCAGGAGTAGTTGGTTGGGTTGTTTTTTTTTTTTTCCGTAAGCAAACAACAGTGTACTGTGCATTATAATATTACTAAACCTGCATTTTCACAAATCAGTCAATAGAACCTCTACGGAAGAGTGTGAAGGCAGGCTTCTACACTGGGTCAGCTCTGGAGAAAGAAAACACCTGTGCATAAGTACTTACGCAGATATTGACTTGTCCAGCACTTCTCCTGGATGAAACGTATTCTCTCCCCCTCTCCTGCCTCCAGCTCTGGGTCCCATAATTAAGCAGGGAGACGAGTTCCTCACACGAGTAAGCACTGAACTCTCGAAGCAGACGTGTGCAACATTTGCACAGCGCTGCATTTACAACATGTGTCTGCTATCGTATGGACAGTGGGCTTGCTGGTGCGGTCCCGCTGTACAGCTTCCATGGCTTCAAGAAGATGAGAAGGTCCTTCAAAAGGTGAACAACAGTTGCTCCGGCCAAGACCAAATTTCGGGAAGGATGGGCACTTTGCTTGGTGACATCCAAGCCCTTTGCTGTTACGCACATGGAATGAACTGTAGGGTGAGAGAGACCAGAGAAAGAGCTGAGCAAGCAGGGTTAGAATTTTTCTCCATAATTCACCTTCAATATCTATGTTTTTGGGACAGCCAGGCTTCTGATCAGAGGCGCTGTAGAGGGAGCGTTAGCTCAAATGTCCACACATACAATGATTTCCACAGAGGGTTCAGTTGTCTCAGAGGGAGGTGGCCTCCGCTGAAGCAGAGTTTTCTAGCAATTAATTTTGGCAAAAAGCCTTCCCTCAAACACCGCATTCAAACAGAACTGCAAGTTTTCCTTAGAATGAAAATCTTCCCTTTGAAATAGTCTGTGGTAGCCTATGAAGCTTAGGCTTGAGCAACCCACTTTGGTAACCGGAAAAGTGTTAGATCCATCATTTTCAGCCTTTATGCAAGTTTCCAGTTGTCTGAGAATAAGCGCCAGGAATGACTTTCCCTTTGCACTAACTACTGTGAACTAAAAATGCTGTCAGCTTGACTTTGTGTTCTGTATTGATTCTTCAGGGCCCCCAGCAACCTGATCCGGCTTTGAAGCTGCCCCTGCTTGGAGCCAGAGGTTGGACCAGGCCAACCTAAATTATTCTGTGACTGTAAGATGCAGATGGAGAGGAATCTGCAGTCACAGGAGAACTACTGAGTCGGGTTTGCTCACTCAGCAGCCGACGTGAGGAAAACGGACAAGCCTAACTTCAGACTGCTTGAAAATTAAAGGGGCATGGGATGGGACAGCAAAGAATCCACAGCTTCCAAAATCCCAATTTTTCACATGAAACCCATCGCAGTGCCAGAATATTTTATTCTCTCAGTTTTGCTGTGTCGGAAGTAGTAGTGCATCTCCACTGCACATCACGACCATCTCTCCTCAAAGTCAATAGGAAACACGCACATCTGCATCTCCCATTCAAGCTCATCGGGATGACGGGCACTACAAGCACATGCTTAAATGCTGAGTAAAACTCCATACACCGTCCCATCCTATCTGTAGCTATAAGTCATTCTCCCACAAGCGTTCATTCTTTGCTACATCACATGGAAAGGTTCAAAAGCATGTAAAAAGGTCACCATTTTCTATTAAACTCTCTAGTGCTTTTCTATAAGGCTAGTAAATTCAGCTTATTGAGCAATATGACTGCTTGAGCATTTTTGGTGTGCTATAATGCATAAAAGATATTGTATTATCCAGTACATTTCAATCTTTGAAAAGTTTTTAAAGACTGAAACGCTTGCAATTTAATTTTAGGAATGTATTAGCACATATACTATAGAGTATTCAGCCAGCATTATAATAATTTCTGTTATCTCAAAGAAATCTACTCTACTGGCATTAAAAATGTACATGAAGATGGACTGTATTCACCACAATTATCATTACTGTTAAGCATTTAAAAAGCTTGAGTCCATTACAATTTGATGACAGTTAACGAGAGAAGAAATTTTGTGATTAAAATCCTAAACATTAGAGGAAAAAAAAAATCCAGTATGGCATTATTTGCAGAGAAACACCAGATTCAGAGCTCTAAAATACGATTTTAAATAATTTAAAATGTTATATTTCTTTAATGAATTAACAATGCATGTCTGAGTAGACTTTTCAGTATTCAGTAGAGGATTACTGCAGGAAGGTCAAGTTACACCAAGAGTTTGTGTATGACAAGGTTGTTCACTTAGTGTTGGAACTGACATTTAAGGGCTCTGATGTAATATTTGAATGGCTACCAACGCACAATCAGTCTGCAAAGAAAATGCTGATAGTTCAGGGGAGGAAACTATTAGGCAGCCAAAGGTTGAAATCGATAATGATGCAGTAGGCTTTTGTACAGGGAGGGTCAATTAGGCTGCGTGCTGCAAGACTAACAGTGTTCAGACCAGGTGCCGTAAACTCAGAATTTACAGCAGCAAACCTGACAACATGTTCAAAAAGTTGTACTAGTATGCAAGAACAGATATGGGGGTCTGCCATGCTAATGATACTACAGACTGGTCTTCCATGGGATGTATGTAGGCTACACACAGTTGAGGAAAGTATGAATGTATCTTCAAACTGGAAAACTTCAACCATTTCTGGTTATATTGTGGTAGATTTTGTTTGCAACAACATGCTAAATAGCAGGACTAAAGAAATGCACATTAAAACTACCATCAATGGAAAGAACAGTAATATTTGTGCAGTATGTCAGCACACAGAACAGTATCCTCCAGCGCTGAGGAAAGTCCCTGACAGATAAGGTTTGACACACCAAAATGATTTGTTGAAACTTGGAAAGCTGTGCCACAGGCTTAAAAAATCCAGGCTCCTAGCAATGCTGAGCAAACCGGTGGGTATCCAACCACAGCAAGACAAAAGAAGAAAGGGTAATTGGGCAGTTTGGTTCCAGCTTCAGAAGCAAGTCTCTTTGTTATCTCATCCACCCGCAGCTGGCAGAGCTGCCACCAGCTGTGGAACTCGGCTTTGCAACCGTGGCGCAAGTAGCATTTAAGGAGCACTTTGTCTGAGGGCCTAGAGAGGCACACAGAGTACCATTATGCCTCTAGACATGAACTAATCTCTTGAGCAAAAGTGTAGTATCCATGTAAAGCAATCAGCCAAGAATTCTACCGAAAAATAAGGCAGACAAGGTTGTTTATATTTGGAGCTCCTTTTTGTGAGGAGTTCCTCATAATCTTGAACAGCAGTGTGATCGCATGAGGGCTGGGCAAGTGCCACCAGTGTATCCTTTGCTCCATGCGCTTTTCATTCCCCCATGCTTCACAGTTGCTGCACTGCACCTTCCCTCCACTGCGGAAAAAACGCGGCAGTGCCTGTTTGCAAAGGGTGACTTTGGTCACTTTGGGACTATATGTGCCCTGCCCATTGTAATTGTGGAAAAACAGGGTTGCCCTAGGGTGATTTGGAGAAGGAACCCAGCACAAGTCATCAGTCACCCCTGAGAAGAGTTAAAATAGTTCACTGGCATAGAATAGACCCTCTTCCTTAAATTATCCTTTGTCAGGCTCCAATGTGTATTTTTAAATCACATCTATCCAAACACAGGATGGAATAGTACCTGGGGCCATGTGAAGTATTCTAACTTCAGCTGGAGATGGGCAGTCTTTATCCCCTCCACTTCCTCTCTCAGGTGCTAAAAAACTCCTGCTGGGGAATGAAGGTCACTCTGGATGCACATGGGTGAAAATTACATGGAACATTAGCATGAGTTCAGCTAAAGGAAAGTCTTCATAAAAACTCCCCTGAGGGCTTAGGTAACCCCCATCACATTATTATGAGTTTCTTGCACACCAGTGTTAGAGATAAGCAGTCCAGAGCAGTGGAAATGTTGCCTTTTCCCCTAGTTTCATTTTCTGTGTATTTTGATTTTATTTTTTGTGTGCATGGAGATTATAGACAACATGAATAATGTCAGGGCAGAGGTGATTCATTTTTATGACATTTTTTCAGCAATGGCATGTGAGATATGAGCAATAGTGTGTCAGTTGCTTTGGCTCACATTTGCATCCAATCGTCAATGAGTAAAACGAAATCTCACAGCTGCCAACATTCAATTTCTGAGGCTCTCAGGATTTTCATCGCACATCTACAGCAGACAGAAAGTAACTTCTAGATGACTTTTGCTTTAAAGTTACAACATTATATCTATTTTTAAGGACAAAAAATAGAACTAAGATTACTTCCAATAAGTCATTGATACTGCATGCTATATGCCATTATACAATTATATTGAATGCACTTAATAAAAAGTTTATGTTTGTGCCAAAACCACCAGGTAAACACATTTATTTGCTGTGTATCAGTCTAAATTGATTGCAGTTAACATGGCAGTCTTTCCTCTGAAATCACCTCAGGATGGACTGCCAAGTTATACTGGTAGATACATATTAGAGGCCTTCTAATACTCATGCTCCAAAACATAGCAGATTAGCTGCCAGGAAGAAGTTTCCTGCTTTTATGTGATTTAAGAGTTCTCATTCAGCAGATCTCAGGTAGCCATTTCAGCTGGTAGCTGATCTTAAGGTAAAGAAAGCTTTCAAAATATTGATGGATCTAGCCTTTCAGGCTTCTGCGATTCTGTCCTCTCTTTCTCAACCCACTATAGGTATTTCAAAGCCTCCCAAATAGCTCACTTAGAGAAGGTTGGGCAAAAGGTGCCTGACCCAGACCTCAGTGAAGCCAAAAAGATTTGTAATGACTTGAATGTAGTTGGACCCAGAACCATGGAGGTGTCATATAGCCATGCGTCTGCATAAGTAAGTTCACTGAGGAGCAGATCTGTAGAGAGAAAGTTGATACTAACACTTCATACCTTTTGAGAGTGAAGGGTTTAGTGCAAACTATTTGCAGTCTGGTCCCACGGACTGAGTACCCAGAGCTTCTGCAATGCTGCAGGAGCAACACTTTTGGGTTTTATCCACGTGAAAGGTGCCTCCTTTGTGCAACCCAAGAACACTCCGCTAGGCAGAGCAAAGCATGATAAATGAGGATGGACAGCTTCACTTCAGACGCAAACTTCTCATCAAGCCTAACATGCTTGATGAGACATGTCCACACTTATCAGTATAATTATGTTTCTTGACATTTTGTTAAGCATGGAAGTAATAGCTGCAGTCCCACAGTCTTGAACATGAACGTGTTTAGTCATAACACCATGAAGTATCTATGGCATTGTCATAGTTTGGCTTATTAAACAGTCAACTTTTTCAGATTAAAGACTCTGAATGATATTGAGATAGATATATTGGGTCAAAAATCTACCCAATACAGACTTTCACCTGTGTAGCAGCCAACATCAGGGGCTTCTCAATCATCCTTTAAATTACCCTAACCAAAAGCATATAGCAGTGATTTATCTCAGTTAGACTTTCGTGTTCAGATGACAGCAGCTACACAGTTCAAGCCCCTTCCTATAGCCTCCTTCACAGTCAAAAGCTAAACAATCAAACAACTAATGAAGGATGGCTTTGTTGCCAGAAATAGCAGGTCCAAACCTTTTTAAGTGTGAGAAGACCTGCAGTCTTTAGGACAGTCTTTTTGGCCTCTATGGCACGAAAACTGTGAATTGCTGAGCAGCGTGCTTGGAAGCCTATCTCCCACAGATACTTCCATTGGTACAGACTCTAAACACAAAAGAAAGCTGTTCCTATTCTTTCCTGGAACTAAGAAGATAATGTTAATCTCCTATGTAACACACTTTCTGTTATCAGCGCTCAAGGTAAAACAGCACGTGGCAGTCTGCCATGCCACCAATTACATACACACATATATACAAAATATAAAATAAATTAAGATTTTAGTTAATCTCAAGTAAAAAAAGAAAATAAAGGTGAGTCTACACTCTTCTTCTCAAAGTTTAACTTATCATATTACACGAAAGATTCTCCCTATCAGCAACATATCTTCAAAAGATTTTAAAGGTTTTCCAAGTATATCTGCCAGGGAGTTTTGTTAGAGCCTCATTGACAACATCCCACGTTTCTAAAATGCTGTGTCTACGCAACTGAGCTCTGAACCCTAAGCTTACTCACAGAGAGCCTGCCAACATACCTAATGAGCATTTATGTCTATCAAATTAATTCATACCAACTTGTTTCACACTATCCCAGTCAGGTACCGATCCTCAGCTGAGAGCAGAAATGTCCAAAATACTGGTAGCTTTCGAAAGTACAACCCTGCCATAAGTCATTGCCCAAATGTTCCCAATTTGCTTCTGTCAAACAGTGTAGGGCAAGCCACCTTCACTGGGGTACCCTTCAACATACCTCTGAGTAGCGGAGAGAGGGGGAGCCAAAAAACTGACCTCTTTGCCTTTGCCTTGCAAGGTTGTTCCCAGAAGCACTTCCAGACAGGCTGCAGTTTGGAAAGATGCTGTCTCATCTCTAGCTACTTCTTGCCAAGGGAAAACACAGTGACTGACTGCAGGTGAGCAGTTCCACTCCCCAAATCTCCAGTGCACAACTTTGGTCTACTACTTCACATCTGCTTGATCTGAAGGTGCTTGCTCAGGTGTGGGACCTGCAGCCTGACTTCTCTTAACTGTTCTGGTTTAATTGGCAGCTGTTTCACACACTCTGGGCGCAGCACGGTTACCTGTATGTGGCTGCTCAGCATGGTAAGGTGCTTTTCCTGTCTTGAGGTCCCATTGAAGTGACTGCACAGACCTCCTTTTTAGCCACTCACAAGGACGCGTTTGCAACTCCCATGCAGGAGATTTCTTTCTGAGCCTAATGACCATGGGCAGCCTAAAAAGTGTCCCTGTGTTACCAAAACAAAGAGGCATGGAGGGGGGAAAAGTGCGCAGTTCACTTGCTACTGGATGCAGTTCCTTTTCTTCATGTCCGTGCAGGTTGTCAGACCCATTTAACCTCACCTCGCTCATTCAGACAACCTGTGTTTTGTGCAAAGTCCTCCCCCAAAGGGTCTCCACTCCATCCTGTCAGGACGGTATTCTGTGGAAGTTATTTTTGCTTTTCTATTTCACAGAAAAAGTATAATACAGTTTTGTTTTGCTGGAGACAACGTTACAGATACTATCAGCCTGAAATTCTGTACCTTAAAAAAGCCTGAGTACTTTCAGGTACAAGTCTGTCCCCTGCCAATACTTTTGGCTTTACAATCACCTTCTACTTTGTTCCCTTTTTGTTTTGCAACAAATTATCTTCCCCACTGCTGAGCTAAAGGTCTGCACAAACATGGAGGGAAACTGCCTTTACATAAATTGTTGTCAAACAAACAAAGGACAAACAATGCTTGCCTCTACTCTAAGGCATCACAAGGCACAAGAAGAGGCAAATGAAATTGCAGCTTTGAGTGTGAGGTTATACGCTAACCCTGTCTCTGCCGTCCCTGCCGTGAATGTGTCCTTCATCTGGAACATCAGGAGCTGCTGATGGAGCCCTGGGTTCCATTTCACCTTCCTCTGCAAGGGCTCGGGGTTCATCCCGTGCCATCGGCTCAGGGTATCAGCCTCATTTCTTGCAATATCTAGGGCAAATACATTCACAGAGACCTTGCCCACGTAAGATAACTGCGGAAAACTCCGCTAGGTCTAGGGTTCAGTATTGTTACATTAAACCCTGGCTCTCCGCCTGGCCTCAAAGAAAACACCCTCAAGATGAAAATAAAAGGGGTTTGGGTTTTGGTTTGGGTTTATTTTTTTTCTCCTCCATGTTTTAACCATTCTCACAACCTTGCCCTTTGCCTCTCTGAATAGAAATGAGATCTCATCAGATAGTAATTGTCATAAATGTGAGCTGGTGGCATTAAGAACTATTGAAAATGTTAGAAAATATTTAGGCTTTGTCACTGTGAGCACTGCATAGTGTCAAAGGTGACATCTGCTTTAGAGGGGTTCTAGCTTAAGGTGCTAATTGACGTTTATTGAGTAATATTTGTGACTTCAATCTATAGAGTCTGATCTCTGACTCGTGTTTCAGACAACTTCGTTGTGTCAGTTAAAATATGTAAATACCTTCTCAACATTAACATATCTCAGATGCCCTTGTATTATACAGTTATCCTTTTCATTACTTTTGACCAAGTCTTTGGAAGCAATTATCTTCTTATCAAAGACTTTTTATGTGTTCATCGAAATTAAAGATTTATACAGGAAGAAAAATAACAGGAATGGTTTGTAAAGAAAAGTTCACATAATTCCTAAAGGCTTAAATCTTTTGAGTCTAGTATTTTTGAAAGGACAGAGATTCAGAAAAGTCTTGCTACACTGTGGAAAAAAAACCCCTGTCAAAGCTGTAAAAACGCAACATACTTTGGTAATAAATCTTGGCTGTCTACATGCTTGTCTTTGTTAATTCATGTGCATCAAAGTATTCTAACAGAATTTAAATAGTATACTCAATCCAAATTTTAGTAGTGTTTAGACCAAGTAAAACACATTCACGTACCTGATTTTATGGCTACGTGCAGTATGTCACTAATTCATTGACTTTTTGTTCATCTGGGACCCAAGGCAGCCCACAGAAAATGTTGAATTCTGTCTGTGTTCTCTGGCCTCAGAACAAAATCCTTTTTTCATTCACTTCAGCCAAGTTCTGGTTCTTCTTTAATTGAAGGTACCCCACTGCAAAAAATAAGTAATATATTACCAGTGTTAAGTTTCTCTTTACAGCATCGTGCCGTTGCAGGCAGTGCTGTGGTGGGAAAGGAACAGTTCTGGAACCTGCAGCACACGTGCAGGAGGCATGCGTTAAACATCTTGCAAAACTACACAGAAATGAAAAATATCCTAACATGAGTAAAAGACAAGCAGGAGAGCATAGCAAAGCAGAATAACAGTGCCGGCTAGTTTCTGGTGTAGGTATGAAGTAGTACAATGAAGACACATAAAAGCTAGCAGGAAAGCATGCATTTGTTATTAAGAGCCTGCCAACCACACAGCACTTACAAACAGAAGAGTGGTGGCGTTTGTTCGTGTATTTTATGGTGTTGTGATGGGCTTGGTCAACACCCATGCTGGCAAAGATGGATTGTTAGGAATATGAATGCGCAGATACTGCAAACAAATGAGGAAATGTAGTTGTCAAGACTCCCTAAAGAGGACATCCTTAAAAGAGATAGAAGCATTTATCTGGGAGAGAGGCATCATAAAGGGAATAGAGAAGGGCAGCAAAGCCATAAGAGAAGCAGACCTGTGTGCAGATGCTGCTGTACCCAGCAAAGAATAAAAGGCCAGTGAAGCCAATAGCATCAGTGAGAAATCTAAGGTCCAAGCAGGGATTGCCTGTTTCTTGTCTTTTACATTCCAGTCCTTTTATTTCACAGACTGTTTAGTTATGGGTAACTCAGAAACAGATTCTTGTTTCTTTCTATGGTCATTCAATCCCATACTGAAGTTTGGAGTCCCCAGACTGCAATGTTTGTTCTGTATTGCTTCAGGCATGAGAACAACTTTCCCTACAGGGAGATATTGATCGTCTGAAAAACCTACATCATCAGCAACAAAAGCTTGAAAACCATCATTAATGTTTTTTTTTTTTTTCCCTTGGATTTGATTCTCCATACCAATTTCTTAGACTGCAGATGTCAGAAGACACATTCTTTACAATGGTTGACCACAAAGTTTTGTATATTAATGTTGAACTTCCTAAAATGTTTCTACCTACTTTTGATACACCTATAATAAATCCACCATGAGAAGTCTTTCAGAGTACTTTGAAAAATGAAGCTGTGTGATCCTGACCAACAATTTTCTGGAAAAGGTAAGTGGAGGCCAAAAAAAAGAGGTGACAAAAATCAATTAATTGCACTATTGGAGGAACAAAAAATTGAAAACTGTGTCCTGAGTTGGATAGATGGCTGGTTGAGGTGGAGAGAGAAAGATGGTGTTGGAGAGAAACTTTGCCTCTAGCCTTCATGTCTGGAAAAAGAAGTCATCTAAAGCTATTGATAAAGTTTGTTACCTGCTCTATTTGGAAGTTTCTACCTGCATTACAGCAGGAAGCTGGGGTCCTGCACTAAAAAGGCTTATAGTTCATACCTTTTGTACTAGTAACCCCTAAGAACTTTTCAACTGGATGGTCATGACCTTCACTAAACCTGCTTTTTAATACCTGCGATCTAGGGCAGCAGCAACAAAAATTTACCTCCAAGAGCACATGGAAATGCCAAATAGTTCTTCTCATTCTGCGATTACATTCATTCATTTAACTTTCTGAAAGCATCATTGTGATTTATTAGGTTCAACAACACTGGCACCTACTGAACACAAAATGCTGAAGTCCTGGTACAGTACAACATGTGCTTGCCTATAGGAGAACATTACTTGGCTGCAGTTCAAACTTATTTTAAGTATTTATGCACTTGTTCCTCTTTGGTTTATCATTTAAAGTTCTGATACATCCTCAGAGGAGGTTGCTCTTTGGGTGTTTTTTTTTTGCTGTCTAAGATACTAGTCTGTTTGAACTTTTTGTTTTGAAGAATCAGAAACTGGAACATAAAAAGACAAGACACCGACAACTCTCCAACCTTCAACTGCAGATGAGATCACTCAGTGTCTGATGCGTACGGCTTCACTGACTGTGATGGTAATGTGTGGTGATGACCTTTGTCTGTGGTGACAAGTTTGTGGGCTTTAATATCTTTGGAACATTTCTCTGTGAAATAAGGGTGCATTTAGGCTCTGCCTTTGATTGTGCACCAATAACAATAAACAGTGGCCTCTCCCATCCCTATCTGCTGGGTTGCTTAGTAACATACAGCTGGAGTAGACTTTGAGAAATCAAGTCTGTCACCTGCTATTGCAGGCAGCCATATCATAATCACACTCATATATGCACCAAGATCCATCTAAGAAACCAGCGGATGTCTTGCCTTTACTTTTTGAAGGCTTGCTCCATGATCCCCCATTGCCACATGTCACGTAGTGCATCATGTCTTTTCCTTTGATCATGCTGGTGGCCTTTCTTCACGTGTGCTCCAGCCTGCGTTACTCTCTCAAACGTGAACCACCAATATTTCAGGTGGCCCCAGGTACTACTGGAGCCTCATACAGCAGCATCAAGATTTGTTGATCTGCTTCGGAAGTCCTCCCTCTCTGTTCTGGCAGACCGTGGGACTCCATTAGTCTTTCCCATCACACTATCGGTCACGGGCATCCTCTATCCATTTTAATCTTCGTCACCTCTAGCTGATGAACCCCAAAAGTTTATAGCCGAAAATCTTTTTACTTCGTCTGAAGTGCAGAATTTCTTATACATTGTGTTACTAAATTTCACTCCACTTGTTCCCCCAGACTGTCAAGATCATTCAGTCTTTCCATATCCAAATTTTGTTGGCTTCAATGGCATACCCCATCCATTTGTAATCAGGGGCCTAGTGAAAATATTAAAATGTATCTGTTCCAAGACAAATTATTCATTAAAAGGGAAGTACTAAAGCTAGAGGAAGCTTAATCCTAACCACCATGTGTTTCCTTTCAATTAGCTCCTTACATGCCATATGGTTCTTGGAGTAATCCACGTGTCTCCAAATACAGGTGGTTTTTTTCCCAAAAAAAATGGACAGTAGCAAACATTTTTTGATGTCCAGGAGACTGGATCTACTGCATTCTTTCTACTTATTTTCCGGTCATCTTATCAGAAATGCCAGATTCATCAACTGGTGCAGTTTACTAATGAGTGAGCCCAGGCTGACTTGCCCCCTCTCTTGCCCACTCTCCCTTTTCCCATTGAATTTTCTGCCCAACTTGGTCTAAAAGTTTTCCAAATTCAGTCTAAAAAGTCTTGCCTGTATTTGAGGTCACACTATAGGATGAATAGTTGTTCAGATTCCTTTTAATCCTTTTTTAAATAGAGGTATTACACATTCTGCAGAGCTATAACCTTGCTCTTGTGCTGTTCTTTCAGGGTCAGGGAGAAAAGTTTACCTGAGAGCAGGAATTGTTGCCTTTTGCCCTTATACCTTAACATCACCTTTCTTAAAAAATGCAGCAATGTATTTGGGGAGGAAAGGAGGAGAAGGGAGCTTCTGATATTTTCTTTAAAGTCTCTTTCATCCCAGTATTTCATGGGGGATATATGATACACCATGGGCTATTTCTTTCTCTCACACTTTTTTCTTTTTTTTTTTTAAGCGGCTGAAGAATGCTTCCTGGTTTTTACCCTGTGAAAGCTCCACTTGAGCTCATCAATACATCAATACATCAAGGCAGTCCTGCACCTCTCATTGATCAACAAGTTTTGCCATTCCTTATGGACTTTCTGCATATCACACATATCTCCACTGAAGCATTTATTCATTCAGTTAGATCTGGAGTTCTTTCCAACAAATGTTTTCCCTTTGCTCAAGAAACAATTTCCATCTAATGTGTTTTTGTATCTTTGCTTTGAAATTCCCAGCCTCTTACACAATCATTAACTAATGACTTTATATTTCAAGAGAAAACTCTGATTAGCTTTAGCCATGGGTTTGATCAATTTTTCAGTAATTTTAAAGTGCAGTAACTTCAGCTAAAGCAGTTTTCCACATGCAACTTGATCTGTAGGTTATCGCCTGTCTGAGCCCTAATATTAGTGTTTTGGGTTTTTTTTTCCTCTGTTGTATATGTGGGGAGACAGGCACCCATAATAAAATTCTCAGTAGAATTTCTACCCTAACACGTTGTCTCCAAGGACAGCTTTCCTTTTTTCATTTCTTGGCTCTAACCACTAACATGACATCAGAATTACTGCCTTTTTTTTTTTTTTTTTATTTCCTTCGAAGACCTGACACAAAACTGTTTATCTTCAAAAAGACTGAAAGAAAGACTGGCTAGAGAAAGGTAGGAGAATAATGCCTTAGCTGCAGAATTAAGCTGAGGCAGTATGTAACTCTGTTCCTCTGCTCAAGTCTCCATCCATGAAAAAAAACCCTTTCCTTCCAAGGTCTAGTGTGTTTAATTTACATGGCATTGCTATGTAATGGCTAAAACTCTATAGGTGCTCTGTAAAGAAAGACTTTGCCTCTAGTACCAGAACAGACAGCTATGCCCTTTCTAGATTTGCCCAACAAAGGCATGACTGATTCGACACAGTGTCTCAAAACATGTTTTGCTGTATTTATCCTTAGCTTTTCTAAAATCTTTCTATATTTCATGCACCCACTGCTGAGCAATAAAACTTGCCATGGAGGGAGGTACAAAGATGCTCGTGCACCTTCTAAATTTATTCCTTCCGAACAACTAGCCTGTCCTGTATAGCCTCTGTCCTTGCATCCCATTTCCATGACACGTACATTAACTATGTTCATTTTGAGAAAAGCCTGCTTTTTCAGAATACTACCATTACACATCTTACAATGAAAAAGCTGAGAAGAGGAGAAAAACATCCTCCAGTTTAAACCAGGATTGTTAAATTGGAAGATGCTGATGAGGGCACAGAGGGAGTGGGCTACTCCAAACAATCTCCAGTCAACTCTTGCAGCAAAAAGGGTCCTTGTAGCAACTTTGAAAGCCTACGGATAAGGATGAAGAGCTGCAAAAGCACCATATGGAGATTATGAAAGAACAACCATGCTTCTCATTTGACAGAGTGCAACAAGTTCTTTCAGGTCTTGTTGTGGCCTTTTGCATATCCTTAATGATTATTACTAATGCCCTTGACTAGAATAGCTTTTATGAGCCCATTCGTTGAGTTTTTCAACTCCAAATAAGAACTACTTTTCTAGTCTACAAGATAAACACATTTTAAAAAAAACCAAAACATTGCCATAAGCAGCTATAAAATTATCAGCTTAGTGTCTTATCCTGAAATTTTGAACAGTTGTGTAACTCCCTTGCATTTAATTTCCATTTATAGTTTTTACACCATTTTTCACTGGCATTTTAACCTGCTCTAAAAAATCTAAAAAGCGATACTAAGTGATAATAACTGATGGTCCAGTTCAATGGTTTTTTAAAAGATATATAATAAACTTCTGCCATTTTCATGTCTTGGAAAGTGTGCTTTTAAGTATGAAGACTATACTTTTAGATTTAAGAGACTAAATAAAGGAAACAGCACAGTGATGATATGAGAGTTCCCCATATCTTCATTGTTTAAGGAATATTCATTAAAAAAATCATAAAAGAAAAATATCAATCACCAGCCTTATAAATAGGCCTACCAGTAGCATCTGAACAAAGCACAAAATAGTTGCTGCTGACTCCTGGCATCTATTGATACCCAAAACAAAGCCATAATATTCCTGCAGCCAAATAATCACAAGGCTGGTTTTGAGATTTGATTTGAAGTGTTAAATGGGAGACATACAAAATTCTGAGGGAAGACTAATCACTTCCTTAACTCTCCATTATACTTGAGAGATGTATGTAATATAATATGCTGTCTAATACATTATAAAATTGAAAAGTGCAAGCAAAAACAAATTATAGGTGTTTGGCTCCAAACACTGAATTAATGCAGCTCTACAATAAATCAAAATATACCAAGGTCATGCAATCTCTGTCATTGTCCTAGCATCTTTCATAAAATGCTTTGCAAACACACACATTTTACATACTTCAGGTAAATAATCCAGGCATTGAAAAATATTACTGAACTCCAGAAGATGGATGGTGGATGATAAAGACAAACACATATTGCATTATAGAGGACAGACTCAGATAGACAGACATGTTCAGTCAAGAAAGAGAAATGCAAATTCATCTCAGAAATATGTCTCCAACATACCACCTAGCAGAAAGAGGAGGGCTGGACACGATAACCTAAGAGGTTCCTTTCAATCTTGTCATCTACACTTTTATGGCCCGATTCTTTCTTTATTGGATAACCATTGCATATAAACACCAGAAAATGCAGAAGTCTGGAAAGGATATAAACCCTCAGGTATCAGAACATAAACAAACTCTTAACTAGCGCAGGAAGGAACTCTTCTCACCAGCAAGTCATTTTGTAAGCACCCAGATCTTGCCTCTCATAGGGAAACATCTGGTACCAAAGAGAGGATAATTCCTTTTTCCTCTAGTTAAAGCTCACACACCTGAGGGGAAAAAGCAAGCACTGAACACAGATGGCACCTCACATTTTTCTCTTGGGAAAGTGTGAAGTTGTGAGGATTATAGAGTTAAACCCACCTACCTGTGCTGCTTTCTTTGGCCAAAAAACAGCCATGGTAATCCAGCAGCAGAAATCCAAATCAAAGTTAATAATCTTTTGTTCTGACAGCAGTTGGTGGCCTTTCCTACTGATCCAGGACTGCCTTCTCCAGGTTGGCCATCAGGTTGTGCTGAGCACTGAATGTGGGGAAAGTCTTCCTGTTTAAGCGTTTTAAAGCTCGTCCATGTTTTTTTGAACCGCTGACCTTCGTATCTTCTCCATCTGCTCAGGTACAAGCTGTATCCATTTGCTATGACACCACAGAAATAACAGTATCTGTCAGTTTTCACCAGATTAAAATATATACATGTAGGAGAAAGAGATTTGGGGGTTTACACTCAAAAGAAAAAAAAAATCCAACTTGTTTACATTTGTAGCTGAATTCTTGCACTCATTTCTTCTATCATTAAAAGAAGAAAATTATCACCAAAATTTATAACGTTTTCAAGTGCTTCTTCCACTTCTTTTCCACATGACCTGAATATGACCCAAACTTGCAAAGCAATGTTTATCACTCCAAGACTACATTTTTAATGTATAATTTCAATAATTCAATAAATTCACAAAAAAAACACACAATGTTTCTATCTATAACTACCTGACTCCCACACAGTATTTTTCCAGTCTTACCCTAGTGTGATAGAAAAATATGATTTATCAATATTCAGTGATTCTGCCCATTGAGCTATGAATCCTTAAAACAGACACAAAACACATACAAAACCATCCTTAAAAGACATACTTTCCCTCTTAAAAGCTATGGGTTTGCATTCTGCCTGGTAATTCTTTCTGAAGTATGTATCTATTTTTATTATTATTTATTCCATTTTAAAAATTAATCTAGGGCACAGATTGAAATCAGAAACCAGGCCAGTTTCCATGAAGACCGTGACAAAAGCCCCACTGACTTCAACTGTGCCCAAATTTCAGCCATGCGTCAAAGCCCTTTGCAAGGAGTTCTCTGACAGAGGGGAACAGCTGAAATCAGTGGGTTTCAGTGGGGCTGCGATGGTCTATCTACCCCAAAAATATTCACTCCATCTCATCTGACTTACCAGATTCCCTCACTCTAGAATTTCTTTCTCTCCTGAAAAATTTTCCCTGCTTTGCCCACGTGAGAAAAAATAGTATTTCATTCTCATAAGGAGTGCTATACTTGTCCTTTGATATTTCTTCTTTAATCTCTGTTTCCATACAGCACGTAATCAGGTTTGTGGCAGAAAAGGGTCACCTTAGTTCTTATTACTCTCAAAAAGGTTACAGATGTGTTCCCAAAACTGACTTCAGGGTAATTAGAAAAAGAAACAGAGAAAAACAAAGAAACATGAAGACCAAAGTGTTAAGGCACAGAAGAGACAAGATGTATACCAATTATGCCCATCCAGCAAAACACTTCTGTTCACATCTGCACCCAGAAGCTGGAGTAAAAATAGGAACGCTATTCCTATGCCTGTATGGCTATCTGCCATGCAAGTATGCACAAATATATTTTACAAGTCCTAAACAGCTACAGCACAAGATCTGCCCAATAGTTTGTTGTAGAATATATGCAGTGCTTACTTATACACAACAGCAATATTTTGGAAGTATGGCTAATGTAAAAATCAATGTCCCTTTATAAAGGGTGAATTTGTAAATGAGATTATCAGAACTGCCTATTAAAATATGGTCTGTAATAAAAAGATACTGCATAATCTCCAGACAGGAAGACAGAAATACAGTATGAAAGCTGTCATTCGGTAGTTTGCTGACACTGCTGTCTTTTTCCCAAATTTTTCTCCACATCATGCAGACATTTTCAGAAATAAGGCCAATATTATTTTTAATTCCTCTGCTTTTTCTTGAATTTTTTTTTTTATGGCAACAGAAATTACCATACAATGAGTAAAACTAGCAACCATATTATCTTAAACACATCACATAAAATTTAGCTGGCAGAAAGAATAACAACAACAAATAGGAGAGAAAGCAGGGGAAAACGAAGAGCCAGGAGGTGAGGAGGAAGGATCATGGAGAGGAGGATTCACAACACAATTCCACAAGTTATTCCAGTATCCTCACAGACAGCACCAGTGATTAATGCTACATACAGAACCAGATTAACATGATTTACATGGGTCTAATGTATACTTCTGGTAAATTTCTGTGAAGGCAATCAGGTGTCTAAGTGAGAAGAGCTACTTTATACATGGGTTTAGATTGAATGATACGAGATGCCAGTGGTTGGTAGTTACACCGGTGACTGAATTTTTACATAGGCTCCGTCTGCTCACGGAGAACATTTATAATCCTGCTGAAAGCGCCACAGCACTCCAACAAAAAGGGATCCGGAGGATTCAACACAGTGACAATATTAGTCCCAAATTGTCCGGTAATTGCATGCTTAAGTTTTCCTCTCTCTCATGTATCAATTGCTTCCTGCGTTCTAGTGCGTGTTTCTCCTCGAGATGTACAGAAGGCATACTACACTCGTCCCCTTCCGCAAGACTTCTGGGACTTTCTGTGCCCGTTCTCCCTCAGCAGAGGTGGCTGAGCAGCAGATATTTGTATCTTAACTAAGCTAAAAATTCTGCCTACAAGAGAGGATATTTCCAGCTGCCTCCAACTATGGTAAATATCCTGGAGGAGACAAGTTATCAGAATTCAAAATGCCCCATAAAAGAGGGGAAGATACCAATTCTCTTCTCTGTATGGCCACACTGAGTACCCTAAAAAATAATGATTTAGCAATCAAGCCACCTGCCCCCAAGATAGCAGGCATATAATGCAACATAATATTGGGTAGTATAAGACTCCTAAATTTCCTTAATTACTTACTTTTTGTTTTGGTTTGGGTTTTTTTCCTAATCCCCAAGAACTTGAAACATATTAAATTTCAAAAAAAGTAAGAGAGAGGGAACAGAAACTGGTAATGTACTCAGGATAGAAAGAAGGCTGGGTAATATATTCATTCTAATTGTATTAACCTTCCCCCATAATGAGAGGGGGAAAGCCTACCATCTGTTTAAGTCATTAGTCAGTTCCATAATTAAAGGATTAAGATTAGCTCTAACAATTTCATTACTTTTCCTAGGAAACTGAACATCCAAATACTTAAAACTAGTCTATTGCCATTAAAAGGGGCTATCGATTATTTTTCTCTCTCTTATACTTTGGGAGATTGCCATCACCTCAGATTTAGTCCAATTGATTTTATACCAGGAATATTTCCCAAAGTTGACTACCATGTCCAATATAGTAGGAAAAGATTTTTGTCGATCCAGTATAAATAAAAGTATATCGTCAGCATAAAGTAATAGTTTAACCTCACATGTTCCTGATTTCATATATTGCATTTTATGATTAGCCCTTATTTGTATTTCCAACTGTTCAAGGGCAGTGTTAAATGAAAGAAGTGAAAGGGGATGCCTTATTCTTTTGCACAGCTTTTAAGAATTAAGCAATTAGCTTTCTTTTTAAGTCAGAGTGATTGTGGACTATAATAAAGCAACAAAATCCAGGTGAGAAATGATCACATAAGCCAAATCTACATAAAGGACCAAGTCAGCCTAATCTTGTCAAATGCCTTTTCTGTAACAGGGCAGCACTGCAGCAAGGATTTATCTGAGTATTGACAGACACTCATTAATTCAGTCTGTAATCTTGTACTATCAATGCCTTATCATTATTTATTAAATTCATCTAATTAGGATGGTAGATATCATCTATTATTTTATTTGATCTTGTATACAGCATTTTGATGAGATATTTAGGTTGGCAGAACCTAAACTGTTGCAGATCTTTGCCTAGTTTAAGCATAACTGAATAAGAGCCTCAAGAGAATGGTCTCCTTCAAGACATGCAGTTGCTTACATGATCCAGAGATCTAGGGGCTAACGCTGATATGGAAAGTATTGCTAAGGTACTGGTATCTCTGTTAACCGTGCTTTTATTCAAATCTTTCATCATATTTGCTACACCTCTTCATAAAGCAGGTGAGGAATCCTGAGGTTATCTCCTGCTACCCACCGCCCACTTCCCACACCATCCACAAGTTGGGTTGTATGTCACTCAACACATCCAGAAACAATCCAGAAAATAGGAATGTAACGATGTTGATATTTGCCAGTAACAAGTAATTCTTGGTAGCAAAACTTAAAACTGTTAGTGAAGAGTTGTGGAAAATCTCACACTACTGCAAGTCACCCAAAAATAAAGTGGCAGGTGAAACTCAGGATTCTTAAAAGCAAAGTAATGTACATGAGAAAAAGTGCTACCTCAACTATATGTAGATAATGAATGGGTTTGCATTAGAGGCTACCAGCAAAAGGAAAATCATCATGGAATCTTTTCAGAAAACATCAGCAGATTGGTCTGGGAGATCACGAGGAAAACCGAATATCAGCACTCTTTGTAAAAGGACTTGAGAGGAAAAAGCGTTTTGCTATTGCCCTAAGCCACAAGATGTTCATCTCACACACAGCATGTAACCACAATCAGACCAATGTCAAACAAAAGACTGAGAGGAACTAAAAACTGTATAGAGAGACGCATGACAGAGATGATCTAAGACATGAAACGGGTTTGGCTGGAAAGGAACACACAGAGGTTAATCTTCAGCATGGAAAAGGCACCCTTGTTAGAGGAAACATGACAAAAGGCAAAAAAAAATATGGTACTGACTGGTGTCAAAAAAGGTATATAAGGAACAATCATACTCCACAGTACCCAAGTTTTCCCAAGATTGACAAGCTACCAGTTTAAAACAAACAAATTTGTTAATTTTGGGGATTATAGTGTTTATTTGCATTATTATATGATGGAACTCAAAGGAGTAGGATGCTGGGTGGTTAAATGGAGTCACAGAGATTAGCCAAATTCAGGAAGGACAAGACCTTAAGTGACTATTCACATGCTATTTCTAATGCAGGCTCTGGTTCAAAGAGTCTTTAAACAACTGATTATCAGAAGCTGGGACAAAACACCAGGGGAAATGGTCATTAATAATTTTCAGGGTGTAAATTGTTAACCTTGCCCATCTTCATTATCATGTTTTTGATATTTGAACCTTCATTTTTAGCTAAAAAGACAATAATTTCTTTCTACCTCTCCTGATCCCCCAAAAGTTGTTGTTCAAGTCTCAATATCCCAAGCAGGTATCACATCTTAAACACTTTTTTTGTTGTTATTAACCTTTCAATTAGACAATTCCACTGACATTTTTATGCTACCCAGCCTCCGTTCTGCTGGTGCAGGCACCCAACATACAGTTGGCAGAACAGTTCTCTAGGCTTATCGTCGAGATTCTTCATAAGTGATAATGGGAGTTCAAACACCTATCTTGCACTCAGAGGTTTAAGTGTAATTATATATTGAAGTGAATTCCAACCCTAGTATAGCATTCATCTGACTAAATGCGTTTATGTTCAAATGTAAGGCAGTCAGCCTGGACGCCATTTGTAGTCAATGGAGAAAAATGGACACTTGTAAAGGCCGCCCATTTCAATTTAATATTCATGAATAAATTTGATCAAACAGACCATGTCTTAAAGCCCATATTCTGCGCGCCCCCAACCCCCCACCCCCCGTATGGAGGGAGCAGTGTGGTGAGCTCAGTTAAGACATCCACTCCATGAAGTTTAAACGTTATGTCAGCTGAATGCTGCCTTCAGTCATATTTACACTATTCAGAACAGGGAAGGAAATTCAAACTCCTTCCATGGTATAAGGTATATATTACGCTTGTAAACTAATATGCATCCATACGAACACACAAGCATGCATAAAACATACCAATTCCTACAATTTGGGATTTTTCTTTTCCTACTTCACCAGGAAATAGAAACATAACTCAATGCAATTCTAACATTAGTTTACTATAAATTCCTAGTCTTTAAGCTAATGGTGAAATAATGCTCCTCTCATTAGTTTAATGATCATATTGTGCTTAATAGAAGCTTCCCCCCCCTCTTTTTTCCTCTTTCATTAACTCAGTCTAATAGTTGCAGACAATTTGCTTTCACTATGAAGCTGTCAATCTTTTTCTTGTATGTAACATGTCAGTCTGTTATAGCACAGAAATAATGCAATGCATTTATCAGACTAAGACCTCTTTTCATTTACTGACTCAAAAATTATTTTGAGCTATCTACAATAAAGCGTGTTAATGGAGCACATTGTAAGAAGCGAACATTTAGATCATTTACAGATTTTCTTTTTTAACTATGATATGTGCTTCCTCGTCAGTGTTTGATTTAGAATAATCTAGCTGTCACTTGGAGAAAGGGAAAGGTAGGTGAAAATGATGCAGAGGAAAGTCCCCCAGCTCAGACCGAGCTAGCTGTTCCCCTGAGGCACCCAGACAAAAGGCTTTTGCTCATGGCAGTCTGCAGCAATAGTAAAGCTTCCCTCTCTCATAATGATGCAGCCTTTTCTTAGGAGCATGAAAAAGAGGAAGAAAATAGGCATTTTTATATGCTAGATTTTAGAAGCAAAACCAGCTATTCTGTTGGAATGGGTAAGGGAGAGGAAGAAGCCATAACAGAGGATGTGTCTGAGAGCTGTCATGTGAGACCCATTAGGTGCTTAAGAACTCAGATGCATTTGGCTTGACTAGAAATTTGGAGACGCTTTATTCTAGGCGTGTGATCTATTCAGCCTTTCTGTTGGGATCTCCTACATTCAGTAGTGCCACATCATCGAAGTTGACATCTACTTGCTCTGAAAGCCCTACGCTTCTACCTACACTCTGAGTTTGCATTTCAGGCCAGTCCTACCCCTGACTGTCTCATACACCCTTCTGTCTCTTGCTTATGTTTATCCCAGCTTCTTCAGAGTTCACACTGCTTTAATAGCAGAAATTTATCTTTGTCTGCAGTCCTGCCTCTGGTCTGTTGCAGCAGAATTTCCAGAAAAAGCTACTGTTCTTTTCTTCAGTTCTTTACAAGAAAAGACTTTATCGAAAGAAAACCAGCAGCTGGTGAAAAAAACATTGCTTCGGCTGCAGGGAAATTCAAGGGGTTGCCGTGTCTACCCTTTGTTCTCGATTACTGTTCTTCTCAGAGGCTGACATTCCTGTCCAGATTTGTTTGTTTCTTCCCTGTTTCCATGAAAATTTATGTTAAGACTATCCCATTTTAACTTTCCCCATTGTTTTTTCCCATCTAACGTATGAGGAATGCTCCTAAGTGTCCATATTACAAGCAACCATTCCTGAGACAACTGATCAAGCACTGCATTCCGTCAATCTGTCAGTAATTTTATTATATTTTGACATTAAAAAAAATGAGTCGGTGGTTGTCAACTTTTTGGAACAAGAGGCACTCTTGATCCCTAAAATACATGCTGAGGGTGAAAACAACACTTTCCAAGGTTGTAATAACACGGAAAGGGGACATTAAATGGAGTAAATATCCAAAACTACAGCTGCTCTGTCGTTTACATTGGGAAAAGGAGCTGGGCAGGAGACAGCAGTGACCTGAGGATGGCTCATGGCAGCGATGATCCTAGCGTGAAACATTTTGCTGAGAACGGTACCACGGGAATGGGAATGACAGACCGTTTAGCTGGTGCTACCATTAATCTCTTAGGTCAACTTGGCAGGCTAACACTCTCAGGGGAAAAAATACAGGGAATAATCTAGCTATTCATCCACAAAGGAACCATGTACACTTATGAAATGGGCAAATGAGAGAAGACTCAGGTGCCTTGTTCACGCTCAGCAAGCTGCTGTGAGCCTACTATTCTCTCTTTACATTTTCTAGAGCATAGGCAGACCTTTAGCTTCACTCATATGGACAGTATCAGTATTTTTAGGGTTATGACTAGAGCCTCTGATAAAAGGTCAGATGCTTGTTGCCCTGAAAACACACAAGCAAAGCACTAGCCAGCCCCAAACACCTCTGACTGAAAAGAAATCAGAAACAAAGACCAACAGGTATCAATAACTCTATCACGTGAAATGCACTGAATCAAATAGTCATACCTACCTCTCCCCTTGCAAACACTAGATGGAATTTTTTCTGCATTTCCCCAGACAACACACACACACACATTCCCTATGGCACACACGCTCACTGCTCTTTGTGTAGCTGAAAACGGATCAAGCTATTCTCACACACAGTTTCAACCAGACTGATTCTGAAATTTTCATGGGGCATTCAAGGATGAAGGAGGAGGGGAAATAAAAAAAGAAATTACTGGCTAGCACAGCTGGAGATCTCTTCCTAGACATATCTCCCACACTCCTCCCTGAGGTAGAGCTGTGGTGGCTACAAGAAGATCTCACAGCCTCTGTGATCAGCTAAACCTTGTCCTTACCCTTCTCTCCAGATCCCAGCCATTCCTTTCTCTCCCCTCTTTGGTGAAAACATGGAGGGTAGTGATCAATTTTTTAAGTCTTTGTTTCTAGTTTGATACACTAGCATCATTCACATGGAAACTGCAGCTTCCAGCAAGGTCTGGTGGAGCTAGTCGCATTCCTTATCTTTAAACCTTTATCCCTCACTCCTGTTTCTCCGGCTTTGGGAACAGCACAGGATTTCCACCGAAGTCCACAAAATTATTGTTAGCCCATGACGCCCCAGAGGCCAGCAGACTGTCACACCTTTGCTCTGTGTTTGGTCTGCTGCACACGCACTTCCCCGCCACCCACTGCAGGGGGGACAGAGAGAGCCCAGCCAAACCCTGACCCCCTTCTGCCTCCACCCCAAATCAGGGGAGTCCCAAAACCGGGATCCAGCTCCCAGAGCAGGACTTCTTTGAATCAGACCACCACTACAGGATAGATCAGACGAGGCTCTGTGAGCCTGATTTTAGCCCCTGTTCAACACCACGGTAAAATCTTTTTCGGCTTATTTCATGTGTGCAGCAAGTGACTAGAAGACAAGCGTTTAATTAAATCTGAGGTCATTTCAGGCACACAGGTGCAAATGAAGCATACAGCAGCTCCTGCATGGTTCACCCCACCGCACTCCAGACCAGACAAAACTGCTTTTTCAGGCACCCAGTGCAATTCACGCTGTTCCAGGCACTGGCATTCAAAGGTGAAGAATACCAATTCAAGGGCTACAAACGAAAATACTATTATTTTTTTTTTGCTTCTAGCATGGATGCCTGTATTTCTTTTTCAGCCGGCCTTTTACACCATGATTCAGCCACATGCCTCTCTTCCTGAAGCGTATCACCTTTGGTCTTCCTCAAATGACTATATATATACTTACTTTAGCAAGTCAACATGTGTAAATGCCGTTGTCTGTCACAGCTGACCATTTCTCCTTCTTTCCAAAGAGGACAACGTAATGTGATGAAAAAGGGCACATAGATGGGCAACATTATGCTGCAGTCTGCATGTTTTTCTTTCAGACTGAGATGGACAATAAATGCATGTCTAGTCCTGGTGTCAGGAGTCCGTAGAAGCTCAGTGAAGGAGGCCAACGTATCTCAACAGCTTTCAAACTCAGTGCCTGTTCCCAAAGCAGCTGAACTCTGACAAGCGCTGTCAGAGTAACTGGCACTGAATTAAGAGGTAAGTTAGATGTCTATATTTTCAGGAGGCTTCTCTTAAGATAGTAGATGCTGAAGCCATTCAGGAGGACTTGCTCCGGGATTCACACTGATTTGTTCTACTGTGAATTAATGTTACTCAGGTATCATTGAAAAGAAGGCTGAGGATGAATCAAAGAAACTGCTTTTCATCACAGTGCCAAAGCAATATAGCCTGGAGCATAGCAGACTTGAAAGTGCATGGTATGCTTAGTGAAATATTAAAAGGAGGCCCTGTATGGTTTCAGCATTTTCTCTTCCTTTTATGTATGTGCAACTCTCCTGGAGGCTTGAGGAAGAATGTGATTTCCCCAGAGAGACACAAGTCTGCAAAACATTATGGATAATGTGTGACCCTTCTGGACAGAGCTGCTTTCCTGGAGCAGAGAGCAGTGAGCATACCAGTTCTGGGGGGTTTGCTTTAGAGCAGGACTGTGGTCTTCCGCATGCAGAGGTTACCATGTCACAGCACATTAACTGAGCTGTTCGTTGCTGTCATGAGTGATGAGACAAATCAGCATAATATGGTGGCACTTCACTACCAATAAAGGGTTAGAGCAGCAAGCTCAACTTCTGGCAGTGGGTAAAAGCTAAAGCTCTGAGGGAACATGAAAGAGAAACATTTACAATATGCTTTTTCCTAAACATGAAAGTGAATGCTCACTCCTTCTAAATCTGTCTTTTCTCAAGATTTCCAATGAGGCTTAGCTGCCACAGAGTTACATGTTGTTGCTTCAACCAGGGTTGAGGAAGCATCTGATTTTCTCCTCAGAAACAGCTCTTTCATTCCATCCCTTCTCTTGTTGAAATGGTGTTTCAAACCTGTGACCAGTGCACAGTTTCTGGCCCCCTGCTGACACCAGGCGACCACGTTAAACTGGCCATGCTCTCACCCAGTGCCATCAGACCAGCCTGCTGCACCCACATGTGCTGCTGGAGAGTGAACTCATGGCCCAGCTCTGCCCACAAGGTGGACTGAGAGGCTGGGATTGCATGCCTGTCAGCTAAAGGAAAATGGGCTTTTCAGCCCCCCATAGTCCAAAGCGAAGGAGGAGGTTTCAAGGCCTGAAGCACTGAATGGCTGCCATTTGATGGAAAAAGAAAAAGGGCTAGGAGATGTTCAGGTCAATTTGAAATTGTTATCAAGCACCGAAACACTAAAATGCCTGAAGATACTGTTTGCAAAAAATGCTTCACACTTGATCTGAAAGCAGTGTTGCACTGCCTGTACAAAGGGCCTACCTGACATGCATGTCATGCCCAGCACAGTCCAGCAGGAAAAGGTCTTGTGTATGGAGCAGCTTGATTTGGGAAGGAGAACGCAGACTGTTGAGCCGTGGAGTGAGAAGAGAAGAAACTTCAACAAAAGAGCTGCATGGCGAAGCCTAGAAAGCAAAGTAAGAGATTCACACATTTTTCAAGTAGCATTAGCAAATTGCTCATTGCGTTCACGTAGTAGATTGCAGTACTTTAGAGACAACTTCATCTCTGCCGAGAAAATGCTGAAAGAGTCCTTAACAAGAGTTGGTTTGTCAGCCTTTTAAAAACTGCTGGCCCTTAGAAACTCAGAGTGGATATTCCCTGAGTCTGGAACATGCTTACCAATCACCCTGTGCTCTGCAATGTTTTTTGGCCACTTCATGCTTAAAACAATCTAACGATCCTAGCTGCAGGACAAGTTTCTGTAATGCAAGTGCTAGAGGGATCAGCGCTCGTGACAAGCGGAGGGAGACTCAACGTGAGGCTGGCAGGGCGCTTGGCACATGGACCAGAGGCATATGAGGCCTGAGCTGAAGCAGCAGGGAGGAGAAAAAGCTGCTAGAGGCGGCTCTGGAAGAAAATCAGAATGGCAATTCCTCTCCTCTTGTCCGTACCAAGGGACATAATTTTATGAGTTGCCTTTCTCCAAATCCACTGGGATGGCTGCTTTGGGGAAAAATACATGTTTAACAAATGTCCTCAAAATTGCATCTTTTAAGCCCTTTTTAGCTGGCAGCCCTGTAATTCCCTCCCCACTGCCAATTCTCAGCCATGTTTTTAAACAGCTGTCTTCAAACTTTGGACGCTTCAGGTTTCTCTGCCAGATGTGGTCAAGTTTGTGTCTGTACCTTTTGCTCATAGAGTCTGATGTGCCATTCTAGTCCAAATTATTGTCCCTGTGGCATTCCTGTATGCTTGTTGGATGTTATCCAAAAGCCTCTGCAGAAGAGAGATACCATATACACAAAAAGGCATAATCAAAGAACACTTTACATACACTAACTGTACCCCTTTGTCTAGCTATTGCATGGCATCTCTTTGTGTCCACTCTGCCAGAAGAACTGCATTCGTTTAAATTACCTTTTTTTAAAAAGCTGTAAAATATTAGGCATTGATTGAATTCCACAGGCCACCAAGTACAGCTAGAAGAACTATTTTCAGATCATAACTTACCTCGTTTTGTTCCTGTTCATAAATTATCCACAAAGGACTTTGATTTTTACTAATCTGCTCATTATTCAAGGCTCTTTGGCAAAAAATTAATGCAAACATATTTCAACATATGGATTCTGTCTGTGGGCTACTCACTTCAGCTACCTCCTCGACTACCTATTATTTATGGCCTGCGAGTGGTCAATTAAACAACATGGCATTCCCCACACCTTGGCTGGACATTTGAGCCAAACCGTTGAGACTTTCTCACACAGAAATGCCCTTCAGCTTTGTCTGACACATCTCATTGAAATAGTTTCAGGTTTGAGCTATCAATTGCAAGAAACCTATGGAAATCAGAGTAGCAGAAAGTGGGGGTGCTTGATGTTACTATCTTCGTGACTTGAGCATAACCCAATTGCCTGCCTTACGTGTGTTCGTAGACCAGAGTTATTTCCTGCAGCTTCCCAGGTGACTCGCTCCATAACTTACAAGGCAATAACACAAATTATGGGTAAAGAAAGACCTGATTAAACAAAGGTTTATTGCTTTTTACCCTACTGCCCTGTTTCTTTGTAGTCTACCTCATCTTGTTTAGAGCTAGCTTGGATATGTCTACATGAATGAAGCTGAAATATCTACGCTTTATTCCAAAACTGAGAAAAAGATGGGTGGGATGTTTTGTTCATTTACAACAGAACAGGCAATGTACTTACCCAAGGGAAATGAAGCCCCCCAGGGACAGTTTCCCTGTGCACAGCTGGTTTCAGTAGATGCCCTCTGCAACATCCTTGTCTAGCCTTTCCTCAGGATTGCCTGGGCACTGCTCATTCAGACTGCGACAGTGCTTGGTGAAGCCTCCTCAGTCCTCACGCACCTGAGAGTCTCTGGTCCAAAAAGGGCTTCACACCAAAACTAAAACATCTGTTCCTTCATAAAGTTATGACTTCTAGGAGATTTTGAAGCAAGGCAACAGTTACACCCACCAGTTTCTGGGGAGGTTTTACTACTTTTTTTTTTTTTTTTTCAAATTAGACAAGTGGAAGAGGCAGCCAAAGGGCTTTTATACCTTTTTACAGAGCAGCGATAAATGCCACCAAAATCATAATAGCTGCCCGCTTCTTGTTTAAAGTGTTCTTGCTTGGCTTTAGAAAAGAGAAAACAGCTCTTTAGCGTCATTTTGATCAGCACTGCCACCATCTGCACAAGCCTTAACTCATACAGCAGGGATTTACAGACAAATTTCAACCAAGGTGGCACCAACAGTGTGTTTTCAAAGCTGTCAGAATCAAAGAATAAGGAATTAAACAAAGTGATTCACTGAAGAGCTGAATTGGCTGACCCATGTTACCAATTCATTGCTGAAAAGTCTTTCACAGAAAAGCCTGATAGGAAAAAAAAAAAAAGAAAACCACAAATGAGAAAAAAAAGTTTCCCCCAACACAATCAGATCTGTTCAATGTGAAAGAAAGAGACAGAGAAGGCATATGTGTTTATCTGGCGCATTGTTGAGCTGTAGCTCTTCCTCCAGACTCAATCAATACATTTTCTCCTTAAAGTCCCCTGTCCACTGTACAGAAGTCAGCTATGTTTGTTTACCAGCAGATAACCATCTTAATTAGACTACTGTATTGAAGCCCTGTTCTGAAATAGTTTTGTTTCCTCTGGCATTGTTTTCCTCAGAGGTGTCTCTTGCTAAACGGAATCTTTTTCTGTTTAATGAAATGGAGTAATGTAAATGCATCCTGTGATCTTTGTGCCCGTGTCACTCCCACTCAAGTGAAACTAGACAGGACCCAGTTAATTAGTACAAGCCATTAAAACCAAAGAAAAACAGCATTAATGACCAGCTTATTTATTTCTAAGCATCTCATTTCCACAGCATTGAAAACAATTGGAATCAAGTAAAACAGCACACAATTTTTTATGTTTTGAGCATGGGGCCTGTGCACAATGCAAGTAAATTCTTGCAGAAGCCATAGTAACTTGAGAAGCAAGTCCTTAGTTATCAAGCAAGCTTTTCCAAGACCAGCATGTCCACTATGCAGGAACCCTCATAGCACAGACCTCTGTGCCATGTGTTGCTACTAGAGGGCAAAATCACTATGCCAGAAGAGTTAACTGCAGCATCATACCCAGCCAATGCCAATTCCCAACATCAACAATGCTTATCAACCCATATGGAATTCAGTAAAGATTTGCCTGTAAGAGAAGGCAAAACCTGACCCTAGACTGTCACATCATACTGAAGAACTACTATTTCTCATACACGTGTTCCTTTTTTTTCTGATCCTCAACACGAACTGCATACCAATCAGGTAACAAGTACCTATAGGGCACATTTAGGGGCACAGAAGCATTATACTTTGCTTACAGTTCACAGCACACCTTACACAAACTCCTGGTAAGTCAAGAAGGTGAGAAAGTACTTTTGAAACTATGGCAAACTTGCTTTTCCGGGGACAAGTTTTTCATGTTCGTAGGGTCAGCACCTTTCTGTTCTTTTCTCCTTTCTTCTCAAGAGGGCTATGAATAGAAGAGTTTTTCAGGGAAGAAATCTAGAGCCCTCCCTCACCCTCTTTTTGGACAAAGCTACGAAAAGTGCAGGGTCACATTCCTCCTCCAATTTCTTCCGTCTGCATGTTATAGCTAGAAGGAAGGTCCTTCTTCAGGAAGGAGCCCAAACACAATGATCGGTCATTTCAGGTCTCTACCTCTTCAGCAATAAGGAGCAAGATGCAGCAGTACCAGTGGAAGAACCAAGCCAAGAGACCCACCAAAAGAAAAATATTTTTCACAAAGTCAGTGACTGGGACAAGCGATTGAAGGTAAAGGAGGATGAGATTGACAGTGTAAAGTATAGGACTGTACCCAAGTCATGCCTTCTAAATCTAGGCATTTTTGTGTGAAACAAGGAGTGACAAAAGCTAGCAGAATATTTCTGTTAAGAGCATACTTTGATGGCTGCCATTTTGTTTCCTCAATATCGTGCTTTTGCCACCTGAGAAACTGTAGGCTTTCAGTGCAAGTTAAGAAGATTGGCAGAAATTCTTACTCTGTCACTGGCTTTTCTTGAAAATTGACTCCGGCAAACTGCTAGCTTTTTCACAGTCGCAACCTAAAAATAATGTGAAGCAGATTAAGGAAGACAACATAACCAGTTCTGCAGAGCTTTAGTCAAAAATCCAGGTTAAATAGCTATTCTAGTGCACACTTTCCATCACTGTTCACCCCAGCAGAGACACAAACATTAAGAGGTGGGTAATACTTCTCCACACAGTTTTAGCATCAACCAAAGCATTTGGTGGTACCAGAAAAGCACAGGTTTCAGAGTAGGCACGTTCCACAATATCTGCACATTGCATCTAACCCAGGGTTTCCACTCCAGTCCTCCCCAAACCTCTGATACCACATGCAACATTGAAGACAGGAACCCAGCCTCCTCTCAGCCAAGAATCCTCCTGCCCCACTTTGTGCTGATGCCAATGTAAACATGGGCACTTGGCAGGGCTACCACATAGACATAGGAAAATGGAGCAATGAGGGCAATACAGTGAACTAAAATGTCACATTCAGATATTCACGTTATAGCACCTGTTCATTGTAGGTTTATTTTGGACCTGATTATTGCATTGTATCTATTAAGGTTCTTGTGTACTAAATAGCAGGAAAAATAATAAATAAGTCTGTTTAAAAAAGAAAAAGTTGAATTTCATTTTCTCATCAGCCTTGAAGCTGTACAATAAATGTTTGCCAATTTAAACACAACATTTACTCATCTGTCCTTTACTGCAAGCAGTTATGATCATAGAAATAGTTGGATATTCTTCAGCTGCTCCCCACTCCAATTTGCTTTTTAATTAGTACTGATTCCAGGAAATTAGATGGCTAGATTTTTCAATACTGTATGCTTTTTATGCTGTGATACGATCAACAAACCTCTCTTTCTGGCCCTGGAATACTGCACCCACATCTGTCCCACTTGCTTTCCATCCATGGTCCAATGAAAGCAATTAGAAAATTAGTAAGCCCATTTGTATCCTAGTCATGCCCACAGACACAGATGAAGTATGGAATCTAATGACGAAGTTTAAATGAGATCATACAGGACTCCCAATATCTTGGTCAACCGCTGAATAAAGTTAGCTTTGTTCTCAGATATCACCAAGCTAACGAAGTTCAGTTCCACTTACAAATGAATGCAGATGGCACATTTGCCTTGTTATCCTGCTACCCTTTCACATCTGCTAAAGAATCCCCCAGTTCTTCAAAGTCCTTTTTAATTGTGCCTAAGCTTTAATACCGTGAAAGCCAAATGAATTTTACAAATTTGAACTGGGCTCTGCCTTAATTGCATAGCATTTTCAATCCTTCATTTCTTCAAACTTTGTCATTTCTCTCTATTTCTCCCCCTTCCCTTTGCACATGTTAAAAATGACTGTATGTTGATCTAGAAACTTCCTAGTGTTTGAGGACACCTTAGGAAGCCCTAGAGATTGGGTACCCCTCCCAGCCATCCAGCGCTCTCAGAATCCCATATACATGGAGAACATTTCCAGTGCCTCTGACCCAGCCCCACCCCTGTAAGGGCCCAATACACTTGCTAATTCCCCGTGCCCACACTGACTTGTGTGGCACCAGTTACATGGCCCAGTAACCCAGGGCATGACAGTGCACAACGTGCAGACCTTTTAGGCTTTCAGTAGCTCTTTAGCTAAGAGTAATAATTCATTTTGAATGACAATGCACATAGAGATCATGGGGATTTATTGAGTGTAACCTACTGTAGTCTATCCATCAAAGTGACACTCAGTCGCTTACAAAGTTCCTGCGCTTACTGTACTTAATGAACACTTCACAAGTTCCTGCAGTATTCTTTTTGCCTAACGGGAAAGCCTCTCATGTGATTCTTAGGGAGGCAGAGAAACTTCCCTAAGCAGTAAAGAGATCTGCCTGAGCCCTTGGCAATCACAGCACATGCTGACGTTTGATCAATGCTGCTTATGTACCATCATTTCCCACAACACTGTACATACTTTAAAATTAACATTTTCATGGCTATTTTGCAATGCAATCTCATGATGTGCTCCAGACCAATAGGGGAACAGTGTCCCTGTGCTTCTGACTGCCAGCTTCCCTTGAGTGGGCATCAAAAGCACAACTCCTGCTTTGCTTGAAATGTGAATGACTGCAATGATTGTTTCCTGTCTTTCTAGGGGGACAAACTCAGAGTCTGCTCATTTTCAGCCTTGTCTCTATCAAAAGCCCTACAAATAAACAATACATAAAATTCTTCCTGGGGTCGAACAACTAAAATAAGAAACTGCCTCTCTTCCCTTAAGCTGTTATTCCATACTCTTGGAGATGTCTCTCATCTTCCCTTCATCATTGCTTAAGTTCTCCCATCCTTGTCTCTAGTTTTATTCTGAATGAGTGATTCTGTGACCACCCATTCTCCCTCTTAGCTCTGTCATAAAGTAGAAGACAACTTTTTCATACCCCCTAACTCTTACGCTGGCCACCTCTCATTTTCATTATTGGCAAGACAACTGCTGGACCAAGTTAAAAATCCTCCTACCTACAAGTCCTGGAAGGCAACCAAAATGTCCACTCTGCTTTTCCTCAGGCTTATGATCAACATGCGATGCGGCCTCTTGGGACAACATACCAGCTTCAACAGTGCTCATTCAAGTTTGAAATCCCTAGCAACCCTCTAGCAGAGCCACACTGTTCATGCCCCGGCAGAGAAAAACCTTGACACTGGCAGAGTTCAGAGACAAACTTCAAAGAGAAGTTCCCATTTCATCTGAACAAGCACATACATCCCTACTATACATCCCCAAGCACCTGGAGAAGTATGGCCACTAGAGACTTATCAGCACTGCTGCTTAGCCCCAGAGGTAGACAGGCTCCTTTACCCACCCCTGCCACCCTACAAGCCCAAATACTCCCACCACAGTCAAAATACCATTCTCCTGAGGAAGGAAACGGTAAGCCTCTTAAATTGGAAAACTTCAGTTCTTTTCCAAATTTTTAGCAAGTCACAACAGTTTAATAAGGCAAAGGCTTGTTTAATAAGACAAAGACTTGAACAACACAGATGGCCTGAGAAAATAGCTATATGGCCCTGCCCACTTAGCTTAGTAATTGACACTTGCTGAAGATGTCTCAGCAGCTTCTCTCTGCTCAATGCAGAGCATGGGCTATAACAAAGGTGTCCAACTGAACAGCCTAATTACCACTCATATTTCTCTGGCATCCATACAAGCAGAACAGCGGTAGCAGGGACGCTGCTCCCAGACTACCCTGTAGCCTTTGATCTAAACCAGGCAGATGTGACCTGACCATCTCTCTGCTGTGTCCCTAAGTGTCTCTGCCTACACTACCAAAACAAAGAAGAAAGAGTACACACTGCCACCATTATTGCCCTTTTCTAAAAGCCATCTGTCTCCTAAGATATTCTCTTTGTTCTATACAGATTCACGTACTTGGTGAACCTGACTTAAGTTTGTGCCTAGCTGGTGTTTCCCAGTTAAAATCAACCACAAAATAACTTGTCCGAGCATCTTCCAAATCCTCTCCATAGTCAAAAGCAGAGGAGGAAGCACCTTTGGCTGTGGAGAGGCTGTGGGCCTCTCCAGTCGCATAAAATATGCCAGCTAGAATAAGAATGTGCATGTCCTGAGCCAGAGAGTCTTTAAATATGCATTGAAACAATATTAATGTCACTGACCTGTCTGATCATAAGTGCAGCTGCTGCCTCAAACCATCTCGAAATTGTTTCTTCTGAGTGCAAGTACCTGCTGCCCTTCACATCCTTCCGTTATCTGCAGAGGGTGGGGGGAAATTATTTACTATCAGATATTCAGTTATATTTACAGTTTTTAATAAAAAAGGACAATTTAAAAAGGACACTTAGTTTCCTCTTAATGGCCCCTGAAGCTTTATCATTTGAGACGTTTGGCACTGGAGCTGAGGGGAAGTTTGTATTGCTGCTGTTCAGCTGCGCTTTGCCTCAGGTTAACTTCACTTTGTGTTCTGGTGCAGCTAATCCCCTGTTTTTCCATGAGCACAAAATACTTTCTTTCCTTGGGAAAAAGAAAATAAAGACAGAAAAAAAAAAAAAACCACCAACAAAAAGCCCCATATGTACAGAGACAGCAAAGATTACTTGTAACTGCCATAATTTAAGGGCAACAAGAATCCTCTTATCTCACCTGCAGAGTGGATTTAAAAAATGAGAACAGTAAGAGAAATGACTTGCTGAAAGGAAGTTTTGGAGGACATTATTAGGGTCCAAATACAGATTTATGTGGCCTCCATGCAGCTTTCTGATATCTTATGTGCACTTTGGCTTAGACAGATATTGAAATAGGAACTGGAGTGGATACGAGTTCATCACCGACATATATTCAGTCTTGCTGTCTCTGCTACATGTTTATTCAATGCTCAGTAAAAGGGTTACTTCTCTCCACATTAGGGTCCTCAATGTATGGTGAAATGGCTAGGAAATTATTTAGATAAATATTTGGGGCAAGAAGGAGATGCACACATGTGTATTCCCAAATATACATCTGTGCTGGCAGAAATCACACTGCAAAGGAGAAAGCCTGTTTCTCCATTCTTAGCATCACCAGCCAATTGCTTCAATGCAAAAGGAGTGAAAAAACACTAGTTTGGTAACAGTGGTGCTATACGCGGAATTATTCATATAAGTATCTCCAGGTATTATTGGCTGGGAGCAAAACTCGTTCTTGAGAGCATAAACTAACCCACATCAATGTAAATATGTCAGTTCAGTAGCACTGCTAGTGGTGCAGACATACAAAACCAGGTATACTGGATGCACGTGTTCTTCTATAAAGAAGATATCTCACAAGAGCAAAACTACATCACATCCACTATGTAAAAGCATTGCTGCTAATAAAACAAATATGTGTTTATACAAACACATGCATATATGGCCTGTGGCACAACAAAACAATTTTACCTCCAAGTACCCCCAAAAGGGTTAAGCAAAACAACCTTCATGCATGGACAAGCCCCAAATAAGGAACACCTCTTCAGGAAGATGCCAGGCTACAATATCGGCATGCAATTAAGGAAGATGGTAAACCTGCTCATCTAACTGTGCAATCAGGATAATGTCACTTTCTATTTCCACGTTGTAAAATACTTTGAGATCCTCAGATGAAAGCTCAGTACCAGAGTGAAGCATTTATACCTTCATCAATGAAGCAGATGGCACGTGGTATGCTTGTTTGTGTGCGAACCCTGTAGTCGTCACTGTTATAATTAGTTAAGAGGCCCCTCCTGCTCCACTGCAAGCTCTGCTGCTTGACAGCGTTTGGTAGAGGCTGGCATTTCCACAGAAGAAACTGTATTTAGGTGGCATATACTTACATTGCTTCCATCGCTGTCGTAGCTGTGTAACTGCATTTGAAGAGTATCGTGCATATATGGTTTGAGACACAATGCAACAAAGGTGTGCATCATCTAATGAAGACTGGAGAAGACTCTGAGAGGCCATCTTGTCCATTGCTCTGCACTGAGCAGGATCAAGTACTCATAAGCATTTCCCAACCAGTTAGTCTAACCTTTTTTAAAGACTTTCAGTGGCAGAACCCCCATGTCTTCCTCAAGAAGTGTTATTTTGTACTAAATGAATTTCGCTAATATCCAATCTCAATTTTCCTTGGTGAAATATATGCCTATTATTTCTAGTCTTCTTTCATAAAGATTTTTTTTCCATCCAAGGCCTTTACTCTTTGCAGCTATCTTTGTATACTTGAAGATTATTGTGTCAGATACATCGTATTTTTTTTTCATTTCACTGAGAAATACACAAAGCGCCATATACCTCTCAGCTCCCTCCATCTTTCTGTTGCAACTCCAGGGCTGAATAAAAGTAACACTTGGAAAGAGAAATTAAAAAAAAAAATAAAAAAAATCAGGCATAGGACCTATCTTTCAAAGTAATTGTTGTTCAGCAGACCAAGGCTGGAAAACAAGCATAAATGTGTTCTAATTATATCAGCCCCGAGTTGTGTTTTGGGTTTATTCACATGAATGGGAATTACAGTACTTCTGCCTTTGCCAACAGGAACAAAGCACCTTGAACCAGACACGGATATATCTATCTAAATAAGAGTAAATATATTACTGATACTAACTGTGTGACAATCCACAAATAAGCACAAAAAGAAAACTTGAAACAAATTTGAGTAACTTATGTAAACGTCATCACACGCAAGGACAAGAAAGAGGGTCAACTGCACTTCCCTCAGAGCACGATGCATCCATGCAAATGCTCAGGACTCCTTTTGCATCTTAGAGCATTCATACCCTGTAATTAATTTCTAAATTATGGAGATTTTATACATTTAAGTAGTTCTGCGACAGTAAGTCATTTGCTTACAGGAATGTTACCTGTATTTGTAATTCAAGTCCCTCAGTTGCAATTATTACTTTTCTCCTAGAAGAAAAGAAGCGATGCCTAAGATAAAAGAAAAGCAGCAGCACTTTGCTCTGCTCTGTGTTTTACTGGATAATAATTCCTACAGCAGAAATTCATTGCTGGGCTGAATCAGGCAATAAGTCTGTTATGCCCAATATCTTGTCTCTGACAGGTACCAACAACAGGTCCTTCAAATCCTCACAGATAGTCACACAGTAATATTCCCACAGAGGATGTTTCTTCCAAAACCAAGGCACTTAAGATTGGCTAATGTATTGAAGCAGAAGGGCTTAGATCTTTAATATCTTACTTTATCCCAGCTAGTGTAGCTACAGACATTCACCCGAGTGGAATCCTCTCCAGTCAAATTCAATTCCTCAGTGATAGTGTCCAGAAGCAGCAAGTCTCACAGGTTAAATAGAGGCAGTGAAAAAAAAAGTAATATGTATTTTCATATAAATTTCCACAATTTCCTCCTTCACTTTACCAAGTTATCTTCATTTCTGAAATAACAATAAAGGGTTAAAAGAAAGATACAAACTATCCCTTTAAATACTTCCTTAGTTTACATATTTTTATTTTTCATTACAATCTCTTTGATCAAGTCCTAAAATTTCAACAGGATTTGAAAATCTCTCTGTGCCTGGACAATTGCCACTGTGTTTCCTTACAACTCTTTGATGTCTTTTCAGCAGTGAAAGGACCAGGAGTGAATATGGTAACAGAAGGAAAGCATTTGTGTGATTACTTTCCATATTGTTATCTACTGCTTTCCTAAAATATTTTACTTCTTAAATCCAAACCTGTGTAAAGAGGTACCCTTAGTATCTTGTGGGTAATTTCCTTGAATGATTTAACTGAGCATCAGGACCTCAGGAAGCTCCCTAATCTCTCTTCTAAGCCAAGCACTGATCAACTTAACCAAAACCATACCTTATTTGACTTGCTTGTTCTTAAAATCTTTAGGAAACAGAATTTAATATGTTCTATGGATAGACAACTCCAGCGCTTAACTGTTGGAAAGCTTGTCTCAATGTTTAGACACAATGACTTTTTTGCCTCAGTCTTCACTGGCAAGGGCTCTAACCACACTGCCCAAGTTGCAGAAGGCAAAGGCAGGGGCTGTGGCAATGAAGCTGAAGCCCACTGTAGCTGAAGATCAAGTACAAGACCATCTAAAGAACCTGAAGGTACACAAGTCTGTGGGACCTGATGAAATCATCAGCAGGTCCTGAGGGAACTGGCGGAAGAAGTTGCTAAATCGCTTGTATTTGAAAAGTCCTTGCAGTCTGGTGAAGTTCCCAGTGACTGGAAAAGTGGAAACGTAAACCCCATTTCTAAAAAAGGGAAAAAAATGAAGACCTGGGGAACTACAGGCCAGTCAGTCTCACCTTTGTGCCTGGCAAGATCATGGAGCAGATCCTCCTGGAAACTCTGCTAAAGCATGTGGAAAATGAGGGGGTGATTGGTAACAGCCAGCATAGCTTCACCAAGGGCAAGTCATGCCTGACAAATTTGGCGACCTTCTATGATGGGGTTAAAGGGTTGGTAGATAAGCAGAGAGCAACCAGACATCATCTACCTGGACTTATGCAAAGCGTTTGACGCTGTCCCGCGTGACATCCTTGTCTCTAAATTGGAGAGACGTGGATTTGATGGATGGACCACAAGGTGGATAAGGAACTGGATGGATGGTCACACTCAAAGGGTTGCAGTCAATGGCTCGATGTCCAAGTGGAAACCAGCTATGAGTGGCATTCCTCAGGGGTCGGTACTGGGACCGGTGATGCTCAACATCTTTGTTGGTGACATTGGACAGTGGGATTGAGTGCATCCTCAGCAAGTTTGCTAACAATACCAAGCTGTGCGACATGGTCGACACTCTGGAGGGAAGGGATGCCATCCAGAGAGACCTGGACAGGCTGGAGAGGTGGGCCCATACCAACCTCATTAACTTCAACCAGCCCAAGTGCTGGTCATGCACCTGGGTCATGGTAATCCCATGCACAAATACAGGCTGGGCAGAGAACGGATTGAGAATAGCCCTGAGGAGAAGGACTTGGGGGCGTTGGTTGATGAGAAGCTCAACAAGAGCAATGTGTGCTCGCAGCCCAGAAGTCCAATCACATCCTGGGCTGCATCAAAAGAAACGTGGCCAGCAGGTTGAGGGAGGTGATTCTACCCCTCTACTCTGCTCTTGTGAGACCCCACCTGGAGTACTGCACCCAGCTTTGGAGTCCTCAGCACAAGACAGACACAGACCTGTTGGAGCGAGTCCAGAGGAGGCCCACAAAGATGATCAGAGGGCTGGAGTACTTCTCCTATGAAGACAGGCTGAGAGAGTTGGGATTGTTCGATCTGTAGAAGAGAAGGCTCTGGGAAGACCTTATAGCGGCCTTCCAGTAACTGAAGGGGGCCCGCAAGAAAAACAGAGAGGGACTTTTTACAAGGGCATGTAGTGATAAGACAAGGGGTAATGGCTTCAAACTGGAAGAGGGCAGATTTAGAATAAATATCAGGAAAAAATTTTTCACCCTGAGGTTGGTGAGGCACTGGAACAGGTTGCCCAGGGAAGTTGTTGAAGCCCCACGCCTGGAAGTGTTCAAGGCCAGGCTGGATGGGGCTTTGAGCAACCTGGTCTAGTGGGAGGTGTCCCTGGCCACGGCAGGGGGGTTGGAACTTGGTGACCTTTAAGGTCCCTTCCAACCTAAACCATTCTACAATTCTATGATTTCCCTTGCTGCAATTTAAACCCATCACTATATGCCCTGTTTGTAGGTCACCACATACCCGTAGTGCAAACAACTCCTCCTAAAACAGATTGTCTTACACACCCTTGCTCTAAGCATCTTGGCCACTGAGTGGTTTCAAGTGACCATTAAAAGCACAGTGAGTAGTATAGAGTGATTTCTGCCCACACAGTTGCATTGTCCATGAGCACAGCATTAGCAGCGATGTGATGGATGCAGAGCTAAGTATACACCATGACCTGACCTCCCTCCAAGTGCAACTCTGTGCACCACCTTCTCAGATGATCTGATGAGAACCACACCCTCTGGACACCGTATTTGTGAGGGCCAAACCCAGGATCTTCAGTGCTATTCAGTGGAAAGCCAGACTCAATCATCGGCCTGAACAGCGAAACTGATACAAAATTCACATTGCGTCTCTGTCCTCCCCTGTGACCAAGTACATCCTGCCTGCCTGGATTGTTCTCAGCATACATAGTGTATCTAATGCAAAGAGCAGAATTGCTGGGGCAAAAAATAATCTCAATTTAAGGAAAAAATAGTTCGTTCAGGGTGATGTCAAAAAGGCTCATTTCTGTTTTAAGTTTTCTGTCTCTTCAACTCCTCCTTATTTTTTTAAATTAATGGATCAAAGTGTCAAAAAAGAAGTTGCTTGGCATTAGGAAAAGATAGCATCTTCTTTCAAGAAACAACATGTTCCTTAGAGAATATCAAAAGAAAGTAGTTTGACTTTCTCAGAACACTTTGTTCAGAAATATAAAGGAATGACAAAGCGGTCACAGAAAATGCAGAAGATCCTTTGTCACCAAATGTATTCAGACACAGCATTTGGCAGAAAACGTGTCATAAGAAGGAAGTCTGCCAAGTTTGCACGTTGTGGCTCAGGCTACATGATCACGCTAAACAGGAATGACACTTTGCTTTTCAAGACCTAGATTACCATGCAGCAAGACAAACAGACAATGAAGAAATAAAGTCACTTACGAGCCACACCTGCTGTTGCTCTGGAGTTGTTTAGTTACTCCAAATAGACATCCTGTGGTCTAGATGGTATTTCCATGTTGACCTTTGAGCCCTATGTAGTCAACTTGGCTTACACCAGCTCTCCGTGCTTTAGAGTTGTCTGTGTCTCCTGCGTGTAGTAGATATTTCCCCAAGAAGCTTTATACCATCGTCCAAAGCAAAGCATGGGCTGATAGTTACCCAAATGCAACAGTGTTTTAAAGTGTGAAGTAGTATTGTTATTATTTATGTATATACATATACTTATGGGTTATTGCTGAGTTTATAGGAGACATCAGCGCAGACCAGAACAGGAAAAAACTGGGAACCTCTGATAGTCTTTAAAAGAAAATAATGATATTGTAAATTTTCAACATATTCCAAATAGAAGTGAGACACTGTCAAACACCTGATAAGGCCTTAACAATTACAAAGCTCTTTAAATATTGATGCGAGTTGAATAGGTCTTTTTTTTTGGTTTAGCAATATTTTACCTTTTATTACTTTGAGAGTACTGAAACATGGAAACAGGAGCAGGATATATTATTATATGGGTAAACCACCAGAGAGAGCAATATGAAGAATAAATTGAAACCCAAATCTCACACACAAATTATTATTAACACTAATTTCTGCATATTACAAAGCAGCTTCTTTGCATGTAGGACATTGCCTTTTGCACCCAAACATGACTTTAATTAAGATCTAACTTATTCATGACTATAATTCAGATCTAACTGCTAGTCTAGTCAAATGAGTGTAATTAGTCCCAGAGGGCATATCTAAGAGAACTAGGTTTTTCTTTTCATCTCTACATTTAGGCAAACACAATAGATGCTGGAAGATCAGTCTGAGAACCTGGAAATGTAAAGAGCTTTACAGAGCTGGTGGGGAAATTCTAAACAGAAACGAAGTTAAAAAGGACTTTCATAAAGGCTCATTAAGTTTAATTTATTCTTGCAGACTATGCAATTGGAGTGAAACAATGGAGATGATTAACCAACGTAAAGCTGATAAACTTCTCGTAATGATTTCCCTGTTTATTAAGAAATAGAACCGTACAAGTTTGTTTAGCCCATTCACATATTACTTTTAAAAAGATGAATGAGGTGGGTATTCATTTTTGTTCCTGTCCTGCAAAGACCACAAATAAACCAGTCTCCTGCATAAGTTGACACTGGCACAACCAAATCAGAAGGAAGTCTTACCAAATGTTCTGTATTTATCAAGCATTTACTACCCTGGTGCCCCAATCCATAGCATAATCTGCCCAGAATGCAAAATAACAAAGACAAATCTGTCCATACAATTTGTTCTTTCTTCTAGTATATCATCCAACCCCTACAGCTGCTTTGCTTTTCACCCAACTGCTTCTCCCCACCCACTTCGCCACACCTTTGTCCCTTATCCACAAGGCACTAATTTCACCCTCCCCTGCCAAACCATTCCTCATCCCGACCCTCCATCCTGAAGCGAAGCTAATGGAAACTGGTTTTGCAGCAGGGACCACCTCGTTTCCCAGCTGCTCCATTCTCGAAACAGATTGTAAGGCAGATTGCAAGGAATTGCTGCTCAGGCCCAGCTTAAATCTTCATGTGCTTTGCATGATGCTGTGCTTTGTGACTCACCAGTTCAGAAGACCACACTTTCATTGCTGTACCCTTAAACTGTCCTCTGGATTGGTCACTGGTTATGTCTGACCTGCAAGGTGAAGTGTGAGCTTCCACACACTGAACCCTGTGGACTGGTGCTCTTCTGACTTTCACAGATGACTTTTAACCTATCTGTAGCAGGGACTCAACAAGGTGCTTGAGGTCTCCATGCTGTGCTTGAGAAAAGCCAAACTCAAGAGACCTTCTGGTGGAAAAGACCATGACATGCCCACCCTAACTTGTCCTCTGGTCCAGCTAGAGGACTGAGAGCTAAGGCACTGAATATTTTGCTGGTCTTACCAGAGATAAAGCAACTTCTTAGTGCAGGCACTGTCTCATGCAGTCAGCCAACTTTGGTCTTCAGAGTGATGCAGCCCCGGGCATCACTATGTAGATAACAGCAACTATTTTTCTTTTTATATTCAGTGCAGAAGAAACTTCACATTTCCCAAGAATAAATCCACCAACTCAGTTCCCAAAGTTCAATGACAGACAAGCACTTCTTTTTTGAAACATGCATATGTTCATAATACTCATTTGAAGTAAATAGGGCTTGGTATATGCCCAGTTTCAAGTATATGGTAACTGCCTTCCTAAACTGCCTTCTCTTAGTATCTGTTAGTGCAATTTGTTTTGAAATTATTCCCAGTGAGAAGAAAAACAAATACAGTCAGTTTCACAAGGAAAGAGGAGAGTTGTACTCAGAGTGTAATAGTGGCAGCTAGTGCATGAGGCTCATAAGGCCACGCTCAACCGGTGTGGTGCCTTTATGGGAGGCGTTATTAAATGGCTGCTATGTAAACTGAGGCTGTTTTTGATAAAAGTTAGAGACATTATTTGTAAATTGTATTTCAGGATACATATATACCAAAAAAAAAGAAGAGGTTTTTTGCAAATGTTTTGGAGTGCGCTCAGTTAACCAGATGATAAAAAAATCAAGCTTTGATTCTGCTCTCAGCATGCTTTTCCGCCTGTGTGCTTCCATCATTTTCACTAGTTTTCACCTTTGTATGCAAAAAGACAATCAAACTCTCAAGGTAGTAATCATTTCTTTAATTGTTTGCCATTTGTCACAAGGTCTCTGTTAAGAATAAGCGTGACAGGTATTCAGTCAGTCATGAACACAGTACAGTTATTTTGATCTCAATCCCAACCCAGAGAAGAGCATTCAAAGTTTAACAGGGAGATGTAAGGCTTACTTAATTTCCAGAGGCATTTCTGAATTTTTACATCCCACACAACCCTACCAAGAAAAGACAATGACACTTTAGGAGAAGGTAACTGGATTGTGCTTACTAAATTGCTTTTGACTCAGTAAGGTTTCGAGGTGATGTACTGCCTCAAATGACAGAAGTATTTTTTTTTTCTAAGAAATGTACTGAACAAAGCATACATGAGGTTCTTCACCGTAATTGACCCTACAGACTGCTAAAGAAAAGCTGGATCTGAAACAGGACTAGAGGCTGAGATATCAAACATGCCATTTACATTGCCACTTGCAACAAGTTCAAGATGAAGCTGTACTCCACACATCCTTTATCAGGGGTTGTACAAGAGACATAATGCTTAGCAGACACTTGTGTACATAATAATAGTAGTCTACTGCTTGATATGCAAACTTGAACAGCTTGTGCATGCTGCATAATGAAAGACAACAGAGAGTAAGAAATCTGAGAAGAAATAAAAACCTATTAGATTATCTGTTTCATCCCCTTACCACGATAAGATTTCACTCTATAATAATTTCATATCATTTATTCTAGTCTAGTTTAAAAACGCCTGGGGTGAAAAAGCTTCCCCTGGGATATTATTCACAGCTTGATAGATCTCAGTATGAGGAAGCATTTCCTAATACACAACACTCATGTTTCCCTTTGAAATTTCATCCCATTACTCGTGGGCACCCACCCTAAATCAATATTTCTTTTCCTTCCTTTATTTGTCACCTTTGAGTTTCAGCAACCCACTCCTCCTGCTCCCATTTAACAATCCCTTAATATGCAGCAGTTTTAATCTCTTCTGGTAGTGTAAATCGACTGCTCTCAACAGCTCTGTTTCTCTTGTCTTTCCCCCTAAGTGGTTCACAACCCTTAGCCAAGTGCGGGGTTCCTTCTGCAGGGTGAGGAGGGGCTCCGGGGACCCCCCGCTCCCCGCTGCAGCCCAGCCACGGCCATGTCCTGCCGGGGTCAGCGTCCCTCACCTTGCAAATGTATTCGGCTTCTTTGCGTAATGTGCAATGCAAGGGTATAAATACATATGTAAACCCTTGACTGCAGATTTATTCTTAAAATGGAGATATAGGCCACGTGGCGATTCAGGCAGTTAAAGAGCAGTACAATTAGGAATTAAGTTCGCTTTTTCTTCCCATGCATTTTGCTTAAAGGCTGGCAGGTGGCAGTGCATCCTTAGGAATGAGCGATGAAAACGTGGCCACTGTAATTGCTATTTATCATTTGTCGTTGGGGAGGGGTCCCTTTATCTTTCCTCCTGCCTCTCTCTCTTCACATTTCTTCCTTTTGATCTTTTTCTTTCCTTATGTTTTCCTCCCTAATCTCAAAGAATAAAAAAAAAAAAATGTCCTTCAGATCCTGACTGCATGTGTTCAGGTATAATGACATTTTTGGTTTGTTCCTAAAAATAAGCTCTCTCTTTGTGGTCATTTGAAAAAGTTAACCTGCAAGGTCAGTGAGAGACACCGAAATTAATCAAGCCATTTTGGACAAAAGCTGAGAGGAGAAGGAAATCTGAATCAACAATCTTGCTGATGCAAAGGCTATCAGGCAGCTAGCTCAGTCTGCCATGGAAATATGCATTGCTGGTCTTTGATAAAAGAGTAAAAACTTATCTGGTTTCTGCAGGAACCCCGGATGAGACTGAATACACTGTGGGAGAGCAGAAAAACAACGCTGATACGGTTCATGTGTTGTCTCACCTCAGGTAGAGAGGGCAGTCTCTGTTTCAGGTAACGTAGACAGCTTCTTGGGGGGGATGACGGGGCATCTCAGCAGCATTTGCTGAAGCAGAGACCCCTTTCCATGCACTGTGGGCTCTAGGGGATTTTTTCGGCTTCATTCCCGGGCCCCAGCAGTGGGTGGTGGGATAAGGCAGAGCCAGACTGTCAGCTGAAAGGGACGTTACGCACAGGGCTGTAAAGCCAGGGCACTCCTGCTGCCCCCAGTCCAGCCCTGGGGAGCTGTGGGAAAGCAGAGGACTGAGCAGCCTCTGACGCTGCCCCAAACTTACATGACCATAGCGATATCCAAAAAACCCCTGTGCAGGTTTAAGTCACCTCGCTTCTCACCTTCCGTGTCCTGGCTACAGTGTAGGAAGCAAGTGCTTGACTGCTGGAATGGTGACTTGAAAGGGCAAAAGGAGATGGGGCAGCAGTTGAGGGCAAAAGTTCTCAAGGGCTGGCTTTCTGGGGATGGAGGAATCCAGTGGGATTGTGTCCAAACAAGAAGGCCCTGGAAGCAAGCAAGGCACAAACAGGAGAAGAAAAAGCACATGACCACATGGCAAGAGCAGAGGGGTGCCCAGATGGAGAGGTGAGACCAAAACAGAAGCCCATGGCCTTGGGGAAGAAGCTGCCCCCTCCTCCACTGGATGCTGAGCCCATCCATGGACAGACAAGCTGGTACAGCACACAACTGCTTGAGACAGCAGCATGGCGGGGAGGGAGAAGGTGGGACAGGTATGGCTCCTCTGCTGCACACAATCTCTTCCCACCTCTCATCTGTACAGCCTTTTGCTGAAAGAGATTCACATGGGCAACTCTTGCCCCCAACACCACAGGAGCAAAACACCTTGTTTTTCAGATGTGCTGCTGCCTCTAGCCTAGCCCTGGCCATCCGCCTTTCCAGACACAGCTTTTTCCTCCCCATACTCCGGGCGGGAGTGGAGGATGGCTTCAGGAGCAGAGAGAACACACACTGACCCCCAGTCACAGTCACGACCCTCCCAAAGCTGCTGAGATCCCACCAGCCCTGTGAATTTCTGCTCCCCTTGCTCCCACCAAACTCCAACAAAGCAAACACTCGGTGACTGAACCCTCCCCATCTGCCCACCCTGTCCCACAGCCCTCCCCAGCTCTCCTCTCACGGCGGAGCCCATGGGGGCCACTGCCTGCTGCACTGCTCCCAGCCCACCGCTGCCAAGCTGAGCTCTGCCCACCCTGCCAAAATGCCTTCAGCCTCCTCTGGCTGCAAAAGTGACTCTGGTGATTTGTATTTTTTTAGGATTATTAGCTCATTGCTCTTGCCTCTTGGTTATGGCTGTAAAAGACCCTTAACCTTCAACTTCTCCATCTTTGCAGTGTAATGCAGGCTTACATTTCAGTGTTTTAAGTTATGAACCGTTACCTTATTCTCTGGTTCTCCTTTATGGTCCCAATCCAAATTCAACAGAGGCTTTCCTCTGGCTGCAGTGACTTCTGGATCAGACCCACAGCCCCGGCACAGCAGCATCTGGCACATTGCTTGGTGGTTTGAGCAAGCTGTTATCGAAAGGAGGTTCAGAAGAAAGTGGCCAGTAACATTTGAGGGCAGGGGCAGAGAGTTATGGAAGAGATCAGCAGTGGGAATTTAAAAAGCACTGTGAGGTAGAAAGCAACAGCTCCCTGAAGTGGTTCAGACGTCCCTTGCAAGGAGATTCAAATATGGACAGCATGGCTAAAAATATGTCCAGCTTGGTTGAATAAGCACACAGGCGACAGACCAGGTAAGAACAGAGGGAGAACTGGAATGAAATTCAGGACTAAACACCAAGAAAAAAAAATAATCCCCAGACAGAGCCTTGCTTATCTTCTGGAATACTCTCCAAAAAAATGAATGCCGAGCTATCAATTGGTATATTTACATGCATATTTGGCAAAGCACCAATAAATACTCTATTGGGAAAAATTCTGCAGTGACAAGGCTATGGATGCGCTAACAAAGACTTTTTCAACACTAGGCTTTGTGACTTTTAGGATACTAAATAGAAAAATGACAATCCTTCCCTCCTATGAGATAAAAACCAAAGGAGCCATGCCAAATTACTGTACCATATATGCAAATATCTGAATGCAAATTATGTTGTTATCCTTGTCTATACTCCCAAGGAGGCATAGCATCTTTTAAGCTCTTTCTTCTTCACATACAGTGTATGTAGCCGTCCGTGACAAATTTGTGTTTTCTTTTCTGAGAAGTAATATACTGTATTCCTCAGTGGCAGAGAAGTGAACGGAGCTGCCATTTACAAAATTTAAATGTTTACACCCAGAGGGCAATTAAGTCAGTTTTATATGATAATGTTATAAATGAAATGCTAATAAGTACTGTAAATGGCCATGTAATCACATCCCGTCATTTGCCAATTATTAGGGGGAAAAAAAAAAAAGCTGCAAGCCAGCTGTAGAGCTGAAGATGACGTACTACTATAAATGAGCAGACGCAGGTACTCTGTAATGTGCAGCCCTGACAGTGGCATTTTATAGCAGGAATTCAATTTTCTAAGCAATGCCTGATTTCACCTTTTATTATCATGTCAGTAGTAATAATAATTTGCTCTGACACAGGCATTTTCTTACAAGGATCGCCAAGGGATTTATAAAGCCGAAAGTTGGGATTTCAAAGGAACTGGAGGGCATACCTACTACCTCAGCAGCTGCACAGTGCTCAGGGGTGGCTTTACCTGGGCTCCCAGGCTGTGGTACAATGTCGTGCTCTGGAAACTGTTTGGATGCTTTGATGTGCAATTGTGTCCCCATGAGAGGTCCTCAAACAGAACTTATTTGCTACTCGTCTGTGCCTGGAAGGCTTCCGGACTGTCCCTCTTTCTACCACCTCAAGGGGCAAGTTCAGCCAGCTCTCAATAGCTGTCGGGACTTACCTTCAGTAAGGGCTCAGACTTTTATGTTTTCAGGGACTTCAGTGAAGTTTTTCTGAATGTCGTAGATTAAACTAATTCAGGCTGTGAACTGCTTTCCCCATAAAACCTTAAATGTACCAGACTGGCCACAGAAGACCCACTTCATGGAAAAGAGTATGAACCACACATTGAACTGTGGGGAACTACTGTTGACCCCCTTACACATGTGGGTAAACAAAAAGCAAAGCCCACATCTGACCTCTTCTCCAAATCAAGCCTTATCCTAAAGAGTCAGGCAGGGCCCTGAATCACTTCTGCTAGCACCATTCAGTTGCCACGAAAGCTGCTCATCAATTTGGTGACCAAAGGTCAGAATTTCACTTGGTCTGGGACACTTTTCCAGGCAACGTTTGGGGGGCACTGGGGAAGGAAATTGTTGGATTATTGAGATGAGACAGATATAATCAAGATACACCAAACTAACAATTAAATGGATATATCTCAACATATCTATTACAGCATGAGGTCTTAAGTAGAAGAAAAGGCACCTTGTCTCAGTCCTAGGGTTCACTTATGTGAAGACACTGTTTCCCAAAGCCAGCAGACTGTGCAAAGCAACCAGCAGAGCAGGGCGGGAAAGCCTTTCAGACTGGTGCAGGATTGTGTGATCTGTCAACAGCAGCAGATGCCCATTTTTGCACCAAAAATGAAGGTTCAGATGCCTTGGTGCCAACCTGTCTTTTTTGCTAGGGCAGCAAGAGAATTGTCTTTTCATTGTAATGAGAACTGGGTCAGACACTTTAAGGCTGTAATGCCTTCTTCGAGCCATGAAAAGCCACATCAGATATCAGAATGCATAAAATTTGAAAATAATACCTCTGACATTCATTCTTTCAGCCTTTGAGCCCTTAGGGATCATATTTTCAAAATCCTCTCCACCACTAAAAAGACCACGAACTTTCTAAACAAAGCCCAAGAATCTCACCTAACCATACTACTCCAGAAAATGAGACCATTTTTTTTCCACGCTAACAAGAGGCAATGGACATATAGCAACACAGAGCTGGCAAAACTGTCCCTAGGTAAGGACCAGGAGTGAACAGGGAGTCTCATTTTCAGAGCTGCACCAGAAGACAGCGAGTGAAATAGGGATTACAGCACCATCCCAAGAACTATACCAGTTTTATGTACTTACACCGTTTCACAAATTAAAGGCCTTCAGATAGTTAAGATAGTTTTGTATCTGAGAACCTAGGACAGGATAACAAAACTGGCAATACTATTGTATTATATTTCTCAAGCTGAGCTAAACTATAGTACTTCTGACTGGACTTTGCTAGTCAGACCCTGAATTTTCTACATCATCTTCCTTTATGGGTATTGATCATGAGCAGTGGCCAGAAGACTGCAATAAACAGGCATAATAAACAAATATAACTACTGTATAGGAGAAAATTACTTGACATTGATGGTAATTAGCAGGCAATTTCCATGCTTATATTTGGTTTGACTCAAGACCATGAAATATTTTTTTGTTCCCGTTGTGATAGATGAAGCATGACAGACAAAGCAAGTCAAACGCTTCACCTCTGACTGTGTAAAGAGATAAAAGTTCTACAATTCACTGTGTAAAGTATAACGTACTTTGCACAAGTCATCAGCTTTGGGGAATAAGGTAGCAAAGATTCTTAAAAACCATAGAAACTACAAATCATGATGGAGGAGTCCATCTGCCCACCAACACCCAGTGAACGAGATATTGGTACACGCTGATCATGAAGCCTCACATATTTTAGCAGTGAAGTAATCAAATCTGCAGCACTTGTAGTCAGGATGAGTAAGAAAAGGGCGAACAGACCCGTAGCAACCCAACCTTAAGTCTGAGGTTGGTTTTGACCCTCACTGCCCCCATGAGCAAGGCAAAGCGTGGGGAAAAAGGTTTAAAATTCACCTTTGCATTTTGCCTGCACTTGCACAGGCACCCTGGACACAGCTGAAGGTTGTGCTCTGTGTCTTGATTACACTGACAGGCAGTGGTTTGAGTGCACATTTGATCTTTGGATTTTGCCTCCCAATACATAAAGGGAAATATACTTCTCTTCAGCGGATTCCATACGTGCCCTTACCTACCAGTACTACATGAACTCAAATCCATGAATACTACCAGTAGGAGTACAGACAAAACATTGGGGTTTCATTTTTCCTTCCAGTTCTCCGCAGCTTTAATCCATCACCTTCTCTCATCACCATATAGAGTAATATGAAAAATGGAAAACCAGGAACCGCAGACAAGTATTTGGAAGACCAGCACCACATTCAGCACCTGACTTAACCTGACCTGCCAACATGACCCATCAATACACTCAATATGCTCTCCACTGGCACGCTTTGCTTACCTTCGGGGCCCAAAGTCTGGCTGCGTTTGTAATGAGGAGTGTGCTCCACTATGCACAGCCAAGGCTTCCGTAGCAGAGCCATCTTGGCTGGACAGGAGCAAGGGTTTTGGAAGGCACCATCTCAGTGCTTACCCTCTCTTGTGGTTTAACCCCAGCTGGCAACTAAGCACCACATACCTGCTAGCTCACTTACACACACACCCCCGGTGGGATGGGGGAGAGAATTGGAAGAGTAAAAGTGAAAAAACTTGGGAGTTGAGATAAAGACAGTTTAATAAGTAAAGCAAAAGCCCCTCAGGCAAGCAAAGCAAAACAAGGAATTCTTTCACTGCTTCCCATGGGCAGGCAGGTGTTCAGCCATCTCCAGGAAAGCAGGGCTCCATCATGCGTAACAGTTACTTGGGAAGACAAAAAGCCTTAACTCCAAATGTCTCCCACTACCACCTTCTTCTCCCAGCTTTATATGCGAAGCATGACATTACATGGCATGGAATATCCCTTTGGTCAGCTGTCCCAGCTGTGTCTCCTCCCAACTCCTTGTGTACTCCCAGCCTACCCACTGGCAGGGCGGTGTGAGGAGCAGAAATGGCCTTGAGAGCTTAGCAACAACATTAGTGTGCCATCAATGCCATTCTTATCCCAAATCCAAAACATAGCACTTATACCAACTGCTAGCAAGAAAGTCAACCCTATCCCAGCTGAAACCATGACACCTTCAGAGCAACTAACAGAAAAAAGCAGGCCTGTGCTGAGGAAAGGAGCAGCAGGCCACAACTATACACCCTGCCATAGCTTGGAGAAACACGCTGATAGCTAGGAGTTCATGGCTATAGTTTCTGCTGGTAGACTGCCTGTAGTGGATACGGTATGGAAAGATACAGGACAAAGAGCTGTGGTGTGTTTGATCTGCTGTGTGTAAAGCACTCTGAAGGTGAAAATCATGAACAAGAATGGGAAACAGGAGTGGCAAAGCTTCCCCTGCACATTGTTTGCTCATTTCGCACTCACACAACAGCTTTTTAAATCCTTCCCCCCCACTGGAGAACCAACTCCACACAGAAGAATTAAAAAAATTCATCTGCATTTCCTGTGCAGTGTTTAATATCCACATTACTCTGTCAGTACGTGGACTTGTTTTCTACTTGAAAGCTTTCCAATTTCATCCTGCATGAAACACTAGTACAGTTACAGAAGGAAACAAATCCCAAGGAGTATACATGAGCTGTGTGTATCAGAAAAGCCTCCCAATGCATTAAATGGGGAAGCCAAGAATCCAGTGGGGGTATCAAACAACTGATTTGCTTAAGCAACAGAAGAAAATTGGGAGGAAATTTCAAACAGGCGGAATGGATGGCACACATGGATTCGCACAGCTAGGAAGACTGTCTTAGCACCTCTCTCATGCAAACGGGAAAACTGAAAAATTACTTTCGTAAAATTTATGTAGGAGGCATTCATGTCTGAATACGAATCACGAATGAAACATGACTTTTTCTTAAGGTGGGAGAGTTCCCCTTTCACCAGTTTCCCCTGCCTTTCACAGCCTCCTGGTAGGCATCCAAATCCAGCTCAGGGCCCAAAGGCGACCAAGCTGTCCTGGGTTAATGCGTCATCAGGAAGGATCCCTAACACTGAATTCAGTGAAATGGCTCAAACCAATGGTGCAGGGGTGAGACAAGAATCTGGCTCACTATTCAATGTTTTCTACTGCAACATTAGCTGCCAGTAAAAGAAATAAAGTGCCGTAGCGCTCAGTTTTACTCACAAAAGGAAATAAATATGGCTCGGTACGCTCAAGGAACAGAACTGTTACATAGAGAAATGCTATTTCTACATATTGCCATTATTTTTCAAAACGCACATTTTTAATGGAACAATGCAGAATAGCGAGATATGTGTAATATGCATTAAATGTGTAAGAGATTCATATTTTCAGTGGTTGAAGAACCATTCAAAATTATCTTCATTTCTCCTGAACACAGTTGTAGAATAACTACAAAATATTTCATGCACTCAAAATACTTCTACATTCTTGTAATGCAGTTTGCTCTAGGTATAAGCGTCAGAAGAAGTTTAAGGTGAGCAATTATAACTGAGCTCCACATAGCCGGTAGCCAAAGTACAAAAAATATGCAAGAGCACAGGGTTTTAGAGTGAGGGAAGAAATATATTGTTTTTATTAAAACGCATTAGGATCTCATTTGTCTAATTCCCAGTTTAATGATGCAGCCTCTTGGCAGAAAAATAGCTTTTCCATTAGTTAACTTGATTCCATTGAGAGTGGATTTTTTTCTAAACAGAAAAGCTTTAACACCAAATTGATTTTTCTTTCTATTCAAATGAAAAGCACAAACAGAAAGATCTTTTTTTTGTGGGAGTATTTTTATCGGGGAGAGGGATTTTTGCCTGTTCTGTTTTGGGGAAAGGTTTTGTGAAATGGATCATCAGTAATCTAAGTTACTTCTAATTGTAGCAGCCTATTTCCATGAAATTATTCCTGAGTGAAATGTAGTTTTATTCCAATGGAAGAATAACTGTTGAAATGCCTCATTTATTCCTATTGATTTGAAAAGCAGCCAAAAGATCATTGTCTTGAACCTTTTGCAAATTTGTTATGCAGCAGTAAGTTATTGACATAAACAGCTTCAATATTAAACTACTAAAAATTGAATTCTAGGAAGCTCTATTGAGCATTCTTTGACCAAAAAGAAAGTCATGAAGTTGGGAAAGTCAAGATTTTATATACTTAGCTTTTCCTCTTCTAATTCCCCCATAAACTATTTAATACACTATGTCTCTATGTTGTGTGTTTAAACTGAGCAAATGCACAGTTTTCATCTCAAAATTAAGACATGATTTAAAGTTATCAGTAAAGGTATAATAGAGTCCTCTTTACTCTGGGTTTGAAGAAACAAGGATGGCATAATGATTAATAGAGAAGGAAAAGGAAGAAAACTAGGAGTGGGGAGAAGGATGTGAGGATGGAAGGAAACACAGGGAGGAGCAGGGACGGCAGGGCAGGAGGAGCGGTGCCAGCAGCTGAGGAACTTTTCCAAACCAGGCACAGAAGATGGAGGTAAAAAAGCAGCCTGAGCAAAAACAGCATGTCAAGCCCCAGACACACAGCACCACTACCTCTACACTCCATTCCTAATGAGAGTTAACTTGCTGTGACGTTACGGCATTTCTCATGTTTTGACATACCAGTCAGGACCCACTTTCTGCACCATTTAACTCATTTCAAACACAGTTTTGCAAACTCACTCATTGGGAAATCTTTATATTTTCACACATTTAGTTAGCTACAAAGGGGCAGAGATGAGATTAAAATTCCCACGAAGCAAATGTTTTTGAGAGATACAGCTGTTCAGAAGCACAACCCATTGTGGAGCTTCTTATCAAGCTATTACGAGAAGTAGGTCACTGCAGCTCCGACTATTCAAATGTCACTCCTTCCTTCCAAGAATCAATCATTGCTAGGTCTTGGCTAATAAAAGGCACTCTCCAGCAAAGGAAAAAAACCAGAGAGAAGCAATTTCCTAACACATCAATGGCTCCTCGCAAAAGCAGTACTGACTTCCTGGTATCTGTTGATAGATAATTGTTATAAGAAGTAGGAGTGTAACTGGGAAGGTATCTCTCTTCAAATAACACTTCTGAGTTTCTCATACATCATTTAATGTTTAGGGAAGTTTGTTGGCTTGAGTCAGCTATCCCTAAGATGTTTTTCTTTTTCCTTGTACAATACCCTCACTTTTATTCTTAAGCACGGATTAAGTCCATGCTATCATGCTGAGGCTTTTTGTTCTCCAACCCTTCACCTCCCACCATCTTACAAATAAAACAATATTCCTGTCTCCTCTCGTGCGGAGAGAGAGGTCGCTCCCTGCATTGCAGAAGACATCTGATATTAACAGGTTTCTGCACCGTGCCGTTTCCCCCCTGCCAGTCTCACAGAAGACACCAAGAATATGAGAAAAATGTGAAATGCAATAAGATCACATGTGTCATCCGCTGCCTTTCTAGGTAGGGCAGACTAACATAAGATACCAAACCAAACCAGAGGTTAACACCCAAAGTCCCCAAGGCTCTTTTGTCATATTCTAAGGAGCTCAGGGTGTAGCAGTTACTTGCTCTGTGTAGTCCAGGGATGACTCTAGAGAGTTTCTTTGCTACAATCATACCTGGTAACATGGCAGAAATTTCTGTGACTTGAATCTCTGTGTCAGGACACATGCAGCAACACTTCATCAGCTGAAAATTCATTGCCATTCTGCTTTAAGTGTCTCCTTGCTCCTGGATGTGCTCCACAACACACTACAGACTTGCAGGTTAAAGAGGCCAAAGGCATTCTAATTGGCCCTGAAATGAATAAATAAATATGAGAGGGGAGAGCAAGTTGACTGCAGGAATGCTTTTCATGCTTTTTCATGTCATCAGTGCTTAGCACTGAATTATCTCCCATTCTCTGTTCCAACGTAAATACTGTGTCCTCTGACATTGCTATACGCAGCCCTTCCTATACTGCCTTGTCTTCACGACCTTGCAGGGATGAATACCCATATGGCAGCAGTACCCTTCACTGAGCTGAAGCTCAGTACTCCCAGTATCTGCACATGCTGCCCTTCAGCCACTGAACCAAAATCATATGAACAAAATGCTGGTGAGCAGTTCAGGACTTCAGCACAGACTTATAGTGAACTAGTGTCCGCAAGACATCTGCCACATGACCTACAGGAGACTCACCTTCATGGATTGGAAGCCAGAGACCAGGCAGAACATTCCAACATGTCTAAAATGTCACTAGGGGTCTATGTTTTGGCACCTGAAAGTCATCATCAGTGACCACCCCTTCAATCTGAGTACAAGGGGATTACTGGTCTGACAGTTTCAAGATTTCATCTTCCCCAGGTTCCTCTAAAGTTAAGGGAGCTTGGGTGCTCAGCAAATCATTTGAAAATCAGGCCAGCATGAAGCAAAACTGCTTAAATCTCATATGTAAACAGTTAACTGAACTTTCTAGTGGATACAGAGGTACCTTCTGAGAATGAAAAAACTTACTTTGTTTCTTTTGATAACTTCACAGGTCATGAGCCACAAAAACATAATACAGAGAAAACCAGTAGAGGCAAGAGATAGTTACAGGAGTTCAATCTGAAAAAGAACAGCCAAAAAGCTACGGGAGCTACTAGACTCCCAGAAGTTTTGCTTTTAATCTACGGCACGGCAGCAACTCTGAAACAGCACTAACCTAACTGCGATGCTACATCCCACTTGCCCTCAGGCAACCTGACCTGAAAAACCATGGCCAGGCCTGAGGTCTGAGAGAGGGATGCAAGACAGCGCCTGGACCCACCCGCTTCCCTGTGGAACAAGTGCAAAAGCAAGAGCAGCAGCTCCCAAGTCTGCTACTGAGAGCACAAAATGAGCCCAGGAAGACCACAGCCTGTCCTGCACACAAGTATGTCACCAAGTCATGGCTTGTTATTAATAAAGATACAAAGCACGTATCTGGCAGATGATGGATAGCAGATGGTCAAAAATCCAAATGAAATGTTTAATTAGCCATAAATCTGTATTCATTGAGCAAGATCTGTCAAGGAACCCATGCTTGCCTTGGCTGATAGGGATATTACAAAGCCCAAAATTAAAGCCTTTCTATACATCCCTTCAGATGACAGTGCAGGAGACTGTTTGGGCCTTACTGCCTTGTAACACCCTCAGTACCATACAAGCATTCCCTGCAATGTATGATTTGTTTATTACCCATACCTGCCTGCAAGCAGAGGGGAACCAAACCCTGAGGATCCCAGACCAGGAGGTCACTGAAGTGAAAGTGATTTTTTTTTTCTTGTCACTTTTTAGTATTTGACAGTTACTTTCAGTGGCTCCAGCTCCAGCAGTGGCTTTCCTGCCTTTCCTCCAAGCCAGGGGGGATCCCCACCTTGAACGCAGCTTACTCCAGGGCTAATTTTGGAAGGACAGGCCGGAGCATGAAGACTTCCTAGGTACAGATACGTAAGGATTTTTAGTCAAAGAGGTGCTGTTCACTTCAAAACTGCAAACTGCTTCCTAAGTTGGTTTGCCTCTTTTCTATGGAGAGTGAAAGTATTTAACATGAAAGGAAGCACATCTATTTGCACTTTCTGCTGGCTTTTTAACTGCTCAGTCAGTACCCCTGAGAAAGCAACTTATTCCTCCTTGCCACCACCAAGGACTTTATTACGCAGACAACAAAGGACATCTGCTTGGCCTTTGTCCATGGAAAAAGCAAATAATGGTGCCATATTATAAGAAAAAAGAATCTCATCATATTGCAGCACAATGTACAGCATTATAAAAGCAAAACATGATATTACTCTGCAGTACAAAGTCATTTTCTCAGAACTCATCTGGGTGATGTGAAATGGCCTTGTTCAATTCTCTAATGATTGACAGACAGGATATAAAATACCAAGCTGGATAATATGAGCTGCAGGGCTCAGATTTCTCCCACCATTCATGGGATGAGCCAGTCCCAATAGGAAAGAGGTATTGAGCTGTCATTGGAAACTGCAGGACAGCAGCTTCATGTTAATAGAATTGCCTTTTAACGTAAGGCAAGAAATAAGGCCAAGAATTTTAGGTCATCTCTTTATGTACAGATATATAAATTCTTGATATGCCATACATTTTTATTTTTTAACGTTGATCTTTAATATCACTATGTGCCTTCTCCCTACCACTACATATGAAGTGTGACAACTGCAAAAGAAGTATTTTCCCCAGCTCTACTCCAAGAAACTCTCTCGTACAGCCAGTGCTATCAGCAGTGCTAATACGAGCAGTTTCTGAGGTTACACCGACATCGCTGACACCACGACATTAAGCATACTAACTTGAATGATTCCCATTATAAGACGGCTCGGTAAATTTACTAACGTTACCATAAACTAACAGCAGCAGCTCATAAGTCCCCCATGCTGGCTTCTATTGACCTGGAAACATTCTGGTTCAGAAACAAAATAGCACAACGGTTAAAATCTGATCATAGCAGTATATCAATCATAATATTTGTTAGCTTACCAGTGTTACACCTTAGTCCCTAGTCAGAAAAATAAACAAACTTCAAAGTGTTGTTGTCCAGGGCTATAACCCACCTAGCTGATGTGTCTGTACAGGGTGCAGTAATACATCCTTAAGACAGCTGCAGTCTGGATTCAGGAAAATTATCTGGGCTTGACACATTTTCAGCTTTCACCTGCAAAACCTCTCTTCATTCTTGCTTGTTGATCTTAATTCTGCCTCCTTCCTGCTTTTCTGGTGGTGGTGGATTCACCATCCCTGGAGGTGTTTAAAAAAAGGGTAGATGTAGTACTTAGGGACATGGTTTAGAGGTGGTTTTGTCAGGGTAGGTTAATGGTTGGACTTGATGATCTTAAATGTCCCTTCCAACCTCAGCAATTCTATGATTCTGTCATTATCCCACCCTTTGGGATACACTGTAAGGAAGATGCTCTACAAGACACGAGTGTTGCTCCAGCATGGCAGGAGGTGTGCCCTCTGCACTCTGAAAAGGAGGCGGTTGTCCTCCTGATGCTCCAGGAGGAAATTACAGGCTAAGCTGGGCATGGATTTACATTTTAGTTATCTTTTGGTAGCTACCCCACATCAAGTGTCTTAACCTGACCCTGGAAGCAGGGGAAGGTAGGCAGTTACCACAGCGTAGTTCACAAACTGCAGCTTTGTACCTCAGCTGTTCTCAGTCACTTACTCAAGACAGGTGCTACAATATCAGTAAATAATCCTTCGGCCAAGGACTGCACAGGCTTGTCTCAAGCGAGTGCGACTCAGCACACAACCAGACGTCAGATCCTGTTGTCAAGGAGATGCGTGAGTCCCAGCTAACTCATCTTCCTAACCTTCCTGTTGAGATATCAACCAAACCTGAACACCACCACCATCACCACATCTGAACAGCTTCTGCCACCTCAAAATGTGTGGAGATGTGACGTTGAGAGGTGTGCTTTATCTCACAGGAACATCTCTCAGTCTCCGTGATTTTAAAATAGCATAACTCTTCAAATCACTGAATGACTAAAATGGGAACAACCAACTTGTTTTCTAAGCTCTCCACACAACCTTCACAGTCCCTGTGTTCTCTGTACACTAGTACCCCACACTTATATCTCAGGGGAACAAACCCTGACCAGCCAAGTCGCCCGATTACAGTTAAATGCATGCTCTAAAGTCTAGGAAGACAGAAGAGATGTTTCAGCCAAGCTGGAAGGATACACAGATTTTTTTTCAAAGAAAAACCTAGCCAAAGGCTACTTTGCTAATCCTGCGCCTCATTGCTACACCTTAGCAAATACTTAGTCAAGGATATCTTGCAAAAATCAGAGAAAAAAAATCAGATTGCTGTTTATTATTTTTCCTCCATAGATACCTTCCCTACTGTCCCTAACAGCTTTAAGAATAGCAGAGAAACAGAAGCACTATAACTGTAATAGACACCAGTGAGTTATAGCAGAAGTTAGAAAGTGATGGACTCTGCTCTAGCAAAACTGAGGAAGGTATTGCAAGGTGAATATTAGCAAAGGAAAGAGGTAGGAAACTAAAATTTCAAAGGAAAGAGGACCACGAACAATGAAACGAATGAGGGAAAGGAAGCACACAGCTTACATCACAAAATTTATACCTCTATAAAATACACCCATTTCAGTGTTTCTTTCAGCAATTCAAATGGGAACTGTTTGTGAGGCAACTCCATGAGAGGCTGGACTGTTTTTACTGCACTGAATCAACAGATATGGATACCATTACCTATTCTGTTGTATATTCACTGCCTGGTAATCATTACAGAGGTATTTCTCACAGGGGGAAGCTGTTTCCAGGCAGCACAAACAGCAGCAAAGTTCAGCTTCTTTGTCCGCAGGCAAGCAAAGATGAGTGATCTCCATACCCACCTTAAAAGAGATTATTGGCAGCCTCAACACACCTATAAGCAGAATTAACCCAGTCAATCATAGAAACAGAAACAAGAAGCAGGATATAAGTCCCTCTCCAGATTTCTTCCACTGCAAAACTCATAAAGCAATGAGAATAGCAAATAGCGCATCAGAGCAAACCTGTACAAATCACATGAGCTGAGGAAGGCCGTAAGAGGGATGCCCTCTGAGAACACAAATGTCTTGCTTGCTCTGTTTTATTAACCATAGATGGCCCTCATGCTGGATTCACATCCATGTAAATCAGAGTGTATGAGTAACATTTTTGCACAGGTCCAGTCCAAAACAGAATAGACAAAAAAGCTACTGAAGCACATTGGTTTCAGTTTATTTTTAATTATGAGGTAAGTGCAAAAATATTAGCATAAGGTTTTGCTGTTGCTTAACGTTCTTTTCTTCCTCTTAATGCTAGTATTTCTTCTCTCCATTATGATGACAGCAGCAGAGCATGCTCAATATATCGAGCATCAAGATTTATTTGCTCAAGACTTACTCAGAGGAACAGTAAGTTTGACACTTACCAAAACAAGAACTCATTTTCTAGACCGTTAGTCAGTGTATACTTTCATTACTGTAACCACATGCCCCGTATGCCCTATCCCAGGTAAACAGAAATTGAGAAGGCAACAGCCACCTAAGAGAAGTTTGGCTTAACCACTTCCACCCCACGAGAGAGGGCACTGGCACTCTGAACCAGAAACACAGTGTGGGTAGCGTTGACACCGCTCCAACACGGTCACAGCTCAGGGTTAAGACAAGCTGGCTGGACAGAAGAAGAGGAGTTGCAGTCAAGGCAGGTTGAGGTCAGGAACAAGAAAAGGCAGGTGCCCACCCACCCAGGGAGCAGCAAGAATTCTGTTCATGGGACAGCACAGGGGTTAAAGTGCCAAGGAGTCCTAAAGAATCAGGCAAGGTCAGAATAACATCAGACACCCACAGTGGTGGAAAACTGTACCAGCAATGATGCCAAGGATTAAGGCTTTGGCTTGAGCAGACAGGATTCGGGGAGAAGGTTGAGAATCAAGGTACAGAGCATGACCTCAATTCAATCTGTCAATTCAACCCAGCCATGTCCATCGAGAGGCCGACCAAGAAGCACGGTCTAAGCTGGCAAACCAAAATCAACCGGTTTAAATCATGTGCCCGTCATCTCTTAAACCCCTTCCCTGCCTCGTTCACTGGAAACTGTAACTTCTTTGGTAAAGGAGACAGGGCTCCCCTAGGCAGTAACCTCCTGCCTGGTTTCATGCATTGCTTGAAACTACCCTTGTTCATTGTTCATCCTGTGTCTTGCAAAATGAGGCTCCGTGGAAAAGAGATCCTTTCCAAGAAAACGCATCGTGCTCGAGCATAGCTACTTAGTGCTTTACTTTGTAACATTAGCCTTCTGTCAGGATTGGATTTCTGATGCAATTTCCTGATTAAAAATAAACAACTGAAACAACCTTCACTGTGTAGCATCGTCATTGTCCCTATCGTACTTGCTCAGTAGAATACGAACCTTGAAGTGACAGCAACAATCCCTTTCAGTTAAACAAACGGAGGAATGCTAGCGACTGCAGGCCAGTGTGATAACTGTGGTGAGTGAGAAGCAGACTTCAGCCACAGACTGTAGCTACTTGCAGGTGGCAACACTCAGCCTCCTGGGTTAAATCCCAAGTGCTCTTCAGCATTTGGAGCAACCACATAGCAAATGCTCTTGGAACACATTTCTGGGCACATAGAGGCGGCGGTGATAATGACTGGAAAAAGCAGGCATGGATTTACCCAGGGTAAAATGGTGCTTGATCAACCCGATAAAATGACTGAACCTATGATCAAGTGCACAGCATGCACCATTCACCTCAACTTCAGCAAGGTTTCCACATGGTCTCCACAGCATTCTTCCGCCCCAGCTAGAACGTTATGGTCTGGATGGGCGAACAGCTAGGTGGTAAAAATTTTGTTGTATGATTGAGTTCAGAGAGTAGTGGCTAATCGGTCACTGTCTACCTGGATACCAGCAACAGACAGAGTACTGCAGGAGTCTGCTTGGGACCTGCCCTGTTTAATGCCTTTATCAATGACCTGAAGAAGGTGACAGAGTGCACTCTTGTCAAGTAGGCAGATGGCAGCCAATTCGTAGGATCAGTTGATACACTTGAGGGTAGGGCTGCCATTCAGAGGAACCGGGGCGAGCTGGAGGAATGGGCCAGCAGGAACCTCATGAAATTCAAGAAGCACAATTGCCTGTCCTGTACCTGGGTGGGGATAACCCCTGCAATGATATGCATGGGGACTGACTGGTTGAGGAGCAGGTCTGATGAAGGGGACTTTGGGATCACGATGGAGAGCAGGCTGCACAGAAGCCAGCAGTGGGCCCTGGCAGCAAGGCAGGTCACTAGAGTCCTGGCCTGTGTGAACAGAAGCATGGCCAGTAGATTGAGGGAAGCAACTATATCCCTCACTCTCATCACTATTTGAGCCACATCGAGATATTGTGTCCTTTTTTGATCCCCCCAATAAAATGAAGACATTAATAAATCGGAACAAGTCTGATGGAGGGCCATCAAGATTGTCAGGGGCTGGAGCACTTACCTGGTGGGAAAAGTCTGAGGGCATGAAGTTTGGTCAGTCTGGATAGAACCTAATACACTTAAAGAACTTGCAGATCTGAAAAATGCTAAGAAAAGACAAAGCACCGTCACAGCTCACAGCAATTCCTACTCTAAAGAACTAAAATCAGAGTTTTAATCCACAGCTCACTCTGCAGGGGCTGCCGCTCTTGTGGCTGAGGCCATAGCGCTGCCACCTCCCCCTCTCGCTGCTCTGCCTTCATTTGTGGAAGCAATCGCAATTATCCTGAGAGGGGGTTACTCGGTGATTTCACACTAACAGACACTTTTGTTAGTGTATTTAATCAGCGCTCCCACCAGAGCAGGTCTGTGTGGGAGTTCACGTGCGGTAGAACAACCTACTCAGCAATATCGATGTGCAGCAACATAAACGAGCAGTGAAAGCAGTGCCGAGGCCACGCTCTTGCTTTGCCAAGTTACAAAGCACATGCAGAGTGCTACCAGAGTGGGACCCGCGGCTGAGGGAGGAGGCACCAGGGAACAACGGTGAGGCTGACTGGGAGCAGCTGTCCTGGCCACCTATTTCATGGCTCTGGCTGTAATAGTTAACAGCACTGTGACGACAATGTGCAACCCACTGGTCGGTGTTTGGGGGGGAGGGAAGCCACACAGGCATTGCTGCATCGCATGGCATTGACTCAGCTGCGCGGCCCCTGAGAGGGTTTGACTCTGCAAGTGAGACAGTGAGTACAGGGCCAGTACTTGCCTCCTGGCAAGTCAGGGGCTCCAGAATCAATGCGGGCCTGTGCAGAATACACACCTGGTGAATGTGCATGCTCGTATGCACCAAATGAATCATCCAGTACAGATCCCACACTGAACTTTTGCCTTTACATTCATCTGCAATTAACATTTGAATTAACAGGATCATTATTTTTACTCACTACAATTTAGAAAGGAAAAAATACATCAGGAATATCTGCTATATAAAGTAACCTGTAATCACAGTGATCAATCCCGTTCACTAATTCCCCTTCATAAGGTAAAAAAAAAAAAAGATAAAATCTGTGTTTTAAAAAACATTTTTTAAAAATACTAAAACTATGCCTGCCCCTCAAAACAGCTGCTGAGCAGACAGATGTTACCACCTGCTAGGAATAATAAAATTGGCTGAATAGAGGCAGACTGCAGCTTGACTCAAAAGGCAAGGGATTAAAGTGCTGATGGGCAAACAGTCACAAGAGCAGATACTGCCTCACCCACTCTGAAGAGTACCCGTAATGGACATCATTCAGCCTCTCCACCTTGATGGGAAATACAGTGCACTGCTGGCAGGAACACGGGGCCCCTCCCAATTCATTCTCTAGTCCAGGGAAAGAGGTTGAAAACATGCTGAAGCAAGCCCTCTTTTTGCTTGTTTTGCTTAAACAAAATAGTTTGATAAATGCACCTTGGAGACCAGGAGTCTAAGCATAAGCAAGCCAGTTCAGGATGTAAACAGAAAATGCGGTGCCTGCTGAGGCTGGGATAAGCTGGTGATTGTATAGACAGACTATCAGCCCAAAACACTGAAGATCTCCCCTTTTACCAGGGGATTGCAAATGAACTTGCAAAACATTTGAGTTATTGCTAAATGGTGTTTCTTGGTTACAAGGACTGATGTGGATCCTGCTTCAGCACAAAGTACTTTTCACGCAACACCATGAAGTCCAAAAGTAGAGGTTATAAATGTAATGTCAGCATTTGAAATCTGGCTGGCCAGCAACTCTCACCAGTTTGCCAAAAATAATTGGTTTACCTCCTTCACAAGATATCATTTAAATGAACAAATTTTCTGCCTTACGTATTCAATTTTACTATCTCCAGGATGTGCTTCCTGATTGTACAAGCATATTCCTTTAAAGGTTAGGAAAGAGTTAATTAACTAGTTAATAACAGAAAAGTTGTAAAAACTTTTCAAAAGTGGCATTATGGCAAAGAGCCACGAAAGAACCTTGAAAGCACCAGTGGACCAAACAGCCAGTCCAGCCACCAATGATGTGCAGATCTCAGTCTCTTCCACCTCCATCCTACCTCTTTCTTCCTGCAAGGCATGGGAAAGGTCCAAGTGGCACTGAAATAAAACCTGGGAGTAACCCAAGGAAGGACCAATTTGCCACACTTGGAACACTTCCTAGTTTATCACGATACTCCTGCCTGTGTCTCCTCCAGATGAAGAGATGGGTAGCTTAACAGGGCAAGGCTGCCTGTTCTGGCATATTTGTGGAACCTAAGAGATATCAAGAGCAAGAAATACTGCCTGCCAAATGAAGTGGGAAATGTGATTTACTTCCAGGTTCCCTTGCCAAGGCCTGTTTCTCAAATATCAGCTGAATTTATCCTGAGCACTGGTGTGCGTAGCTCCAGTTGGATATGCCATTTATTTCTTCCAAAGACAGGAACCCAGGAAGTGCTTTCACCTCTTTAGAGATTTATTAAGTTCTACTGGATTTAGACCTACGTTTAAAATCTCGCTCAGTTTCTTTCCTGTCTGCCCCCCAATCTGGGTCACAGACCTCAGAATGTTTCGGTACACTGTGCTTACCTGCAGAAATCCAACCTCTGGCCAAAAAGAGCATTTAAACACATGTAATGGGCACCCTAATGGAAGCGATTTTATTAGCAGAGCCACTATTCTTTTAGTAATTCGCTTTCACTTAACACCTGTGAGACCCCCGTTATGTATCTGGCCAGAGTTCCTTCATCCAAAGTACAAAGTGTCTTCTTAATTCACTGCTCCATTTAAAACTTGGTATCTCAAGTGCCAGAAGTCCCTGCCCATGGCATATTTTATGTTTTCAATCCATTCTCCCTTCCCCCTCATCTAACATCCTGCCCTTCAAAAAGCAGGGTGTAACCTTCATGCACACTCACCCAATTTCTACCTAACCCGTTTCTTGAAACTTGTGAGGCCACAAGTTATGGTCTCCACGCGTTCCTAGGTACCTGTATACTTCTTCCAAACACACCAGGATGTGGGACGTTTTTACAAATGCAGTCAGTCCTCTCCTTGCCAGAAATATTCAGGCAGCCTGGCTCAAGTTTTCACCTCCCCTAAAAACCATTCATAAAGCATTCCCATGTCAGATCTGCAAATGAATAAGCCTGGGGTTAGACATCATTTTCCACCTGCGACTCTCCATGTTGCTTTACCAAGGAGGAACGGGTATTTATCTCATTTAATGAATGATGGAGACAAATGCGTTCAACCCATAGCAAGCTCCGTAATGACTCTTACACGTAGCTGTGAGAACTCTGTTCACTAACTTGTGAGGTGTGGGATCACCCTTTGGTACCTAATAATTTTCACATGAGGAAAATTTACACAAAGAACATCATCTTATCTGGTTCTTCACAAAAACAAACCAACACAGAAATTTTAACTAACATAAGAAAAACATTTTGCATATTACATTACTGGATAATAACTCCATTTTTATAAGCTACCTAAGCCTCAAAAAGTTTGGTCAAGAAGTCCTTGTTGATTACTGTAAATTACTTTTCTCTATATAAAAAGCAACAAACTGTCTTTCCAGAAATACAGAGAAATTGAAATAGTACAAGTATGATATATCAGCAGCTTTTGTTGTTGTTTTAGTTTTGGGGGATTTTTGTTTGGTTGGTTTTGGGTGCTTTTTTTTGCAACACCTTTCACTTCCCCCCCCCCCCTCCATGGTCTTAACCAAATTAGGTGAGATTTGTATTAGAAAAAGGGTCTCTCTCAGTCTAGCAGACAAAGGCACAAGAGTTTCTAATGGCTGGCAAATTAAGCTGGGCACATTCACATTAGAAATAGTCTTTTAAGAAGCACTAAAGACAGCAATTAACTGTTGGAACTTACTGAGGATGGTAATGGCTATCTCCATCACTGGAAACTTTCAGCTAAAGCTGCTGGTTATGAAGTAGTAATTACATTAATGGAATTTCTGTGGTTGTCTTTATGAGTAAATTAAAATAGATTATCTGAATTTATTTATCCCCAGACTGGGATATAAATCTCCAGAGTTTATCGCCCTCCTTTAAAGGCCAGTAAAGCTATACTTACATTAATTTATCCTATATATTGAAAGCTCTTACCAAACTGACTTAAAAACATGTCCAGTTTTCATCTGTGTAGAAAGAGGTCACTGAAAGCATGTACAAAGAAATTTGACAGTGGAAGGAAAACAGTTCAGACAAAGCATCCACTCTGAAGTGTTTAAAATAATTTTATTAAACAATCACGTTTTACATGTCATCAGACCTAACCCCTGAAGTGCAAAAATGTTTCTGAGGTATTAAGACTGGAGGAAAACAGGCACAGTATTGGTTGTTAGGGATACCACACTACAGCACAGTGGACTTTGTGAACAACAGGCCTTTATACAGCATTTGCAGAACCAGAGAAAACTGAGAACAAGTCTGTATTTGTCTTTAGTCTCGAGAGCCAAAAGGCTCTGATCATTAGCCAGTTGTGTCACATCAATGACAACACAGACATGGTTAACACAGGATGGTGATAAATATCAATGAGGTGTTTCTAGGCCAATATGTACAGTACATGAAAAATAAACTTAACTGCTGCATGTGTGACCAAAATCCCAACCGTCTATCCAGTCCAGCTTAATATATCTTGTGTCTACGGTGGCCTCGCTACTACCAGCATTTTCGTCTATTCTACACAGCTATGCCACTGCCGCGTTTCTCCTGTTTGAGGGCACCTGGTCACTCACACTCACTTCAGATAAGTCTGATGTTTAACAGTGACTAGAGTCAACAGCACAATGCTGCTTGTGGCCTGTTATCCTTCTAGTTGCCCTCATCCACGCAGTGAAGAAGTCTAATCCATGCAGAAAATCTGCTAAAGAAATAAGCATTGATTTATAACTCTTCATGGAGAAAGGAAAGCCTTATCTGAGAACTGCAAAACTCATGGGGCAAAACTGGCCCTTACAAATTAGGATATTAATGGGAGTTTTATTCAACTGCCAAATTGTGCTCCAAAAATAATTTTCTATGAGGAAAGTTTGGGCATTACTCGTTCAAGGAGTCAGGGGGGAAAGGAATGCTTTTCCCCTCGGAGCTGTTCCCAGGGTTAGAATATGACTAAAGACTGCAGATGTGGCAATTCTGTGCAGAAGTAACTTTCTGCTGAACGTTAGTTAGATTTAAAGCTCTTACTGATTCTCACACTCAAGGATCTTGCTGGAAAAAGTTTTTTCCACCTCAAGAATTGCAGCATTGTTCTCTAGGCCCTAAACTATTTGACTCAAAGATACCCAGCTGAATTATGTCCTTCACATGATATTACAATTCAATAGAAGATATATCTAAGAAACATTTCCAAATGACTAGTAAGCAAAAATCACTTAAGTCTCACTGGGGTTATTTTTAGCAAAGACAGATGAAAACAAGTTCCTCCTGAGACACAATTATTTTTTTTTTCAAATTTGTGAAAAAACCCATGACAAAATCGAAGTGATCCTTATCTTAGTAAGTGTTTATGAAAGTTTCTAATTGTGTCAGGTTTTGTATAAGGATGGCATACTTGAAAATTTTCTCACCTTCAGCATCTTCAGCTTTGAAACCTTACTGGGAAGCTGGAGACATGAGCTCTATTGTCAGCATACCCATGGGCATAACGTCATACAGTCTGATCACGAACACAACTGAGATTCTCATAATTTTCTAGGATTGTTACCAATATCACTGCTGCTTACCTACACAACAACCTCTAGCAAATCTACAAATATAGGTTAGCTGGAATAGAAGCTGGGTACAGTTGGAATGTTGCCTTAATATTATTTTTAATGGAATCATATTCCATGGACAAGAAAGGCAACCCCAAAGAAAAAGTGCAAGTAAATCATCACTTTCAGTTGAAAACTGGGTTTCGGATGCCACTCAAGACCGAACTGTTGGGCCACTTTCTATGCAGAAGAGTTAGGGAACATACGAAAAAGAAAATGCTTGTGATTCCTAGGACGACAACGCCCGAAATCAGTGCGCTGGTGACCGAGTTCAGCTGGAAAGGAGGTCCGTTTGAATGAGCTGCAAGGAGAACAAAAAATGCACAGGTAAGATCTAGTTACAATCTCTCAGCAGTGCCAAACACTTCTGTCTTTCCATTACAGCACTCTATATACAGAATAATTACAATGAAGAGACTAAAGCTATACTTCAGAATGAGCATCTGTCTACTTGGATAAAGCTTATCTAGGTATACTTAGAAAAGTTATTAGTTCTTTCAATATCTATTGTGCTGGTGGATAAAGACAGTAAAGATACTCCTAAGGCATAATCCCTCATATGTCAGTGCCCAACCTTGACCTGTGCTATTTAAGGCAAGGCTATCATTGTCCAAGAACTACCAAGTATAAGGATTTGTCACCTAATCAAGTCAGTGAAAGGGTTTCTTCCATGATATCATTATCCTCATCTCAATTCAAAGTGTATATAAATCCTTAGCAGCCATATCTGGCACCAAATACCTGGGCTACTCTAAGCTTGTCTGTACACCTTCACAGTAGGCTTCTTAACATGTTTATGAATCCTCAGGTAGAAGCGGTAACATATTTACTTATTTAGTGTAATGGACCAATTCCTGGATACTGGAATACACACATCCAGCCTGCACCTTCTTTTCCAGCAGGAGGGAAAAAACAACATTTGAGTGGTAGGTGCTACCCAAAGGACCAATGTGTGTTTGCTATTACCAGTGCTGGAGAGAGGTAAAAATGACAACACAGTTTCTACATGGGAAACCAGACTGCTCCTCCCAGAAGCAGCCACCTGCCCTCAACATCATCAATCCCTCCTGCTTCACCAAAGCTGGAAAAAAAAAAAAAAAAATGAGCTCTGTTGATCAGGTTACCCTCCTCTACTCAACTGTGTTGCCTTCTGACCTTACTTGTCTTCCCCTCCACTATAGTAGTAATCCCACCTCGCTCTACCTCTACGCTCTCCACTGGGACAGCAACAGGAACAGGAAAGATGGCTGTTCTGGGATGGAAAAAGAGGTGCTGCTGCTTTCGTTGGATGGGAAGGAAAGGTAGCAGCTATTAACACAGCAAGCTATGTGCAGCAAATGGAAGATTTGCTTTTTATCATGATTATTTTAATTATATCCATTGGTAGGAACACACCAGGGAGCAATTTATTACAGGGCAAACTTTTTTTCCGTGCCAGGAAAGAAAGGTAGCTGCCTATTATGTGGTCTAAATTAAGAAAAGAAAGCAATAAATAGTACTGGAGTTCAGAGGACAGGATAGGTTGCTTGTGCCACTCGGCTCTGTTATGAAAAAGAAAGAGGTGGAACGCCCCAATGGACCGCTTTGTTACCTTGACCATCTATTCTTAGTCATTAGCTACTCCTTGTTACCAGCAGAGAACAGTAACAGACAGGCTGAAATAAGTTCTCCAAGTGCCCAAAGGAGAAGCACCCTAAAACTTAAGAGACCTGATGTCCCCTGCAGCCTATTTCCTTCATTGCCCTAGGAGACCACACGTTCTGTCCCAGCTTCTCCATAGGCTTTGTGTGTGGTTAAATGCCAGGGGAACAGGAGTTGAAGCAGAGCTCTTCTGACTTCAAGCTGTGAACTGAGCTGGACTGTACCATAATAACCATTTTGCTGATCTACTCCTGTATGGCATGAGCAGATTTTCCTGCTTAAGGATGATTTTGCATCTGGCAGTTGCAATGTTCCCTCACCCTCATGTGTCATAGCAGCAGATTTTCATTTCAATTCCATCATAGGAATTAGAAGTTGCTATCTTGGTGGGTCTGGGTACACAAATTAAACTGAACATTCCAGGTTACCAATTGCTTCCTTTATAAAATGTCAGGATTCACTCATTTAAATGACAAAAACAAGCCAAAAGGAAAAACATTACAGCTCAGTGCATGGAGCCCAATCAAAATGGTTCATCTCCTCAGTTCTCTTTCACTCAAACCTTCTTTTATGTTTTTTTGGAATTCTGATTAACTTACCAAGCTGTGAATTGTTGGTTGGCGTCTCATCTGTATAAAACAAAACCGGGATGCATTATATTTTACAAATACCTCTGCCTACCTCCTCCCCTCCTTTCAACACAAAAGCCAATAGTCCTAGCTTTATTTTCAAAGCACATCAGCTATACTTGCAACACTGACTAGTAGCTTTTAACATCTGTAGTACAATAAGGACAACATTAATTACACGTCATTCTTTCATTTTTAGTGCAAGCACACCAATATGAAGTTATTTAGTATTCTGTGGCAAAAAAAAAACAAACCACACCACACAATAAAAACCCACACACCTTGATTTCTTAATTGAAAATGTGGCCAGTTCTATTCTGTCCCTCAATAAAAATTTAACAATTCGCACAGTATTATATGCAAGTCCCTTCGCTATTAATCATATTACAAGAAGATCTGTATAGGAAAAAAATTAACCAGAGTTTTTCCAAGGAAAAACACTTCAGTGACCATAAGTGATTACAGAAATGCCCTTTCCCCATGCTCACTTTTATCTTGACAGGTACACAGTGGCATTATATTTGGGGAAACATTTGTATTTTGTCTTCAGTTTTTACTTACTTACCAGTGTCCATCTCAGAACTATGTTTCTTGTCACTGTTTTTGCTTTTTGTGCAACTTGTAAGCACAGCTCACGTATACATTTGTTTTGAGCAGCTGTCTTCTAAGTTTAAGTGAGACATCCATCAAAAGCTACACAATTTCACCTTCAGAAGTAGGTACCTGATTTGTTGCTATACACAGAGACTAAAACATTTCCTTCTGTGTATGTCTCCTGTAATGACTTATTTTAGATTAACAAAGAAGAATAAAGTTTCTCTGTAAAGAACAAAATGTTAGAAATAAGAGTTCAAAAGTACATAGGAGAAGGACCATTACCCATTTGCGGTAGCACTATTCAGTTCCTATCAAGGTAACTGCACAAACAGTTCTGTTACCAGAACAACTGGTCACTAGAGTAATGGGGAGACCTGGCTAACTCAAGGTACCTCTGCAGACACCGATGTGCACAGGAACAGCTGCAAAATAGACGCAGCACCAACCTAAATGAGGGAAGTAAGGGGTTGCACAACCATGCAGCTGCAGACCTCATACTGGCATATATACTACAGTGAGTCAGGTGCAGAAGGTTTGATGGTCTCTGTACAAATGTGTCTGTACTAAAGCTGGACCAGAGTTGGCCTTGAAAATAGTATAAGCGCCTCCATACATCATCGCACCAGAGTAAACCAGCACTGCACCCCGGCATTCCTCATCCAAAATCAGATAGTTCTGTTCAAGTTGTCTCACGACCTTCCCCCTTTTCTTTCCTTGACTATAGTATTCATGAACCTCACAGTTTTAATGCACTTATTTTCACAATGGGAAGGGGCAGTGGGAGGAAATACTAATTCCCTCTTTCTGCTCTAGAAGGAAAAATGAAGTGCAAGTCAGGTTAAGGGACTTGCTCAACATCACTCAGGAAATTTGTGACAGACTTCAGAACTGAATCTTATATTTTTTTCCAGAGTACTCCCATCAAATCATCCTTCTGTCACCAGGAGTGGGGTGCTCCAAAAGCATACTATGGAGATGCAGAAATATATGGCTAAAGATTTTTATATTAGATATATCTAAAGTAGAAGACACCTAAAAAATTATTATTTTCTTTTCCCAGGCTTATTCGTGTTTTCATTTAGAAAAAAACCTGAATGGTTTTCAAGAAATTATAAAATCATTTATCCTTTCTTTGGGGTTGTTAAACACCTACAGACAAATCTTTGTTTGCTTGGAGTTATGCAGTATTTAAAGGTAATTGATGAGGGGTTTTTTTAATTGTAGAAATAGCACTCACAGCATTTGAATCATAAGCTATACTACCTAATAAGGGTTGCTCATATAACAAGCTTTATCTAGTTTCTATTCCTTGCCTAAGGCAGCATTTCTCTAGCATACAAGTTTGTCTGAGCAAATCTGTCATTCATTTCCCATAAGTACTCATGCATGCAACTTTGAAGTTAGTTCTTTTCACTTTTTGACTAATCAGATAGCAGGAACTCAATTGGGACTATGTAATGCAGAACAAAAATACCCATTTTCATTGCAGAAATGTTGCTGAGAGTATTTTTTCTAAAAATCATCTCTTGCTAGATAGTCCCCAATTCTAGAGGGTCAGTTGTTCTCTTTGTACATGTGGACGCAACCACTTTGCATATAAAGGATTTTATTCTCAAGTGTTTCAATTATTTTTCCCAGACAGGAATCAGGGCTGCTCTCAGCTTCCTAAATCTAAGACTGCTGAAATAAGTTGCTTAACTGCAAATAGAATTCCTTAAATATTTTTCAAATATTATTTTTATTATTTTGTCAACAGCAGTCAAATTCTTTTTAGAGACTGCAGGTTACATTTAAGAGTTATTTTGGTTGTGTTTTGTTTGGGGTTTGTTTTGTGGGGTTTTTTTGTTTGTTTTTTTTTTTTTTTTCAAAAAACACCTTCGGCAATAAAAGTGGAAATCATGGAAATTCACCCTGGATTTAAAAGAGTAGATTTTGGCCCACTCTGTTTAGAATTTACAATGTGTTTGTCCTATTTCTTTCTTATAGCTGAAGGCTAAACATAGCACATACTAATTTTATGCAAAACAGATAAAAACCTACAGGTGAAGCTGTAAGAAATGGTGAATAGAAAGTGACAGTGAATATTCATTAGCTGTCCAAATTAAATTGCAACACTGAACACAGTACCTTAAATTCCATTATCTTCAGTGAAATCTGACAACAAAAAAAGAAGTCTACCCACTGAGTGTGGGCTTTTATAATAGCCATATATGCATAAGAGTATCCCCACAGTGATTTTACTGGTGTAGGGAGGAAGCACGTGAGCTGAACAGAAATATTAGCTCAAAATTTCTACCAAAGACTCCAACAGTAGGGGGGGGGGGGGGGGGGGAAACAAACAAAAACCATCAAACTCATGCAGAATCCACACTTTCTCTAAGTCATTGAAAATTTATGTTAAACTACAAAACATTTGCCCAGGTTTCTAAAATTCCAGCAGTCAATAGAAAAAGTTTGCTCATTCCTACCGCTCCTTGTAATGATGGGGCCAGCAGAGATTACAGCATTGCCAGAGGTGCTCTGAGGGCTCCAAGTTGTCCTCCCACCAACATCTCTTCTTTCTCTGTTACTGCAAATCTGAGTGGTTAATCAAAATAATCACAGTTTCAGAGTGGAATGGAATTATTGCCCTTCTGTGCTTCCTGTTTTAATGTAAACTCTTTTATAAGCAATACTACAACTTTGATTTTATTTCTTAGTATGCATTAAATTACTTTGCAATAAAAACAGCTGCGATATTCCCTAGAAGTATATCATATAAATGCCTGGCTTCCTGTTATATTTTGCCTCACTCCGTTTAGAGAACTACATCGCTGTTGTGTACAAGATACATCTTATAGTATATTAAATTTTCAGTAGTTAATTTCCCAAAGCTTTGTTTACAGACAGTTTTCCCCAACAAATGTGTTTTGCTTGACTAGAGACAGACAACATGCTACAATCCCTATTCTAGCAAGCTTGCCAAGTTAAAGTTCACACATTTTCCATGGAGTTCTAGATAGCAATGACCCACATTAAAACAATCCCCAGCGCTCTGCCATCTGGAATACACCTTTAACATCTCTAACTTTTCTACTTTAATCTTGGGTACTCAAGTTTGCTTCAACCAAGAGCATTTCTTTAATTTCAACTCCGTATGAAAGAACTTCAAAAAACCTCGCAACATAAATTCTCAATAGAGATGATGAATTATTTAAACATGTAACAGAAGTATAAAATAACATGCAAAATGTCAGAAGTATACTGAAGTGATAGCATTTTAAAATTCTAAATGGAAAGTCATTCAACAGGAAACAATACTGCATTCTGAAGACATCACAGAATATTCTGTGTTTATATGTTTATTTAAATGTTTCAATTTCCAAAATGTATTTGTTGTTCCTGATGCTAAAATAAAATAATTTTTGAATTGACACAACTTCATGAACTTCAAAACAGCAGTTTGCAAACTATAACGGAGGTAGTAGTAAACTATAGGGGATGTAGTAAGTTGGCTATTTTCACTATCAGAAACTCTAAAATTTTCCTTGCCAGTAAAGCTATAGTAAGTTCAGTTATAAGTTTTCCATAAATTCTATACTAAGCTATTTATATTCATCCACTGTGATTGTAGATACCTTGTTTCTTAGATGTTATAGTAAGAATATCAGCTCTGAAGCTGTCTCAGAGTTGTTACTTTTAAAAATAAATTAAGGACGAAAAGGCAAAGAGGTCATTTCTGACATGTTCAACAACCTGTGTTTTGCAGGTTTAATATTATTCTATCTCCGGATGACAGTATTCATTGCCCTATTCTTCATCAGTTGTTTTACATTCCTTCAGACACAAAAAATATTTACTTCAGACTCTACAAGTCACCTTCATTCTGTGTCATCCAAACTTCCGTAGCACTTGGATGCAGAATAACTCCAGTGTGCCTATTTTACATCCAGATAATTAACAGTAGCTTCCGTCCGCTGAAACTTACTGGCACAAGAAAGGGACAGTCATCTGCTCTGCATAGCTTTGTCACACAGTGAAGGAAGACCGTAGACATCTTCTGGTTCTTGTGCTTCACAAAGCGAAATACCTCAAAGGAAAACCGGCCCATTTGGCTCTTGCCATTTTCAATTATAGTTGTCTGTGGGTCCTTGTCACAGCTAGTTTTTGTAGAAAAGATTAAAACTGGGATGAGCAGCAGCATGATCAGCATTTTGAAGCTCTTAGCTGAGAATAAGGTAACTTAAGCAGCAAGTTCAGTGCTTTAGCTCCTTGGAAATGAACACAGAGCCCTAATGTCCAACATGAGCAGCCGCAATCTGCCTGTTAGGCCGCACAGTCCTGTGCTGAAATGCATTCCTATAAAACCATTATGTTTTGTTTTGCAACATCACAGCTGTAACCAAGGTATCATTTAATTCCAGTGCTCAAAGAAACTTGAGACCCGAAGCAAAAAAGTAATCAGGTATGGTAACCAGTATAGACAGGTAGCTCCAAACGAAGACAGTATCTCTCCAGCAACCATTACTGATACAATGTAATCTAAGATACTGCCAAGATGTTTTTCAAAGTTCCAATTCAGATAAATGTTATCACTGGGAGTAGCAGCAGGAGCATCTATTTATCTTTAATCATTTGCTTAACTGCTTTCCTGAAGTGGAGTCTATGATGTTTTATATCACTGTCACTCACCAGAAGGGTACCTTTGGCAAAACAAAGGCCAGTTTAGCCATTCAGTTTGGATGTTTATGGTATCTCTAGTAGAGCCATCTTCTCTACCTTCATAATTCTTATGACTTTGCACTTGCTTCTATGTTTATGTTCACAAACAAGATAAGTCCTGACATGTTATCTGTAAGCCCAGCCGTCAGTCCTCCCTGCTAATATTGCCTAGACTTTCCAGACAGTTTAGAACACCATTATTGGAGAGATTTATAACCGCTTTTTAAAGGAAGGACCCACAAAACCCTGGGTTTGCATAGGACCTACCTGAAAAAAAGATCGTATCGAAGATCATCACTAGGATTACCAGATGGTGTGGTGTAACAGTAGTCCATCAAAACGTTCCACCTGCACAGGGAGCAAAGTGACAGATGAGGGGAACTGGCAACATAAAAGTAGGGGTGGAGAGTGAGTGAGGTAAGATTAAAATCAGTACAGGCAAGCGTACAAACTGGTAACGCAGGCTGTTACATTGAGGCTGAGTTATTGTATTTAACAGATCATTTACTATTAAGTCATCCTGCATTCCCAGTACGTCACCTGTTTCTTCTCTTGACTAAGAAAACTAAACAGCACACTATAGCAGCAGAATTATATAAAAAAATCATTTGGTTTCATGAAAGTCAATTGCCATACCAACACAGAAGTTGTGTACCTCCTCTCAGAAGTCATGGCCACATAGGACTAGAAACCAAACCATTCCGCTTTTAAAAGCCCTGTAGTTTCTCACTTGATCTTACAGCAGCCCTATCTTAAATAACAGCAATATACGGTTTAAAGTATAATTCAGGAAAACTTTCATAATGAAGACAGCAGAACACAATGCATTCACCATCAAGGACCTGATACCCTCCAGCTGAGGGCAATTATCAAACAACTACCATTATTTTAACATACAAAAGGCTATGAGGAAAGACAGTTGCTTCCAAATCAGAAAAATTTGCAACATGAAGAGCTGAATTGCAAGCAAGACAAGAAATAGCATCTTTTATGGTACCTGCCATCAAGGTTGGTTGCTCTTACAGCTGCATATATTTTGGTTTTCAAAGGTAAACCTGTACTTGGAATAAGGAGCTGCTGGCTGTAGGTTGAATCCTGAAAAACAAACATTGCCTCAGTGTACCAGAAATCCCACTGTAACAACTAATCTGCATCCACAGACTGAACTCCCATCTAATTTTTCTAAGCTTCCTATGTAGGATAGTCATTTCCTTTGTCCTCCATAAGGAAGAAGCAGAAAGCAGTGACAGAGCACTTGCCTACAACTTTGTCTGTAAAGATCAACAACACTTGGCTGGCCTTATCCTATGCAACTATTTTGAGGAATCTATGATTTTATAAAGCATTTGGATAAGTGCTTAAAGAAGAGGTATCGTTCATTGACACCTCAATATTTCTCCAACTGCTGACAAGCAAACATAGCAGCTACTGCAGTTTTCTAAAGGAGGAGCTTAACTGGGTTGTCACAGTGCACTCTTTCCCAGGAAAGATTGTTAAGGTTATTCTGATTTACTGGAGATAGCAATGCCACCAGGTTTCATTCATCTTAAGCTGTAGTCTGGGAGAACAGACACATTCTATTATCCAAAAATGTAGTTTCTATGGAAGTTGGCTTGTTGAAGTCTCCAAATAACAAGTATTCTCATTTAAATTCTAATATTTCAAAAATGCTGTTTCAGGAAAGCTGTGCAGAAGATAAGAGTTCGGAATTCCCTACGTACTACTACATAGATATAGCTGCTTTATTAGTTTCTTGTTCAAAGGCAGAACCATTAATGTCACTTTAGCAACAATGCTGCGAAACAGATCTGAGTGACAGACATTAATTCAGCATATCAAAATGCGCTTATGGTAACATCACATATGTTAAATCGGTTGCTAATCCAGAAAGCACAGGGACTCAGCATGTTGAGACCTCTTGTGAGAGGTCAAAACACTCAATACATAAAAAAAATGTTAAACAGAATTTTGACCAGGTTCACTGTGGCAGTCAAGACCAAGACCAGCAGCTGACAGCAACAAGAAGGGTTAAGCATATAAATCAAGTATTTTTTCAGAGGGAACAATGCCAAAGTTCACAGCACGCCCAAGATTCAATCTTTGCAGCATCAGAGGCCTTGGGAGGTACACAAGCACACACAGACCAGCTCTCTGACATACATACAGCGAGTCCTTGAAGATCCATTCAAGTGAGATCAGGTAAGTTTGCCTTCTTTTAAATTAATTATACATTTCTCCAATATGTTACTCTGTCACATTTTGCAACAATTAAAAAATCTACAGCAAGTCCCTCACTATTACATTCCATAGCTGTCCTTTTTTTCTTAAAGAGTAGTTTTTATTCATTTAGACAGATACTTACAGGAAGGCCTAAAAGCACATAGTCACTTAGGCTCTGTGAAAGCTCATTAAGTGTTCTACTATTAAACTCTTTCTGAGTCTATCATAATGACTCTTCTTGTCTTTCCCAATGCTAACAAATGTTAACACCACAAAATAAGTGTAAACATCACCTTGTGAGGGAAGACAGAAGTACGCTGAGAAGATGAAGAGTCAATATTTGGAAATAACACTACAGCTGAAGTTTGACAGTATGTCTGCTCGCAGTCAAAAGCCACATCTGTACACAACCCCTTGCCAATACCAAGGGTGGACAGGAGCCTCAAGGCCTCTCCCAAAACCAGGACTCTCTAACAGAAACCATGTGAGCCCACAGGATCAGAACTCACAAGACCACAGGTGTCCCAAGAGGCACTCCCAACCAGGCAGACTGCAGGCAATGCACAAGCTGTCTGCGTATACACCCAGCCCTAGCATGTGAACCCGAAGAGCATATCCATCACTTGGATCTGCCAGCCTTTGCAGTATTATTCATGCTAGTGCTACTCACTAGAGCGAGCAATATGACTGAAATCAGAAAGATAAGACATCACTGTTCGTGGTCGACTTGTAAACTCAGGGGGGTAGGGAGGATGGAAGCCTAGCTTGGCATGTGGTATTTGAGGGAAAAAAATGTGCTCAGTACAAGCATCAATAGCATTTAAACCTGACTGTCTGCAGAACTGGGCCTTGAAAGGCAGCAAAATGTGGTGGTCAATTCTTGTCCTGGCTGAGAACTTTGGCTACCCTCACCCTGCCTCATCTTTTTGGTCAGATTTATTTAAAATTGAGAGAAGTATAGTCTTCATTTTAACAGATTATAGGTTGTTATTTGGAGCTCTGCTCTGTCAAACAAACATGATTTTTTTTTAAGCATGCCTTTGGAAAATGTCCTGTTATAATATTTATAGCTCATTATGTTCAAAGCATAAAGCATTGACTTTTAAATCAGTTGCATGAATTATAACTCACCGTCATGATGGCATGAATAATAATGCAAAAAAATCAGATTCATAATTTACAAAAACATTGCTTGATAGATTGAAAAATTGATATTTAAATCAGGTATTTAAAATGTATGAATAGAAATTTTAATCAACACAAAAATATAATTTCAGGGATCAATGTTGTTAAGTAGAGGTCCGTGGATTTTTCATGTTTTACTGTCACTGTCCGTATTTACATAGTAAAGGCTTATACAATAATGCATATTCAAGTTAAATTAGCTAAAACATATGGAAGTAGTGAGTTGAAAGCTATTAAAATTAAATCTCAAAAGTCCACACAATGAGGCAACAAATACTTTGGGCTATATATTTGGAACAAATCCCACATCCCTCACTACAATTACAAATGATCAAAACACTCCTATGAGGCTTGAACATAAAAATACCCCAGCAAAAGTGCTACAGTTTATTGCTAAGGGAACAGGTCCAGAACATTTTCACAGAATTCTGTAGAGTATCCTCTGTATCAGTACAATATACCTATACACATACACACAGAGAAATATGCACACACATAATAAATGCAAACACAAGTATGCACTTTGGAGTGTGATTATTATGAATTCAACTGATTATCCACATGGCACTACAACCTGAAAGCCAGAGTTGTAAATTGAGAAACTGTACAAACACAGTATAAAAAGACTGTGTGTCCTCAAAGACCAGCCATATAAATACAAAACAACAGGTACATGCAAATGAAAAGAACAAGGGAACCGAGAGATGAAAGATGCCCAGATGAAAGGCCTGGTTCTTCATGGGAGGAGTGGGAAGGGAATAGCAAATCATGAAAAGGACTCTATACTTTGCTCTGCTCATCCAGTTTGCACCCACATAACGCAGAGATGGATTTAGTCCAGGTCATACTACTGTGTTTTATACTCACGTTGTAAAGCAACAAATTCAAAGTGCTGATAAATGTACCATTGTTCTCTCTTACAGAAATAGCAGCTGATGACCTACAACACAATCAGAAACAAAAAAATGTCATGAAGAAAGATATCTTATTTTTGTGTTTACATACTTCGGTGGGTTTTATCTTTAAAAAAATTTGAGTCATGTCACAAGGAGTTAATTTATGCATTTGGGTTATAAACTTCAGAAGTAGGAATTTATAGTAGAAATACTGACAGAACCTTAACTATGCAGAAAGTAATGGATACTGTTGAAAACATGAATCAGAAAAATAATTAGCAGAGAGGCAAAGTGACAAAAAGGAACCCACTTTTCATGATGTACAAGGTTTACTCATGGAAATATTTTCTCTTGCACTCTATAGTCACATGCTTACAAACTATTTCATGAAGAATTTCCTTTTTTTGCTGCTACCATTTTGTTATCAGAACATCTGAAGTTCAAGGGAAGTTTTGCATTATCTAAGCCTCTCTTCATGAACGATGTTCTCTCATATGATGATACTACAGAATTTTCTTTTCCTTTGCAACACTTCTTCGTTCAGTCCTTTTTCCTTTCCCTTTACTCTTCCACAGCTAAAAATCACTATGTTGAGAATACTGCTATGGCTTGGATATATTTAGGTCTATGTGCATATATACACATGGGTTTACACAAACATGGGAATGACACACATAGAAATGAAAAGCACACTTACGAAGCAAGCTGGGTATTGTTAACCAAGTACTCCAGTGGATAGCTACAGCTAAATTTGTACAGAAGCCCAGGCAAATAGCTGATAATCGTTGGTGGGTCTGGTGTATCGATATAGCCTGAAACATTACCTATCTGTACCACTGAGGTATTTCCATAAGCATTGATACCTCGAGCTGAGGATACCTATTGAGGGAGACAAAAACCAACTATTATCAGAAAATTAACTGTGTGGAACAAAAGTAACCTAAGGACACTGATGTTTTAGCCTGTAATTTACCCAGAAATATCTTCAAGAAATCCTTCAAAAATTAATTTAGTTTAATAACGTTCTCTGTGTTCTGTTTTTCACCTCCTTGAAATCACACATACACAGTTCACAAGGGATATCCCTGCTCATAAACCACAGACTTGAGCAACACATTAAAAAAATTGATGAATCCTGGAAGCATTTTTTTTTTTGGTAGGTACTTTTTTGTGAGCATTCCCAGTGAATTCACATAAGTTACTGGGAAAAGCTGAAGGAACTTTTTTATTACAGTTAAAAAAATATTAGCTTAAAATGAGCTTTCATATGTAATAAAGTCAATACACAATCATTCACAGAAACAATATTCTGTCACTCTTGAGCTTTGTTTTTGACACATCAAAACCAATGTACTTTATAAGCAGATACAAGCCAAATAGCTGAACTTTGAGTCTGTGGTTTTGTCTACGTTATACACCTCAACCGAAATTATAAGCTTTGTGCAAAGAAACACTGTCAGAAACACAAGAGCTGAAAAGTAATACAACCTTAATGCCAATGCAACCTTAATTCAGTCCCTGGACATGGGCTATCCTACGTTGCTCAGGCTCACAGAGTGTGCAGAGCCAGCAATAACATGCAGCTCCCCAGAAAACTGAAGGACACCCTTTCTTCCTGGTAGCAACCCAGCCCCATTCCATCTGCAGCTACTGATCTGAATAAGGGGGTGGTTTAAAAATAGCAGATAAGTGTCACAAATTACTTTCTCAGTAGGCACATACACAATAAGGGCAATCAACATGGCACTGGACTTCCACTGTAGCATTTCTTTTGTATAACTGTATTAGCAAAACGGATGCTTTCTATAGCTTTAGAGCACACAGTTTCTTAAAAAGACATTTCATTATGGAAGAATAATCCTGAGATGCACACGAGTTGCAACATTTTGCACGAAGTAGCACAGGATACATGGCAGGTATTCCTTTAGCTAGAGAAAAAACAGCTAGAAGACAAATGCAACCACGCGCTTTGCCAATAGTATACCTAATCTTTTGACAAATGGCAGGAAACTGATGATAATGAAATTTCCTAGGATCTATTCCTTGCCTAAAACACACAGGCTAGAGCATTAAAATTAGTATAGCCAACTACAGTTCTGTTTAGCTTCCTCACCACCCCAGTCCCAAAAACTAAAATTGTGTCTGCCATATTACAGACAGACCTGGGTTTTACCTAATTTCTGCCTGAACTGTTGTATTTACCTTACTTTTATTGAAAATGAGTTTGAAGGTCTTTGCTGTGAAGCACAGCCAAGAAATGGCATGGGATCGTACTACTCCAGTGTGGGGTACACGATAAGAAGTGCTCCCTGCTCCTTTATCCTCTTTCTTTGTAGCACAGCATGCATAAGCTGAGAGAGGATGAGGGAAAATTTTTGTTTATATTTTTAGCAGCTGCTACCTTGTCTTTGTATCCTAGTACAGCCTTGTGTGGGGCTTCATGGGGAGCTCCAATCATTTGGACTTACCAAACTGTTGGGCTTTTTTGGTTTTTTAGAACATCAAGCTCTTACAACTACAATCAAAGAGCAAGTTCAGGGAGTTTACAATGTCACCGACTCCACAGGAAAAGGAAAAAGTTGCTTCTTGACAAATTCTTTTACTGCAAGTCATGGAGGTGCTATAGCTTTACAGAGAAAATGGGAAAAAAGAACCTTGAACTTGCTGAACTGTTTTTTGTTGATTTTTTAAAAACAAAACTCAGCCTGAGGCAAATAAGTGACAGAGCACATAGAACATTTCAGCCCAGTTTCACAAAATTATTAGTAATAGAAAACATGGGGTTTGTTATAAAAACTGACAGGTATCAAGTGCAAGTCTGAATTCCAGACAGAATATGTCTTAAAAATAATAAGTTTTTACACTTGGTTTTGTAAGTTATTCATAGATACATTGACACAAGTCATCACTGTTTTTACAGTGTGATATACACACAAACTGTACAACTCTTCTCTCCTCTGGTTTACAAGGTTTGAGACCTGACTTCCCTTCCTCTCCTCATTCAGAAGGAGATAGTTTCATTGAAGAAAATGAAATTATACTGGTACAAAACAGACTTCAAAGTCAGCTCCTGGATCAGATTCCCGTTCCAAAAATCTCACTGACAGCTAAGGTTTGGATTCAGTCATTAGCTGTACGAAGATGTGCATTATCCGTGCTTGAAACAGCAACATAAAATGTATACACCGAAGTCACACCGTCAGGCAGAACACCATAGTACAGGGTGGCTGTGCACTAAGATCACAGCTGAACATACAAGTCTGAACTTCAGTCCCACATCTTGACTTTTTTGTTGTGAATTGAGCGCATAGGTTAGATAGCCTTTTCTGTGTGCCTGTGTCAAACGTTCAAAATTTGCTTGAAAACTTCAGTTTGTTGCCAGGCAGTTCCATATTGAGCTGAGATCTCCCAAGGAGGTAAAAGACCTCAAGGCACTGGTAGCAGAAGCATTTATTATTGGTTGGGCCTTCTGGCAAGACTATCACCCTAAGACATTCAGCCACTGCCTTATTGCAGAACATATAGGATCAGTCAATCAGGCAGCAAGCCCCTCTCGTATGAGAGTACAGAAGTAGATATCCAGACTATAACTGTAATATATCTAACCCACTCTTAAAAATATTTTACTCTCCTTTTCCAAATTGGTATTTGAAAAGTCTAAGCAAAATTTAATGTATGTTCAGCAAGAGTTTTAAAAATGGCTTGGAAAAATCTCAATTTTCCACTGGAAAAAAAAATTAAAATGAAAAATATACTTTCTCAACATAGGACAAATGTGTGTCCCACCACATTTTCTCATTAGTAATCAAGATTATAAATTAACGACTTTCTCTGGTTTTCTTTGATGTATGCAATATATTGCTAGCTGGGCAAGGCAACGTAAACATTATCTGTAAAAGATATAATGCTGTCAAGGCCGTTCACTTGATCCTATGCATAAACAGCCATGCTACAATTTCACTTTGACCTTGTCTTACCACTAAAGTGTTTCCACAGGATTCCAAAGTACTCAAATTGATGATGAAAATGACCACTGCTGGAAAGGTGTTGTTATTGATGAAACCCCTGCAATGGGCATCCCCGTGTTTCCCATTCAGTGCCAGATCTGTCTCAGAATAACCAGAGAAAAGAACTGTGCAAAAATTTATCTTCATAGTAATTGTCTGTACTCCACAGAAAACATTGATATCTCGTTCAGCTGCAAGAAAAATACAAGGAAAGACATTGTAAGAAGATGTACTTCAACTAATATCCATATAATTATTGCAGCTGTTAGTCTAATGTTGTTACTTCTGATCAAATCAATTTTTAGACCCCAGTCACAGCAAAATATTGGAATATAAAGGTCAGAATCACATTACTCTGAAGAACAGATTTGACTCTACAACCTCACTAAAGAGAAAACAAGAATTAATGTGGTAACAGTCTACCACACAACAAAACCTTTATTCCAAAATTCCCCAGCAAATAATTTAGTAGCACATTCATAAACTGAAGCACTGCAACGGAGTGGAAAACAGCAAGTGGTTAAATATTTGGAGTCTGATTCAACAGCCCCCTTCTGGAACAGAAATTTTGAGCTATTTTGAGAAACTCAGGAGGCCAAGCTCTGCCTTCCAGCCCACTCTGGCATGGAAGTCAGGTATGTTTGTCTGAGGCTGTCTGGAGTCCACTTTGTATGAGACCGCAGTCTCAGGCTGTGCAGACTTTGAAGTACAATCAACATCAGAGCAATTTATTATGATATCTTTAAAGTTGGTTTGTTTTTTTCCCTTTTTTTAAAAAAAAATCAACTTTAGCTTTAATGAATAATCAGTTGGCTCTTGAAAGACAATGATCAATACTACAAAGCGTCTCGCAACCTTTCATTCTGTACATTATGACAATACAAAAGACCTAGAAAACAGCAATTGTTACAACTGATCAATTTTTGAACAACAGCCAAAAAACTTCTTGGATTAATTTAACCTTTTATTCAAAAGTTCTGAGGATTTTTATGTACATGAATGGAAAAGCATCAGGTTAGGATATAGGCATAAGCAACAGTTTGTTTTGCTTTAGAGTGATAACTGTTTTTCTATAAGATCTTCTCCGCCTGTAGATGATTGGGGTGGCTATTTTGGTATTTTCCCCTAGTGCTTTACAAAAAGACATACTGCATCATGTTAAACACAGACATTACTCCTCTATATAACAACTCGTTTATTACATCTGCTTAAAGATTAAGTGCTATTAAAAATTGCAGAACAACTTCAGTCAATACTATACCATTAAGCCTGCTGAAATGAATTGTTTCATTGCATTGTGACAACAGAGAGGAAATGAAATCTCCATTACAATGAACTAGCTCTTCCCCCATGGTACAGGAGCACACGCAGTTTAATTTAGACAGCTTTAATGGTGGCTTTAAAGCCAAAACAATCAAGTGCAGGAAATAACAGGCTAAACTCAGTCCTGAGCTAATGTGGTAATAAATGTTACTCACTGGGTGTAAATTTGGGCAGAAAGGTATGGAAGCAAGACAGGAGTTGAAGTGATTTGGCATGAAATTCTCCTGGATTGTACGTATACATAATTACACTAACATACAAAGATCAAGAAGAAACATGCCTTGGTATTCACTACATCAAGACTGTTACGATCCATTTAATGGATATACTAAGGTAAAGGGAACAGTACAAAAAGGCAAATAGAGTGCATCTTTATGGTTATTTGGAACAATGCACAAACAGTCGGATCGTAACAAATTGCAGCATGTAATATAAAGTAGCTCAGTTAATTTTATAACTCACTTCAAGCCTTTTAAAAAGCAGGATATTACTTTACCTGTTAAGGTACCATTACCACTTGCAAAATTCTTATTTGACACTAAGGGAAATGAGACCATACAGTACAAAAACGACCTTTGTGCTATGATAGGAGCAATGGTTTGAAGGTTAGGTCACCCAGCTGATGGAGCCTTAAATGTAATGAGCTCTTTGTCACAGTTTCCATACAGGAAAAGCATTTGGCCTCTTTCTGACTCAAATCACACAAACTACCTATAGTCAACAGTACTCACAGGGGCGCTACATGCAAAACAGAGTAAAGCTCAAGAGGTACACAGATACTACACTAACAGAGACCATCTTGAATAATGGATGGACCCATGGCAACATGAGCCAAATGCTGACAGCTCCACTGCCCCCGCTTCTGCTCTGGTATCCTTCCACACATTGACAAGACTCACCCCAGAACAGACAGCGAAAAAACTGCAGAGGACAAGAGTTTGCCACAGAACATCGTTGACAAAAATCATTCCACCAGAAGAAGCACGCAAAGACATTTATAGTTCAAAACCAACTTCTCCGCATGAGCCTCCTCTTTAATCAAATCAATGCTTTGACAGTGTATTAAAATGCACAGTGTAAGTGAAAAAACTGCAATATTTTTATTAGCTTCTACTAAGCTCTCAGAATGTACTTATGGCAAGAGCCCCTGAATCAAAAGTGTGCATTCCTATCTGAAGACAGCCAGACTGCTATGGCTCCATCCCCCAAAAGCCTTCTAAAACCTGTGCTTTACTGCAATGCAAAACTAAAGCTTTTTTCTCTAGGCAACTCTCTGAAGGACAGCAGGATCTGACCTTATTACATACTCTCTAGAACACATCTTGCTTTTGGTATAAGACATCACAGAATTTTCAATCTACCAAATGTTGGGTTTTTTCTTCAACCCTGCTGACTATTGCATACCTACACTCTAAACAAACCCACAAACTGCAGAAACAATAGTCCTGCCTGATTATTTATCATCCTATTTATGCAGCACCATCCCTATGTAAAAGTCATCTAAGCAGTGAACGATAAAAGCACAAATAAATGAAAAATGGATGAGCTCCAAGGTTCCTTTAGTAAGCTTAATTTCTCATCTTTGCTGAAGACAACTTCTGTTCTTCATAGCATTTAAAAAAAAGAGCAGACAACTTCAAAACCCATCAGCTTCTCTGGTATCTGCACACCACAGACCACAGCAAAAGTTCATTCTTACCCCATGTTTGGAGTTTTAGCTGTCAACAATGAAGATTTCTTGTGTGGAACAAATAAGGAACAGGAAGAAAGTCCTATCCATAACCAGGATCTGTGAGCAGTACCTCACCCTGGAGGATGCTTGTTTTGAAACATTCTCCTCTTTGACCTCTCTCTCTCTCTCACCACCCCCCTTATGTTTGAACTCTAAAGGCAGTGAAGCCGGCACCCTCAAAGGCACAGCCTGAGTCTAGCACTGGGGAAGCAAGCATAGCTAGGGCAAGCCGCTTTTCCCCACAGAGGCTCTCTCACTGATCTTCTGGAGTTCTTGGACTCAGAAAACAGAGTTCCAGCAGCCTCACTCAGCTCCACTAGGCCCCAGCCCATTACATAGCAGTCTCTTCTGCATACTGAAAATACCTGTCACATTTGGATAAAAAAGGGTCTTCTGTTTTTCACCTCCAGCTCAAATACACTACTAACAAGCAGAATTATTTTTCTTTCCCAGTTCTCAAAATCAGCACTAAGACTGCTGATTAAATTCCAACCTTTGAATATTCACTGCCTGAGATCACAAACAAGAAAGAGCAGGACTCTACTCTCAGCTCCTAGGGGCAGTGCAGGGTGATTAGCATTTACTTTAAAAAAAACCCACACAACTGTTTACTTGTAACCTAAACAGATTTTCTCCTGAGTCGCTGAGATTTGGCAGACATGGAATCTGATATGACCCTTTTTTATGAGGCAGAACTGCAAGAGGCCCCTAAACACCCACAATATGAGCTGGACTCAATTCACGGGTATCACATTGCAAATATAAAACCTTGGCACAGGGCTGGTGCAAAATAATGACCAGAGAAAAATTTACAAAGCACAGAAAGAGCAATCTAAACTTCCCCCTAGCTGTTGCAATCCTTTCAAGAAGCCTGAAACAGAAAAACAATTACATGAAAAACTACAAAAGGTAGATCTGAGGCAGGTGGGCACAATTCACCCACGCTTTTGAGGCAAGACTGTAAAACTTCTACCTAAGAAGGGGAATATAGAGGTAGTTTGTGAAATACTCAGTTAAACAGTGATTTTTTTTGAGGATTGGAGGCAATATATTTTATCTTCTTTGCATGTCTTATTTCTCTGCTCTTCATAGTCACATAGATTAAGTGAAAAAGGATCAAACCCACTGTCTTTATGTCAAAAAAGCACTTAGTAGTGTGGTGGTAACACAGGAAACAACAAACAGACTGCAGGATTTCTGATAAGTTTAATAAAAGAGCTGATCCTTCCTGAAAAAAACAAAACTATTATTATTCAGAAAGCAACGAAACTGAAAGGTATTACAGTGTAATACTATACTGAGAGTTCATCACTATACTGTTCAATTCAATCGCTACCTCAGATACACAAGTTGTGAGCAAGCCAATATTCACAGCCTTTTTATTATTATTATTCTGTCTAAGAAACAACCAGGGCAGGAAGGACAAGCAATGTAACAGGCTAAAAGCATTCTTTAGCTGAGTAAACCCCGATATGCATCTCAGACTGAAATTTCATTTCTATTTCTCATTATATTAACAAGTCTAGGCATCTGGTGTCCCCAAAATGACTTAATTCCAATTTTTTCAGAGGCATGAGCGTACATCATATATAGATACATCCCATTGCTTCACATGTCCCTAACCAAGCACTTAATGTTCAAGTGGGGTACTAAATTTTACCATCAACTTCATTTTGCTCAAAAATAAGTATATATTTCTTTATTTCACTAAAAGGACATAATTATATTCTTTTACCCAGATAAAACATGAAAGAAAACCCAGTTAGAAGTTCCAGACTCTTAAATCTATGGAGAACATTTACAACAACATGACCTCTGGTGAATTTCTTGGAAAAGATAGAGCTCTGGCAAAAGCAGGTCAAACCCCACTGATGTGAGAAGAGTTGCATTCATTACTACTAGGCTGAATTTGACCAATTGTACAATTAAGAAGAAAGTAAAGTGCGACATTAGAGGCATTTCATTGTCACCAAGACAGTTAACACTTACTTAATGTAGAGTCCTACCCCCAGGCTTCAGACAGATTTAAAGCTCTGTATTTAAAAATAAGCCCTGCTTTGAACCAAAACAATAAAGAAGCCATTAGAAAAAAGTCTATTAAACACTTACCAGGAAACCTGCTATGGAGGTTAGCATCACAGTTGTATCCATTGAACTGAGCAGTCACTGAAAGCACTTTAATCGTCAGCAGGAGCAGTAACCATACCTGTTCCATTGCAAAACCTAGCAAAACATTAGGTGGTTATTACACACATCTGTTCATAGTGTTAAAGATGCTTACTGCAGACATTTAACCACTCGGGAGGTGATGGTCTCCAGCAAATGAATTGGGGATAAAACTCACAAGCTTATGGGAAAGAGGCCACAGGCAGCAGGGCCCATTTCTCTGCTTCTGAGTAATGTGTAATTTCTATAAACTTCTACAGCTTTTAATCATAACTTTGGCAAAAAAATGTACTCAAGGAAGATATAAAAGAAAAAAAATGCCTAAAATATATTGATAGATGAGGATTGCTTAAATATTTAAACTCCAACAGCTTCTTTGACATTTCAGTGTAAAAATTTTTTGAGAAAAACATCTTAGAATATTAGTTTAATTTTAGCCAAGTCCTTGAAAACCATACAGATAAATGGCTTGCTGAGCAATTCTCAGGCTCAAGGTCCTAGAATGAAAATCAGTTCATACCCACTTGCAAAAAATCCGTTCTTTGAAGCATACATACAATTGCATTGACCTTATGTACAGAGTCGGCGCAGTCACTTGCATCCTACTTGAATAGTCTGACAACCAGACTGGGAGAACAGAACAGAACATGTGAATTTTTAGTGTCTTGAGTAATTATTCCTCTTGGGAGAAAAACTCCAAGGTGTAATACCTGTGGTATTTAGCACAACCAAAAAAAAATACCTGATTCATGCTTTTGTCAAAAATATCCCAAAATATTTAGATTTCTGTCCATGAATCCAAGTATTACTGATTTTTTTTTATTTATTTATAAGATTTTGTAATCCTAGAAAATGTCTCTGCTTATATGGACTTCAAATGTGGCAGTGCTCTCCATTTGCCTAGACAGGACCTGAACAATTCTGAGATTTAAGAGGTTTGCTTTCTCCAAGACTATAGATACAGAGATTCTGATCATCACCTCTCTCTAAGCAGACAAAGAACATTTGTAAACTCTGTAGATGCAACACACCTAAATGCAGCCATATCTGCCATGGAAAATAGCAGTCCCACAATGCTGAGAAGAGCTGGCAACAGCACACGGAGAGAACATTTGAGAAACTCTCACTCTTAACTGGATCTTTCATGGCTACACAGCAGTCTGAGCCAAAGCCTGCCCAAATTAATAGAAATTATTCTATTAATAATTCTACTAGTTTTCAAACCAGGGTCACAGAGTACACAAGCCTGGAATCTAAAGCATTATGTTGAAAGCCAGACCCATAGAGGACACTCCAAGGTGCTCTTTGTCAGCAAACAAACCAACTACAACAAAACACTGAGCCAAACTCTACTAAGAAGTTAAAGGCATGTTCACACATCCAACCATTCACTCCTGTGTAATTCTGCTTGGAAGTACATGGAATAAAAATGGAGAAATGAAAGCACCAGCTTCCTGCTAAACATGCATGTTTTGTAAGTCAAGTATAACTTTTGCTATCATATCCAAAAGCAGTTTTGCTAGCAGGTTTTGCACAATTTCCTCAAAGTGTGACCTATAACAACAATGCAACTTCTTCTAGTTTCAGGTGGATACAAAACTAAATGAAAGCGCTCTTTGACCTTCTACTCCTTTTCCATTAGACTCCTGTGGAGGTTGACAGCACTTGCAGCTAATGCTAATGAACTGTGAAAACATAGAAAGAAAACAAAATTCCTAACTGGGTTGACATGAAACCTCTGTATTTTCATTATCTCCTCACTCTCTCCATTACACTCAGATGGAGGAGTAAGGCAGTGCTTTGTTTGTTTACTATGAAAATTCATACTTTATTTTGAAAGAAACATTTTCTCCTTTGGAAAATTGGCACTTCTCCAGTGTACTGGAGCTTTACGTCTGCTTGTACAACAGTTACATAGATAAAGTGGCTATTACTGTTCTGTTGTATACAAGCTAGTTTCTGATGTCCATTACAATGGTATAAATCAAGGGCAATTTACCAAGATCTAAATCTGACTTCAATTTTCTAACTGCCACAGTATTTTTTGCTCCCAAAAAAACCAAACCTGTTTGAAAAGAATTTAATGAAAGATGACACTAACAAAGCTGTACTTATGAATGAAATGAAAAGCAGAACTTACAATAAATTCTAAAATTTGAATTATTAAACTTAACTTCTACTGTTGTGTTTCAGAGGAAGGAGAGATGATTGCCAAGGAACAAAGCTGAATTAAGACATTAAGTATTTATAATTCTCTAGCTGTATTCAGAACAAGTCAGATTTTAACATAACCAATAATGTCCTCCTTGCTTTCTAGCTATTGACTCATCTGTATATGGATCAACATGCAGATCCATATCACCAGTTTAGCTGACTACTGCTGATTTCAGTTAAATGAGTTAGGGATATGCACTATTTTTCATTACTCAAGAGAACTGCAGCCTTAGAAAGCACCCTGAGAGGACAACCTCACTTATCTGCCCACCCCAGCAAGAAGCAAGGCAGCCATTCCTACCTTTCCAGCCTGTTCTTAAAGGCCTCTGGCAATTTATTTCTCAGAGATTTCCAAAACTTCAGTCCCCAAACACATAAGGCATCCTAACAAAAAGATTTTACCATCCTGATACTGCTGCACATGTCATCTAATTAAAGAAGCATAAAAGTTTTATCAAAATAGCAATAGGAATATCATAATCTTAATGCCTGTACATGAAAATGAAATGAAAATTCCATGTACACAAAACCAAAGGTAATATGCAAGTGGCAGGAATAGGGTGATTTATAATCCAGGAGTCAACAAATTCACATGGAAAATATTTGCCTTTTTCTTCAACTTAGTATGCAATTCTTTAAGCCTTTTGAGGAATACAGCTCTTAGTGCTTTCCAAAAAAAGAAAAAAAAAGGTGCTTCTTTGGTCTAGTAGCAAACATATTTGGCTGTTAAGACGACTTTCATGATTCCAAAGATGCCAACGCATACTTCAAGGGAAATGTGATCCTTTCTATCTATGAAACTCTTAATTGACGAACCCATACCAGGTTTCACTGATGTCCCAAGAGTTCTTTTCCACGTTCTTCAGACCTCATGTCCAGCTTTCTCTGCTGAGCAACTTCAAGGATCTTAATCTCTCAAGGATCCCACACTTCTCAAGTGGACGGACCACAAGGCAGGGACCAGGGGAGCAAAGTCCCTCCCACTGTATGAGAGGATCAGGTTCAAGACCACCTGAGGAGCCTGAACATATAGAAGTCTATGGGACCTGATGAGATGCATTCCAGAGTCCTGAGGGAATTGGCTGATGTAGTTGTGCCAATCCACTCTCCATGATATTTGAAAAGTCATGGCAGTCAGGTGAAGTCCCCAGTAACTGGAAAAAGAGAAACGTTGCCACCATTTTTGAAAGGGTAGAAAGGAGGACCCTGGGGACTATCAACCTGTCATCCTCACCTCTGTGCATTGGAAGACGATGGAATAGATCTTCCTAGAAGCTATGCTAAGGCACATGGAGGACAGAGAGGTGATTCAAGACAGCCATCATGGTTTCACCAAGGGCAAGTTCTGCCTGACCAACCTAGTGACCTTCTATGATGGAGTGACTACATCAGTGGACAGCATAGGAACTATGGATGTGTGATGGCTCGGGCTGGACCAGCAGCTGAATGAATGACAGATGCTCTCTTTGACTTCTCTACCTTCAGAGAAGGAAGAGCATCTCCCTTCAGATGAGAGGAGAGAGAATGAGAGAAAGAGAGAATTTATGGGTTGAAAAGGAAACTAAACTACATTAATGAAATATTAATAATAATAAAAATAAAATATTAATATGAAAATAATGAAATATATACAATATATACAAAACTGTATCAAGCTCCCAGGATGATGATCACATCACCAGCAGGCACTGGGAAAATCCCAGACTGGACTCAGCAACAAACAGGAACTGAATTCTGGAATGCACAGATCAGAAACAACAGCAGACAAACAGAGTCCTCCTCGGACACCGACCATTGAAGAGAGAGGTTGACTCTGATCCCTCAGCTTTTATACTGAACATGATGCAAATGGAACAGAATACTCCATTCGTCAGTTTTGGGTCACCTGTCCTGTCCACCTCCCCGCAGGTGCGACCCCTCTGTGCTCTTCCACTTCCACCCCTCCAACAGGGCACACAAAGTTAGCTGGCCTTGGCTGTTACAGCAGTAAGCATAAGCAAGAGCCTCTCTGCATACCATTCCTTGATATTAACTATAAACATCAGGCCTTGTCACTCTGGTAGCAGACACTGTCTGAAGAATATGCCATTAATTTCAGAGAGTTAGAAGGGGTTTAACTGAAAAGTAAAATTACTGAAAAGAAAATTGGTTCTGTTTTACCTCAAACCAGGACAGCATATCTGGACTTTTCTAAGGACTTTGACACAGTCCTCCACAACAACCTTCTCTTTAAACTGGAGAGGTATGGATTTGGTGGGTGGACAAGGAATTGGTTGCATGGTCACACCCAGAGGGTAGTGGTCAACAGCTTGATGTCCAGATGGAGATCATCAACAAGTGGTGTTCCTCATGGATCTCTGTGGGGACCAGTACTGTTTAATATCTTCATCAATGACATGGACAGTGGGATTGAGTACACCCTCAGTGAGTTTGCTGATGACACCGAGCTGTGTGGAGCAGTCAACATGCTGGAGGGGAAGGGTACCATCCAGAGGGACCTGAACAGGTGGGCCCATACCAGCCTCATTAACTTCAACCAGCCCAAGTACTAGGTCATGCATCTGGGCCAGGGCAATCCCATGCACAAATACAGGCTGGGCAGAGCATGGATTGAGGACAGCCCTGAGGAGAAGGACTTGGGGGTGTTGGTCGATGAGAAGCTCAACACAAGCTGGCAACGTGTGCTCACAGCCCAGAAGGCCAACCACATCCTGGGCTGCATCAAAAGAAGTGTGGCCAGCAGGTCAAGGGATGTGATTCTGCCCCTCTACTCCGCTCTCGTGAGACCCCACCTGGAATACTGTCTCCAGCTTTGGAGTCCCCAGCACAAGAAGGATGTAGACCTGTTGGAGTGGGTCCAGAGGAGGCCCACGAAGATGATCAGAGGGATGGAGCACCTCTCCTATCAAGACAGGCTGAGAGAGTTGGGGTTGTTCAGTCTAGAGAAGAGAAGGCTCCAGGGAGTCCTTATAGCAGCCTTCCAGTACCTAAAGGGGGCCTACAAGGAAGCTGGAGAGGGACTTTTTACAAGGGCATGTAGTGACAGGACGAGGGGGAATGGCTTCAAACTGTAAGAAGGTAGATTTAGATTAGATATCAGGAAGAAATTTTTCACTGTGAGGGTGGTGAGGCACTGGAGCAGGTTCCCCAGGGAAGTTGTTGAGGCTCCATCCCTGGAAGTGTTCAAGGCCAGGCTGGATGGGGCTTTGAGCAGCCTGATCTAGTGGGAGGTTCCCCTGGCCATGGCAGTGGGGTTTGGAACTCGATGGTCTTTAAGGTTGCTTCCAACTTGAACCATTCTACAATTTCTAGAACAAAAGAGCTTTAAAGGCCAGGTATAGACAAAGAGAAAGTCAGGGATTTAAAGACCTGCAAGCATGGTTAATTAAATTATTTCAGAGACCATGGTTCACATAGATTTCTTAAACAATCAATTCAAAGGAAAAAGAGCCCAACATATCCAGGTTTCAATGTAATGAAATTAGAGTAAACTTCCAGAATGCTGAAATAGCCAGGGTACGAATCTCTGTGGAACCAGAGTTGTCTACATAGTCAGCATTGAGTCACAACTGCAGGTCTTACTGTTCTGTGCTGAGTACAAAGAGTTGAGTTGCAATACGCAATCCTCAATTTAATTGTTACTATTTTACAAAGCCCTTATCCCTGCTTTCATAAACTTCACCACGTCAGAAAACCCGCACAATTTCAAAGTAAAGATGTTTGAGTTAAACAAAAGTCATTTTGCAGTCAATTTAGGAATCTAGTTTCATGAAGCAGCAGTGGTTTGACCTATCTAGATTCCCTCTTCTTTTCTCTAATCACCTGACATTCATTTCTCTTTTTCACCCATCCTCTCTAAAAAGACCTTCAAAAATTTTCTATTGTGAACAGCATTCAGTGACTCAGCCCTACATTTTCTTGAAATTCATTTGTGAAGCTGTTCTGACTTCCGGGTCTATTATTTATTTCAAATATTCATCCTGTATTTTATAACAACATCCTATAATCTACTGCTTGTTCTGTATATTCACAGGGTGTGACTGTTCTGCAAAATAACACTGTGATCTTTATGCCTTCTGACTGGATAAGTCTTTCAAAAAACAGTTAATAGTAATAATGAAAACCTCTGAAAGAAAATTATAGATGTGATAAGAACATAATAAGCCTGCTGGAACATTTGTAAGTTTTTTCATGCATATCTAGTAACTGCCTAAATGCTCTCTAGCATTGTACATTAGGTACAAGTAATAGAATAGAAACATTACTACTTATACTTACAAAAATATTTTGAAACTGTCATTATATAGTTCAACAAGTACTTCTCAGTCATCTCATGACAAAGTAGTTCCTTGTCTTTTAGGGTTACATTTGTCTTACTGCCACACTTGCTTCTGCATCTGCACTCAAGTTGTGAATAGTTGGGAAATATGTTAACTGTATCGCTGCCAGGTCTTCCAGAACCACTTTGCTACTAGACACGTACTAGATCATTTGCTGTTATTTAAAAGTAACCTGCTGAAGGAAAACAGTGGAATACCTCACCACCTCAAGTTCTTCAGCGGAACTTTCTCTTAACTTGTACATCCCATTGTAATGAATTATCCATATCACATTTTCATTATTGCCTTCCACTTTATCTCCTTGTATCTTCCGATGCAGATAAAATAGGACTTGGGTCTTTACAGTATCTGTTTTGAAGACTAGCCTATGAAACAGTGACAATTCCGTTTTTGTTACAGAAAAAAAGGGCACCTGAGATGCAAAGAACTAAGACACTTTTCAACTATAAAATTTCCCTCTGCTTGTGGATGATCTTTGGTGCTGAGACTTTGAAACACAGCATTTTTCTTACAGATTCCTCTGATTTCAGACTCCATAGTGCTGTCCCATTTCTGACACCAAGCAAAACCTGCAAAGCTGAAAAAAGATATATATGCAGACATGCACATACACATATATGCATGAGAAATATGTACACACAGAAGCACACAGGTCAGCAGTTTTCTAAACAGAGGACTAAAGCTGATGACAGAGCTAAACCCGTGAATAGTTTGTATGTTCCCAAAACTACAGTATTTGGGGGCACACAACACAGAAATACAACAAATGTAATAATTTAACTTATATGAGGAAATAATAAAACTAAGGACAGAGATCAGTGCACCTTAGAATGTACAAAACCAGCTGATTTCTGCCCCTGATGGGAAAATAGTTTTGCTTCTAATAGGTAAACTAATCTCTCTCTCTCGTAGCTATTCAGAACACAAAAAGCAGTTGTGGACTACACAAAATAGACCACACGTTGAACGCACACACATAGTCAAGCATAGTTGCCTTCAGCATCAATTATTCGGTCCTAGAATGACCCAGGGTTATTTGTTAGTCATATTTCCACTCAATTCTTGAGATTTAAAAAACAAAAGTCCTGGATTAGCTCTGTATTACATCATCTTTGTAATTAAATATTAGGTCAAAGCCTGGATCCCATCCTTAATCAAGCTTCCACCAGAACCAAAGAGGAGCTTTACCTGATGAAGGCTAAATCATAGCTAAAGTCTCAAATGACAAGACGTGTTGTGAATCAAGCAGGTGCTTACAGCGTCCAAGGAAAATTAGACTGGGGAACAGGTTTTTCCATAGGTTTTTAAAAACAGTAGAATGAAAGCAAAAGTTTTGTATAAAGTTTAAAAAAGTCTGATTTATTTTCCAGTCCTTTTACAATAATCTCTTTCACAGGATAAAAAAAAGACAAAGGGACTGAGAATGAGATATTAACTTTCCACAAAAGGAAGCCACACCAAAATCACCAGACTTTAAGATTAAAGACTTCAAATTTTGACCAGCACAATAAATGGGCACCTGAAATTCAAGACCATAAAACATTTATACAGAAGCAATCCATATCTTGCTTACGAACTGAAATGAAATAACCATTCTAAACCCCACTGAACACCAAGAGGCTAAAAACATAAATCTGGTTCCCAAAGACACAGCTCCGTCTTTTTTCTATTAATCTTATTCCTGGTAGTGAGAATTAGATGTGTATGTTGGGTAAATAATACAAGCCTTCCAGCCATGCAACGCTCTTCAACCTATAAAATCAACAAAAGGTGTGCAAGGAGTTACGCACTAGCATAGGTCCATCTGGAGCTTCATCTCATAGCCTTGGATAGGCAAAACTCCAGCTAAGACTGTTTTATTGCCTGCCTAAAGACTAGGGAAATTTAATTGGTGTAGCATAATGCCAATAAGTTGTAAAAAAGAAAGAGATATCTACATTTTAACACTTCAAAGCATTCATAATAATCTTTTACACATTTTACTTTAGTATATGTGTCTTCATTGGTATGACAAATCCTTGGATGCACTCAGATTTTTTTTTAATCTGGTCTGAAAAGCAACTAAATTAACTGCATATTTACACAGTAAGAAGAGAAACAGTAATCAAATGAAGAATACGACTGTATGAAATATTTCCAAGAGATTTATACAAAGTAGCATAATCCCTTCTTCCAAGGAGACAGACTATTAGGGAAGTACAATTATTAAAGCCTAAAAAGACTGAACAATTATTGGTTGCACAAGCCAGAGATCTTGACTTGCTAGGTCTATTTAAGCTTATTCACTTCTAACTGTTGAAGTCATGGAGTAAACTGTTTACCTGCTTTCTGTGCTAAATATCAAAGTTATTCTAGCTTTTCCTACATCTGCTAGTGAAACAGTATTATTCTTCAAATGCACTACCTTCCCCCCACCCTGTTTCATATTATTTTTACTGTAGTTACGCTTAGCGGTGGAACAGTTGGATTTTACTTTAAACATTGCCAGAATACTTGCTTTACTGTCCCACAAAAATGACTTCAATAAGATATTTAGATCTTTCTTCCTGCATTTCACAGAAAATATTGCCAAAACTCTTTCAGATGTTTACTTAACAACCCAAGGAAATGCTAATGTTTTCCAAATCATGCCTATCACATCATACAATGAGACTACCTAAATATGTCTGATAGATAAGCTAAAAATTTTATCTTTGAAATGAGGTTTCTAACTCCATTGTTCACAGATACCTCAATAAAATGTGAAAACACAAATCAGCTTAATATTCCAGATAGAAAAATGCACAAAATCACACCTCCTGAGCCTCACAGGGAAGAAATTTCTATTCTGTTCTTCCCACATGCATGAATTAACCACTGTTTCCCAGAGGCCTTTCACGCAAGTGTGAAGTGTAGAATGTTGTCAGTGAGAGCAGATTTGAGAGGAAAATGGGCCTGAGGGAAGTGATTTATGGTCAAAGCTTTGGACCTGAATTCAAGAATTCTGGACAAATTCTCCTCTCACTTTTACACTCTTCATACTGTCTACTGCATCAGAAAAACTAACATCAGCAAGAGACCTGAGAAAAAAAAAGCAAATTCAGTGTAAGATTTGGAGACTATTGCAGTGATCTGTAAAGATCATTTTAGCCCAAATTTGGAAGTTCTTGACAAAGCAAGACCTCCTTTTAATCATTAACATCCACATAATTTGACTTCGTGTTTTGCTCTGCATTTCATTAATATTGTGTGTTAGAAATCAGATTCTTTAGTGCAGCTTTGGTGAATTCAACATGAAATGCCAAGAATATAGACCTACTGAAAACATATTTCCTTTTAAAGTCACTGCATATCTGACTCACATCATAAAACTAAAGTGAAAGTCATCTTGGATTTTCCACTTCTCACTTCAGCAACAAAAATCTTATTAACAAGAAAAAAATTCTATGATTAACAGTTAAAACTACCTGGTGGTCCTTGCTTTGTGATTGAGCAATCACCCGCCATGCAACACCCACCTACATACTGGCTATTACATATAAAGTCTCTGTAATGAACACTACTACAGTGGTTTTAAGACACTGGCTAATTAACCCAATACGAGGAAAACATGGGCTGATTTTGCTCCATTACAGCGGGTTTACATTGTGTTCCTCTTTCACCTTTAGTGGAGACATTACAATTTTAAAATCACTGGCAGACTATAAAGCAAGTCCAGGATCACCTTGGACTGAAACACAAAAGCAACAGTTGCGTTGAGTCCCCTGTACAGGGAGTGTATAAAGAGTGTCCCTAAATCCTGGAACAAAGAGGTTGTTCCTAGGCTAAAATACATTCTCATCGTATCTGCATTCAGTATACAGATTTCCTTCTCCAAGCACTGATCATTCCATCAGCTAGCAAATTTACAGAGACTATCAAATCATTCGATATAGGCCACTGAAGAGTCATCACATGCTAATGGCCTTCAGTTGCCTCTAACCATGATCTGGACTCAAACACACTGATCTAGTGATGAGATGCTCTTAATACTATTGCCTGCCCTCAGAGCCCTGCAGTCACATGGGCAGATAAAGATCTAAATGAGTATCATTCTACTTAATTACTCTTTTTACGCTTTTGAAGAGAGCAATAAATATAAATCTTCAGTAAATAATGCTTGATGTCACTAGCAAGTAGATTATACTGCAGCCATCTGTTTGCAGCCTGAAAAGTTACCAGTAAAATAAGATTTCCCTGACAAAAAGCAGCAACAGTTTATGCCATTGTGATGACTTCAATTTCCTTACTTATAGGAACAGAAGTTAAGCAGTAAAGCTGTAGAATGCTGCTGCAGTACAGTACAGCCTTATCTAATCCTTAGAAGTTAGACAAATTTGCAGCAAATAATGCTGCTAATACCTTGGTCTAAGAAAGTATGTAATACCACAGATTTCAAACTCTGTGAAATCAGAGAGCACTTACACCGTTCCCTGATTTATATCTAAAAAGAAAAATAAAAATTATTTCTATTGTGAAATAGAAGAGATTCATTGATCAATATTTCTTTCACCATGTTTCTAGTCCACCTCATCACCATTTTAGACTTAAAACAAGGTTTGAAGTCATTTTCAAGCTAACCTCTAAAACAAGCCTGAGGGGTACTGCTCAAGACTTAGCTGAAAGAAAACAAAATGCCAAACATTGATAAAAACATTCTTTGACGAAGAGCACACAAGCAGGGCCAACACTCCTATCTTCTGCTGCTCTTAGACCGTGATAAAGTTTCTCCTTACAGTACACAAAGCAATTACAGTAACTATGTCAATTTGGACTGTATCAGTTCATCAGCTTAACTGAAGACTTGATTTCAAATCCCCACTATCTTCATTCAGGAATATATTGTCATTATTATTACTTTAAAAATAAACAAAGGTGGTGCAATTATCATGCCCAGTCACCTTTGTGACCAGAGACAATATAATTTCCAATCAGCAAACCCATGTCATTTGATTGCAGGGGAGCCAGATAAGAAGTCTCGCTTATCAAAATTTTCCTCCATCAATGCAACGATTGTGGGAACAGGCTGACTGACACCACAAGTTGGATAACATTGTCTCCTTCAAGCAATTGATTGTTTCCCTCCTGAAAGCAACATGAGTGGGTATGACATACCTTGATAGCCTCAGCACTGCAAAGAGGTTTGTAACCTTCCTTCTCTCACATTAATAGCATGACTTTGGCCTGGGTACTTTTAGGTAAAAGCTAAATTGCAAAAAAAAAAAAAAAAAATCACCTCTTTTACAGTTGGATGCTAATTTTGTCTTCATTAACCATTCCCTGCGTACTTCTTCCCCAACAAACTCCCACTGAGATGTCCCAGCGAGGTTAAGTTTGTCTGACAGGTGATAAAGTAAGAATTTTCTTTAAAAAGTAACGAATAATTTGACATTTACCAATATTTTAGTAAGTTTTAGCTGGCTGACATGGTGGGCACTTACCCAAATCCCCTGTAGTTGTTGAGTCAGCTGTACTCCATCTATCCTGGGCTCCAGCATGTGATCAAGTGTTCGACTCCTCTGCCCTGCAGAACTTTTTCAGAAAACACTCCGAGTCTGTGGATGGGGGAAAAGAGACACTCATTATGAAAATTCTTTTTAAAATAGGTCTGTATTTTAGATGGGAAAATTTGACAGGTCTCAGAATACTTTACAAGCCTGTTTATCATCAGACTGAAACCTGAGCAGGATATTTATGGTGGCTTTTTTCAATCCTCTCCCTCTTTTTTTTTCTTGCAGCCTTTTGATCCGCTTCTCTCCACTTGTATGAGGATCTCCAGAGGACCATGTGGGGCAAACAATCAGCCTGGAGAAATTATTCTGTCATCAGCTTGTTGAGGGAAAACCTTGTCTGCTTAAAAAGAGGGGTGGGAGGAAGGAGAGAGATGGAAGCACTGAGATAGGATCAGTAACTAAGCTGCAAGTTTATCAATGTCCCGTTGTGTGTTGTGAGAAGTGTCTGGTTTTTTTTTTTTTTCAATTCTGGGCTAAATTCATAGTACTAAACAAAACAAAAGCAAAAAGAGCGACATTTCACACTGATGAAAATGTGATATAGGGGTGTCATCATGAATACAGGTGTCAACAGAATGATAATTACCAACAGGACATCAATGCACACAAAGCCAAGTGCACACAAAGGCAAAGATGAAGCTGCTAGAAACCAAACCTGCTTCATAACATCTACTCCCCATCTCTGGGATTTGGAGGGGGGTGAGGGGCAGGTGTTTAACTCCCCTTTGTTGTATTAGTTTTTTCTTCCTCCTGCCTTCTTTCACCCCCTCCCTTCAGTTTCTATTGCAACCATCTATGCCTGGAAGCTTTCGTTACATATTTGGCCAGAGAAAACAGTAGTTTATAGGCTTTGGCACCATAGAGAAAGCTTTGAGGTGCCTGGATTTGTTGGGGTTTAGCATGGTTTTTAGAAGAGAAAAGCCCTGCCTCTACCATGCCTTCATTTTGGCCAGCTGCTCTTAAACATCAAAGTGCTGCAGAGCACACTGCGCACATTCATGGTAACCTGGGCAGGCCCCGAAGAGCAGCCATGGCAGAACCGGCAGCAACGTGATGCACTGACCCCCCCCACTCCTTCCCATGGTCCTACCATGTCAGGGCACTGACAGAAGAAAGCACATTTCCCTTTTAACGCTGAAGCACCCTACAGAGGCACAGGCCTTGGTGAAAGAGCTCCCAGAGGAACCCCAGAGGGCTCACGGGTCTGTATGCCCACTGCCTGCTCTCAGTTTCCCCGGAAGCAGTGCAAAGCTCCCCTGCCGATTCCCAAGCCGCTCCCTGCCAGTCACCTCCACACATGGGAGATCAGCGGCCTCATCACCCAGCAGCACTGTGCACAGCTCCAGCAGAGCTGGGGAAGATCTGTTTCACCTTCTTCCCAGTGCTGAAAGGGGGTAGCCTCTGCACACACAAACCTTACGCTCTGCACCAGGGAATGGCAGACTCCACCTGGACCGGTGTTGACCCCTGACTCAGGCAGCCAGAGCTTTTGCTGTTCCCAGCAGGAGTTTTGTTCTAGAAAAGATCCAGTCTATAGGAATTATACCTTGAAGTCATCAGGCATCAAAGAGCTCTTTACCTCTGCAAATTTCTAGTCCTCTATTCAGGCACATACCCTAAATCCAACCTTATAATATGAATAAATGTAATACAGTCTGGACTGGAGCAGCCTTGAACTAATAAAAAGATAAGCCAAGAGATTTGCCGCAATGACATGTTCCAGTCTTTTACTTCATATTAAGTCTTTAGACAGGTTTGATACCTCACCACACAAATCTACAATGAAATATCTCAGCATAGTATCAGTTTCACAAACAAGTGTTTAAAGCACGGTCTACCCTTGAACAGGTTTCCAAAATGGGAATCTCAATTTATTTTATTATTTAAGACACATATAATACTAAAAGTCGTCCCTTGCCTTCTGGTCTTCAGATGAGATTATTAAAAACAGCAAATCATCTTAGGACACTGTGTGCAATTTCTCTCCATTTCCACTGACAACAAGTACAGCTTCTGCAACATCTGGGTTTCTTCCCTCGATAGGGATATGCACACAATGAAGTCCTAAGCCCAGCATCACAGCTGTCATCCCATCTTTCCCTTGCTGCAGACTGTTTTTCAGTAACTAAAGGAGACAAAGCAGCAGGCTGCAGGACAGGTCCTTATAACCTGAGACTCGCTCAAGCAGCTGGCCACCTCTGCAGCTACACACAGAAGAGTGGTGGCTGTGCACTTTTGGGAGGCCCAGCTCTGCCTACAAGGCATAGGAGCAGCTTGGCTAAGGTGAATGCACTTCTACCTGCACACACGTGTGAGCAGAAGCAGGTTAAAAGCTGGCTGGGCAGCACAGCTCACAGTGGCTGCATGGCAGCCCTCGGCAGCCAGCAAGACCAGCCTTCATCCCAGCAGGTCACATCGTGCACTCCTATGAAAATTGCTGCTGACATACCACTCACTCACCATATGCTTCTCAGGGAAACAGCAACTAGCTAGATGTTCCCAACCCCAAACAGCTTTCACAACCTGGGAACGCAGCAGTTCCCCCCTCAATTAAAACTCCATAAGCAAGGGTGAAAAGAGCCCCAACATGTTATATCAGTAATTTACTACTTTTATTCATAGAAAGCAGTCGATCAACAAATCTCTGTACTTAGAAACAGGCCCTTCAGTGCTATCGCACTGTACTTCTAAGTGACCTGAAGGATATGCCACATGCACCCATAAAATTCAAGGTTCTGTTTCAAGTTCTCTATAAATAGTAGAAAATTCAGTAATTCCACTGCAATATGATGTGTTATTTATCTACTACTTACCTATTAAATAAGAAGAAATCCCTGAATTCATTAACATGGAAAAATAAAAAAAACCTGAATATTTCACCATTAATCCTTGAAGGAAGGTGACCCCAACTATTTGATTCTCTAATCTTACGAAGTTTATTCATAAAGAAATTATTTTCACTGTGTATAATATTCAAGTTTTACAAGCTTTCAGTATGATTACAGTTATTCTGGCCAGAACAAATATAAGACCACAGTGCTATGAATATATCCCATAAAGAGCTTTCCAAATGTACCTCATTATGACTAAAACACATCTTGCTTATTTCCAAATTGAAAATCTGTCTCCATCCCACAAATCCCTCTGCCTGTCTCAGTATTTTTTGTATTATTTGAGATCAGACGAGCTGATTCTTCTAAACACTAATTTTAGAGTAGTTTTGGACACAGTCTGATTACAAGTTTTACCAATTAGTACCTAAGGATCTTTTTCTTTTCATATAGAAAGACACAATGCATAAGCAAAAACACTTCTGCTCCCCTCTCCTCCAGGATTTGGAAAGCCCCTACTCACTCACAATTTGCTGCTAATATCTAAATACCTGCGAGGAGACAGAGTGGCTTCAACAGGATAGAAAAATCTCATTAGAAGAGAACCAATTCCAAATAAAAGGGCAAGCCCAAAGTTTATTAACAAATCCATACACAAGCCAAATTATACTGCTATTTGCCCACAATATAACTTCAGAATTTGCCAGATAAGCATTTCTCTTAATAAAAAAAGAGATAGACTATTTTTCATTATTAACCAGAAAAAAAAAAAAGAATTTTTCCTTCTGTTCTTATCATTATTATCCTCTCGTATAGAGCTCTGGACATATCCTATACTTGCTTTTAACAAATTTAAGCCAATATCATTACTTCACCATGAATGTGAAATTCCACAAAGCTCAGGTAGATTGTTTTGAAAACAATCCTCTGTGCTTAAGAAAGCTAGCAAAATATTCTTCAATTTTATAAGTCACATGTAATTCCCATGTTCAGTTCAAAAGTGAAATGCTTTGCTGTCTTAAGAGGGACTCCGCCTTTTTGGGAATGAGTTCTGAAGGTGCACAGTGATTGCCAGAGGGTCCGTGAAATGAATTCTGCAGCCTAAATGGCCTTCTAAGGGAACAACTGAACCAAAGCATATTTCCATTGTTTAGGAACAGAAGTAGTCTTATATGCAATTAGGCAAGTAATTTATCTAGCCATATACCTTGTTTAGAACAGACCTCCACACCAAATGTTTCAAAAAGTTTCCAGATAAAAAAAGGATGCTTAGAAAAACAATCTCAGCTAACAAAACACGAACAAGCAAACCTTTCCCACAAAATAACCTGACAGAAGTCAGCTTATATTTGGGACAGATATTGTTTTATATTTGGGTGGGATCTCAAGGATTTTCTCTCTCTAGACATTATAGTCATCCATATACAGTTATTATGTCCACTGTCACCTGCCTCTTTTCCAACCAGACCTACACTAGTACTTTCAGTTCTTACAATGAAATTTTGGAAGCCTCCAAACGCTCTCCACCCCAGTTGCTTTGTGTTTCTCATACCTGTATTTATCAGCATACAAAACCCCCACACTTTTGCTTTTCTAGCCATTTCTCAGTATTAAGGCCACATTAGGCCCCTTGGTATAAGCAATTCACAACTACTACCCATATTTCTTTTCTGAAAGATCAAATTTCATTCAGAACCCAGCTAACGTAGATTAACAACTTATATCATTCTTACCATATGTAGTCAGTGTGTGCTGTAGCCACAAGGAAAAAAATTTAAAAATCAGTACTGCATGATAAATTCCTCCCTAGTTATAATCAAATATACTCACACAAACACATGGCTTAAAAATGGTCATGCCTGTTTACCTTACTGGCATCTAGAGAGAGCATGTACCAGTTTTAAATAACTGAGCAGTATTCAACCTCAGAACCAACTAGTTCACTTTATTTTGCCAAAGCAATCCTAATTTAAATCTCTCTAATGCAAACTGTTAGCAGAACAGGGAGCACAAGTGAGAAAAATGATCGTGAAATTATACTTGCACTGAAACATCACAGAGAACCCAAATCTGGTTTATGCAGAATTTTACCAAAGGCAAAATAGTGACCTGAACAGATAGTAAATAACCCTAGCATCAGTTTCATCTGGGTACAGACCATAGAACTAGGATATATAAATCCCTGTTAGTCATACTAGCACACAACAACATACATCAAGGGACCAACATGTTTCAGTATTAGTAGAGGTACACTTGAATGAGAAACTGCTCCGGTAACAAATTGTGAATTGGATTAAAAAACACACACAAGACTCCTTCAAGCTTCTCCAGCTTTATGGAAACCTGCCTGCTAGGTGGCAAGAGATATATTCTCCCAATACTTTAGAACAGCATTACAAACAGCTCATTTCTTGCTTTAAAATTCCTCTTTGTTTCACAGTTTGTCTGCTTTTTGGTTTTAGATGTTTTAGCCCCCCCTGGCAGAATCTACGTTAGTATCATAGATGAGCTTCAGCTCACCTGGGGGTGTTTTGAAAAAGTTTTCGTGTTGACCATAACAGACCTGACAACCTGCTGTGAAAATAAATCTGGAATTAAACTGCCATTTATTTTTAATTTTTATTCCAGAAATATTTTTTTTTGCCAAATCTAAAAAAGTAAAAATCACTTTGTTACCACTTACCATTTATCTTCAGTCATAGAAAGTTACTGTCCAAAACACAAGATGCAAAGTTTGTCTTTAAGACCATCATTTCTAAATATATGTATACTTTATTAATATTAGATGAATCCTAAATATTACACCCTTTATGTTTAACTGAGACACACTCCTTTTTGAATGCATTACCACCTCCCAGCCAAACCCACAGTCCCTATTCCTTTCCTTTAACAACTATATTATACTTAATCTTTCAGTACTTCAAGCATTTTTCTTCCACTGGGGCCTGTAGATTTTTCAGATGAGAAAGGATGTTTTCAACCTGAAAGGAACATTAATCTGGTCCTCTTGCTTTACAGCATAGCCTTTCCTTGTCTCCCTCTGCCATTAGCTTCTTCAACTAAATGCAGATGTCACCAGCCTTTCTTTAGCAAAGGAAAATAAGTGTCCCATTAAGTACTTAGAGGAGTGGACAGATTCTCCCATTCAGCTGGTTCCCTACACACTTGCTGGTGCTGAACAGCAAATCTTGTATTTCTGAGAAAGGGCCATCACAGAGAGGTTATTTTCCTCTAAGTGGTTTTCTTATTTCATCTGTTCTCAAGTTTAGTGTTAAGTTGCTGAAAGATTACCTCATTCATATGATCAGGAGCCTGTTAGCCTCCAGAGTGTAGGGTGAGTGAGGCAATAATTATTTGTTTGAAAAATACAGGTAGCTTAGCTTGCATTGCAAAGAAATATGCCTGAATTTACCATTATTCCAGGGATGAATCCTGAAGCCTTTATTTCCCTTTTAGAGACTCAGGCCCTGCTCACAATGGTGAAAAAATTTCATACAGATAGTCCCAGCTGCTGCTCACATTCAGTAGGAGGCCAAAGTGAACTGAAGCAAAGGGGCTGCCTGAGAAAGCACTGCTGCAGACTGTGTGTGCGCCCACAACCTGGGACTTCTCCAAGGAGGAAAACAATCTCTGCGTAAGGTAGGATTCTAGTTTAATGTACTTTAATACACCAATGAAGTTCCACAAGCCGACTGGGCTCCCCTCCCGCCTTTGGTGTAAAGGATTTTTCGGTTTTAGATCTTGGCTTACATTGTGCTAGAAGCTTCTTTTGGGGGTCTTTTATTTGTGGGATTTGGGGTATTTTTAGAACTACTTTTATTCAAGGAAAAAAAAAGCAAGCAAGTGCAGAACTAGTGCAATAAATTGAGAGCTTCCCATGTTTATTCAGGCCACAGACGGGTTTTTAAGACCACTTTCAATGAGCTTTTTCTGAGGTAAATAAAGCCGCTGTCTTGGTTACTAGAACAATTTTCTATAATTTAATGTGAGATTAAAACTTCAAAATAATAAGACCATTAGGTGTCAGGAAACCCTAATCAAGTGGAGAGAAAGTGACAGAGATCAGAAAGATCTTTCCACAGAAGAGCCTTGACCCTAAGAACTTCCTAAGTTGTACCTGCTATCAGAATACAAAAACAGCAAACTGTCCCTAGGAAGAAAAAAGCTCACTACACAGCCTCTATGGACTGGGTTTAAGATGCATGTTCATTATTTTGCAGAAGGAACGTTCAGCAGGATCAATATGCCATCAAGATAAAAGAAGAGTATAAATTGTCCTGAGAGTTGGTCAGAATTTTCTTTACTGTCAGCCAGGGAATTAAAAACAGAGCAAGAGGCATATTAAAACTGTGCTTTTATAAGCTTAATCAGTAGGCTGGAAAATGAGTTTCACAAAGAGATAATGAGCTCCCAAATCATAATTTGCCAAGGGTCCATCGATTTTCACTGGTCTTCAGATCACCTATGATCATCCACCACAAGAACATCTTTCTGCCCCAGGCCCCCACCAAGCAGAAACGTGCAAAAACAGGCTCCACCCGTGCAAGGAAGAGTTACCAGTTTAATGGTTGCAGGACCTAAAACAGTCATGAATTTGGATCCACTCAAGATGTGATCATTACCAAAGCTGAGAAGGAAAGCGTTTTCATGCCCTGTTGAATAAACATTTTCCTTCCTGTCTTGGGCATCTTCACAGAGACAGCAAAGGGCTAATCATAATAGTTGACCACAAAATCAGTCATGCTGCCACTGCTGTGGCTTTGCCAACCCCATAGTCATTGTCCTTATTACCCTCCACCCCCAGCAACTATTAGGGCATTTATCCAGTACAGGGTAGAGCAGACTGACTCTCCCTCCTCCAGCTCTAGGGAGCACATCTCCCCTTGGGGACCACTCCCTTAGGTCAAAGGATGAAACCTACTCCTAGGTTACTGACAACAGTTTTGGTCCCACCAACTCAAACTGAAATGTTTATATAAACACTCTAATATCAATTATGGCAAATGAGAGAGTTATCCAGTTTAGCATATGTTCTAGATCAGTCCCTAAAGTACCATCCTGAGAAAGAACACAAAGTTGAAATAAAGCCCTCAGAATAGACAAGAATTAAATCTGAGTCTTCTACAGTTTAGTCAAGCAGCCAGATCACTGGACTAAGAGAGGAGCTACTGCAGAGGCAGGTTTCTACGAGGGCATCCAAAATCTGTTACACATTACATCACAAGGGTGACATAAGTTAAAAAAAAATTCTTTTCATTCAAGTTTACATTTGATTTCTTTTATGACAGCACGCAAGCCATATACACATCTGCATTCTTGCTACAGTGAATCAGACTTGGTTTTCCCTCCCACCCAACATCACCAATTCACAAATGCCCTATGCTGAGAGGACTGACTGGATTTTTTTCAGGAGGAGAAAGGCTGGAATCTGCAGGAACAGTCCTGTCATCTGACACCTCTATGCATGATATTCTTTTAATTCCTCTATCTTAGAGTTTACACTGATATATACAAAATTGAATGCTAACCCCTTCTCACTTGTTTCACCTTCTAGTGCTTTCATCTCATTCAGTTGCACCCTGCTCTTGTCAGCAAGTTAGACTGACCGGGTACTGATGTTCTGTTATCTCACTTCTTTACTATGTAGTAGGTACAATTTTCTCTTGTTAAGAGTTATCTTCATCCCAGGACCTCATTGCATTCCAAATGAGGTATTTTGTTTGCCAGGGAAAAATTCAGTAAAAAATGTTATTTATCTTTAGGAGCTATTTATCTTCTGCTAGAGAATAGAGTAACTAACAAACAGTATAGGTTGGGGCAGCTGAACAGGTTGGGGGGTTGGGGTTTTTGTTTTAATTTATCTTTGCACTCAGAGGTTCATTACCATTAAAAAAATATCCTTCTTCCTATAGCAAAAGGACCAGACATAAGCATGGGGGCTCCGGTCTTTGTATATGTCATTTCTTTTATTCATTCTGTCACATCTCTGCAGATGTTAGATGTTCTTTAAGTTGCCCATTTCAGGGGAGAATGAGGATGAGGATTCCTTGCCTTAGTAGTTGGGAAAATAAGACCAGATATTGAGGACTACATGACTAGGAAAAAAAAAAAAAAAACAAAACAAAAAACCACAACAAAACACCTGCAATAAATCCTGCATTCCTCTCCCTTGTATTGTTTGAACATGTATTTTTAATAGCACAGTTTACCACACACAAGAAACTGCCTACACCAAATTCTGCATCACGAGAAGTCAAAGCAGATGTAGCTTTCTTCCTTTGTTCCTTAGCTGAACGTGCCTTTCCCCAGATCTTAGCAGATGTGTCTAAATTGGTATGACTACTTCCCCCTTTGAGCTGCCATTCTCAGAAATACCCTGAATTTGGCCCATCCTTGTTGTTACATTATGAGTGTCTGCAAAGCAAAATCTCAGGACTGAAGATGAAGATATACTGGTGGTACAGTGTTAGAGATCTTAATTTTTATCTTTTCCTCCATGCAAAATCACTGCAAAGAGCTACGAAGTTGAAGTTCTGAACTTCACACTCATTTTCTGGAGAAAACATCAAGGAAATGAATGCTTGCAAATCTTCATCAGCCTGTACATTATGGAAAGATACTGTAGGCTAAATATCAATATTGCCTGTTAAGTACATTAGCAACAGATCAAAGTAAATGCTACTATACTATATGGAAACCTTACAAAAAAAACATTGTGATTAGAGCTGCTACTTTTAAATGATCCATAAAATCAAAAAGTGAGAAAAGTGTATCCTCTCAAGAATTACAGCTCCATTTGATCTATTTCTTACCCTCACTATTAAGTCCACTGCATTATTTATTCACTCAAGTGCCTTAATCAAGATAACTGCTCAGAAGTCATTTGATTTAAAAGAATGCAGTGTTAAATGTAGTGCTAACAGACCACAGCAATTCACAGCCCACAGTGATGTACAGCAGCACAAAAAAAATAGCAGTATTGAGGACACATTACATGTTTACAGCTGAGAAAGTCACTCTGTGGTGTAAAAAGGAGATTTATTTTATTTTTTAATAAAGAAATACTGTTGTGAGAGACAGCCCTCCCCTTTATGCTTGATCCTGGGACCTACACCAACCACACTGCACCACCAACCATAGTTTGAAGGCTTATTCTGCAAGATGACACGCTATTTAACTTAGGCACATTTCAAGCATACAGCCCTACCTGTGGGGAGCCAAGCTGCAGGAGCAGGAAACCCCAAGCATTTTGAAAATCCTATCCAAGAATCAGGTAAACACACAGCGGATTAACACAGACAAAACACCACTCTGTTATGGCTACACACAATTTGCGCAAGTGCTGTCACGCTTTTGAGTGCAAGGCAGGAGTGGCTGACACCATGCGGGGCTAGCCACGGTCTCTCACATTCATTACCAGTCACACAAGGATAACAGTTCCTCCCAAAACAAGGCTTTTTAGGTAAACTCTTGGATTTGTGAGGTGCCCAGACACTACAATGAAGAGTAGTATTATATTCCTTATAAAACCTATCTGAGTTAAACTATGCATGTTGTCATAAAGTGCACAATGAATGCTATATACTCAAGTAACATGTCAGAAGAAGTCACTTTACACATTCTTTGAAACAGTCTTGACAGGCTGAAATACAGTCAATGGCAAGCTATTTCGTCACATGGAAAAAATATCAAGATCGGTTTCAAATTTATTGGGCTGAAAAAATACTGACAGGTTAAGTGCCTTTGTTGCATTTTTCAAGACATTTTTAGCCTTGTTCAAAACAAATTTAAATCGAAAGACGTGTTGGTAAAGCCATGTTCAACATAAGCTGTATTTTGTTCTCTACTCGTTCTTACACTGTGGCTCGAGAGTCTCCTGTACTTTATAGTGTCTGAAAGTAGCTATTCTTTTCTCTCCACTTTCTTGAGCAGCAAAACCAAAAATCAAATTAAAAGGGACCAAAACATTAATGTTAGTTGTTGAGAATCTCTCAAAATGTTAAATAAATCATTAAAAGGGCATCAGAGTTTGGGGGTTTTTTTTAGTTTGATACATTTGAAAGATTTTTTCAGGACCTGAATTCCATTGAAAATTTTGAACTTCATTTCTGTTTCAAAGCTGGGTATGGGAGAAATAAAGAAGTCATTTTCCTAAAATAAGGGTGGGTTGTTTTTTTTCTCCTGTGAAATGGAGAAATTCATTTCTCAGCCAGCTGGCTCTGTTAGATCTCCCTCTGAAATCAAGCCACTAAGAGACATAAAAACTTGTAAGTAACGTAAAAGGGAATACATTGAACGCTCCAGCTACATTGGAATACAGACAGATTTAAAATTAGAACAGAGAAAAGAACACATGAATAACAATGGGTCACAAAATAGAAAAGTAGCAAGAACTTTAGCAATGTTATTCCTGAATAAAATGCAAATGACAGCTTCAAGAGCGTCCTTGTAACAAAGGAGAGCTGCAGATCTACGATGAACTGAAAATACTGGAGGCAGCTAGAAAACTCCTATCAGACTGCAGAGCTACAGAAAGTGAGGATCATGTTTTAGAAATGCAGACATACATAAAAGCTCTCTAAAATAAAATTTTAGCCTTGTGTAATAAATCTTTTTATACATAAAAATATATTATTCTTCCCTCAACAGGACCTGCGTACAACCTCGGAGACTGTCACATGATAGAAAGAATCACTCTTTCGATGTCAAAATATGTGTAAGCTTATGGCAACAACATTACCAATAGTAAAAAAGGGGAATCCAAAGAAAGTAGATGAAAACTCTTGCTAAAATAAAGTACAACTCTAATCACCAATTATTATAATCAGTCTCTGAACAAATGCATAAGGATGCGATCTTGTGTCTGTTTTAAGGCAGTATGTCCACAGACTACAACTATACTTCTAGTTTAAGCTAGCGCACAGGAAGGAAGATCATAAGCTAGGCCTACTGGTTTTACACTTCATGCAATAAAACACTTTTTCCACATAGTCTAAATCATTTTCAGCTTTACTTCCAAACAAGAGTAATTACTATTTCTTTTCATTATTATATGCAAAAAACCTCCTCTCTCTAGATGAAGGCATGCTACTTGCAATGTAAATACATTTGGGAAAACAATTGTGCTTTGGAGAGCTCACTGTCTAGTTTAATACCAAATACTATAAGTGGGAATAAAAATAATCTATGGAAGCAATAAGCAACATCATGCAAAAGTTTTAACAAAACCCTCAAATTCATTTTTCCTTAAATAAATACCAACATTTCCAATTCTTTCAGCTTTGTATTTCTATTTTCTCTCAGCTAAAGCTCGAGTTAAAGAGCTTTATCTAGTTAAAGTTCTCTATAAAAAAAATCATTGATTATTATATACTGTTTCTATAGTAATAATGCTACATTTGTGCCAGAGACTGCATAAACATCAAGATAACAGCATCTGTCCCAAATATTTCGTAATTATATTTGCAGTACATGAGAACATGGTGATATAGACAGGACAGCCATCAAAACAATGAGTCCCCACTAGGCAGCATGAGTTGTGGTGGTCTTTGGCTGTGGTTCCTTCTCTTGGACCAGTGGGGGAAATAAACCAATTTTATCTCTGCCCCAGCCTCTTGCTCCCATCCTTCCCATGCTCTTCCATCTCTTCTGGGAATAGAAGAGGAATGTCTTAGACCATGAACAGTCCAACCAAGAGTTGTACAGGCCTTAAGGCAGAGGTGACTTAATAGGGAGACAAACAGGGAAGTAAATTTAGAGACATTTGCTAGGATTTCTTCCCTGACATGAGAGGAAGCAAAAGGATGAAGACACTTTCTGAAGATTTAGCCAGGACACATTGCTGATTACAGGGAGACAACAGTCTCAGTACTGAATGAGGAAGGAGCTACAATAGCTAAAGCCGTGAAAGACTTTGGCAAAGAGTACAGGCAGAAATCAGTGCAAAAGGCAGCAACAGCAAGCCAACAAAGAAACAGGCAACACTGTACCCCCCAGACCAGAACTGCCAGCTAAAGCCGTGCTTTTAGCATCCTAGAGGAATACAAGCAGAGCATGAATGCACTCAGCAAGCCTACAGAAAATGATGTAGCCCCCATCTCCAAAACAAGAAACTTGAGTGTGTAGACAAGAACAGTCTCATCTGCTCGCACAGCTAGGCAAAGCTTAGAGATTTCACAGAAGGGATTTGCAGTGCTTACACACTGTCTGGAAATAATCACATTAACTCAGATCAATACACCTGGGTATGTATACAAATGTTCGGAAGTAGTTGCTCCCAGAATTCACTTATTTCTACTTATACTCACATTGTTTCTATAAACACAGTAAATTGAAGCATTTCATCACTTTATTTCAAAAGTCTACATTAATTAGTACCAGACAAGGACTCGCAGCTAGTAAAAGCCTCAACTGCTCATATTGGGCTTACACAAGGTTCCATAATGGAGTTATTCAGGAAAAAAAACAAACAAACATGAACTATGGACAACAAGAGAAGAACAAAACTGGCTGCCAGCATAAATCCCTAGATCTGATTTATAAACCATAACTTTGCAAGGACAGCTGACCTTGCAGGCAGATTCCTTTACAGTAAGGATGTTTGTTCCAAGGATATGAAACACCATGCAATTAGTGATGCAGGCAGACTTAGCTTTCAATAACAGTGTCCTGTCAGTTCATTTATTGACTTAAGTTAGCACTTTAAATTTATTAAGAACTACTGGAGATAAAACACACCTATAGGAGTAATAATTAGGCCACGCAATTTCTGCATCCCCTGAAGAAAAAAAGTCTACCAACCAATCGGACACTTCAGGCCACTCAAGTTTTGTGCCTAAATATTTATGCTAGGGAAAATTTAGGCAGAGAGTCAAGTGAGACTTCAGTCTATTTCTATGCATGTATGCATTTAGGATCTTCTAGTAACTAGCTGATGAAGCAGACTTAGTGGCTCTACTAGATTAAAGTACCTTATATTTACACAGTATTTCATCACCTGTACCTTTAAGTTACTTATCTGGGAGAAAAAATCTCTCAGCTTACATCCAGCCTAAGGCCTTTTAGGCACCAAGTAAGAAAAAACACAGTAGATTGGATATGCCTACATGCCAGTCTAGCACAGATCAGGACAGAAGGATGGGTGTTTGGGATTAAGCACAAGAGGGACAAAAAAAAAATAAATAAAAAGAATCAAATCTACAAGCAGCACTGCTACAGAGAAGCTGGCAACATAATCCAGTACTCTGACAAAGTGGGGAGCAGGAACAAAGTGGGGTATAGGCAGTTAAACAGTACCATGATTACTTTCCTCAAAATTCACGTTTCTCAATTTTTCACATAGTTAGTGTGTTTGGCACCCTAAGACTCTCTTTTGGAAGATCAGACTTTACGAACACATTGAAAGCGTCTCAAAAAACTATCTGATAAATGGAAGTCAGAATACACATCCTGCCAACAAATAGCTGTTTTTAATTTATGTGAGAAAGTAAAATGCACATGGTCACCTTTGTCAGTCACAGAAATTCAGAATCCTTCTAAATCCATGATCTACCTGATGTAGATCAGCTGCATCTTTTTTGGTAATCAACCTCTACTATAGCCATTCAACTGTATCTCCATAACTTTCAGTGCTGTTCCTGTTTATGACCAATTTGACAAATATGTAAACCAAGGTAGACCATCTTCCTTTGTTTTTCATAAACCAACTACCACTAGTTCCCCGCTCTCCTAAGCAAACCAGGGTCAGATCAGGTCACTACTTCTATGCTCCATACCCCCAAACCCCTCAATTTTAAGTCCCTCTCCTCTCCTCCCTTTCTTCTGAACACTGCACCGCTCCAGCCCTCTGATTTTTAGTGTCAAAATTGTACCACATCTCAGACAGAAGCATGAACTCCTGCACAGGGTAAATGCATGGGTAAGACCCTGCAGAATTCAGAACAGAGAAGCCAGAGAAGCTGAGTCTCATTTGAGAGTGCAGCCAAGACTTGCCTGCTCTAATGTGAGACAGCAGCACTAGATACTGCTGACTGACTTCTTATTCTGTGCTCCCATCTGAACAGACATCTTCCTTCTTCCACAAGACAACACAGAAAAAGAATCCACAAACTCTAAAGAACATCCAGCTAGGAATTAAGTTGAATTCTTTGCAGAACTTGCATGGTTTGTATGCCTCCCTGATACACAAAAGCTTATACCAGTTGACTTCTATCAATTTAGTTTCCCTTTTTTCTGCAACACACTTCATGTAGCCATTCCTTCTGTTCTCCATTCAGGAGATATATACAGTAGGCTTCACTGAAGTCTGAGATGTTGTGTTAACGTGGACAACGTGAATAAAATTAATGCCTACAATTCCTCCCAAATTTTAAAATTGCCATTAAAAAAAAACACTAAAAAGCTTTTCAACAGCTGAAACATTCTGCAAGGTCATAGTTTCTCTGCACTTTCATATTGCTGAGCAATTCCAAACCATTCCTAGCCGTCTTCCAGCACCTCTGAAACAGTCCTGCAACATGATGACCCAAGCCAAACCAGTGGAAGGTATCCCTGGCCATGGCAGAGGGCGTCGGAACTCAATGATCTTTAAGGTCACAGAATCTCCTAGATTGGAAAAGACCTGTAAGATCATCTAGTCCAATCATTAACCTAACACTGACAACCCAACACTAAGCACTATATCTACACAATCCTTAAACACCTCCAGGGGTGGGGACTCCACCACTGCCCTGGGTAACACGTTCCAGTGCCTGATGACCCTTTCAGTAAAGAAATTCTTCCTAACATCCAATCTAAACTTCCCTTGGCATAACGTGAAGCCATTTCCTCTTGTTCTGTCACCTGTGTGTTGACAGAACAGGTCAACTCCCACTTCTCTGCAACCTCCTTTCAGGTAGTTGTAGAGAGCTATAAGGTCTCCCCTCAGTCTCCTTCTCTCCAGGCTAAACAGCCCCAGTTCCCTCAGCTGCTCCTCATAACATGTGCTCCAGACCCCTCACCAGCTTCGTTACCCTTCCAACTCTAACCATTCTCTGATTCTAAGGAAAGGGAAGCACTTGTTATCAAGCAGCTTTTGTCAGGTCTCTCCAAGCACTCTGTTTTGAGCCAGGCAGAGATGCCATGGTGCTCACCCAGCCAAGCAGAGGTGGGGCAAGGGCCACCACAGGAGGGACAGGGCATTGGTTTTCCTCCTGTCAACCACAGGTCTGGACCTTCCTTTCCAGCAGCACCCAAGGAAATGACAGACTGGCTTCTTACTGCTGTTCATGGCAGCTGCTCCCTATGACTACCCCAAAGGCAGCTGGCCTCACATACCGATGATGCATGGCCTGCCGCTCACATGTAGGAGATGTAGAAGCCCACCGCCCTGCAGACTGCACACAGCACAGCTTCCAAAATTAAGGTGCTTACTTCTCTCAGCAAGCAGATACATAAAAATGCACCACTTTGAGAATGCGATTAACATTTGGTTTCATCAATTATCCAAAAGTTTGGCTTAAGAATTAGCTAGTCAACTTATGACTTTTAAGACAGAATATTGAATAATCAGAAATATCGTTACTTGTCATTGTTTTATAGAATCATAGAATCATAGAATGGTTTAGGTTGGAAGGGACCTTGAAGATCATCGAGTTCCAACCCCCCTGCCACAGGCAGGGATACCTCTCACTAGACCAGGTTGCCCAAGGCCACGTCCAGCCTGGCCTTGAACACCTCCAGGGATGGGGCTTCAACAACCTCTCTGGGCAACCTGTTCCAGTGCCTCACCACCCTTAAAGTGAAAAACTTCTTCCTGATGTTTAATCTAAACCTGCCCTCTTCCAGCTTAAAGCCGTTCCCCCTCGTCCTATCACTACATGCCCTAGTAAAAAGTCCTTCCCCAGCTCTCCTGTAGGCCCCCTTTAGGTACTGGAAGGCCGCAATAAGATCTCCCCGGAGCCTTCTCTTCTCCAGGCTGAACAGCCCCAACTCTCTCAGCCTCTCCTCATAGGAGAGGTGCTCCAGCCCTCGGATCATCCTCGTGGCTCTCCTCTGGACGCGCTCCAGCAGGTCCGTGTCCTTCTTATGTTGGGGACTCCAGAGCTGGATGCAGCACTCCAGGTGGGGTCTCACGAGAGCGGAGTAGAGGGGCAGAATCACCTCCCTTGACCTGCTGGCCACACTTCTTTTGATGCAGCCCAGGATACGGTTGGCCTTCTGGGCTGCGATCGCACACTGCTTGCTCATGTCGAGCTTCTCATCAATCAACACCCCCAGGTCCTTCTCCACAGGGCTGCTCTCCAGCCATTCTCCGCCCAGCCTGTATTTGTGCTTGGGATTGCCCCGACCCAGATGTAGGACCTTGCACTTGGCCTTGTTGAACTGCATGAGGTTGGCTTGGGCCCACCTCTCCAGCCTGTCCAGGTCCCTCTGGATGGCATCCCTCCCCTCCAGCGTGTCTGCCTCGCCAAACAGCTTGGTATCATCAGCAAACTTGCTGAGGGTGCACTCTACCCCACTGTCCATGTCGCTAACAAAGATGTTGAACAGTACGGGTCCCAGTACCGACCCCTGAGGAACGCCACTCGTCACTGCTCTCCACTTGGACACCGAGCCGTTGACCGCAACCCTTTGAGTGCGACCATCCAGCCAGTTCTTTATCCACCGAGTGGTCCATTTATCGAATCCATGTCTCTTCAATTTAGAGACCAGGATATCGTGTGGGACAGTGTCAAACGCTTTGCACAAGTCCAGGTAGATGACATCAGCAGATCTTCCCTTGTCCACTGCCACTGTAACCCCTTCATAGAAGGCCACCAAATTTGTCAGGCATGACTTGCCCTTGGTGAAGCCATGTTGGCTGTCGCCAATCACCTCCTTGTTTTCTGTGTGCCTCAGCAGAGTTTCCAGGAGGATCTGCTCCATGATCTTGCCAGGCACAGAGGTGAGACTGACTGGCCTGTAGTTCCCCGGGTCTTCCTTGTTTCCCTTTTTGAAAATAGGGGTTATGTTTCCCCTTTTCCAGTCGGCAGGAACCTCGCCAGACTGCCACGACTTCTCAAATATGATGGCTAGTGGCTTCGCGACTTGATCTGCCAGTTCCCTCAGGACCCACGGATGTATCTCATCAGGTCCCATGGACTTGTGCACCTTCAGGTTCCTCAGGTGGTCTCTCACTTTATCTTCATCTACAGTGGGCGGTGCTCCGTTTTCCCAATCCTCTCCTTTGCAATCTGCGTCTTGGGCAGTGCGGCTGCTGTCCTTGTCTGTGAAGACTGAGGCAAAAAAGTCATATATGGAAGGATATATACTATATACTGGAAGGATATAAATATGGCAATGCCAGGGACCACTTGTCATTCATATTACCGTAGTTACCAACCTCCAGATGAATTCTCTACCCCATCACATACTCATTTCCAGCTGCAAGGTACCCATGCCAGGGCCCTGGAAATACACTCACAGGGACCAGTTAGACAGGCACATTGTGCTGTGTCTGTGTCAAGCATTCCTGCCAAGAAACCTCTTTGCTGAAGTAGTCACTAAACACCTCAAGGAAAGAGTCAACACGGGTGAAGCAGAGGCACTGAGGGGGAAAAAAAACACCACCAAAAATCTCTTACATGAAAACCAGTATTGCTCAAAACCCTACAAAGTACCAAAGGGCAGAATCGGCAAGGCAGTGGTGTGGAAAAACATGACCACCAGCAGTTTTTACAAATGCTATGAAACAAAGTTCTGAGTTCTCTGTATCATGCTCCATAGCATGAATTCAATTACCAGCAATTCCACCACAAACACACACTTGTATGTTCCCTCTCTAGGCTGTGATTCAGCCTCAGAACAGCATAAATCTTACTTCTAACTTCAAATTGATATTGAAGACCAGAGGGACTTCTGTATTGTTCTAGCCTGGACAGACCAGAGAGGACCCCCAACTTTTTTCATTTCAGGCTCTAACTTCTGCTTAAGCAGTTGTTGGTTTGGGGTTTTTGGGGGGTTTGGTTTTTGATGGGGTTTTTTTTTGGTCTTTTTGGGGGCTTTCTTTTTTTTAAGAATCACATCTGGTCTTGATTTGGAGGCAATAAATGCTGTTTCTAACCCTGATCAATCAGTCATTAATGGGCTTGTAAGTAACACAGGACTGAATAATGCCAACTCTAGGTAGTAAAAAAAATAGAATAAAATAAAAATGTAGACAAAAGGGTACTCTGTGGTTGGTATAGATAGCATATTTAAAAGGCAGGTCAAAAGAGGGAAAAAGACTTCTTTAGGACTCTTAGGTTGTGTGAAACCATAATTGTAGTGCTGGTGGGGAAAAAAAAAAAGAATCAGTAATCAGAGTCCTGGGTCAATGGCTGAAAGTGGCTGTGATCTATGCATTCCCTATAGCATTTGGGAATTTATTCATATTACATATATGGCATGTGTACAGAAACACATCCTTAGATTCATACAATCTTTCAAAATCTGTTTTGAAAGCTACAGTTTCCCGAAATACACAATCAGTACAATGTTGATACAAATATTCCAATGATCAATGTAGAATTTAATTAGATGAACACTGAAACACACAATGCTTAGTCATATCTTATTAGTGGTGTAAGGCACACAACGCTTAGTCATACCTTATTAGTGGTATAAGCATGTCTCCAGTGCAAGTACCAAAGCAGCAGGGATGAGTGTAACAGAAAATGCCAAAGTGGATGAACAGAGTACATTTGATCATAGGAAAACTGTTTTGAAGGGACTGAACGTGAAACTGCAAAAGAAAAAATTGGTTCACATCAAGTAAGAGGGAGACAGGAACATATGATGTAAATCCATAGGAGATTTTTTGATTTTAAGGCAAAAGTTAGTGCAACAAAGCTCAGACTTTAGCAATAAGTGCAACTGCAACAATGTCATGTCCTGTTTGGAACAGCTTTCCTTTGAGAAAGGGAGAGGCTAAAGCAGGAATGTCTCCCTACAGTTTTCATTTCTGCCGCTAGAATCTGAGACTAACTCAAGCACTGTAGAAGCATTTAATGTACAGTTTATTTAAATTTACTGTGCAAACCACAGCATCAAATTTTCAATAGTTGAAGAACTGATTACAAAACTGATTGGTCTTTACAGTAGTAAAATGGGAATCAAGCATTATCTGCTGGAACTAGTAGCACCCACTTAATCCAAATTTTTTTCATGCACCAGCTATTAAACACTTCGCCTCCATGGAAGAAATAAGAGTTCAGACACAAAAAGAAACAAAATAAATACAAAAGGAAAGCAAATTTAGGGTGCTTAGAGATCGAAGAAATGAGATAAAGAAATCTGATTTAAAAAAAAAAAACAACCACACACACAAAAACACCCTTGTACTTCACCATGGAATACCAAGGCATTTGAGGCTCAGACAACCTAAATATATTATGAAAAAATATCCTGAATTATGATAGACTTTCATTTATCTAGGAATAGGATTTGAAAAATGAATGAGAAAATCTTTCTGGTTTTGTTCTTGTTTAACCTCCATTAACTTCTAGGAACAATTGTGCTCTCAACCCGGCATACTACATGAAAAGGATACATTTACAAAATGCAAAGCAAAGCCCTTTCAAGCCTCAAAATTAACTCTGTAAACCCAAAAGCAGTTGTAGAAACATGGCTAATTTATAATGCTACACCACTTGTCCATTTGTAAAACTAGATTTCCATCTGATAGAAATACAGAATTTGCACTTGTAACCTCATAAGAGAAGGCAGATACTTAATCCAGTTTCATAAAACACGATCTTCCAAACTATTAGAGTTGTACACACAATACTGCATGTGTCATGAACAGTATCAACTCTGGACAGAATTCTAACAGCTACACTAATTAGAAAGGTACTATTATCTTAAGTTTAAACTGCTTGGACAAGAATCACCACATTTCCAACACCAGATCCTGCATATGCAGGTTCTTTGCACCATATATTGAAAAAGAACAACAAAACTGTGGTCAGTAAAGACTGCATTCCTTAACTTACAATAATATAGTTGTAAATAGCTAATTACATAAGTGGGTTAGTTGCATATAATTACACAACGTAAATGTACATCAAGTAAAAATTGATAAGAATGAATTCTCATGCATGGCAGCCACTGCTCACATATACTTGCCATTTCGTAAGGGCATTGCGTTCTATTAGTTCAATGAATAAGAATGTACAGGATATCCAGAGAAGCACCAGCCTGCCAGCATTAGCTGACAGAGGACTTTAAGTAACAGGGAAAATACCATTCCAGTAGTGAAATAAGCAAAGAAATGTACACCCAAGTATTAAACTTCCACGGGGAAGCAGAAGAGACTGTTGTTCAGTAGTCTGATATTCCTCTGAGCCCCATATCACCAGGCTGGAGACTCATGCCTCATACCTGCCTCTCCACACTTATTTCACAGCCTTAACATTTTTTTAATGTAGTAGTTTGTTGGTGCTGTGAAAACAAGCATGTGTGCACTCAGCTGCACTGAGCAGAAGATTCATACCCCAGTTGAGAGAACTCAAAATTCCATTCCCACTTCATAATTACAGTGCACAACTATGGAACAAAACATGAAGCAACTGCCCACCCCACGCAAGAAGTGACAATCCTATATCATAAAAATTTATTTAAGGAAACAAAGCACTAAATGGTCTGTGGTACATTTCCATATGTCAATATGCTTACAAAGCATTCTCAACTGGAGGCTCCATCATACTCCTCTAACAGCCCTTTTATTATGATTGTTGTTATTATTGTTATTACTACAGTACCTTTCTCCCAGCCTGGACAAGCAGCCCAGGCACTGAGATTGATGAGACAGCCCTATCCAAGCAGGGAAATGACAGCTGTGCCACATGCCAGCAATGACACAGCTTTTTTGTAATCTAAAATGCCTGCAGCAAGTTGTGAAGGCTGTCACTATTGTGTTCGCACTGCTAGGGTTTCCCCCCACCCTTTTTTTCCCTTAGGAGTAAAAAAAAAAAACACAAAACAAAACACACAACCCACAATGCTGTTTGCCTGCAAGATACACAGCAAAAGGTGTTGTAACACCTCACCTGCGTGCTCAGTGTTTCACTGTTCATAAGCTGCACTTCCCCTACAACAGTCAGAGCAATAAACAGCTTCCTTGCTCTCCTTTTCCTTACTCCAAAACACAGAAAACAACGCCAACTTTTACAAGGCCTTTCCCAACGGCTCTAAGGCCTTGTGTTCTGCCAAAGATGCTTGCAAAAAGAGGACATTACTTCTCCGCCATAAGTAGGTTTTCACAGCTATCCCACTCTCCCTGCTGGTCTTGCTGCAATTCAGTGCAAGTTGAGAACAAGCCAAAGCAGATGCAGACGACGTACTGCTTTCATGGGATCCTAACCCCAGAGAGAATCAGGACTGGGAGGGTAACTACTGGGCTCAGCCCCCTCAGGCAGGCACTCAGGCACGGAGTAATCAGGGCTGAGACCTACAGCAGTGTCTAGTTTCCCATTAGCTAACCCTAGGCCAGATTAGGTCTTCAATCTACAGAGGCTCCTTGCAAAAGCCCTGTGAAGAAGTAGGCTGGCAAGATGGGCCCCTGTGTAAGCTCTCAAATGTAACACAGAGTAAACAAATAGCAAAAGCAATATTGTATCTCCAAGTAGCAAGGAACCTGCATGCAAACCCTCACCCCATTTTCACTCCACTGCTGATTTTCAAGTCATACCCATGTTTGGCACTTGGCTAGGATGTGATGGTCAAGCTTCACCCTGATGCACCTTCCTGAGGTCCATTGATTACAGCAACCATTAAAAAAAGAAAAAAAAACAAAACCAACACACAAATATCTGCCTTCACATCTATCAATAGGGGCTTACAGAAGCAACATTTGAAAACAAAACTGGAACTATTCAAGTTGTAGCAGGTCTGCTATATACTTATTCCCTATTAAAAGTATTGCTCCATAAAACCTCATTACAAGGTGAAACATGTATATCATTAAATTCAGTAATCAACCATTCTGAATTTGAAAGAATCCAGCACATTTTTTGTCATCCATTCCCTGAACCAGTGCTAATGATTGTACGCTATGCTTTGTCTAGCCTGGATTTGAACATCTCCCACGATTAACCTCCATATGTTCAGGCAGTACCAACCTCTCTGCACAAGAAAAATACATTAATCACTGATTACATTCTCCCTACAGACAACATCAGTCTCCCCTGGCAAGCTAAATATTGATGTTCATCATTTGGCTACTTTTGGTTACTGAGAACAGTGCTTTGGAATTTCTAGATGCTTCATTTGCTCTGAATTTGTTCTGCTGGGTAAAGAGCTGAAAAAAGCCAGAGCAAGCTAATTAAGAGAAATTCTGCCCTTGAGTACATAGGCATGCCTCTGCTAAAGTCACTGAGAGCTGTACTACTTGGGCATCAGTAGATCTAAGGTTTAACTAATCAGAACAGGATGAGTGTTACTGGACTAGCAAGGTATATGGGAAATTATAATCCTCAAGAACAAAGAGTTTCACTCACACAAAAGCAAAGCCAGCACATTTAAAAATCCAAACTGCAGAACTGATTCTAAAACATTGTAAATTTTGAGATTGGTTTTATAGCTGCTTTTACTCAAAAAAACCCACACACTACAGGCTGATACTGTAGGATTCAGGAGATCTGCAAGACCCCTCCACTTCTAAAACCAGGGTATTAATCAGATGTGTAGAAGGTGCAACATTACCAACTACAAAGATGGAAGAACGCAAGAGAGGAATGAATGCTGGCAATATGGTCTTCATTTCTTTCTTTGCGCTGAAATCTAGGCTTCACATGCTATGCATAGTTGTAATTCCTTTGAAAAGAAAACAAATGCAATAAAGAGGAAGAGAATCACCTTCACAAACACATGAGTAATCAAGCCTATCTATAGGACATTAAAGGAGTGTGGCAAGTTCTCATGGACCTCCTTTAAGTGGTTCCCATTTGATTGCTTAGAGAGCTCCAGACAAGATCTGAGGTGTGAAATACGCGATGGTATGTCAGGACACAAGTGCTCTCCTGCGAATCAGAATGAACCCCAAATATTTCCATTTTATCTGTGTCATTGTATAGCAAGAAAATCACAACTAGGAACTTGCAAATAGCCAGTATTCCACTTAAATGTCACTAAAACTCCAGTTTTATTAACTCCAGTAAACTAGAACATGATCTAGGAACAGCATAATCTTAATTCTGCAGTACTCAGACAAAAGACAGCACTAACTGAGCAGTAGGAGATTGAGTTACTTCAATATTCCTAATGTTTTTAACTTTTTTTAAATATAATTGAGGACATCAACACCACTTGAGTTAGAAATGTCAAGCTATTTGCAAAGCAAAAAGGAAAATAAGAAAAGTTTTACAGATCATTCAGATTTGAATTATCATGCAGAATAACTCTTGCAATGCCTTTGGACTAATACAGTGAAATGTTTAGACAGCAATCTATCCTCTCCATGTGACCAGTTAGAGCAGCTACTGTAGTGTGCGTCAAACTGGTAACTTATGTAACCTATGCAACCACAAAAAGCAGTCACAAAACAGCGCTGCAGTCCAACTTCTTGCACAGCTGTGAGAGCACTTGAAGATCACAGGATTTTGGTATTAAGGAAATGGGAAGACAGACACTGGGCTTTTCTCCTGTGCTTCACCCATTCATACGGCCTTCAGTCACCATCACACACACACCTACCTTCCAATCCTTTAGGCTTCCTGTACTCATGTAGGCACACCTGTATTAGCTTCTACCTACAGGAGCTCTGCTAAAGGATCATCTTTGTCAATGTTATGTCAAAAATAACACTGGACTCTGTAACATGTAACTGCATCCTGCTGTTAGACTGACAATCGACTTTGCAGGTATTCTTGTTCCTGTGCTTGTCATCCCCTAGTAGCATTGACAGGAATAACAATGCCAAAGAAAATATGAAGGTACAGAGCAGCATATTCAGAGGAACTGGATAAGATAGATAATACTTATATATCCCTTGCAGTACACTAGTTGCTCTTGCTGCTACCTATGGTGGTACATCCACTTGGCACAAAAAAAAACCTAACTAAAATTAATAGATATTCCTAGAAACCCTACATTATTGATGAGGAACATTTGTTTAACAACAGTTTCCTTGGGATTGCCAAAACTGATGACCTAGTGTGCTCGCTTCCGAGGCATTATGTATTGATAAAAGCATAAACTGATAATACAATTCAGAGAGGATTTTCTCTACAATGCTATTTAACGACCCATGCTAATGCTTAAAAGGTTATTTGAATTATTCTGGTCTTATTCCTGGAAGGAGAAATGTCCATTTTTGGCAGATCTTCTAGCTTGGAAAAGTGGGGAAGGAATATAGGCAGGGAAAAAGACATACAGAAATAGACCTGGTCCATTTTTAGAAGTCCATGGGAAAACCCCTATATCAGTACAATATACAGTTAAGTATACAACTATATTGCCTACATTGAAAGTAATTTTTGATTCAGACCACTTCTAGGAATAAGGGCAGTTCTTAAACAACTTTACACAAACAATCAGAACTAGAAAGGGGTGTCTAAATCCTATATCTGCATGGGAAACACTGTATTAAGTATAACTATAGCAACACTACACCAATGCAGTTCTGCCATTAAATTTCCATAGGAAGACAAGACTTCAGGTTACAATTTTTCCAAAAAACCTAAAAAATTCCCAGTCTTTCCAAATTTCAACGGGAGTTGAAATTTCTGGAAGGTTAGACTTGCACAGAATGCTAGATTATAGTCTTCCAGGCACTGAGCAGCAGAGGCAGAATATTGCTGTGAGACAGGACTCTGTCAGAGCATCTTGGCCTAGTTTTCAAATCCTCAGCCACAACAAATACACAGACTCACTTAACTTTCCATATTTAAGTATAACCTAGCCCAAACCTCAGATTTCACGTGGGTATCTCCCAATGTGAAAGTTCAGCACGTGGCCTTTCTCTCAGTTATCGTCAGGTCTGGCAGGAGACCCATTTAGACATAAGCTTAAAACTGAAGTAATCCTGAACTAGTCTGATATTCAACCACAGCGAACTGATACATTCAGAGGAGTATGAAAGCAGTGTCTCTATCATTGCAAGCCTGAATCTAGTCAGGATTGCCCTACTCATTCCACCTTTGACTCATTCCCAATCTCCATTGCCCTCACAGTAAAAACAAAAAAGTGTTTCCTGATGTTCAGAGGGAACCTCCTGTGTTTCAGTTTGTGCCCATTCCTTCGTGTGCTGTCACCAGGCACCAATGAAATGAGCTGAGCCCGTCTTTGCACCATCCTTTCAGGTATTTGTATACATTGATGAGATCCCCCAGCCTTAGGGATGTTGGTGGGTTTTTCAGCCCAGGCCTCAAGCACCATGCCTCCTTTCAGAAAGGAGATGTCCGGGGTACTACTAGCAGGGAAGAGCAACTGTGTTTCCAAGTGGAAGGCTGACCAAGTTACATGGGACCCAAGATAGGAAAAAGGCTCAACTTTTCTCTGCCATGTGAGTCCATGCAGAAGTCAACCGTACATTCATAGTGCAAAACTACCACCCCTGAAGCAACAAGAGGCAATATGAGGTATAGAAAATAAAACTGGATATCTGTTCTAAGTATAATAAGCAGTCTGTTTAACTTATTTGGTTCAAAAAACCCATACCTGGTATTTTTGATCTCAAAAGAAACCAAATAGCAAGACGCATCCTGATCACTGCATTTATTTCAAACAAATACTCTTTGTTCCCTCAGCCAGTGGCTAATTGCCAATTTGTTTCATGAACAAAACCTGACACAGAGAACAGAATCCAGCTATTAAGTATAGAGGTTTAGAAAAGAATGCAGGTAGTATTAAGCTTAAGGCGGAACTGCTCTGCCAGCAAGCGTCAATGTGCTAAGCACAACCCCACCTTCTCTATCTCCTGGTCAGAATCTAAATTTTTTGCAGTAGATTATCTCCCTCAAGGGCAAATGTATTCCAAACATTTAAGGACTCTTAACAAAAGGCCAGCACTGATCTCTGTGCTTGAATAATGTCCCAAATGGACCCTCACTGGTAACACGATAGCAAAATCAGTGTTTCAGTCAAAATAGAAGAGTCTTTTTACTCCTCTGTTCTTTTCTTTTTGTGCATTGATATAAAGATCAGAGTCACCTGCATGAATAAGATTTAGAATTCTGATGAAAACAATAAGAGATACTAAACACTTTCTGGCCCTCCCAAATTTGTACTCAACCTCTCCCTTTGTTAAAGCTGTAATCACACTCCCATCAGTATTCAAGGGATTTATGCAAACAAGGTCTCTTCTGTCAAAAATCATAGCAATTTAATGCAGTCGCAGGCTGTTTGGTTGTGTAGATTACTGGCACCAAAAAAGATGCAACTTAGTATTCTGATCCATGTCAGCTCTCTATAATACAGATCAGATGGTCTTAGCAATCTCATCTCAGCCATTCTAGCATAAGATTCTGTACCTACATACAACCAAACTAGAAAAATAAGGGAAAATAGCAGGAGAGGTGACTTGAAGCTACAGTCACAGGGAAATTTAAAAGTGAAGCTAAAACTCAGCCTGTCACTTAATTTTAAGTACAGTATTAACTGAATATCTCATTTTTTCACCATGGAATGTTACACACCTGCATAAGGAAGGACTTAAATGAATAAAAGCCTACCATCTTTACCCAGTAGCTGCGAGTGCTAGCTACAGTTTGTGCACGTTACACATCCACCTTATACACCCAACACACAAAGGATTAAAAGAAGTCCATTACACAGCTCCCAGACAGAAGACTTAACTGTTTAGATCTAGCTGTGAAAATCAACACTTATAGCACTAGTGGCTCTCTGTCTGATGTTCTCATGTGCAATATCACAGCTCCTCCATCACTCGGGGCCATATCCTGCCTCCTTTGGTAAAGTTGTGCACTTTGTTTCAGTGGGCAAAATTCAATCACTTGAAGCAAAATGAGCGAGATTTAGCCATGACCTACCCCCTTCACATTATTGACTATTTATAGACAAATCTGGCTGTGTTAGAGAAATTCTACCTGCACTTGCATAGGAGATTGTGATGCCTGTTCTCACTGCCACCCTCTCAAGAATGAAGAATGGGTCTGTCTTGCTGGCTTAACACCTCTTTCCAAAACCAGTTTGATGCTGTGAGGAAAGGGAGAGAGAGAGTTGATTAAAAGCCGTGATGAAATGTATGCAAGAGAGGAGTATCTGCAGTGCTCTGTCACCTCCACCCACTTTCTCCCCAGGCAACCAATGGCACTTTACAGGAAAACCATTACATCATCAGGGCAGTCTCTAATTGGCTATATTCTGGACAGTTTCTGACCCAAAATATATGGGTTAGATAAAAATATGCCATTCTAGAAGCATGCTTTAATTGAGGCAGCATATTACCAAGCACCTTGCAGATGTGCAATAACTTCTGCAACTCCCTTGAGTAAAAGAACAACAAGTTAAGGTCTGACTGAATACTATATATATAAAATAAATATTATATATAGATATATCTTTAAGTCTGAAAATAGGCAGAAAACTTGCTTTGACCACATAGACCTCTTTTGCATTTACTTTCCAATATGCTTATGTCACTGAGTTACACTAGCAGAAATGCTTGAAACAAAGAACTTAATGTGCTTATTTGCTAAAAACAAGTGTTACACTTAAACACAGTTCTTGGTGCCAAGATGACTGTACGAAATTATTTAAGCTTCATGCACATCCATCAATGTAACAAAAGTAATACAGATGACTTAACCCAAACACAACTCATCTTCCCAATCCAAACAGCACATAAATGCCAAGAGAACTGGGTTTATGTTCAATCTAATTAATGCAAAATATTTGTTGAGTAACCACTAGAAGAAATCAAGAGTTGCTCGTGGATTTCCACAAGCAGAAAAACAAGATGCTATTTTGAGGATAAATCATTGATTGCGCATTATTTACTCAGCTATAGTACTATAATAGCTGGTTGCAAATAAGGACATTGAGGTATATACAGCACAGAACCTTAGTATAAAGGGCTCATTCTGCCGAGCGAATTGGTGCCAAATACTTAACTTAATAAGGAAGTATCATTCAAATCTAATGGGACAAGTAGTAAATCAGGTTCTATTCCTTACTTCATTCCAGTCCTTATCTCTTTTCCCCATACACACAACATGCATAATCAAAATATTATGGCATTCTGCAAAAATGAGCCTCATTGTGTGTAAAAAGAGCCATATTAGTGAAATCCACATAAGTGGATAAAAAATGTGACACTCATCCTTTTTTCAGGTTGGCTTACAGTTCCTTAGAGCAACAATCACATTTGAGTTCTGTATGCGCAGGCTGCATATTACTGGTCCCTTTACTGGCTGCTCCATGCACTGATACAATCTAAATAAATCAGCTAGCAGAACACATCATGTAATGGTGGGGAACAGTGGCTGTCTGAAGTTCTGCTGGTCTATCTCAAGAGATGTTATTAGGCCTAACAATACAGAAATACCTACTTTAAAGAGAAATAAAAAATAGGGCAAAATCAGCCAAACTTAAGTGCCTTACCTAGGATTATAAAACACGAAACCAAATCCTGCAAGCTTGCATTCTTGCATTAAGAGAAGGTGGGAGCTCTATCTTACAACTGCCCTCATCACACTGTATCTCTATACCACCTTCATAGGACCCTGACACCTCAATGCTCATCTACTTCACCTCAGTTTAGCCAGAGAAGTTTTAGCTGCTTTTAACATTCAGTCTTAATTAGGGAGACAAAAGAAGTTTCCTTAGATGTTTAAATTAGCTTCAATGGTGAATAAGATGTTAAAAAGTAGGTGATGGACTCTTTAAAACAGCTTCTCTGATCTCCCTCACTCTTCCGGCACTCCTTTCAAGTTCTTTGCTGGCCTGTCACACTATTAACCTCTCTCCACACTGAGAATTAGCTATTTATTATCAGCCTTTGTTCCCTCTCTCAAAGGGCCCCTCCTCTCACTCTTTACCCAAGAATCCTCAGTGGTCTTTTATGAATGCATATAAAAAAATCCTTTTGAAAGTCAAAATAAATTATTGCCATTGGTTTGATTATAGAGCAGCTCCTATTTTGACCACTTACAGCACACTTTGAAAGCCTTGATGATGATGCAATGCTGCTTACTGCAGTCTTATGACTTAACAATGGTATTAGAAGCATATCCAAGTGAGCTCTACAGCCTCAAGCCTATCTCTAGTGAAGAGCAAGCTCTTTGTCCTTGTGGTATCCCAGCACAGGAGCAATATGCAGCTAGATCTCCTTCCAGTCCTTAGCTTAATACATTCCAGCAATTTATCTTTTAATTGAAAATTAGCTCCTGTTTCTCCTGTCCTGGGAACTCTGTCAAAGAGTTATGACAAGGAAAAAAACATCATTGCAAAACCCACTTAGTATTATACCTCCTTAAAGTTATGTGGAAATATAGGAATCAAAAAAAAAGTCAGTATACCAAAACCTGTAAAACTGAAACCAGCAAATTGTGCACAAACCCAAAGTAACAAAGTGTAGCACAATCTTTGTTAAAATTGGCAACCTCCACATTTGTCACAAAAACTGCAAACTGCCTGAAGTGCAACCCCTTCCACACCCATAGGGTGTGCCTGTAAGGAATAAAACAAACTAGAAGCATGAGGCTTGGGTGTTCAGTAAACCAGGAGTGAACTTTATCGGGTACGAAACAAATCAAACCGTTAACTAATTTAGTGCCTAAGGACACAACCTCATTCCCAGCTCCTGCACATCGCAAAATGTCACAACATTTGGCTGCCTCCTATCAAGCAAGAGCAAAATACCATGACTTCTCTCAGGGCAGTATTAAAGGACAGTGTCAGTGCTTTGTCAGAACACTGGCAAATGTCTTTTCTTGTTTTGCTCAAAGTTACCCTGCCAAAGTAGCACGGTGGTAAGAGGCTGAATGGAAAAATGGGCACAGGGGAAGGAAGAACCATATTCCATCTGCCTGGGAGTGTCTGATAAAAACTGATCTCCTCCCTATTTCCTTTAGTCATTGTGATTTTCTAACAGAAAGATGTAATAAGTGTAATACAGCAAAGCTCTTTGCCATCTTTATGCTCCATTAGAAAACATTTCACTGATCATTAAAATGCAGCCACGAGACAGCATGATAATACCCAATGAAAACCTTACTTTAGCAAAAAAAAACAAAATGAAGTGAAACCACAGAATCTATTTTAAAGACTCAATATTTGGCTAGAGTCTCAGCAGTACATCACATCTGAAAGTGGAAATTCCGTCAAACCTTAGCATACTAAGCAATACTTCAAACCCTTGGGTTTAGTTTGGACTAGGTGGGAAATGACAGGTTTGAGTCACCAGGACTTCTTCCTGCCAAACATAAATCTTCTCCAGAGGTCTTCCACCCAGGCACTGACCAAGCACAGTCTGTCAGATTTGATGAGCCAGGAGGCCACAGAAGTAGAACTGCTCAATGGGATCTGAGGGTAATCAGACTTCCTACAGCATGACACAGTGTTACGGTAAAGCAGTGCTGTGGAACATTGCATTCAGGCTTGGTAATCAAGTAAAACTGTCATTCAAGATTTACTATACTCCTGTGCATAGTTATCCATTATCAGTAACAAAGCCTGAACTTATTAAATTACTTCATATTTTCAGTATTATGCTGTTGTTTATTATATAGCAATATGAAGGAATGCAGAAAGAGTCATTTTCTACTAATACTGAACAAGAAACATTATTAGATTAAGGACAGAACATTACCCTTGAAGCTTTTCTCTCTGCTTTGTGCCACTGCAGAACATCTAGTTATATACTTGTCCCTGATGCCTCCTGCCGCAGATTTAAAGACCCAAGGCAAATCACTCCCATCGCTCTACTAGCACTGTAGGAGAGACACAGAGAAGGAAATATGTTAATTTTGGTAACAAACCAGAAGTACATTGGTGTCATATTCCTCCCATCTGCAGAGAACAAAAGGCCAGTTGGTTCCCACCACACATCTATAAGATGACAGGAAGTCGTGTCCTATGATAAAAGGATGTTTACAAAAAAGAAGATGAAAATTGATACACATGTAATAGCAGTACCTGGATAATGGACAGGAGGGAAAACATGTTTCGGACAAGGCCCCAGAATTCCCCTTTCAGTGTTTCAGAGACAATGCACAAGCATGGGGGGAGGAAGCACAAGAGCCTGGAGTCTCTGCCCTTACTCCTCCCTTTCCAACCTCATATGAACAGAAGCCCCAGTGGTAGGAGTTTAGTTACCAGCATTTGCCCATGAGTTACTCTATTTGTTCAGTCTGTCACAACTAGTTATCTGCTTGCAAGACTTGAGTGCAGAAGCACACGGAGCATGGACAGTAGTGCACAGACTCTTCACAGAAGCAGCTTTGCAGGGGGTCTTACCTATTTGCCTCCTACAGTCACAGCAAGAGAGCAATGAGTCATCATACTTACGTTTTCTGGTCCCCGGAGCTTAACACAGAGGCAAGCGGGAACAAAGTAGAAGAGGGGAGGAGAAGCCCAGCCAGATCCACTTTCCAAGTGGAAGTCAGCAAGGTGATCTCAAGCCCTGCCAAATTCTACTCTCCTCTGGGAACTCTGTCCATGGCTTTATGATGAGGAAATAGCTCTGCATGCAGCTACCAGTGATTTCCATTTAACCCCATCATTTGGCAATGCCCACATGTGAGGCTGTGGAAATAATCTTTTCACTCAGTATTTCCATGTGTTACTGGCTCATTATTCAGAAGCTTTCTGGTCAGACAGCGTTAGAAGTTACATCATTTGCAGCCAACAGTATTTGGAGCGCTTAGTATCTGTGAAGAATAGATACAAGGTATAATCAAAATGCTACAGCTTTTTCTGACTTCTAGCCACTTCATTTTGTTGAACAATGAGGGAGTTCTGCAATGAAAATGTTCTCCAACCCCAAGGTCCTAATGAGGACTTCTTAACCCTTATTCCAAGATCTTGGATCAGGAGAAGGAAGAGGCACCCAGGTGAATGTTGTCTCAGGACGCACACAAACTTATGCTACTTTTCTCCATGTCCAGGGCAGACAGTGCACAGAAGAAAGCCACAAAGACAGCATAGCAAGGCGCAAAAGCCCAAACAGCCTCTGATGTGGATAACCTAAAAAAAAAACTTGGATAACATTTTAGCCTCAGGTTGCAGCTTCTGCAGGCAAAACAGGAGGCTTTATACGGCCAAAGGATCTAGACCTAGATTTAACACACACTATAAACACAGCCTATGACATGGGCAACATGTCTTACCAACTTTGGTACTGACTGCCATCACCAAAGTACAAGTAAACTGAATTCACGCAACAGGGCTTTTATGAGACTGACAATATCCTCAGCCTGCCCTCAGTCCCTAAAGCAAAAATCAGTGAGGAAAAGTCCATCCTTCTAAGTGACCTTAACACAATAAATCTTTTTCTGGCTTTCACACAAGAAAAAAGACCTTATGCTGTTTCAGAAGTTAAAACAACGGACAGAAGACAGGCATGGAGATTTCTACAGCTTCTGAATTAGTGTCATGAAGAACATGAGAAGATGAAAACTGAAAGGAATAGAGCCTCTGACAAATGGAATCAAAACAAAACTGCTACAGATTGCTCACTGTAATGGGCAAGAAAAGAGATGGGGATTCCAAAGCAACAGACAAAAAAGTGGAGATAGTTGCTGTATGTGCTATCAATATGCTGTAAACCCTAACAAAATATGGGCAACGTCTACTGTACTATCTTCTGGACTTTTCTGATTACACCATATGTTGAAAATACACATCTGCTCTTTACACAAAATGAATAGTACACACTTTAAAAGCAAATTTGAGGAAGCCACAGGGTAGAAGCTGATTAACATTGAGCTCAGCGCATGAATTTGTTAGTCCAGTGCCGCATGTCTGAGTCACACTGTCATACTGGTGCAACATGCTTTAGCTCCATTGCTGTAAACCTGGAAATTGAACATCCATTTAGTACTAACAGCAACAACATTTCCAGCAAGAAGCTCCTGGGACAAATGAACACTTTGCACTGAAATATTGGGCTTTTAGAAAAAGCACTTCTTCCCCTTTTATCACGTTATTCCTATCTCAGTCTCATTTGTATTTAAGAAGAAAGAAACCTGGATTGTGCAACAATCTTTCAAACAAAACTATGCTACCATTCCACAGTGAAAGGTAAATGCATGAATCCATAATGGGCTGCTGATCAATTTTTGACAAACTGGTATTCTCATGACAGATTAACAGGGCATACATTTCACAATTTATAGCACTGAAAGACACATGCAAATGCATACTTAGCAATAAACACTCGGGGTAGTTTCCTGCCTAGAAAGCTTTTGTACAAAAGCCTTTTTAAATATTTTCTTGTCACTAATATGTCTACCTCCTTAGTGCAGGATTGATCTAAAAGTGAATGTTTCGGCAGATCACCATTATGCTCAAGTTTTCCCTGCCTAAAATGCAAGTAATTTTAACTCAGAAAAGAGCAATTGACCCAATCCTGTAAAAATTGTAACAGAGTTTATAGTTATTACTGTTAAATAGAGATGTTAGACAGTAGAAACCCTACCACAATAGTAGAAACAATGCATAGCCATGTTTTTTGCATTTTGGGGCATAATCCCATGACTACAGAGAGTCAGGAAACTACTTGAAAGAGCTAGATGAAAACAAGCAATCCCCTCCCTCTCAAAAAGACACTCAGCATCAGGATATTTTACAGAAGTATCATTCCTTCTCCAAAATTTCCACAAAATACTGACTTGTTGAAACTCAAGGTTTAATAAAGTCAGTCACAATTACGTAGTTTCAATTTTTCAGCTCTAGTAATTCCGGACAGAAAACATCCAAGTGTTTCTTGTGTTCTAACAATCTATATAGTTATTTCTAACATACATCTAGATAAATAGTAGCACCCCATTTGCACTCCTCAGTGTTGAATGCAACATTTCATTCTAGGAAGCTCTCTGGGATGGAAAAGCATTAAAGAGGTAAAACAGCCTGTTTGTCTTTCTGAGCTCTAACCAACTTCTGATAAGAAGGCTGGGTTGAAAATAATCTCCCATACAGGCAAACTACCTTGAAGTCCAGAGCTGAACATTCAAGATAAGGAAATTAATTTGTAGACAGTCATGGAAAACTACTTCTTGGTAGCCTGATTCACATTTTGTGGAATTTAACATAGCATAGAAGGTTGCAAGGTATTGCATAAAAGCATTGGTTTAACATTTAAAGAGCAAATAAAGAGTTTTTATAGGTAAAAGTTATCTCTTAAAAAATCAGATAGCTAGAGACACAGAATGGGGTGGGATAAAAGGGGCAGGAGGAGCTGCCAAAGCTTACAATGGCTAAAACCACAGCACTACCATATTAAACTAGTTTTATATTGATTTAATTCCATTCCTGTACCATAATAAACCTGAAATAATACCAAATAAGATCCAGACTTGAAGCTAATTTGACTTTTCAAAGCATTTTTTTCCAGGATGTTATGCCTACACAAGTCTATTTGAAGATGAACTGCAAAGATGATTAACAGTGGAAAAGAGATTATTTCTTTTTTTATTATCAATAACTACACTTTAAAATGCATTTTATACAATGATGTCAATATTTTGTGTTGTATGGATGCATATTTCTGAATACCAGTGCCTGTAAAATATCAATATCCACATCATTTAAGTGTTATATTCCTATTTTAAGAGTTGAATTAAAAATTCTTACGCAAATAGCAATCACAGAGCATGTATGTGTAGACTGATGGGTAGATAAGTAGATGTTACCAACTGTAAAGAGTGGAGTTTTATGTATCTCTAAAGGACATGGGTTTTTAAAGTTAGAGATTATCTTATGGGAGAACAGTCAGTCCGATTACTTTTCGTGAGTAAATGGTCTGGTGATTTCAAATCTATTTTTTCTTTGTGAGTCATTCACAAACCAAACCCATTCTTTCCCAATGTATTTGCTATTCGCAAATTATTCACTGAATAATTTATATGAAGTAAATTCACCCTTAAGGTTTGCCTGCAAGCTTGTTTGCTTTTACTGTTCCCTACCTATCCAACGTATTTAATCAGGTTCCCAAGTTACACAACATTATTTTTACTCCCTAAGTGAATGAGTGAAACTTTAAGCTGCTACATCTATAAAAAAGGAATAACAAATCATGAATTAGGAACAGCCAATTTTGTTTCCTAGTGAAAAGTGATCTTCACCTAGCTGTTTAGGAGCTGACAATATTCCCTCAGAAAGCACGTCAAGGAGTGTGACCAAACTCGCTAACCACAGCAGCAGGGCTAGCAGTGTGCTTCATCCAAAGGCAAATCCCATTTCAGACACATATAGCAGGTACGATTCTACATGAAGCTCTCCAAATGGCTTTTCTTTCATTTCCAAAGCCCAGAAGTACCTTCCAGACCATGAACCTCTCTATGGCAATGGCAAGACTACATACTTCGCATACATTCATTAAGCAGTTATTTAGCATCATCGTGACACCACAGTTCTTTTGTGCTATATTACTGCTGTACCGTACAAATCACAAATCAGAAGAGCCCACCCAAAATAAGCGCCTCACATTCTCCAAAAGCTCAGCACTGTTTTCAAAAGGCATTGCATTAAGAACTATGCAATATTCATAAAGTAAGCTAGTTTCTAAGATTTGTAGCCAAGCTGAGACAGAGCGATCAGCGTAGAAGAACTGAGTTGATGCCTCATCAGGGACAAGCAGGGAGCAAGGTAACACAAAGAACATGCACTGTTCAAAACTGGGATTCAGTTAAAATTCAGGTAACTGTTCAGGAAGACTGAGACTGGGAGACACTGCACAGACCAGCTTACCAGTTATATTTAAGGTAGGATCCTGCCTTGCTGTGAGCACTGTGGCACTTGAGCCTGGGAAGCAGTAAACGCTTAGTTATTCTGATGCGAGCAATGACAACAACTCTGACAGTCTGCTGCATTAGGATGACAACATTTCACACTTGGCAGGGTTATGCCCACCAGGTGGAAAAAACAATACTTCGGCAGTGCCATTTCCCTCTCATCGGATCCCACAGCCTTCCTCCACTTTCAGTCCAAACCCAGACTGCATCACAAGAGAAAATTATTTTTGGGATATTTTTATAAAAATAATCAACTTTTATGACTTAAATGCCACACACAGGGCCCAAAGAAATAGCTACATTACATTTTTGGTAGCTTTTGTCTCTTTTCCTTTGTGTGTGCATACAATAGAAATTTTTACACTGGAATCATGTAATAATACCAATATTGACTTCCTTTTAAGTCTACGGAAGATTAACAGTCCCTTGAGGGTTATATTGACCCTGGCTTTGCTCTTACCAATATTTATCTCTCAGGTCAATGAATCTTGATGCTGAATACGACAGAAGTCAATACTTGCTTATTACAGTTAGAATGAGAATTACTGAGAAGGGTTATGAACACTAGATTGGTGCCTGTCAACACTACCATAGTTAAGGAGTCTGTCAAGGTTTCCATCACATCTGTCTTTTTTCCAGTAAAACTTGTCCCAAGTAACAACAAAAAAAAAGCCATTTGAAGACTCAATAATCAAGTCCATTCTTGTAAAATGAGTTCTGACAAGCATATTTTAGATTTTAAGACATATGCAAGTATTCAGAAGTATATAAATTCAAGTGCATAAGCCCAAACTTTACATCAGTTTACTCTTTTTTTAAATTATTTTTTGGGGGGAGATAGAGGAATTGTTGTGGGTTTTTTTTACTAGTTACTGCAACTTTTAGAATTTGAGTCTCCTTGTATTTCATGTCAAGAGCTAGTCACCAAGGTAGGCAGTACATTTAGTCCTCTGCTCCTATTTAACTTTATTTTTATGATAGACTAAAAAAAAAGAACTCCAGAGCTCAGTTGTTCACAAGTTTCCAATTAGAGAGCCTAGAAGACTAACAAGGTAAGATCTTTAGAACACCAGGATCCACAAAATCCATCCATACATCCAAATACTAAGGTAGAAGGAAAAAAAATTGTAAAAGTATATTGTGGAGGGAAAGCATCAGCGAAGGAGTATAGCTCAGCAAAGTTTGAGAAGAAAGGCATGATGAGAATGCAGCTTTGACCATAGAATCATAGAATGGTTTAGGTTGGAAGGGACCTTGAAGATCATCGAGTTCCAACCCCCCTGCCATAGGCAGGGACACCTCCCACTAGACCAGGTTGCCCAAGGCCACGTCCAGCCTGGCCTTGAACACCTCCAGGGACGGGGCTTCAACCACCTCTCTGGACAACCTGTTCCAGTGCCTCACCACCCTTAAAGTGAAAAACTTCCTAATGTTTAATCTAAACCTGCCCTCTTCCAGCTTAAAGCCATTCCCCCTCGTCCTATCACTACATGCCCTCGTAAAAAGTCCTTCCCCAGCTCTCCTGTAGGCCCCCTTTAGGTACTGGAAAAACTGCAATAAGATCTCTCCAGAGCCTCCTCTTCTCCAGGCTGAACAGCCCCAACTCTCTCAGCCTCTCCTCATAGGAGAGGTGCTCCAGCCCTCGGATCATCCTCGTGGCTCTCCTCTGGACGCGCTCCAGCAGGTCCATGTCCTTCTTATGTTGGGGACTCCAGAGCTGGATGCAGCACTCCAGGTGGGGTCTCACGAGAGCGGAGTAGAGGGGCAGAATCCCCTCCCTTGACCTGCTGGCCACACTTCTTTTGATGCAGCCCAGGATACGGTTGGCCTTCTGGGCTGTGATCACACATTGCCACCTCATGTTGAGCTTCTCGTCAATCAGCACCCCCACGTCCTTCTCCACAGGGCTGCTCTCCAGCCATTCCCCGCTGAACCTGTATTTGTGCTTGGGATTGCCCCGACCCAGATGTAGGACCTTGCACTTGGCCTTGTTGAACTGCATGAGGTTGGCATGGGCCCACCTCTCCAGCCTGTCCAGGTCCTTCTGGATGGCATCCCTCCCCTCCAGTGTGTCTGCTTCGCCAAACAGCTTGGTATCATCAGCAAACTTGCTGAGGGTGCACTCTTCCCCACTGTCCATGTCGCTAACAAAGATGTTGAATAGTACAGGTCCCAGTACCAACCCCTGAAGAAATCTGTGGCAAGCAGACGGACGTTCTCAGTTTGCTGATCTGGGCTGTCCATCCTCACTGCTCCTGACAGCAAGATTTGTCCTTGTAGTGCAGATAAAGCGCACTGACAAATTTATACTTAATCGTGTTTTATTTCACTAGTACGATACCATAAGTGTCTCAAAGCCACAGACAACAGCTAAACCTGCATTAGACATCCTACTTCCATGCATTGGTTGAAATTCTTAAGACTCTCTCACCTTCCTTGTCCCATAGGCACGTTCATCTCCAGTGCATTCAGTAACACTTGCCTCTTTGTCTACTGTTTGCATTAATGACTCTCAGCCAAATGACTGAAATACTCTGCTTCACAGCTGCGCTTTCATGAGCATTAAGATGTATAAGGCATTGAAGCTTTGAGCAAAAGTCACCAGCATAGCTTCAAGGGAAACATTTTAAATATATTCCAATTGCCCACTTCCTAACTGCTTTAAAAATTTGAGAATCTATAGGGGCAGTTATGTCTCCACCTAGTCTTAAGGTCCTCTGATAAGTAAGGACTTTGTGTGGTTAAGCTGCATTTCAAGATGTCCACCACTCTTCCAGAAGTTGCAATGTTTATCTAAGGACTGGTCTTTGCCTTTTTGCTTAATAACCTGCCCACTCTTCAGTCTTTTTACTAGAGGGAGAAAGGGGAGTTTCTAAACTGTTTGTTATAGTTAGACATAAAAATTCAGAATAGATTTTTCTAGTCAGTTAACCATATTCTTGAGGGAAAACATAAGGTAGTATAATTATTAAAGAGCACTCTCAGTAATACTCACATCTTTATTATGTCAACCCCTTGCCAAAAAAAAAGAAGATTTATAGTAAAAGCCACTTACATTTCTTCTTTGCAGAACCAAGCCATCTGCCTCAAATATACCATCAACCCCTGCTAGATGAATTCACACATATTTTAAAGCCCCGGAGTAACCATTACAATGGAAATTGGACACTACTTGTCATTTGCAAAGCTTTCTTAACTGGAGAGGCTTCCCATTTGTTCAATTAAATGTTTGTATGTGCAATACACTATAAAATTTATCCCCAAACAGTAAGGACCGAAATAATATTGGAGGCAGATGGCACAGCTGTTCCATTTAGAGAGCTATCCTCAGCAATATATGAAGTGATGGACGGGACGGGGAAGTGGGAGTGAAAACTTGGTACTATGAAGAACATCACCCATGTATATTAGCAATACACAAATTATTTCAGCTCCAATCTTTTTTCCCCTGTCGTATGTAGCTCCTTGACTCATTTGGGTTATCTCATAAATATTTTGATTTAATTCAAGAAGCCAACCACTGAAGCCATGTAAAGTTTGCCCCTAAAAGAATCCATCCCTCTGCCTTAAAAGCTAAGGGAGTCTGAAAACATGTCTGTCACATTGAGACAAGGAGGCACATGGGCTGATGAGGCAGTGTACATGCAGAAGAGACACAGATACCATTAGGAACAGGGAATAAGTTCAAGCTGCTACTTATTTGCATGCCTCACACAGAACAGAAATCATTGCACCATGCTCCAGATGCTGCAAATCTCAAGATGCACATCCAGAGCTCATAATTAAAACTGGCAAACATTTTCACTAAGGAGAGGGAGGAAAAAGAAAACCCGGAGTTATCCCAGCCAGTCTGCATCTATTTTGTTATTTCTGGGGTGCTGGCCCATTCTACCATCTTAGTATCAGGAAGGTCACCTTTTCAAAGGAAAGGGCATGCCAACACACTTCCTCACAGATTGAAGATTTGAAAGAACCTGATGAGAGCATACCTCTTTCTGTGCAGCACCTAGATCAGGGCTGCAGATTCAGTAAACTAAATAAGCAAAGTAATCAAACATTTCTTTAAATAGAATTTCCAGCTTTCATGAAATAAAACTATAGAGACTACATGGAAATAGATTTAAACCAAAATAGTGTGGCAGGAAGGGTTTTCATCATTGAAAGCACTGCTTTACTGGAAAAAAAAAGGACTGAGGATCACACTGTTCATCACAAGCCAGCACACAGCTCTTAAAACGTTTTACTTAGGCACCTAACAGAAACTGCTTGGGGCCAGAAGGCAGATCCCCATCCCCACATCCATGGGAAGGCAATGACAGTAGCTCTGCAGGACTGTAGTCTCCTCTTGTGTAGATTTAACATCATGTCAACAGGCAAAAATAGTTACAAATTACAAGACCAAACTCAGTTAAGAAAGAACCACAGGGACCACTGGACTCTCATCACCTTTTTCCTCCTTTCCTCCCCCCAGCCTAGTCTTTCCCTGTTTTCCTCTCTTCAATCCTACAGCCTATTAGGGGCTTTCACAGCTGGAGTGCTGCTGGGAACTCACTTTGTGGCAGCTGAAAACTAAGAGAAAGAAAATTTGGTTTGTATGGACTGTCAGCGAGATGAAGAAAGTTCTCTGTAGGTGCTGTGTGACAATAAACTGCCAGGGGAGAGAATGCTGAAAAGCCAAAAAAATACATCCCAGTTCACCAAAACATCCATAAATATTTGCCATGTTTTAATAGGTTCAGCTGGAGACTCTATTATGCCTACTGCCTTAAGAATTATGAGAGGCAAAAAAATACTGCCAGTGCACAAATAAGGGAGGTGAGAGGGCACTTAAAGAAATCCTTCACTAGGCAGAGTACCATTCATTTCCTGTGACAGTGAAGGGGCACCAGGTCATACATTCAGTAGCACATTACTTAAAAAAATTTCTGACCTTGCTGTTTCAGTATGAATGCTTCCCTCCCCAACCACCTCTTTCCCACTGGTAACACTAAAAAAACATGCCCCAAGGGATAAATTTCTAATAATGTTCTAATCTTGCTTTCCAAACACTTACAACAATTGCAGTAGCAACTTTAAAATAAAAGAAGTAAATTCATAGGACTCAACCTCTTTTTTATTTATTTGCAGGGAACTTTGGCTGTGCTGAAATTATTGCAAACTATCACCACAGAGAAATATCTTTAGTTTCTAACTCTCATTTTCTCATAAGTCGTAAGCACACACTGCTGTAAACAGTGCAATACATGGAAACTCCAGACAAGCTATGAAAAGTGTCCTACTTTACTGTTTTTATGCCCTGGCTTTCATTTCAGCTACATCTTAAAAGGCCAACATCCACATATGATGTCCAATAACTTCAAATACATAAAGCAGCTAGTCATAGTTATTTTCCACCAAAGATATAAATATGGAAGTCATCACAAGGGCATAAATGCACAGCTAATCCAGAAGGAATCCAGCTTCTGCAGAATACCTCTACAAAGCACCAGCGGGAGGGCAGTCTTAAAAACCTGCCAAACCAGAGGGAATTGGTGTACCTCCTAAAAAGCACCTCCTCTTTGAAGCACCAATCCAGTAAGAGCAGTTCTTCCACTCTTTCCAGCCATCCCTGCAGTCATTCTTAGGGGGACAAGACGTGGAAACTGGTTGCACTTACAAACACAGCACTACAATAATGGCAACTGCCCACTTCCGAATGCTTGTCTTTCTCCACCCTGACAACATGGTTCTCACAAGCTTCAGGGCTCTCAGTATATGACCACTACTTGCCAACTTCTGTTCCTGACTTTTGAAGGAGGGGAATCCAGCTCATGTCTGCACAACCACCACCCAGTAATACTCGAGAGTTCTCCCCTTCTGAACAGTCAAATAATGATGACTGATCAGGGCAGAAACTTGGCAGCTACAGTAGATGTTAACCTGACAGACTAGGAACTGAAAGAGATTCAGAGAAGATTCCCACCATGAAGCCTTGAAATAATACAAGGAGATGGGAATCAGTCCACTGACATGTGGGAAATGTGCAGTGGGGCGTTGAATGTTGCTTACCTCCTGTATACCTTGTCTGGAAGACTTTTCACTTTGTACTAAAAAACTCAAAGAATTGCAAGGAGTTGGGAATAAGCTCTGCAGGTTTTTTTCTCCTCTTCATCCCAATTATCTTCAACCTACTGTAAGTTACCACAGTGGCAACATACACTTCCATTTCTTTCCCTTTTTTTTTTTTAAAGCTGTCAATTAAAGGAAAGGTTCAGCTTCTTCAAACAGAACCGAAACGAGTTTTTCACCACAGGAACTGTAGACATCAGAAATGAAGATAGATAGTAGGTTCATTTTTTCACTCCCCCAGGGGTTTATGAACCCTGCTGGAGCCTAATGTGCCCCCTCCTCCCTTCAAGTTACAGGGTGAAGGCTCAGTACCTCAGGAGATGGATGTCCTATTTCCAAAAATGACCAAAAGTAACTTTACAGAATAACCAGATTGCAACAGCATTCCCAAGCTCTTCAGTGGCACTGGATCATGCTTTTACAATAAACACCTTTCTGCACCTCCATGACAGCTAAAGAAAAGGGAAACAGCCAAGATGGCTCTTCATTTCACTGATCATCTGTCACCAGAAGAGTCACTGGCAGCATATGGATGCTCTAATTATGGGGACCATAGTTGCAAGTTGGTCAAGAGCCAAGGTCTCAAAGCTGTATGTGTACTCTGACCATAAATGCCGAAGTCTGTATTAGTCCATAGGAATCACCAAGGAACAAGGGAATTCCTCACTTCTACCCAGAAAACACAACTAAACTGCTTGTCATCAAGACTCTCGATTTTACCGTGAGGGAAACCTTGATATCCAGCCTTAGGCTTTTTCATTACTGTCTCTTATAAGGCTACTTGCTAGGTTACATTGCTGCTGATCCAGCAGCTAAGAGTGATACATTAGGCACAATTTCAGCAATACTTAGAAATTATTTTACCCGAAGCGCAAGATATAGTTTCTTCTAAGTTCTGATGTCTAGCCCCAAAAGCCCCTTGCTTAAACCTCAAGAGAGTCCCTACACCAGACCTCAGTGTACACACTTCTGCACAGTACTAAACTCCTGTTGAAACACAAGTTGCATAGGTTTTGATTTAACCAGATGAGTATCCATAAGAAGGATTAGGTCTGTTCAGAATTTAAAAACCATTAGGCTGGCAGTAGCACTATACTGGCACATCAAAATGAGATAAACTTGCATGAACTTGCAAGCAGCAAGAAGTAAAACCCTTTATTGCCCAAACCAGAAGTGCGCAAGCTTACATTTTCTAGCATTTACCCTTAACTTTATCACAGAAAGGTCTCATGCTGGGGACCACTGCAATCTGCAGAGGTTGAAACAACTTCTGAGTCCTGGACTTCTCATAAATGATCATCTCATTCCTTGAACAATGAAGCTGCATGAATTTTGCATGTTTCCTCAAGCATTTTACTTTATTCCAAGAATAACAGTTCAATTTCAAACTGTGTTAAGCTGAATCCGTTTTTATCACCCATACAAAATGGGTGCCACAAGACTAGATAGGTACTGAGCAGGACAGAGGAAACAGACATAAAAATAATACTTAAATCACTACCTATAAGGAAATCCCAAAAAAATTTAGAAGAATAAATATATCCCCTTACAACAAAACACAAAGAATAAATTTTCTAAACCAAGTTTAACCTCTTGAACCTATTTTAGGTGTCTGTGGAACATTCCCATAAAGTCAGCAGGACAATAAGTACATATTTAAACCTTTTAGTTAAGAGAGAGAATTTATCACTGTCGCTGAGATAAGGCTGTGCTTAAATACGAGTGGCTCAGTGCACCAAACTATTAGAAACCTTGTTCTAACCGCAGAATCAAAACCTTTATTCTAAACAGCACAAAAATGCAAGAGCAAAACTGATGGTGCCTGACCCATGGTGGTTTGCATCTGACCCCCATTCTTCACCTCTTCTCTCACTAATCCCGATTTTAATTATCTACAAATTTGTACTTACTCAAGGCTAGCACTTAATTTATCTATGGAAATTCAAATCATCCCATGTTAAAATAAAGTTTCTAAAAAGGACAGGTTTGTCAGCCCTTAATGAGATCGTTATTATTCATATTAAGTATAGTCGAAAATGCATTAATAGCAAAATGCTTTCTTTCATTTCCAGGGAACAAGAGGCAAGACACCGTTTGCAGATAAGTTTGCAGTTTGGGACCAGTTTGCAGACAAATCTAAAGGTCTTACAGCCCTGCAGAATCCTGCTTGAAGAGGCATGCAATACATCCCAAATATTTTTCCCAAGACAAAACAACCTAACAAAGCAAAACAACAGAAACCATGAGGCTTTGTTCCCAGCCCCTGAGAAGGTGACAGTACTTGGAAAGGCTCATACAAGGAAAGATTACATCTTCTCTTAATATTGAACAACAGAATTAACCATGTCACATTGCATTTGAGATTCACATGCTAAGCTACTCAAGGGCTCAGGATCAAGTATTTCGAGCAGAGATTGAGAGTAAACAGGGCAGGTTTACTCTGTTAGCAACCAAGTATTCCAATTCACCTTAGGGATGCTCAAAATCTCATTCCAAAGAGGACAGGAAGTGTCTAAAACCTAAAGGCATGGAAAAGTATTCAAGTACCTGTAGTGACAGCTGTGTAATAAGCTCCTCAGAAGCCCAGACAGCCAACTAGAAAAGTGGGACTAGCATTCATAAGGAACTTTGGATGTTCAAGAGAAGGAAAAAAAAAATAGGGCTGGAAGTGACCACCAGGAAATCATTTAGTGCACGCCCTTTCCAAGGTTTGGAAAGTGAGCAGTAACTGTGCACATCCTGACAGAAATCAGCAGCTCTTCTCTTATCAAATAGGCCCTGTTGATACAGTGTCCACACCCTCTGCCTTGGGAAACTTCCAGTGCTTCGCTCTTCTCCGGCACCGAAATGATTTTCACACACATGACCCACTCACCCTCTTCTGCTGCAACTTAAGCAACCGCTTCTTGCCTGACCACCACAACAGACAGCAGATGATTCCCTTCCACGTGTCGAGAGGCCTCTCACGAACTCATCTTCCCCCAACCCGGCTTTCTCTTCTCCAAGCTGAACAGCCCTGGCCCGCTCTGTCCGCCTGCTTTAACACCAAACAGCAGGCGAGACCACAGCTGGCCTTGACTGCCCACAGAGAGGTGGGAGCACCACCATACCAAGGGTGGAGGTGCCCCAGGCACAGCCATGGGCCTCGCTGCCTGCCATCTTGGCTCCAGCCGACACCAGCGGGAAGGCTGCTGCTCCAGCTGCCTCTTTACAATGCCCCTGGATCCGATCTCCCTCCTGTGCCCCACCACCCCCCACCCTGAGCCAGCTCCGACAAACTGGTGAGGGTGGTGAGCCATCTAGAGCACAAGTCTTACGAGGAGCAGCTGAGGCAACTGGGGTTGTTTAGCCTGGAGAGAAGGAGGCTGAGGGGAGACCTTATCACTCTCTACAACCACCTGAAAGGAGGGTGTAGTGGGGCGGGGGGGGGTGTCAGTCTCTTCTCCTGAGTGACAGGTCACAGGAGAAGAGGAAACGGCCTCAAGTTGCACCAGGGGAGGTTTAGATTGGATATTATGAAAAATTTCTTCACAGAAAGGGTTGTTAAGCACTGGGACAGGCTGCCCAGGGAAGTGGTGGAATCACCGTCCCTGCAGGTATTTAAAAGACGCGGTGCTGAGGGACATGGCTTAGCGGTGGTTTTGGCAGCGTCCGGCTGACGGTTGGACTCGACGGTTTTAAGAGGCCCCTTCCAACCTACACGATTCTGCGATCCCGACGGCGACCGGGCCCACCGCCGCCCCCCTCACCCCCCGCCCCGCCCCGGGCTGGCGGCGGCGCCGCCTTCCTTTGTCGGACAGCGCCCCCTGGCGGGCGCGCCGCCCGCCGCCGCCGCCGCCAGCCCCCTGCTCCCGCCGCGCCGGAACCCTCGGTTTCGGTTGGCCGCCGCCCCGCCCCGCCCCGCCCCGCAGCCCCACACAGCCGCGGCCCCGGGGCAGGCCGCCCAACGCAGCCCGGCGAATCCCGCTCCGCAGCCCCTCTCCGCGCCCGTCCGGCCGCAGCAAGGTCTAGACGCCCCCAAGATTATTCTCAGTAGGGTTACGGGGGAGGGGGGAGAGGAGGGCTGCAAATCACCCCCCTTATTACAGCAACTAATGAGTCCCCGACAGCAGCATTCACAGGCCGAGCAGCTGAGGAGATTCAGCGAGCAGCGCTAGGCAGCTGTGTGGGGAAACTCTGGCAGGCAGGGATGGATTGCACTAGAGCGAAGGTGTGCTTGCAAATGGAGGGGGGATTAAAAAAAAAAAAATCCCACAAGGTTTAAAAATGAGGAAGGATGGAGATAGCACTCAAATAAAAAATGATAGAGGCAGCCCACAGAAACACTGTAACAGGAGGATGATAGGTTTCTGGTGTCACTCTTGACAGGTGTTTAGTCTGTTGAAGATCTCCAATTGCAGAGAGTGCAATTGCTCAGAGAGTGCATAGAGTCCCCCTCTTCCCATCCTTTCCATCTTAATCACTACAGATTTCTCCCAACGCCTTACCTAAATCTCTGCTGCAGCAATTCAGGTCCATCAGGTCTCATCTTGCCCACCAGAGAGACAGAGAACAGATCATTTCCCTCCTCTACAACAGCCTCTTGCAGATTTAAAGACACACCCTGACAGAGGAACGCTGTTTTCTAAGCTAAACACTGTCAGTTCGTTTGGTCCTGTCACAGGTTGTGTTTTCCAGACGTCTGAGCCTTCCTTGGTGCTCTCTGCTGAGCTCTCCCCAGCAGATCATATCTTTCCTGGAGCTCTCCATGCAGAACAGCACACAACACTCCGGCAGCGCAGGGACAGAGCAATGCTGAGCAGACGTACTGCTTCACCTGCCTGATGGACTGTAATCCCTTCTACTACATACTCTGGTAACGTATTTGCCTCTTTTCCTAGTGGCACAGCGCTACTGACTTGTATGCCGCTTGCGAAACAAAAGAGGATGTAGGGGATGGTAATGTAAGAGGGACTGGAGTTACTCCCCTCCCTGAGTTATACCCACTGAGTTACTCCCTCATCCTGCTTCTGTGCAATTCATTGTTCCTGCTCAAGTGAAGTACTTGTTCTGTCAAGTTGTATTTTGCTTCTTTCCTTCCATCCTATGCTATTTCTCTCTATTACACACACGATTTTCCTGATTTCTCAAGCTATTTTTCATTTCCAACCTACCTCAAGTTCTTTTGAGCTCAGGAAATTTAACATCTAGCAGCAGTAGATTCAACAACCATCTTCTCTATCTTCTTAGCAGTACAGGCTCTGGAACACACCCTCCAGAAATCCTACCATTTTGGTGGCAAATCACTGACAAATATTCTGAATTCTATTTCTGGCTATCTCTGCACCCATTGTATTGCTGTCTTCATTTAAGACACTTCTCTGGCTCACCGAGTTGGTTGTCTTGACTCAGAGATGGCCTACATGATATCTTGAGGTCCTTCTCCACCCTGCATAGCCTACAGTTCTATGATGGTCCTATACATAAATGCTGTTCAAGGAGAGATGATACAAGGGAGTTACCCAGAGGTCTTCTGGAGATGGTGAATACACAGGGAAGTCCCATTGTCTTAAAAACTTTAATGGCAGTAACACCAATGCTCCTTTTCCTTGCTTCACTGCCAACCTCTCCTAGTGGTCCGTACTTTGTTAGAAATTGTCAGTATTGTTCTTTTGAGTTGCCAGTGCCTGAACTTACAAATGCGTGTAACAGTACTGCACAAACAGAACCCCACATCAGCCAGGATTCTTGCACTGTGTGCCAGGCTACAGGTATTTCATCTATGTGTTATGTGTGTATTATGGCACACCTGGCATCACCCGCATCTTTGCAAGATGCCATATTAGCTAACATGGAAAATGGTTTCTGGATGGGAAGTAGCTTCACTCAAACTAATGCAGCACATGAGCAACACAGGCACATGGCTGACCACATGGGCAGAACCCAAGCAGTCTCCATGAGCACCAAGGCCACAATATCACAGAATCATAGAATAGTTATGGCTGGAAAAGACCTTTAAGATCATCAAGTCCAACCATTATCTAACTCTACGAGGCCCACTTCTAAACCATGTCCCTGAGCACCATATCTAGACAGCTTTTAAATACATCCGAGGATGGCGATTCAACCACTTCCCTGGGCGGCCTGTTCCAGTCTTTGATAACACTTTCAGTGTAGAAGCTTTTCCTAATGTCTAACCTAAACCTCCCCTGGCACAACTTGAGGCCATTTCCCCTTGTCCTATCAGTTGTAACTTGAGAGAAGAGACCAACACCCACCTCTCTACAGCCTCCTTTCATGTAGTTAAGAGCAGAAAGTGATCTAAACTTCTGACAGCATTCAAGGAATGCACAGTGAGACCCATCTTCTGTCTTTTCTGCTGACCCATTTCCTCAAGTACAAAATTTTGGAAACCTTTATCAGAAGTAAGATTCAAATCCAGATATTTCTTGTACCAAGAAGTGCTGTCGCCACTGAAGACAGTCATTCTCTCAAATTCATAAGTATTTTAAGCAAAAGAGATCAAGACCAATCATACAAGACTGCAGGCGACATCTTGCAATACCCGTTAACCGCCAGGTACTCTTCTGAGGCAGAGTCCTTTTTTCCACTCTCTACCCAAGCCAAACCTAGATGTTTAAACTCTACATTTCTCATATTGCAGCTGAAGTTTTGAACTGTGATCCACTCTCTTTACTCCTACACCCTACTACTATGGCAGCCTTATGTCAAACCAACTTGGGTCATGAAATTGGTAACACAATGGCACTTCTGAGATTCGCCGTTTTTCATTAGGCTAAAAGAACATGACTATTTTGACTTGATAGTACTGCAAAATATTAGAAGCCAGTTGAAGCTTTTTGTTATTTAAAGCAAACAAATGTGGGGGAAAAAAAAACCCCAGCTGACCTTCTAGTGCTCTAGAGGCCAACAGGAGGCTGGTAAGTACAAAGCAAAGCACTCATTCTGCCGACACTTGTGTTAAGAGGAAACTCAATTTTGAGCTCATTTTCAAGCCAGCAAGTACTACAGCCATGGCTTAGAGGTATTTGGCTACACGCAGGTTCATTGATCTGTGTATTACTGCTCAATATGCCTAATAAACCACATTATATAGAACACTGCCTTTTGTTTAATTTTTTACGGCGATTGTGAGAAACCACTAGCAGAAACATGACTACAGACATAAAATTGGTATACTGGCATGGTTTCTGAAAAGAGTGCAAGTACACTGTTTAATTGCACATCTTCCAGAGGTTATGTACTACCACCTGCATGTGTATTAAAAATACATAATAAAAATGCTGCTGAAGAGGAGTTGTTTTGCATGGGCGATAGCCTTTTCTCATAGCAGTCTTATTTTGATTGATATCAGAACACCACATCCATTGCTGTGGGGGCTTTTACGAACAGTAAAATATACCAACAAATAAAATCAGCAGTTATTATATAGAGTAAATGGCCTCTTCAGCCTGCTATAATGACTACATTCACCCACAATAATAAATAATCATAACAGACACCCAGAGCTAGATCCTGGCACATAAACTAACTCTGCAAAACAGGCTCATAACTAGCTGCAGCAGCTGGCTAAAGATTTTCCCAGAATAAACCCAGTATTCTGGAAGTGATGGAGAGTCAGCGCTGATGCCTGCCTCCCACCTTATAACACGTGTGGGAGGACAGTGATCAGGACAAGGTACACGGAGAGCCCTGCAGCTCTTGCAATTCATCCTTTAGCCCCAGCAGCTACAGCCCCCGCTACTCAGCAGCCAAAGGACCACTCGTGATGTTACTTCGACTCCTTTTTTTCCTGTCTGAGGGCTTCTGAACTTGTATCTCAAGGCAGCAAACGCTACTGTGAGGTTAGAGCTACTTCGGGAGTAGGTTTCTCCCAGTCTGTATCACTGAACCCGTTTTGCTTTGCAGAAAGCATCCCTCAGCTCATGCTGAGAACGAGAGCATTCATGGCAGCCACAGTTAAGACCCCCTCATGGGAAACAACACCCCAGTTTGAGTTCCTTCACCAGTATTTACATGGTAAGGCAATAACAAGACACACAGAGAACACCACCTTATAATACATTATTAGTAGGCGCTCTGTGTTTGATGCCCCCCCCCCCCCCCCCCCCCGTCTTTACAGTTCACTTTCTTCCAAAGCACTATTTTTGGCCGCGCCTGAACGCAAAGCGCTGAATGCCAACATGGGACTTTCGCACACAGTTCGAATATCTGAATTCACCGCCCTCACCCTTCAGCCTCGCAGAGGGATTCAGTGGAAAGCGTCCGAAGCTTTCCGGCTGGGGCAGAGCTGGGGCTGCTGCTGCGCCGGGGGGGACCTGGCTCTGCCTTCGGTGCTGTTCTGCTGCCATCTGCAGGGCCTGGCTCGGCTGCAGCTCTCGGTTTTACTCATTCCTCTCTGCTCCCAGCAGAGCCAGCACAGGGCAAAGGCTAGTTTGGACGTGAGGCATATGCCAAAATACGCCGACAGTCACACCATGTGCTCCAGACCCGCCTTGGTGGGATGCTTCTGACCTGACACGCAAGGGATTTTGGTGTTTTTTTCTTAAAAAAAAAAAAAACAACAAACCAAAACAAAACACCACAACACAAATCTGAGTCCTTGCGAAGTGTTCAGTTTTTCATTGCATTGGGTCAGAAAGCAAAGACTTTCTGTGGGTCCCTCATCCCACAGCTGCAGTGAAAGCAAGTCATGGGGGCAAAGAACAACCGCCAGCTTCGACAGCATGGAACCAACCTGCAGGACTCATTGCTTCGGAAAATTAGAGGAGGACTATGTTACCTAGGAAAGGTTGAATCATTTTATTTACATTAATAATGTTTTCAGCTCCACAAGCTACAATAAAGGTTGGAATAAGATAATAATCAAATTTCATGCTTCACTGCACAGGCAGATCACCCTTACAGACAAGGAAGAGTTTCTCACACATAGCTCTCAACATTTTATACAGATGTACTACATTTTAAGGTGTTCATTTTGTTTCTTTGCCTTTCGCTGAAGCGTCAACTAATACAGAAATCAGAATACCAGATGAGAACAAACAAAAAAAGATCTGAGCTAGTAGAGAAAAGGCAAATGTAACAAATCATTGTTCAGTTAAAGGACTTCAGAGGTACTAGTTTCTTGCTATAAAATAAATTGGATATCGAGTTTATTATGCCTGTGAAGAACAGATGTTAGAAAACACTGCTCAGACAAGGGTCTGCTTTCATATTGTATATCCTATTTCCCCACCCTTTCCCTAGCCCCAGACTGATGGGCATTATCACACACATACACCAGCAAAGCTGACTCCATCCTGCCTCTCCTGAGCATCCACCTGCACACAAAAGGCGGTGAGAGCACATTGTCTATTCACCAGGAAAAGCAGCTCTATCGAGAAGCCCAGTCGCAGAGGCAGTTTTCCCGGCTCACCAGTTACCGTCACTTTTCAGTCTGCCATTTGAACACTCTCTTGTTCCAAAAAGCTGTTGCTTTTCCTACCTATGAAGGCAACCTGCTTCTTTCCTAGTAACATCCCAAGCTCTCCAAGAATCGGCTGGGGAATGTTTTTGTGGCTAAAATATGATTTAGTAATTTCAGCCAAGCCAGCTTTTGCCAGCTGTAGCTTTTCAGGGGTATCTGAGACATCACCATTTCCCAGTCTTATTACAAACAAAAATAACTGTCTGCAGATGTTAACATTAAAATAGTTTCTACTGTACTGTGCAGGCAAGACCCAAAAACGTTTTCCTTTTTTTCAGCACTCATCCCAGCACAGCTTTAAAAGCATGGATGAGGGTGCTCCAGTCTAAAGAGAAAGCAGCTGCTGAAGTCCCTGCTGCACCCTTAAACAGCAAGGAAGAACAAGAGTAACAGGTATGCTTTTTCATCTTCTCTGCCATCTCAGAGCATTCTCAAATCATCTTTCTCCAAGGGTGACTAACCTCACCACAGAAGAGCATCCACATCCATATTAGACAAGGACAAAAAACTGATTAAGAAATCAAGTATTTGTTTTATGAAGGAAGAGAAAGAACCAATTGACCTGGGAATGACCTGCCTTGGGAGACAGATACTCAAGAGGCAATTTTTAGAAACACCAAGTGTTATGGAGTGTGCTTTATACACTTCTGAAAACCCAAATGTACCCTAAATGATCCTCGCAATGCTCTTGCAGGCATACATTGCTGAGCACCATCACGTGAGAGAAACCACTGCAAGGAGAAAACCAGGAGCTTCACTCATGCTCAAGGCCAAGTCACCATGGCAGACACTGGGCAGAGACAGAAAGGGAGTTAAGCTCTGTTTTATTTCCCAGGTTTCTTTCTCTTCCAGGGTAAGGAAGGCTCTCCCTAGCTGCTGAGGGACTGAAATGACACGGGGCTCTGGTTGGAGAAAGGAAGAGCATGAGTTGCAGCAGGCCTTATTCCCAGTTACCTCAGACTTTTCTGGGCTAGCTGCAGGCATGACTCAGATGCTCACAAAGTAGCTGCTTAGCTGCAGCATATTAATATATAATCAGTGCCAGTTTCAGCTTTCCTCAACATGCCAGGCTGTCATTTGTGGTGTTCATCAGCACAAACGGTTGAGTCACTGCTGAAGCAGGGCCAGACACCTCGGAGGAAAATAACCTCTGAGTCAGGGGCACGATGGACAGCCATGGAAGGCATGCTCTGCACCAGCATGATTTTACAGTTTACTTGTTTGTGAGTCAGCAACACAGATCAGAAGTACAGAATTATGAAAGTTTCTTATTGCAAAGAACATTTTGCACTTAGTGAGCATTAGTAAACTTTCTTCACTGACATCAAAATATATGAGCACCTCAGAGTTGTGGGCAGGCACAGATGTAAACACATCTACAGAAGGATGCTACGGAAGAGGAGAAGCAATATTCCCCCCCCCCCCCCCCAAAACTAAAAGCAAGACAAACGTCACTTGTTCCACCATACCTTCTAAATCCTTATACTGCTTGGGATTAAAATGAGAGATAGCAGACAGATGGATAAACTGATTGTTAGCGCTGTTATTGCTTGTCATTTAAGTTTGTACTTCAGGGCTGGACAGCCTTCAGGGTGCACAGGCTCTGTTGTGCTAAGGCTTTCTTTTATTCCAGACACACTCAGGATGTGTGGTTTTGCTTCCACAGTTCTCTTGTGGAGGGCAGTAGATCCTGTGTCCTGGTTTGTGGTAAAACAGGACCAATTTTGCTCAGTAACTTTGATTCTTCGCTAGGCCTCTTCTAACTACTGAAATTAACAGCGTATTGTGCAGACAATGTTGACTCTCAGAGTGATAAGACCAATGTTTATAGCTGATGCCAAGGCATGGTATGCAGAGAGACTCTTGCTTATACTTATTGCTATAACACCCAAGGCCACCCAGCTTTGTTACTTGCACTGTTGGAGGGTTGGAAGCAGAAAAGCGTAGTGGGGTCCCACCTGCGGGGAGGAGCAGACAGGACAGGTGACCCAAAACTGACCAACAGCGTATTCCATCCCATCTGCATCATGCTCAGTATAAAAGCTGAGGGATCAAATGGCTCACGCTCTTCCTTCAATGGCCAACGTCTGAGGAGGACTCTGTCTGTTCGTCTGCCTTTGATCCTAATCCTGAATCCAGATCTGGAATCCAGTTCCCGTCCATCACCGAGTCCAGCCTGGGACTGCCCCAGTGCCAGCCGGTGTCGTGATTGTCATCCTGGGAGCTTGATATGGTTTTGTATATTTCTCATTATTTCCTTTTATTTTATTATTAATATTTCATTAAAGTAGTTTAGTTCCATCTAAACTCATAAGCCTCTTTTTCCCTCCCCTGCCTCTCTCTTTGAAGAGGGGTAGAGGGGAGCATCTGTCGGTCCCATCTGGGGTCCCCTATGTCCCCAGTGGCCGATTTGGCCTAAACCATGACATCCTGCTATAACCCAAGTGAGCTGGGCTGGAGATTTTGAAACTATGTCCTCTGACACCCAACCTGGGCACCTGCTGCTGAGAAAATACAATTCAGATTATAGAAGAATATATCAGATGCACAGGAGGACAAAGACACTACAATAGAGCTTTGCAAATTAGAGAAGTAAACATTAATAAATGAAAGCTACTGTGATCTAATATCTACTTTGCCCTTGTTTGAAAGATCTCATCTATTAGAGCTTTTAGTTCACTGGAAGCTTCTACTCTATATTTAATGAAAATACCAATGTTTTGGCAGCGAGATCCAATTGTGGCACTATTTTAAGAAGTTTGCACATGCCTTGTAGTGGCAGCTTTTCTAGTGCAATACAGATGCCCACGGTGCTGCTTGATCTCACCTGAGCAGGTGCTTGATAGCAAGCAGCCTAGTTATCCCAGCTCTCCAGTGGTCATTTTCTTTTCTTTCACAAATTTGCAGGTCTTAATTAACAAGGAGCATCGAGTATCCCAGCAGATGAGCAGCCCAGCAAGCCCTGACTCTCAGTATCTGATTTAACAGCCTACTAGAGGCCACACTCAGCTCACTCAGTACTTTTGCACCAACTGAGAGACACAAGACCCTTCCCATTAGAGGCAGGATTTATTGACTAGTACGAGATACAAAGCAGAGGCAGCTCTGGATATTACAAGATATCACTGACACTTACCTGGGTCAGGTGGCTGAGAGCTCAGCTGGGCAAAGAGCAAAACCTTTCCTTGCCCTGCTATCATCACACCCCAGTCCTAGCCTACCCTGCAACCCTGATGTCACCCCACTTTTCCCAGCTCAGCAAACCCCACAGGGACCCTGTCCCCTCCCCCAGCCACCCACTGCCCATAGCAGGGGTTCTGGGAGAGCCCTGACCTGGGCCCTGTAGGTAAGACTCTTTTCTTCCAGAGAGGAGCCCTTCGCCAATAAAGCAGAAGAGAACAGGTCCTAAACACTTGATTCCGACATCAAAAGGTACTTAATAGGACCAAGATTATTGCTCACCATCTTCCTCTGCTCTTATGAGAGCATGCTCAAGCCCAGCATATAGCTTGGATATCTTAGAGGGGTGCCAGCACTGTACTACAATTAATCCCATACAACCTGCTATAAAGTTAAAAAAAAAGGGATGAGTCTTGTCAGGTGCAGAGAAACTACTTATATTTGACTGATGCTGCAGCCCCACCACACCAGCCATAGCCAGGGGCTTCACCAGCCAGTGCTAAGGTGGTGGGAACAAGACCAAAGACAGCAGCGTCAGGGCAGCCTGGGGGCTCTGCAGGGTTGGAGCTGCTGTGCTGGTAGAAGAGGAGATCACATCTGCTAACTCAAGAGCCCTGTGGTCACAGGGGGAAAATCCTGAGGGCCCAAGCACTGACCAGTTATGGAAGTAGATTTTGGTAGCATAAAGATCCACAGCTTGAACAGAGTCACAACAATGCAGCTGAGGCAGACTATAACAGGAATGCATTGTCATATGTTTGTCCTGTCATTGCACTCCTCCCTTGTCATCCACTATCCATCACTGCTGCAAGGCTAGCTGGATCTCTTGTCAAAATCTAGCTATTTTGAACAAGCCCCAGAGTAAAAACACAAAGTGGACAAGGTACCTTGCCTACCTCCAGGGAGACGGCCATCTCTATGCCTGGCCCAGGGAGTAAACAGAAACCATGTGAAGGACCACCAGCCTAGGCCTTCTGTACAAAAAGTTCTTTAGATCTCCTGCATCCTTTTCACAGCCACAGAAGGCTAAAACATAGCCCGGATTCAGATAAAAGAATGAAAAACACTACAATGATCAACTACATGACAGATGCTAAGAGAAATAGCATTGTTAAAGCCTAGTTTCTTTGAGTGATGGATAATCCTCATAAGGAAAGGCAAGTGCTGAATTAATGGAAGACAATGCATGGAAATGGCATTTAGCATCAGCCATTTCAGCAAGCAACAAGGAATGACACTGTTTAATTAAGAAAGTGCTTATTAATCTAAGTTGAAATTTATTATTAGACAATAGATAAACGGACTCAATGTTGGCAACATCTTACATCACATAGTTGCATTTTGGTCCCACCATCTAATATAAACTGCTGAACATACATTGTGAAGTTAATTAAGCACCAAGTACAGAATTTCTCATTCTGTTATTTTCTGTAACATTTCAATTAAAGACCATCTTGAGCATTTTAAAACCACTGTGTGGAGAATTCTGTGCTTTGGTTTGATTAATATTATAATTTGTTTTCATGGAGTATCTTCCAGCAGTCAGCTCTTATGTTAATTTAAAAAAATACCCAGGAGTATTCTACAATACTAGATTAAAATCTTGTAGCATGTTTTTATTACCAGGGTAAAACGCACTATATTGAAGCTATTGCTATAGATTATGGGTATTTTTCTCATTAAAAATGTTGGAAGGTTTGAAATGGTTAATCTATAAATTACAGAAAATTGAAGGACACCAAGAAAATTGTTAGAGATGCAAAATTCCCAGATTTCTTTTAGGGAGGCTGAAAGAGTTCCATGTCTTATGCCTTCATTTAATACAGTTACCCATTCCACCTCATAAGTTTAAAAAGCCCGTGACAGGCTTGATACACCTTATGATAAATATTTGGGGGAAGGCAACAACAGCAGCAAACAAATTCAGTTTCACAAGCCAGATTGCAGCAGAGCAATTGTGATGGGAACAAAGAGCACTGCCTACATAGCCCATGGTGACTTTCTCAAAAGAGCACCTGCCAGGAAAACAGCTTCTCAGTGAACACGGCAAGGACAAAAAAGGAAAGAAAAAGAAAATATTACCAGGTGGGATTGAGATAGAAACACAGTTAGTGGCTGGGGAAAGAGCAGAAAGGATGTCTTAAGCAGACAATCCTGCGTGCCTCCACCACCAAACCAGTTTGGGTTTGTTTTATACTAAGCTCCCCCTCCTATTGCTTTCCAACAGCACTAAGTCAGTTCATAGCCAGGAGCCATAAGACACCTGTTACTCTTTGTGGTATTACCCGTTTTCACTTATTCTCCAGCCTCACTACTAAGGCATAGTTCCCACACTCTTTCCCTCAGGTAGGTACATATTTCCTTCAGTCTCCAGTCCCACAGACAAGATCTGCCTGGTAAGGCCTGAGTTGTGCCTGTAGCAAGGCAGCCAGCCAGACTACTAGAAAGCACCCGGCCCACGCCCCGACATCTGCTTACTCTTCTGTTCTGGACCCACACAATGAACAGACAAGCACTGTGGCTCTGCCGGTCTACCTTTCATACCAGATGTAAAACCTAGAGCCTGTCTAAATGGCTGCTGAAGATCACACTGTTTCCTCAATGCTCCTTTCCTTCCCCACATTCAAGAGCTGAGGTAGTATCCCACTATACTCTGTCTCCTTACCAGAAGATACTATTCTGCCAGCATAGTGGCACCTGAGCCAAGTGTGATCCTCCTCTTTCCTGTTGGTCCGCTTATGTATTGGATCAGGGCTGTTATATTCTCATCACACTTGACTGAGCACTGCATTCCTCCCTGCCTATCCTACAACTGGGTTGCAGCTGGTACAACCCAGGAAAGTAGGGATATTCAGCCTGAATTTAATTGCCGTAAAGGTATCTTTAAAGAGCACTTTGATCTTGAAGTTCTAACACTTTAACCGTTCTTCCCCGAAAAGTAAACCTCATCAATTCCTGCAGCAGTGCAGTCTTGCCAGTCCCAATTTCTTTGGTGTTTTGGTTTTTGGTTTTTTTTTCTGTAGCAAAAGCAGCTACACTGTCCTACCATTACCAGAGTGCTGACCTCTTGAAAAGTTTAAGGATAGACTAGCTTAGTTAACAGGGGAAATTGATGTCATTTCCGGTTAAGTCATAATTTTTCCCTGGGGCTTGTGAGCTGATTACTCAGAATGTACTCTACCTCCATTTCTCATCCCTAAAGACAGGGGCTGAAACTTCCCTATGGGTTCTGTCACTAAAGACACTTGGAGAAACACACTCGAAAGCTTTTAATCTTTAATAAACTAGGTAGGAAACCAAGATCTGAATTGTCTAAGGATGTGTCCTCTTCCTCTCCCTGAAAAAAAACCAAAGCATGTTTTCTTCTTTCCCTGAAAATAGATTTAGGTCTGAGCTTGACTACAGTAAACACATAGTATTGTCAATTTCCAGCATATGCATATTTCCTCACATTTTAAATGTCTCTTACATTGCATTTGATATCCCAGTCCTTCCTGCAATGCATCAGATTCCTAGACGATATTCCAGTGAGCATAAAGTACACCTTAATGGCACGTTTAGTGGTAACTAGCTGTTATTTGCTATAACTGACTCCATTTAGAAACCAGAGTGAACGGGTGAAGTAATAGTTTTAAAAAAAACCCTCCACCAGCTCATTTTTCTTTCACACCTGAAGTTTTGTCCTGTGGCAGCAAGAGATGTATGCCCTGTTTGCCTTGGACAGATGTGCTTCACTTCTATCTGCCAATGCTTGTTCTCTGTGGCTCTGGTAAAGGTACATAGGCATCAGGAAGATTGTCTGCCATCATGGCCCAAAATTAAGATCATCAGTAATGACAGGTCCTATCCTTCACCCACAAAGCTATGCAAAAGCCTCTAAAATATGTACTAAAGTACTTCTTCCAGCCAGGAGAAATGAGAAGGCAGAGTTACAATTACAGAAAGAGTAACCTACCAAAAGTCTCACCTTTTCCCTATCTCCACAGTTAAGCAGAAGAACCTGTTCTCTTCTCCTCAGTCACATTATCCACTCTCTCATTTTCCATTTCCACCCATTCATCCTCTTCCAAAACACTCAGGAAAAGAAATATCTATTTAATAGATTTTATCAAGTCCTGGTATAACGGTGAACTCTCTAGGTAACAGCAATGCAAGTTCAATGTGTACCCATCCCAACTATTTTTAATGATGCAGGCAGCCTCCCATTTAAAACTACACTGGGAGAACACACAAAGTACTTTTGCTTCCTTTTTATCAGTGCATCTCTAAGAACCAGTGTGAAAAAAGCAGTCTTTGGGAACAAATGTTCTAGCAGACCTCACCCAGTAGGTATGTACATATATTAATATTTACATTTAATCATATATAGCCAAAGAAATAGAAGTATCTCCTTTTTGGATAGAAGCTGCAGGAAAGATTCTACCATAGAAAGGCAAAGGGCCTGCATTCATATGTCTGCAGTACTAACTTCAATCAGTCTGATTTTGCTGTGTCTGCTCTAGAGATAGAAAGCTTTCCCAAAAACTGCCCTTGGAATCTAAACGATAGTGGAGAAGGAATTTCATGATCTGCTTTGGATTTTCACCTAGAAGCAAAAACATTTAAATATGCCCAATTGCCTCTATTATTGTGGAATTTTGTACCTTATCCCCTGCCAAAGCTTTGACACAATCCAAGCTAGACATTTTAACCAAGAGCAACCAATCTGAACAAGACATTGAGTTGGATTAAAGGTTCCCTGTCACCTAAACACATAATAAAAAGTTCATAAAAGCCATAAAACCACAGCCATAATTATTATCAATATTTACTTAAACACATGCCTACATTTATACAGCTAGTGCTGCATACTTTAGAATGACGCATGTGTTTCCTACTCATTGACTTCCCACTTGCTGATATCGAGTACCCAGAGACCTGAGACTTATTTGGCTTTACAAGGCTTGAAGACGGTTTAGCAGTTTTATCATTCATTTTACATTTTATACTTTGACACCTTCTGCACCTGTATGAGATATTTTCTAAAAACAGACTATTCTATTTCTAGACAGTCTTTGCAGAAAGGCATGTGTCTGTGCATATACACAAGTGTTCATATGTACATAAATGCATGCAAGTATGCACAGCTCCTCTGTACATTTGTGCAAGTGTGCAATTATATACATGCTGTCTTAATATTTAAGAATGCTATATCATCTCTTTCACAATCTGAAACATAGCTGGGAGGAATACCTTCTTTTTTGACTGTTTTATGTTTCTTGCCAAGTTTTCCATTTTATCTGGATGTACAGAACTTCAAAGAGGAACTCCCCTGAACAGATTCTGGTGTTGCCAGGTTATTTCGGATGTAGGTTAATAAGCTATGAGTATCATTGATTAAAGCTACACTACCTAGGCTTTATTTATTTGAGCTTCAGGGGCATTTCTGCAAAATTCTTTAAATCTGCGTAAAAGGATCCCACTTCAACTGGTATTTGATATTATCTCTACCCAGGTTTCCCTTCTCCCAGAATATCAGTAGTATTGCTTTAAATTTACCCTTATTTTCTATAGACTGGTTTATTAAACTAATGAGGTAAATACAGAACGAGATATACAGTTTTCTTCTCCATAGCCCAGCAGCCACTGAAGTCTGTTTTACTAATATCTTCTACAGGGTGCTGCTCCTTTGCAGGGTACCCATGAAAAGCACTGCTACAGCTCCCTTTCCTCCCTTTTCCTGCTCCTGTTCCTTGTGTGGATATCTCCTGTCAGTGCAAGATCTCTCCCTCGCCAGCTCTTTTCAAAATGAGCTTCGCCTCTCCTCTTGCAGCCCACAGTCTTCGTCTCTAGTAAGAATTCCTGCCTTAGAGATTCCTTTCCCTCCCTACTGTCCCCTATCATTGCTCCCCATCCATAAAGGCACATACATCCCCCACAGTGGAGAAAATACTCTCACCGCAGTCTGCCATGCAGGTGGCAACTTCCTTCTCTCATTTAGATTCAAAAGCAAAGCACAGCTAAAAACTCTTCCGCATGTTAGAAGAGGCAGTTTGATCATTTGAGAAATGCTATCAGTGATGTTTGGTCAGAAAGTAAAAGACCCCAAACCACCAACTAAGACTCTGCATGTCTTCTATAAAATGCATAGTGTCCCACGGCATCCAGGCAAGTGAAGCACCTGAGTTAGTGGTGTTTGTGAGCTTTTTTTTAGGGATTCCAATCTGAAAGATGTTGAGAAAGTACAAAGATTTTCCAGAATTATTTTAGTACAAGGCAAACTAAATAAAGTGGCCACATGATGCCAGCATTGTCTGGGAAACGGGAGAAGACTCCAGTCCCAAAGTTGTGTGGATTAATTTCTTTTTCATTCTGATCAGATTTTTTTCTTATTTTCTTTAGTGTAAACACATCCACCCTCCCATTTCTCATTTTGCCACAACCTTTTCATCCTGCCTTTTTTTTTTTTACAGCCTGCTCAGTCCACCCCAAGATGAGTATGAAGCCCTTTTTTTTTTTACATTTCAAGTACTACAGAGTCCCAGCAAGCCTATGCTTAGCCATATTGCAGCTCCCACCCACTCCACAGCTTGTTTCTCCTTTCTGCTTTACATAACAAGCATCAACTCAAACTTTCTGCTTTTACATAGAAGGAAATCCCACAGAGTGGTGGCATTGCTGCCTCATTGCTCAAGTTTGCATTTAGCATAAGTCTGAATGTTCAGTATATTACTGCAGGCCATTACAAATTTTTCACCACCACTGTATTTCTCACTTCAAAACTATCTTTGCAAGAACATCCAAACTATATTCATGCTCCCTTCCATGAGATCTTACATTCATCTGTGAGATGTACACACACTTCCATAGTTTTCCCTTCAGCATTGAAAACCTTCAGAAAGAGCAAGAGTGAACTAGTGACAAAGGAATATGAAGCAAAGCTCCAGCCACGCTCAAAGCTTTTAGCAAAGCCAAGTGGAAAATGCGAGCTGCAGGCCTTCGATTCACAACTCAGCAGATGCAATTGCATACTCAGTATGGTATTTTCAGGAATCAGTGAGCTGCGTGAGTAACAACCAGCCCGGCGTTCTGCTACACTAGCCACTGGCTGGGCCACAGCAGCCTCAGCTTCTAGCAAGGCTCAGTCTTTCAGCACCAGCAATTTGCTCTCCCTGCTCCGAGACCATGACCTGAAGAATTCAACAGGTGTTGTTACACATATGATAAGTGGACTTAAGGTCTTTTCATTTCTAAAAAAAGACACATACTTGTCATTCACAGTGATACCCAGAAGTTAAAGATTTACACACACACACACCCCAAAGCATTTTATTTGTATGTGCATATGCCCACAATTTTATGCATAGCCTTTCTAGGCAGAAGAGTTCTATCTTACATTTTTGTATAAGTGCATTGAGATAACCATTGATTGGCAGACCAGCTTGCCCTACCCAAATGCTTCCTCCCTCCAGGGTCTGAGCTGTCACTTGGACTCCAGACAGAACCATAGTTGTCTCCTGTCCCCCACACCCCAACAAGGCCTAGCTTTGCCTTCACTTCTCACTGTGGCATACTGAAACAGAGCAGGAGTATATCCACACCTACTCCTCCCAGGAAGAAATACTAGCAAGTCAGTAATCAGAGAATTTCAAATGTCACATGTTCTGGGGGATATGTACACAACATCCAAGTCTGGCATATCAAGTACCAGCCACCTTGCTCAAGGAGAAATATTTCCCTCTGAAAATCTTCAGCAGAGATCAACTGGGGTCCTTATTCAGTTGGACCTGCCATACAACCCTGGTATTCACCTCTCCTCCTACCATGTGAAATATTTTCAGTTGCTCACAGCCATGCTGACCACAAGCCTCACAGCCTGGCACACCCCTTCGGCCCCAAACTCCAGGGAATTTTGTCAACATAAAATTTCAAATGTGCATTCAAATTCCCATCACAGCAACGGGAGGGTAAGCATACAGCTACGTGAGACATTTACCTCTGTTTCATTTCCTCAGTATGTGCCCTGGTGCCATAACAGTAGAGGCTGTTTCAAAGAGCAAGAGGCTGGAGCAAGCTGGCCAACAGCAGTCTCCAGCACTCCCAATCTGTTAGCTCCTCACGCAAGTGCAAAAGGCAACTGCCTTGGTGGAAGACACAGATCCTCAACCCAGCTGGTCCTCATTCAGTGTTGCCACCAATAATGACCAGCTGCAACCCTGATTGCCATAATACTACAACCCATGTTTGCTACACCTTTCAAAATGCAAACACCACATTATTTTCAATTTCTTCAATTAAAAAACTCTATTCTTGCTACTCAGCAGAATAAGCCCGTATGAGGGCAACATGATCAATTTGAATTCAGATAGGACCTTTATAGATGGTCAGAGCTCTTTGGGCAGAATCCATTCCCCAAGCTGAGCGTACAACAAGGTGGAAGAGCTGGGTTAAGTGACATGAGGCAGGAGAGGTCCAAGCCAGCGTACTGCTCACCACCAGGGCCCTTCCCTAGCCATCCCACTGGCATTGGTGGGGCATGGCAACGCAGCTGCTCCTACCTCTGTCAGCCAGACTGATGAGAGCAGGAGTGATATCCATGTCCTGACCATCACCCTGCAGGCACCAGCTTGCAGTAAGGACTGAATCACAGTCCTTGGAGGCCCTGGGTGCCAAAGCGCCAGACTACCTGTCGACTTCGGCTTCGCCCAGTGTTTTGGGAAGCCTCATCATTTCCCTCCAGCCCCACCATCTCTCAAAAAAAAAAACCAAAACAAGCTAACTTGCCTAATTCCCACAGTGCTGCAACAGGCAAGTGTGCTTTCCTGTAGATGAGCTGCACCTGCCCTGGAGGCAGATCCCACATCTCTGGAGAGTCCTGACACACAATTATGCCAGAAAACCAAGCAAAGCCAAAGGACCTCTGTGTTCCTTGGCTGCTGTTCGTCATTCCTTCATACCAGAGTATACCCATTGGCTCTTCCTTATACATTTTTTTTTTAAAGCTAAAAACACAACTAATACTCAACTTTAACATGTTAAATACTTTCTGCTCCAGCCAGAGATGTATGCTGCGAAATTGGGGCACTTCCAGGAAATGACGGGAAGACCATCAGTTTGTTCACAATACGAGAATCCATCACAACTTTTTACTGGCTTTGAATCAAACATCTCTGCTATTTGATTTATCTAGACATTCTTGGTTCAAGATTCAGAGTGTTTGAAACAACTTCATCTCCTAAGAAAACTTAAAATATTGTCAGAGGGAGGAGGATGGGTGTTCAAGCAGGCTAGATGATCCTGTTCCACATAAACTGGAAAAAGGGACATAATTGAAGTGTCTGAAGAGTATTACAATCACTTGGAGCTCATTGTCTAGCACTCAGTATCATATAAAGGAAGTTGCCAGTTAAGTAGGGAAAGAAATGGGTTTTGCATCAGAAGTTGCATCAGTGTATAGATCCTAATATGGAGGTGTCAGCATCTGCCTTTTATTCAGGCAATGAAGAAGAGAGCAGAGAGCCTATCTTAATGTGAATGTCTATGAAGAGTTATATGCTTTTGTCAGAAAAAAAAAAAGGAAATTTGGTTAAAAGTCCCAATACAAAAAAGTCATATCACTCCAATTCTTTCCAGGAACTGAAATTCAGTTACACCTTATGATATGAATCTTTGGTTATTCTAAAAATCCCAGAAATGCAAAGTAACTATCACAAGAAATTTCAGGTATTTTTTTTTGTTCATCATACTTACACCTCAACTGTTGAAGCAGATAAAGCTCTGCACCTCTGGTTTTCTTTTAATTCACCACTTTAATCCTTGAAAAAGGAGCTAAATGCAGAATTTCCAGTCTTCACTGGATGCCTGATAAAAATCCACAAACTGAAGAAATGCTAATCTTCAATACCAAAGGGTTCACTCTTACTTTAAGAGGAGACTGGGGAAAATAAATTTCAGTTTGCAACCGAGATTTTTCTAATCTATAAAATTTATTTCAAATATTCATTTCTTGACTACACTATGGCTTTCAACAGCATTGAAATGAAGAAGACTTGAAATAGTATCTAAATGTTTTTCTAACAACTATTCTGGTCCAGATAACTACATATTGTTATGCTTAAGGTTATGATAAGTACCTGTCATCACACAAGCATTTGTTAAATGTGTATGTTTTCATAGAGCTATGTGTCAGCTGGCTATTTGTTCATAAAACATGACTACGTTGGCACTGCAAGATAGTTAAGTGTCCCTTACCATATTATGGTATTGCTTCAGTTTCCCGGCAAAGATGCCTGTTAAAATATCATCTGCCAAAACAGCTTTGCAGAGTCTCTGGTAACTACTTTGCTTTCATAAGTGACTTGGCAAACCTTTGCTAGTAAGGCTGGAGGAATGTAGACATGTCTGTTTGGATTCTTGTGTGAGTTCATATCAGCATTCATTTAGCTTACAGGGTGCCAGGAGCTGGGAATATGTTTTTTTGTCTGTATATCAGTGAGGTCCCAGATCCATAGTGCAGAGCAGCAGCAAAGTCCAAGAGCAGAGGTTTCCACTTTATCCTGCCCAAAGCCTATCTGGGAGGCACTGTGCACCATCTGCAAAGCAACAGCAGGCTTGACTGAGCTGCTTGTGCAGCCAGTGGCCACCCTGTATTAGAGTCAGGAGCCGAGCCTTCTCTGTCACAGTCACACCAGCTCTAAGGTTTGGGGATCACAAAGTTGAGGGAGAAGGGAAGTGGAAAACACTGCATTGTTCATAGAGGTTATTTGCTGTTTAAAACCTTGACTCACGGGGAGTTCCCTGTGAATGCAGAGAAGACAGCAAAACCACATGACCATAAGATTGTAAAAACCCTTAATAAGTGCACAACAGAAATTCCTGGCTGACTTTCAGGAAGTCGGGTTATTGTGGACAACCCTTTACAAAAATACTGGGGAGCATTAACACGCACACTTGCCTCACTCTTCCTTCCACCAGGGTGCCCATTTATATAGCCACTCTTGGAGACCGGACAAGGGCCAGACAAACCAGTACAGCTGTTCAGCTATGTTCACCATGGTACTAATGGAGATATTTGCCAGCGGAGTTTCCAATCCTGACCTTCAAGTGAGGTCCTTATGACCAACTTGCATACAACATGTGCACAGGGCAGGTTTAACCCAGTATGAGTACAGTTACATGAGGCTTCAATTTAAAAGGGCTCCATCTCTCCCAGATATATCCAGGACACAACGTACCACCACAATGTCTCCCTCCCACCATGTGCTAGATAGCACAGCCACACAAACAGGACGTCTCCTGCTCTGCCTGGAGTTACCTCAAGTGACAAGCTCATCTGCCACTGAGAAGGGTGTTTTTTCACTCCAGAACTAAAATCAGATAATATTCTAATCATGGTTGAGCAAGCACACATTGATTTGTCTTTTTAGGTCCCTCAGCATCTTCATCCAGCACTGAGTCATTTTGCATGTAATGCATTCACACAGGGAATGTGTCTGTTAGGCATGAATGTATTGACACTGTTCAAGACAATTAAGAGGCAGTATTGGTTATTCCTGCCAGAATCAATTCGTGTGACTGGCAGTAAATCCAATCAGTTTCAAACTGTGACTTGAAAACCCTGAAGCATTACCCAGTTATTTCAGACTAAGACAGAATTTGTTTCTATCATTTACAAGATGTATCTCCACCATTTTTGTAGCTCTGCTGGCTGCTGTGGCCATGTAGCCAGAGTTGCTGTCCCAAGTTCCCCAAAAAGGAGCAAGATACCCTGGGGCCATACTACCGCAACATCATATATGCACACCACTTGCTCATACACCCTCTTACCCACTAACCAGGCAGCAGGCAAGCTGGCCTGTCTTAGAGACTGAGACAACCAAGAAGGACTTTGTTCACAGTCAATGGCAGTGGAGTAGTCCAGGTGACGCAAGGATGACACATCAAGCTGTAACCATTTTATGTGGGCACAAAACATTTTTGTTTCTAGAAACAGCCCTGTCACTACTTGGTTAGGAGCAGCATAAAGAGACCCCTGAGCCAAGACCGCCCCAGGCATCCACAGGGCTTATGCCTGGCTGGGATCTGAAAGCTATGCAGGCTCATGTGTGTAGACCCACACCCCAGCAGTGCCTTGCTGATGCAACAACAGTGCCTCCAGGGCCAGCACCAACTCATGCAAAACCAGCCAAAACATCTCTGCACACATGGCCCCATCGTGCCTGTAACTAGGCAAGCCTTGTCCTGCACTAGATGTATGACAAAGCAATTCATGAACTATGATCTCTCTCTGCAGGATGTAGTCATGAATAAGCCTACAATTTTTAACTGTCAGGGCAGCCTCTAAACCATCACTGATGAACCTTTTGTTAAAAAGTTAATTGGTGCCTATTGGAACAGCAAACTCCCAAGAGCCCCTCACTAAGCAGTCAACAGGCAGACAGCTATGCAGCACACCACCAGGTGGATGAAAAACTGGACATGAGTTGACCATGTGTGCTCACAGCCCAGAAGGCCAACCATATCCTAGGCTGCATCAAAAGAACCGTGGCCAGGAAGTCAAGGAAGGCGATTCTGCTCCTCTACTCCACTCTTGTGAGACCACACCTGTAATACAGCATCCAGCTCTGGGGCCCCCAACATAGGAAAGACATAGATCTGCTGTAGAGAGTTCAGAGGAGACCCACAAAAATGATCAGAGGGCTGGAGCACCTCTCCTGTGAAGACAGGCTGAGAGAGTTGGGATTGTTCAGCCTGGAGAAAAGAAGACTCCAGGGAGACCTTATAGCAGTCTTCCAGTACATAAAGAGGGCCTAAAGGAAAGATGGGGAGGGACTCTTTATCAGGGAGTGTAGGGATTCAATGAGGGGTAATGGCTTCAAACTGGAAAAAGGTAGATTTAGGTTAGATATCAGGAAGAAATTCTTTACTGTCAGGGTGGTGAGACACTGGAAGAGGTTGCCCAGGGAAGTTGTGGAGGCCCCATCCCTGGAAGTGTTCAAGGCCAGGTTGGACGAGGCTTTGAGAAACCTGGTCTGGTGGGAGGTGTCCCTGCCCATGGCAGGGGGGTTGGAATTAGATGATCTTTAAGGTCCCTTCCGACCCTAACCATTCTTGGATTCTATGGCTTTTCAGAGGGGCTTGTTCCTTGTGGACAGCAAAGGAGGAAGCAGAAGTGCTGACTTGGTCAGGAAAAAAAAATAATGTTTGTCACTGCTTGGTCAAAGCTGGAATTTTTTTTCTAATCATAATGGGAAGAAAGTATGCATGTGCATCAGCCACCCATGTGTAGTGAGCCCAATAGCAAACTCTTCTAGAGACCTTCTAGACCTATTCTGTTCACATCCATAAAAACACACTTTTTCCAACCCAATATAGACATTAGGTTCCATGCACAAAATTACTAAACCATTAAATATTCATGAGTTTACTTCATAAAGAAACAAGTGGTCCTGCACCGAACACAGAATTTGCCAGTAGGGCAGTCACATTATCTTTTGGAATACCTGCTCCAGTTGACATCTTTTTAGCCCAGGACCAAGTCATGATAAATAATAGTCTAGAAATTTGCTCTACCGGTGAGTGGAGCTCTTTCTACATAACTAAAGCCAAAGCAAGCTCCAGTTGGTGTTTGAACCAAGAGTATAGCTCATTCCTCTTTTGTGCCAAGTATTTATTTTGCCCCTCCCCTTTCTATTATCTGGTCTGACAAATATCAAAGTCTTCATTACAGAAGATTTTCAGCTTTTTAAAATGGATTAAGTAAAAAACAGTCCTCGAGAACAGTCATCCATTCTTGCTGGTTTTATTGGTATGAGTTGGTTGACATCAGTCTGCAAAAATGAAGATTTGTGATACTTTCTGCAAGTGCTACATAGCAACTGTGTTTGGTATCTGTAGAAGACTGGATTCTGGCAAGCTTGCAGTCTTTCACATCAAGGAGGAAAGGACAATGTGCCTATGGATGCAGCCCAAAGGCAAAACAGATGTTCAAAACCATGGTGTCATTTCAGAGACATTCCCCACAAGGTGACACATTGCCTCAAATAGGGCAGTTAAGCAAAGCTCCCTTACCCATGTGTCAACAGCATGACTAGCTAGAAGACCAAAGGCCCAGATGAACCCTTCTCTTTACTACTGACACAGCAGTTCACGTCTGCCCCAGCAGAGGAAGGAGTAGCCACATTGTACTGCCCAAAAGCTGAGAGCACAAGTTTCCTAAAGCCAAGAAACGGCATGTAAAAACATACACATACACACTGAATGTTAAAGCCTCTGAGAGAATTCTGGTCAGGGAAAACAATCACTGCAACTCTCACAAATAAAAATGCTACAAATCACAACTGATCTGATAATTCAAAAATAAGTCTATGAACAAGCTTTTCCTTTTCTCCAAAATCTTTCCATAATGGTACTTTGGCATCCAGATCTTTTAAATAATACTTAAAGAGGGGACAGATGGGTGTTCATTTTGTTTTCAAAAATATGCTGTTGAGGAAAGACCACATTTAGGCTACAGTTCCCATAGCAACACCATGGAAAAATCAATAGTACTATACCTGTATAGCATCTTAAGCCAAAGGAGAGTTAAATAACATGAATAAGTAGGTCACAGTATGTTTAATGAGAAATGGGGACAGGAGAGCATTTGTATTCCAGACAACTTTAAGCTTTGCTCAAGTAAAGGTTAAACACTCTTTACCTTCTGAAGAGCTGATAAAAGTTACGGTTTTATTGCCTGGTTGCAGAAGACAGATAATCTGACACATGTCAGGCAGACCTTTACTCTGTTCTGATTCTGGATAACCTACACTTTCCTCTCACATCATCCCTCAGCCTCCCTCAGTTCACAGATATTTCATATCTCTATCACCTGTTGTTAGCAGATTTCCAGGACAACAGCTCCTTTCAAACAAGATGAAGCAGCACACAGCAATAACACACTTGATATAAAGCAATGCTTCCTCTGACATAAGAGGGCATTCTTGAGAGCTTATATCTAAACATCAGTATGTCCATCAAGCTGTTACTTTGAACAGTCACCTTCAGAGCACGAGGCCTTGAACTGCTTCTCTGACATTGTGTCAAGGAGGAGGCACAGATAGATTCATGAACTCAGAGTGGACAGAAAATAATCAGCAGAGAAATCAGATCTCAGGGCATGCTTCATTGGTCAGTTAATGAGATAGACTGGGAGGGCAAGGGTTCATGAACCAAATTTAGAGTTACATTCATTTTTTTCAGCTATTACTGAAAATCAGAGAAAGTTTCTGATCATGTGAACACCAGAAAGCACTGTATTCAGCCTGTTCAGATTGCTGTAGAGCTCCAACAGATGCAGAGGATTTGCTTGGGCATTACAAGAAACCCATAAATCCCCCTCTGTCGTCCATCTCTGCGCAGATCTGGAATAAATAAAAGGATCATGCCCTTTACTGAGCAGTATCCTGCCCCCAGGGCCAGGCAAGCCCTGGCAGCAGCCCCCTTGCTGCCCCCCAGAGCTCACCCTGCGGGGTCCCCTCTCCCTCCTGCACCCTGAGCACACCAGCCACCTCAGCCTCTCGCGTGTGCTTCATCAGACTCCTGTAGCTGCCAGCCACTTATTACTTAGATAATTAAATGTTATTCCATTTAATTAATAAGTTCCCTCAGAAAACACACACATATGCACAGGCTTTCTCCTGCAGCCCTGTATAGTTCAATAGATTACTGGCCTGGACTGCTTTGACTTTCAAAACTTGCCGCCTGATGGGCTGTTCCTGGCAGGGCAGGAGTAGGCAGCAGTTACGGGAATCCATGTCAGCAAAGCCATTACTTAACCCTGCACTGCCCACACCCTTGGCTGGCTGCCTCTGAGGTTCCTCCCTTCGCCTGCCCTCCAACAACACAAAAAGAAAAAAAAACTCAACCAAAAGGAGAAAAAAAAATAAAGAAAAACCCATGAGGCAGCAAGCAAGAAGGCTTTGTGATCATGAAGGTCCATTCATGGGGAATGTGACAAAGTAAATACACCGGGAAAAGCTTTTTAGAGTCATTGAGAGCTGGGGAGATATGAAGGGTCAGAGCATGAGAGAAACACTCAAATTGGAGGCATCATTTCTCACTAAAGAATGTCAGCATGTGTTTGGGATTGGGTTTTTTTGGGTTTTGGTTTTGATTATTTTTTTTTTTTTTAAAACATTTTCCTTCTGCCCAGGGACCCAACCTTAACCAAATCAAAGCTGGTACAGAGGTGTCAAAGTCATGACTCAGAAGTACTGGTTTTGAAGTTCTTGGCTCAGACACTGATTTCCTGCATGACCTTGGGCAAGTCATTTAATCTGTGCAGCACTTCAGCTTCTAATCCATAATGCAAAGACAATGCCTTACGGGCAAGTTATGAGGTTATTAGTTATCACGTAGTGACTGCAAATAGCCATGATGATGGGAGGCAGAGAGGTGATCAGGAAGATTGGGAGATCCACGTCCTGCAGGATCTCTTGGGGATTCTGGCTGAGATCAAACCTCCCACAAGTAAAATGGCCACTGCCTAATTTCTAGTGATGTTTCAGCCTCTCATACTGAAATTGCATTTATTATTGAAATATAATTAATCAGAGTAAAGTGGACTGTGGGTTCCTCCCTACAAAAAAAAAAAGTTCTCCAGCTGCTGGGGAGAGAAAAGGCCTTGTCCAGCTGTTTGGTCTTCACCTTCCCAACTCCACACTCACTTTTCACACCTGCTTCTCTCCATTCCCCCTCCTGCTAGAAGAAAAAAACATCCATAATGTCCTGATTATAAAGGGTATTTAAGCATTAAAGTCCAAAGGCTAGCAGATAAGCAGATGTTCTCCAAGCCTTTTTCAGGTTTAATCATCTATTCAAGCTGCACAGTGCTGTTCCAAGAAAAGCACAGAGAAGTGGCCATCATAGCAAGTCTCCTGGCAGTTTCTCCATGAGGACCCCCACCCTGCCCAGTGTACCCTTGGCTTTCCAGAGTATTTCATAGTTAGTTCAGCACAGCTATGGCACCGCAGCCCTCACCCAGACCTGGAGCTCAGTTAGAGGCCACCGCATTTCAGGGAGAGGCAAGAAGTGTCCCTAAGGATGCGGCTGATTTCCAACCCAACTGTGGGGCTGCCCTTCAGCCCCCAGGCTCCTGCTCCCAGCATGGGGAGCACACTCCGGCAGAGCTGGCTCCTCTCCAGCACAAAGGAGGCTTCCTCAATATTTTATTAAGACAGCTGAGAAGTCTTTCCTTCAACAAACTGTTTTGCTGAATATCTTTTCTGACCTGCTCCAGTCAGGAACAGGCTCAGCTAATTTGTAGCTGTTGAGTTCTCAGCTTTTTTTTTTTGGCTGTACACACTGTATGATTACGCAGTGGACATGTTTATAACCAGCAAGGGTGTTTTACCGAAAGAGTTATGATACATGAAGTCATGAATTGGGAAGAATCCGGTAACTAGTCGTTAATTAATAACTTTGCTCAATTGCAGGTTTTTGACCTTCACCCCCTTGAGCTGGAACCCTAAAAATAATCATGTTTGCTGTCTCTATTTTTGTTAGTTTTAGAAAGCATCTCAACTCGTGCTATTTATTTTAAAAAAGTAAAAAGAAAGTGAGTGAGAAGACTCCAACCCTGCAATCTACTACACACAACACGCTGTGCTGACACAGCATCCCATTTAGGAACAAAACCTGCTACAAGTTACAGAATCATGACTAATTTAACATCATTACAATGATGGTGTTGACTGAGGCAAGAAAACATTACAGCTAAGTTATAGAAAACAAGTATTTAAGTAAGTATTTAAGGGATGGCTGAAGACATTCCCAAGCACAAAAATACCTTTCATCAGATTTCAAAATCGCAGCCTTCACTTGACTTTAGATCACTGATCAGCCAATAGTAGGGCAGGGAAAAAACCCACAGTAGCATTTCACATCACTGCTTTGAAAGCTTAGTAACAAATCAGGCTAACACTGCAATAATTTTGGAAGATACCACCAGAAAGATGAGCCCAACATGTAAATTGCACTTTTTTTTTTTTTCAAGAGAGCTTCCACTAACATACATTGCTTGTATTTCTATTCTGCCTAGCAGATCTCATCATGAGCCACAATACAGTTGTCTTTGCAATTTTCCTATCCTTTTGGACAGCATACCTTAAATTCTTAAGCTAAGCTTTTGGGAGCAGCTAATGATTTCACTCCTCTCCTGAACGTATCTTAGAGGGACACAAGTTGTAGGAGCAAAGCACTTGCTCTGAGAAGGAGCTCCCTCTAACTGGACTCTCAGGAAAACCTAAAAGTCCATGGGTCCTCTTTGAAAATGCTCCAGCAGCATAGCATCACCTTATTTTGGAGCCCAGGATATTTTGTGTCTCTTTTTATCTTCTTTTATGTAAAGAATCAAGAAAAGTGAAAATTTAAACAGAAACCCAGAGACTTTGGCTTGGCACATTCCTACAGCATTGGTCAGCAAGGAGAGGAGGAGTGCAAGAACTGAAACCATGGCCACACAGGAGGTGTTGCAACAACAAGCGTGCTCATTTCAACACCTCAGGCTGGCCCTGGCTCCCAAACAGCTACTGTATGCACCATGGCGACTCTTTTGCGAGTATCAGTCAGGGATGGTGCAACCAAGTTCTAGTTTGGGCTCCATGAAGAGGAGAGGCGGGAGGGAGAACAGGAACCAAAGGGGACCAAGGGACAACCAGAGGAAGACAACCACTGCGCTCACACTGGTACCGCTGTCAGGATCCCGGCACAGGGGAAACCTTCCTTCCAGTGCTGGCACGGGGCACCAACACACCTTGCACTAAAGCATCCTGTCGCCACCGCTGGGCAGTGGCATACATGCATATCCAGACCCTCCTGCCAGTGAGGGGTTACTCCCAAGAGCAGTTTTAACAGGAGAGTGTGGTTAGTAACCCTCCCCTTCCCCTCTTTTACAGGGTTACCCCACCCTGGCAGGCCAATGCCTGAGGTGGCCATTGCTCCGCAGGGTTACCTGGCACCCCAGGTTAAGAACACCAGATGCTTCCTCCTCTTGCCCCCATCTCCTGTCTCACAGACAGGTAAAACTAGCCAAGTATGTGTCAGCAATAAATGGAGGTGATTAGGAGCAGCATACCACAGGCAAGCACAGAGTAACCCTTCAAAGACATGGGAACACCTCAGCAATTTAAACAAGATGCTAAACACAAGGGTAATTCCTCCAGAAACAGGCAACACAGGCAAAAAAAGACCCAACAGTTCTACTGCTTGCTGTTGTATTTAGGTCTTGGTTTGGGTTTTAGGCTGAGATCATATTCATAAGATAACATAGAAAGCCTCAGGCAAGCAAACAGCAGCAGGAGAGTTTACACTGGAGAAGGGAGGAAGAGCACCTGGGAGAGGGGAAGGAACAGTCACCTTTGTAAGCACAGGCATCAAAAATTGTTCTCTTAAGCTATGGCAAGTCTTGTATACCAGGGTTACGTGCATTTGAGGAGAGACAAGGTAATAGAAAGCAGAATCAATCCTCTTCTGCTCACACAGAACTTCTTCATAACTGTAGCCAAGCAGCACTCAAACAGGTTTATCTTACACAGATACTCAGTGCCTAGACCTGAAAGATTTATTGGCTGTCAACAGGCTGACTAGCTCAACTCACTATCTTGAATCACAACTACAAAAACGCTTTGTCTTCCCTAGGCTCCTACCAAGTGTTAGCTAAGGCATATTAAGAGTACCCCTTTTTCAGAACAAAAACAAGGCCCAGGCTTCAAACACCTCTTAAATCAGAACTTTTGTTCAGAAGGAAATAAAACCATAATTGCCCAGTGACAGCAGTTATCTCTGTTCATAGCTACTACCAGATCAAAGGGTACAGGCAAACAGCAGAGGCAGTCCAAATTAATTAGCAAATATTCCTTTGGAAGCCACATCGATATAAATTCATTTATCTCTTTATGGATAGCTTAGAATAAACAAGGACATTAAAGAAACTGCAGTTAAATTGACTCAAATAGTTCACAAAAACTCAGGAAAAATTAAACAAAACCTCACTGAATTATTGCACACAACAGCAAGCACAGCATCAGCACAAGAAAAGGCGCTTGCTTCCTAGAGAACACTTCCAGAAACAAGGAATAACCATACCGTGTGGTCTCATTGCTGTTGTCACCATTTGCTCTCAAAGCCAACATATCCACAGCCACAGGGGACAGACCTCATCACAGCATTCTGACTCTGTTCTGCCCCACAGGGCAAGGAAGCAAAGATGTGGCAAAGCATTTCCAGGCCTTTTATACCCCAAAGGAGGCACCTCAGAGCCCATTTAACTCTTCTTCACAGGTGACTCTCCCTTCTGCAGCACACTCATGCAACTACCCACAGCCTCTTCCACCCTCCTCAGCCCCACTGCTGCCTCCCCCTCCTGATGAAGCCCAGCTGGTCCACTTGGCATCGTTCACTTCAACCCACTTCATTTAAAGCAGCAGCAAAGTTTACTGGTGACTTATGAGTAAATGGGAGTAACAGTGGGATAATGGCAAAGAGAGCCTGAAAATGCTCGGCCATCCAGAAGACTCTCATGCCATTAAAGATGGTGCCATTTTGTCTGAGCTGGAGGTGGATCAGGCTCCACAAGCTGAACCCTGTTGTGCCGGAGTCAACAAAACCCAGCCCATTGACTCCAGTGGACCCAGAGTCCAGATCCAAGGGAGTATAACCAAAAATTAGCCTGTTTCTTGACATATACTGGTATAATCCAAACAGCACAATCTCTCCAGTCCATGAATAACTGTCACTTCTGCCTTCTCCCATCTCTGGGGCTTTGAATTAATGGTCAGAGTAATTAGCATGGCTTGGGAAAGAAAAATCTGCTAGCAGTGATATGTACTAACAAACACACGTGCCCATGCTCACACATTAAATGAACTGACAGGGCTTAGCATCATAACAATAAATACCGAGACAATCAGCTATGACAAAGCAGTTTTTCATATCTTCCTTAAAAAATAAACAGAGCTTTCAGGCACTGTGTGTCATATCAGGTGTAGAAAGCAAAGGTACTCATGACTAAAACTCATGTCCACGTACTGGAAAGCATTAATAGTCAGCCACACCTGAAAACTGGGCTGGAGGATAAGACACATAAAAAATTACCCACAGGTTCTGGTACACCTCTGGCAAGTATCAAAGGTCTCATGATTTTTACTGTTTTTCTTAACACTGCCAAGTATCATGCAATTAAGACAACCTGGACTCTCATTAAAACAAAATTAAGTTCCCGGAGCTCAGAACTGCTTCAAAGCAGGTATCTTTTAAGAATCAAAATCAAAGGCAAGTGAAACCCGAGTGTGTAAAAACATGTGTGTTCAAATCAGTCTCAAGGTTTTGGAAGCTCAACTGCTAATTTGTATGTGTGTGTGTGTTGGTGTTAGAAATACTGGATTATGATAGCATGGTGGGGTACACACACTCATCACTGACAAAGCCCAGAGCTAAACATGGACGTGAATGAGAAAGGGTATATAACCCTGCCAAACACCGAGGCCTAAAACCATTACAAATATGGAGTTTGTTTTTCTAGACCATAACAGTTGCCCAGTTGCAAGAAAGCTGCGCCAAGAAGCATATTACTGAGAGGCCAGATGTGCTCTCACACTACTGCTTGGACATCCTAGGTGTGGGTAAAGGAATACCAAAAAAAATAACCAAGCCCACAATATACTGGTTGTTCAGGAGCTGTGAGTCAGCCAGCATGAAAACTGATATTAATCAGTACACGCGCAGAAGCACAAGCCCCAGCACAAAACACTCAAATCCACTCTTTAATCTTAAGTTTGAAGCTACTAAGTGTTCATGCTTGCCCCAATACTAAAAAGCTCTGACATTACTGGAACAAGCCATTGTGTGCAAGCATTTTCCAGTACTTCTTATCACATAAGGTCCATTCCCTTTTGTAAACCTCAGCCACGCAGTCAGCAGGAGCAGGACGCCTGCCCGCACCACCTTGTTCCTCTCAGAAGCATCAATCTCTGGTGGTATGAAAGCCAAAGGCTCTCTGGCCACTGCCGGACGGCTGTGTGGCGTGCCCTGCGTACCACACAGGCAGGTTCTCCGCTGCACGCCCCCGTCCTCGGGTCAGCTCCTCACCACCAAGCTCCTGGCACACCTCCTCTCGCACAGCCTGGGTAGTGAAACCCTGAAACCCAGGGAAGGTCCAGGAACAGGGAAGAAGACGCAGACAGCGGTGACTGACAGAAAGCCAAGGGTGCTCTGATTTTGCTTCCAGTATGAATTTCTTCAGTTCAGCTCAAACATTGACACAATCATTAAAAGCACAGAAGTGGAAACTCCCTTTTGGGTCATCTCGTCCACTCTCCTGGAAGCCAGCTCAGAGAAGGAGAGCACTGCCCATCTAACCATTGTTGTATGGCTCTCAGATATTTATTTACTTACGTTGTTTACTATATTTTTTAAAATAAACTTTCAAGGAGAATCAATAACCAACATGCAACGCCAAATTGGCACTGTTAATACTTTCTCTAGCCATTTGTCTAGTCTTCTGTGAAAATCCAGATGAAAGGGAGCTCTTCCCCCGGGATTTTGCTCTCCAGGCTGCCTGCAGCTGCCTCATGCTCTTAAGATTTCCTTCAAGTATTTCATTATACCTAGTTGCACACTCATTTGCATCACAATGTTAATCATTTACCAATGAACCTTGACTTCAGTAGACATCTTCCTAAACTTTAATTTTGTTATTTGGGGTGGTGGGGATTACCTGTGTTTGTACATAATCTTCTAGGCTCCCAAGCACCTCTGAGCTCTGTCTTTCATGTCAATGCACAGAGCTGCTGCCATCAGTAGCTTTTGGCTACCTGGACCAGAGGAAATGGAATAACCCAGATAAAGCAGAACAACAGATAATACAAACCCTAAACCCATCGTGTTTAGAATAGTAACCTACCTTTGCCAAAAAAAAAAAAAAAAGAAAAAAGTGTTGGATACAGGACCTGAACAGACATATTTCTGCCTGGGAGATGTCAGCTGTGAGAGAGCATCAGCAATAGCACTGGTCAGCCTGGATGTCTCGGTTTGAGCTGCTCTGTGCAGGCAAGGTGGGCACCTCTGTGATTTCAGGACACCCAGAGGCTCTGGCAGAGCGGTTGCAACTCCTCCCCACACTGCGTTGCCAGATGTCAGGAAACCCATGGCAGATGCACAAACTTACCACATTTTGGGGAATCAACAGCAATATACCCTGTTCTTGTTGCAGAAGGGAACCACAGATGAGAATTCTTTTAGGGTGGCAGTTTGGATCCGTCACCCGATTCACCTGGAGCAAAGACAGATGTCGCTCCTTGCGGTGAATGCAGCAAAGACACACTGTGAGAGCAACACACCGGTACCTGATAAGACTGCTGGGCCCCGTTACAATCATCTTACCATAAAACTCACAGCACTGTCCTTATGTCCCATACGGCACTACGCCAGGGTCCCAGGAGAGCTGAATGAGAGACAGGGCATGCAGGGGTCACAGTACCCACAGGTTGCACAAAGTGGGGGGAGAAGAGGACTCCACATGGCCTTGGTAGGATTGAAGTGTGATTTCGCATGTGGCTTGCCCTGCTTGTCCTGGGGTTTAAGCACATGCACCATGGGGGACAGCGTGCAGAGCTCAGCCCCGCAGGGCGCAGTCGGCCGCAGCACCGGCTGGCACGACCTCGCACAGCAACCCGGCAGCACGGGAACCCAACCCCGGGGGACATCTCCCTTCCTCGCACGCATGGCTGGCAGGGACACCGGTGGCAAAGCATCTCCTGCCTGGCAGGGTCGGCAGGGCAGCTCAGCAGGAGCAGGGTTAATTCATCCCTCCCAGTCATGACTAGAGGATACCTTGAAAAACCAAGCGGGATCGCCACCCCCGCATCCCTGTTTATTTTGGACGGCAGTGACCAAGGTTCAGAGTTTGTTTTCGTTTCATTCCCCCACAATGCTGAGAAGTCTCAGCACAGGGACAAGCCATGCCAAAATGGGAGGGTGTCATCCAAGCCTCTAGCTCAGTCTGCTCCGGAATAATGACATATTTGGCGAGGCAACAGCACCGAGCTTTTTCCTTGGCCAAGCGCAGACAGGAAGTGGCGTCCGACATCCAGCCCCACCACCGGCTGCAGGCACCCACGCCTCCCACCCACCGAGCCCAAATCCCCCCGGCACCCGGCCTGACGCAGGGAAGTGGTGCTTCTTGTGCAACCGCGCACCAGTGACACATGCGGTCCACAGCCCTGGCCCTCAACGCCACCAGTGCCTGCTCCACGGACAGGGACTACCGCCAGGTCGGCACTGCTGCATCAGTCAGAGCTGGATTTTGGATGAGACTGGTCAGGGGTCTCTAAGTCCATTCCCAGGCAGAGCTTGCTCGCTCAGGGAGAGCACCGGCTGTGATTTATGCAATACCAGCTGCAAGCGAACTTCAACGGTGAGCAGCAGGCTTAATTACCCAGCCTGACAAATTCCACACGGGCGATCCCAGGCTAAGAGAACGAGAGATGTGGGACGATTATTTTCTCCGTGTGTCTTAGTAATAAAAGGCACAATGCCCAGGGAGAGGGATTGTGCTAGTAAGCTACCGCTTATGAAAAAAAAGATTTTATCATCTTGCCCTGTGAGAAACTGGCTTCAAAATATGGATGTTTTTCAAGCTTCTTTCCAGAAGCAAATAAAGGAAGCATGTTAGTGGTCTCACGTACAGTCACAGAGATGAAAACTCTGCTTCTGAACACACCCAAATTTTGAGAAAGCTTGGGATTTTATGACTCAGACACTTTTTTCCACCCCCACCCCTTCACCCTGAAATGAACAAACACCGCTTGTAGTTGCTGTGTGAGACAGTGTGTTTCCTTCACATCATGGAGAAAATCTGCACACTGAGAGGCTGAGAAATGCACAGTTAAGAACATCGTCCTTGCTGTAACTTCACACCGTTTTGGTAAATTCAAAGAAGCAATATTCTAAGTCAAACATTGTAGTTGTGATTCCAGCATATACATTCACAGCAGGTTAATAAGTAGTTTCTGACATTTTAATAAGTGCTAAATCAGTGTCAGGAGATAGTTACAGAGACCAGCATAACAACAGCTTGTTTATAAACATCTGTGTCATGTTACTGAAATTACTTCATTGTGGTCTGGACGGCTTTTGTAAAGGGGATTAAATGAATGATAATACATTACTTTCCATACCTGGTAGCAATAAGCACCAATAGAAACTCAAATATAAAATGCTGTATTGTGGTAAAGCTGGCAAATTAACAGAAAACAAAGAGAAGTCTTCTTGGTCCAATATCTGCAATCCCATTCCTTTTAATTTCTGAAGACGTCTGCACTAAAATGATGCCTGATTTTCTTTTTTTTTTTTTTTTTTTTTTGAGATCAACCAGTCATGCTTTTTTTTTTTTGAGCCTCTGTTTATTTCATAGTAGGGCTGACAGAACTGTGGTCCTTACCATGGGCAGAGCAGTATACTGACAGCTTATCACCTTCTTTAAAATTGAAAGCTTACCTAAACTTTGTGACAGCAAAAATAAAAATCTGAGTAGACCATCTTACACACTGCTTTCATCTAAAGCCAAACGAAACTTGGGTTAAGGTTTAATGGTCATTATTGCCCCTATTCCCCCACTTCCTGTTCCATGGTCTCCCTGCAGACAGTGTGCATTATCCTGGGTTTGTCCTGGATTTGCCAAATATTATGGTCATGCCACAGATCATTTTCTTATGTCTATTTTCTGTGCCCTCACCAATCACCACATCATAAACTGAGACACGTTTTTATGGTCTGCTATGAGAAAATTTTGCACATTATTCCATTTTCCTTATCCTGGTCTTAGTGACGAATTTCTTGCTGCGTAATCTTTACTCAGAAATACAAATTAATTATAATCCCTGTGAAAAATACTTACAGTCTTCGGGGTCTTTATCAATTTTGTTAGTGGCACACACACAATTCACATCATGACCTGTTGCCCAGTGCTGCTTCTGCTTCCTGATTGAATGCCACTCGTGTGTACGGGAGGTGTTCACAAACATGCTGCAAGACACCACCTCTGGTACAGGACAGTTACCCAAAAGTGAATAAACAAGGAAATATCTTTACAAGATGGCAAGGCAGAGGATCCTGCCATATGTGAGGATCTCACTGGTATCTTCTACACTCCAAGGTGACTGCTTGCCTGCAGGTGGCCAGTTTATTTTTTAAAGACAGCAGCTGTGCCCAACACAGTGTTGCTGCCCGTGGAGGCTGTAGCTGAGGGACAATAGAACCTTACACACCAACAGCCTTTCCAAATCCTTTGCAGATGAGCTAAACTGCACAAAATCCCTGAGTGACCAGGAGAAACAGATGTGTAAGATGAGTATAAAAGTACCACAGGACAGAGGAGAAGAGTTTAAGGGGGAAAGCAACTGGCGAGGGGCACTGGGACCTGGACACCAGCGGTGGCTGTGTAGAGGGCAGCTAAGCGGGCCCGAGGCTGACGGGGTTTGTAAGACACTGATGCAAACAGGGCCATGCTAGAAATGTGCACTGTTGCGCACGGTGCCAGCGCTCATCTATGCTTGCAAGGGGACCGTCACGCAGGGGGACACCCCAGCCTCCCTGCCACGCCACGCTCTCCACAAAACCCAGCAGGGACCCGGTGAGGGGGAAAGCAGCAGGGTTCAGCTCCCCCCTTGCCTCCAGCCCTCTGAGAGCCAGCCCGGGCACCAGGTGACACGGCCCCGCAGCTGCCCTGCCTCCTCACCCTGTCCTGCCCTGCATCGTCACCACCCTGCTCCTGCCGCCCGTCCCTGCGGGCGGTGGGAGATGGAAGCAGTCATCCTTCTCTGGCTCGGAGCGGTAAAAAGGCTTTGAAGGGAAGGGGGCACGGGGCTTCATTCCTTCCCTTTCCCCCAGAACAGGGTCATACCACGTTGGCAGCAAAAGGAGAGAAGAGAAAAGGGTCCGGGACTGAGGGCACTGTCTGGGACTCAGCGATGCTATCTGGATTCTGGCTGAGACCTTCTGTTTATTTAGTTTATCAGATACTTTGGCTGTCTTTGGTTTGCATTGTTTATCACTCTAACCTATATATATAACATTCTATCGTAGATTATTCACAGTCACAGGTCTGATCACGCCCTGGGTAAGCTCTTCGTTATTTGTGCTTGAGTGCAATAAAGTTTTTTTTTGTTGGTCGAAACCATAAATGCTATCCACCCAACTATTGCAAAGGGGAAACTACAGCTTTGCAAAAGTGAGTATAAAACAAGCAAACAAACCAACCAAAATGATCCTGCCCATTGTAACAGCACCTCTAACCCCTGAACTGGCACAGGAGGTCCCATTTAGGAGTCAGCAGGAACCTGGGCTCTGTCACGATCACCAGGATCTATCCCAAACCAGGATTGTTCAGGGAGCCTGCCTGTCCTAAGCCCAAGCACACAGTGGTGTTTCCAGAGACGGAGCTTGGGCACAGACTTGGGAGCTGACCTGGTTTTGCAGAGGCACCGAAACCCGCAGGGCCAGCAACGCTGATCTCCGGGAGCCCGCAGCTCTCCCACCTCGTCGGAGTGCCTGACCAGCCGAGGCCAGGCTGAGGCAGAAGAACAGGGACACAGTCATCTGGAACATACCCACTGCCACCCACCAGACTGCTAAAGCCCCAGTTTAGGCATTTCGGTCACCGTCAGCTGTTCAGGTAAAGATCTGCAGCTCCATTAGGAAAATGTTATACCGGCAAGCTGAAAGACCTGGGGGGGAAGGGCCTGAAGTTATACATGGCTCTCAGCCAGCGGGGTTTCCAAATTGCACCAGGGCTGTTGGTTGCCAGCAAGTGGCCATTCTTCGCCCTCCCACAGGAGCCAGCAGCGATGTTAGCCCCAAACGTGGCACATTTTGAGGGGAATGCTCCCACGAAGCAACGCGGGAGCACTGGCAGAGACACCGCGCCGAGGAGACAGGGAGTGTGTGAGTTTGGAAAGGCTGGGTGCAATGTCCCCCAACGGCACCATAACTGGGAGCGGGGTGCTTCGAGGAGCCTGTGGCCCACCGCCAGGCAGATTTTCCATAACGAAGCACATTCTCTCTTCTCACCACCTTTCCCACAGCTGGCAGGTTTACCACTGAACATGCTTCCGACGAGGCAGAGCTCTCCCTCTTCCCTCAGAAGTGCACCCGAGGAGCGTAAGAGCGGCTTGTCAGGCAACTAGATATCATCAGAGCCTACGAGACCATACAAACACAGCTTTGATCCAGCCTCTTCCTATCTCTTACACCAGCATATGTTATGCAGCGAGATTTGCTGCAGGCCAGCTGTCAGGGCGAACAGAAAGAGTAGGAGACATGCGGCTCCAGCCATGGCTGAGCCGAGAGCAGGGACTGTCCCCTCCGCCCCACCAACACGACACCCCACAGAGCCCGCTCCTAACCCACTGCTGCCAAAAGGGTCCAGATGAACTTCTCTTACGCTTGGGTTTGTTTTTAAAGCAGATCTTTCCCCCTGAACAGGACTGCAGAGCCTATATATCTATTTACCCAGCATGTAAGACAACAGAGGCAAGAGGCTGGGCTGATTAATTCCTCACCCCGTGTTGTACGTTAGTCGAAAAAAGTGCATCGTGCAATGGCTCAATAGGAAGAAAGGTGAGAAGCCAGGGCTAAAAACACAGCAAAACAAGTGTAACTTTTACCCCCACCGTCTGCTATGTGTTTGCAACAAACACAGAAAACCCTTGGCAAGGAAATCCGTGAAAACAGTTATAAGTAGAAACTGGCTTCACCTGTTAACAGTGGGAAGCAGAGAAGAAGGCTCCAAGTTTCACAGGCATTGTAATTAACTGAAATTGAGAGCCAGTGGGTCACAACCTGGTCAGATCGGCCCCACCAGAAGAGTGCCGGAGTCTCCTTTGGTGGCAGCAGAGGGTGGTTGGTCGCTCACTCGCCCTCCCGCGGCTTGCTGGCTGCCAGGGCTGCCACCGCAGAGGCAGCCCGGCGCTGTGTGGGCACAGGGGCATGCTGGCCCACACCATGTTAACTGCAGCCTGTGCAGGGCTTACAAGGGCATGGGAGGCCACCACTGGGGTCCCACCTCCTGCAGCAGCCCCTCGCCTGAGCCTCGGGAGCAGGTGACAAGCGGGGCACACCTGCAGTCAGGTGTCCCGTATCCGCGCTCCCCGCGTGGGGCGACTGGCAGCCCAAAAGCATCCCGGGTGAAGGCAGGCCTTCTGCTTTTGTGCCCTCTTGAACCAGCAGGACAGGAGCTAACAGGGCATGAAGTGACAGTGACAATACTTTGGTAAATAGTATTTTGCTGTGCTTTCCAGTGCTCACAGTGTACCTCATTGTTCTCCACATGCAGCTCTGCTGGTTGAACCACAGAAAGCTTTACCGGGGTAGTTTCTAAATGCCTTCTCTTTTTCTGCTCCCTGCTTCAAGAGCTTAAGAAGTGATAGTTCACACACACCCAGGTTCTTACACAACGGCTGTATTGTTTCAAAAGCAATCAAAACAGTGAAATCAATTTGATGCGATTATAGGTGGAAGTTGGAAGATCAGATGATCTTGTGACAAACAGCAGAGATAGGTCTGTGTCAAAGTGAAATCTCCACCGTGTTATTGTAACCTTCACTGCAATGTTTGCTTTGCAATTTAACTTCCAGGTCAAAGTGTAAAACTCCAGTAAAGGCATAAAGCAACTTAATCCTGATAACAGTGTTTTATTCTGAGGATGCCAGTGGTGGAGTGCAGGCTGCCCCAGCCAAGCCAACTATGAGAGAGGCCAGACAGACTGAAATAACAAAAACAACAAATTCTCAGTAAAGATCTCTGGAGGAAAGGGATGTGTTTTCTCATCCTGAATCATAAATCAAAGGCGGGGGGGGGGGGGGGGGCGGTCTGAGGGCCAGCAGTTTCATGAGAGGCTCAGCCTCAAAAGGACTTTGACACAGGTTTGGAAGGGGTGAGCAGCTGAGGAGCACCAGGCAAAGTCATGCCTCTGAAGAGCAGCAGAATCCTACCTCAGTAGGCGTTCAGGATTTGTTTCTCCCAGCTGCGTAACCCTCCAGAAGCTCGGTTTTGAGCCTGGGTTCCCACATTTCTGCCACCGTGTTGCTGAAGTGTTGAACAGGAGCCCAAGTGGCTCCACCTCAGCCAAGTGGACTTTTTTGGGGGGAAAAATCTTAGGCAGAAAGCCTAGGAAAGGGGTGGTGTTGCCACCAGTGCCCAGGGCGGCTGAAGGCAAAGCTGGCACAGGAGACCACATCCCCCTGACAGGTGAAAGGCCACACAGCTTGAGAACTGTTGATGTGTGCTCCAGGTGGGATGGCTCAGCCATGCTTTCCCAAAGAGCATGCAACAGCTGCTTCTTGGAAACACGTGTAGTTTCCCATCTTACTTCCACTCAAAAATCAGCTGAAGGAATGGATTTGATCCTAATTTCAAATTATTGGGGCTGAATGTAGTTCTTCTGCTAACAAGAACAGCTGTAACCAGTGGTGACTGTGGCTATAAACCAAGGCTGAGTTTTTGTTTTGACATATCACTTGAGCTGGGTTGGAAACTTTGCTTTTCTCCCCCTCCACCCAGCCTTCCCCAAGCTGACCCTCCTCCATGATCTAGTTCAAACACGTTCAGACACTGTGGATGGAGCTGTCAGTCAGCAAAGCCAGGAGAGTAATTTCTCTAGGGAAATGACTGGCACCTCAACAGCTTAAGGATGGAATTCATTAACAGATGGAGATTGTTTATAAAGGCAGGTTACTCCTTCCTACCTCAGCAGGCTGTATTACACAAAACAAAACAAGTGTACTAAAACAAGGAAATGTTTTCTGGTAGAAGAGAACACCGTTACAGCTGGGCAGAACTACAAACCCCCACACTTGCCCATACATGGTGTCACTCAGGACATTATTCTGCATTCGCTGCCTTGCCTCCCAACAGGAGTGACGTTCCAGTCTGTGCCTCCAATTCACAAGTTCACATCTAACATAATGGTTGACTGAGGCCACTTTCCGCCAGCTTCCCCATAATACAGCTTACTGCTACTCCAGAAGAGATAGGAGACTAACACAAAGAGGCAATGAAAGAACCTCGGGAGGCTTCCAGGTTGTTTTAATTCATAATTCTACCTCAGTGCTGTAATTGAGATATAAACAATCTCCTTGTTTCCACTCCAGTTGCTTTCAAACTCACTAATGCCAGAACAGAGTCTTGCATCTCTCAGGTACCTCAGAAAGAAAGTTATCGCAGCAGAAGACAAAGATGTTTTTAAAAATAATTTCCACATCAGTTCAAATGATAATGCAGCCATGCAGGTGTTGCATAACTGATATTATATTCTTAGTAGCTTACTTTTTGGAAGCGAAGTATAAACATTTCGAGCATACATACTTACAAGAAATATGCTTGCAAAGCAAGATTACTTCCTATGAGAAAAAAAAACACACTCCCCTCTTTAAATGGACAAACAAAATACATTTCCTCTTCCTATACCACAGTAAAGGCTTACACATGCATGTCACGTACACACAAATAAACATTCACATGTGTAGGATCCACCACAATCTAAAAAGGAAAGTGCTGTAAAGGGACCCTGTAGTAATTGGGCCGCACATCATGATGTAAATGAGCGTATCTCAGAAAAGCTGCAAGCCTTGTTGTCTTGTTTTGCAATGCTAACCACATGCAGACACACACACACACACACACACACAGAGCAAACTACTTTCATGTTAGCTCAGTTCTCCTTCTATAAAGGTTGGTGGTAAAGCCCTCCCTGACGTCCATCAAAGTCAGGGAGTGATGAGATGAGATCTGATGAAAGTTTTGAATAGCCAAGGAAACTGATGACTCCAAGACCTTAATTCCTCCCATCTTAAACAAATGCTTGTTTCCCTGGGAAAACTCATCAGAGCAGCTGTTCTGAGAAAAAAAATCCTTTCTTCTCCTTGCTGTACCCTGTCCTCAGGACAAAAGAATTCTTCTGGCATGTAACTACCCATCTCAACTCCCAGTATGGGCCACAAAAAGGGATATGTAGTTTTGGGGCACTCTTTGTCTCGTCCCAAAGTAAATCTGTAAAATAGGACAGATGAGTCACTCCCCAAAAATGCATCTTTTTCTCTACTGGGGTAGAAGGAGGCTACCACTACGAGGTCCCATTCAGCCCTTGGTAGTGGACCATGCCCTGCCCCCATGGGCTGAGGGCCCTGGTCACTTGGCTTGTAGGAAATTTCCTGTTCAGCTCTAAATCCAGAGACTAGACCCAAGGACATAAACAGCGTGCACCATCCCTCCACCAGAGAGCCAAAAAGGACCAGTTTTTTACTTCACTGTACATCCTGCCACTATCTATCCATATCCAATGTCCAGGGCGCTGTCACAAAGAGACGTAAGGCTTTCTTCCCTGGCTGCTACATCCCTGCTGCAGAGGCACCCGAGCATGGGTTTAATACAGGGCAATATAAACAGCGATCTAGTCTCCTTTCCAGTCCCTTCGGACATGCTAGTTTACGGTTATCTGAGGACATGTCTCGTCTCTTACTAAGAATTTTCTTCCTCTGCTGCACAATCCCTTCAATAACTTAGCCCATTCCATTTTAAAAAGGGTTTAGGTCCTTGCCCTCATTACAGTGCTTGAGACACTGACCCAGAACTGCAGTCTTTGAGTGGTCTTACTAATTTCAAGCCTAAACTCCCTCGTGACCATTTTCTGGCCAATTGGGTTTGTTCCAGTAGTGTCATTTAACTTAAATACTTCTTCTCCCTCTGCGATTTTTGCCCTCTCCCTGTTCCCAAAAATATATTTATAAAGAGCCATCATTAATGTCTCCGGTTCCAGAAGCTGGCTTCTTTTTATGGTTCTTCCAAAGAAGAAAGTCTCACGCAAGCAGCACCTGTTCCCATTTAATTAATTAATCCTTCTGGAGCATGAGTAACCAAAGCTATATAAAATATTTAACTGAAGAATGTCTGTAGAAATGTACCAATACTTCCCTGTCTCTATTCAGAAAAAAATATCACCTCATAATCAAGTTTATCATTGTCTTTTATTTTTCCAGCTCAGTGGCATAGTGGTGGTTATGGCGTCCTCTCACTGATCAACAAATCTAAGCCTCTTTCTTCCTTCAGCTTATCCCTTCACAGTAGCGGCTGCCACGAAAGGAAAGCCAAACCTAGAGCAGTTTCATCACTGAGCACTAATTGCAAAGAAGGGACAAAAAGAGACTGAAAGGCCCGAAAGGTTGGACACTGAAGTTTATGCCCACCTTAGCTGCCAGGAGCAATGCTGCAAGATCCAGTGCTCCAGAAGCCCACCCTCCCTCCACCAGCCCCACACCGCCCCATGCTCCTTTCACTCCCCACTTCCCAGCCTGGTTTTCCCACCCAAAAAAGGACACAGCCACAGCTGAATCGAGCCTCTTGTCCCTGCTCCCCAGGAGGACACCACGGAGGTGGGGGAGCGGGCAGCAAACCCTCCAGCCGTACCATATGTCCCTGCCAGACAGACAAACACTGCACCTAGAGGAAGCGTGATCTCATGCCGCCTCTTCTCACACCTTCCCATGGGTTTCCCCAGGAAAAAGGATAAAGTTAGCATGTGTTGGGGTACATTAAATAAACATATGTTTAAAATAGAGCCTTGCTTCCCCCTTGTTTCCTTGCAAGCCGGTGTGATTCAGCCTGCAGCGCCTTGATTATTTTGCACATCGTCGAGAGGCCTTTCTCTCCTCAGCAACGAAGAAGGAAAGCATAGGGCATGGCTCAGCCTTTCCAGCATGTCTGCTCCTCCCTGCGATGCTGGAGGCATTGCAACATCCACCACTGGAGCAGCACACCTCCTGCCCTCAGCCCCACACAGAAATGCTGCCGGGGTACCCAGCTCTTCCCCAAAAAGGGACGAGTTCTCCCAGGCTGCATCAGCCACTGATGGCAGCGCATGCTGAAGAGGCTCAGATGTGAAGAGCAGTGCCAGGATCCAGCCAGCCTGGGTCCGAAACGCCCTTCAGACAAGCAGACAGACAGATGGGAGGAAAGACATGGTGCTGTCATGGCTTCCGGGCCGTAACATCTTTTGATAAAGCAGCTCTCACAGAATAAAGTTTCACAGAATCACAGAATGGTCAGGGTTGGAAGGGACCTCTGGAGATCATCTAAGTCCAACCCCCCTGCCACAGCAGGGACACCTATAGCAGGTTGCACAGGACAGCATCCAGGCGGGTTTTGAATGTCTCCAGTGTGGGAGACTCCACAGCCTCTCTGGGCAGCCTGTGCCAGTGCTATGCCACCCTCAAAGTAAAGAAGTTCCTCCTCATGTTAAGATGGAACTTTCTGTGCTCAAGTTTGTGCCTGTTACCTCTTGTTCTGTCACTGGGTACCACTGCAAAAATACTCTTCTCATCTACCTGGCACCCTTTAAGTATTTATAAGTATTGATAAGATCCCCCCTCAGTCTTCTTTTCTCTAATCTAAAAAGCCCCAAGTCCCTCAGCCTTTCCTCATAAGAAAGATGTTCCAATCCCCTAATCGTCTTGGTAGCCCTTTGCTGGACCCTCTCCAGCAGTTCCCTGTCCTTCTTGAACCGGGGAGCCCAGAACTGGACACAATACTCCAGATGCGGCCTCACCAGGGCAGAGGAGAGGGGGAGGATGACCTCCCTCGACCTGCTGGCCACACTCTTCTTGATACACCCCAGGATGCCATTGGCCTTCTTGGTCACCAGGGCACATTGCTGGCTCATGGTCATCCTGTTGTCCACCAGGACTCCCAGGTCCCTTTCCACACCGCTGCTCCCCAGGAGGTCAGCCCCCAACCTGTACTGATGCATGGGGTTATTCCTCCCCAGATGCAGTACCCTACTGTTTGTAAGTTTCTCCAGTTTCAGTTATTAATTCTTATACCCGTACTTTCCACCAAGATGTGATAGAGACAAGTATACAGTTGCAAGGTCCAAAATCAGTTGTCCTCTGGGCACTTTTATTTAGCCTGAGAACAAACAGTACTTTTGATTTATGGCCTGGATTCTCAGAAGGAGAAAGGAAAAAGAGGGTCTGGGAGGCTTTTCCAACTGCTTTCCCCAAAACCATCTGACTTTACTCCTCCCTGTGGAAATACATGGTTAGTATTTGCAGGTCTTACACTGAGGAGCACATTCTCCAGTTCTCCTTGATACAACTTACAGTGATGTGAATGGAAGTTGCTGGGTTTTTTCTAAAGGAGAACAGAAGCGTGCAAACGGAAAATATTTCATTCCAGTCATAACTGCAGGAGTTTTGCAATGTCATTCATTTTCCTAAATAATAATATCCAAATATTTTTTCTTGCTGTGCTCCAGCCAATTGAGCTTTCGTATGAGGAAAATAAAACAGATGTGGATTACGCAAAGCTAAAAACCCCAAATCAACCGCTATACAAGCTTAATGGTGCACATAAGCAATGTTGTACAAAAGTATCTAACCAATGCCATTATCCCCTGTTAAAAGGTAACGAGGTGGGTCAAAAGAACCACAACGAGATATTCATAGCATTGGGTATCTCACAGGAGGTGAGATTAGCCCACAACATAGGTATCAGCAGCGCCAATTAATGGGATTATTGTTCTGTTGAAGAAAGACCCCCGCGTCTGATCCTCGGCTAGATTAGCGCTGCTCTGTGTACATCAAAGGGATCATATCTGATAGGCAGCACTAGCGATCCCGTCTCCCTCAACCTTTTTCTAGTTTACTAGAAAAACCACTGCATTTAGAGCAAGCTACTAACCTTGTTCCAGCCTACTCTGTTCCACCCCGTGCCAGTCCCAATTCCATGAATTAAGGCAGCGAGAGCTGGACAAGGCGGTCTTTGCTATACAGCCCAACAGCCTGGACAACTGCCTTCCAGAGGGAAAAGGGCCAAGGAAGATTGGCAATCAGATGAGGCGTTGCGAAATAACTTACAACTCCCAAGAGATAAAATTTAACACGTCATACCCACCAGTGGTGAGGCGCAGCTGGTGCCAGTGCTCTGCACGCTGCTGGTGTTTTGGTAGCTGAAATATGGTGGTGGGAAGGGCTTCCAGTGGCATCCACGGCAAAGAAAAGCTTGTTAACATCACGTTGCACGCAGCCTCGGTCATTCAGCAATGTCTTTCAGCAAGAGCTTTGAATTAAAGTGCATAAAATGTCGCCCTCAACAACAGGCTCAAGAGCAGAAGTGAACCTGGGCCACAGAAGATAATATTTTTTCTATCAGAAAGTATTGTTTTATTCTACTTGAACCTTCTGTCTGCTAAGACAGAGAAATGAGAATAGCCCTTTGGATATTTTTCTGGAAACAAGGAAATGAAGATGCAAAGATCTATTTCCTTGCTGAAAGCATTGTGCCGAAATATTTCCCTGCCTCTGGCGACATACTTCACGTGGTGCTGCAGAGTCTATGGTGTAGGTAACTGCTGGCTGAGGAATGTAGCTTTACTGATACAGTTAAACTACCGCTGGTGTAGGAGCTCTTGCAGTGGTAAAAACACCGTTACCCGAGCCCTAGGCACCCATGCTAAGTGACCAAGCCACATGAAATACACCTTTTGGTTCTGTTGCTAAATTAAAAGCATAGGCCCCCAAGTCACTTGTGTCCTTAAAAATATCCTTTAAAAGTGCTAATAGAGTTCGGGTCACAACTGTTGTATGAAGCAGGGCACCAGAGGCTTTTGAAATTAATTATTGAAAAGAATTAAAGGAAATATTTTGCAAATATTTTGCTGTCTGCTGTTCATTTGTGGGACAGTTCTGATTCCCAAGAATGCGCTTGTCATTCAGTTTCTTCCACCACAGGGGTGTCAAAACAGCTTTTAGCGCTGTCCTGGTTTGAAGACAGTCCTAAACCACAACAAGCCCTACAGTTGTTTGCAAATAGTTTTGTTCAACTGTTTATAATTCGTTCAAACGGTTTTGTCACACCAGCATTATTTCTGCGTTTGTAATCTCTGACTGAGGCATTTTGAAAGGAAAAATATGAATAATTATCAATAAATAAAGGAACTCGCTGACTACAGCAACAAATGCTTGCAGCCACGCACAGATCCAGGCGTTCGCCTGAATGAAGGGCAGCTTGCTGAACACGCAGGCGAGCAACACCCGACCTGCCTGGAGCAACAACCTCTCCCTGCAAGCCTGGCCTCTTCTGCACCCCTGCCCCTTCCCAGGGGCACCACTGGCATTGCAGCAGCACAGCAGCGTGTGGGGACGCTGTGGCTGACTCCCCGCTGACTTTCTGGGGCCGTCTTGCCATTGCTCCAACGGCAGGTGTTTTGCTATCGAAATACTTTCAGGCCTAAAGATCACCACCTCTTATTTATGCAAAGTGATGTGGTCAAACAAGCGTGCTGAGGGCTGGGCAAGCAAGGAAGCTTTCAAAGCTCGCCTACCTAACAGCTTCTGGACACTTTGTGGAGCAGTGGAGCAAAGTTTGGTTTTGCCTGAGCCCGGTATCTGTATCCAGCTGGTCACCGGAGGCTCCGTCCCTCTCCATCTGCCTGGCACACAGGTGGCCGTGCTGGAGGACACTGACACGAGAACTTTCTGCAGCATGGAGGGGAGCCAGCCCTGGCTTGCGAGGCTGCCACAGCTCCTCTCTCTGAAGCCCAGATGGTGGCCACCTGCTTGCTGAAGGTGGCCCCCTGGACAGACTGTCATGTCTGACAAATTCCTGGTTAGCAGCTGGTAGGGTTTCAGATTGTGCTGGTAGGGACAGAATTGGGTGCTGTTATAAATGGAGATGGCCTACACAGTGGAAAACAACAACAACAACAACCAAACAAAAACCCAGAAAACATTTCTATTGCATTTTTCATTTAGTTTTCTAAGGAAATGAGGTTTATGCAACCATAAACCTACCTCTGGAACTCTTCACACATCTGTTCCCATCCATCCTCCTATTGCTCCATCACCAAACACAGCCCAATTTCACCAATACCAATCTCTCAAAGATAGCCATGTCCTAGAAGTTTCTCAAGGAACCAACCAGCAACAGGAGGGAGAGCGGCATCCCCCAGGTGCCCCTGGCTGGGGGAAGCAGCACGGAGACATCCCTGGCCAGGCAGCAGATCTCCAAGATGCTTCTCTTCAGTGCAATAGCCATGTCAGCCAGCGCCTGCTCCATCCCAGGTCCCAGCACAGCAAACCACAAGACACAGAGCTGTAGGAAACCAGGTTTCAGCTGCTCTGGAAGTGGGTTATGGAGAATCATGTCATGACCCAGTTGCAAGAACTCGGTAGGTAGATGCCCATACGGCAGAACGCGTTCGCAGCAGGAACTGCTGAGAGCACACACCGCCTGGGTTTCCACTGCAACAGAAGCTAAGTCCGCTTCATGGGGCAGGGGGCTCAGTTTCCTACCCCAGCTGACCAAACGCTCAGGCGAGAGGGGTACTGAGATGCTCTTGAGAATGAAAAGTATTTACTGAAAAGAAACATAGTAAAAGCTGGCAAGTGCCTAGCACTTATTAAACAACCTCTTCCAGTCTGCTGCTTTTCATGCCCATCAGACGTAAAGAGTCAGCCTGGGGAACGGCAGATCAGGGTGAGCGCTCCAGCAAACAGACAGCCCTGCACAGAGGGAAATTACTTTGGAAATGGTTTCGGAGGAGGCTCAGTGACTGCCATACACAGCACAACGCTGCATCAAGCTGTCTGCAAAAAATCCCTAATTACTGGTTAAGACCTCCTAGGAGGTACTTAGAGTAGCAGATGGAGCCATTTCCCAGTAATTTTTATGGATCTGAGTGACTTTGGCAGTGGGATACAGGTACTGTGGAGTTGCATTGGGTTAAAAGAAAAAGGAAGAGAAGATATTTCTGCAGGATCTTCTTTGTTACTGGAGGTCTGAGGGCTACAACACAGTGATGGATGGCCTTCTGCCTCCACACCTGGGAGCAGAGGTATCTAACAGGGAGCGCAAAAGTTATAACCAAGACGGTGGAAGGACCTGAACATGCTCCTAAGCACACTGAATCTACGGGCAGTGTCTGAAGCCATGGGTGGTCCTTCTACCTTGCAAGGAATGGAGCTGCTTTCAGATCAGTTTTCCGTGAAGAACATTAATTCTGAAAAGGCCATTGCTGCCACCAGCATGCTGAGGGGTGCGTGGGTGCCATAGATCACGGAGGGAATACGACTGAGTGTCAGAGCCTACCTCAGACTAACACCATCCCACATCATGCCCGGCAGCTGCAGCACAACCATTAGTCTTAGTGCAAGAACTGTATGATTTCTCTCCTCTCCTCCACCTCCATCCCCTAGAAAAACAACGGCTGGAAACTTGAGCCAGAGGTACTTGTATAAGAAGTCAGGCAAAAAAAAAATCACATCCAGTGTCGAGCCTTATATAAAAACAAACAAAAACCAAAACTTTCCTGAAAAAATGATGTCTATGGTAAGTCCACACCATCTATATGGTTTTTCAAACCTGTGCTAACATTTGCACTGAAATAAAACACTAGGTTCCCTGGTAACACAGGACAGCCCTTGGCAGATAGAGGCCTGGGTATCTACCACGTAAAGCTAAGGGAGCTCCATTGCTTTGCAAACAGCCAGTTAGTGAAAGCTGAAGTACTCAGGGTGGGGGGGAGGGGTGAAATGAGATTCAGTAGGTGTCTCAAGTAAGCAGTTTTTGTCAACTCGATGTGAAGCTGAATGTTCTTTGTTTCAGCTGATGCATGCTTTCCACTGCTGTCTGAAAGCTTTCGTCTTCCATTTTTGAAGGCTATAGATTTCCATCTTTTACCCCTACACAATGAAACGTCAAACAGAAACCAGTCTGCTGTGTGCAGGCGGGATCTGGTTTCAAATCTAAACATGCCTTAATCTTTCTGACCACTGTTGAGAAGCACACCAGTTGGCCTCTTCTATGGGTAGAACGTCATTCAGAGGTATAGCATAGCTTTGAGATGACCAAAGCCTCCAAAGGATGATGTCTTGCTTCTCAAAACAAAGTTACAATGAACCAAGAGTATAAATTATGTATACTATTTTAAGAAGGGTGCATGGACTTTGTTTTTCAACACTTACTCACCATTATTTCTAAATTCCCAGAAAGAAACAGTGAAGCCATATTCACCACCTCATTACAGGTCCTCCTGAAACAGCCTTAGGCAGCCATCCCCTCTGGCCACTCTCCTGGGAGTCACTCAGTTCATTTGGCAGCAGAACACATCCTGACTTGTCACTCTGATGTCCAGCAGACTTCTCATTATACAAATTATCTGTCATTACCAAGCAGATAAAAAGCTCCAGTCAAATGTTAATAAAAGGCTTCATAAAAAAGCAGAACACTCCAAATGGACCAATGTTGCACTGTTTTCTACCTTTTTGCCAATGCAAAATGATCAGATGGCGTTTTACATGCTCAGCACTTTAAATAACTTTTTTTGGTTTTTTTTAAACAACTACACAGAAAAGCACTCCTGCAATTTGGATGGTAAGAGAAGTCAAGAAACATTACTAGTGGCTTTGATTTAAGCAGCTTTAACCCCATAAGGCTCAGCCACCCAAAGAAAAGCTGAGGAGACTGTAGGAAACACAGGAAGTTCTGGTTAAAGGAAAAGAAAATTCAAATTATCTGTTCTGCTGACCTATTTTAATTGAACGCAACAGATGGGCTCATCCTCAACAGACACTCATCTGCCAGAAATCACCTCGGTGACTTCCAAGGTGTTGCCAGCCTGGCCATGGCAAAAGGCAGTGACTGTGGCATTAGTGATGACAACCAGGCACATCTAAAATCCTCCTAGTTTCTGCTACCTGCCATGTTTCCGTCGTAGCCGTTCAGAGGGGCTTTGAGGCTTCACCGAGCTTCAGGAGGCAGGGCAACTTTGATGAACAATCTGCTATTTGTTAAAGAAGGAGCAGTCAAAGTTAATGGCCCTCTTCTCTAGAGGAAGCTTTGAACAATAAAAAAGAATATGATCATCCAATAAATTCTCCGTATGCTTTCTCACAGACAAATAATTCTTGATGCAAAATATTTTCAGCATAGGGGTTGAACACAGAAATAGGAGTGAAAGACTGGCAAATATTCTTAAGGAAGCTCGCTCTTTCTTAAATGTCTGCCAGAAAGTAAAACAAGCACAGCCCCCCCCCTCCTCTCCATCCATGAGGGCTCTGTAAATCTTTTAGAAGGAAGGGCAGACCATGACCATTGCTCAGGTCTGTTGAAAGAAAAGCTAAGAAACTGCTGGAGAGACACCGGTCAGTAGTTTTGTCTGCATACCATGGAAGACTGATCTTTTTAATCCCCGTCTATTAAAAAAAAAACTTGCTGGTTTGCTGGGGAACTCTGTAAACTTTGGTGTTAGAGTGATGACAGCCCAAAGAAAGGGACGGTGGATTAACTAACGACTTGGCCCAGAAAAATAAAACAGCCTCAGAGACTGCTGTGGAGAGATCAAAAAAAAAAAACCAAAAACCATCTTCTAAGTCAGAAACTTAACTGGGAATGCCTGGGTTTAATTTGCAGCTTGGTTTCCCCCTGTCACCCTGGGAAAATCGCTTAGTTCTTGTGTCCGTTACCAGCCATAGGAGCTCTGAAGCAGCAAGTCCCAGCAATAACCTAGTGTGGAGAAAATGTGATTGTGGAAGTCAGGTAACTCTCAGAGACAAAGCCTCTAGTGCAGGAGAAGTTGGTGGGGCAGGACTGAAAGAGAACACAAAAACAAGCTAGTTACCGAGCATTAACAAGCCTATAGTAAAATCCTAAAGGAGATAAGGTAGCTCTGTTTTTTACCACAGGATAACTAAACGAAGTCAACTCGCTCCACTCCACCCATAACTAACCTCACCTTCTTCGCCTCGCTATGTATATGGTATTCGTGGTGAGTAAACCCTATGTAAACTGCAGATAGCACATCCCTAATAGGCTGCCACGATGTGCATGCTCTTTAAATCAATTATATTAATCTTTTAATTAACATAAAAAGTCTTAACTGACGGTTTTGAAAGCTTCATTTCAAAAGGCTTCATTTTCCTAGGTGTGGATTGTCTTGCTTCTCCCATAGACACAGACATACAAAATCAGAGCCAGCCTTTGAAATGGCAGACCTTCGCTTCCACACACACACTTTCTTAAAAAAGAGAAAACCAGAGGCTGAGCAGAGTCGTTCACAGCCATGCCTCCACTGAGGTTTTTCCACGCTCTCTAGTCAGTAACGTCTCAAGGGGAACATGGTGCCAAAAGGTCATATACCACCGTCTGCCTGTACACAGGAGTGTCACAGGCTCTGGGGTTTCCCTCCTGGGGCTTGAGAACAGCTGTGCCAATAACATTTGGGTTTTTTTTTTTTAATAAGAAAAAGAAGAGCCCACCACTACCAGTTGTTTCATTTAATGGGGCCTACCATATCCTCTTGGGCTCAAAACCTGAGGGCCAGAGGCAGAGCAGAGTCCCTGGGCAGCACCAAGCCCAGAAGCGAGGACAGCCACCCGGACTTGGCTTGCACTCCCCACAGCTCTGCCTTTGCTCCTGCCTCTCCTGTGGGAGCACCTGGCTTTGCCCTGTCTGGCGGGGAAAGAAGTTTGGACCATGGAGGCCATGAGAAAAAGAGATTCATCACTACTTCATTTCAAGCGTTAAGAAACCTTTTGAAAGCCTGCTGCCTTTCGGCGTAGGTGGGGAAGGAGCACTGTGCATTGCAGCACCCGGGGGGGACTTTCCTGTCCCACAGGGGGTGCAGCGAAAGGACAGAGCAGAGATTTGGGGTGCGAAGAGCTGCCAGCTCCTCTCATCTGTGGGGGCCTCCTTGGAGAGCCAGTCCCCAAACTTCGATGGCTGTACCAAGCTGACAAGCTGAATGAAAAGGGGGTGAAAAATAGTTGCTAGCATTCAGAGTGGCAGAGAAAAACTCAGGAACAAGAATTCCATAAAAACAATTGTAATTTCTAAATTTTTTTGTGGTGTTAGGACCTTGCAATTTTTGAGTAGCAGAACCAGTAGCATGGGGTGTGCAACGTGCATCACAGATCCTGAGGCTGTTTCTGATGTCCAAGGAGACACCGTGAGAGCGCAGGGCACCACAGCCCTCCAAGCTGCTTTTCCCTTCATGATCTGCATCTCGCACAGCTCCCCAGCACCGTGCTCGGCTGCTCAGGCTGAGAAGCAACATGAGCTTGTCCTCTTGGAAAGACCCGAACAGATTTGGAAACAGTGTGTGCAGCCTGTCATCATGGCTGAGAAGGAAGCTTTGCTGAGGGTCCTGCTTTTTGCATAGAGTAGCTGATTTTGGGTCAAACCAGCTACTACCATGAGCGCCATGTCCCCAGTTATTTGCTAAAGCTTGCCTGGAGCATGCACTGCTCCCTCTCTTGTCAGCTGCCCTGCCTGTACCTGAGTCAAGAGATACCTCCTCCTCTCTCCTCCTGTTCCCATCCCCATGGGGCAATCCCCACAGGCCCCTGGCCCTCGGCAAGGCGGGTGGCAAGGGCAGAGGAGAGGGGTGGCATCGACCCATGAGTGCCTTGGTGCGTCTGCTTGCCGTCAGCAACAGGTGCCCCAGGGCTGTCTGGCTTGGAGGTGATGACCTGGCCACACGTGAGATTTGGCAGCGGGTCAGTGAGCTCTGCCAAGCCACCTATGGCCAGTCAAAGGAACCACCACGTGCTCGAAAAATACCAGAAGTGACGCTGGAGGCATTCAGTCAGAGCAGCGGCAGGACTTCCCCACCATGACCGGAGCTGGGCTGACCCGGCGCTGCTCTGAGCCATGCCAAGGCAGAGGACACGCTGCAGTTTTCCTGGAAGTGACAGAGCGAGCGACCCACCGTGACGGTAAACCCTGCATCACCCCTGCGCTGGCACACATCGGGAGGGGAAAACATTGATTTCCTCGCTGCTAGGGTCACGCTGAGATGGAGAAGGTGCTGTATTTACTGTCTTCCCAGTTGGAAGAGTATGAACCATCTGTGATTTACCAGGATCCCTATTTAATACACCCAGTATACTTAAACTAGAAACTCTGCCTTGCTGCAGCTCCTAGCTGTGGAACAGTAGCTGCCACTTCTGCAATTAAGAGAAAAACAGAGCGGTTTATTAAGCACGGTTGTGGGAACATAGTTTCAGTCTTCAGCGGGTTCATCTGAATATTTTTCCATTTCAGTTCATGTAAGTTCACGCCCTTTGGGTTTCACATAAAGCCGTAGGGTCTGAGCGACTCAAAATCTCAAAATCAAAATGTCAAGTTGAAACGAAACCATAAAAGGTATTTGGATTTGCATGAAAACGGGCCCAGATTTGCTTCAGGAGTTCCTGAAGCCTGGTAAAGCTTTTGAAGAGCCTAATCTGAGTTTTGCGGTTTCAGCACAGACCGAAACCAGCGCGAGAGAGCAGATGGGCTCCTTTCAGGAAGCCAAGGCAGAGGAGAATGATTAAGAAGCTATGAGAACAGGAACCACGGGGAAGGAAAAAAAATTTTTAAAAATCTCCAAAAACAGATTTTCAAGGGCTGAACACTGCATATCAGGAACTAAGAGGACACAGGTCATGTTTAGGTGCTACAAGATAACAGCTCTCTCCGAGGATCAGGCCCTGACTGGGGATACGGCCGCCTGGAGGGAAGTCCAGCCATAACAGTGCCATATACCCTTCTGCCCATCGGTTGGAACATCCTTACCACTGCATCGTGTAATGCACACCCCGAGAAGCACAAGTCCTCCAAAACTCTCATTTTCATGGGGGTCTTGTCACCTTATAAGTAATCCTCTTCCCACAGTACTTCAGCCACTCATGAGGCAGGAACACAAAAGAAAAGAATAATCTACTGGTTTTATGCTCTCTGGTTAACATCTATAAACCTGTCTCAACATCAAATATTTTAAATTCTGGCTTTGATCTATTTTTTAAAAGAGTTCTTTTAAGTTCATATGCTCTATATTTATTCTTATTGCATTTTTTTCATGACATAAAAATAAACACTTCAGAGTGACAAGTAAGTTAGTAGCTCACCTGAAAAGATGCAAACACTAGAATAAATTTAATTGAGAAATTAACTTTTCTTTCCATTCACAGTCTACACATCTCATTCGATTACATTCTTTACGTTAACATCATTTACATTTACAGGATGCAGAGGAGGCAACTTCCTGAGTAGGCGCTCATTGATTACTTGAGATTTAGCCTCCTGGTTGAGCAACCGACTCTCCTAAAAACAATAATATCACGTCATGACTGATATAACGTGGGTACAAAATGTTATGGCCAACGTAAGCAAAAACTGTGAAACTCGCAAATATCTTGCTTTGAGAGCATTTTGCCTCCTAACCATGCAAAAACTGAACTTCAGTTCTGCGAATTAAAATTTCAATCCCTTCTTTATGCCTTTGCTGAAAAAAAAGACTAACAGAAGAAAACATACATTTGGCTGAAACACTGAGATTTTTTCCCCCTCTATCAACAGGATATTTAGCTTCACATCTGCTCAACAGTCCATCTTGCCAAAGAAAATCGAATGGTTTCCCATAGCTTCAGCATTCACTTGACTTCACATGAACTTGGAGTGTGACTTGAATGTTATGTTATCCTCCCAGGAGTATGCACTGGGGAGCTGTGACACTCCCCGCTGACTTTCTCATGCAGCATCACTGCAGATCAGCCAGCGGCATTTCCAGCATCCACACCTTTTCTATCCATGGTTTGCAGAATACAATAAATCAGTATTTTAGCATCTGAATTTTACCTTGCACCAGCATTTCGCACTCTCACGGGTTTCTTTTCATGCTGTATGTTAAGCTCATTTAACCTGTTAAGCCATTTACTCTCCTAACCCTTTCAGCAGGATCTTTTTGCAATTTAAACAACTTCCCACTAGTTTGGCCTGTCATCATAGCACAAACTCTCGCCCTAGCCACGTCTTCTGTTTGGGAGTCCATCACAAGTGCTATCGCGAACTGCAGCCATGCCTTGGCTGCAGTCCTTCATCAGAGAGGATGATTGGTTCCTTGCACCTTCAAAAGCTTTCTCCATCCTGTTAGCTAAGATCAGGCCCTGGCATTCAAAGGACTCTTAGTCACACCATTTCCACTGAAATCAGTGGGGGTTAAGTGCTTAAGCAGCCTTACAGGCTGGGCCAAACAGTCTCTGTGCCTCATCTGTTAGATATGAAGACAGATACTCCGTCCCACACTCCTGCATTGCAAAGATAACTACTAGGTTTGTTTGGAGAACTGTAGTGGGGGCTGCTTTGCTATCTGCCAGCTCAGTCTCAATTTTGACAATACCCAGGGTCGGGGTAAAAATGGCCTGAGGGGCAAAAGTTCCCATACCCCAGTTGCAGCCAACCAAACTGCTGAGGGATCTTCCTCTTTCCAGATTATGATGTTTTGATATGCTTTAATTTAATTTCATAGAAATAGGCTATAGTAAAATATACAATCTTAAGATGTAAACCAAAACCCAAACCACAACAATTTACTCCATCTAAACAAAACTAAAGAGTTTCATTTTCTCTCTTGGCAGGAAAGTTTCCAGGGGGTAGTCTGAAGTCCTATTTTTCAGGCAGCTGGGACCTTTGGGAAGCAGTTTCAGAAAGTAATCCCAAACTATCCAAATTCTCCCACCTTCCATAAGCGGGATTTGAGTCCCCTGGCCAGGGACTGCAGAGCGTGCAGGAGGCAGATGCAGGGAGCTCTCCATCCCTCACTGCTGGCATCCCAAACAGCGCAGGGCCTTGTAGGTTGTAAGGTTACTGACCCTTTTATGGTCGGCTTCTTTTTTATTTTTTTTTCCCCTCAAAAGAAGCATCAGCTTCAAAGGGCTAGCTGCTGTGGCAGCCAGACAAACAGGAATTTCATTTAAATGGCTGTCACGTGGACTTCAGCCTTCTCCTCAGAGAAGAGAAATAACAGGCTGCCCAAAAAGGCAAACACCTCTCCCTGGGTCTGTGGGCAGCTTGCAAGGTGGCACAGGCATGCTGCAGGAGTTTCTCTCGCTGTGGATGTGTATGGCCTATGTTAGCGTTACTGCTGCATCAGGAGGTGGAGGGGGGGACCGTGAGGAGGGTCTCATAGCTGCAATCATGACTGAATTACAGCTTCAGAAACTGCATGACCATTAAACATGTTGCCACAGGGTAGTGAGCAGACGATTCTGGCAACGTCTCTGCTGGTTTCACAGAGTTTCTAGGAGCCATCGTCATAGAAGCTGCCATCCAGATCTCAGCTTCACTGTAGATCATCTTAGCAGTGTTAAGCGAAAGAAGAGGTAGAGAGAGGAGAAAATCTTTAAAACATATTAAAAAAAAAGGAAGAAGAAAAAGCAGAGAAGGAATCCTTGCATTCTCCATCCACCACTGACATCTAAAAGTCACAGCAAAAAAGGGGGAAAATGAGAAATGAAAAATTATACAGGGAAAGTGAAGACAGAGTAGACCAAAGGCGTGACCTGAAGGGTCGCTGATCCCCACAGCATGGCTGCATGCATGAAGCAGTGTCTCGCAGGCTTACTTGCTGGTTGTAGGCACAGGGAACGCTGCAGACAGCCCACTGGCCTTACAGTACTTGCTCTGAAATTTGCATCTGCCACTGTGCCTTGTCTGCGGCCTAAGGCAAAAACAACAACAAAAAAAAAAAAAAGAAAACAAACAAAGAGCAAAACAGAAAAGCAGTGAAAATTTTACGCCTGGATGTTAGGCAAAAAGAGAAGCACAGCTGGAATCGTTTTGAGAAGATTTGGGGTTTGTCCTGTGAGAGCTTCGTCTCTGTGGTTTTTCTTGGTATTGATGCAGTGAGGAAAGCATACAGCTGTATTTCCCTTTTTAAAAAAAAACACACAGTCCTAAGCAGAAATCGCTCGGTATGCGAGGAAGCCGATTCTGCCTGATCTCACCTAGTTGCACGGGCAGGAACTTCCCCAGAGGTGCCACATTGGTCCCCAGGAGAGACACACATCATTGCATGACACCAGAGCAGATGCATGGGGGCACTAATGTCTGTCCCTCTTCATCTCCGCTCTCTGAAACTGGCCAGGCACCAGTTTGGGAAGAGCGCAAGAACAGGGCAAACATACGGCGACATCTCTCTTGAATATATTGTCAACCTCCAGCAATTTACAGCTCAGGAGCTTCCCGAGCCAGAAGTAGTTTCTGTGCATTTAAAAACTCCACCGGACTTTTTTGCTCCACAGCTGAACAGCGCATTGTGCAAAGACACACCTTTTTCTATTAATTTCACGTATGCCACTGGCGATGCCTGGCTCTTCCCAGGCTTTGCAGGGTGCAGGAACGGCCTTGTCTCCCCTTGGAAGACCTCCAGAGAGCTGTGAAGGCCAGCAAGGGCCAAGGGCTGGCACTTTGCCTCTCCAGGAATGAGGCCGCCTGGAGGTCATCAAAGATGACGTGCTGGGAGAGCATGATCCCACCCAGAGCTGGGGCACTATACCAAGGGATACAGCACAGGCCCAGGGAGGCTAGGCTCAAGTCTGAGCAGAAGACGTGAGCCATGGTACCCAAGGAAATGCAGCTCCTGCAGCAGGGCACCAAAATTTCTTGGGAGCTCAGCGCTCCAGCAGACACCTAAACACAGGGCCGGTTTTTCCCACAGCTCAGCACATCAGGCACCGTGCTCTTTGGAAAACCTGACTCACAACGTTACAAGCAATGTCAGCAGCTCAGACCCTGTTATTTATCTGTAGGACAACAATGTCTAGAGGCCCCAGACGTAGTGTAGCATTGCTCCGTCCGGGCGCTGCGCAATCCCACTGGCTGCAAGCAGTAGCTCCAGGAGAGCTGACCTGGCATTGGCAACCACCGCCAGCTTCTCGGGATGCTCTGGAGCAGACATGGCTGCCTACTGGCCACAAGCCATCCCATTTCTATTTTCTGATCAACCACATCACTGCAGAGATTATTTAGATTTGCAACCACAGCGCCAGCCTCCAGCGGCTCTCTTATTGTTAGGGTGGCATCCCAAGCACATATCACTCGGCTTAATTTCACCTTGTGCAGACTTAGCCCCACTGGGTTTGCGTCACAGGCGAGACAGACATGGGCACCCAGCATCTTTTTCTGTGGGTCGTGTATGCACTCCTAATCCTCCATCAGCCTTCAGGGAAGAAGCTGCCGCTCCCTCCCTGAGCTCATGTTTTTCTTCAGCCCATCAGGAGTTTTTCCTGACACGCATTGTGGGGAGGCAGCATGGGGTTTCATCTCTCTTGCTTTCCAAGACCTCCTGAAAAGATCCAGCTGTAACTTCTCCCATGTGCAGACATTCAGGGGATTTAGTAAAACAAAGCTCATGCTGATGGGGAAACAGCCAGAATTTAGCTGGCATCAGTTTCACCATTAAAGGGACATGGATCAAAATTGGGAAACTGCTCAACCTTCTGGCCAACACAGGGAAAGAAGAGGGAGCTGATGGGCATCCTCACCCCGCAGGGGACAGACACTGCTTAGTGACCTGCATCCCGCAGTTTCAGAAGCCCCGTGCTCAAGGAAAAGCTCTCTGCCAGCTGCAAGGGAGTACATTTTGAAATGCAAAGGAAGAGACAGAGCAGAGAGAGAAGGAAGGCAGGTCTGGCAGATGGGGAACCAGCATAGCACATCAAGATCTAGATTTTCTTCTCTTTTTTTTGTCCGACCTTCCCTGTGACTTCTGCCATAATCCTCTTTGCAGAAGTTTTGAGTGTTTTCTGCATGCGTTGGAAGGGCCAGTGCTGAGCAACCTGGCAGATGGGCCGCGTGCAGGCCCACCTGGTCCCCATCGGCCATGCTGGGGATGGCACAGCACCACAGGGACATGGAGAGGAGCCCTGGCTGGAGCAGAGCCACAGGCAGAGACATGTTTTGTTAGTAATGCTTTACGAAACAAGAAACACAACCCAGCCTCCCAGAACGTGTTGCCATCAAGAGAACTGCAGTCAGCTCTGAAAAGACCTAGGAGACTATCAAACCATTTTTTGCCATCCTCCCAATCCTAAAGTAACAGACAAGACAGGAGACTGGTAGCACTGCTACAAGATGTTATAAGTCTTCCCAACCCATCTAGCCCACAGCAAAATAGACCAGAAGAGCAAAAGCCCTTGCTGAACCATAATGAGTGGCATAGCATGCTCCCTCTGATTTGGACCCAGTCTTGCAGCCCTTTTGCCAAAATTACAGGACATCTCCTTGCCCTGTGTGAGTCATCTGGAACAGATCCATTTCCGTGGAAAGGAGGAATGGTTCCTGCAGACACATGATAACATGTACCTGTACACTTTTGGTAGGTGTACCCATAGTAACCTGTTCACCAGAAACATGTGCTTCAACAAGATATCTGAATAAATGGGTCTGCAATTTAACTTTTGGCAGAGAATGAGCAATAGAATAGGTCCTTGATTCAAACCTATGCCTCTAAGACAGGGCTTGGAGATTTATTACCAAATGTGAAACCATTAGCTCAAGCTAGACAATAGAATCGGGAAAGTAATTTGAAGAATTATTTGTGATATAAATACTCAAGTTTCAGAATATGCAGTTGAGAACAGGCACATCTCTGAGGTCTACAGCATATGGGTAGAAACACCAAGTCAGTATTGCTGTACGCTGCGTGCCACCATCAGCCCGCTCACGTTTGCCTTGTGCATTTCCCAATCTCATAAGGGCGACAGTGTGAGAATAAGCCTTAACTATCAGGTGGAGAATTTTGGCTTGAGTGTTCAGGGGCAGCGGGGTTGCCCACCCAACTTTGTCTTGCTGCAGCACATGGACTTTGGGATTCTGCTTTTGCATGGCAAACAGGAACAGCTCTGAGCTGATTCACAGTAAAAGCGACAGGGGATTTTTGGTATTATCACAACACAAGGCGTCATCTTCCTGTGCCGGCAAGGGTGATTGAAAATGACCGACCTGATTTCATAAAAATACCAGCGCGTGTGTGTGGTGTGTGGTCTGCTGCTCTTCCTCACTCACGCTCCCTGTGGTTTCTGGGCACACGGCAGTACTCTGCCTGCTACAGACTGTAAACCAAAACACAGGTTGGGAAACTAAAAAGGTGGAAGAGAAGCCATGCATACACCAATACAAGATTTCACAAGGAGCAAAAGAGAAATACCTGGACAGATCTGCATCCAGTTGAGGTCAGCTAACATTTGTGGCTGAATCAGTACAAAAGAAGTAAATGAATAGGAAAATAATCATTTCCTTTCCTTCAGAAATAGCAACAGTGTCAGGCACGGGAAGTACACACGCTCTCATGTTTAGATTTTCAAATAAATTTCAGATGAAATGACATCAAAGAAGAGATGGAAAAAGCCTGGGAAAGTCCTTTTTTTAATTTTTCCTCTGCTTTCCTTTGCATAAAGCTTTTGCTTTATTTCTACATTTGCAGTTTCGCTGAAATCATTTCAGTGGTACCTGAAATTCAGACTACGTCACTACAAACTATTCAGCAACTGAGCAGGAAAATATTTGCATGGGTTAAAACCACAGGTTACTTCAAATTAAAGTCTGCTATCTCCTTAGAAAGACTTTGCCAAGAGGAAAAAAGTGACAGGACCCAGTGCATAGGAATTACTTTCTCCAGTACGAGCATAAAAATAATGCTTTTAGAAGTTGTTTTTCCTTATATAATCCAACCCCTGTCTTCCTGCATGTAGATCACTTTCTACACTATTGGATCTGGTGGCACCTTTCAAAGGTCCTTCACTGTTTTAAAGTGTTCCTATCAAATTTAATGGCCTTGGTGCAAGCAAAAGCAATATTATTTGTTTCTACATCACTCCTTTATTTCTCTTCGGTTTCTGATTCAGCCTTGGGTGGCTTCCATTTCTTTTTTCTCCCATTTAATGTATTTCTGAGTATTATTTCGACTCTACTCCTTTAAAGACAGCTTGTACGGACCCAGTGAGCCATCTCTACACCACTGATGGACTGACAGAAGGAGCAGAGCCCTCTGGCTGGGAAGGATACGGCCTTGGGGATGGCAGGCAGTGAATCAGAGGTGGACTCATTCTCAGCATTACACACTGAGCAGCAGCTGCTGGAAACTTTCCGTTTCACAGACTTCCTTCTCAGGGATGCTCCAGTCCCACAATGTCTTAGGGCTAAGACTGACAAATCCCATTTTGGCACCAAGAGGCACGATACAAACACCTCGTGGATAGATAAGGTTGTGACATGTGCTACCAGAAACCAGAGATAATCTGAATTCCTCCACTCTGCTCAACCTCAGTCCAATAGCCAGCCTGTACCAAGCGCTCATACTGACAACCGGCAGAAAGTATAGGTACAAAAATGGCAGCACTGATGGTAAACTCCCGCAAGTCAGGTCCTGCATGTAGAGATCTGGCACTGCACCAGGAGACAGCAGCATATTGAAGTAAATACCCAGCAGCGTCTTGCTCCCTACATGGTTTTCTCCCCAGTGACCAATCTGTGAAAAACAGCTTTAAAGGACTCATACCCCAAACTAGCCCCTGTCCTGAAAACTAAAACCAAACTCTGCCCGGGTTCAATTTTTGAAGAGCAGAAGAGGGGATGGATGAGGGCCTGTGGTCCGCAGTCCCACAGCCTTGCTCCTGGAGAGTTCTTCTCCCTGCCAGGCTTGGGTGGTGTCTGTACTAACTGCAGCCTGCCCACACGCCGCAGGATTTTTCTATCAAAGGATTCCTCTCCTCTGCGTTTGCTCCCTAGTCAGCACTGAAGCACTATCAGATGGCAGAGGTATTACTGCCTGTAAAACAGCGAGCACGGCCTCTGTGCAAGATTACAGCCACAGCAGTTCAACCTGGCTCAACCGGAGCAACGCCTGAGCAAAGCATGCAGCCTTCTAGCAGCATCCCCAAGAATCAGAGTAAGTCATCACTAGGGAAACCCTGATTAATATACCAGCTCTTTTTAAATCACAGTGCAGACTCATTTCGCTTTTAGAAAGCAGCCGAAATGTGCATATGTCTCAACCTATTTCAAGGGAGCTTTTGCTGAGTAATTCTTCCTCAAATTAGTTTGCAGCAAGATGGCTCAACGGGACCTCCCACATAATGTAATAGTATGCGGTGATCCCCTTTGTCAAACAGCACTTTCTGTTTTTAGAGAAAGAGAGAAACTGAGATCACTCTCATTTTTCTAAGATACATTTATTGTAAGTGTTTTCAGCAGTGTAGGAAGCTAACTTCAGAAAGGCAGATTGGATGATTCAACTGAGCCAAGCATCTTGGTAGTCACTGGTTTCTCCTTCATTCTTATCACTTCCTCTTTTGGTGGCATTTATTCATTTTAAAAGTGTAGCATAAAGCCTATTTTAAAAGCTAAATACCATGCAGATTTGTGTTTTTCTTTCCCTTTCTTGAAACCAAATCATCTTCCAGTGGGTACTGGAGTTGGAGAAGCCAGCTGGAGCTGGGGGAACAGAAGCATCTTCAGGTGACCTGAACACCCTAAAATGGGGTGCAACCTGCCTGCACACACCTCACTTCTCCAGCTCATTGGAGAGAAACACAAAAGTAAGAGTGAGATGAAAAGGCAGTGGAAAGGGCAATACTAAACAAATAACTTTAAACCAGCCTGCTTCAGGGTTTAATGCACAGCATCCATAAACAGCTGGCCTATGGGTAAGAGGCTGCAGGGCCTGAGCCCTCTCCTTCTCATGCAGGAGCTCCACTGAGCCCTTTAACGCCTGGCAATGCCCGTGTTGGCACCTCACGCTCAGCCTATTCCTCCTCCTCCTCCTCCCTGCACCCGTCTGTGTGTCATGCCAGTCTCCTGCCCTCAAGCAGAGGCTCACCAGCAGCCAAGCACTGCAAACGGGACTGACTCAACAGATCTGCAGGAGTTGCTCTCCACACCCACACGAGAAGACGGCAAGGTTCACTCCATTGCCAAATCCTGTCTCTCACTGTCCTCAGCTCAACACCTTGCTCATCTCCCCGGTGTGAATAAGGAAGCGCCTCTCGTGAGTCAGCAGCCATCACCTCCAGCGCCAGCGCAGCAACATGAGCTGTGAGGGAGGATTTGCCACCTCTGATCAAGGCTGTAAGCTCCTGCTTGCTGACCACACTGCGCCTTGCCAGTGCTCTTTCTAAGGGGAAAAAAAACCAACCCACCTTCCCATGTAAGAAAGGAGGAAGTGAGAAGCCTCAGGGGGAGCTGGTGGGTCGAAGCAGGACCCAAAGGGAGCCTCAAGCACCCCCAGTCCAGGAGCAGCTCCCGTGGCAGGCAAAGACCCAGCCAGTGAGGGGGGCCAGCACTCCCTCCTCCCATGCCATGCAGGGAGCCAGGGCTCCCGAAGAAACACCGGGCCCGCGTGGGGCTCGCTTGGCTGCTGCTAAAGCAAATCTGAAAGAAAAGCAAACAGGAGCTGCCTGTGATGCTTTGGTTCCCGTTTTTGGTTTGGGTTTTCACTTCATGTTGCCGATGCCTGGCTTCTCTCCCCTGCCTGCCTCTCCCGTGCCCCTGCCCTTACCCCACGTGGAGCTGCTGCTGTTGCGGCTGCAGCTCCACGTTTCTCTTCCCGCTCCAGTTACGCAATCAGCAAAGCTCTTGTTAGAGTGTGAAAACAGCTATTGTCTGCCAGACTACCCGGATGCATCAGATGCAATGATCAAATATTTTGCAAGACCTGATCCTGTTTCTGCATAAATCTGGTTTAGATGAGAGCAGTTTTCACCACCTCCAGAGGTCAACAGAACATTTATGGAAACGATTCCTCAAGTCAGGATGAAGTCCTCTGGCCTTGCTTTGACCAGCAGCTCCTGCATTATGCATGTCCAGAGAGAGATGCGGTGTCCTTCAACAACCCCACAAACACCATCCCTGTCAGAAACGGTGGAGGGATGAGCCTGGTTTCCCACCGGGCTTCCTCTTATCTTTCCATCCCCTGCTGCTGCCAGATCCCACTCCTCCCTCTCTGCCGCACTGTGAGTGTTTCAGCACAGCCCTGTTCTTCACGTGCGTGTCAGAGCCACTGAAAGGTCTGGCGAGGGTAATGGGGCCCTGATCACTGTTTCAAGGCAGATCTGGATCTGGAGCAGCGTGCTGAATTGCAGACTCTCCACCTGCCACATTCACAGTTGTGTTTGCAGATATGTCTGTTCTGGGAGGAAAGTTCATCCTCAACGCAGAAATTCATTAGGGCAGTGTTGAGATAGTTAGGATGATAGCTGTCTGCTTTGGCCAGCTCATCCTTTCCCTCAGATGCATTCATCCTCATCAGACAAGGAGTTTTGATTTTAATTCAGTTAGTAAGGGGGATATTTTTCTGCAGAGACAATGATTACTTTTCATCAAAGCGTGCTTCGGAAGTTTGAGTACCGGACAGCTGCTGAAAGTGAAACCCCTTGATACCTGACTTTTAAGTAGAAGACAACAGACTCCAACCACAACATCTTCTGCTCATTGGAAAGGGCTCCAGGAGCCTCCCACCTGCAGGTTAATTGCAGGCATGCAAGGAGACCAGTCATTCCTGATCAGTTACTTGCAGAATAACTTCATCGTTTCCCCCTCCTTTCCTCCTGCTAAAACCTAACTGGGAAAGCCTCACTGAGAACACCAGTTAGGGGGAACAATGCTAGCTACCACTCAGCTGTGGTAGTTCCTGAGTGCTTTAGAGTCAAAGAGGCTCAAAGGTCACCCCAGAAATTATACATCTGATAATGAGAAACTAGATTCCCTGCTCTCCAGCAACAGAATCGCTGCTTCCATCACATATGAGATAAGCAGCTCTCTGAGCAGTGAAATGTCTTGCTTGATGCTGAAACAAGGAGTCGCCCTAATACGTAAAGATTATGGGCAAGAGTTGAAATGCCTTTGGCTGGCATTCCCTGTAGCCCTTTTACATGGCCCATGGGAAACCAAAAGTAGATGCCAGTGTTGCTTCCCATCAGATGCAACATCATTCTGTAACTTCAAATACCCAAGAGCTCAGGGTCCACTTGAACCACAACAGGCACTCAAAGATTTGCTGCCCTTTCCCTCCTCCACCATTTAGAAACACCATTGGGCACCTTCCCATTGCTTCCAGCCCAAAAACTACTTGGGGTTTGTTGCACTGCTACACACTGCAGCTCGCTTTAGCTCTGGACTCACGGATGGACAAGAATTGCACATCTTGCTGTGTCAGCTCAACAGCTTAGCATCCCAACATGCCCATAACCTGCTTTCCTCCTTAACGTACTGCAGCCACAATGTGCTCATTGAAAGAGTTTAAATAGGTAAACGGGGCTCCTTTCATCTCCAGTGGGTTACAGATAACAAGCGGTTTTGCTGGCAGATCAAGTCAGGGCTTCGCGTTGCCTTCCTGCCCAGTAGCTTGCCCTGTGCACTCGTGCTGAGGGCAAACCCTCAAACCACCGGAGCCAGCTGCTTGCTCAAGGCAGAGGGATTGTGCCTGGGAAATGCTCACAGGGATCCCGCCACGACACCCCGGAGAGGGCTGTCACTCCTGCAGCTGCCTCCCTCTGGCACAGAAGCAGTAACCAGGAGGCAGGCAATGGTAATATCTTCCTTTAGCACAGCTGGTTTAGAGTGAACTTGCCTTAAATTACAACTAGACGAGCAATATTGCTTAGCCAGGTTTTTAAAGAAAAAAAAAAAAAGCCTTCTCTGAAGAAGCAACCAATTTATAGTCCAGATGTTGCTTATACAATTACAGCTTAATTTTGAGATTAAATTTAAGGTTATAGACTCTTTCATGCAAGACTCAGATGGGAAGTTCACTTCTAACACAATAATAGCTTTGAGCCATGATGCGGATATTTTATCTAAGCTAGGCAAGGCATTGAGAGGCATTTAAGAGGAAGGGGCTTTTGGCAAGCAGAATTTCTCTTTTTCCACTGATGCAACAGAAACTGTATTTTTAAATACTAACATCGACCAAACTGAATGTGCATCTCAGACCACAATCTTGAGGCACACAAAGAATAGATGAGCCCTTGTTTCAGGCTCCAACAAAGATTTGCAGAACAATGTTGAGCGTGTTGCAGTTAACCAGGAACAGGCCACTTCAGAGCACTGACCGTATGTAAAAAGGCCTTTGGGTGGAAATGAATGGCCATAAATCAGACATCAGCCATATAGAAGCGTGAATGTGGGTTAAAAAAAAAAAAGTGCATACGGAGAAGGGATGAGGAGGATCACCACACCATCTTAGGTGAATTTTAGGCAGCTAACTTAGGTGCTTATACCAGCCCTAGGTAGTCAGCAGAGTACCCAGAAGGCAACCAAGATCCCCAGAGCCCAAGTTTGGGCTGTGCCTCCCCAGGTGGGCTGCCTGCCTGTGCCCCTGGCACAGCAGCCACCTCAGGTGCCCACCGTTCTGCAGAGTGAGGAGCTCCCACGCCCTGGAAGAGCATCAAATCAAACCAAGGCTGCCGGGAATAACAGGAAAATACATAGCACCCAGGCCCAAAGAGCTTGGCATATAAGTAGACTAGTGGTTGTGGAAATAAAAGTTACAGCACCTTACAGCAGAGGGTCTGAAAGCAGAACCTGGAGCTGCCAAAACCCTGGTCTCTGCTTAGACACCCTCCCTGGGGTGCCATTGGGAGATGTCCTGCTTCGCACCTCTGTGCACCCTTACTTTGCTGACTGGGGACCTCTCCAAGGAAGCATCACCTGCCCATATATTCAGTTGCTCTTCCGATTGCTGAGACCCCATCTCCTCACCATGAAGCAGCGCTACTCGACTCAAAAGCAGCTCCCGGCCGGTCTTGCCTTCCCTGCCAAAGCACAAATGCTCTCTGAGTGTCACAAGCTGGAACAAACACTTAAATATGGGGCAGCTGCAGAGGACCACCAGCAACCTGGCACAACACCTCTTCCAGAGAGGTGAGGGTCTAGAGATGAAGCTCTACTCAGGCCAGCATATCATATGCTTCCTTACAGCTTTACAGGAGCCACTTTTTGGGAGGAGGTGAGACTGAGCTGTACCTTCAGCCAGCCACCAGTCTCAGCTCCTCTCCAGGATGCACATGTACCTATCCCAATTTAAGAAATGGATATCAGACAGTGGACTGCAGCCAGAAAAGCATGCCAAAGAGCCTTCTTTTCAGGAATAAACATTATTCTCTCCAGGCCATGGGCTGGATTTAAGCCACCCAGTTACAGGGGGGGAGATTCATTATCAATGCCCAAATTACCTACTGGCATGTGCAAGTTTCTTTTTCATCTCTGCTATGTACACAGACACACACAATCACATCTCATTTCCACCACTCCCAGCAGCACCTGCAAGTGTAGTTCATAGGCAGCCGGCACAAGTAACGCTCACAGCACCCACAAGCTGATCAGTGATCGCCACCATCGAGCGTGGCATGCAAAGGTGCAGCCCCACAGCCTCTGCCCCTCAGCGAGCCGCAGGCCAGACACCGCCACACTCTGCAGGGAGGCCATTTCAGAGATGTCGGTGCAGATGGTCCACTGGCCACCTCCTGAGCCAGACACAGCGCCCACTGTCAGCTGGCTGTGGGACACTCTGCGTGGAACCACAGTGTGAAAGAGAGGAGCAGAAGAAGGATGCTCGAACTATCTGACCTAGAAACTTGACGCTGTAAGGGAAGAAACTCCTCCCTGACATAGCAAAGCTGGTTAATGGATGGAGGGCAATCCTGCCATAGGAAAAACCCTAGCAGATGTGCAACGAAGGGCTCAGCATTTACTAATCGTCATGGTGAGCCCCAGAGTCCCTGATCCCCGAGGCAAACTGTTATCCTGGACCATCTAAACTCTAGGTGAATGCAAAGACTGTGGAAATGCCACAGACCTGCCAGGTCCCTCCCATGGTGACAGGCAGAAAACTGCGAGGGAACGGTGCACTGATTTGCAACAAGTCAGCTTAATTCCCGGGCAAGCTGCTTAAACAGTGAGGGCTTCCCTGGAGCACATGCTGGGCCTCCAAGTGTTTATGAAACAAAAGCCATTGGTGTTTCCCATGTCATTTGGGACCACGTTCCTGCTGCTGTTCTAAAATGACAAGGACTGGCAGGAGTCAATGGAGACCTGCTGTTTCACACCAGCTGGAAGAGCACACTTGAGTTACTACAACGCTGTTTTTCTCACATGACTACTCTGTATGATAAAACTTCTAATTAACTACATAGTAAATGCGATGGGAAGACTCTTCTAATTATTTCTATACCTTTAGGCAATAGAATAAAATCAATATGTAACAAGAAAATGATAGTTAAAAAACTTTGGCAACTTGTGCTGGAGGTAAATTAACAGCGTGGCAGCGGATGGGAATGCCTTCGAAAATCAGGGTGCCAGTGAAACTGGGCTGCAGATGTGTGTCACCTGCCAAAGCCGCCTCTGCTCCTTTGGAGCCCCCTGCTCCCTGCAATGGGGTCCTACAGCCCTCTCCTTCACAGTTGCTCTAGGGAACCTACTCAAAGCAGAGTAGATTTCCATATGCTTTCTTGTATCGGAGAGAAAAATCTACACTAACAGTTATTTGCTTTGACTCTACTGGAATAGCCAAAAGGAGGGAAAAATACGTCAGCAGCCATGCAATTGTACTGACGTAACATTGCTTGTTGTTTCTCACAGAGGAATAAGTTTTTGGATTCTTCACACTTGTATAAAACCAGGGCTCAACATGGTGTAATTCCATGACACCTCACTAATAGTACCTTCTCCCACATGCAAGGAAAGACCAGATCTAAGGATTTAAACACAAGGGATTTGTCATTTTGAAACCTCTGTTTTGCTGTGCCCACTTTCATCATTCTTGACAGGATCTGCATTGCCAAAAGCTGCTGGAAGTTTGGCTAAATTTGGGCACCCAAAACCTGAGCCAACCCAAGAGTTACGTACGCTTGAAAGCCTTATTACGTTAACTTTGTTTGTCGGCCACGGAGTTAGTTTCATTGATCTGAAAGCAAGATAATGATTTACAAAACAAAACCACAACCACTTGTTAGCAGTAAGCATCTTCATGTGCGCTGCATTAATTCAAATGTGAATTAGACCGATTAGACATGGAAATGCAGCCGAAGCACTCAGTGCTGGCGGAGCGGCGTTCCCTTCCAGACTCCTCGCGTCAAGTCCCGTCCTGCCGCGTTCCCATGCCAAGCTGGCAAGGGCCCGCGCCCTGCCAGGAGATAAAGCTGGCTGCCGCGCGAGAAGGCGCATGCAGAAGGCATGTCTAGCGAGTATGCTCTCATGACTAACATTTTGTTTCTGCGATAACACGCTCGGCCACCTACACAACTAGCCCTCTGAATAAGTACTTTGCTGCACGGGTTCCCATGAGCAGCAGACCGATGGGAAAGCAAGATAAGCTTTTGCTATCGCTTTCACAGGGGTTTGCTATGTCTGGACTATCTTCCAGATTTCACACACAGCTCTCATAGCTCCATTTTCTCTCAGTCACTTTGGTCAGGTCCACTGCTTCACTACTGAGGCGCTGGACCTCTGCTTTTGTTTGTACTAGTACGTCACTGAGCTCCCAAAACACCCACATGAGCACAAGCTGCAGTGGGGCAGACAGGATAGCACAGTGAAACCCCTTCCCAGTAGACAACAGATACACATCCGTCAAGCCAGATGAGCTTTTCAGACCCAATGCTCAGCAGCTCCCATCTGCTGAAGGCACCCCCCACCTCCTTTCCACCTTTTTCCTCCCTCCACAACATCCCAGGCCAACGTATTTTGAAAGGCATATCCCATGGATCTATACTGTCACCGCACACCCCAACAAAAGCCTTTGCAGCTTCCAAATCTTCAACAACAGAACTTTCCTGGCTTTCAAATATAAGATCACAGGCTTGTTCACAAGAGTGAGTTTACATCAAAGTGAGTCGTCAGAGTAATTGAATTAACTGGCACAAAACAGGTACGTCCAACAGTTGGCTTTTCTATCGACACCAGTCATTGCTTCCATTTCCTACACGTTACACTCTCAGCACTGTGTGCAGAGTAACCTACTCACTGCTGCCAGGCCCTGAGCACCGTGGGATTGTTTCCACGGCACATGATGGGCTAGTAGCAAATGCCATGTAAAAATCACTGCATCCCACACTGGGGGTCACACTTCTGCAGAAGGAGAGTTGGTCAACCCGCCCTCACGAGGCATGGGGGAAAGAAAAAGCAGGGGAGCCCTGCAGAAAGTGTGGACGGGGCAGGGAGACCCAGGACCACACCGACGTAAATGGAGAGCGTCATCCGGCTGTCACTGGCGTGGAAGGAGCCCATCCTCCAAAACACATCAGGCATTCAAGAAACCTCCCAGGAGTTTGGGGACAGTGGGATCCTGACGTGGGCTGGACAAGGAGGCAGATAACCTAGGCAGGGAGCTACAAGGCCGCAGGCGGGGTACACCCAGAGGGACCAGCCCCAGAAAGCAGATAGACAAGAGCAGCTTTTAAATTGGTTTTTTTGATGCCTGCCATCACCGGGCAGCGAGGGGTTGGTCTCACATGGAGGAGGTGAGTGGCGTTTGGGAGCCTCTGGTAAGTGTCCCAGCCACCAGCACTCACTGAGCCCAGGCTCTGTGCAGGAACCTGTGTGGACCACCATAGCAATAACAGGCAGCTTTATTTCTCAGGGCTCTTTAAACCAGAACCACCTCATATCTTTTTTTTTCTTTGTATGAGTAGCCTCCTTCCCCTGATATCTTTAATTAAGAGGGTTGTGTGTTGTTTTTCTTTTACTGTGTGGTAGCTTTTATCTAACAGGTATATGTAAAAAGTGTGCCTGGGGAAAATCATATTCATGGGAACAAACTTAGTAAAGCCACTTTAACCCGGCTGCTTTTTTAAGAAGCACCTCAGGGCAATCCCTTGAAGATATTTATGCTCCTCTGGTGAGTTAGAGGCTTCTGAAAACTCCCACTAGTCCCCACTTCCCTTTATTCCCCTGGGTACAAACAGTGAGAAGAGCCACTGTCCCTCTGCTCTCAGTCTATAGCATTCATGAGGAGCTGCTTTAAAGCAAGATGACGAGCTCCACCCTGCAAACTGCTCAGGGCCCCAGCCCCTTCCAGCACCAAGGGAACGCTCCAGCAGCCCGGGGGCTTCAAATGCAGTTGTGAAACTCATACAAATCTAAATATCTGCATAAACCACTGCTGACGAGACGCCTCATGGCTACATCACATAGGCCAGGTACACGTCCCAAACTTTTTTTTTTGCTAGGGAAGTTGTCAGTCAGAGGCTGTGATGTCTAAATGATACAACTTGTGCTGGCAAAACACAGCACAGCTGGTACCCCACTCCTAGCAAAACTCCCAAGAGGAGAGGAGGTTTTAGGTTTGGGGTGGAGATTGGAGAAGTACAGGGGGCTTTTTGCAGTATTTTGTCATTCCTTTTGGATAATATCAGCCTTCAATACTATTTCTAGATTAGATGTAAGTTTCTGTTAAAAATCTATACAAGCTACCTTAAAAGCTTGATCCAGATCCTCCTGAAGTCCACATCAAAAGGGTTTTCTGGAGAGATCAGCCTCTTTCCAAGCAGCCCAGGCCCATGCTTTTGTGGAGGAGAAACCCACAGCAGAAGGAGAGGGAGATACAGCCATGGTGAATGACACAGCCCTATTGCCAATTTCACCAGCTTTAAGTACTCAGAAATCAGGGGCCAGCACCTTCCCTCTCACCCACATAGACCTTTCCCATACCAGTTGAAAAAAATCCCCACAAGGCTAGCTTGTAAACTCAGGACTTTAAGAAAAAAAAAAATAAATAAAAGACGACAAAACCAAAAAACCAAACATCTGGGCGGTTTCCCTTCAGGTGCCTGTGCGAGGGGAGTTTTCCAGCCACAACCCCAAACCTTTTCACCGCAACCCTGGGGGCCAACGCAGCTCCCTTTCGATGGGCACAGTGGGGCAGGCAGCAATGGAGGCTCCTCGGCAGCTGAAACCCTGGGCTGCAGGGTGCAAAGGAGCAAAGACAAGGAAAACCACCCCAGCGCGGCCGCCATGAACCATGACCCAACTTGCAGAAGCTGGCACGGCCGCATGGGACTCACCGGCATGTTTTCACCACCTGTGGACAGGGTGCTCTGTGGGGTGAGGGAGGGAGAGGGGACCCGTTGGGCATCTTTCCTCAGTGGAGGTTGGTGGAGTTAAAAATTGCCAAAACCAGGCAGAAAACAGGAAGGATTAGGCAACATAAATTCAGGTTGCATCGCCCAGCAGCCACAGCACAACCCTCTGTATGGCACTGCCTGTGGAGAGGGAGCCATGGTATGAGGCCCCCACTGGCACTGCTGCCGTTGGGTTTTATTGCCCACGCTGCGCCCAGACAGCAACAGCCCTCAGGAGAAACAGTCTCAAAGCACTTCCAAAACTGCATGCAGGGCCTTGCTGCTGAGGAGGCTGCAGCTGGCCCCAGCAGAGACATGCTCACGCGTCTGCCCCCCTGGCCTGCACCTGGGGCGATGCCAGGGTCAGTACTCCCTGATCCTGGGGCACAATCCTGCTCCACACATGCCTTGCTGGGATCATAGTATCATAGAGTGGTTAGAGGTGGAAAGGACCTTAAAGATCATCTAGTTCCAACCCCCCTGCCATGGACTGGGACACCTTCCACTAGACCAGGTTGCTCAAAGCCCCATCCAACCTGGCCTTGAACACTTCCAGGGATGGAGCCTCCACAACTTCCCTGGGCAATTTGTTCTAGTGCCTCACCACCCTGACAGTAAAGAATTTCTTCCTAATACCTACTCTAAATCTACCCTCTTCCAGTTTGGAGCCATTACCCCTCATCCTTGACTTCATAGGAGAGGTGCTCCAGCCCTCTGATCATCTTCATGGCCCTCCTCTGGACTCGCTCCAACAGGTCCATGTCCTTCTTACAATGGGGGCTCCAGAGCTGGATGCGGTACTCCGGATGGGGTCTCATGAGAGTGGAGTAGAGAGAGAGAATCACCTCCCTCGACCTGCTGGCCATGCATCTTTTGATGCAGCCGAGGATGTGATTGGCTTTTGGGCTGCGAGCGCACATTGCTGGGTCGTGTTGAGCTTCTCATCCACCAACACCACCAAGTCCTTCTCTTCAGGGCTGCTCTCAATCCATTCCCCACCCAGCCTGTATTTGTGCTTGGATGCTCACCCTCACCATCCTGGTCTCGCAGCCACTGCTGTGGGGCAGGGGCAAGACCCTGTGCCATGCAAACCTTTGGCCTGGCCCTTAGGCATGTGCCTTGCATTCACTTCACTGATCCCCCATCTCTGGTACGAAACAAGCTCCAATTTTTACATATCTGCTAAAAATGCTGGACAGGAACACAACTGGTTGCTTCTAGGTCATTTTCTGGCATTTCCTATCCTTTTCCTGGCCAGTCACTTCATCATGGCACTTTTCCTGCTCATTTTCTGGTTGTGGCACAGTAAGAGATGGAGGGAGAGGGAAGGCGCAGAAGTGGGTTTTGCTGCTGACAGAGACGTTTCAGACTCTCCCTGGCTGCCGCGGCATGTGAATACATACATACCCATGTATGTGCCCAGTGCGTGGGTATTCACTCAGTGCACAGCTGCCTGTGCTATCCCTGCAGCCCCGACAGAACCGAACACATGCCCACGCACAGGCTATCTGTGGGAAAGCAAGTAGAGGAGCACGAGCGTGATAAAACAAAAACCATCGAGCGTTCAGGCAATTTTCTTGGGCCCTGTTTACACTGCAAACGTGAACAGCCAAGGCCAGTCTCTTCAACTGTTGTTAAGCCTGGAAATAAAAGGGGCCGGGGCCGGAGGCCAAGTGTCACAGCATGGCTTGCTCCCCTGCAGCCAGCCTGTCTACCCCCGGGCCAGGAGAGCGGAACCTGTCCCTGCTGCCCTGGGGGACAGCCCCCATGGACGTGCTGCCGCTGACCACCCTGGGGGCCGGGGCTGTGCTTACCAAGGCACCACTCTGTCAGCAAGGCCGGGTGGCTACCTGGGGAACATGCTCCTGAGCCTGCTCTGGCCCTGCTCCGGTGAGTGGCTGGTGCAGACATAATTGCTCTTTCTGTGCTTGCACTGGGCATTTTACATGGGAGCCTCTGGGAAGCACTTTGGGAGCCCTTTGGAGCCCAAATCCCTGTCTGGCAGCTCTGAGGCTGTGGATGATGCACATACCTCTTACACTAACAGGCACAGCAAAAACTATCCAATAGAGCCCCTTGCATTGCTGACACCAAAGGTAACCTCCTGGCAACACAAGCAGACTTCACAAGAGGCCTGGAATATCTGCTGATGCCACCCCATCACCCCTCCTCTGATAAGGATTGGGCAGAGAGTCTGCTGAAGTTTCCAGACTAGGATACCAAAATACACGTATGTGCATATTGGCCAAGTTGGGGGTCTTGACACAGAAGATGGAACAGAACTGCTGCTGCTATTATTATTGTTGTTGTTGTTGTTGTTGTTGTTGTTGTTGTTGTTATTATTATTATTATTATTATTATTATTATTATTATTATTATTATTATTTTAAAATTACCTGTTTCCAGGAGGATTCAGGAGCTCCAGTCTTACCCTGGGCTCCACACATAATATAAGGATGTTCCTGTCCCAAAAAGCTGCTCAGTTCATCCCAGACCACAAATTAGCAGCCTGAGGTAGCACAGATAAAATCAAGGCTGCATACCTTTATGTTCTACCACCAGCCTGGGCTGTCAAGAATGAGCGTCGCTGGGCTAAATCTCCTAAAACAGGCACTGGAGCCCTACTTGAGCCATGGTTTTACGTGGGAACTGAGACACAGCATTCCAAATCACACATCCAGGCATTTTACACTGTAAAACACCTTGTATGTTTAAATGTCAGTCTGCTCTGAGCTTTCATACCAAAGGGCAAATGCTGATGGCAGAGAGGCAGAGAAGTGCAGCAGAGAGGTAAATAAAAGGAAAGGCCTTAGGAGCCACACAGCTGCCCCGGTATAAAAGAATCATCTTTCAAGCTGATAAAAATAGTGTTACAGGCTCTGATAAGAATAATCTCCCAGGCTCTGATAAGAATACAATGAGAACAAGCCTTTTACAATACAGCGTTAGTGAACCACAACCTCATCCTGCCCAGAAATACTCTTTCTAGGTGCCGCTTTCTTTTGTTCTCCAGGAGCACAAGCACTGAAAAGAGCTACTTTAGCTTTCCTCCTCATCTAGCAAACTCAAGCAGCACAGCCAGGAAAGGACTCGATGGGCTCCACCCTATTGAATATGGAGCAATTCACTCCAAAGCAACTAAAGCATGCAAATAATTGCATTGACTTCAAATGAAATTATTCCTATGTTTAAGTGCTCTACTGAATCGGGGCCAGGGTGCTCGGCACTCTGGAGTATCAAGTCTTAAATGTTTTGGAAGGCTTTAAGTGAGAGGGAATGGTTTGGGAAATAGGGGGGAGGAAAGTGGGCGGGAAAGGAGTTCTCCCACTGAATAATAGGTCAATTATCTCTGAAGTTTGTGATGGATATGAATAGAGAGAAGAATCATGGTGGAAAATCTGGATCTGTTTGGACATTTGTGTTCATCATGACTTACCATCTCATACCCACACTGACCCAGAAACTGGACTGGCTATACGGTTAGGAAATTGAATTAAGAAATACATCCTGCAGTAGCCTATGCACACAACTTACCTGCTTTCTTTCCCTATTTCTGTCACAATACATCAACGTATTCAGCCAAACTGCTCCTGTTCTTGAAGGGATTGGATGACTTCCATATGCCACAAAAAATGGCTGAAATTCTGCATGCCCCAAGCTGAAGAAAGCAGATACTTTTTTTGGTGGAGCTTAAAGTCCATGAAGCTCCGTGAAGCCAGCTAAGCGTAAACAGCTATCCACGAACATGGCGAGGAGGGCACCTGTCATGCCAGGGGACAGCCCAATACCTGATGCCAGGCACAGAGCTCTTTTGCTGGGTAGGTCACATTCACAGCTGCAGGCACAAGCATGGCTGCCCCAGAGCCACTGGTTTGGCAGGAGGTAGCAACACAAGACCCCACGGAAACGTCCTGCTGAGCTGGGCCACAGCCAGGTGCAACATGGGTGTTTGGCTGCAGCCACCCAGGGGGTCCTGTGGGTGATATTAAGGACAATGAGAAGTGAGAATGGAAAGCCATAACCTCAGTTTCATGCCAAAAGACCAGGAGTATCCTTCACCGCGTTACACTCCTAAAAGGCCTCATCTCAAGGAACTGGACATACCAACCAGTTCATTCCCAACCTCTCCCAGCATATCGTTGGCTTCCTCCTGCCCTAACAGACGTGCTTTGCACTTCTCACGTCTGATCTCAGTTTATTCCAAAAACAACAGATGAAAGCCAGCAAGCATTAAAGTAAATAGGAGTTTTGCTCTCAACCACATTTGGAGCAGAATTTGACCCAGAATTAAGAGGACACTTTCTACTGGGGATCTAGCAGGTTTCTGATGCTGTTCCAGTAGCTCCAGGAGGCACACCTGCTCTTGGATCTGCATGGCAATTTCTGTGGTTTGGCCACTGAGGATGGTTTTATATTATTTTTAAATGTTACCATTAAAAACAAGGAGCTTTTTTTCTCTTTTCCCTCCACTTCACTTGTTTTGCAAAGAGCTTAGACAGAACTGAATAACCATACAGGTGACAAAGCCATACAGAAAATATTCTCAGGGTTCTGCACAGAAAATATCTACCGCAGTTGTTCAGGACACTTCTTCACCCAGCCTCAGCCTCTCACCCATGGCCCCTTCACTCAGCCGCCCCCCCACCTGCCTCTCGGGACCGGCCCCAGGCAAGTCAACCACAGCAGAAGTTGCACCACTGGTGTATGTGGTGTGCTCCCAGGGAACCTGAGTAGCCCCTGCTCAGTGTTTCTGCCTCGCTTCTCTCCCACTAATCATAGGAACAGAGTGTCAGGTGCTACCAGGCTGATGGACCCCTTAAGCTTCACAGTCCACCTGTGTTATTGTCCCATCTTACACAGGGAGACTGAGGCAGAGCCACTGACTCACTCCACATCACAGAATCAGGCTGGGTAGGAGGCCAAGGCTGTGGTCTAGCGCTTCCCATCACTAATCTCAGGATATGTCTTATGCTTTGATGATTGCATAAATACCATCAGATGGCATTTGCTATAAATGACCAAATCAGAAGTGAAAACATTTGTAAAAATGTATAAAACTGCCTGAAGTGCTATTGAGCAGCTGTTACAGCAGTTTTCTACAAGCGTTGCCAGTGGTGCAGAGGACAATTCCAGTTCAATGGGGGAGTGCACAAGTCACGGTGAAACAACTTTTTATGATGTGGCTGCTATAGGAGGGTTAGGCCAGGTACGCGGATGAAAAGGAGAGTCAGGACAGGTACCTGGATGAAAAGGAGAGTCTTTAAGCCATTGGATATGATTTTAACAGTTTTGGAGAATAACAGAAGTTTGTGGGGTAAGCATATGTGAAATGATGCTCAGACAGGCACCAGAAACAGTTTCTGTACATAATAGAGGGAGGGAAGGGGAGGAAACTGCAGGTTTAAATCAGAGCAAAGGCCACAGGAAAGAGTATTTCCCTCTGAAAGAAATGAAATGCACCTTTCAGTATACCATACATACGGCAGGAGTGCAGCACCTGGGGAATTTGCAGGCCTGCCTGCCACCAGGATATGGAGAGCAATAACAGTCGAGCAGGTCATTCCTGCCCAGGAGCCGGCAGCAGAGCTGAAATTGGACCCCGGCATTTGCGTCATCACCAAACAATTAGTAACTGCTTCAGGTAACTCAGGCCACCAGACAGTGCTTTTGAAAACATCTGTGGCCGGATAAGGGCTGTCATACTCCTGATGTCAACACCGAGGATTTGCAGTGAACTCTGCATGGTCACGTAAAAGCGGCCAGGCTGGCAGAGAAAAAACGCCTCCCTGGCTGAAAAGCTGCTCAGGGTAAGGGTAGGACAGATTTGGGACCGTGCGGAAGGAGATGCCAAGCCAACTTGCTTCCCGCCAGCATTCAAAGGTCGGGTTACAGCGGGGATTTCCACGGTTAAAGGCTTATAAAGACAGCTAACCACATTCACAGATGAAGTGCCCACAGCTTGATGATGATCACGTTGCCCAGTAGAAATTGTGACACAGGAGACGCTCCCACAGCCAGGTTAATCTCTAGCACTTCACTAATCAAGCTCACTAAAAAGCCATTTCTTGAAGTGGGAAGAGCAATGACATAGCAAAATTGGGGCCACTGTGGGAAATGCTTTGACATTTTCTATAATAAGGTATTTTTCTGATTAACTCTAGATCCAAAAGGAAACATTTCTGTTATGTGATGCAATCTGGGCAGTCCAAATAACATCTGTGAGATGTGGTTCCTCTCTGTCTGGCTCAGCAGCTCTCAGTTCTACTGAAGAGCTGAATACTGAATACTACCATGGGGTAAATGCACAACAACCAGAAGAGACTGACTGTTGCCTTCTCAAAGAAACCTGCAGACCCCAGTTTTAGCCCTACCAAAGAGGCAAGTATTTTTAAAATCATGTACGTAGGCAATTTTTGGTCTAAGTTCAAAATCAAGAAGGAAAAGACAACATTGCTGACATTTCCACCAGATGTCCTTTTGGATAGGCTTGGATAGACCAAATCAGAAGTCACCATCTCCACTAGGAACAAACACTTGTAACCTTTTTGCTGGGTCGAGTTTTCAACTAATTTTGCCCTTTTCTGGGGCATCAGAGATTCCCTGCAGTCAGAGAGGATAGGGACAGGTGATAGGGAGAGGTTTAGGGGAGACATTCAGAGTATTTTAGACTTTTATTCTGGCAGTGGGTTACCGTGCCAGATGCAGAGGCATCGCTGTGCATGAAGGACACATGAGGAACATGAGCAGGTAAGGTGGGCTAAGGACAGCGGCTCTTGGCAGGCTGTGTGCAGCAGAATTTACAAACCAGAGCTTTTCAGGTATGGGCTTTTTTTCCCTCAACAACAAAACATCTAAAGTTGACTGTGGGACCAACTACAGTTCACGTAAAATTTCTTTCACTCCAAATCCACAGTTTCCCATTAAAAATGATATAACATTACCATTCAAAAACACTGTAGTAGATGACAGGCAGCAAAAGATTAACTACCCCAGTCCGTGTGGATAAAAAGAATAGCCAGAATTACAGCTGTACATGTGTGGAAGAGTTAGTTAATCTCTGTTTGAGGTCTTAAAATAATCCTATTATTAGCTTGTTAGTCTAGTCCAGCTATTAACTTGATAGTCAGTTGAGCTCATAGGCAAGATAACCACCGACTTTCATGGCTTTTGGATTAAACCTTTAATAGGGTTTAGGCCCTGGCATCTGCTGCCTTGTTTGCAAACAAAACCAGAAAAAAAAGTCCTCATAAAACAATAAGAAAGGCAAAGGAATACAAATACTACAGAGCTGGAAGGGAGACCAGCTACTTAGCCACACCACCATTTTCCAGTAATCACTCCCAGAAAAAAAAGTAATTGCTATTAATGTGCACATATTAATTCTAGATCCCTCATACTTATAACCCTTAGATATTTTCTGTGGATTAAGTCCATTGCTGATGTAATAGTCTGGAGCCGAGCGGAGCTACACCTACCTGTCTTTAGGTAAACCCTGACTTCCCACTGTTAGGCATATCCCTCTTCCAAGAACCAGCACATGAAGACAAACTGTTTGTTTTCATTGCTTTGCCATTGTTGAGTTATATTGTCATAACATCCTGACCCAGTTCCAAAAGGCAGCAAAATCATAGCAAATAGCCAGGATGGAGGACTGTGCCAAGCAGGCTTGATGATCCACAGGGTGCATGTGCAAGCGCCTCTTTGCTTTAACAGACAGAAATGGTGTATTGTAAGGGTGCAAAAATTATTTCTGTGCCACATATGGAAGTTTTAGAGAGAGCAGGGGAGAAGAAGAGAGTAGAGAGCTGTTGGACTATGTTATTAGTGCCTTTCTTGAGAGGACCTTGTAACACTGCTGTTCTTTTCACATCACAGAAGCCTTTGTTTGCAGAACTCAGAGTGTATATCTAAGTAACTTACCATCAAAAGAAAATCTCTGTGCGGGTTAACAGTAGCACTCACCTGCAAACCCAGTCTCACAAGATACCACATGTCCAAACATCAGCTATAAACCCTAGGCCCCTTGTAGTAAAGTAATATGGTAAGACCTCATCCAAAGCAAGCGGCAGGACTGAAGTCCACGGCAGCCCTGGCATTACACTGGGGACCACTGTACACATCCTTGGGGTCACGAATCAAGGCATATACAGTAATCAGAGAATACCTGTCCGAGTGTGGAGAGATCTATACTTAATGGGAAGACTTAACATGAGCTAATAATGGGAAAATGCATGCCTGTCAGGAAGACAGTAGCAATTAATGAAATCCATTTGATGCAAATGTAAGACCCTATTAAGAAATACAAACCAGACATTGGATATGCATTTCCAAACCAGCAGAGGTTTTTTTACCTTCATTCTGCATCTATCCCCATGGATTTTCAGAAGGGGTTTTTGGCCATCTGGATTTTATTAGTCAAGACATCCTTGTCGTCTTTTTTTATGCACAGAGTGGTTTGGTCTCATAAGCAGCAGTATGTGCACTTTGCCTCTTCGAGTATCCAACGTTTCTATTTTCCATAAGCAACAAGTCCTTTTTTACTCAGTTCAAGCAAATTATCAAGGGAGGTGGATGATCTTCATGCCCTCCCAATGCTTTTGTGTACTTTCACTGTGTGCTTTAAGCCTAAAGCTAAGGTCATTCTGGGCAAATATTTTTCCATCTGAGAATTTTTTTTTTCCATTGAAGGGTTATAAGCCGTTAGCAAACCATGTCTTAGCTGGGAAATAAGCCCTGCCAGAAATGAAGAAGTGCATGAAGTGCTGGGAAAAGGAAGTCTCTAATCACAAGAAAATCTCCCCCACCCCCCACCCCAAAAAAAAAGAGGGGCAGGGGGAACGCAGAACAACTAGTTACCTTAAACTAACTGGAATGCCAGCAAGCATTTGGTGCTTCCTCTTCTGCTAAGATAAGATTGCCTACCAGAGATATAGCCCATTAAAAAATTGCTTCTTATCAATTTCATTCTCATGGCTTCTGGCCCTGAGAAGGTGGTGGGAGTGAAAGAGGGAGACAGGGTTTTGGATGTACCTGCGATCCATCATTTCTCACTTCAGTTTCCTGCGTTGGTGTGGGGACGGGTGGGCAGAGGCCACTGGAGGTCCCCAACGCCCACACCCAACCTCCCTTTGCTGGGCGGCGAGCACCTCGGGGCTCCCCAGGCAAGAAACGGGGAGCGGCGTGATGCCTTGGAGCGGGAATGGGAGAGCCCACCCAGTGCTCCTTTGGCAGGACATGAAACCATACCAGCTGCCCAAACCGTCCCTGCGTGCGGCCATGGGCCCCCAGGCTGAGCTCTGCCAAAAGCTGGGGGCCCCATGGCCAGGCTGCGCATTGGTGCCTGGATGAAGCCACGCTCAAGCAGCGCTGACCGTCACATTTCCTCTAGCGGAATCAACTGACTCGGTGGAGTTGAAGTTGCACATTTGCTAGCACTCCTCATTTCCCAAGAAAACCAGAAGCATGTCTATGCCAGAAGTTTATATTCTGATGTGGAAAAATATTCTGATGTGGAAAAAAACACGTCAATACAAAAAATAACCAAGAAAAAGACGTCAATACAAAAAATAAGCAAAAGTAGCACACTATGTCTTCAGGGAAAAAAATGCAAAGAACTAAGTTTAAATCGTTATATTTTTATTCAGCAAATAAAAGAGCATTTTCTTCCATTTCAGTCCAAAGAGTTTATCAAGCAGCAGTAGCAGCTCCACCTCAAGAATTGACTATATAGATAGACAGATATATGTGTGTAAGTGAATGTAAATACTCACATTACCCAGATATGGGTGTAGCTTGGATTTATATATTGTATAAGTTACTCGCTTTCTGTTTCTTTGCCATTCCAGTTGTTATGCAGAATCCAAAGATTTAACCAATTGCATGTTATTTCAGCTGATAGAAGCATCCACCATAGAGCACAGACAGGGTTTATTCATAATTCATAAGAGGTTTTATTTTACCCCTGGCCAGATCCCACATGCTGTCCAGCTGCAAACACAGACACTGCATACCAGTTTTGTAAATGGATGTGTAGCAAGTCAAGAGCAGATAAACTCCTACAGCTGTGAAGGTTTTCTTCTGAATAGGCAGACATTAGCTAGGTTTACACCAGGGTGAGAACTCATAAAAGGCACCAATTTGCTTTAAAAAAGGAGAATAAGGTCAAAGCATCTGCTTTCTGGCATCCACACGATCATCCAGTAGCACTGATTTTGACAGCGTGGAAAGAACCTGTGACAAGATAACATCTGAATCGGCCAAAACGCAAGCTCACCCTGCAAGACACGGCTGGAGCTCGCACAGCTCCTGCAGCCCGTGATTCACCCCAGCTATGCAGAATTTTGTCTCCATCCAAATTATTCCAGCACACCAAACACAGCTGTGATGTGCAGTCAGTAGCAGAGCCAATGTCGCAACACAACAAAATGGCCTGCCGTTGCGCCGGTCAGCCAGCTGCAATTTCTGATATATCTACCTGAAGCCTCTACCTGAGCAGCAGCAGCAGCCTACGTGGCAGCTTTGCTGATTTTTTCCTGAAAAAAGGAGGAAGAGGAAGGCAGGATAACTAAGCAGGAATCCTGCACCTGGGCTCTATGCAAGAATGAGAGCAGGAGATCCCTGAACGCTTAGAAAGCCAAGTCAGATAAGATGCACAGTACACGGCCGCACTGCTCCCTGTCATCTTCCCTGGTGATGCAGTGATGTAACTGGAGATACCCCAATCTCTCAGCCTCAGTGTGCTGGGAGCTGGCAGAAAGAGGAGACCTGAGAAAGATGCATTTCACATAGCATCAGTATTGAAGGCAGGGAAATACCCAGTCTAGCAAGAGGAGCATCACCTGTATATCAAGAGAAGGATGAATCACCTACTAGAGTTCACAAACTACACGGAACCTTGATTTATTGGTGAATTGTGACAAGCAGGCTGCGCGGTTCATCTCCTAACATGCTCTGCTGTTCAGATGAATACTCTCAACATCATTTGCAATGTGAAGAAGTGCCACCACAGAGCTCCTGAGCTCATCGGCGGGAAGGACCTGGTTTCTTCAAGAGCAATTTTACTCCAAAGGGTGACTTCCTTGAAAAGTTACTTTCCCTCCATAGGCTGTGTCTCTACAGGGTGAGTCAGTTTAATAGATGCCTCTGGTAACCAAGATAAGTTTGCACAGCCAGATCCATACTGCACTCTGCATCCTGAGCTCAGAGTCCAGCCACGGCTGGGAGGCAAGACCACCGCCCCCCAGACGGGCTCACACGTGATGATCTGGGTGACACGGCAAAAGCTACGCCTCATATAAGAGGCCTTTCATTTTCGACTGTTTTGTATTTGAAGCACCTCCTTCTATTGCCTCCAGATGCTTTTTACCTTGCAATATTACACACAAAAGCAGTCACAAAAAGCACGCCATTTAAATGCAGGAGACCCAATTTCTGTTTTGCACAACACTAGGGAATTATAATAATACATCACCATGATTTCTTAATAAACTGGATGTTCAGTCCTCAAATGAGAGATGCGTCGGGTGTGGAAACAAGCCCTCCCATTTTCTTTACCCTGTGTGTGCCACATCGCATAATTGGGTTACTGTGGATTACAAAATTTCCTCTGAAGCATCAGGTTTTGGTCCCCTCCAAACCCACACACATGGGCAGTGGCCTGAAACAACAGATTACTATCACAAAAATGCATCGCATTAAAAGTCACCTGGAAGAGAAGGGAAAATGCAAGTTCTCTGATTTGCTTCCTTTTTGACTTGGATATCCTTCTTGCTCTTCCCCAGAAGAGGCGGTGGTGGGATTCTTCAGCTGACTTTTGCTGTTAAGTACCAGTCTTGTCTGCCACGCTTTTACCTAAAGGCAGCAGAGTTAACACAGAGAAGAAAACCATGCAAAACAGAAAAAAAAATCCTTGTAGGAGACTTTGTTTTACTGCATAGCTCGAATACCTAAAAATATTCAGCAAAAAAACTATACTCACTTTAAAAGAAAAAACCTGCAGATTATCTATCAAGGCTCAAGGAAAACTATTCAATGGGCTTAATTCTTCCTCAAGTCCCTGAGCATTTTCTGAGCAAATCTACAGACACACGCTACATGTTTTTAATGTAGCCAAGTTATGAAAATAGGGAACACTTCAGGTGTCAAATCAGTAATCTCTGTCTTAACACATAAACTGCCAGAATCAGGCTGTAGCTTGAGAACATCGTCTTTTATATTTAATTTTAAAATCCTAATTAAAGTTTCTCCCCTTTAGAATTTCTGAAAGGAAAAAAAAAGCTTGAAAGTGGGACATGGGCATACCCTAAAAACAGAGGGAAAAAAAAGCACTGCTCCAAATTGCTTTCAGATCAAGTCACTATGCTAAGTCCCTCGGTTCAAGCTAAGCCTGGGTTAATACTGGGTTGGCAAGATCAGCACTCTCCATGAAACCAGTCAGTCCCCACTTACATATCAGGGTGAGGAAACAGGAGTGGGAAAACACAGGAACCTATGTATGAGGTCAGATCTGTCTTAAGAAACCAAGAAACACCTGATTTTTTTCATCTTCCAGCTTGCCTTTCTTTTCTTGGGTGCTGCTTTGGAGGACGTATACTTGTTTACGTTATTCACACTCACGGCCTGCACTGGGGGCTCACAAAAATGAACGCAAACTTTAATCAATTCAGAGAAGCAAAGAAAAGCCGAAGCCCATGCATGAGGGCTCTGATACGCTGAGATTCGGCAGCGGGCTGAGTGGCAGAGCCAGACCCAGCTGCTGAACACACAGATTTCACGGCTGGAGAAACATCCCTGCTGGAGCGTCAGTGAGGGCTTCAGTCAGGGTTTGCACACAGTGGCGTGTAGATGGGGGGGAAGCCCTGTGAATCACGATGGGCACTTTCCCAAGGGCTTCTCAGGAGATTTACAAGTCTAATCCTAATCGTAGTTTACTCAAGCATGGCCGCTAGCAGAGCCACAGGCACACCACCCCCTCCTGCTCCACCCTCACATCCCCCAGGCAAACGTCCCAGCTCCTGGCCATCCCTTGTCCCCGCGCACCCCCGTCCCGGGCTCCAACCCAGTGCTTGTATCCACCTCCACTGTCTGGGACCCAGCCCCATCACTCACCTTTGGGAGCCAAGAGCTGCCCACACATCCCCTTCACCACCAGCCGTGACCCACCTCTGCAGCCTGCAAGTAGGGCTTTTGCTGGAAAGGCAAAATAAAATTCACCCTCATTTTGCATACGGTGGAAGTCTCATTGGATCCACCAGTTAGCACGCTGGTGGACCTCTCTGAGGCACCCACGATGCTTCAAGAGGACTTAACCTTGCTGCCACCCTCTCCTTGGCAGGTCAGCTTGCCCAGAGCTGCTTAAGTCTTGGGAGAAAATTCAGTGCCATGCAAAACTGGGGACAGAGAAAAATATGAGCTCAGGTCCACCGGTTTGCACAAAGAAAGGCTGACGACTGTGGGGTGACCTGCACAAGGGGCCCAGCCTGGGCTGTGGGAGGCAAGAAGAGGGAGTGAAGCCCAAACCAGCACCAGCACATCTACAGGGGAGGGAGGGAGGGATGGTACGGGGACCAAAATGTCTACAGCTTCAGCCACAAACTGATCTCTGTTGGCAGACTTCTGGGTGGGGAGGAAATATCAGTACAAAACACGCTGGTCAGAAAAAAAATCCCCCTGAGAATTTGGGCAGACTAAGCAGAGTATACAAATCTTTTTCTCTGAAAACCCCATCGATGTCACTGATAGAATAAATTGCCATCATTTAACAGTTTGCTCAGCCCTCCAGATTGTCACTGACAATTTCATTTTTTTCAGCAGAATTAGTCATGCCGTAAATTGTTACACTTGAAATGAGAACCACAATCATCAGATTATCACCCATCTAATTAAAATAAACCTAAGTATTTCACACTATGTATATGGTACGGTGTTCATGTGCCAAACATCAAGATACAGAGTGCTTTGGAGTTGATATTGACGTCAGTTTTTTGCTTCAATCAACATTTACCTATTAGGTCAATACATTTTCATGTTTGCCATAACAGAAGCTAGAATCAACATGCTTACACCCATAATTATTTCACTTAACTCTTTCGGTGTTTGAAATAACATTTGCAAGGAACAGGGAAAGCTAAATACAAGCGCGCAGTGGTTTTGCCTGGCCTTTCTCTCACTTAAACCCAGAAAAATGCTATTGCAGGGCTGTTATCTGGAAGAATCACCTTGCTCTTTGCCAGTGCTGGCGCAGAACATATAACAACATTGCCAGTATTATTAAATACCAGTAATAGCCCACCTGAACAGCCGGGAGACAAACATTCAGTTATTAAAAGCGATGGTACAGAATTGCCTCATTAAGCCCGGTAGCTCGCTGTTTACAATGGGCCAGTGCCAAAAGAAGAACACAGTTTTACAGCTTTTATTGCTATTGTCTCAGTGCATTGAAAAAGTAGTCTGTTTTCAGATAAGCTACAAAAAAACCCCCGATTTTAATCAACGTGAGGTATTTGAACTCTGCGGCCATCATTTGATTCAGCCCCGCCGAGATAAGTAAGAGAACGAGCGTTCATCTGTTTGGTTTATAAAAGAAGTGAGTAAACTGTTTGCTTTCATTTACCACGCTCCGCTTGCCAGCGTTACCCACGCCGGCTCGAGCACTGGCGGAGAAAGCACCATCTGCCCAGGGACGGATGATCCGTGCCACGTGTGCCGCAGAGGCCGGTCGCGGGTAAACCGCAACCGCAGGTTCCAATGGCTTCCTTGGCACCGCCATCCCAGGGACCAATTTCGTGTCCCCAGCCATTCAAGCTTAAAATGGGCTCAGGGTGAGTAGACTACATAAAAAGGGTATAAAATGTGCAGGCACAAAGTCACATGTGCCCTGCCAAAAGAAATGCATGCACGCACACACTCACATGGTAGGCTTGTTGGCAGACTCTCTCCCTTGCTTTCTCTCTCATATGTATATGTATATATGCATATATATATGTGTGTATATATACATATTATATATGTGTGTGTATATATACCTTTTCTTTTTTTCTGGGCCACAAGTCTTCCCTACAAGCCTAGAATTGCCAAAAAACCCCTTTCACTGGCCTTGCTCCAAATTGTTGATGAGACCAACAGCTGTTCAGCCCCAGCAGTGAGAGGGAAGCGAGGAGAAGGCATGCTGTGCGTACAGGGGGGAAGGAGAGACGTTAGCGGAGAGAAGGGGAAAAGCACGGAGGAGGTTTCACCCTTCACAGGTAAAGCACACCGTCATGGAGGTGCGGTACCCTCTGAAGGGTGTAACCGGGAGTTTCTAGGCATCTCCCTAACTCAGCCTGTCTCCATTCCCGGGGTGGGACCACTACCACCAGCTTCTCTCTGGGATGTGGGCATGGGGTGTTTTGGTGGCTGCCCATGTCCAGGGCAGAGCCCTGACACCAATACTGGGTCTTCTCTCGTGCAGCACCAGTTCTGCTCCTCCTTGCTCTCATCCCCGTCCCAATTACAGGTCCTCAAAGAGGAGGACGGTCAGCGCGCTCTGTTGCAGCCTGAAAATGAAGATAAAAAAACATGCAAAATTGGCTATTACCGCATGAAAGACAAACACTGTTCCCTCGCTTTCCAGTAACTCACTACTTTAATGGTAGAAAATAGACAATTAATAGTGTGGCTTCCGTGTTAAATCACATTGGGGTCTATGGCTTAAACCCACTTTAAAGAAACTAGGCCAATCATTTTACAAGGCGTGGGAATTGTTAAATTAGGCTATCCCTTCTGCTTCATACAATTGCATGAAGACCGATATTGTGGAGAGGTTTTTAATGAAGGCCTTATATAGCTCTAGGTCAGGACATTTGCATTTGTGAAGATTACATTTAAAGCACAAGAAGTGAAAGAGCATGAACAAACAGCAGTGTTTTCATCTTTAAAAAAAAAAAAAAAACAACCAAAACACATTCCATCCGTGGGAATATGGTACGAGGGACTGGGAAACAATGGTTTCTATTTCCAGCTCTGCTGTCAACTTACAGGAGTCTGACCTTAAGCAAATCATTTTACTCTGGAACCTCATTTATCTGCCTCGGGTGTGCAGAGGTTCATTAGTACCCTTACTAATGAGCTTCATATAATCATATGCAAAGCACAGCATTTTAGTAGATTTTGGAAGACTAAGATTTGTAAAGCCCTTTGAAATTCAAGATGATGTAGATATGTAAAGATCTCCCTCTTGCTCACTCGCTCTCTCTCACACACTCTCTCCAGGTGATAAAGACAAATTCCATTTAAAAAATTTCAATTCCCAAGCACAAACAGTGTAAACTCAAAGTCCAGTTCTTGAAGTTTTATTACTTCTTTGAAACAACAGTGCTAAAGCACACTTAAAAGAAGCCCAAACAACAGCAAGTTACTGGAACAGTTGGTCCTGAGCAAGCAATAAAAGCCTAAACAAAGTTGAACTTTGGATTACGTGCCATGTTGAGCTATTGAATTTGACAGGTTAATTTGTTCATTTCTTTGACCTGATTTATACACTAGCTGTATACTAGCAGAGCTCCTCCTCTTCACGTGCTACTTTTATACTTCTTGCCCTGTTGTAGTCTCAGCAGTACAGAGGCAGTCACCTGCTACGAATGCACAATTGCAAGCCTCTGTCTTTTATTAAACTAATTGGTACAGGTGGAAAAAAAAACAGGTTTTATGCCTACAGCCCCGAAGCAAAGAATGACTCTGTTCCCCAAAGAGCATCTTAAATTTTTTGCAGTTGTATCAGTTGCTCTAATAAAATATTTACCTTTACCTACAAATCTTTTCCACCCAATGTCCTTTGAACAATGCACGGGTAGCAAAATACCAGGATAAAAGCTCTAACTTATTACTCCTTCTCACTAGAAATAACAGGTGCACTGGTTTTGGCTGAGATCATAGAGTTAATTTTCTGCATAGAAGCTCCTATGGTGCCATGTTGTGGATTTGTGACCAAAATGATGTTGATAACACACTAATGTTTTAGTTACTGCTGAGCAGTGCTTACACAGCATCAAGGGATTTTCTGCTTCTCAGGCTGTACCAGAAGTTGGGAGGGGACAGGGCCGAGACAGCTGACCCCAACTCACCAAAGGGATATCCCACACCATATGATGCGGTGCTCAGCAATAAAAGCTGGGGGAAGAAGGAGGAAGGGGGTGGATGCTCAGAGTTATGGCATTTGTCTTCCCAAGTCACCCTTATGCGTGATGGAGCCCTGCTTTCCTGGAGATGGCTGAACACCTGCCTGCCCATGGGAAGCAGTAAATGAATTCCTTGTTTTGCTTTGCATGCACACACGGCTTTTGCTTTACCTATTAAACTGTCTTTATCTCAACCCACAAGTTTTTGAACATTCACCCTTCCAATTCTCTCCCCCATCCCGGTGGGGGGAAGTCAGCAAGCGGCATGGGGGGTCTGAGCTGCCCACCAGGGCTCATCACAGCAACAGGCTATTTCTAGCAACCTATATACATCCACAAAGGGCTTGGAGTCCAGCAGTGCTGCTTTAACCAGAGCAAACTGTAGTTACTTACACTAGTTTAAAAAGATTGAAGTGGCAGGTTGAACATTCTCCAAAATTGAATTTAATTGCTTAATGGGAAAATGGAAACAAAAATCAAGGGGGCTTTTTCAGAATTGTGCCAAAAACTGCCTTACAAGCAAACCACAATACCCTTGCACAAAGCAGTGTCTCATTTCCCCTTCCACACACAGGGGGCTAAAGGCATACCCCACCGATTTTTATTACCCTTGGGTCTAAACAGCAGATATGTCTCCCTACAAATGCATCCAGTAGAGCGTGCTGGTAAATCTCTCCTGCACAACCAGATGCACGAAATCAGGGAATAAAATAACTCTTATCTGCATGTGGAAAGCTAGTTTGGACACCAGGCACTGAGGTAGGACTCAAGCAATCTATCTGTTATGCTCACACGGCCTCTTCCCTCTCCTTCCCAAAGCCCCCAGAGAAGGACCACAGCCATTTCACAGATCTGAAGCTGAGGCCCTGGTGCCATATTTTTTTTAGGATACCTAGGTACACTGTGGAGACTCCTAAGTCTCCATCAGGTGACTAACCCTCATAGGCAGCAATTGCTTTCGGAGGTACAGCCCGGGCAGACTTTGGGCAAGCCTCCACACGTGGGTACGGAGAAGAGCCATGCGCCAGTTTCACCTCCGCTCTCCACCAGCACAGGTGAGCCCTCGCTGCTCAGGGAGCCATGTGCCTGCACTACAACCAGAGCACTTTCCTGGGGGAGAAAGGAAGGATTTGCTGTGGGAAAAGCGGCCAGAGCAGCCCTGTACAATGCCTTTGGGCTCCGGTGAGCCGCAGCCTCCCTGCAAGGGTATCCCAGCTATTTGAGACCAAGGAATAGTGTTGGAGGATAATTACAGTGGTGGGGAATTTGTCCTGGTTTGTTTGGTGCAGGCTTTGCGCACGCTAAATATTTGCTTAGCTGGAGGTTTTGGGCGTTAAAATTAAAGAGGAATGATATTTTTGAATGATAGATGAGGCAAAAGTCCCCTTGGCAATTGAGGCTTTGCCAGGGGGAGGAGGTAGCAGAAAGACCACCATTTGACAGGAGACAAAATCAGATTATCATCTCTGATCAGTTTTCTGCTATTTGTTTTTTCATTGAACCTAATTGCATTACTTTGCATTTATCCTTGGGTAAGGAAAAGGAAAGTAGTTTTAAGGTTCGATTTAAGAAGAATTAGGTAAGGCAAGTAGGTTGGAAGGCTTTAATTATAGCCTCATCTCACCAACTGACTAGCTTTGCTCACCCTTTGCACTTGCCATAACCCCTCAGAAACATGAGGAAAGCCCTCCACACCTTCCTACAGCCAGTCCAAAACCTCACCTCCTTCCGCATCCCAGAGGAGCCACAAGGTTCCCTCGGGATTTCACCACATCAGGAGCAGATCTTAGCCCATCCCCTGGATCCAGCGGGCTGCAGGGCTCCTCGAGACAGCATCGCTTTGCCTTGACAGGCAAACCGATCTCCCGTGCAACCCCTTCCCCATGCGATTTGGGGAGAAGGCGACTGCCGCACAGTAGCCAGCTTTCTCCTCCCATCGCCTTACTCCCCACGCTGCCGCTCGTCCATGCCTGTGCTGCAGGGCTCGTGTCTCTTAATGGCACGCGTTGACCACGGGACCAAGCCTATGAGCAGACAGTGAAGAGGCTCAGGTTAAAAATAATGCCTTAAAAAAAAAAATAAAAGCGCATGGGAAGAGTTGCTGAGGCCATGCAACACCTGGCAGAGCTGAGGAGGTGGCAATTGGTGGGAGTGGGCATGAGGAAGGAGGGGGCAAAACCCAGCATCTCAACCTGTATTCCCGGAGGAGCCAGACCTGTGGCCCATTTCCACCACTTTCTGACATCCCCTGTCCTGCAAAAGCGGGCACAGGGGCTTGAAACCCCAGAGGGGTTGGTGCCAAGCACTCCTTGGTGGAGACAGGTCTTTCCCTAAGGGCAGGGTGCCCTGTTCAGAGAAACAGCCTTCAGGGAAATAAGATTTTTTTTTAATATTTTTTTTCCCCCCCAACCAGGGGCTGGCAGCTTGCCACGGTGTCCCTCCCTGAAACGACCCCACTCAGCTTTACTGACACCCCCCACCCCCAGCGCCCACGAGAAGCTGTGTGTGACTGATGCAGGGACAGCGCTGGAGGAGTCACCTGGGCTGCTGGCAGGGGAAGCAGACAAGCCCGAGGGCCCGGCGCCCTGGGGGAGAGGGTGCTGCTGGCACCCAGCGCCTCGGCAGCCTTTCCCACGCAGGGAGAGGGGAGCGGGCAGAGCCCCTCCACACACATACCCCCTCTCTGCCCTGTACTGAGCTACACCGGCTATGCGTGATTTCTCCTGGGAGAGGACGCTCTTACTGTCTTCATGCCACTAAGGCAACGGCTGGTGTATTAAGAAATGTCACGAAGGTTTAAGGCATGTCTTCCCCCGGCCAGCTGTGCCAGAGCCACTCCTCACGCTGCAAACTGGATGTGGACCGACATGGAGAGGAGACTGCAGTTCCCCTTTCCTCTGCTGCAGAAAAACACCCTTTTCTTTCCAGACGGGGATGAGCCAGTGCGGGGTAGGGCTGTCAAAAGTCCCCGTGCAGCTTGCAATTACCGACACAGTTGTGTTGCCTGCTTTTGGAGCCAGGGCTGATGCTGGGGTGTTTCCCACCTCTCAGGCCCAGACAACCAGCAGGCCCACCCACCCCTACCTTAAGGGAAGGCTTGTTCCCTGCCGGGTGCATGAGCTGGCTCTGCATGCATTTGCATGTCTTCTGACAGCGCCCGGAAAGTCGCTCTTCCAAAATCCTTGCACTAGAGACAGCGGGAGCCCAATGTGATGTTATGATGGCTAACACTGTCCCCGTCACGCAGCCCTCTTCCCCATGCACACCTCGTGAGCTTGCAGGCAGCTCCAGGACAGGTGGTGTGCGGTGACAGGCTTTCCCTCGCAGGACAAACAGCACGTGTTCGCCCTTCGGCCCCAGCCCTCCCTGCACACCCATGCACACATTTGCACAGACAACTTTGGAAGTGAGGTCAACACCAGAGAGCAGCCTGGGGTCTGAGAGCACCCTCCTGGTGCCACCATCCCAGCCAAGCTTCTGCGTGGTCCTTGGACACAGGAGGTGCTTTGCTGCTCCTCTAAAAGCAGGAAAGGGAGAGGCAAGAGAAGGCTTTGAGAACAATCCTCCACTCTGCCCACTGATGAGGACCCCTTTCACTTGCACCAGTGTCCCTCCCTCTCCAAAACAAGGTTTAGCTCATCAGGAAGCAAAGAAAAGCAAGGGAGAGAAGGAGAAATGGGAGCGGAGCAGCAGGGAGAGCCAGGGCCACAGCCCTGGGAGAGCAGTGGAGAGCAAGTCGAGCCATGCCACCAAGAGCTCCCAGGCTCACATCACCTCCCACCCGCTTCCGCCGGTGCAGGCAGGGGCCACGCTGCTCCTGCTGCCGCAGTGCCAAGGCGTATTCCCCCACGCATACCCCTCCTCTTCTTCACCCATCTCTGCGCAGAGCGTGCCAAGGCAGACAGGCATTGGGCTGCAGCCAGGCACAGATTTATTTTTTTTTAAACTTAATTCAGCCATCTTCTGCTCAGCAGCCCGGGCTCCACATTTACAGCTTAACCACCAATCTCAGCATCACAGCCTATCCTCACCCCAACCAGCCACAGGACACAAGGGATCTGCAGAAAAGGGCACCCTACACTGATGCTCCAGGGTTTTTAAGGGAGCTGTGTATCATACAACCAAAATGACCAGGTATTTCCAAAACTGTTGGGGGAGGCCTTCTTTTCTGGTTAGCACATCTCATGGAGAAAAAGCAAAAGGTGGTCTTTAACAGCACTGGAGGACAGAGTGCTGTCCTCCCCTTATTGCCATGGGTACCACCAAGGTGTTCTCAAGTTATGCATCAAAAGAGGCTGATGGTGTTAGAGACTAGATATGAGGATAGTTGCAAGAGTTGCAGTGTTTCTCTACGCTGCCATTTGCCTGAGGCACCTCCACTTGGAAAGCAGTTTCCAGCCAGGCTGACAGACTTGGAAGCTGAACTTCTATTTAGCAAGAGAATAGGCCTTACACAGATTTCCCCACGGCTTTCTGATAAGGACATGACAGTCAGGAACCACACCTAGGGAGGCTCTTTCTGGGCTTGTTGCAGTCTAGAAGGTCTCTGCCAGCCCTGGCCAAGGATGGCAGGAGGGCTGCATCATCCCCTCCACAGCAGCCCACCAGGACACCCCCAGGCAGCAGCAGCAGCTTCCCATCTGCTGGGGTACAGCCGGCACAGCATAGGGAGAGCTGGGCACCACACTTGCTCTCAGGCGCGTTTCTTCACAGAGGGAGGGATTTCCACACTGGCATTTTGAGAGTTTGCTAAGATTTATCATTAAGTCAACAACTCGTTGCACAAGAGGCCCTGCGAGATGTAACAGGAGCTGGGTAGCTGCTGTGGCACTATGAAAGGAGAGAGTCAGAAAGCTGTGTTCCCCGCTCTGAGATATCACATAGTTTTTATACCTTAAGTCACGCACCTGATATCTTTTGAAGGGACGAGTCACCGGGCTACATCCTGGTGACCCAAGACATTAGTGCTTTATTAAGAGGGAGACTGAAGACAGGCAGATAAGGATGTGCAAGGAATACATTGCTTTTAAAAAAAAAAAAAAAAGAAGAAAATATAACTTTCTGTGGGAGACATAGTCTCCCCACAGGAAGAAGTAGAGGTTTGTTTTAAGTGGGTTTATTTTTTTTAACATTACAAGTATTTTGTTTTAAAGGAATGGTGTTTCACCTGCAAAACCAGAGCTCGTTTTATCTCCACCCACTTCTCATTCATCAACCTCAAAGAACATTTTTACACTAAAGAGATACAATATTAGTTAAACTAATGACTTAGGCAGAATCATTCCCGCAATCTTGCTGAATGCTTGGAGCAAGCAGACAGGTCCTGAGAACTGACAGCACTGGCCAGGGGGAACGAGACTCTTGAAAAAGGGTTGCACCACGGGTGACTCCTGGGTCCCAGCAAAAGCCCCTGGCCTCACCAGCCTCTGTCAACAGCATCACTGGGGCACACGACCTAGGCCATGAAGAAGTGACACAGCAAAGAAAACACTTCTGGGTGCACACAGAGAGCAGCTGGAAACTTTCACGGCCAAGTTTTGGGAAAGAAACAGCAATGCCAAGGCAATTGCTGGCCCCTGTGTCAAGAGGCAGGATGCAAAGCAAGTCAGAGTGGCCATTCTAGGTAAAGTCCCAGGTGCAGGGTGGGCAGGAGAGTGAGCTGCGGTCTATGGCCAGCCTGCAGCATGGGTGAACAATAAGGCACAAGGGCTGCAGGACTGCATGAGCGCTGAGACCTGCACATGGGCGAGAAGAGCAAGTACACATTTCAGCAATGGCTTACAACCAGAGGAATTTGAAGAGGAGACTAAGATGGTAGAATAGGTTAATTCTAGGCACATCAACAAGGTTTAGCTGTTTCTAGCTTTGACCACTTTTCCATCCCCTTCTAGTCTCCCTAAGTTTCAATTTGCCTTCCTCACAGCCAACACTTTAGTAGTAGCAGACACAAAAGGAAACGCGTTGGTAGTGCTAGAAAAGAAAGCTTGAGCTGGTAGGGTTTGCACAAGTGGGAAAATGGGCAGGGGAGAAGATGGCTGCAATGGCAAGGCTGGGAATGGATGTGACTCTGGGAACAGCAACACAGAGCACGAGAGGGAGGGTGGTGACTGGAAACCATATGCTGTACCAACGTGGGAAGCCTGAGCTGGTAACGAAGGCAGCTAAATGGGGGCCCAGGATGGAGACATGGATTTGATTAGTGCTCAGGTGGAAACAGCCAAGGACATGAAGCAGGCATGGCGGGAGACAGAGGTGGAGCGCTCAAAGGCACCAAGAGAGGGAGGATCTGACTGCCAGAGCACAGGCATGGTGCTCCAAGGAGAAGACTGAGCAGGAGATGAAGAAAAGCAAGTACCAGAGCCAGACATGGTGGACTGAATACAACAGGATGAAGGCTCTTGGGAGCTGCTCAAGAGGCACCAAAGAGCCACCAGCACCAGCCTTGAGTAGAAAAGCAGGTTTCAAAATTAAGTTTGGCAGCAAAAGGGAGGAGAAAGCCCACCAAAGTAATTAGGACACCAGCAAGAAAACAACTCAAACCATAGCAAAGCAAGAAATAAGACAGGTGGGGGAAATTGGACAGGAAGAGGACATCAGAGCATGCATAAAAGCAGAAAGAGAGAAGGCAGAACAACAGAAATCCACCAACACCCTCGAGCCCCAAAAAGGCAGGTGTGACACAGGCTGTGGAGGAACAAGGCAGCAGGGAGCTGATGGCACAGGATGAGCAAAGAGAGTTGCAGTAAGACCATAAAGGCTCACAGGAAAGGATGGGAATGATGCTCCGTAGTATCAACACAAGAAGGTAGGGAAGGAGGGGCAGGGAAAGCTGAGAGAATGGCCAAAGCAAGCTGAAAGTAAAGCTAATGGATCTAACAAAGGCACAGAGGAGTCTCCACCAGTATGGCAACACTAATTAAGAGGATGTGGCATCAAGATATGATGGCAGCAAATAATTAAAGGTTGGTAAGAGGCAGTAATTTAAGGCTAATAAGAGGCAGTAATTTATCAGGAGCCAACAAGAGTAAAGAATCCAGGAGCAATAAATTCAACAATGGAGTAAAAATAAACAGGCAGAGCAAGAACCAGAGCCACCAGCATGATAACAAGGACAATGACACAGCAGCGTATAAACTCTGTACACAAATGGAGAGCAGTTGATGGAGGCCCAGATGGAGCTGCTGCGCCTTCTCCATCTCCTTATTCAAATCTTCCCCAAATATTCATCTGTGCCGGGAGGTCTTTGGGAAGATGTCAAGCCAGTGACCAGGGAAGACGCATCTTTTTGAAGTAGGACCCCTATTGCACTTGTCTCTGCACCTGGCATCTGGACCAAGAGCTATTCAGGGCAGAGGCCATCACAAGATTCCCCCGGCGCTCATGGGGTGGACAGGGTGGGGGCGAACACAAGGTTAGTGGGAGAGTGTTTCCAGGGGACAGCAGCCACCAGTAGATCCCTGAAGGAAGATGCCACCACTGATCTTGTGGAGCACAGGCAGCACGAGGAAGGGGCAAGAGGACTTCATAGTTGCAGCCCCAGCTAAGAAGCAACAACCAGGCACCCCCCTGGAGAGCAAAGGACCATCTTCCCATGGGAATGGTGAAACAGGAGCCCAGGTGTCAGCTGGGGAGCAGGAGGAGCAGGCTGCCTTCTCCACAGCATCTTTCCAGCAGCTTCTTAGAAAGCGCATAAAGCTGATTAGCCATGCTCCTGCTCCACCCAGCCCAGAGAAGCAAGGGACAATTGCCATTGTCCCTGCAGCAAGGATACCTCTCATACGCTCATGCCCAAGGACCAAAGCCAGGCAGCTGGAGGTACGCACCCGCCCCATTGCTCTCTGCATCTGAGCTTGAAAATCCCAATCCTCAGCTTGGGACGCTCCAAAGGAGGTCGATGCCCAGCAACCACACGCCAGCAGTCAGGTTTGCTCCAGCTCTCCCTCCCATCAGCTGTCCCCAGACTGAGCTGCAGCCACTGCAGCCCAGCCTGCACTTACAGCTGGGGACATGAGGCATGGAAAGAAAGGGCTGCCATGAAGTTAAGGGAAGCGCCTTGAGACACCAATGCAGAGAGCGTGGGAAAGAGGCTAACGACATTCATGTTCATCAGGAGACAGATAAAACCACTGCAATAATAAAATTTCATTATGACAGCTAAGGAAGAAACAAAAATTCTTTGTTGACTGTGTCTATAATAAAGTACAAAGGTATCTGCCTTTGCACTACTGGTTGCACAGGCAGGTTTCAGCCCTGGGTGAGGGCCAGAAGTTGCTTTACCCACTGTATGTCATTTTCCAGGCAACAGATGGGCCCTTTGCAGCTTAGGTCAGCCCTCTGTGCCACAAGGTGCGTACAAAACACCCTTCCTAGGGTCCCTCTCCTTATGGGAACAGAGAGAGGATGTTACAAGATTTACTAGTTCACAGAGACTTACAGATTTATGAATTTATCAAGAGAGAAACAGGGAGGACATCAGGATCCTCACCGATGGCCGAGGACTGTGCTTCATCTTTACTAGGCATGGGAGAGTCAACGTCGGCGTTCATTCTCAGGAGAGAAAACCATTACAAACCTGACTTTTATTCCCTGTAGAGCTTTGTTTTTTACTACAGGTCTTTACTAGTGCATTCAATTTGCAAATCCAATGGAATAGTATGGGAAAAGTTTCTATTTTTAACAAAAGAAAGTAAAAACTTCTGAAGTAATGAACTACTGGATAAAAAGATTAATCTTCTTGAAAGAGTTTTGCTGCTTTATGTACTCCCACACAATACATTTTACATACTTACATTTTGCATGCATATATACATACAATTCTCCTACAGAGTACAAAAATAAATTGATCCATATTATAAACTTACTCTACATATGCATGTTTTTTATTCACAGACGTGTGTGAGAAAGTTTGAGAAAATGAAAAACCATACCAGCCTGCGACTAGGGCCAGGGGCAAGGACAGAGCTGGCTAAAAGCTGTATATTCTAGGCAGAAAAGCATCCTCTTATCTGCTCATTTTTAAAGACACTTTACCCCCCACCCCCCCATTAATTTGTTAAGAGAAGTTCATCTATCCTGAGCGCTGGAGCAGCTGACCCAATGGCATAGTTGGTGAGTCATCCGTGTCCTGAGCTGAATCTTCCCACCCCCATCCCAATAGGAAGACTAATTTCATGTTGCTCCGTCAGAGCATTCATGGTGATGTCTTAAGCACCATTAAAAGCTCACACCAGTAAGACAAATATTTATTTCTCAGTTTGAATCATCTCCCTTTTTTAAGAAATCCATTAATGAATAAGCATGTTTCATGACCAGCTTTTTAAAATGTCTTTATACAATCTCACCTCACCTTAAAAAGGTTTTCCTAGTTTTGCCTCAAAAGCTCACAAAAATGTAACCAGACTCGAGACATGGGTCTAGCTCAGAGTTGCCCGCAGTCGTAGTACACTCAATTTGCTCTAGTGTACTTTTTTCTAGTCTGGCTCTGCTTTTTCTCTTTCTGTTCCAGCAATCATGGCTTAGAAAGGAATTTTTTCAGGGAAAAAGAATTTGCAGGTCATTTTTGAGGTTTTGTCCAATGGTTGATCTGAACAGTCTGGCAATCCTAGCAGTGAGCAAAACCAGTATGCAGGCAGAGTCCTTGAAGCGAGCACACAAAAGACATGAACAGCTTACAAAAGGATCATGAATGACCTACAAATCAGTCATTGCTCACTGTATCATTCAGCAAATTTAGAAAAAGCAGGCAACTAGAAGGATAAATGCAAGCCTGCACTGCCTTTGGATGAAGCTCCTGCGGTTCTTTGAGTATCTTCAGACAAGCTTCTTTCCTTCTGTCTGCCTCTGGTTTCTTATCTAGCTGATGGGATTAGTGATTATTACTGGCTTTTGAAGGCACCTGGAAATCTACTGGTGAATAATGATAACAGCACACTACCATCTTGATGGTTTTCCTCAAATTGCTTCTAAAACACTTCCCCTCAAAATGTACGTGGGCTGCCACTGGTGACCCAGTTCTTACTCCTACACAGTACACCCAACTGCAGCACAGTGCAAAGGACAAGGTCACAGGCAGCACCATAAGCACCTCTCAAGAACATTCATTGCTGTGACCTCAAAATTCCAATTCTTCTTACAGAAACCCCAAATTTATTGGCATCACTTACTGGGCTGCTTTTAGCGGAGTGAAAGTCCTTGGGCAAGACCTGTGGTCTGCCTGAGGACAATAACAAGGTGTACCTGCTCAGCTCCACAGGGTTTATTGGCTGGCCACAAACAGCAGTTTTTATGTAGTCCCAGTCCTCTTTTATGGCGAGCCTGAGTTTGAAGTTCTGTGCCTTCCCAGAAAGGCCTTGAGAGCCACATGAGCAATGACTGAAGGCCATCCCAAGGAGCCACGGACTGAAATGATCCAACTTCCACGCCTCTCCCAGGCTGAATCGATGGAAAGAGTTCAGCACTGCTGAAGAGAGCTTTTATTTGGGGCCTAAGAAACAGCCACAGGCAGCATTTGGCACCATGGCCCACCATGGTACCAAACGGTACCTACCATGACACCAGAAGGTCACATATGTGACTTGGACTATCTGAATAGAGCTACAAGCTTTCATGAAATGTATGTGAAAGCACCTCTGCACTGCATCCACATGAAGACATTTCACTCAGACCCTTCACAGTCTGACTCACAGCCCAGACAAGTTTACAGAAGCAATGGGCAACTTCTTTCAATCATCTGCTCCCCTTCCTAAATCTAAAGCGTGACCTTAGTCATCTTTCCCTCAGTCTCTCTGACTAGCAAAGGGGAAGGTAGAAATTTCACCAGAAACTAAGAGGAAAACCACGTGTGAAGTATAGCTTGGTTAGTGCAGCAACCACTTTCTCAAAACAGCCTCGATCGCACTTTCAGAGCTAAGAGTAAGGTTTACCAGGTAAAACAAAGACTTATTCAGTCAGCCTTTTAATCACAAGAGCTGAAAACAAATACACACTAAACAAACACAGCCCAAGATATGATACCTTTCTCCAGCAAGACCAAGATAGGCCCCTGAAGGAGAAACCAACCCCCACATCCAACTATTTGAAAACGAACAACTTCTGGTGTAGCCTTTCTGCATTAGTGAAGTTCCCATTTTCGTTAGTGCTGTCTCGAGTTTTTTACTAACGGTAACCTGATCTAAAGAAAGCTTAGACACTGGTCCATTAGCCAGCAACACTCAGGAAATTTTGCCAGGAAACAGCTGCACATACAGGCTTTGTGTACGGATGAGCATTCCCAGATAGCAAGGCCACCTGTCAGGAGCAACTTCATTTGGGGGCTAGCTCTGCCTCTTTTAGAGGCAGAAATATCAGCGGTCCATCCCTTGAGCAAACTAAACCTTTCTCCTCTCGAATTAGTATTTCATCTTCTAGAAGAAATTCAAAGATACTAAGAAAGGTTTCCTCCCAAAATAGCAAAATGCTGCCAGGTGAGCCCTCATTGCAGCCCCGGGGGAAGGGAGGTGGGATGCTGCTCGAAACATGCCCGGACATCTTGGGGTGCCACTTGCCTTTCTAAACCCTGGCACAGGCCAGTGTCTGCACCAGCAATGCTGGTCCTTGTCCTAATCATGAAGTGTGAAAGGCAGCACTGTTGGAGGCTGGATGACACTTAACCAACTTGATGAGGAGTCAGTTGCATGATTCTCCCAAGCCATCGGTATCTCAGGCCAAGACCACCACCAAACACTCAAGAAAGGTAATAGATAATAATAGAATAATTTGTTTTGAATGTAATGAAAAGACCAGGTCAATTTTTGGCAGATACTCAGTTGCAGGAACCTGTTCTTTATCTTCCCATGTTCACTGCACTTTAATCATCCTCAGCTCTTCCCTTACACAGGAGAGCATGTATATTTTTAGAAGAAAGGCAACCAGATAAGCAAACTGTCAGGCGAGAAGAACAAGCAGTTCATGTCGTATCTTTGCAGTCACTTATACCACACCCAACCTCTCTAAGAACACGCTTCCTGGATATGTTTTTTTTTCTGATAAAAATATAAAATGAGCAATAAATGTGGGAAATGTACTTTTTCCATCCCCAGAAGCAGAACACATTTCTTGTAAATCATGGATTGCCACCTTTCACAACTCCAGCCAGATGAGTAGCCCACAAAGATCAAAAAGCAACCCCTTGCCAAGGTTTGGCTTACTTAGACAAACAAATCAGAAACATCCTGGGAACAAAGCTCCATGTGTCTTAATATCCCTACTCGGACCCAAGCCAGAGTCTCTTCTGCCTCTACTCCAACCAGAGAAATAAATGCTGTGCCTGCATCCACATCAATAAAAGCTATTCAGCACTTTCCCAGCACCATAAGTTTTCAGGGAAATGCCATTAGCCTGCTAAATATTTAGTGTCACTTGCCATTCAGTAAAAAGGGATTGCTTCTAATAAGTAGTTATATCATGTCAGATATGCCAGAACTTCCCAATATCACAGGAGAGAAAAATGAGTCAGTTATACTCAGAGTAGGGATGCTTTCTTGTGAAATTGCCTACTGAGGTCTTGAGGCAATGAAATTAGGCTCTAGGCAGATTAAATTAGCTTCAAACTCTTCATCCCCCCCTCAGGAATTTTCTAGCTTGGAATTCTTCCAGAAGGGCACAACTCCTGCTGAAAGCACCACACCGCTTGCTAAACATCTCTCGCCAGCAGCAGCTAGTCAATGCTTGAGCACTGACTGAACGCACACTTATGCTCTGCCACCCTTGCAAACCCAAGGTACTTTATCCCTTTGTGAGATGACTCGGTCAACACCCAGAAAGGAGTGCCAGGCAGTCGGATCGGGCTGATCTGAAGGGCCAGATTATCTCATCAGCAATTCTTTTTCCTGTGTAATCATCTCTCAAAGAAAATGGAAATGAAGTTGAAACAGTACTATTAGTCTTCTCATACAAAAAAACCCACACAACAACAAAAAAAGACCTAAGGCAGGGTCACTTGCAGCAAGAGGTGCAGATGACAGCATCTTCAACACAACGTAGGCCCAATTAGCTGTTCACATAAAGAGGCGCCTTTTCATCTTTGCATACCCTAACTAGAAATTCAATTCCATTTCCAGTCTGCACCATAATTTCCCACACTTAACCACTAAACAACGAACAGCCTCCTCTCTCCGTCACCTTACCTCAGCACCAAAAACCATTTTTGAGACTTAAAGGGACAATTTTTGCACAGAGCAAAGGATCTGCAAGCATCCCCCTGAAGCACTCAACTGGCTGCAAGATGATTTTCCTACATTTTCTTCTCATGAATGGTGCAATCAATATCAGCGGAGCCAGATTGAACCCATGAACCACTAAAAGCCTAACCGCAATGATTTGGGTAAAGGGTATAATCTAGTCTGGTATCAGGTCTGCGAGAGTTGCCATTAGCAAGTCCCCAGGGAAGAACCGAGAGCAGTGCAGTATGGTACTTCACCCTTCAATACAGAGAGGGCTGCCTCACATGGTTAATCTCTTTAGTAACTCTCCACAAAAAGGTCCTCCCTTCTAAGTATGCACCCATCAACCAAGTGTCTTGTTTCTACTACATTCTTCCACTATCTCAAGGAATCGAATCCTGTTGTCTGTTGTGCACTTGGTACCTTCATCCATAGCCTCCAGCTCTCATGCTGGAAGTGACAGCAAGCAGTTCGTCCCAATCCCGTTTCTCTGGCCTGACAGGACTCTACCCATCTGCAATACCTGCTGTCAGCCATTGCTTTTGCAGCTGAAGAGTCCCAGTTTGTTCTGTTGCTCCCTGCAAGGAAGCTCCTCCACACCTCCAGGCCTCTTCCAATCCTAAACCACTTTCATCTGAGAGGACACCCTAACTACACACAGGAGTAAGGCAGGAGCAGACAACAGGTTTATACAGCAGCATAGAAGCGCTCTTGTTTTTCTTCAGTCCCTTTCCTACAGATCCTAATGCTTCATCTGGTTTTCCTGACTGTTGCCATCTCACCAGATCAGTGCATGGCACAGACAGTCCGTGATGACAGTTCTTCCCCTCTGAAAGGTCACGGCCAGCTCAGAGCCCACCTTCCTATTTGTGAAGCAAGGAGAGTCCTTCCCCATGTGTGTAGCCTCATTTGCTCACACAGACCTTCACCTGTGTAAGGTGACTGCTTGTACCCAAGCTGCAAGAATTGAGGACCAAGGCAAGGAAGTCATGGGGAAAACATTACATTGTCAGAACTGCTATCGTTCTTTCAAATATACAGAGGAAAGTGTTCAGGTAACAACCTGCAATTTAGACAACCTGGTGGCTATTAGCTCTATTTGGGGCACATCCACTAAATACACAGGCAACGCAACTGCATGGTGCGTGACCCAAAATACCCAAGCACCAGCTTCAAAACCAGCATCAAACATGAGAAAGCATTAACAGCGGAGTAAAAAGTCTTCATTTCATCCTTAACAGATGGACCTTCGCCAGCCTTACAGTATTACTGCAAAAAATCAGTTTTATCTCAAGCTTGATTTCATCATTATTTGCATCAGACAGTAACCACCGGAATTTAATTAGCATGTTTATTCAAACACAAGTTACATGAGACCCTTCATGAAATACATCGCAACTAGGCCTCCACATATCAGATTTTTTCATTTCCCTTGTCTACAAGACATACGTTGTCAAAACAGCACAATCAGACTAATTAAACAGTTATGGCAGAGAATTGCGTGTGATGCAAAAAATAGTTTTAAGAGCAAAGACCATGCAGAGAACATATTACTGGATTACAGCCCAGCATGGATCATTCCAAAAGTGATAGGAGGAAGTTTTCTCCAACAGAACACAAGTATACAGCATCATTAGTATACATTTTGCATTAATACCCATAATTATTAATAGAAAAAAGTTAACTTCAAATATTACTTGGCTAGCCTCTATACCTATAAGGTAAAACCATAAATGGACTAACTCTGCTTAGAAGGTGAAAAACACTAAGTCTCTAGCATTAACTAGAGCCCAATTCAGCAAACTACTTAACGCATGTGCTTAAGTCCTACTGACACTAGTGGGGCTTACACATATTGAAGTATTATAATTAACATGGAGAGATTTCAGCATGCATCAACAGTTAAGTACATGCTAAATACTTTCACTGTATCAGGATCATATTCCTTAAAGTACAACAAAGTTATATACACTATAAAAGTCATGACCTTTCTCCCTCAATCTATTGTCCCATCAGAAGAAAAAACCTCTACTGGGTACGAGAAAAACTGATACAGTCCCCTGAAGAAGCATGGCTTTTCATGTTTTAACAACTCCAAAAGCATGCACAAATCAGTGCTAGGGACAGTCTACCTTAACTTTACTTTCAGTCTTCAGTCTTTCAGAACAACAGAATTTACCTGATTTGCACCAGTAGAGTATGAAAAATCTATATGCAATTTGCAAGTTCAAGATGAAGGAACTTGTTTCTTCAGTTCATTCCCCAAGCAATCAATAGATTCTTAGAACTATACAACTGTACAACAATGCCAGTGACTATATACAATCTTGCACAAGATACTGGAAAAAAGCTACAAAGTTACATAAATAAACATTCAACTTCAAAAAATATTTGATTTCTCTTGCACTTAAGTGTTTTTAAGAACACAACAAAAAATGACAAAACTCCGCAGTGTTGACATGTATCAGCCCTCTCTAAATAAAAAGATTTCCTGTAGAATTGTCCTTGTCAAGAAGTTATCTGTATGGCTGTTTAAATAAAATCAGTCTCGCCGTAGCTATGAAATCCAGGTATCCAGGCAAATGTTCCACACACTTGGGAATGAAACATTCCCATTTGCTCAGAGGAATTTGATTGTTGGGTTTTGGTTGGTTGGTTTGGGGTTTGGTTTTTTTTTTTGACTCTTATATAAACCACTATATGATAGTGAACAAAATACTTTTGTTTCATAGAAACAACTAACATTTGCCCACACCAGGCAAATGGTCTATTTACAGATACATTAGGACTGCCTGACTGACAGTGAGTGTGAGTTGCTGAACTCCAAGAAACATGGAGCTTAAAATGGCGACACTCTCTGCTGAATCGCCTTCCCTTTTAGGATACGTCTTATCTGGAGAATAGAAAGAGACAAAACATTAGTATTCATCATCCTGAAGTGAGTCATAATCTGAAGAAAAAAAAAAAAACACCCACCACACCCTAGACCCAGTTCTGCATTCCTCATTTATCTGAGCCTAGGTTCCGAGTTACACCAGAACTGATCCAATTTTACAGCATTTGTACCAATGAAAGGCAACAGAATTACTCAGTTGCTTAAGCTATTAGCTTCTTAGGTCAAGAGTCACCTTTTTCGTCATGTATAGCTCCTTGGAAAAGGGATTTTCTTCAGCTGTTATTCAGGCCAAAGAACTGCCATTACTAATTATGACAAAAGCACGATCTCAGGCCATACTGACGTGAATACGAGAAGGGATATTAACTCCAGTATGTTGCAAGGTTACAAAGAAAAAAACCTAGCTTGACATGAAAAAGCTTTTGAGGTGGAAAAAACAAAAGCTACAAGTAAAACCTATAATTTCAGGTCTTTGTATATTCTGCCCGATCCTGACATCAAAACCAAAGATCCCTGAATAAAATGGCAATTGCCAAATCTTTTCCTTACAAGCTGCACCTCAAAACCCAAAAGAAACTTTTGGAGAGGAATAACAAGGCTTCTGTATAGATGGGGACAGATGGGAGCAGAGGAGAGGGTTGTTTGGTTTCCTTACCTGTTCTCCTACAAGGCCATCAGGAACCAGGTGAACTGGCTGCTCATTCTCCAAGTTTCTGGCACTTGGATCAGCTCCCTTTCGCATTAGCAGGCGCACAGCATCCAACTGGCTGACCCGATACTGCAGGCTGGCAGCCACGTGCAGCGCTGTGTTGCCATTGTATGCCTGGAGAAGACAAAAATAATTCCATGAGGAAAAGGCAGGGGCACGCGTCTCCGGACGCTCGCGGTACCCCACATCTACACATCCCAGCTTATTTCTGCATTACGGAAAAATCATCGTACCTTTGCGTTAACAAAAGAGAGGCAGTTGGGCAGCTCCAAAAAGAGACGAATGAGCTCCAGGTTCGCTTCTTCTGCTGCCAAATGTAAAGCTGAGCGACCACTTTTGCGATCCTACCAAAAAAAACCCCAAACAACTGTTAGCGTTCCCTGCAGGGGCTTTACCTTATCCAGGGTGAACATGCAGACAAATAAAACAAAGCAGAGTAACTGCAGAGTGTTGAACAAACATATTTACACTACAATTCACTGAAAGTCAATCTGAATACATGTATTAAAATATATATAGATATTCATATTACAATGAATATCTAATGAACAATGGACCAGATCTCACTTGGCAGTAAACTTACATAGCCAAGATATCACGTTATACCAACTAATGATTTGGCCCAGCGCAGACCTAAACTGGACAGGGAAGCCATTTTTAATTAAAATTTGCAGTTCAAGAACAAGGTATCATCAGCACCCTATTACTACAGATACCTCAGAGCGCTCCAAACATATTTTTTCTTTTAAGACAGAACCAGCTGCAGCCAGCGTAGCATCATTCTTACTCCAGAAATTAGACTGTCACCTCCTTTTTTCCCCACGGCTCATTTGCATTGATAATACCTTGCTCTGAATAAATGCAACATTCTCATTCCACTTGGGTAAATTAAGGTGTAGGGAAGCTTTCAAATTAGTCTACTTCCTTTGTAATAAAGCTGAGATGTGGCGTGGGAGAAAGGGACATGTTGTGCTTCCACATCTCCCTTAGATTTGGCACTTCACACAAAGCCCCTGTACTTACTTTCGCTTCAACAGATGCTCCCATTTGTATTAGAGTCTTGATGGTTTCTACCAGGCTCTTGTTTCTCAGCAGAAGCTCCTGGACCTCAGGGGAGTGAGGTGGCTGACTGTTTTGCAGCTCGTGCAGCACAGCATTATGGGCCAGAACAGCACAGTGCAATGCTGTCAAACCTTAACAGAAAAAAAAAAATCATTAATGAACAAATGCAACACAGAAGTACTGACTGGCTGCTTGGTCTGAAGGATGTATCCAGGGAGCTTCTCTCCCTGTCAAGTCCAGGGACCGTTACACATTTGTAAGTGACAGTAACTGCTCTTGAATGGCTCGGGATTGGGGCTGTCCCTCACCAGAGGAGTTAAGTAGCAACCAACTGTAAGCTCTCAGCCAGCAGACAATAAGAGGATCAATTTCTGATACATTTTGTTAAAAAAAAAAAAAGAGTAATTTAGAAAGAGCTACTATATGGAAAGCGGTTCAATTGAAACAGCTCTCTGGTGTCAGAGATTCTGGCTTCTGTACCCACCAATGTATCGCTGGCACTCAGGCGGTTTAACGCCAGCCTATTAGCCCCTAAACTCTCCATGCCAAATACGGCAATCCCATGTAAGATGGAAGAGGTCCTGACAGGCACAGACTAACCATGTTTTTATCTGACAGATATGCCAATTGTAACGTAATTTCAATTGTAATTGTAAATTTTAATCTGGCAAAGATATACTCTGTTTTATTGCTTCTCAACCCAGAATAACCTCCACATCAGCAGCCATAAAACACTGTAACATCCAGTAACTCTGTAAATTATCAACTCTTGACTACTCACCATCATAGTTTGTTGCCTCAAGGTCCACATACTGATTGCTTCCCATGGCTCCCTTTTGGATTGCCTACAAAAGTGGGAACAGGTATGCATTTAGGTCTTATCCAAACCACATACGGCTCACTCAAGCTTGTATACAGTCTTACTGCAACAAAGTTGCAATAAATAATGGCATTAAGAAGACTTAATATTTGATTGTTTTCATAGACTAGAGGATTCCACCAAATTACTCTAAAATGCTGGTGAGAACCTTCACGTGAAAGTCAGTCTCACTTTACACCATTACTGTAGAGCCCCGAGACATACCCACAAGGCTACGCAGAGAGAAAGATAAAGGGAGGAGTGGTGTTTCCAGAGTTCCCCAAGACAACTAATACCAAGCGTAAGCCTTAACGGCCGGGGCAGAGCTACGCCTGCCGGGTTCTTACCTGAAGGACCTGGGCATGCCCCTTCTCAGCGCAAACATGCAATGGCGTTCTCCCCCAGCAGTCTGTGGTGTTGACTTGAGCCCCCAAGCTAACCAAGTCCTGCACGATGAGATGCTGATTGGCAGCCACAGCGACCTGGAAAGCACTCTGCAAACACGGAGAAGAAAATTTAAACCATTAGTCATCTGATCTCTAACAGGAAAGAGCGACTAAAACAAATAGAAAGCCTAGCTACCTGGTATTATTTAAGCAGCGATTATGAATACCAGGAAGCCAGGACAAATGAAGCAGAGCACATAGTTTTACCAGCTCAAGGTGATCCCAAGAAGTATTAATAGCTCAAGGTTAATATTAGTATGCAGGCTAAATCTTGGGGTTAATATTAAATAAGCATTCTACCACATCTTCCTCAAGGTCTAGACACGCAGAAGCACTCAGGTGCGCAAAGCAGGTGCAAGGATTTTGAGAACGTCACCTGGCCGTTGTGCTCTTTAATATCCAGCATGTGCAGGGCAGCCATCTTCCTCGCAAGGACGTAGGAGAGAGCCCGTCGGCCCTGGGCAACCGCAATGTGAAGGAAGCTGCGGGAAAGAAGGGAAACGGAGTTACACCACCATGCAAGCCGGGGCTCAAGTCACTACAGAGATCCATATGTATGGGAGCGGTGTTATGCTGCCAGCTTCACGCCTTCTCTGGGTGACTAAGACAGGAACAAGAGCACCTTCTTCCCAGGGCAGTTTAAAGCATCTCAATTAGAATCTTTTTCTCCCCATTTACTAGATAAAGGTCTAACAATAAGTACCTGAAGTTAGACAAACACCTTATCTACTCAGTCTGCCGCAACTCTGTGCATTGCAGCCCGTCTGCAAGACCACAGGTTTCATCCAATTAGCAAAACTACTGCACTCGTGACACACCAACACTGCTAATGAGCAGCGTGCATTATAACCCCACGGTCCACCAAAACCCCGACAGAAATATTCCCCAACCTTCCACATCCGAAACGCAGAGATAAACAGACAGCACTCACGTGTCTCCATCCGAGTCTTTTGCAAGGAATTGGTCTTGAGAGATGTTAGCCAGTTTGTTTTCCTCCTGCTCCACTTGCCACTGAAAAAACGACTTGCCCAGCTGCGTCGTGCTTCTGGCGATGCTTTGGTCTGGTAGGGGGACATTCAAAGTAGCTAAAGAGACACTGCGTTCCAGACTACCGCAGATGTTATTGGAAAGCAAGCTGAAGTTCGGAGCATGGGAGCCGACATCAGCCTGCGGGTGGGCGCTGGTCAGCGGCTGGAGGGGAGCAGAGATGCCCTCTGAGCCTTCGGAGTCATTCAGGAGGGAGGAGAAGCTCTGCGACGGGCAGTACTGCAGTTCGTGGCTCTCAAAGGTATTCTGCTGGTAGCCAGGAGACTGGCCACTGGAAGCAAAGGGCCTGTACTCCAGGGAGGCATCCGAAGGATAGCTCTGCGACAAATCCTGATTCTGCGACGGAGGGAACTGGTAATGCTGCGGCGGATCAAGCATGTGCGGGGAGGTGTGATCTTGGAATGCTTGGTACTTCTGGGATGGGGAGAAGGCCTGTGTTCCCGGGCTGTCCTGGTACTGCTCCCCGGGCGAGCTGTGACTGGAGACATTGTGCAGCCAGCTAACCTGCACCGTGTTCAGAGAAACGGGGCTCGACTCGTTCTTGATGTTTATAATGTTCTGAAGCAGATCAGAATTGCTGTCGTGCTTTGGGTCGTTTTTATGCGTCTCCTCCATGTTATCCATCGAAGTTGGTGTCTGAGGTGGCGTCTGTCAGGGGGGAGGAAAAAAAAAAAAGAAAGAAAGAAAAATCAAAACAAGCCCCAGACAGTTAGATGTATAATTGTATCTGGCAGTTGCTGATCACACAAAGCAAACTGAAAAATAAGGCACAGAAAAAACTACTGCAAGCTTACCAGGAGGTGTGGGTGAACATTAGCTTGGCGTTTGAAAGAAGGTCCATCAGAAAGGAGCTCAGGAGCCTTTCTTTTGCCACTGTGACCTAGTATGCTCTTCAGCTCTGCTGAGAAGAAAATAAATTTAGAATCCATTTGGAGGTTACTCTTACAATGGTCCTTCAAAATCTTATTGAAGGGTACTTAAAAGAAAGGGTTGGTTTTTTTTACCTGTGTACTGCTCGTAGTTCACCAATCCTCCTTGAGCCTTTTGAGAAAAATCCAGATTATTCCATTATTGTAATGTTATTTCAGGGAAAAAAAAAAACACAAAAAACAAAACCAAGAAGAAAGCAGCAGAGACTTGCTTCTATAAACATAGAATATACCTTAGCATAATTCTAGTACATGATTGTCTAACCCTAATTTAATTGCTTATAATTAAGGTTAGAAAATGGAAAGACTTCTATGGAACTTAAATGAAAACCACCATTTTTCTTAAGGCTTTTTAAGCTATTTGTTACAATACCACAAAACTCGAGAAAATCTAGAGAAAGACACTGTTCCTTACTGAGATCTGAGGATTTTTTTTTAAACATAAATAAGCCAGCCAATTTTAGACTTCTTCAACACCATGAACTGTTCTATACAAAAATTATCCCCATGACAACACTTATCTAGGTCACAAACACACACTCAGAAAGACTATTCTAAAAAACAACAAAAAAACAACCAAACAAAAAAAAATCAATCCCTTTTAATCTTCCCAGAATTTCTTACTTTTTTTTTGTTTCTATCTTCTCAGCCTGGAGGGGTCTGCCTTTATACGGTGTGCCCCGCACAGAGGACCACAACAGCATGACAAACTTCTCTTCCGAGAAGATTCCCCAACTCTTACAATGAATGACCTCATTCGAGTTTAACAGGGAGTTTCTGCAGTTTCATAACACAAACTTATCTTTATCCAAACTCCCCTTAGAAAATAAAGCTTAGTAAGAACATTTTTAGGTGCCTCCTTCTCCCGCAGTAAACCTTCTCGCTAAATTTCTTCCATTACGTATTGAAAAGGAAAAACACTGACTCCATCCACATCAGATAAGGCAGCAAGCTCGTTTCCAGCGTTATCGCATGCCTTTTTTTTTTTTTTGCCAGCTTCAGCAACCATGAAAAGCACTTATGTCAGTGCTGAAGAATGCTGGTTACCTTGCCTTCCTCCGTGGCGGAGCCCGAGGACATCTGCTTGCTGCTCCTGAAGTGCAGGAGGAGCTCCTTCACCGAGTTCTTCACACGGACCCCCTGGAAAGGTCCTCGGTGCTGCTTTCCGCCCCCCATGTGTTGTTCAACTGTTGGGACACGAAAACAAAACCCGGATTTAAGCGAAAACTGAGTCAGTGGCTTCGGAAAAGAAAAAGAAAAAAAAAAAAACCAAGCAAAACAGGGAAGGCTTGGGGAAAACGACCTAAATCCACGGTTCCGCCGAGAAGAGCCGAGGCGAAGCCCCCTCCCCGACCCCCGCACCCCCTCCGCCATCTCACGGTCGGGGGGCTCCCCGCCGGGACGGACGGACGGACGGACACACACACACACACGCGCGCGCGCGCGCCGCCGGGCACCGCGAGCCGGCGACACCCTCCTGCCCGACGCGGCGCTCCCGCGTTTCACCGCTTCGGGGGGTTTTCAGCCCAAAAGAGCCCGCGAGCGGCTCTCCACCCCCCGGCCGGGGACGGTGCGGGAACCGCGGCTCCGCGCCCTCCTCCTCCTCCTCCTCTTCCTCCCGCCCGCCCCCCCCCGCCCCGCCGCCGGCGCAGGCCGTACCTTGCAGCGCGGGGCGGGCGCCGCCCCGGGGGTCCCTCCGGCCGCCGCCGCGGCTGCTCACCGAGAGGTCCGAGTCGGAGCCCGGCGAGCCCGGGGCGGAGTGCGCCGGCGAGCAGCTGCCCTCGCTGGAGTGGGGCGAGGCCCCGTAGAAGTAGGCGAGGTTGATGGGGCTGCTGAGGGCGCCGCCGTCGCCGCCATCGGGCGCCGCGTCCCGGCTGCTCTCCACGATCATGGTGGCGGTGCCGCGGGGCGGCGGCGGAGGAGGAGGAAGAGGAGGGTGGCGGCGGAGCAGGAGGGCGGCGGGCGGCGGGGCGGGAGACGGCGCAGACACGGCCGGTGCGGGCGGGCGGCGCGGCGGCAGTGGGGGGCGGCGCGGCGGGCGGCGGCCCTTATAGCGGCTCCGCCCCCCGGCGGCGGCGGGGCCGGGGCGGGGCCGGGGCGGGGCTTCCCGGAAGGGCGGTGGGGGGGAGGGGGCCGCGCGCGCGGCGGGGCGGGGCGGGGCCAGGGGGCGGGGCGAGAGAGGGCGGGGCCGGCGGCATCGACCCCCTTCCCCAGCCCGGGCAGCGGGCGGTGGGGTGGGATGGGGATGGTATGGATGGGGTTGGGGAGGGATGGGGATGACAGAGTGGGATGGGGGGGATGGGGTGGAACGGGGATGACGGGGTGGGATGGGGATGATGGGGATGGTATGGATGGGGTTGGGGAGGGATGGGGATGACAGAGTGGGATGGGGATGATGGGGATGGGGACGATGGGGTGGAACGGGGATGATGGGGTAGGATGGGGATGGTATGGATGGGGTTGAGGAGGGATGGGGATGACGGGGTGGGATGGGGATGATGGGGATGGGGACGATGGGGTGGAACGGGGATGATGGGGTGGGATGGAGATGATGTGGATGGGGTTGGGGAGGGATGGGGATGATGGGGTGGGATGGGGATGATGGGGATGGGGATGATGGGGTGGAACGGGGATGATGGGGTGGGATGGGGATGATGGGGATGATATGGATGGGGTTGGGGAGGGATGGGGATGACAGAGTGGGATGGGGATGATGGGGATGGGGACGATGGGGTGGAACGGGGATGATGGGGTGGGATGGAGATGATATGGATGGGGTTGGGGAGGGATGGGGATGACAGAGTGGGATGGGGATGATGGGGATGGGAATGATGGGGTGGAACGGGGATGATGGGGTGGGATGGGGATGATGGGGATGATATGGATGGGGTTGGGGAGGGATGGGGATGACAGAGTGGGATGGGGATGATGGGGATGGGGATGATGGAGTGGAACGGGGATGATGGGGACGGGGGGGGTGGGGATGATGGGGACGGGTTGGGGTGGGATGGGGATGATGGGGATGATGAGGTGGGATGGGGATGATGGCGATGACGGGGTGGGATGGGGATGACAGGGATGATAAGAATGGGGTTGGGGTGGGACGGGGATGACAGAGTGGGATGGGGATGATGGGGATGGGAATGATGGGGTGGAACAGGGATGATGAGGACGGGGTTAGGGTGGGATGGGGATGATGGGGTGGGGTGGGGATGATGGGGATGGGATGCTGCCTTGCACCCTGTCCTCCAAAGTTGTCCCTGGAAGCCTCCCGCAGGTTTTGCGGCCCCCGCTCACAACACGTGCAACCCCAAATTTCCACCCTCTCGTGCAGCTGCAGAGGTGGAAACTGCAAGCATCAGCCTCGGCCCCCCCGCCGCTGCTGATGCAGGCTCGCGTCCCCACGCGCACTTACCCCTCGCCCCAAGCGCAATGGCGCGGGAACATTCGCCCCGCTCCTGCCAGGCCTCAGCTCCGGGGAGGCTCGTTTGGGAGGACGGGGTTTTTTTTGGTCGTGTATGTCAAGTGGGCAGCATCCAGAGAGAAGGGGAACGTGAGCGGTTACTCACGACAGAGATGAGTCATCTCTCTTCCTCTGTTATCGGAGCGTGTAGTAGGCCGGGGGCCGACACAGAAGTTATTTTGTTTTCAGGTTGCACCACATTGCGGCGGCAAAGCCTCTCGGTCGAGGCCAGCAGGGAGAAGCGGGTAAGCAACACAATGCCGAAATGAAAAGCGGGTGAAACCGTGTGCCTGCGCTTACTGTTAGCGTCACTACTGAGTTATTACCAATATTCTCAGGGGAGACTTCTCAGATTTCTACTTTTCGAACAAAATGTTTCTGCTCTCCTCGTTTCCACTGAGGTCACCATCTTCTAAAATATGAGCGTGTGTTTTTGTCCATGAGGTTGCGATTAGGATGTTTTTAGCACCATGGCTGCCCCAAAGAATATGTGGTAAAACAACACAGTATTTCTGAAGTATATTATGCAAATTGGAGGTCTATAATTTAGATTATTATACATGTTTTAATTGTATTAAAAAACATGGGACAGGTGCAACATGAAATTATATTCATTAGCCTGTGAGGAGGGAGGAGGGAATTACTTTATATTATTCAAATATTTCTTCCCCTGTCAGGTGAAGGAAGGGTTTCACTGGGAATTAGCAATTTTCTACTCCAGAGACTGCTGTTTTACACCATAGATTAAATTTATGCAGTCACAGCAAAATTTGCAAACGTAACCCGTCAAATGAAATCAGATGCCAAGTAGTGCCAGAAATAGCGCAGTCTAATAAAGGTAAAAACTCACTTGCTCCCTAATCAGCGGCTATCTCCTAAGCGCACCTTCTCCCTCAGTCAATGAACCTCTTTATGCAAGTGAGGATTTGTGAAATCAGGCTGCGTGTTTTAAACACGTGAGGAGATGGTTCTCTGTTGTTCTTCAAGCCTTAGATCTCGGTTACGATACCTTAGCCTTAGGTAGACGCTTTTAAGTATTTCCTTGTTGAAAAGCGCTTGCTGCTCAGAGATCCTTCATCCCCCAAACCTTCTTTGCGCGCTCCGTGGCTGACGGGAGGACCCACAACCCAGCTTTCCGAAAGCGCATCCTACTGATCAACCTACTGCCAGGTAGCCCAGGATGCCGGTCCTTTTAATCTAGCCAGGAGGGTCTCAAATTACCACAGCAAATGGACCTGGTCTTTTAACGGGCAAATGGTAATGTGAATCTGAGAAGCCTATAATCCAGAAAATCAGATTTGGTATCATAGTTGCCTGCAATTCCCTTAAAAATGTTGAGATTAAAAGTGGATTTCAAACCGAAAGTGGATTTCTCTCATTGTAGTCCTACTGTGTCATGGAAGGTCCCTAAACCACACACAGGCAGGGACAGACAGAACCTTTACCCTTGCTGTTCAGTAATGATTTTGGAATGGATTTAATTGAACATTAGTCTCTACGTGTGAATGAAAACTATTCCATAAAACAATTTAAAGATTTTTTTGTCTTAAAGAGGGTGTGGAATTCCTTTTTCTCTTCTATTCCAAAGTGCCTGCTCTCCTGAAGGCTGAATCGCCGGCTTGCTCTCCTTTTACCAAGCAAAATCCACTTTGGGCGACACTCTGATACTTCAACTCATACTTGTTTCATCAGGGACATCTTATTTCTCAGGTCTTCTGGCATAAATCTACTCTCAGTCAAAGCAGATTAAGACAAGTCTAATTCCACCGAGCTCTGTAACAAAAGGCTCTTTCAAAAATACACACACCCATCGGTTGCACAAGATGAGCTGGCTCCCAGCAGCCTCGTGCTCTCAAAGCACTTCCATGCAAGTTACTGGTAAATTATTGCTACATCTACAAATTGTAATTATTAATGCTGCAGACCTTGAGCGTTTGGGTTCTGGCCCAAACACTACTTAACATCTGTGGTGACCCAAACCCCATGAGGTGCCTTCAGCCCAAGAAAGTTCCCCCTGGGCAGGGTGGTGACCAAAAGCGCTTCTCACCTCTTCTCCTGACAGGAAAGCCAGCGCAGCCCGTACAGACAGCAGCAAATTGGGGAAAAGCAGGGTCAGCGGGAAAGGTGCTGCAGGGTGGTGGTGTCCGGGCGGTTTCAGCCTGCTTTGGCCGGGCTGTAGCACAGGGCAACCCACCAACCTCCAGAGCTGGAGAAGGCTGCGAGGCCAGCACGGAGGAGGATGCCTCAGCTCCCCCAGCGCTGCCCTCCCAGGTTATTATTGCACCACCTCCATTTACTGGGATGTATCAATAATGCCAACTAGCGGCCAGTATTAGCAACATTTGTCCCGAAACCTGTCTTATTACACATCTGAAATAGTGAGGTGTGCTTATCTTGGTATCTCCCACCACTGCCAAAATAAGAAACAAAATGCATTTGTTCCCAAAAACTCAGCTCTTCAGAACACAGCCTGGGCAAGTTTTGTGGAATTACAGCTAATCAGCCTTGGTTTAGGTTATACCAATAAACTTGATAACTGAAACAGCTTTGCTCGCTGCTTTTGAGCGCGTGACTCGTGCCCGCGCCTGAGCTACTGTGAAGCGATCCGAAAATTCAGATAAGAACAGAAAAGAATCCTGTTGCCTCAAAGCTCTCGCTCGCTGGGGTGGGTTCTCACTGTAAAAGTCGGGAAGGTTGAGAGCTAACGCCTTAAACCTTCACCGCCAACTAAGCGCCCAGGCTCGTCACAGTCGCGTGCCTCTCTGCTGCTCTCCTGCTCAGAGCCGGCACCGGCAAAAGACGCAGCGGACCTGCTGCGCTGGGCTGCCCTGGGCACCAGGCCTCCGGGAGCTCTGTCCTTGTCACGCAGCAACAGGCGAGCCACTGCCCCACGTCAGAGCAAAACCAAGGGACCCTGCTCAGCGTTTTGGGGTTTTTCGGTTAAAAGAGGCTTCCATGCCTGCAACGCCCTTTTTAATTGTAACCGTGAGATTTTCTCTCATATCTGGGCCCTTGTACTGAGAACGGCACTTCAACAACGACAGCACAAATTCAGGCGGAGGTAGACATTTTGCTGCCCAGCTTTCCGCCGTCTCTGGTTTATCCTTTCCGACGCGAGGTTTGCAGTCCGAGCTGCGACGCCGCGGGGCACGGGGGTCCTGGGCCATCCTGCCAGGGGGCTGCGAGGCAGCCGAAAGGAAACCCCCAGCACAACCGCCTGCGATCAGCCCGGCAAAGCCCACACACGGCGTCAGGCAGCAGAGGGGGGGTACCAGGCAGACAGGTTGAGCACTCTCACCTTGGAAAAATCTGGGCTGCAAAGCTCGGGCAGAGACTTGTGCGTGCTTGCAAAGACACCCTCCCAACAGCCTGTGCCATCCCTTATAGCTTCGCGTGTAAAGTGATCACCGCCGATCTCATCCCTGATGTAACTAGCCCCTACCTCTCGACGGTCAAACAATGCCACCCCACAGTTTACCCTCACGTCCTGGTCCCGGTATTGGTAAGGGTGCTCATGATGTGAGCTCAATTCTGGGGTCGCTGGTGAGAGAAACTAGCTCCTTTGGGTGAAGCCTGGGCATGGCTTGCTCCAGGGCTGCTCCCTAGAGACAGCATGGGCAAGACTCTGCTGGTTGTCTCCTTCTTCGTTAGCTTACTCTCCAAGAAGGCATCCCACCTCCTGCTCGCCCTCAGAGAATCCCCCTGAAGGCATAGCTCCAGGTCACACACGCAACAGTTGGGAGGAAAAAAACCCCAAACAGACGAACAGAAGATGCTTCTCGTGGATGCCACGCGAGGCTCGGAAGAGGCCAAGGCAAAGGGTTGTCACCCTGCGCGGCTGCGGCTGCTCTGCTGCACAGAAAGGGAGAGCCTTTACAGCGTCAGAGTGCCCGCTCTGCTCGGCCCCTGGGGCACCTACTGGGGCGAGTGCTGTAGGGGACGTAGGCTTTAGCTAACTAACGAAATACATAAGTAAATAAATAAATCAAGCCCAGAAAGGGGAGCTTTGCCTTCCCTGTAGAGCTGCACGTAGCCGCTCTGCCAGGCAGGCGGTCCCTCCGAACCGCGAGCCAGAAGCGTGCCAGCTCTCGGAGCAGCCCATGGTTCAGCGGGTTCGATATCAGAATAAACATCTCCCTCCAGTCCGTCTCCTCAGCAGCAGCACGGGACAAGGGTCAGCCTCCAGGTGAAGCGGCAGAGCACAAACTACTAGTAGCAAGCACTGGGTTTTGCAACATGTTTCTGGAGCCGTATACCTTTTGTGGTATTTCTTAAACTGGAAATAAAAATGGTAGTTTGCAACCCAGTTGCTTAATGCAAGCGAATATTTGCCGTACGGGTGTCAAACGCTTCCCATGCTCCAACAGGTGTAATTAGCCGCCTGCTGCAGACCGTGCGAGTCGAGGTGTGCGAACGCCGCCGCCACAGCTCCGTACCCCAGCAGCGTTTCCACGCAGCACGCAGACCCCCAGCCCGCCAGCAGAATGCTCGGCTCGCTCGCTTTTGGAATAGCATCGAGAAAACCAGAGCTGAAAGCTTCATAACTATTCCACTCGTAGAGACCGTCCAGGATCAATACCTGTGTTAATGCTTTAACGGTTTGGGAGACCACACGTCAGCAGCTCGGAAATGGTCCATGAAGCATTTTTGCGCTAGAAAACCATACAGAGGAGTCAGTGTTTCTTCCCTCTTTGCTGTACTTGTATTGCTACATTCTTCCCAGACATTGGTCTCCAAGACTGACATTCTGGGATTAGCCTGAACTTCAAAAGGGGGCAGGTATAATTCTCCATATTAAAGGAAAACTCAGACTATTTATTTAACATATATCTTTTGGGGCTGGCTCCTTTGATCCAAAGAATGCCCTCAATTCTGCTTTTTTCCTCTGAGGTTGTTTGATGTTTTGGGTTTTTTTTTAAAAAAAAAAAAAAAAAAAAAAGTGGGCTATTACTAAGTAGGTCCTTTCACACTGTGTATATAAAGCAGCCGCAAGCAGTACGGAGAAAAAGAAACCCCAAACCCAGCAAGTGTTACAAAGCTGGCTAAGCGGATCTGATTTCTGTACAAGTAAACAGTTTCCCTGTACGTACACCTTGTGTTTGTGGACATTCCTCTCAACGTACTCACTGCCCTGGTTAGTCATGTTTTCTCATAAGCTTACATATCTCATTAGTTCATTAGCGCCTTGCAGTAGGAACGCACGGCTGAGAAATACACGCACCACTGATGTCACAGTGTGTAAACAAGGAGCAGAAGGCCATTTCCCCATAGCAAAGGGCAACGTCATATGTCACCTGTAAAGGATACTGTGTGTATATAGATGAGGTAAATAGTGCGCGTTCTTCCCTCAAAATATTTTTCTTGTTATGATATTCCGGTTTAGGAAGGGAGTTAGCACAGGTTCTCGGTGCTGGTAAGGAGCCTCAGCGGAGGTCTAAAGGGGTAAGCAGCAGTTTTCCTCATGATTCATGCTGAAGACATCTTTCCTCCTAACTTGGGCGACCAACCTGGGCTGAAACCTCTCATTCTGAGCCCGCATTAATTTTATTTTCTGCTGTCAAATACAGGGGCCTCTGCTGTAGCCACAGCTCTGGTGGACTTCTGTTTCAGTCTTCCTACCATCCACAAACAAGAACCACTTCAACCACCTGTAAAGTGAAATCAGTTTCTAGCAGGGACTGCAGAGCTGTCCCAATGCAGCATTGTCACTCAACTCTTTAGTACGGGAACAAGATGGAAAATCTGCTTTATTACAGTCAGACTAACCCAGAAAAAACATGATTTTTCAAGCCGCAGTCTACCCAGGGCCCTGCTTTTCTAGTCACTCAATTTATGTGTAGCAATGGATAACATATCTGAGGTTAAGGTTGCCATGCATCCAGGCTTCCCAAACATGTTTTTCCACTCAAAAACGTTGCCCAGGCAGATTTTGAAAATTTACCTGCTCCTTGGACACGGCAAACCAGTCACATCTACTGGACAGCAGATCTACCTGGCCTCACCAGCCCAGAAATCCCAGGCACACTGGCAGCACGCACGCAGATCAGCCGTGCTGTGGCTGCACAGTAGGATCAGGCTCAACACCTGCAGGAAGCCTCAGCATCGATTTGCAGAGTCCTACACAGCCTGCGAGCATACCCTCCGCTCAAGGGTGCAGATCGGCGTGCAGGAAAGCCCAGTCAGAAATGAGACAACCACGGTAAAAGACACTTGTACCATGTTAACACTGCAAAGATCATTGAAGGGAATGCCCTCGTCCTCGGTCTTGATCTTATTTCACCATGTTTTCCGGCTTATAGAGTTTAAATGCCTTCAGTTCAGAATTCCATTTGCTAGAGAAGCTCCAGCTTTCAAAACACATGGCTGGCTGACCTCGGGAAAGTCCTGAAACTCAGCTGTAGAGCTGTCCTCCATTAGTCAGACAAAAATTCAATAAACAGGAAATTTGCTCATTTAAAAATGCACCTAAACCAAGGCAGGCAAAGAAAATTTTATTATGGTAGGGAAAATGTTAGGTTACTTCCAAGCAGCGGTACAAAAGCTTTCCTGGTTCTTGGGATGAATGGCACACACTAGGGCAGGTTTTGCCTTCAGTTAAATGTGTGCTGGGACAACACTGCTCCATCTACGGGTCAGAATTTGCTGCCGCGTAAGTCTCAACCACAGATGTCCTTTGTCTGCATAAAGGATAATAATATCACGGAAAGGATACTAATACTATGTTCTTCCTTGCTTCTACAGACTTGACAGTCAGTTGCTACACATTTAGGAAGAAATCCATGACAGTAATGACAAATTTAAAGTAATATGTAAATCATGCACGAGTTAGCATAAAACATCAAGAAAGCTGGAAATAAACTCTTTGATTTGGTGGGGCCCGGTGCAAAGCTCTGTTCCCAGGCATTGGCTCCCTCCTCCAGTTCTCAGCTGGGGAAAGACACCGACCGAAGCCAGACGCATCCTGTCTGACAGGACGCTGCTCTTCGCAGAAGCTGGCCCATGGATGTTTGAGTTTCCTTTTCATTTCCTGCCAATTTCTTAAGAAGAAAGTAAAAGCAAAGGCAGCTTTTGTTTCTACCTCGCACGTTTTGTCTCAGGAGCTTGCGACTGGGAACCCAAAAAGTCGCACAGGGGTTTCTCAGCGGCAGCGTCAGGATTGAGTCCTCCCGCCCCCCGAAGCCCGGGGCTAGAAGCGAGGACAGGTCCGGCAGTCCAGACCACGGCAGGAGGCAGAAGGGAAGGCAGCTGTGACTGCCACCCTGCTGCTCCTGGCAGCCCATGGGTGGGAAGAGCAGCTTCCCTGCACCCAGGAAAGCTGCTGGAAGCCTGTTTCCAGCAGCTGGTTGATGATGATGATGATGATGATACCCCACCTGGGGCGGCAGCGGGGCTCTGGCGTAGGCAAGGCAAGGCACAGGGCTGAGGCTGCCCCGGGCACCCGAGGCTTGGCCGGTGCACAACTCAGCACCCGGAGGAAGAGGGAATTTCCTCCCCACACACCTCCTCCTCCTATCCACTGCCACTGAACGCGATGGGAAACACGTGGCTCGCTGTAAAGAAAGTCAATAAAAGGTCTAACTAGCCAAAAATAAATCACTTGCCTCAGGAACCAAGCTGATACTGCAGTTTTGTTTGGAGCAGAACTATGCCTTTCTTCCCGACGTCCCTAGGGGACATTTTTCCCTGGCTGCTGGTCAGCCAGTCTGGCTGAGGGAGAGCCCAGGGCATCACCCTTTCTCTGCCCCCTGTGTGCCTCCAGGCGAGCCACGATGGCCCAGCTGAAAATACCCGGCTTCCATCTAAAGTACGCACAAGCTACCCGTCCCCAGCCACACGCAAGTCTCTGATGACACCGAGGTACAAGCACGCTCCCAGATTTTGGGTGTCTAAAATCCAGACCGCGTTTCATCCTCTGCAAGAAGCTTAGCGCTGCGCTGCCTTCCCTGCCTGCCAGATATGGGCACGGGTAATGAACCGAGGTGCTGCATAATCGACCTCATGTGGTAAGCCAGAGAAACCCTCACCAGGCGATGAAAATAAGTTTATGGTTTGGTTTAATAAACCCCTTAGCATAACAAATTTTAAAGCGAAGTTTAAGTTCATTAAACTTACTCTTTTTTTTATTCCCACAGATATTTTTCTAAATTACAAGAAAGCAGGCATAGATCCCTACATTTATATATGTTTCCCTGCATTGTCTCACACTGCACCACGACAATTTACTCCTGTCCTGTTGAAGCTGGCAGGCTCTGTTGTCAATGATGCTCTGCTGTTCCAAAATTACTGATGAAATGCCAGGAAAGAAACTAATCAAGATTATACAAAACACCTGCTTCCACTAACAATGTTTCTTCCATTCAGTCCTCTTGGAGCTTAGCTTCCCATCTGTCCCCCCGTCCTAACTCTGGAAAGCTACTACTTCCTCCCCGTGAAAGAAAGAAGATTGTTCCAGAGAAAATTGCCGGAAACAGCTAAGCTATTTAGGGGTATTTTACCCCAAGATCTACTGTGGGCTTTCAAAAATCCCACCATTCATTGTGGTTTCTTCAATATTGGTTACCACCCATTACGTTCCCAAAAGCCAGCCGCTCATCCATACCCAACCCCAAAACACGCACAGACAATTGTAGCACAAGCCACTTGCAAGGCTATTAGAAGTAAAAAAAAAATAAAAATAACGAGAAGCCAATATTGTTCCAATCAATGACAGGGTTTAAGCAATAAAGCAAATAAAATGGTAATAAGTGTACCTTCATGACGGAGGAGTGAAGTTAGAATTAGCTCTACGGAAAACAAGCCAGTTCTTTGCTCCCCACTGGGAGCGGATCGTCCCTTATGGCCACGTCTGTGTGAATGATTGAAAAGCTCCTCTGAGGTTTAACGGTATGAAACAGAGAAGCAGCAGTGAGGAAACTTTTTTTCCCCCCCCCTCCCTCAGAGAAGTCCTGCTTACTCTGGCTTTCTGGTCACAGAAAAAAAAAACCCAAAAAACATATTTTAAAAAAAAAAAAAAAAGACACCCTAAACAACCCTACCCCCCAATTTTATTACAGCAACAGGCTGAGTACCCATAGGGCTCTTTTTATTGCAGTGGCTCACACACCACTTATCTTTTAGAGCTGGTTAACCAGGGGGGATGTTATGACATGTGAGAGGAAGCGGCAGGGTGGAGGAGGAGGGTGGTGTGAGCGTGGCTCCCTGGACTTTTTCTGCGCGGTGGAATTTCCCAGGCGGGGTAAGCCCTGGCGGGGACATTCCCCTGCCAAAGAGGCTGGCAGGAAACCCCGAGCTGGCGTAACGCTGCTAAAAAAGGGTCTAGAAGACAACGACGCCAGTTTCATGGCAAAAAAAAAAAAAAAAAAAAAATTATGAAAAAGGGCTGGACAACAAAGGGGCAAAGAGAAACCTGCGGGGTTTCTTTCCTGACAGGGTCAGGTTCTCCTCCTCGCCTGCCTCCTGCCTGCGGTGCTGCCTGTGTATCTGCAGGATGTATCTCGTAGCCTTTGCCTGCCTCGGCACTACAGGACAAGCAGGTGCCTGTGTGGCGGTGGCATCGCAAGAGGGATGCAGTGTCCCACAAATAAAAAAAACAGCTCCAGCCTTTGGGAGGTGGAACAGGGCAAGCACCTCTTCTCGGCAACTGCCTGGATTTCAGTGGGATTTTGCCCTCAGGAAGGTCGGGACGAGTTTCACAGAGGCCAGTGTCACTTAGAATGAAAGCTCCAGACAGGCAGAAGCCTGATTAAATTCGAGGGGGGAGACTGTAAAAAAAAAAAAATTTAAAAAAAGGAAACAAATACTCCCTTTTGTCACAGATGTGTAAGATACGAGAGAGTCACCTGTTCCAGTAGATGTGATAACCTTCAGCATGGAAGAAGTTTCCAGAATTTTCCTAAAAGTTGAGCAGCTCCATCTGAATGATACTCCCTTTCCTTCTCCTTTCAGCAGTGGCACGGGCCAGGAGTCACCACGCTCGCCAAACACCAGGAGCAAGGACAGGACACCCAGATCTTCTCAGAGCAAACACCCCCTGGCTTCAGCGCCTTTCGTTACCCCTTCCCAAGCGCAGTTAACGCATACGGTTCCCAGAGGCCGGCACCAACAAGGTAAAAGCCCTGAACCACTTATCCCCCTGCCTGTTGTGTCCCCTGCACTAGAACGTAGATGTTAATAACAAACAAAGAAAAAAACCCCTCAGACTTTATGCCATCCCTTGCCCTACCTCAGCAAGCTGCAGGAGGGAGGGAGGCAGGAGAGAACGTCTCCTTCCCAAAGGTGATCATTTTGAAACCTTCGCCCTGCAGGCAGGAAACACTGCGTGGGCTCCATCTTCCTGTTCGCAGACGTACGGTATCACTGGAACATGTTCAACTGATAATCTTGATGGGCTCAATACTTTTCTTTGAAATAAGGGCGGTTTGTTCCAGCCGGGGCTGGTATTTGATTGCTGGCTCACCCAAGGCCGGCGGTGCCCTCAGTTGTGTCTAAGGCATGGCAGTGCCCGGCCAGACCCTGGCCCTGCTCTCTCCTGCAGCAACCGTGGAGCAAAGCATGCTGCCACCAGGGACCTGAGAGGCCTCCGGGTGTCTTCACAACCTACTGAGATCTCTCTTTGCAAAGAGGGGAGGCTGCAGCCTCAGAGAGGCACAGATGGCCCAAGGTCATGGATGATAGGAGCAGCACCTGGAGCACCACTCGGGTCATCCAGCTTCTCCACCCCATTCTCCCCAGGCGTTACAGCCTCTTGAGTCAGGGCAGCTCAGGTGCTCTGGCTCCTAAAGCCATGGGGGGGGACGGGACACATTATCAGCTGCAAATGCACCCTCCTGCGTGCACGGGCAATCCCTGCTCCAAAGAAAAGGAAAATCCAAATAGGACAAAAACCCAACAGAGGCACAGGAGGAAGGGCAGAGTAACAACAGCATGGGCAAACAGCTGATGCGTGGCAGGGCAGGAAGAAAAGTCATGACTTCAGTCAGAAATCAAAATATCTACTTGTAGCAATATTTGTTGCACAGAAGAACGGGGACAAAAGGACATCGGGAATTAATCTGTTGATGTAAAGAACCTATGTTTCAAATGATCGGTATGAAATTGTTGGAATCAGAAGATACCTATATATTGGACACATTTTACAACAATGTAAAATAATTGTAATATCTGCTTGTTACTGGAGCTCTTGAATTTCTTTCATTGGATTTTTAAGACAATAACTTTTTTCCTTAAAGTATCTTTTTATTTCTGTTTTTTACTTATCAAAGCAAAGGCAAAACTGAGACGCAGCAGAAGCAAATATTAACACCACAAATACACGGGGCAAAAATGATAAAGGTGGAGCAGAAAGAGAAGAAACCATTAGAAGGAAGAAACAGCTGAGACAAAAATAGCTGCTTTGCCAGCGGCAAGCGACAATTCCCTGAGAGAAGCTGACTCAGGCAGAGACAGAGGGCAGGTGGGACTGGAAAGCGTGACTCACCCTGCCCAGGGAAAGCGGAGGGTAGGAAGGAGTGGAAAGAACTGAGCGCAGGATGGCGAGGGAACCGTGAATTTGTCGTGGTTCTTTCACTGCAGGTGCTTTTGCCATGCCTCTCACCTGCTGAACTCCAATGGGCACATCCCACCTTTTCTGGGTGGTCTTCTGTGAGATCCTTCAGAGCTGGCTGGCACACCATGGCACAGCAATAGTGCTTGTCATATAGCTAGTCCCAATCCCCGCAAACGGCCCGCAGCGGAGATTTAGAGTGAAAAGGGAGAGCCCCGTATAGAGTTGAACCAAAAAAATAACAGGTTTGTACAGAGTGCCCAAGCATGAGAGCAGCGGGTGAAAAGCACTTGTCCATTTTCAGGGCAAGCCAGGGAAGGGAGAGAGTAACAAGTGGAGGGATAGGACAAAAATTTTAATGGATGGCTGTACCGGGGAACACTGACTGCCATAGCACGGTCTTGCTGTCAGACCACAGTCTGCTAAATTTTCCACGTTGCAGGAAGAAGTGACTTGAGATAGACTGTTCTATCCCAGTGAAGTTTACTCCTCTGGATCCTTTTGTGACATAGGAAAAAATCAATCAGATTTAGGAGAACATTTAGGGTGAAAAAAACATCCTCTGAAGGACAGTCTTAAGCCAACCTAAGAATTACCAACGTCTATGTCATCAATTGAATTTCATTCTAAAGTGAACTCCAAGTAAAAGAGCTTCATCCAGTGGTGTTTGTGCCATTTGTTTTCAAAATGCAACTACTCAGGAGTTAGGAAACAAACCACCACCAAGACTATTACATTGTAGCTTCTCTTTTTCATTTGAGAGTCATCCCAGGCTCTTTTTCAGTGCCTCAAAGCCCTCTTCTGGCCACATTCATTAAGGATTCGCTAATCTATTAAGCCCACGCCAGCTGACACAGTCAGGATGTCAGGGAGGGCATGTTGAACTTTCACTTGGATTTAGTGATGTGCTCACTCTGTGTCTGGGGCTCATACAAAATAACTCACATGCTCTTCATTCTTTAGCGTCCCCCCACAAATCCCTCTCTCCCATTCCAGGCAGAGCAGCTCCTGTGCAATTCACCCTGACAGACTCACAGAGCAGACCAGCCTATTTCACCCCAAAAGGCTATTGAGTATGTCCATGAGAGGCTAGTAACACCAACAGTGCAGGGGGACGCAGTAATTTGGACGGGATTTTAGAGAGTCACTGCCCAGAGACAAGCTAGGTTACCTTACGTGAGAGTTCAGATCTGGGTGACAAGCACCATGGAGAACTAACGTTTCAGGAAAGACTCAAAGATCCAGGTTCAGGGAGACAATGACACATTTCCTCGATTTCAAATACATTGGTCCTGTATTGTGAGACTGCTAATGTTAGAAGTGACGTAATACCTTGTTAATGGGGGATGCAGCACTAAACCATGGGATGAGCACAAGAAGCCCCATTCCAACTAGATCAGAAACCACGTGCCCTCAGCTCTTTGCCAGCCCTGGCGAGCCTCCTACCCCTCTGTCCTCAAGCCCCTTCCCTGCCAAACACCTGTGCCATCTCAGGCAAGTTACATGCCTTCTCTGAGTCACTGCAGGCTCTGAAGTGCACATGACACACAATGAAAGCCTGCCTGTGCACTCCTCCTTATTCTAGCTATAAATGCTTTGGGTTTGTGCCAAAAAGTTCCCCACCTATGATATGTCATCTACAAACATGTGAAAACCCGACATACAGTGCTTTAAACCAACTGTAAGCAGAAAGTCTGGAACAGTACCTAACATATGATTGCTACGACATTGCTGTGAGGAAGGAGTAGAGGAAGAGGTGGGTGAGCAGCCTGGATGGGAAGAACTGTTCCTTTTTTTGACGCATTTGGAGAAATACATGTATGTCTATTTCAGCGTTCTGTATCAGAGGAGTGACGTTGTCCCACATGTTCGATATTCCCTTTGGAAACCTCCACATGACCAAACCCCGAACCTTCTTCCTCTCCCTGGTGTCACAGAGTGAGACCTTTGCACGCTGTCCTTCCTTCAACCCCACCCAACCCTTTTTCTTTCCCATCTCTTTCCTACCCCTCACTCCCCGCTAAGCCTGGGAGCTAAGGGGCCTGGTGTCACACCACACTGAAAAGCAGCTGATGCTTTGCAGCCTCTCTTCTCCATTACCGGCCACGTGACGTCTGACATAAGTGGGACATGATGGCAGTACACTTCACTTTCAGTTTCCAGAGCAAAAAGCTGGGAATAAGGTACTTTGCCTTTGCCCCGTTACCGAGTGGCTGTCAGGTGGCATTGGCGAGAGCAGGATGGGGCGTGAACTCAGCTCTTCGCTTTGGAGGAACGCAAGATCAGCGCCCCAGATTGCACCACTGGCCATTGCCCCCTACCCTGCCTCCTTCGGCGGTCACCATCGAATGAGAGGGGGAACAGAAAAACAGAGCAAACACTTAGCAACACTTCAGCAGCGTACTCTCTTCTAGTTTCCGGGAATTTGTAGTTCAGGGTTTTTTCCTCAGTCAAACAGGCTATTTTCGGCTATACATATAGGAAATCAGCCCACAGGGTAATGCACCCTGCTTACTTCTTCCCCAGCTGAAGAGAATCCTGGCTGCAACCTAACTCCAAGGCAACCCTGTAATCGTCCCCCGACTCCTCCACCCTGGCTCCCCCGTCATCCCAGAGGCTCCCCAGTCTGCGCTGTGCGGCCACCCTCTCCCTCTCCCTCTCACCCTGCAAACACGGCTCTTGCGCTTGAGCGGCAGCAGGCACGCAGCCTGGCACAGCGTAGGATGCCCTACGGCCCCCGAACGCACTGACTGACTGACAGGACAGATCTCTCCTCGTTTTTTCTTCCATAACTTAAACTAAAAACTGTTCACAAGCTAGAGAAGCTATGACCACACCGCATCTCCTCTCTTCTTCACACTGCTTTTTTAAATGAAGTGGCTTAAGGGTTTCCCGTTGGCCAGTTGGGTTGCAAAATCCCTCAAAGAAGGAAGCCTAGATTATGCACAAGCTTTTATGATGTGTCAGGCCTGATACACCAACAGCAGGAAACATCAGTGTGCTTCAGCGCTAGTTCTCATGTCAGGCTTGTGACTCCAAATACACGTCATCAGGAAAAAAAAAAAAACAACCACTTTTTGAAGTGATTTTAATCTATAAACCATAGGGTGAAAATTCTACCGAACACACAGCAGAAAAACGTAATAGGTAAAGCTAAGGGAACTACTACGCAACTATAAAAATATAAAGTATGTGGGGTTGCGGAAAACAAGATAAACTGAGACTAAATCAGATGAAACAGTTAAGCAAACTTACCCTCTTTATTACGAAGTTTATTCTTTGAGCTTTTTGGCTATTTAAATTGTTTTTCTGATCACATCAGCAATTGAAAGACATTAGAGCCTTCTTTGTATTGTAAGCATCTCAATAATACACATATAATAGAAAATAAAACTTTGAAAACAAATTCTTTACCTAACAGACAGATATAGAGTCCTTTGCTGCTACCAACACATAACACAAGAGCCTTCAAAACAGTCTAAATATACATGAGTAGAAACTAAGCATGATGCTTAACAAGTGCCTTATAAATTAAATACACATTTGTGATTGAAGTTTTTTGCTGTTACTTAAACTGTCATGAGTGGAACGATGTTTTAACCCATACTTCTGCAACAAAACCAAAGCAAAACACCAATAACCTCACCCTTCCCAAGAGACAACTTCAAATCTTCGGTTTTGTCATATATAGGTGGGCTTGTCACCTGTAGCACATAAAAAGTCATACAGAACCTTCTAGTAAGCAAAGTTCCCATTTTTAAATGCTTACCTCTAAACAAGTAAAACAATGAAAAACACCACGTTGAATCTCGTACAGCAAAGCTGCAACAGTGCAGATGAACAGCAGATGAAATCAGAAGCAACTGAAAACTTGAAAAAAGGGCAACTTCTGCTTTTTATCCTCTTTTCATCAGCAATTCAACTAATGCTTTTACTAAATTTCTAGAACATAGCAATCAGTCTAACAAGATATATATATGAGAAACAAGATTCTCAAAATACCAGGTGCAGAAAAATCACCATGTATTAATCTAATCTGTAAAATGGAGTTTATTTATTTTATAAATAAAATTGTTCTGAGATCTTCTGATAAACACCATAAAAATAGTCTTTTTCACTGGGATTTGAGTAAGCTAGATTTTGAATAAAGAAATTAAAAATGAAATAAAAGCATCTGTTTTGAAAGGTTAATAATCAAAAGGCTCAGGACGAATGAAAATATCAAAAATACTACAATTTCTTCCCTTCAGGTGAAGAAAATGGAAAGAAAAGGAACACAGGGCTTTGAAAAATCTCATGAAAGAAATTTTTACATGTAAAGGAAGATACTTAACTGACAACTGAGAAATTCCTTTCCAGTCCTATTTCATATTAAGTAACTTGAAAAATAACCACTCTCTTAAGTCCCTATTAAAATCCACTTAGAAGCCTAAAGGTTTAAAGAAACTGATTTAAAAACATTTTATTGCTTCTGTGTTTCCATATACAGTACATACACAACTGGTAACAAGACAATAGAAATGAAAAATCATTTATAGTTCAACTGAATGACATATAAAAGCATAGTGTTCCCAGTCCTCATCCTAAAACATAATTAAATCCTCAGTTTCTCCTTTTCTCCTCCCTGTTTTTTCCAGAGCCCAAAGAAATGAAACGCTGGTCCCCATTCCAAATCAACTGGCAATTTCCCTCAAGTTCACTACGTAAAAGTTAATCTGTTATTAAAAAAAATCAATCTAATTAACCTAAAAGGGAGAGGTTCTACCAGAAGGTGATTAGACATCTTTGCTAATAGCAGCTGTGTTCTCTTTCCCTCAATTGTCAAAACATTCAAAAAAATATATGTTCTTCTCTATCTGTTCTTACCAGCTAACAGCAATATAAAGTTGCTGTTGAAAAGCAGTGGTGAGCACTGCAACTTTCAGGGAAGAAACGCGCCGCCATGACACTTTCACACATGATATGGCTTTATGAAGAAAACCAAATGGTTTGTCCACGAATTAAGTAGTTTCCTTCAAAGTAAAAGTTTGAAGTCTTATTTTCATTAACATTATTTGGATAGATTTGTTATTCAGGATGAAAGCCTTATACTCTACCTGTTTTAAAAAACACACCTGGAAAAGATGAAAGGTCATTTTGCATTGTGGTGGTTTACCTTCCCAGACCTCAATTGGTGTGGTCTCTTTTTAGCAGAGGATAAATTTCCATGAACATATTAAAGTAAGAAATAGTTACCTAAAGCTAATGTATGGACAGATACTATGTGAGGCAGTTGTCAGTAGGAACTGGCAAATTTGGCCTCCTTAATTCTGATTTGAAAAGCTAAAAATAAATGCTATTTCAGTGTATGCGACTCCTCCAGACATTTTTAAATGTTTTAAAATTGGTAAGTTTAAAGATGGATGCTGATGATGACTTTTACATGCTAAAAGCATTTACATTTGTTTTTAAAACAGTTCTGAGTTGTCCTTTAAAATGAACAAAACAAAAACCACTGTTCCGGTAGCTGGTAGCATTGGCTCTCTTGGGGCTCCAGCAATAAATGTCTTCCTAACATAGCAGCAAACCCGGTGAAAAGTAAAACATTTCTGATATGAAGACATTTCACTCTGTGCAACCTACCAATTTGCTTTATTAATTTTTATCTACTCAGTTTGCCCACAAAGGCTCAACTTCCATATTCTCCTTAAGCATGATGAGCTGCTTCAGCAGCACTCCACTACTGTTTTGACATATATCTCAGTAAAGCCACTGGTAAAGGCTACCTTCAGCCTGAGTGGGACCAGAAATGAGATAGCATGGAACATTTCTCTGCTGTTTAATTTGGGGGCTGAATTTAATCAAAACTTTGTTTTCAAAGTGCTACTAGTTAAAACTATAGGCCGGCTCAATCAAATTAGCAGCAGAAAACACCATGCCAAGAGGCCCAAGAGCCACCAGCAAAACCGCAAATATTTACCAAGCATCTGTATGAAGGGCAACCCTGTGTGTGTTTGGCTTTTGGGTGCGATTTTTTTGACCATTTATATTGGCAGCAGCAAAGCTCATGAATAAGCGATAAAACTGCCAAACATAGAAGGGGCATCATTGCATGGCCTTGACACTACTGTGCGCTGGTTACTGTCACCCATTGCCAAACATGGCCAAGTGCATTTGGGTCAGTTGGCTTCTCCATACAGACGCAATGTGTGACTGATGTACAATTGTAATTATCAGAAGCCCAGCTTTGCAGGAGCATAACAGAATAGATCTATCTTACAGGGAAGGGAAACACTTTCAATTAGTAAATGCTTCAAGCTTCAAGTAGGCAAGCCTGCAACTTGAACTTGCAGAAACTGCCCGAGACAGTGTCTTCACTGAGGTCACAATATACACATTTTTCCATTACAGACAAATCAAGAAGTAGACAGTGTATCAAAGCTCAGAAGAGATTCAGCAGTACAGGAAACCAAACTAAAATACTGTCTATTTGCATTATTTAGCAGCCATTTGTAAACACCAAGAGTGCCTAACTAGTGTGCTCTATTAAATTCCAGCAAATTCTTGATGACTTAATATTATAGATATTTTGATTGTGCTTCCTTGATTGATACAAGTGATTTTGGTACACCCCCTTCATATTTCTAACGAGGACTTTGAAACAAGAACAGACACTGTGCTTCTCTGCCATACAACTGGAGGGGATGTCCCTCAAACTCTGGAACATGGAGAGAAAGACCACTCCCAAAATCTTTCCCAAGTTCCACACACAGTTCTGAGCAGCAAGACCCTGGCAACAGAATCAGTGTCGTATGGATTAAATCAAGCATACAGTGCAGACGAGTAAAGCTAATAACCCACATAACTTCTTATTGAATCCTGTCAATTTAGTTTAAGGTGCTCTCTAGTAGTCTCAGATAAGAATGGTAAGGTTGAGAGGAATCAACCTCGCAGGAAGATATGGCCTGAACAGTCAACTCCTCTTTACCACCCTTCACAGCTACCCAGAGTTAAGGCCACCCCGCTTACACTGCATGCAAGGTCAACAACCAGCGTTCTTCCATACCATCCAGCATAATCCAATAGCTCCGACAAAGAGCAACTTTACTTCGGCTACAGCAAAAGATGACATAGGGATACCTACTTGTGCTAAGTTTGCAGAGGGCACACATAAGATAAAAATGCATCTATTTGATTCTTAACAATGACTTCTTTTGGGTGCAAGTTATGTGGCAAGTAATGAGCCAGAGACATCTCCCAAGCATCCACAAAGTGCACAGCAATTCCTGAGAACATTTTCCTCATGACAGAATCAAGCTGAAAGGAATACCAGTCACTGTTAAAGAGGCTCACTTCTGGCCCAAGTTCCTGAACGTTAGCGGTTCTGATGACGATTAAAGTCTTGGGGCTGCGATCCAGCAGTTGAATAATTGATCTCCGAATGTTCCTCAGCCGCCGGATATACACTTCCACAGGGAAAGTGCTGAAGTGAGACCATATAGTTATGGCTATCACCGTGTTTCTCCCACCCACGATACCATTCAGTTCGTTGGCAATGTAGCGCAGTTCACTGCTAAAAACTGTTGAAAATCGAATGGGTGGCCCGTGACAGCGGAACTTCAGTAGGATATTGTGCTTCAGGTCCACAGCCATGAAAGGGCCCACATTCTTAGGACTCCCCAGGTTAAATTCCACTAGATCTGAAAACCCAAGAGCAAGCATTAGTGAAAGACAGCACAAGAGATTAAAACTATCAACAAGATGCTAGGACTACAGGGCAAAAGTAGCAGTAGAGAAGGAAATATGAACAAAATTCTAAGAACTCTAAAATGAAACAGAAGGTGAGTATCATACATGTGCTAGCTACATACTTCAGAGTGGAGTTTATGGGTGCTGAAATTTCCAAGACAGCATACCTGAACTTCACAAGGCTGTCAACGCCCCTTCAAAGTTTCCCAAACTATATGCTTCCCTCTTTCTCGTAAAAAAGAAATTTTCCAAATAGACTCCTTCAGTCATTGTTGCCCTATGAATCCAGTGTTCATAGGAACCTTTCTGGCAACTTTAAGACTCCATTAAATTTAAACATGCCTTAAACTTATAGGCATTAAGGAGTCTCAGAGTCTGTGTTCCAACACAATTTAATTGCTTTAGGGGTAAGGGAGGAATATCCATCATGTTAGGCCACTGAAATTCTGTAAATAACAGAATTCTGTAAATAACTTAAAGTTAAAATAATGGAAATACAAGAAAGGGTCCAAACCCAATCAACAGTAAGGGAAGTAATTTGCTACTTCATTCCAAAATTACTTGTGTTACTGGGATGCTGCAAGGCCTTACACTGGCACCTAAGTGACTTCTTCTGTGCCCCCCGGGTGGCCACCTTAACTCACAGCCACAGCAGCAGTCCTCATTGGTGAAATGTTTTACAAGGACAACTTTGCAGATACCTTGTGACCCCATTTCCAAGGCCTATGTTTCCAGTGTCTGCTCAAACATTTGACTAACTGCCTCCCTGCCAGCACTTCTGATGATGTTTTGTCTTTCCTCTTCCTTTGTTTTGTCATTCAGTCAGATCAACTCTGTGTCTGAGATGTGAGAAATTACGGTTTGCAAAGGTCTTTAAGGACAAAACAAAAAAAAAATAAAAATAACCTGGAACAAATGCTGTCAGATATTCAAACCACTGCCTTATTGTAGAGTCTCCAAACAAGTGGATTACTTTTCCTTGCAAGCATTTGATTATATCATCTGAGTTGTTAAAATGATGGATCCAGTGTGTTCTGGACCTCCACTGGTCTTCATAATAATAACCAGAAGGGGAAACTGTGGGATCTTCAGCTCCGTCCATACTGCTTGAATCTGGAAGAGAAGAATTCTTTGAAATTAACATGCAACAAACCGGTCTCCATAATCTTCAGGAACATATAGCAAGTGATGTATGAACATTTTCCCTAGTTTAAAGCAAAAGAATATGATGTACCACATAGATTAAAAAGCTTGATGCACCATACTTCTGTGAGCCCAAGTATTTCACCTCCTATTTCTCTGGCAAAACCTGCAACTACTGACAGAGTTGGCTGAACAATTACAGTTTAGCTTGGTTTAAACGGCATCTCTGATGAGAAAGTAAAAATAGTAAGTATCCAACATCTTTCACACTTCGATAGAAATGCTCAACGGCGGATGTTTGCAAATTATATAGAGGAGCACAGGCAGAGAGATCAGCAGATCACCTTCCTCCCTCCAGCCTGGGCCGGATCCCTCGGCCGCCCGCCACCCGCACCCCCGTGCCGAAGCGCGCTGCTCCCCTCTAGCGGCCTCTCCGTGCCTGCCCGCGGCAGCCCCTGCCCCTGCAGCACCCCACACCAACCCCCAGGGGACAACCTGCTACCACTCACAAACAAAACAAAAAACAAAACAAAAAAACACCAAAAAAAAAAAAAAAAAACAAAACAAAACAAAAAAAAACAAACAAAAAAAACCAGAAAAAATCCATCTATGGAATAACACACACACAGACACTCCTGCTCCAACCACACATGCTAGAAGAGTGAAGTCTGAAGCATACGGACTCCAAAACTACAAAATGGCCACAATTAAAGATATGACCAAGAATTTTATATGTGCCCTTTGAATGTATGAATTATGAGCGCCTCTAATTCCATGAATTTTATACCTTCTCTCTGCTGTCCAGCCCCTTTGCCTCCCCCTGCCTGGGACAGGCTGCCCCTCTGAGGAGTAACCAGACTACAGCAGGGACGCTCTGCCCCGCAGGACACCTGTTTCACGGGCAGCAGTTGGATGGTACACTGCAAGCGAGGGGCAGAGAGCAGAGGAAGAGAAGCTGCAGTCTCATGGTTACGTCAGTCAAACATTGCTATATTTCTCTTAGTATCCGGTGTGGTACTAGTACATCAAATTGCTGTGAGGTCGTCACAGGTTTCTCCTTTACCACATGTGTATTCAAATACCTAAACTGAACGAGCATGGAGCTGTTCCCTGGCACAAACACCAGCTGTGTGGAGCAGCCACGTCCAGCTGTTTAAACACTTTTACCAACCCTGGCGTGGAGACTACCTGTTAAGAACAGTCCCTGGCCTGTCCTAACTTGCAGCTGTTTGGGAATGCACACATTGCCATGGCCAAAATCATGCCAGGGACTGTTATAACTACGTAAAAGTACAGGCAGTGGAATTCCAGTGCCCAGAAGCATCCTCTGGTAGATGCTTCATTGTAACACAGGTGTCGCCAAATTCTAAACACTCAAAACATCAGGCCATAAGCATCTTTAAACACGCATCCCTAATCGGCATTTCTGGTCTCACTGTTTCTATACAATATTCTCCATGTCTTGCATTGGTAGATGTTAACCTCCTGAGACCTCACAGGGACACTGTAAAAAGCAAACTACAACTATATTTGTATAACATAAAGACTATAATCACGAGTACCACAGAAAAAGCCATTTAAAAATTTTATCTTTGGATGATTCTTTAAATGAGGCAACGGGGCCAATAAAAGAAGAGGAAAAAAACCCCAGCTAGTAATGTTGACTCATCCAATATGTATGAAACAGGAATCCTACAAAGAAAAGGAAAAACCCTTCATATGGTCACGTAATTAAAGACATTAATAACGTGAATTCACAACTTCAGTTTGTTTGTTTCCTACGTTTTGATGTAAAAACATTTTCCTTTTTTACCTTTTAAATTGATTCTACGCATATATATAAAAATGCTACTAGAACAAGTTTTTGGTGCCTCACACTAAACATAATACCAACGTTTCAAATCTGTATATAGTATCATACCAGTTTGGCTCCAGAATTCAGAAAGACGTGACTTTTGGATTTTACAGAAGAAAATGAAAGCTCTGATCTGAGTAGTTACAAACCAAGAATAGAAATAAAAGCTTGTATTTCAGAAAAATAAAGTTTTAAAAATCAGCTTGATCTACATTTACCCCCAAACAGAAAAGTATGTGCAAAACCAACAACAGCAGAACAATGAATTTAAGTGTGCCATCAATCCTAACAAATCCATATATCCACAATCATTATACCAGTTTATTTAGAGACTGTTCTTAGAAGGAATTTCCCTGAGGAATACTGCGCTACTCCTATCAACCCTTTCTAACCCATCATTAATCTTCAGGAAATGCGAGCAGGCTTTGATCATCTGTAACTCCTGAAAAAAAAGGGTGATAAAGTTGAATTTCAAATTTGCAGCAGTCTCTGTGAGGAAATATACAAGATAAAAAAAGCAATGAAAAACACATCATCTAAAGAATCTGGAGAAAGAAAGCAGGGAAAGCACTGCTGGCCTGATAGCAGCACTTTATTTTTTTAACAAACAGCAAGACTAAAAGCAAGAAATGCTGTAGGCTGTTTTCTGTTAAGATTTTATTGCTCAGGTCAGGAACTCTACCTTTAAAGTCTCCTACAACCTTATAGAAAAACACACCTGAAAAGCTTTCAATTAAGAAGTAATTCTCTAAGTATCACATTTTACGCAGGCTTTTTAGAGGCATAAAAAGCGTGCACATGGATATGAATGAGACAAAACCTCAAAGTTTAACTTAGTATGGACTGTCTCTTTGTTCTGTTTTTAAACAGGGTGCAGAACAATTAGGTTCTGGTCCACAATTGCAGGTTCTGACATCTTGTGGTAACAAAAATGATAGTAATACTTAAATGCAAATTGTCAAAAATCTGTTAGACAAAATTCTTAACACAGGAAGAAATTAAGAAACACCACACAGCTGGTTTTGCTAGATTAACTTGAGAGTTTGGTGAGCAGTTACTGTAAGACATTTTGCATCTCTGAGTAAATGCTAGAAAAAAAGACACTTTTGGCAAGAAAACAAACTTTTTATTTATTCTTTTCTAAAAAAATCCCATTTCTGTATGTAATTTTAGACAATTTTATTATTAGCACTGAACTTACAGTAACACCCAAAAGCTCTCATTTTCTCAACACAAATTTAAAAGTTAATTTCTATTCCACGCTATGAAAACAAATGAATTATTACCTCATGCCTGGTTTTGTTTTTATAAATCTAATTATGAATTATAAACAAGAATCTTTTAAAGTTCACTTTACCTGTAAATGCCTTGGGCTTTACAATCACTGAATCAGGTCCACTGGAGAGTATTGGCCTTTTGATATTCACATCACTGGAACAAAAATTAATAATAATAACATAGTAAGGCTGTGAAAGATAATAGTAAGGTAATATTGAAGGTAATATTAATCTCATTTTTTCTTAACCCACTTCAGAAAAGCACATAGGACTCGCAATAAGAATTTTTTACTTTAAGTTTACCTCCTACATCAAGGACTTCTGATCATTTTGTGTTGGACATATATCACTATTGTACAACTGCGAAAGATGCAGAGATTTAATTCTAGGCTCTTTCTCTGTCTTTTGTTCCTGTTCTTAAAGAGAATCCCTGTCTAATATTTTTGTCTAGCTAAGAAATAAATTATTTGGAATTTCTATAAGCCGTTTCAGTCACGGGTCTCAGAGCTGAAGGAAACAAACAAAAAAAAAATTCCCACTCCCATTTGGAAGAATCACCAATCAGTGTCAGCCATATTTTACAGATTAACTGCCTGAGCCACAGAAAGTCAGAAGACCCACTTAAAACTTGATAAGGAATAGTCAAAAGCCAATTCCACTGATACTTACTTTTGATTTCTGGTCTTCAGTTACAAACATGCACGCACACTTTCCTAATTAAACTATTTGGAGCTGCTACTCTAAAATCTTTCCCAATTTAAGCCTCAAGTGGACATACTACTGAAACACTTTCTTTCAGCACCTTTTTTGGAGAGCGAGGCAGTAGCCTACAGCTACAATTCTGGCACTACACAGTAGCTAACTTTGTCTAATTTCAGCTGAGGCTATCTGATAGGACTGAGAAGCAGTCCTATCGCATCTACCCATGCGGTAAGGATATATCTTTTTAAAATGCTGAATGCAGAAGGAAAAGATGATTGTGAAACTAATTTAACTTGACACTTTATATAACACGCACAGATCATTCCCACTAGCACAGGTATTGCTCACCAGTCTGTTGTACCAGGTGTTTTCTTCATGAGTGACTTAAAATTATTCCTAAGATTTGAAAATCATACTGAGCAACAAGGAGCACACTGCATTACATGTAAGATGACTTTTGCTGAGGATAAAGGCAATTTGTATTTTGTGTAAAAATAAGCCCCAAACCTGGACCTTTTCAGGTAGTTCAGCCTTAGCCACAAATACAGTTCAAAGCATTGTTATTGGTATTGCGAGCATAGCTGTGGAAACAAAAAATAAGGAAACAGTCCTCCAAACCACCACCAGATTTAGACAGCATGCTCTTGTGAAATTTAGCATCAGGGCTGAATTCAAAGTATAGAGAGAGAACTACGCTCCAAATTTCTTTGGTTTAAGGTTACTGTGTTCTTACACGGCTGAATAGAGGTGAAGAGAATATTCAACAATTCACATCAAACACCTGCTCCTGCAGACACACACCTCCCCTAAGACAATCTGTCATATTTCACCAATAACCTAACATTTGTCTTTCAAGGAAAAAATTACTTGACTGAGTATATATAAATTCAACAACATACATACCTTTGGAAAAAGAGGCTTTCCTCTTGTGTCAGAAGACCTTTTTGATATCCACCCTTGGCATGGCTGATTCGGCTAGCACAGGACAGTTTTCGAGGCTTGTAACAGAACCATGGCTCACCTGTGTAGAGATCTGTGAAGTTACAGACTGGGAGATCTCCAGGCAAGCAAACATTGCACTCAGTAGTTTCCGAATGCCTCCCAGACTTGAATGAGCTTTTGAAATAGACCCTGTCTGGCCTTTCTTCTCGTAAACGCAGGAGGACTTGGATTGCTTCACTCGGATGGACAAGTGACACAGAAACTTCAACCTCTCCTGGCCAAAGCAAGGTAAAGAAGACTTTGTAAAGGCCGTTATGGCAATCTACAATCCTTCCTGTTGCTCCAGCTTTCAGCAGAGGAGAGTGAATTCGTGCCTGTAGATAGTCTCCACCATACTGCTTGGGTTTTCCTTGGAAATCCTTCATACGAACAAGCACCTCTAACTGATCACCCACCTTGAAGAACTCGCTGGGTTTCACAATCACAAAGTCACTACGTGCAGGATCAGTGCTTTGTACAAATGCAATTTTGCCCTCAGGGGGTTTTGGCCAGTGTATTGCAGCAAGCAATGATTCCTGCTCCGCTTGTTCTCTTTTGGACAAAGTCTGCTGCTTATAACCACAGTAAGGCTTCCCGGTAGTTTTGGTTGTCTGTGATAGAGAATGCTGGACATTGTTTTCTGTTATCCAATTTGATCCTGAAACTGTGTCATCATCCAGGTGCTGGGAAGGAAAAAGATTACCTGAGACTGTGCTATTAAATGAAACACTATGTATAACAAATGTTTGTCAGGCAATGATCCCAAGAACCAGGCTTTGCTTTACAGAGCTTTGAAGCTGACCAAATGAAGCAACTTTACTAAAAGACACAGATCTATTACTTTCACTGCGGGCTTTCTAAAGAGACAGGTGGTTACCCTGCTCTGGCACAGAGGCTTTAATATAAATCAGGCCCAATATTTTCTGTGGCAGTATTTTGGCTACCAGTGTATTCTGTAAATATCAGCAATGTGAAAAAAAAAAATACAAAAGGCTGTATGAATAAATCATAAGTTGTTACTCATGATTCTTTTTCTTACTGTAGTAACATTTTAGCCTTCGAGCACAATGAGGTCTAATAGCTGCCCAATATAATGCAAGGAAATAGCTATTCTTTGAGAATAGCACTGCAGATGAAGCTAGTGCAGCCTCTTCTAGAGAAGTCTGCTGCATGTAGCAGCTGCGGTCATTTATCTGGTCACGCTTACATTGCTTCTTCTCTAATTATCTGAAATGTGGGTTTCCCTGTAGTGTACAGATTAAAGAAGAGAAAGGAATGCTTCAGGGGCAATGAATTAATGACCTGGTGGGCAAGTAAAATAGTCTAGGACAAGCTAGGACTAAAGTGGAAATAAAAATTATTTGTTTGCTTAAGACTTTTAAATCTATATAGGGCTGCTTCTAAAGCTAAATGACACATAAACAGAGCATCCCCTAATCCACGCAAGAGTTTAAAAATTAAAATAGTTAAATACAACGCTAGACGAAGAGAGCGGGCTTCTGCTGTGACTTGAGATCAGTGTCCAAAACTGTATTTTTATGCAAATGACTGCAGAGATACCATCTTCTTCATGACATCACACAATTTTGCAGGTTTGCATTAGGGAAATATGAAAAATAGCACAATCAGACTTCAGAGCTACCTGTGAGATTTCTAATCAGCAAATCCAAACTTACACCTCAAATACGCACAAAATCAGCAGTTAAGGAGTACTTAATTTTTGGGTGTATATAGTAGAACTTATCCATACTCGTATTTCAGAGAGAACCAAAAAACATCAAATCATTTTTCAAGCCAAGATTTAAATTATACAATGTACCATTCATATGGCAGCAGAGAATATGCTAGCTTAGATTTGAGATTGCTAAAAAAATTAAAACCACACTATTTAAAATTTTTTAAAAGATCATTGTACTTACCAATATCCTGTTTTCCACTTACTTCCTCCATAATTAACTGCTCAGTAATATACTAGAGCTCCCAGCACTTACATTACAGCCTTATTTATTATTATAAACCTTTCTTAGTCTGTTCACATATCACCTACAGTACATATACATACTAAGTAGTCTTCCCCCCTGCTACATTTTATTTGAATTTGCCAGTATATTAAAGTCATTTGAACAACACAGAGACCCAACATACTCTTTTAGAAGAAAGGTAAACCTAACAAGCAATAGAAACAGGCTTTTGAAGCCTGTTACATAAGAAGTTGGTTTTGATCAGCTTAAGAGTAAGAGGATAATGAGCACACTAGGATGTAGGATGGATACACAGAATCTTCTCTGTTTGATATCTCTGGTAACTAAAAAATCTGTAATTGTAAATTGTTACATTTTAACTATAAAATGTAAATTGACAGGTACCCACAGATACACAAAATGTTATCACAATAGAAGCTTTTGCTTCTTTTTTGCATTTCCACCCAGGATTAAACAAATTTTCCCTGAAGGTCATGTGAGGTAATTCATATTATTTCCATTTTCCATCACAGCAGGTAAAAATGCAAATATATCACTAGACATTACTTTTATTAATCCAGTAAGTTTCAGGCAAAGCTGAGAATGAATCTCAGGCACAGCTCTACTTTAAATCTTGCCTACGTGCATCCTTGAACTAAGCCAAGTTTCTATTTTTGCAAACCATCACAACTTCTTCCTTTCACTTGCTCATGCATATACATAACAGGAAACACTGCACAGAAATATTTTTAAAAGTTAGCTATATACTTTGATGCATCCAACAAGCTGGTAACCATATCTCAGTCAGCAGAACTATTTAAGCATTTTCCTAAGAAGGGGTGAAGAGGGGGAATATGTGTGTTTGATTAATCTTTGTGTTCATTGTTAGCTCTCAAAAGAAAGTTTCTGTAATTCAGTTGGTTCTTCAATGGTTCATACTTCAAAGGCTGGGGGGCATGGGAGAAAAAATCTTCTCAAATGAAGAAGAGAGATGGCTATCTAAGAAGGCCTTAAAAACAGACATACCACTATTTTCAATTTTCTATAAATTTCTTCAGGGTTTTTAACCCAGTCTTTCTGACAGAGATGTAAAACGTCATTCACGGCCTAGCTAGCCTTTCTGAAGTCTTTCCAAGGGCTGAATCTTCCAGTGGAAAAGGGTGCAGAGAACACCAAGCCAACAAACTCATACGTTCAGAAGACAGAGCAGAGAACATCATTCAATGTCTCTAAAGCAGTCCACCTACACAGCCTTTTTAACAAAGCACCAGGCCAAACCTCTTCACTTGTATGCAGCTGAGGTCCTAGACATGGACTGTCACTTCAACTGCAGCATCTCCAGGTTGTGACTCATTAAGCAGAATAGAACACACCACAAATATTTTCTCAGTCAATATTCAAGGGGGAAAAATACCCCAACCCTATGAAGATAAAACCAGAGCTGCTTCAACATCCTGAAGGACCATTCTTTCTGTAACATCCTTGTTCATCTTTACAGCACTCTCCCAAGCCCAAACAGGACCATGTATTATTGCGTGAATTATAAACTTATGTGTGAAAGTAAACTACATCATGTATGCTATTCACAGGAGAAAATACTACAGAGATTCCATTTTCCAGTTAAGGCAGGGAAAGCTTCAGAGTCAATTAATATACCAAAGACCCTTGGCTGGCACAAAAGCTTTCCAAACCATCTTCCTTTCTTAAGTGCTTCCCAGGCTCATCTCCAAACATGTTCTCAAGCTCTTCTATCCCTGTGAATACACATGGCTTGCCCTGAGGCACATTAATAACTTAGTGTGTCCCCACTCCGTTCCCTACCCTCTCTTCACTGGCATTTCCAAATCTCTCTGGCTTCTGCATGTTAGGAAGCCATACTGAGCCCGTGCAGAACTGTGGGCTCTCTACTCTAGTTAGCAGCTAAAATAAAATAAGATTTCTTTAAGTAGGGCAGATAAAGAGCATTTCTCAAGATTTCTCAAGAGCCCTCTTCCTTTATATGGCGAAACAGATTCTTTTAGTTTTTAATACAACTTCCACGTTGAATAACACTTGCCCTGCTTTGCTTATTTGCATATATACTCCATTCAAGATGTCTTGCTTTTGAATGCAATTCCCAAGGGGTTTGTTTGTTTATTTGTTTGGTTTCAGTTGGGGGATAGGGGTGTGGGGAGGTGGTGTTTTTTTGTTGGGGCTTTTATTGTTATTATTTTTTATTTGCTGCATTCTAAAGTTAACCAGAACCCAAATGCATAATTTAATGGATGTCTGCTAAGTAATCAGGCAGGACAGAATGGATTACGTGTCAATTAAGCACAAAAAAAATCCACAAGCTGTTCCTGGTGCATGAAAGATGTCATAAAAAGGAAAAAAGGAAGCTGTATTTTCAGAACTAATGAAAGTTTCAGCTCAACTACTCAGCTTTTAATATTCTCACTGCCAACTAAGCAAAAATTATATATAACATATAGCCCCATTCAGGCAATCATGCTCTCAAAGATATTCTAGAAGGGTCACAGAGTACTTGGTTAGACCTGCAATGAACACTTGTCCTCAGTTAAACGTAGTAATGTCAGTGGCTGATAAAAAAAGTTGAGTATTTCAGTTGCTGCTGAAAAGGCGGAACTCCATCTCAAAGCCCAGTACCTTCCACCAGCTTGGCCTAGTACATTCAGAACAATTGCTGTAGACCTGCATACGTCACTAACCTTAGAGCAGGAAACATCACAGGAGATTCCCAGGTGACAGGCATGGGGGGGGCAGGGGTGAAGTTCCAGTTTGCCCAATAGGCAGTCTTAATTTATGCAGCAGACAATATTTGAAACTGACCAAATACCAATTACTGAAAGGTCAGTCATCTTATTTTCGGTAATTTTACACTCTAGGTACTTTATCCCTATTTTTGTCGAAGACAGGCATGAGACCAGTTCACTGTCGCTATTAGCATCCACTCAGCATTGAGAGACAAGTTACTCTAAACGTTAACACCAATCCTAAAAAGCCATCACCTGACAGACAAATATTCCAGCCATAATCTGAATAAGATTATGCAGTTATCTTTTGTAGGCACCTGCAATTTAGCAGCAAAAATAAAAAACTTTGTTACATCGTTCTTTTGTTCAGCAGTTTGATTCCATACAGCATTCCTTCATCCTTGCAAGAAACTTCCCCTCTCCCTGTACACTCTCTTTTCTAAGTGCTTTTAAGTAAAAGAATGCTCATAACCAATGCTGAAGTGCTTCTGTCACTCTAAAAGTAATTGATACAAATATACAAACTCTCCTGTATCTTAAAGGGATGATGTTGCTCCTTGGCAACAACCTGATTCTTCACGGAAAAATAACTGAACATTTTATCGGTCTGGCTGTGTTTGCAAAAAAAATATAGTAAAATAAAAATACTTTTCTTCTGGTACTATAATAGAGCGGCCAGCTGTGGACCTCAAGGGAGGAGTTACTCCATGCTAAAAAGCAAATTAAACAATAAGCAGGCTATCAAATGTTTTATGGACAGCTTGATTTTTTTTTTGGTTTTTTTTAATTTTTTTTTTTTTTTAAACACAAGGTAAGAAAAGTAAAATTCTGACATGGGTAGGACTGTGGAGAGTGTATGATTAGTAGCTTAAGAATCCTAAAGAGAAAAAGCAGGGAGGCTAGCTGATAATTGCATTAGCTCTTTAGCTTTAGCCAGCTAAATTAGATGATGTGGGGATGAGAAGCATGTCTCATGCATTTGCAAACACGTTTTCAACAGTAAGAGACAATAAGACCTTTCAGAGCCTGAACGGATTTGGTTACAGATATTCTGTGAAAGCTTTCTAAGACTTTTTCTGGCTTTGATCTCTGACTGAAAAGAATCAGCACAGACACCTATACTAGACTGCCTAGAAAGCTATGCCAGAGACAAATAGCAGAGCAGAAAAGTCAAAACAACAAAAAGGGTTGAAGTTGCATGTTACGGCATGAAGATTTACCAGCAAAACAATACTTAACTGAGTTTGGAATATCAGATACGCAAAGGTCAACAAAGTCATGTAGATACTTATCATGAATAGTGGCAAGAAAAAGCACAGAGTGAACCCCCATACCGCATTTTTCATTTCACTCTCAAAGCTCTGCCAGAGCCCTTTTCTCTAAGAAACATAATTTGAAAAAAGAAAGAAGACAGCCTAAGGTTCAAAATACCAAAACTGTTCATGGCACATCCTAGGCAAAAAAAAACAACACAGAAAGAGACAACAAAAGAAAAGCTACCTTCTATGTTACACAAAAAAGATCATGCTAACTCAAACTAAAGGTCCATCAAACACAGTATTTTGATTTCCACTAGTTTCCAACCACAGGTATGTGGGAAAAGAATACTGGCCAAACATGTTGTGATACTTCCTCCTGAAGACTTAATCCAGTCTCTAGCACTTTATAGCTTAGAGACTTATTAAACACTAGGGTTGACAACTTTAAGATTTAGTATCCCCTAATGGATTTTTCTTCTATGAATTCATCCAGACTTTGAGCAGCTACACAGTCTTACTGCAAGGACTTCTGCAGCTTTGCTGCAATCTGTACCAGCACCCCCCCCACCCTGCTTCCTTTGAATTTGGCATCTGCACTTTTTATTTAATGCCTCCACTAGTACTGGGATAGGTAACAAACATTCATTCTTTAGTTATTGATCCTATGCCACTTGTGATTTTAGACCTCTCAAACATCTTCCTTGCCCTTACCTGAACCTCTTCCAATTCAAGTATATCTTTTGGGGAGTGAGAGGGGATGTTACAGCCCCTCTTTTGGATCATCTCATTTGGGCATCACTAGCCAGGAGAAAAAAAGACCCTGCAAGTAGGATACACACAACTTAAAAGCATAAAGCAATTATTTATTGGCTAACATGCATAAAAGATAGCTAAAATTTAACAACTTATTAGGCTAAGCATTATTATGCTCACCCACCAAATGCCGCACTGGGTAGTCTGGCCAGGCAGGCAGCCAATGGTCAGGGTCAGCCTCCGAGGCTCCCTGGAACTGATCCTCCATGATTTTATCTGTCTTGACTTTAGCCTGGGGTTACTGACTACTGCAGTTTGAAAGTACCTCGGTACTAAAGTGAAAAGTAATGTGAAGAAACATGCAAGTCAGACACAGCAGAGTGAAAAAGGGAAAGGCAAAGAAAAGTTGCATCAGTACAGGCTGGAGATCAACTAGCTAGCTAACAATTCTGCAGAAAAAGACCTAGGGATTCCAGTGGACTGCAAACTGACCATGTGTCAACAGCATAGCGCTGTGGCATAACCAGCTGATTGAGCAAAGTGATAACTCCCCTCAACTTGATCTTGGTGAAGCCGTATCTAGAACACTGAGTTTGGTTTTTGGACACCCCGTATCAGAGTCTGACTGGACAGACCAGCTAAGGACCCCTGAGATGATTAGGGGACTGGATGTACACAACCGAAAGGAGACACTAAGGGAACCGGACTTTTTTTTTTTTTTTTTTGGAAGTCTGGAGAAGACTGAGAGGGGATCTAACTGCAGTCTTTCACTACCTAAAGGGGAGTTACAGAGGAACTGAAGTCAGAAGTACACACTAAAATGACAAGAGACAGCTTCCGCCTGCACGTAAGAGAAACATTCTTCCCCATGAGAGGAGTGCAGCATTGCAACAGGCTGCCCAGGCAGGTTGTGAAACCTGACCGTCCTTCAAGACTGTCAAAACTCAAGTCAACAATACCCTGCGCAATCCAAGCTACCTTTGAAGTTAGCCATTTGAGAAGGGCATTGGATTAAATATCTCCAGACATCCCTTCCAGGCTGAATTTTCTGTGATTCCAACTTGTAGCTAAATGCTGTCAGTCACAATTCTAACCCTACACTCAAAGAGGAATAACATTGCTCAAGCCCTCTTGGAGAATAAACAGGCTCCACTTACCTCTAACTGAAAAAAATTATGGACCAGCACCACAATAGCCAGCACTGCCATAAGCAGGCAGAAGATTTGCAATCTGAACGAGTCACGCCACATTGTCCACTCATGTCTTTCCCTCCCATGTTAGACACTGCCATGACTTCCATTCACCACAAACATGAATGTCATTTCGTCTCAGTAGTGCACAAGAGAATTCAGTTGACTTCCACTTCATTCCTGCAAATGTATTTACAAAAATTGTATTAAGTCCCCAAAATATTATTAGAAATAGAGTATAACACCGAAAGCATATAAATGGCAGAATTTCGCACGGCAACAACTGGTACAATAGAACTATTAAGACAGATTTTTGTGGCATTAATCTGAAGAGTACCATCTATTAATGTTACTTAATTCTCTTGGGCATATGAAGGCAAAACCTTATCATAAAGCCATTCTCACCTGTATTTGATACCAAAAAAAGCAGAAGAGTGCAAGATTTTTTTCTGGCAACCAAAAAAAACAAAACAACCACCACCCATCACCCTATTTATCCATTAGGCCACACTATAGGCATCATGAGCCCAAGCTGAAACTTATGTTTTTAGTCATGTCCCTATTTACCTGATTAGAGATTCCAATAAGTTGTTCTTAAAGACTAAGTTCTGAAGCAGGTCTGGATAAGCAAGATAAAAGATACTTTCTCCAATTTTCTGCTGGGGAGAGGGGAAATAAATAGCTGTGACATCTATCAGTTAAACAGGAGATATTAACAGAGTTGAACACACTAAAATTGAACTTCAGAAACCTTCTATAACTACATATATATATATACAGACTACATATACATATATAGACTACATCTTTCCTGCTGTTTTTTTTTTTATCATTCCTTTACATCATATACTCTTACGCAGTTCTAATAGTAAAAAAAGTAAACTTCTGGGAAGAATGCAAGGTGTTGGGTTTTGGTTTTGTTGTTTGTGATTTTTTTAAATAAAATCTAACAAAATAAAAGCTGTTGATAAACAGTTCTCACAGCTTAATGCTTGTTCAGTTTGACCTTTATATCTTCCTTCTTTTTTAGGGGGACAATTTTGAGGCAGTCATTTTGCAAGCAAAAAGGGTACCGTTCTTGCAGAAGGATAAGCTCTAAACTTGGAAACATACAACAGATGGCAAGGAGAGACAGTCAAAAGACACCAGTCTCTTCAAACCTAATATTCTCAAAGCAGCGTTACTCATGCCATCCAACAAGTGCAACAACATAATCAAATGATTAGATAAACTTTGTATAACTTTCTATAAATAGTATAACTGCAAAGTTATACTATTTCTTAAGACTATATGAAGAACGGTGTGTAAATTTAAATTAAACATAATGATATGTTAAATATCAAAATTAGCTAATTAAATCATTCAGTAAATGAACATAGACTAGAAAACTGAAATATATTACTGGTATAATCAGGACAGTCTCAAAATAGACTGCACATGAAATTGCTTTACAAGGATTATAGGGATTATAACTTCAAATGCTTTGCTGAGAATTACAGAGATTGTATTTCTGACTGATGAACAAGCACTGAAAGAGCAAGATGTCCAGTAAAGTATCAAACTGACAAAACGCAACAAAACTGAAGCTTTGTTGGAACAGTGCTGCACTAATATAAAGTATTAAATTTGTATAAAATATCAACCCAGGTTTTAAATGATAACTGAAAACAAATATACTGAAATACATTAAAATGCTAGTTTAAGGCCATACATGACTATTTGAGGAAGAGAAACAAATATATTAAAGAAAAAGGAAATTTCCAATTTTGTTGCTGATAATTCTCTTCAAATCGCTGAAAAGCATTAAGCACTGAAAATTAGTAGAATGTGATTTCATACACCTAAAAAGGCCATGAAGGCTGCTTCCACATATTTTTGTCCAAAATTTTCTGTATTTCTGTAAACATCATGTTCTAAAACATTCAAATGTACAGGTTTAGAGCTTGCTTTATACTAAAGGCCTTAACATACTTCCAGTTTCATCATCCCTGAATAACTGATCTAGTTCATTTTTTATATAACGGAAGCACATAAGTGTGCAAAATAGCCTCAGATTCTTACCTTATTCCTGGAGCATTCTCTGAAGCCGTCCATGCAAAAGGCCAAAAATAACCTTGGAAACAATAGAGAAAAAAAACCAAACATGTGTGTGTATATATATATATGTATATGTGCACACACATAAATACTTTTTTTAATAAAATCTTACATACTGGTGGTTTGCTTGCAGTGACACAACATGGCAATTGAGACTCCTTACCTGTGAAATTAATTTTATTTCTACAATAATCCAGGGACTTTTTTAAAAGGCATTTTATTTTTTTTTTTAACTTCAGTCCTACACCTTTGAATTTTCTGTTATTTATTGTTACGTATAACTCCTCTCAGCTTTGTTCCGTGTTATTACATGCCCAGTTTTGCCCAAGGTTAAGAACAAAACCCAGCTCACTGATATTTTTTACAAACAGTTTCCAAGTTCTCTCATGCTCAGTTACAGGATTGATTTTTTGTTTGTTTGGGTTTGTGGGTTGTTTTTTTTTTTAAGTCGTTAAACATCGTCAGCTCTCTATCCCGATACTCCTCTAAGCCAGCAGCGCTACAACAGCACGCATCAGTGCGACAACTTCAAAGAACTGTCACCCAAACCCCGGAGGCGGCCGAGCCGCTAACTCCGGCCGATGCCAAAACCATTCCAGCGAGGCGCAAGGCTTCCAGGCCAGACGCTTGCCTCACCGCCGCCGCCACCGAGAATCAGATTTGCCCCCGTTTTTCCCCCAACTCGGCCTCGCTGCCCCCAGGAGCGGCGGGCCAACAGCCCCCGCCCCCGCAGCGCGCTGACATTCAGAGGTCAGCACCGATCGCCCGCAGGAGCCCGGCGGCGGCGCCGCAGCTCCCTGCAGCAGCCCCGCTCCGGGAAAGGCAAACCGGCTCCCGCCACGCCGCATGAACTCGGCGGCTACCGGAACGCGCACCCACAAGCAAAGGCCGGAGGGGAGGTGGGGTTGGGGGGAAAGGCAATAAAAAGCGAGCAAGAAGTACTGCTGCCGGCGATATAAATGGTAAAGCCGCATTGTACCGCTTTGAAGGTACTTTCCATCCCGCTCTTCCCAGCCCGGGCACACGCCGCGGGGCCGGCCGGCCCGCCCGCCCCCGGCTGAGCAAGGCGGCTGGCGCCCCTCGGGGCAGCGGCGCAAGAGGCTGCCAGCCCAACTCGGCAGCCCCCGCCCCGGCAGGAAGCACCTCCAGCCGCCGCCGAGAGAACACCCGAGGCGGGCCCGGCAGCGGGGCGCAGCAGCAGCCTGGGGACCGCAGGGGAAGGATGGCGGAGGCGGAGGGGGGTGGGGGATCTAAACCGGACACCCGCCAACCCCGCGAGCCCTCACCTCAGCCGGGCACCCACCCCTGCCGCGGCGCCCGAGGCCGCCGGGCCTCCCTACACCGGCCCCGCTGCCGCCCCTCCCCGGCGCCGCTCCGGCTTACCCCCCCCCTTCCCCAGACGAGCACCGCAGCCGCAGGCCCCGCCGCCCCGCAGTCCCCTCACCGCAGCCTCACTCGCTCCCCCGGGGCGGGCGGCGGCCTCGCCCCCGGCCCGCAGGCGGCTCGCTGTATATCCATCGGCCCCGCCACCGCCCCTCCTTCCTCCCCGCCCCCGACACGGCCGGCAGCTGCCATGGCACCACCTCCCGGCCCCGCCCGCTACCCGTGGCCGCTAACGGTCGCCCCCAACGGTCGCCCCCGGCGGCCGCGGCGCCGGCCTGGGAAGGGAGGGCAGGCCGCTGCCGAGGGAGCTGGCCCCGGCGGGGGAAAGCTCCTGGCTGAACCTGGCGGGGTTTTGCAGCGGTGACTGCATTGACACGGGGATCCTACGGGGAAGAAAAATACCGACACCGCACGCACCTATTTCTGGGCATCTTTTTTTTTTTTTTTTTTCCCCTTTCTTCTGAGAAGGGCCTCATAACGGGGGTGGGGTGTGTGTGTGTGTGTGACTCTAATTTTCGAGGCACAGTAGGTGAAGCCAAAGGAGGCAGGACTGGGGGAGGCTGGCGCAGAGCCCAGGGTTATGGCCCGGGTGGCATTACCAGGCTGCAGCCCCCCAGTCAAGAGACAGGGGTCTGATGGGATCCAACACAGTTCAAACTGAAGGCGAATAGGGGAGGGAGCTAGGGAAACAGTGTCTTGAACAGCAAGAAGATTATGGAGGGGGGTGGGAGAGGCTGACCCAGCAGAGGCTGAGCTAGGGAGACAGGTACAGGAGCGGGGAATTGGGCAAAACCAGCTGCGTTAAGGGCAGGACTTCAAAACGCTTGAGGAGATGCTCGTAGTCTGTTGAGTTTAGCACCCTGCACCAGAGCCGTGTGGCGCTTGCAATCTGGTAACGGGACATCTGCAATTCGATTTGTCAGCACTTGTAAACACTGCATACGTTTAGGAATATCTCTTTCCAAAATATTCACCTGCTAGCTGTTGTCTGCGTGAGTACAAGTTAAAGGCTCAGTCTTATTTTTACTAAGGAATACTTGCCTCGTTTAAAACCAGGAACAGAGACAGAGCATATTGTGAACATAATACCTTAGCCATTATAAATATTAAATGTCTGCTCTTGTCTCCTGCCCCCACCCCCATCAGCCATAGCTATTTTGAATCTCACTTCTACTTTTCTCCTCCTTTCCCCCCATTACAATGGTGATTACCTGGTAGAGATGGAAAGCAGTCATGTCAACAGGCAGCAGCTGTTATTAGTGTTATACACATTCGGTCAAGAATTGAAAGCCATCTGGCTGTATAAGTAGAACACAAAAAGTACAGTATCTTGAAAGATACTTGGCATTGATTTTTTTTCCCCTCTCTATAAAGTCTATCAGTTTTATAGCAGTCTCATTTCTCTTCAGCCTTCCTTCATAAGCCATGTAGTGCCTCAAATTCTCCTATGGATTCTTCAGTTCAAAGTGAGACCCAAGGCAAAACTGTCTAATTAGTGTGCTAAATGCCAGACATAAGCCCATCACTGTAATGTAACTGGACTGATGTTGGGGATGAGGGCACGGAAGATGACAACAATGACAGTGCTCTTTTCACAGGAAATACGCTATGCTATTCTCTGCCACATTTTACATTTCACCATCCCTCAGTGATGGGAAGGGATCCCCACTACTTTTCCCCATAAATTCTTCAGTTATTGTTGTAGTTAGTCTTGATGAAGACCTAACAATGAATCAAATGTGCTTTTCTAATCTCTAAAGTGGTAAGACCTTGTGCATAAAGAGGCCATAAACTGATCACTGAACATCTGCCCTCACACTCTGTAGAAGTGACCCTGTAAAAGGCTGTTTGGTTTTAAGATATTTGAATGTCAACGGCTTTGGTGAGGTCTGTTCTACATGCAACATCTAGAGATCATTAGCTCCAAAAAACTACAGCTTCAGGAGCTGTCACTCACCTTACAACCCTCCTGGTTTATCACACCAGAAGCACTCAGCAATTACTTTGAGATGAGTACAGAAAGACAGATAATGAAAAAGAATCAATCTTTCCTTATTTCTTTTTCCAGAATCACATGCAGTAAAGTGAAGTTACGCTGGACCCTTGGCCCTGCTGCCCTTCTCTCCCCTCCCTGCAAATAATCATCAACAATACACAGTATATTAGATAATACATCTGTGGTTACTGAACTGACTCTTAATTATAGGCAAGTGTTGGGGAATGTTTTGGTTTACCCCTTGAGGCAAACTAAACACGCATTTGTGCTCAAGTTTGATGAGATTTAATGTATTTGACAGTCCTGGACATAGTCTGCAAAGATCACAAGCCACTCTGTTCCCTTCCTGTACACCTCTTCGAGCAGTCCCCTTTTGCCACATTACCCCTGTATCGCTTCTCCAACCATTTTCCACTTACACAACCATCTGGTGTTGCCCCCCCCACAGTTCCTAGAACAGCAAGTTTCACGCAAGTTCTGTCTTGTACATGTTCTGAACATGTTCATGTTCATCTTCTTCTGTTCGTGTCTGCTGGTTTCAGGCATAGCAACAACTAAGGTATATTTGACTTGGTCAGAAAAAGTCTGTCGCTGATCTCGTGCTGCCCAGACCCTTTTCACATCACCTAACGCTTCTAAAGGGATAGAGCTTTTGCCAGAAGAATCCCCTTCCAGCTTCCTCAAGTCCTTTCCCAAAAGGTTACAAGGAAGCTCACCTACAGGCACCAAGCAGCCTTTCCACTTCCCTTCCGTGCCAGCAAAGCTGCTGCAGAGCCTCCCTCAGCAGTGCTGCATTTCCCGGCTCCAGGGACAGGCAGGAGCACAGCCTCCCATTGCCCCCAGGCAATTCTGTTCCCCTTTGGGATTCACAGAAGCTCTTCCAGCGCTCCCTCTCCCTTTCTGCCCCAGACAACGGGTGCGTGACAGCCATCTCAGCCACAGGCTGCCTGGAGCATATCCAGCGAGTTTAACATTGACGCTGCTACACCGATGAAGGGAAAGCATCAGGCAACTATGAATACGAGAAAGCAGGTGAGATAGGTAGCTTACCTGTCCTGCTAGCAAAAGAATAGCTACTTCATGTGCTTAAGACTCTCAGTATCTGTCAGTAAAGTCAGAGAATCAAAGACCAAAAAGGGCAGCCAACCTGCTGTAGAAAAAGTATCGAAATTGGGAACAAGGAAGCCACAAGGAAGAGAGGACAAGTAAGTGAACTCCACCCAGGAGAGCTCAGAACTACAAGACAGCTGTGGACTGGATTTGAAAATACGGGCCCAATAACACATGCATTCGCCTTTAACTTCAAGTTGAAGGGGCTGTAGGAACTAATGATGGAAGGAAGGAAGAAAAGAGTTCAAGCTCTAGAGCTTCTTGGTGTCTTCTGTATCTCGTTAGGTCCCACAGCCTCTACACACAGAAGCAGCGGTAACCTCCTCAGCTTATTTTCCATGCACTTCCCACACCAGAAAGTGTGCTGCAGGTTCTCAGGGGACCAGAGAACTTCAGCTGGTGTAACAAAAACGGACAGGAGGAAACAAAGGCTGCAGCTTGAATGCAGTTTAGCACAATACTGACAAAACAGCCCTGGCTGCTAGACTGCTCTTCCTCACAATCCCACATTGTTTGAGAATTGTTTAGGCTTTTGTAACAGTTTATTGCTTTCAGCCCAACACATGAACAATTTCAACACAACGTGCACAGATTCTACATTTTCCAGGGCATCCTTCATGATCACGGGCTTCCCAGTTTTCACAGACAAATTGAGAGTCTTGAAGTCAAAGGCTGCGACCGGTTTCATTTGGGCATCTCCTGTGCACAATTTTCTGCTACTTCTTCCTTTGTTCAATATTGTCTTGCACATACCAAAAAGAGTAAGCAGACAGGATTTTGGCAAGGAAAAACGAGATAGACTTGAGCAATCTCAAAGTCCTCACATTGCCAGAAATCACTTGGGCCGCACCTGAAGGGGTCCTAGCAATCCTCAAGAAGTCCCCACTGGGGCAACAGGCACAATTGCCCAGGGTGGCATGTTAACTCCATTGGTCTTGACGCTCCTAGACCAAGGAACATGCTGGATTACTTGCAGGACTTGTGACAGTCACACATACCTTTCCAGACCCACAAGAAGTTATGATGGGAGCATCACAATGGACATGTCTGAAGATATCCTTATGTATGTATAGGCAATACCCATGCCAAACTATAGACAGAAAAAGAGAATGAGCTCCATCAGTGACATGGATAAAATTGAGGAAACCCACGTGTTAAAGTCTGTCAAGACCCCTATGTGCTGTCCCTTGTAGGCCAAAGTAATACTTCCTTCTACCTATACCCCAAACTGATGCATTGTATCACCACAGATTCTTCACAAATAGAGTACTACGGCTTGAAACCAATGATGCAAGCTACACTTGGACACAGTAGTCTGTGCTTTTGCAACTCTATCAATACAGTAGAGAAAAAGTAGTTTTCACACTGTAACACCCAAGTGAAGAGGAAAAATACCTCACTACCATCTGGGCATAATGATGTTATGTAGAATTAACAGGAGTTTCTCAAACCACAGCGTGATACACAAAAGAAACTCAGCCCCTAGTTTCAGCCCATAAAATTCAAAGTAACTATTTCCATTTGAACAAAACTGGGTCAGATCCATCCACTAGATATACTTATCCCATCATTTTCCAACTCTAGCCAAAGATTTTAATGTCTGATCTCATTACAAATGTGAATAAAAAACAGGGACAAGAGGGACCTTCAACCTGAGCTCCTGAAATGTTACGGTTACTACCCCTACAACACACAGCACTGAAACTCAATAGTACAGCTTTAAGGTCTTCACTCCACTCCAAGAGAAAACAGCATTGCTCTTCTCTTAAGATTTGAAGTCACTTTAGCTATGGCCATTTCTGTCTTTCTAATATCTTCATAGAACAGCAAGAAGAGTCTCAATTAAAAACCTCAGCTAATTTTTTTGGTGTAATGAAGTGGAAACATATAGTAAAGAGTTAAAAAATGCCCACTAACCTCCAAAGTGGGTTTTTTTTTTGGTGGTTTGTTTTTGGTGGGTTTTTTTTTTTTTTTTTTTTTTTTTTTTTTTTTTTTTTTTTTTTTTTGTTAGTTTGGGGGTTTTTTTTTAACCTTTGGGATGACTGTCCTGCAGTAAAAACATGACTTTCATACTGTCTGAGCTCCTGGACTGTTTGTCTGTTAAAGCCTGAAAGATGTTTAATTAGTCTTCATTTATTTAAGCACACTGCAGCTATCTGACTGTAGGAGAGGGAACAACATGCTTTGCAATTGTATTTTCTCTTGATAAGCCCACAGCCTTCATTCTCTTTCTAGAAAGCTCTGTACAGAATACTGCTGTATCTTTTCATTTAAACACAGCATGGAATTAAGAACATGAAAGAGAGGGCCAGTGATAGAAACAAAGGACTGCAAATCGTGAATACCAATTTCAGTAGCATCTACTAATCAATTGGCGAATAAATTTCGAGTACCCTACCACACTCTTAACTATCTTCAACACTGAAGGAGTGGGCCATTAGGTGCCTCAGCTGCGCCAAGTCATGAATGCTAATGCTTACCTTGCCATCACTGTTCTGTATTTCTAAACTATCTCCAAAAGAGCCCTGCAGTTGTAAGACAATGGCTATTAGCTGGAAGAGTCAGGATCAAGTACAAATTAACATTTTCAATAAACGTACAAATCATTTATTTAAAATTCAAAACTCAGAGGTACAAACAAAATATTTAAGAAACAATAAATCCAGAAATGTAAACACTTAGAAAATACATGAACTGTACCAATTTAACCACCCACCATTCTTCACAGAAAACAGTGAGAAGTAGAAAGACAAATCAATGCCTAATTGATATTTTTTCAGACTCTAGTTTAGAGGTAGAGTAATACTGTGAAAGACTCAACAAAATTTAGTTCAGTAGAATTATGCTACAAGTGAATTTGACCCATATACTTATAAATGTAATGAAACCAGAAAATAAGTTTCTTATTGAGAGCTCTTATACAACAAAATTTGGTGTGGCACTTTCCAAGAGATAAAGCACCTTTCCTGATAAATACTGTTTTATGCTTTTGCAAGTAAAGGATCCTGTGCTTTTTGCATTACTGGCATAAAGAAAGCATTTTAAATAGACAAAGTCCCAGCTTTTTGTCAGGCTTATAGAAAGCAAGTGTTTTTCAGTAACTTCTCCTGGAAACCCAAACTGGGGAAAAAACCTGTCACTATGAAAAAAGACTGTTTGAAAGTCTTCATGAATACTTGACGTGTACTTATTTGGGTGGCACAGTCCTCAAGGGGGAAAAAAAAGTTAATACAACAGGAAAAAAGAGTCTTTTCCACTAGCTGAGAGCTGGGGAACTGACCAGTTTTTACATTTTATTGTCATTCAGTCAGTCTCCACTAAATGCTACAATTCTATCCTCTCAAGAAAAAGTGTGCGACACACACTGTAACTTCAAGTCCAGTAAAAAGTACCCAGGTAGTCTCAAAGGAATGTATCTTTCATTTTTGTTCAAACAACTGCTACAAATAGAAATTAAGATTAGAGTTCTTCAGACAATCTATACAATTTCATAAAAACCAGGAACAATTTGCAAGCTCAATGACATACAAACATTATTCAGAAAAAAAACCAAACTGTTTTTTATATACAGACAGGCTGGCTGCTAAGTGCATTATTTAAATTGCTGCATGCAATAGTAGACTCTACAGTTGTTTAAGGAACTTAACTATACGTAAACTGTTAGGCTTCTGCAATTTAGTTTAACACGGACTTTCTCAAGTATTTGCTGAAAGATATTTGTGTTTTAGAAGCAACACAATAAAATCTGCAGTCTTAATGCCTTCTTGCTTTGTAGTATAAGAACACTTCTGGAAGTGTAAATATGACAAAATCCCAATTTAGACAGCCAGTTCACAAGGACTCAACTTAAGCATGACCCTGCTTCTTTTCAGGAAAAGAAAAGAGTTAGGCCAACATTCACCACCTTTTAAAAATTCCATCCTTGCCACACATACTTGGTTTACAAAATAGCACCACACAGGAATAGTCACCACAAAGACAGACACATTAGGGTTGCTGCGTTCATTCAGCAGCTAAATCTCCCATTCATTTAAATGACAGGTTTAGGTACTGAAAACAGAGTTGTCGCCATTAAGCTCAGTTCATGGAAGAAGGCAGAAACAGAAATTTACTTACTGTCATTAATGAGGCATTGCCTTGTGTTTTTCTTTTGTAAAAAAGTTATCTAACAGACACGAATCAATACAATCCAAATACTTTAAAGAAACCTGAAATACAAAATGTGAAAGGGCCTGCTTTCATTATACTCTTCTCCCTTTCCAAATACCATCTGGAACAGTGTCTATCAAATATTATATACAGTAGAAAAAAATGCATTCTTGATGACATGAAAGATTGAAATTTGTAAACTATAAAAATAATCGGGAGAAAAATGAAACAGCAATCAAAAGTGTTAGTGTTCCCATCAGAGACTAAACCTGAAAATACAGACAAATGCATTTCCACCTTCCTCCTTGTCCCTACCTTCAGAAAAGCCGGCAAAATAGTAATTTCTGCCATAGTCTGGCTGGAAGAGGTTTGCATGTGCCAACCACCTAGTGTGGGGCAAAACTACTCATGTGGCACAGTTTGAATTGTTAGTCTGAGATATATTTAGCTGATTTTTCTGAAGGAAATTAAAGAAGTGCTTAAACTGAACTCATGGCGGAGCTGACAACACTGCCTGCCAAATAACCATTAGTAATTTCTTCCATCAGCACTGGAGGATCAGCCCAGGACAGAGTAGAACAAACAAGCTTTCCTTCTACAAAGTACATTCTTCTGTTCAATATAACGCCTTGCAAAAGGAAAATGCTGAAAGACATACAATATTAACACAGGAAAATTTCAGACATGGATCTTCATATATTGGGCCCTCTGATTCCTTTATGAAATTTACATGATCTCCAAAGGGAGCTGCGCATCCCTACCCAGGTAAAAGAATATTACATACCTAGATTAAGAACACTTGTACGGACAATTGAGAGTAAATGTTAAGCCATATATTAAACTACGGTATTTCCATATCATGATTCTTTGAGATCTCAAAACGGACTGGAAGAAGCCATTTTTAAGTATACATCCAGTTTGATTCCTTATTTTTCCACTCTAGCCCCCATTACGTCTTTCCCTTTATGCATTTTAATGGTCAGGACGAAAATATTTTGTGTATATACAAATTAATTACACCTAACCCTGTAAAAACTAATTGAAAACTTCACAATTATTTGCGATTTATGTATATTTAGGCAACTCACATTCTACACATGCAAGATACTTTTCAGAACATCAGAAAAAAAAAATCTTTCATATTTCACAGCTTTCCCAAAATGGTAAAATAAAGCTTATTATATGTTGGTACACACTTTGCTGTACCTTCATAAAATCAATTTTGGATATACAGGTTAAAAGTTAAAAAAGCCAACAGCTGAAATAAGTCTTCTTGAGTTTGTGTTTGCAAGCCCTAATAACAGAGGAAATGTCAAGAGACATCTAGGACTTCCACAAAAAATTGTTTCACCAAGTTTCCCCCCTTTGACACCTCCAAAATTAAAGTTGTTTCTCCTCTTTCTAATTCTGCAGCAAAAGTGACAATAACAGAAAATAGCAAAATATATATGGTCCTTCGGTGTCTTCAGTAAGCAAAGCATTTTTATCCAGACAGTGGTCTAGTTTCTCTCAGGTCTTGCACATGCTAATGCAGCACTCTGCCACGAAATAGAACTTACTATTTTATTACACCTAACCACTGCCTCCACAGTGTAAGGTCCAATAACTGTTCCACAGACAAATAATTTCTCTCTCAAAATCCAAAGAAAGTCTCTTTAAAGGTTCACATGAGATTATTTTTTTTTTTTTAGTAACAGATTGACAGTCAAAGAGCCAAATGCTATGAACTGCGGAGATCTCCAAGCATGGCAGATTTAAATGCAAGTTGAGAACCTTCAGGGGACCATCGTGTAGCCTACACACTTCTTTACACAGTTAATTAGATGTTGTGATACATTAATGCACCTGTACCACTTTCAATACCCAAGCACACTCCTGCTCTAATTACGAATATGATTATGCTACAAACGTGCTGTAAGTAGACTGAGTTAGAAAGATAGCACATTAAGATTCTACCACCTCAGTAGTTGTGCTGTGTTTGTTTTTTTTTTAAATGCTCTCATGTATGCAAGGCACGGCCAAATGTCAGCTTGACTGCAATGACAGCTCTTTTGAGAGGTCAGTGCCCCAGAACTTATTTTTTTGGAGGTGGGGAAAAAGAGATGATGGCTACTTTATATGCAGAGGTAAGCTTAATTCTTCCAAGGTGAACTCCACCAGTGGGCAGATGGCTGGTACAAGTCCAATACACCATTTATGTTCTAAAGAAAGGATATTTTGGGACCTCAAGCGGATATCGGCCTCATGCCAAACTCCTGAGTAGTGGTAAATTTCAGCTCAGAACCTAAAGTAGACAAGCAACCAAAGCTTTTACAAAATTTAAATTATTTTACACGGTAACATGGTCATAAGAGTCACTTTAGAACAGCACTACTTGATTTTAATGACACCATAGCACCAGAAGTTAACCTGTGGATTCAGAGAATTATAATATATGCAAGTGTCTTCCTCTCTGAGAAGTTAATATTAGCAACTATGGAAACTCTGACTTTCCAGTGCATGTTGCAAAATGCAGTATTAGCAAAATTAACTGACCCCCAGAAGTCACAATGTCAACTCTTATTTTACTAGCGTCAATTACAATCACACAGCAAACCAGATTTCCCTTGCCACTTCTGCGGTGTACTAAGATACCCGATCTCTTTCCATTAAAAAAACCAACATAGCAAGGGCTAGGCAAAATGCAAACCCTATTGCATTAAACACTATGCCCAGTGTTTAAGTGGAAACCATAGCCTAGGTAACTTAGCACATTTGCCAACAGGGAAGAAATACAGCTTTTTATCCACATCTAATTAGAATGTCAAATACCGGAGAGAGAGAAAAAGAAAAAAAAAAAAGCAGAACCCAAACAAAAAGCCCAACAGAGATGTCAAGAAATAGTTTTAAGTCATGACATTGACTTTTAATATTTATACCTGTAGATAGAAGTAGTCGTGATCCATCAAACACAATAATGTCTTGAAAGCCATGCAGATCCAAATCCCAAAGTGGCATTAGCATCCTTGTGGAGGCAAAAGATACATCACCAAGTCTGCTGCTGTAACCCAGCCGTGCAGTCTTGGAAACCATGTTCCCAAATCACATGCCCTTTTGAAATTCTTATTTAGTAAAGGCTGCTACTGGTACCACTTTGAGTCTTACCTGAGAAAGCAGGGAAATTCAAACCCAGGGCAAACAAAGGTCAAAGTTAGTTTGAAGCTCCTTAAGGTCTGACTCCTGTAAGTCCTTGTTTCAGTGCATACATAAGTGACCAAATTCCTAGCCAGCAGCTTCAAGTAAATGACAAAAAGAAGTTACTGACTCAGACACTGGTTTCATGGAATGCATCTTTGAAACACTGACCAAATTGCTCTTGTTAAAGTAAAAAAAAAAAAAAGTCTGAAAGGCAACTGCTTTCATCTTTCTCATCAGGCTTTGTCCATATGCACACACGCTGCCTATGTTGACTCCGTTTATGTTTTGACTCCCATATGTTTTCTTTCTCTTTGCAAAGTAAGAACTCAATCCTGCTTTTTAGAAAAAAATGCAAAGACTTACCAACACATTCACTGAAGTGAATTTACAGCAAACACTCCCCCCAACAACCCTAATCTTCAGAATTAATTTAATGGAAGCCAGTTATTAGGATATCAGTTTTATGTTTGAAAATAAAGTGCATGACAACTATCACTGAGAACTTTGCTGATTTCAGGTTAGCATAGTTAGTGTCAGTCCTCAGCAACATCAATAAAATACTAATTAAAACATAAATTGGTAACATGAGTCAAAATCTGAAGCAGCACACATGAAAAATAAATTTTGTATAAACGGGAAAAAGAAAAAGGAAAATGAAATGGAATCCCTAGTGCTTTGTGGAACTGAGCCTACTATACAGCTATCCCAACATGCAGCATCTGAAATGATGAATCACAGTCTGTTTGCTTCCCTTCTACTATTCCCGAATTCAGTTTGCAGCTTTCTGGTGTCTGACTGATTTCACCTCGGGCAGGGGAAGATGTATCTTGAGGGAGATCTACAGGGACAGTGTCAGACGAAGAATCTTGGCCTTCTGCTGAGCCAGTGACTTGTGGCCAGCTACCCTCTGTTTCATCATTGCAGTTTGTCCCTTCATCAGCCTCTTCAAGCTGCTGAACAGATTTCAAATACTCTTGTATTAGTCTGTTGTCCTGCTCATTACTAGAGCTCTCTTTACTCTCCTCGTGTTCCCCAAGGCTATCCTCTACATCTGAAGAACACGCTGAAAGAGAATTGCCACATTGTTTGACAGTTTCCACTGAAAGAGAGCTCTCAGTTCCTTCTGTTAAGCTCTTTTCAGAGCTACATAAGTCACCGGCATGAGTCTGATCAGCCACGGAAGAATGAAAACCAGAATCTGGGAACTGCAACAAAGACTTTTCCTGAAGAACATCACTAGCTGGAACTAACCAAGCAGAACTAACGTCTGGTGGGCTTTCCTGCTCAAGTGTGGATGACTGAATAGATGGTTCGGATGGACAGAAAGTACTGGCTGAAGGGATCCCAGGTTGCCAAGTGGCACCTAAATTTTGTGTCACTGAAAGCTGCCATTGTTGAAGGGATTTAACCTGTAAAGCATAGAGAGAATTTCATTATGGTATGCAATTAATAAACTACTTTGATTCCTAGAGTATTTCTGGCAATCACCAACAAAGCTCTAGTATAAAATTTAACACTGAGTGAACTAACAAAAGGTTTGCTATACTTTCAGGGAAAATATGTTCTTCCCACTGTTAAATAATGGCTTTTAAACCTAGATGCCCAACACTGTCAGAGCACACAAGCCTCCCAGTTCAAATGCCTAAAGAAAAAGGAGTCTGCTCTTAAAAACAGAAAGGATGGGTGTGGAAAAGTAACAGAAGATTGGCGAGGAGGACTGAAAACATGCTCAAGTCACTCGCACCTGGGGTGCCAGACAATACATATATCATACAAATCGTTGTTCAGCCTTATGTGCTCGCAAGTAGAACATCCGCACTTAGATAACGTAAGTCTGTGATGGGCTCAGGGACACCTTATCTAACATGCTTGAGACTCCTGCCCTGTTGAAGGAGATCAAACCACAGTAGAAAACTATGCCTGCTTGAACCCTTGAAATGCAGGCGAGAACAGCAAGTCTGAGCTCTCACACTCTTGCTAACAAGGACTCTCTCTCGCCCTGCGGTGCCTGCGTCCCCTGCTTGCATGCCTCTACCAGGGTGTTGCTTCGGAGATTCCCCGATGCATGAGATACTGAGATTAAATTTGTTCTTTGCCTTTCATCTGTGGTTTTGTGGTTGTTCCTGCATCCTACCTGTGTCAGCTCACACAATAGGGAACCTTTGTTTTCTTAAGCATGTGTTATTTCATAATCAGTCTTATTTTTGGAAGAATAGCTTATTAGAAGATGTATTAATACATGTAGATGTATAAATACTTTAGAAATCAGTTGCTTACAAGGAATGCAGCTTGACACCATTTCATTTGCCCAGGGCATCTAGCAGTCACATAATCCTTCATGCTTCTGCTATGTTTATTTAGCTCTTGTCTTCCTCCTCACACCAGGCTATAATTTAGCCTTTTGTAATAAAACCAGTGTTATTGCGCTAAGACTTCTGAATGTTATTTCCACCCAGAATTGGAAAAAATGAACGATATTGACTATCTCTTCAGGATCTACAGCATGAAATAATGTCTTTCAAATTCATATGTAAGCAGAAGACTCAGAAGACTAAAACTATTTACCTGGTTCCAAAGAAATCTGACAGCTTCCTCCTGTACAAGCCTCTGAATCTTATCTTCCTCTCTTTCTTTTCTTAGTCTGCAAGAACACACATCCAAATTTATGCAGCTTAAATAAGCAACATTTGGGTAACAAGATCAACAAGAATACATAAAAATGCCTACTTATGTAACAGAAAAGATACAACAAAGCCTACCATTAAGACATTACTGCAGTCTGGCTTGCCATCAATAGCCTGCTGACTTCAAGTTTCTGTTTCAGAGTTACATTAAGATTCTGCTTCCTTTTGCTGCAACACATTTATTGACTTGCTAGTAATTTAAATGTCTTTTTGTAAACTGAACCTGAGCTCTTCATTTTAAGTAGACGTGCTTCTTTACCCCGCACAAAAAAAAAACCCCAACCCAAAATAGTGCTTCTTCATTTCAAATTATGCTCTCCCCAACTAATAGCACTTAGATGGAGGCATTGGGAGTTTACAGAGGTTCACTGAGGGCTCAACTTGATTCACAGAGCTTTTGTCGCTTGTGATAGTAAAGGAAAAGAGCCTGTCAGACCGCCAGTTCTCAGGCTGATCCTGAAAGGTATTAACTAAATCTGCAATTTATATCTTACATACAGAGGAACTGTGATAATGATCTCCTCCAAACATGGATTCGTAGGATCAAAAAAACCACAGAACCAAGCACAGAATTGCATTTTAAAATTGCATCATGCAAGGCAGAGAGAGAATCCTTCTTTTCATCAATAACAGAGGAATGACTCTCAATACGGACACTTCATTTACACACTCTGTAATTGCTAGGAGACAAGTAAGAAAAGTCACACTTAGCAATTTCTATTTTGGTTATGCAGTGAAACATGCAAGTCTTGCTAACAGAGGAACAGAAAAATTTATTCTAACCCAACCCACTCATAGAAGGCAACTTGGTCTAGTGGGAGGTGTCCCTGCCCATGGCAGGGGGGTTGGAACTAGATGATCTTCAAGGTCCCTTCCAACCTAAACCATTCTGTGAGTCTATAATAGAAGGCACTTTGAGAGTATGAACAGCTATGTGCATAACTGTGCTTATCTTACAGGAAGCAATTTTCTACTGTAATCACAGTTTTATACTACCGATGCTACATATACCTATCAAGACCAATTTATACCTGTTCTGAAATATCCTGGAATGATGGTTATATTAATTCAGATTTGAAAATACACAGCATGACCTGAACTTACTTTTGTATTTCATCAGTTAAGCAAATGATGTGCTCCTGCATTCTGTTTAGTCGAATTTCATACCGCACTTCCTTGGCTCGGGGATGGTGGTTCCTCGTGTAAAATCCTCTCCAGCAGGCTTGAAGCTTGGTAGCTGCTTTAGTCATTCTTTGTAGTTCGGCTGTGCCTTGATCAACAACAGCTAATGAATCAGAACTTTCTCCTGCTATCTGATCAGGACAGAGATTTTTAACTCCTGATACAGCACCTACTGAGGTGCTGGGGTGACTGTGCAGAACTTGGTCTTCAGAGGATGCTGAACAGTTGGTAGTATTAGCAGTCAGGTTAGTTTTTACTGGATCAGGAGAAGGCAACAGCATACTCTCTTTGATATCCTCTTGAGTTTCCACACTTCCCACTGTTCTGTTGGAGTGCTCTCTTGTAACACATGAAGCTTCTTGCTTGTTAGCTGTTTCTCCACTATTAACATCTCTCACACATTCAATCACTGTATCATCATCATCTTCTAGGCCCAAATTGATTCCATGTAGCTTCAGGTCTGAAGTAGGAGACACTGGAGACAATCCTGAAGCAACTGGCATGAAAGTAGACTCTGAGGATAAAAGGCTGCTGTTTAATTTGTCTTCATCTGTCTGTATATCTTCAAGGTATAGCTCCTTGCAAAGACTTCTTTCAAGATGAAAAGTGTTCTTTACTGCATAGGAATGATCATCGTTTGCACTTGGTCCAACCCAAGAATTCTTCTGGATGATAGGTTCTAGATAGGCAGAAAGCCATATTCAGAAGCGTCACAGTATTTCAATAACATAATCTTCTTTTATTTCACAGGGATTCACAATTTATTTTAGATAGTTAGAACCTGGGTATGTAAGAAGATCTAAAATGCTACTAATGATAAGCATTTCTATATAATAAGGACAATAACTACTTATCACAGTAACATCCACAAACTTTGCAAATACTGGGTACAGTAAATTGCACAAGCTGCCTCCCCCTGGAGAAGTTAAACTTTTATCAGGTGGAACAAAGTAACACCTCTTCAGTTTATTGGATTGTGTTTTTCACCTAAGAATCTTACTAGCATTTCAAGACATGCATAAGCATGGAATGTATTTTCAGAAAACAAAGTATAAGTTCAATTGAAATCAATAGAATAAAATAACAACAGGGCCTTGTTCTGAAATTCTCTCCACAAAGTTATCCATGTTAAAAAGAACTATTTATTTCCATGTGTTAGATCACAGGTGCAGATTAGCTTCTTACCGCTTTCAAGAACTATCTGTGGTGGCTGGGCTGGACTGCTGTGTTCATAAGTAACTGGCAGTGTTTTGTTGGGAGTGGAAGACGCAGGTGGTCCTTCGTTTTGATTCTGATGCATCAACTGCCTCTGGTGAAGCCTAAGCACAGAGTTCCAACAATATTTCTTTCAAACTTTTTTTGGTATGAAAGACATCTAAAAGAAGCTATCAACTACTTTAAAAGAAACAAGTGATCAAACCATTCTAAAACAAGAGGCTAGTTATGCAGATCCCTACGCCTACAAGACACTAACAGGACCACTCACAAAGTAGGGGATGGCACAGACTGTTCCTGTTCCTCTTCCTCCAGCCCCTTTTTCTTCATTACATGTATCAAAAAAAAAAAAAAAAGGCAAAACAAAAAACAACCAATACGCAATTCTGTCTATAGATTGAAAACCATGAAGTATTTTTACACACAAGGAATGTATGCAGTTATTTTAAGTGTCTACTGCATGATAGATTATGTTTATATGCGTAGAGGAGTCTGAGGAATGAAGGGAGTGTCTTTTACATTCAAAACCAACTGAATCAAGGGAAGGGTACCCCTGCCACTAAAGGGACAAAATCCTAATACAAATCAACAAAATTGCCACAAATGTAAAGTCATCCTTTACAAACTGAGAAAACACACAGGTTGTTTCAGCCCAGCTAAATTCAAAGATCATGAGGTACAGGTCAGCAAGTCAAACTGCCTTAGAAATCATATACGTGTGTATGTGTATATATGGGGATTTTGGGGGGCTGGTTTTTTGGTGAGGTTTTTTTTGGTTTGTTTGTTGGCGTTTGATTTGGGGTTTTTTTTGTTGTTTTTTCTTGTTGTTGTTGTGGTGAGGTTTTTTTAGTTTTTAAACAGTTCTATTTTGCAAGCCAACTTCTTGAACTTTCCCCAGAAACATCATGTGAATGTCAGAGCACTTAGCTGGAAATTCCAATGTCAATATGCTTTTATTGTACCTTCTCCTCTGAAATGGCCCCGACATTTCTATAATTTTCTCCTGGAGATCAATCTACACTAACAAAGTATGCAGTAGCTCCTTCCAGATGCTCCCAGGTTTCCAACCCTTTTGATGAGACGCCACACTTCTGCTTACTACAAGGCTTTTGTTGCCCAACTTTCTACCCACACTATGCCATTTACGTAGCCTGCTCCTTTGCAATGAGTCTTCTGCTCTGATCCTTCTGCAAAAAAAGTTTGTCCTGGGGAACAGGGATACCTGTATTGTCACATTTTCTGGCTTTTAATCCCAATTAGTTCACCTCTTCATGGGAAGAAAGCGTACCACGGTAACTCTCTTTATCTACTTGCAGAGACCATAGCAAAACAGCTACAGAGGCCTCTGCTGACAGACCTGAGGTTCCAGACACAGAGATCATCAAGCAGGAAGAGTGTCTCTCAAAGAACAACCTTAACTTTAAAACAAGGAAGAACACACTAACAACAAAACAAGTGATTAATACACCAGTGTTCTGCAACAGTCTTCATTTACAATTAGAATAAAAGTTAATCTAAGCTCCTTTGTGAGGTTTTCCTCACTTTCTCCGTGGCAAAAAAATCTCAGTAGGTAGTTTGTTTAGTTTAATCACAGTCCTAACACAAATCACCTTCAACATCCTACAGAGCACAAACTAAAAATACAGAGAATGTGCCCCTAGATGGCCCAGCAAGCAGAAAAACACTCCTGCCACTGCTGTCTTGCCTCTCACTCCCCTCTAGGACACATCCTGAACCTCCATGACTCTTCCCATCTCCAGCCCTCGCCATTGCTTTGAAATACTTAAAAGCAAATCTTCTATCCAACGCATAATAAGACATATAATTACGTTCTCAATTACATTCTCCAACAATAGAGAAACAAGAAGTTCTCACCTTTGCTTACTCAGTATTTTTTCCAGTTTGGCATCCTCTTCAGTCTGGAGACCGTATGTAGATATAAGAGGACAAACAGTAGCCAAGTACTGGACTAGCTGAACATGCTGCCCAGGTCGATATGATCTTCCTTTACCTTGACTGTAGAGCCATTCTGCTTTCAAACTGTTAGGAAGGGGGGAAATGGTCACCATCAATGCATGGTATAAAATCCCTAACACTCCTTTCTTTACTGTTCTAGTGGGCACCTAAGAGCTAATCTACAAATCTAACCAAAATGTGGACTATGCGCAGTGCCCAGCACTAGGAATTTCATCACCAGAATAATGAAACAAAAAAAAAACCTCTGACTAAAATGTGCAGTCTCTGCTTTACCTGTGTGTAGTCTTTAAGCACTGATAACACATTTGTGTCTAGAGAAAAGATGACTGAGGGGGGATCTTATCAATACTTATAAATACTTAAAGGGAGGGTGCCAGGTGGATAAGAGTCTTTTTTCAGTTGTGCCCAGTGACAGGACAAGAGGTAATGGGCACAGACTTGAGCATAGGAAGTTCCATCTTCACATGAGGAGGGACTTCTTTACTCTGAGGGTGGCAGAGCACTGGCAGAGGCTGCCCAGAGAGGTGGTGGAGTCTCCCACACTGGAGACATTCAAAACCCGCCTGGACGCCGTCCTGTGCAACTGCTGTAGGTGACCCTGCTCTGGCAGGGGGGTTAGACTGGATGATCTCCAGAGGTCCCTTCCAACCCTGACTATTCTGTGAAATACAGAAAACCCCATTAGTCATGAAAAAAAAATTCTAGAAATCTTACAGGCAACTTTTTGGGAAAATTATGATATGTTATGGTGAAACAGAATTGCTGTACCTTAGACCAAAAAGGCAGCTTTTTATCTTAGTAACAGGGAAAAAAAATACATTAATGTGCTGGAATATGTTAATGTATTGGACTAGAATGTGTTTATACTGGGTAATGTTTACGCTTGGACTGTTTTGATGTCAAGAACTTTAAGACAACATCTCTACTGTCATACAAACATCATGGCGATATAATGACTACAATGATACAGTAACAAGTGATTTGAATAACATAATATTTGACTAATGGATACAAAAAATGCCAAATCTAGAAATGCACATGCAGATCAGGCCCTTTATAAAAGGGCATGTCTGAGCTTCCTCCAAGATAATAGCTTTAATATCTGCTGATTGTCTCCTTCTGCAAAGTCAAAGAGGCTGTAAGCTTGGAAGGAGATAACAGACCATTGATAAATTGCAACCAGTTTTGCTTTGTAAAAGTGCTACTGTGAGTTGAGTAACAAAACAAAAGCTCAACTTTATACTTCTGCTTAAACAAACTTGTGAACTTACATAATAATTTCACTGTTGACAGACGAAAAATTTAGCAAAAGCAACAATGTTAATTGGCCTGTATCTCATATAGCCATTAACAAGACAAACAGAATTTCAGATCATTAGCACTTTTCCTCTTTTTTTATTGTATAAAAATGCAATTTCGTGTTAGCCAAACTTTATTTAATAACTACTGAGATTTAATACTATTATGTCACCTTTCCTTCTGAGAAATCACATATCCATCAAGAACTTTAAGGTTCAGACACCAGCTGACAATGTATGGTCTGTAGTCAAAGCCAGGGATAGAAGGTGTGGCCATCACACAAGGATTGTTCATAATTGACAACTGTTCCAACTGACGAAGAGAAGCCAGGAAAGAAACCTTGGGAAAACAAGATATATTTGTTAACTGAACAGAACCTATTAAATGCTTACAGAACGTACCACATTTTTCCTAGTTAGGGCTAGACATCTTACACAAAACAACGTAATTACAGATACACTGAAAAATCACATTCAGTTTTTGAACCTGAACATCTTCAAAGGGCCTTCTATCAACTACCGCCATTTTCCCATTAATTGTCCTGTAGGTACTATAGGCCTTGGAAAATATTAGCTTCTCTTAAAATCCGGGAATGGGGCTTTATGTATAGAAAGGTATAGTATTTCTATGATTCCTGTTCACTACAACAGGTGTTGAGATTTTGACCAAAAAATGGCAAGCCAAAAAGCTGGAGAAACACTATCCTGTTTCGAAGAGAAATGTGTTACCAAAATAAGACTTGTGTTCCAACGTGGAAGTCCAACTAACAGTTTTGGCTGCTACTTATATTTCAAAAAGCGCAAACAAAACAATAAAGACAAAAATCACAGGCAGAACAATTGTTTATCTTATATGGTGTTTTGGAAATAGATAAAATAAGACACGGGCACAAAAATGTTCAGTTGCAACAAAACAAGAGCGTCAAAGTTTTTTCAAGGGCAAATTTGAAAAGGTATCACCTAGCTTGAGCAGCTAATGCAAGTATAGTTATTACATATAAATTATTAAAAGTTACTTCTGTCAACATGGGTTGTTTCAAAGAAGAGAGCCCATTTTCAGTTATATCGTGAAAAGAATTATCCAGCTATCTGCTTTCGGTCTACCTAAAGACAAGGTGATATATCTTCTATATCTTACCTCATTTAAGTCTCTGATTTCATTTTCTGCCAAAGAAAAAACAGTCAGATTCTGAGGTAGGCAAACAGGGGCAGTGCGAAGTGAAGTTATAATATTTCCATGTAGCAACAGAGTCTATAAAACAAAAATATGGTGGTGAAATGTACGTTTGATCAAAACTCCCATGTTTTTTGTTCAGACAATACCTGCACAATACACACAAAAGAACTATAATTAAGGCTTTCTAGTATCATCAAAGTTATTTGTGTTTATTCCTGCAAGGGAAAACTAAGTTCTATATTTTAGAGCAAAATCTTCTCATTTTAAAATGCAGAACTGAAGTATAGTCACAGTTACAAAAAACATATTTGGAAACATTTTTTCTCTACAGTGTTCATGCTGAAAGAGTTAACACTACATCTTGTCATGATTCATGACATGAGACAAGAGAACTGAAAGCTATGAACAAGATCTTACCATGTTATCTTTATCAAAATCATTAGAGAGGTTGTAAAAAAATCACTACCTCAGTTCCTGCAACTTGAAAACGAGGAAAAGAATTCTTACACTCTTCCCTCTAGAAATTAGTGATTAATTAAAATGCTTTAAGAGCTAGCATTTGAATAATGAATGCTTTAAAAGGCAGCAATTTTCAAAGCAAATTTCTTTATGCAAAGAATGTAACAAAACCAGGAGATAAAATAGCATCTACCTTCAGTGATGTAAGCTTGGAGAGATCACCTAATTGAGCTATGTTATTGTCTGACAAATCAAGATGCTGAAGAGATAGACAGGAGTTGATTTGTTCAATGGCCTGCAAAAATAAAGAAGTCAATTACTCACAGTAACTCTTTTTAGTCATTAAATAAAACCAGGTATCAATAATTAGAAACTACACTGAAAGCCAAAAAACACCAGATAAGTAACCCAAAATTAAAACCATGTTTTTACACAGTTTCATTTGAAAGGTGATAATTATTTTCCTGTTTTGGGGACTATTTTCCAGTTCTCATTATTTTGATATCAAACCTTTTATTTTTTTCCTTGACAGTTCTTGTCCGAAAGTTGCCCTCTTTTCAACCAGTAGACACAAAGCTTCAACATTTTTTCCAATCAAAACCAGAAACATATTAAGATTTCTTCACCGCATTTTCCAAATTTCTACACCATGAGATTCTGGAAAATGTATAAAGACTAAATAATTTACCTTAAGGTTATTTCCTGCCAAGTTCAGCCATTCCAGGTGCACCAAATCCTTCAGCCCTTCAACATACCCAATACTGTTATGAGGCAAGTTTAACACCCGGAGCTTTGTCAGTTTTGCTACACCCATCATTCGAACCAAACGATTGTTGGCTACAGAGAGCTGCAGATTGACACACAAATAAAAGAAACAGTTTTAACTATTAAACTGCACAGACAGAATAGGCTTTTATTTTTAGTGGTTAAAAATCTAATCCAACAGGAACTCCTTCAATCTATGTATTCCATTTTCAAGCAAATAACACAGACACAAAAAAATGCAAGAGCCAGGAAATAAATTATTGATGAAAGTAGTCTTTATAATTCGCTCTGCAAACTTAAAAGGAAATCTTCTTCCTACCAACAGCTAAATAAAGGAGAATGAATGAGGAATTGTGTCATATGAAAATAAGATTTTAAAATCAGAATTGCCAAATCATTGTACAAATTGTTACACCCTTCCTGATGTAAAATCATACTTACTATCAACATGGCAGAGGACAAAATATATTTCACATGACTCTCAAAAGAAAGTCCTGTGCTAACAGGACTGTAAATCATGAACTTTTTACAAGGTAAGTCCTGATTAAACATATGAATAAATAACATGACCACCAAGCTGGCAGACCGGTGAAGGTTTGTTGTAGCAACAAACCCCACCTCTCCAATCTCTTGGAGAAATAGCTTGTCTCTAGAAGCTCTTAGGTGACTTGAAGTCTATCTGGAGGCACTTTTAGTGATAATTAGTATGGACTTGTACAACTTTGCCCTGGAGGGATTAATACTCTGATTTTTGCAAGCACCATGTACAGGCTAATACCTTCATGAACTTCAAATGGACTGCAGCTAGTATTAAAATTAAAGATAAGCACTAGCAACATCAGGGCCTACATGAATCAATATGTTAACAAGACTACATAGATCCCTCCCCCACTTCACATTTTTTTATTTGCTATTTCTATTTTAAGCTTATCCACATGGCTTTTTTTCTTGTTGTAAATTAAAGCTACTAATCCTCTTCCTTTGTGAAGAATTCTGAAACCCAAATGGAGAGTCCTGTATGTATGTCTGCATGTTTACAATTACACAGAGGAAAGATAAAACAAAGTTATTTCTAAGGTTACAAAGCTCAAGTATTCAAAAGCTAAGAAGTACCAAAATTTGGGTTATCGGTGACTTTTCTAAATGTTCTTATGACACACCCCACATTAGGATTTATTTAGTTCGTTTTTAGTTACCTAGGTAACTAGCAAGACAACCTCCCCCACTGTGAACTGTAGAGCTACAATGAAAACAAAGCTATTTTAGTTAGCCATTATTTTCCTATGAAAACAGTAACTGCTAACTTACTTCAATTGCATAACACAGTCTTAAAGCAGAAGTATTTTAATTAGCATCACAGTACCATTATTTCATAGCAAATTCAAGTCAAGTAACACTGACCTGCATCAGATTCCTGCATTTTTCCAAGTGTTCCAATTTAATTATCTGGTTTTTGTCCAGAATCAGAGTGTGAGTATCAGCATCACAGGGTAAGGTTGGACCCAGTTTTTGCAATCCTTGACCTGACCAGTTGACTACCAAACCTTAGAAGAAAAAGGAGGGGGGGGGGGGGGGGAAGGAAAGAAAAAAGCCCCAAAGTCAACACTTTATATATCAGAACATGTACTGAAAAAGCAAAGCAAGATAAACAGATTTGTTTTATAATGCATGCAGCTAATTTGCAAATACAAATTAACTTTCTTTTCCACATAAAACTGAAGCAAATTACTTTAGACCAAACACATTAGAGTAACTGATACAGCTACTGGAAGATAAGGATTCCAGGCCCCCTCCCAGTAAAGAACTCTGGTGGAATTCTGGGAAAGTCAGTAACAGATCCTCTGAAGTGGGAAGCAGAGCAAAACGTTGGTAGCTAAACTTAAAGGTGTGATCCTCAAAACCCTACATTTCAAGAGCCCCTAAAATTTTAAATTCTTCCAAGATTTCAAGTTTTGAGCAGCCTGACAACTACCTATCTATACGTAGACACTCTATCTAAATTCCTGCTTGTAGGCAAGCCCAGAACGTGCCTAGCACACATCTGCAGGATCCTACTCCACAAGCAACACCAACCATACCTGTTACTAATAAAAAATGTGAAAAGGGGAGGAGTCTGGAAAAACGGTAAACAGCATCCATCCTTTCACCAATCAGAATGTGGGAAACCTGATGAGGATGCAAACCTACGAACTTCACCTTCCTGTAGAGTTCCATCAAACACCCTGCTAAAGTATTTGAAGATTAGGACACTTAACTTGTAAATGTGAAATACCCATGTGATATTCCTCAGCCAGAGGAAAATAAACATCCTTGTCATGAACAAGTCCTTAAAAAGCTAGACCATTGAATAAAAGCCTGTAGTTTTCTCTTTTTCCCCTCTGTGTATTTCAAATAATTATTATTATTAGCCCTTACCTTTTTTTTTTTTTTTAAAGTCTATTCTAGGTGCAAACTCAAAGCAGAAGTTTCAGCCAGTGAAACCAAAACTGACACCTCTCTGTTGTCAGAAGTTGGATGTTTAAGCTTCAGAGAAGAAACAAACTTAAGATTCAGCCCTCCCTTTAAAACTTCCTATCAGATATTGTAAGACATGCTCCCTCTTAGCAGCCTGGCTGCTGCAAAACCTAATCTTAAATATTTAACTCTCTTAAATTATTGGGTAGGGAACGTGTCTAATTCAGAGTCAAAGATTCCACTCCAGGACTTCATTGGCCATATCCTTGAGTGTATCTTGCCTTGGGATTCTGGTGCTTGTGTCCCCAATTATATTGATAGGCTAAATGTCCCATATTCCAGCAAGGCACCTAGTGAAAAGTCAGAGCAAAGAACTCATTCATACAGCCATGTCACAGTACCGGTGACATTTGGGCAGCAGCAAATTGTAAATAGGCTAGCATATCATATAATTAATAGAACGCCCAATTAAAGTGTTCCATGCAAAAACTGTTACTATATAAAGTTAAAAGGAAAACATTTGCCATCTACAGAGAACTTGAATCACTTGGTACCCATGGTGACACCTACTAATAATAACTTTCATACATTAAGCCTCTGCTGTATGTTTTACATATATACACCTTTCTAGTGCTTGCTCTTATCTGCTCAGTAGATAATGTTGCCTTTTGCAGCAGGATGTTTCAGAATAGTGTTCTGACCCTAATGTGTACTATATATTAATATTCTTACAGTTTGTGAGCTTTTAGGGTTTAGCTATGCTAAGGATGGAGACAAACATGTTTGGTGTACCATTTTGTCAACTAGAGAATATGCTTTTCTAAGAAGCTTCTCTGATTACATTTACTATATTTCCATTACTTCTCAAATCCACAGTGATCCAAAAAGCTCTGAAGGACAGCAATGCAGAGCTAGCAGTACCAGAAACAGTCACACTCCTGTCTTTGCACATTCAGGAAGAAGGCACTGCATGTTTAACCACCTCTGCAACCACTTGGTCATTTTAACTAAACAAAGAAATTTTGCATCTGCCTGTTTATCCAAGGGCTTGTTATGAAAATTCACAAGTGGCCCACGCCAACCGAGAGAGGCTAGGACCCACAGTATAGAATTACAAGAGTAGTCCTTTTACTCACGCACATGAAATGTCCCACTCAAACTGGGGCACCTGGAATGTGGTTTTACACATAGTTCTTATAGCTTTCAAGCATTCGGGTACAACATGATTTGACCAATTGCTACTTAACACACGCACACACACTCTACCATTTGCAAAGAAACTGTACTTCTATGGTGGCAACATCCACCTGCTTCTCTATTCATCCCGATGTCCCTGGAGCCAGTCTTGCTATAATTACTCATCAATGATGCCAGATCATGGAAGGGTTTCATAGAGGTGTTAGAGGAGTTAGGATGCTGGTGCTATCTCGGTTGCCTGGGGATAAGATAATCTTTAAGATTCAGAGAAGCAAAGGTCCCTATTTCAAGGGGGGGGGTCTGTCCTTCTCCTTGTGACGAGCTGGGGTCCTTTAGCTTGCTTGCTTAGCTATTCAGTACACAGCGTAAAATATCTCTCTCTCAAGAAAGTTAATATGATTTCATACTATAAAAACTCATTGGTGTGATGCTTTGGGAATGAGATTTTCCAAACAGGCTCTCAGTCCCCAGAAAAACGTTTCAGGATTGCTTATTACTCATTTGGCAGCTATGTTCCTTAATAGACCTCAGAAGCTCACAATTCTTGCTCGGGCCTCTGCTCGCTCACTGCGCCCTTAAGCCTTCAAAGCCAGACTTGCGTTACTGTAGCGCACTGTCCTTTCAGGGGGAGGCAGGGGGCAAGAAACTGCACCCGCAGAGGAGGCGCCGTCTCCCAACATCTCCCTGCCCTCCACTGCAGCAAAAAGGGGCCTCAGGTCAAGTCCTGGCCTACCTTCTACAGGGCTGCGGGCAAATCCCTCCTTAGAGGCCCGGGCCTCACCAGGATGAGCAGCCCCGGCTCCGCGCCCCCTGCCCAAACCCAAACCCGCTGCGGGGTCCTCAGAGCGGGCTGCCCCAGCGCGGGAAGCCGGACCGACGCCGGCCTCCTCGCCTCCCCGCTGTCCTGACCGCTTCCAGCCCCGCTTGGGGAACCTCAGGCGCCGGCGGTGAGCGGGGAGGGGCGCGGAGAGCGGAGCAGCCAAGCCGCCCCCTCACCCCTAAAAAGAGGGCACGTGCCCCCGCTCCCCGCCGTCAGCTGAGCCACCGCCCACCGAGGACCGCAGGGGCTTTCGGGACTTGTAGTCCCAACCCCGCGCCCGCCGCCGGCGCAGGGCCCTGCCCGCACTACAGCTCCCACAGTGCGCTGCGCGGCCCCGCCGCATACAACGGAGACCCAAACAAAACCCTCACCAGACCCCAACGCCGGCGACCCGGCCGCGCAGCCACCGGTGCCCCCCCTTACCCCCTCCAGCCGGCGAGACAGCCTCGCTCCTCCCCGCAGCCGCCGCCGTCGTCGTGGCCGCCATGCTTCCCGCTTGCTGCCGCCGCCAGGCAACCGAGGGCCGGGCGCCTATTGGCTGCTTTGCTCCCCGACGGCAAAACCGTGGTCTTTGTTCTCGGTAGGGCGGAAGGTCCCGCGTACGGGGCAGCCCAGCGGGATTTTAACGGAACAGTGGAAAGCCCGCCCGGCTACAGCGCTCCCGCAGGGCCCGCCGCCCCTCCAGCCGGGGAGGCGCTGCCCTCCCGCTCCCTTCCCGTCAGGCCCTGCGCGGCGGGAGCCGTCCCGGCGTGCTGCGCGCGGCGGCCGGAAGGCCGCGTCTCGTCACCCTCTCTTCCTCTTGGCCCCCGCCGCCGCCCGCTTCGGAGCCGCCGCCATCATGAAGTAAGAGCCCCGGCGGCCTCCCCGCCGCTCTATCCGGGGCCATCCGCCGCGGGGAGGCCGCCGGAGGGCCGCGCCTTCCTCCTCCCCTACCCCCGCTGTCTCCCCTAACTCTTCTCTCCCGCGCAGGGTCGAGCTGTGCAGCTTCAGCGGGTACAAGATCTACCCGGGCCACGGGCGCCGCTACGCCCGCACCGACGGCAAGGTGAGGCCGGGGGCGGCAGGGGCGAGCGGGAGCGGGCCCTGCGGAAGGGGGAGGGCGGTAGGCCCGAGTTTGAGGCCGGCGCGGTGCTGGGGGAAGCGAAGGCCTCGCCCGAGAGGCGCGGTGGGGAACTCGGTGTTGCCCCCCGGTCTCCCGGTGGCGTTGCTGTCGCGTCTGCCTGACTGAGGGGTATGAGAGTCGCATCGCCGTGGTTACGTCGGTGTCCAGCTGTCGCGACTGCCGTCAAACCTGGTCCGCGGAAGAACCGTGCTTGTGCTGTAGCTTAGGATGTCGGGGCGGGTTTTGGGCTGTGGTTTGGGTAGAGTGCATGAAAGTGTCTGGTGTAAAGTACGCAAGTTCTGTAGCCAAGGCTATTTAGGCACACCGCATCTAAGGCTGAGATCTGCTGAAGCAAACAATGGGAGTTGCAAGTAATTTGAGTTTGGATCATTGGGATGAAACGGAGGAGAGCGCTTTCAGGCTCTCATATCTCATACAGACTGGACTGTCATAAACAGAAATACACTAAAAGCAGAGTTTGGGTTTTGGACATTCTAATACAGTAGTCTTGCTGTACAGACTCTCCTGGGAAATGATACCTAAATAAATGGATTGATTGAATCCTCAGGTCCTCTCCTGGGAATTTGTTTATTCTTCAGATGTTATTGTATGGCTCACAATAGATCAGACTGCTAATTCTGCCTGTTATTCTAGACAAGGAGGTTCGTGTAACTATGTGAGAAGGAATTGGGTGGAGTACTGGTCTCCATGTGTTCCTTATGCCAAGTTTTGACTGGCTTACACACAGAGGAAGCACAGAATTACTTAAAGACGGACACTTGAAAAGTATGATGCTGGATGTGGCTGTTCATGCTGCGCCTACAATACAATGCAGTAGTGGATGCAAGTGGTAATTTGAGCTTTCCTCAGAAAAAAATAAGCTGCTTCATTGGGTTATGAAAACAAAAGCTGCAACATTAGGCTTTATTGTGAGAGAACTAAATCAGGCCTGGAAATTTCTTTATAATGGAATGTCATGTAAGACATCTCATTTAATCAACAGAACAAAATTCCAAACTTTAAGTGTTTCAATCATGTTCTGAAATTTTGAATTTTCAGGGCTGTGTAAAGAAATACAAAAGCATCACTGTTGAAAAACACTGAATCAAAGAATTACTTTATATGTTAACGTAAACTGTAATAATGTCTTTCATAGAAACAAAGCTTACACAAAATACTTTGCCTTCCCAGGTTTTTCAGTTCTTGAATGCAAAATGTGAGTCTGCATTCCTTTCCAAGAGAAACCCCCGTCAAATCAACTGGACTGTTCTGTATAGACGTAAACACAAGAAAGGACAGTCAGTAAGTATATACCAACTAATGCTGGTCCAAAGTTTTCCACCAAAAGTATATGGTCTGTTAGAATAGGGGTAACTATAGAGTATGCTGGCATTTAGCTGAAGCATGACCCATATAATCGGGATGCGGCCTGGCCAATAATGGTGAAAATGTGAGTGCATTTACACGAGTTATGTGTTGCTTTTTGTTTGAAAGCTAAGCAGTTCAGCAAAAGCATGGTATTTGTATTATATCACTTCTTTGAGGGCTCGCTTGGAACCACTTTAGGTTCAGTTGATTTTAACACGTTACACGTTTTAAAAAAATATGTTTTAAAAAAATTAGTTTTACAGAATGTGGGTAGTGCTGTTTAATATAGACTTTCTGAAAGGACGGACTTCTAAACTTCCTGAACGGTGATAGCGTAGAGAGCTGAAAATCTGGTGGACCATATTTACAGATAATTTGGGGGTTAAAGGGTGGGGGAATTTTTCACGTACCCTTCTTGAAAACCTACTAAGTTACAGCCCAAAGTTTTTCCTATGTAGTTGTCATTGTATGAAAAAGACAAATGAGGCATGTAGCATTTTGAGTGGTCTTGCTTAAACTTGCACGGCAAAAGAGCATTTAGAAAGGCGTGCATCTGTGTTGCAAGTCAATGTTTTTACTAATTTGTTTGGAGAAGGAACGTTGATGCTCGATGGCTTACACTGCTGCCCAGCACCATGATCCCACTTGAAACAGTTGGGAAGTATCTTCCTTTCAGAATGTTCTGTCAAAGTGGACTCTATCCCTCCCCCAGTTTTTTTTTTCTGGGAGTTACAGAAGGCTGAACTTCTGACATTCTTCCAGAATAAATTTTTTTTATACCTTGCAAAGGAGAATGCATTGGGTTTTTTTAGCTATTCATCTGCCTTGGCAAATCAAGAAATCCGTTATCTCCAAGGTGAGAGGAGTAAAATTCTACTTCTGTATACAGTTTTACAATAGCTTCAATCTTAATAGCAGCTTGTTTCTATAATAGTCTTTGGCCTTTTATTTAATGTCTTGTGATACTAACTGTCTGTCTTCATCTTCTGCCATTTTAGGAAGAGATACAAAAGAAGCGCACGCGCCGTGCTGTTAAGTTTCAGAGAGCTATCACTGGTGCATCTTTAGCTGAGATTATGGCTAAACGAAATCAGAAGCCCGAAGTACGAAAGGCACAGAGGGAACAAGCTATTAGGTGAGAAATCAGAGATAAATGGAGCTATCCCAGGCTTTTCAAAGTTTATTAATGCTTTTCATACAGGAGCTTAAACTCTAGAGGAGCTCTGTGGTTTATAAGCTTTTTTTTTTTTTGTGGGTTTGTGTTTGTTGGTTTTTTTTTAATTGGCATATTTGGAGTCAATACTGAGTAATCTCAGCAAGAGATACTAGTAGAGAAGGGTCTCTTTGTGCCCTCTCCCTTTGTGAAAATAGCGCTGTTGTCACACACAGTTCTGCTTTCTCTGTAGTAGTATCCCCAGAGCATACTGAATGCAGAGGCTAAACCTGAAGTAATGCATTCCTTTCTTGATCTTAGAGAGTTCTTACAGTGCCAAGACAAAGAAACAGTGAATGGCAGACACGAATAACTGTTACTCCTTTTCTGTGAATTCACAGGGCTGCAAAAGAAGCCAAGAAGGCAAAGCAGGCAACCAAGAAAACAGCTGTTTCTGCTGCAAAGGTAAGCTGCAATCGGTGGATAGAGATCATGAAATGGAATATACTGTGTTGCAACACAACATTCTGTTGCAGTTCTTAATTGGACATTCCCATTTGTGATTGGAAGAAGCATTTGCTTACCTATTTTGATCTGGAAGCACCTTGAGCAGTCTTTAGTACAAAAGTTAAACATACCCAAACAGCTGAATAGAATGAACCTTTTTTACACAGGAAATAAATGTTACAGTAAAACAACTTTCTGACCATACATCAGATTCTTGATAGCTAAAAACTTGGCTGAATGTGACATCTCTATCTAGGAACTTGGTAACAATATATTGATGAATGCTAGCATCCATTTTGTTATTACTTATGAATTAATACCATATGTTGGCATCATATATGTTGTCAGTTTACAAGTGGTATGTGTGTAACAATCTGTTAACGTGATTATAATCTGATAGATTGTAATTCTAATCTGATCCATGTTGCCCAATTTCTGTCAAAAATCTTAAACACACAGGGGCACTTTCAGAACTGCAGATAAATTGCTTCTCTTTGCTCATGCTTTATTATTTCTCTACAGGCTCCTACAAAGGCAGCACCTAAGCAGAAGATTGTGAAACCAGTCAAGGTTTCTGCTCCTCGTGTTGGTGGAAAGCGCTAACCTGCCAAACTGTTGGTCATGCTGAATAAACATCTGACTAACTTTCATAACTTGTGCTATGTTCTCTTCAACTGCAGGAGATAAACTGAAGAGAATTAATGTATGAAATAACCATGTCTGGTTTTGCAGACTGAAAAAGATCTTCTTGCCATAAAACATTTGGTTTCTTAGACAATCTGCTGTATTAGCACACATTTTGTAAGTCTTTAATGAATGACCCAGGTAGCAGGGAAGATGGAGCTGATGTTTGAGAAGCTGTTCTTGCCTGAAGGACAAAACAGCACACGAGTACAAGTTTATTCTGCATCTATGTCAAATAACATAAAAAGAGGTTTCTAAGTTCAGAGATGCAAACTAAAGGGTGTGTGAAGCAGTACCGTCTGTCAGTGACTTAAAGAGGCTAATGCATTTCTTGTGTTGTGGAAGGCACACAGCAAGATGTAGAGGATAAAAGGAGAAATAGGTTGAAAAAAGGGAACGGATGGTTTCACAGACCACATGGCTGTTGCACGCAAAGGTTCAGATGCAAGTCCTGGGTCAGGATTGCTGGAAGCTGTTGTCAGGAAAAGGATGGCTGTGAAGGTCCTACCTTGCAGTCATTCACTAAGCTAAATGGGTTTCTTGACCCGGCATTGCCGTTCTTCCAGAATTGTGATCTAATTAGCAGCACTTGCAACACTGGTAACAGGTTGAATGAGCTTCAAATGCAGCTGATGGTATGGGTTCCCTTAGCTAATCCCTCTAGGGGTGGGAGAATGGGGAATTACTATTTGTTAAGTTCTTCAAGTGAAGTATTCCTCTGTCTGCCTTACTAATTGCACTATGTAGACGGTGTACCCAAACGTTGCTGTAGTTTTGATGGACAGTAATAGCCTCGGCGAAGCAATGTCCTCTGACTTACTTGAAGCATAGCAGAAAACAAACCTCTATTTTCTGGGTCAGATACTTCTCAAGATGTCGCATCTTAATACCTGTTGAGGAGCTTTGAGGGCTTGCCTTGTTATCTTAACTACACTAGTTGAGAAAGCAGCTGTCTTACATAGTTTTGCTTCCTGCAGTTCTTTAGGGCTTCAAAAACACAATGGCTGTAATGGGAAATTTGGGTTGTGGGTTATATTTTGAGTTACACAGTACTTTGTTTTGGGTTTATTAATATAATAGATACAGGTCTGGATTCAGGTTGCAACCCATTTAAAATAGGTCTAGCTTGATTATCTTCCAAACAATGCTTTTTACTATTAGAAAAAAAAAAAACAACAACAACAAACCCAAACCATAGGACCTACTCATGTTTAGAATTGAATTGAAGGCTTTTAAACTGGTTAATACACTTGAAAGTGAAGCTGCCAGAAACTGGAGGTGGAAAGAGGGCAAGGAAAACCACTTGGTGTTACAGAGAAAAGAATTTTTATTCATTTAAAACTGAAGGCTGAAAATGCCACTGAAAGTTACCTATGCTAGTGATGACTATATAAAATTCTGATTATATCGGTGTTTTGTATCAAGCACCTGGTACACTGCATGCTTGCTTGTGAAAGTTTTCAGCTAAAAAGCTGAAAGTGAAGATAAGCTTTTACAGTCAATCTGCTTGAAATACCGTTAATGATATATAGGAATGGATTGTCAGATATGACTAATTAGTAAATCAGTATTTGTTAATGCTTTGAAGTTTGCAGGCTTTGGCTGCCTGCTGTTACTGCAGAGGTGCACAGAAATGCTTTAAGATTACTCTTCCTTGCTGTTTATTCATGAGTTCTGACAGATGCAGTGGGACGGAGTAAAGAGTAACAGCCCATCAGTGTCACTCCTCTCACAAGCTATGCTTCAAGTGAGTGAGGCAAGCTGTTCAAAGCAGGGCATTAACCTGGTGTAACTACACGTTATTCAGTTCAAACATAGATATAATCCAATGGATTGACACGGAAATTAATAAATTAAAGTCCTTGTGTTTACCTAATGCAATGTAATTGATTCTCTATTAACTAGTTATCACTAAAAATGGAATACTTAATTTTTTTGTAGACGCACAGAATAATTTATGTTGAAAAGGACCTCCAGAGGTCCTCTAGTCCAATCCCTTCCTCCAAGCATGTCTATTTAGATCAGGTTCCTCAGGGCTGTATCCAGCTGAGTGCTGAACAACTCCAAAGACAGAGGCTCCACAACCTCTTCAGGCAACCTGTTCCAGTAGCTGACCACCACGGTGGCTTAAAAAAAAAAGGATTAAGATTTAAAAATGCTTATAAATAACTAGACTTTCCTGTGTTCCAACCTGTACCTATCGCTATGCAACTCTAAGAAGAGTTTGCCTCTGTCTTCTCTGTATCCTCTGGTGAGGTAGCTGTGGACAGCAGCAAGGTCCTCACAAAAAGCCTTCCTTTTTTAAGGCAGAAAAAGCCCGTCTCAGCCTCGCCTGGTTCCTCACGCCCTGATCTCTGACTATCTTTTCGGTCGTCTGCCCGACTCGCTCAGTCCAGTCAGTGTCTCTGTATTTGGGAGGACGGCAGTACCCCAGGTGCTGTGGTGCAAGTACACAGGGCCGCTGCCGGCCACGCTCCTGCCTGGGCGCGGGCGTCCTGCCGCTCGTGCGTTTCGTGTCTCTGTTACGGGCATAAAACAAAATCGCGTCAGAATTCCTTCCTTTTCCAAACAAAAAAGAAGCGCACACCCGATGCACGGAGACGCAGCTGACGCGCCCCGCTGCCTGCGCTGCTGCGGCCGTCGCTAGCGGTACCACCCTCCTCCCCTCGCCATGGCCCTGCCCCCGCCTCACAGGCTTTGCCCGGCTCTAAGATGGCCGCCCCCAGCCTTCCGCCCGGCCTCTCCCCTGCCTGGTTCCAAGATGGCGCCTTTGTTCCTTCCCCCACCTCCGTCCCTAAGCACACACCCCACCCACGCGCGCGGGCTTCTAACCTCACTTCCTCTTGTGCAGCAGCCATTTTGTCTTTCCGTTGCTGCTGCTGCCCGAGCTTCTCCCTCCCACCCGCCGCCGCTGGCTGCGAAACTCCAGTTCCCCCCCCGGGCCTGGCTCCCGCCGGACACCGCCGGCCGCGCTCTCCGGCCTCCCCCGGCCTGGGCGAGGGGCCGGCGGAGGCCCCCATCCTCCTTCCCTCGGCGGCGTATGCTCTCCCTGCCCCGGGAGGCGCCACCGCAGCCCCACGGATCCCTCCGGCGAGGGCCGGGGCGCCTTTCCTTCCCTACCCCCCCCGGGCCCGCCGCATGTAACTGGCCCGGGCGGGCCCCGTCCCGTTCGGCGACGCTGCCCCGCAGCCGCCTCCACCCCGGGGGCGACAGCTTGACCCTCCGCCCGCCCGCCCTCCCAGAGCGGCGTGCCCAGCACCGTGCCCTTGCCTGGCGGCGAGGGGGGAAGCCCGGCGTGTCCCTGCGGGCGCGGGAGGCCGCCCCTTAACATTCCTCCCCTCCCCGGCCCCGTCCTCCCCCCTGCCCCGCCATGTCCAGCGAGGAGAGCTACCTGGCCATCCTGCGCTACCTGACCAACGAGCGGGAGCCCTACGCGCCGGGGACGGAAGGCAACGCCAAGCGGAAGATCCGCAAAGCCGCCGCCTGCTACGTGGTGCGCGGCGGCACCCTCTACTACCAGCGGCGGCAGCGGGACCAGCAGCGCTTCGCCGAGCTCGAGGTGGTGCTGCAGGCCGAGCGCCGCGCCCGCCTCATCCGCGCCGCCCACCTGGCGCCCGACGGCGCCCACCGCACCCGCCTGCAGACCTGGCAGGGGCTCTCCCAGAAGTACTGGTGGCGAGGTGAGGCGGAGGGGGCGGAGAGGGGGGAAAGGGGAAAGGGGGGGGGTGTGGGTTGCCCGGCCGGTCAGCGAGGGGGAAGCCACGCCGAGGCCGGGGAGAAGGCGGCCGGCGGAGCCGGGGCTACAGCCGCTGCCGCCGGGTTTCGTGAGGGGGGTGGCGGCGCACCCTGCCGGGGAGAAAAGCCCGGGGGGGACGGGGACGGGGACACGGGTCACTGTCGCTTGGTGGCTGACCTTTTTGAACGCGGCCGCCTGGAAGCGCGGGGTCTGGCGGGCTGCGGCTGCGGGTCGCTCCGGGAGGGGCAGGCCTCTCCCCGCGGGTTACGGCCCGGGCCGCGGGCTGCCCTCGGGCTCCCGATTCGGCAGCCGTGTTTTGACTGTGTATGGAAACACGGAGCGGGGCTGTCCCCATCCAGGTGTCGCATACAAGGCGGCAATTCCTCCGCTTGTACGCTTAGCACCGGGCGATAATCCCTTCCGTGCGACCTAGTTCGGCTTTTAACTTCGTAATGCCTTTTCCAGCTAGCGTGTGGATGGTGTTCACGTTTAAATAGCAGAGCTGCCAGTGATGGTTCGTAGTCCTTGCTGCACTTATTGTCGTATTTGTCTCTTTCAAGAAGAAGCTGAAAAGACCAGACTAATTCTCAGCTGGGCCCTGAGTGATGTCATAGCTGTTAGAATTGGTAGTATATGAACAGGAATAATTCCCAGTCGGGGCCTTCTTTTGGCTGAGCCAATGACTTGGTATCTCTGTTCCCTTTGGATTTGGTGTTCTACTTTTAGTCTTATGTATCCATTAAACAAATACCCCGCTTTGCAGTTGCCCACGGCCCAGTTTCTGTTTGTATTGCTTCTCTTGTTCTGCTTTTTTTGGTCCGTCAGTCAGTGCATCTGTCATTTCAGCTTTAGTTTTCCGTATCTTAATGTAGAGCTCTAGCTGCAGCTCATCCTTCCACTCCAGATATCATTGACTTGAAGATCTTTGATGTGAAAAAGGATTTCGTGTCTCAAAGTTGACACATCCGTTTTGGATGATGGTTGTCTTGCCTTTATCTGGGTTCTCATCATCTGCCCAATATTGGACTGTTCTAGCATCTGCTGTCATCCTATGCTGGAAACTTCCTTAACAGATCTTCTGTTTGTCAGACGAGGGCATTCTGTATTCTGCATCTTTTGATCTTATTGGTTACCTTTATTTGCACAACCTATATTCTTTTACTTCTCTTGCACTGAGCGTACTAAAATTCATGCCCTGCTTTCAGTTCAAGCATTTTGTTTCTTATCTGTGTCTCCTTGAAAACATTGTTTTCCGCTGCCTACTCTGCTGCTGCTAACGGACAGCAGCTTTGGCCCAGTCATATGCTGAGATGGGTACCGGTCTGTTGTGTGTCGGTTCTGTAACTGGGAAGCAACGGGCTGGAGTATGTCCCAGTGACCATATGTAAATGACCAAATGTAAAAATGTTTGAAACAGGTACGAATGCCTTGGGTTGCCTGGAGTCTGTGTTTTCCTGATCTTTACAGAGATATGTATGTAATGATAGTGCATCTCATGCTCTGAAAAGGTGTGAGCAGTGCAAGTCTAACCCTGTCTCAGCCAAGTTTTTGAGCTGTGCTAGCTTTTGAACTATAGAGACATGGCTGTTGTTATGTATGCTTTTATGTTGTCCTAGCGAAGAAAATTAACTTGGGTTGAAAGCCATATACTGAAAATGCCTTGGTACCTAGAAGAGGACCCAGAGCTTAGGAGCTGTTGATTATCTAAAATTATTTAGCTACAGTAGTTAAAGCACTGGTGGGAAATTATTTTCTCTAAATTCCAAAATCATAAGTAATTGATTTAAATCAGTGTTAATAATACATATCAAGCATCATTGCGCGTAACACAATTGGTCCCAATTTTGCAACAGCCCTTAGGTGAACCTTCCGGTTCTTGGCCCCTTCAGTAAGGAAAAACTTAGATGCACTTGTGTGGGCTAAATGCAGGATCAGGTTACAGCTTTTATTTTATTGGGATTCTTAGGGTGAATGTATAAATACAAATATTTTTTTTCTAGCTTTAAAAATCTTTCTAGGAGGGTCTGTTTGATATAGTGATGTTCCAAATGTTCTATCTCAAAGTAATGATGGATTACAGTAGTGACATACGGTATTGTACAATAGTGTGGGAGAAGCAGAACTGGTAGAAAGAAGTCAGAGATGGCAAGTGTATGTGACTGACTTGTTTTTTCTCAGTAAGTGTTTAATACTGTTTTGCTGATCACCTACGTATTTAGTTATGTGTTTAAGGTAAACTGAAAGATGATTAGAAGCCTAATTAAGCTCCATTAATTTTTCTTAGGTATTCTTAAGCAGGTTAAAGATTACATTAAAGAATGCAGCAAGTGCCAGGAAAAGCTAGATCGCTCTAGATCTCTGTCAGATCCTTCTGAAATGCTGGAGGAACTAGGACTGGATGCAAAATCGCATGAAGATAGTAATGAAACAGATGATGAATTGAGTAATACGGCATCAATCCCAGCTGCATCCCCAAAGCCTGTGAAGAAGAAGCCAATAGCAAAGCATGAGCTTGTATTTGTAAGTATCATTGTTTACATCTGAATGTGTTTAAGATGTTTGTTAGTGTGTTGTTAGTCACATACTTATTTTCCATTTTTGTGATAATTTTGCAATAATAAGATGGCATAAATTTTGCCAAAGATATCAATATGTGGAAAAGGGTTACTGGTATATATGACATGAAATTAAATATAGTCTGTCATCTTTGGAAAATGAAATCTCCCCAACTCCTATTTATGCATATAGGACCCAAGGGAAAATGAATGGCAAAATGGCATACAAGATTCTTATGGAATCTATATCTGTTCCTTAATAAACGATGCTATATTTATATATAAAATTCTTGATGATAACTGGGGACTCATACGCATGTAAAGACACTTGAATATAGAAACCATTTCAGACTGTAGCATTGAAAAATACAGTCAAAGAACTGTTTGAATATCTGTGTCTTCCCATTTTTCCAGTTGTCTGTTTTAACTGTGTTTGGAGGGAGGGTGAGACTTGGCTCATTTGAAGAAAGAAAACAACAGTAAAGTTAAGTTGTATGTTATACAGGCTTGAACTAATTGTACGGTTGCAGAAAATAATCCTTTTCTGTGTTTCAGTGTGAATGCTTAAAAAGGCACAGTCTAAATGTAATGAAGTTCTCATAATGTTGTTTACGACAGGTTGACAGTAAGGGCCTTGTGAAGCAGTCATCTTCCAAACATTGTCTGTCAGTCTTAAACCAACTGAATCAGCAGAGGCTTTCCAATCAGTTCTGTGATGTGACTCTGCTGATTGAAGGAGAGGAGTACAAAGCTCACAAATCTGTCTTGGCAGCCAACAGCGAGTACTTCCGAGAGCTCTTCATTGAAAAGGGAGCTGTCTCTAGTCATGAAGCTGTAGTGGATCTGTCAGGTGAATTGTTGTGGGTTTCAAAGATAGAAATCATAATATCCTAAGTAAGGTGTACAGTGTTTGATTCAGTCTTTTTTGAGTGTTCAAGACAACCAAATACTTTATCTTGCTTTTTTCTTTCTTTTAATCTAAAAGTATTTTGTGTGGATTTTAATGCTAAAGTGATCACTCTGGTTTTGCATAATCTGATCTTCCTTGTTGTATGGACTATGGGATTTCTGAGAAGCTTTGGTTTGATTTTTACCTTGCTTAGGCGTATTTTCTCCTTGTGTTAGTCACAAACATTAAAAAAGGGAACATAATCAAATGCTGGAATACATCAAGAGAGGATGTTGACTAGCTTCTCGGAGAGCTGTTTAGCTGATCAAATACTAAATTGTTTCTTATGTCTGTAAAAACACTATTATACATGTTTCTGCTTATTTCTCAAACCTTCTGGTACCTTAAAGATAGGAGACGATCCTAAAATAAGTGTTCTAAAAATAGCTTTTTGGTGATTAAGAATACTGTACAGAACATATGCCCACTGCATTGCTTTCTCATTAGTTTCTTAACTGTGTCTTTCTCTGCGTGGACAATAGACATGCATGAAGACTTCTAGTGTAACGGTCCAGAAGGTCCCCCAAATTAAATATTTGATTTACAGTTTACAGAACTGTGGAAAATGATACCCAATACTTATATTTAAGCATTTCTATCTCTATATACATACATTTATATTTTTCATTAGCCATTTTCTTATTTTTCTGCTGTATCAGTTGGGTCCTGACTACTTTCTGAATGTAGCAGGTCCAGAAAGACCCTGGTTAAATTAGGATTAATCTGCTTCAAAAAAAAATTGTGGCTCTCCCAGCATCTTGAAACATTCTTCTAGAGAATTTTATTGTGAAAATACCTCGGTTCCACTTACTTATTAGAAAAGTTGTCTGAGCTTACTTCCATGTAGAAAATACACAAGGAGGATGCATTTGCGTAAATGACAGTTAATCGAGTCTCAGTGGAGGGGCTTCAATGTTACTTGCAAGTGTTTCACTCTAAATTTCAGACTTAACCGTATCAAAGGTGAACTGTTGTATCCATCATGGGATACTTTGATGTAATTCGGGGTTGTCAGTGTTTGCTCTAATCTTCTGTTTTATTCCTGGTAGGGTTCTGCAAGTCCAGTTTCCTGCCTCTATTGGAATTTGCTTATACTTCAGAATTAACTTTTGACTTCTGTAGTATGGCAGAAGTGGCCATGCTTGCACGGCATCTCTTCATGTCGGAGGTCCTCGAAATCTGTGAAAATGTGCACAAACAGATGGAAGAGAAACAAATTACAGTGTACCAAAAGGGAGATATTCAAACAGTAGAGTCGACACAAAATTTAGCAGAGCAGACTGAAGTTGAGATGCAGCCCATGGATGGTGCTGAGCGGCCTGAGCTCGCAGCCAGTGAAGTGCCTGTAGCTGTGAATGGAGCTCCTTCCTCTGCTGGGACAGAGGAGGCAGCAGCACCCCAGCCTGACCTCCTGCCCCCAGAGCCTGCAGAGGCCACTCTGGATGATCTTTCGAAGCCTGTGGAGCGGTGTGAAACAACTGAAAATTACGTCAAGATGCAGCTGCTGGAGAGCATTTCAAACAGCACTGTGTCTGTCATAGAGGCTGAGCCATCGGCTGTGGAAGCCATGGACACAGAAAGTAAAACAGAAATTGAGACAAATCAAAATGAAAGTGGTAAAGCAAATGTGGACACTGCTTCTGAAGACTCCTCAGAAACACTCCAGCAAAAACGTGACAGGCAAAGTAAAGAACAGAGCGTTTCAGTTTCACAACCAGAAAGCCTAGCTTCCAGCCAGGATGACACTTACAAAAGCAAGCTTCGCCAGCGTTCTGTTAGTGAAGGGGGATATATCAGATTGCATAAAGGAATTGAAAAAAAACTGCAAAATAGAAAGACAAATCCTAAATCTGCAATACAGCAGGTATTCTTTATGTCTTTAGGCCTGTTGTCAATCATCCAGTGTTTTGAGACCAATCTGAAAAGACCGTTTCCCGATTCCAAGCACTGTCTGGCAAATGTTTTTCTCTTTTGAGCGATTAACATTACTGCAAACCAAAGTAACTTCTAAGATGTGACAGTTGTGCAAAGCAAAATACAGCATTGGCGTCAAAATTCCTTCCATATTGAAGATCTTTAGAATGCTCAGTGACCTTAGCCCAGCTTGAGTACCTCCTCACAGCTTCTTATGGTTGGACAGAAGGTGTATCTTCTCCCTAAAATTACTAATGATTTGGGAATTCAATTCTTAACTAGCATGTGTGTATGTCAGTCATAGACAAATGTATTTATCTGTTAGAGAAGTGAGACACTACGTTTATTAAGACTTGAAAACAGAGCATTAGGGATGAAAAATTTGACATCCTATGTAGATCTTAAGACATAATCATGAGTCAGTAATGCAGTCCTGCTACCTTCAGGTTTGGGTCAGTTTCAAAAAAAAAAACAGGGTTCAAAGAGCACTGGTATTAAAAACTCAAGCACTCAGACATATTAAATGTTTAGTAATTGAACTAGTTGTTTCAATTATTATTTTTTTCTAATGAAACGGTCATCTTACTCTTTCCCCTTCAGGAGCCTTTCCTCTCTTAGTGCCTATAGATAGCTGACATTCACCTCATTGAGCTTTAACACATTCTGGTTTTGTGGCAGAGTACGCTTTGTCTTACTCATTCCACATTGGCTAGATCTTATGAAGAACTGTTAATTTCCAGAGGTGTTCTGTGAGATGTTTATGTACTAGAGCCACCAGTCCCACAGACAGGGAGATAATTTGTTGTCATTACAACACCCTTGTAGATAGAAATTGTAGTGTTGGTCTCCTGTTACAGATGGACAGCTTAAAGCCCAGATGTTAAAACTAGCACCGTCAAAATATTTGAGCAACCTATTTATGATGGTTGGAGAATGACAAGTTTTTGTTCTCTTTTGGGAGGGAGAATATCTACCTCCAGGAACAGCTCCTGTTAACTTATTTTGCAGTTTTTAAATCTGGCCCTTTGACAGATGAGGTCTACAGACAGTGGCCACCTATGGAAAAAAGAAGTTAGTTTAGAGAATTGCTCAGAATTGGATTCAGGAATAGGTTTCTGCTTTCCTAACTCATTTCATAGTTTTTTGCATTTTTGCCTCAGCTCCCCCGGAAGGCATTGGACGTTGTATAAGCACTGGAAAGGAGACATCCCTTCCTGAGTTCCCAGTTTTGGTGCTGGAAGAATAACAGGAAAGAAAGTTTGCAGGAAAAATGCTGCTGACTTTTGCATTACAGTATTAGCAGTTGGCATGGAGTTGTTTGGGATGAAGCATGCTTTGAATGAATGGATTATTTTTGAAGCTTTTACTAACAATCTACTGAACAAAATTATTTTTGTGTCTTCACAATTTAGCCAAATTTGTGTAAGTTTTAAGAGCAACAGCAAAATTAAAAAAAATTAAAATGTTGTCCCTGTGTTGAGTTTCAGTTTGTTTTTGAGAGACGTGGAAGGGCTAACATGTTTTCAAAAACTGTTAGATAGCTCACATGTTGAGAGAACAAGAAGAAGAAATGGGGGTGCATTGTACTTCTTCCCCTTGCCTTGTTCTCAGAAACCTGAAGGGGGAGGTACGTGATACAGGAAATGGCAGCCTGATCACTCAGAATTTGGCTTTTGGAGAATCACAGCAAGTTTCTACAAAGCAAAATGAGATTATCAGCTCCAGGGAGCATTACCAATACTGCCTAACAAAAAAACACTAGTGCCTAACAAAAAAAAAAACCCACTGGTAAAGCTGGAATGCTCTTAGCCAGAAAGAACTGCTTGAATACTGTAAGTTTTTTTTTCAGGTTATTAATAACTCATTTTTTTCTGGCTGGTTGGGCACTTTTTTTTTTTTTTTAAATCTGATTACTTTTTGTAGTAAAGCAAATGTAAATACTGAAAAGGGAAGTTGGAGTTTAGGAAAGGGTTGGAAACGTGATAGAAATTGTGACTGGCAGTACTTTGTGATTCCTCTGTAACTCTCTCTTAGCTGTCACTCAAGCAGTTTCTTATGGTTGAATAGTTAGTTGTCTCTGAACTGGTAAGTCATATTCTGCCTGTAATTATAATCAGTTCATGATTTTAAAACAAGACCAGTTTTTCACACACCATGAGATGTGTAGTTTTATAGTGAACTGAAAGGGGGTAACTTTCTAGCAGCTAAGTAAACTGAGCAAAATTGGGTGGTACTACAATAATACGCAGGAACATCCACTTTTAGTACTAATTTGCACAGGAAATATAAAATACGGTGTAGTAAAATTCATTCAAGGGTTATGTTTTTCCAACTTAGGTTGCCATGAAGCTGGTACAAAGAGGGAAAAAAATGAAACAGCCCAAAAGAGAGACCACGGAAAATAACGAAGTAGAAGCTCAGCACAAATGCACTGAGTGTGGAATGGTGTTCCAGCGGCGCTATGCACTTATAATGCACACACTGAAACATGAAAGATCTAAAGATTATAAATGCCCAGTAAGTTGGGGTTTTTTTTGTCTGTAAACCTCCCTCTTTATGAAAATTCATTCAATAATGGCATCGGTTATTATTTTTCTTGCCTCTTTTCATATACGTATTTATTTTCCGTACGGATTTCAGAGGTGGATGCATCCCTGATCTGTACGGGGCAGGGTAGAACGTGGTGCAGCCACATGGCCTGATAGCACCATGTGATATGGGAGTGTGTTTGCTGTTCAAGACAGTGCTGGTGTGGGCTTTACTTTTAACCATACCACTAAATTTGCAACTGTGTTTAGATTGGCCTGGAAGTTAGCCTTATTGGGACGTGATCAGTGGTTCTGTCAGTAGCCATAAAATTCAAAATTTACAACTATTAATTAACCTGAGATAAAATGCCTATTGGAATCAGGTTATAGACATGCCTAATCATACTACTGTACTTGAAATCTTTGTTTATCTTTTTTGTGAAATAATTTTGGAGTATTAAATGCAGAGTAAAGTTGTAATATTTTCTTTCCCAGTTGTGTAAAAAAGAATTCCAGTACGGTGCCTCTCTGCGAGCCCATCTTGTCCGGCACACTCGGAAGACCGAAGTGAACACTGCAGCTGCTAGTGGAGAGGAGACAGGCACGTCTTCAGTGAAAGGGAGAACTAAACGGGAATTTATATGTGATATATGTGGGAGAACTCTACCTAAGCTCTATTCCCTCAGAATACATATGCTCAAACATACAGGTGTAAAACCACATGCATGCAAGGTAAAGAGAAAGTCCTTTTATGCTGTAATCAAATTAGTAATGTTGTCTTGGTATTTTAGTATTGACACTCTGCCCTAAAGTTTAGGTTAATTTCGGTCGCTTCAGGATGGGGAAAACTACTGTAACATTCTGGATGAAAATCCTTGTAGTCCAAGACAGAAAACTAGAATGAAGTCGAACCATGAAAATTCATATTCCCATGTCTAGAGGAATGTCTTCCTGTGAATATTCTGTTCTAACAGACCAGTTCTGTCACTGGTGCAAAATCACAGGCTTGGCCATCCTCGTTCCCAAGAAATACAGGAGGTTTTGGTGTGTTTGAAGTTAAACACCTATTACATGATGAGTTTTATTTGTTCTATTCCACTGGATGTTACTTTTTTTTAGGTTTGTGGAAAAACCTTTACATATAAGCATGGATTAAAAATGCACTTAGCTCTCCATGAAGTACAGAAACAGTTCAAGTGTGACTTGTGTGAGAAGTCGTTTGTCACAAAAAGAAGTCTTCAGGAACACATGAGCATTCATACAGGTAAGTGATGAGAAAGAGGATCCTTTTACTTTGGTTGGCTATTGTATGCTGCCGACCTTTAACATTGTCCTTCAGTGTCAAAGGAACTGTTTAAAAAAAATAAATGGTAGTTTCTCCTTTCTCTTCTACTGGTCAGGCAGCTGAGATACAGGTGAGTAGTCATTTTAGATTTATTTTCTAGGCTTATTTTACCATAGCTTAATGTTGTTATACAAATGTTCTATACAAGAACAGGGAATCATGGTTGGTCCATTTTTATGTACGTATTTATGCCTGTATCATGTTAATTCAACAAAGAAAGGCAACAAGCTGGAATGTTCTGGAGCGCTTGTACTTCTAGCCTATCCTTTCAGAGGAAAACATGCTTAAGTTAAATCTTTGAGAATCTCCATATATGTTTTTCAAGACTTCCTGTACTGAAGTTTTATAAAACCTTGAAAGATCTTAAGATTTGAAAGATGACAATGTAATAATTTAATACAAGTGGAGTTTTAAAATTGTAGTGTGTAGAAATTATGTGCTTCTTGTTTCCCAAGTTGGGCAGAATTGAAAGTAGGAGACTGATTTTGTTAAGACAATTTGTTTCACAAATTAAGGAATTTATATTGAATTGGAGCAAAAAACTTATTTTAAGGTGTTGTTACACAAATTCAAGATGTAAGTCATCCATAAGCAATGTTGTATTGCTGGAGAAGTTGCATATTATATGAATTGTGGGGCTTTTTCCACACAAGAGGGCAATTTTGTGGGTTGTTCACATTTATGACTAATTAGTAGCTGCAATGTTGTACCTGTGTTTAAAAACATGCAATAAAATAATTTAGAGTTGCTACTCCCCCCTGTCTGCATTATTACATTGGCACGTACAAAATGCACTTTAAAAATTCCATCTGTGCGTAATTAAACCAACTTTTCTTTGTAGTACTGCTCTGATTACTTAAGAAAAATTATATGGGAAGAAAAATGTACTCTCACAAAGTACTCCAGAGATACAGAGACCTGGCTTCGTAACATGTTTTGTTTTGCTTTTGTCAGGAGAATCCAAGTATCTTTGCTCCATCTGTGGAAAATCTTTCCACAGGGCATCAGGACTCAGTAAACACATAAAGAAACACCAGCCAAAGCCTGAAGTTCGTGCATATCAGTGTACTCAGTAAGTTGGTCGTTGGGTCTTTTTTTGTGGGCTTTTTTTTCATAACATTAATGATCCTAGTAGTTTTAAAGATTAAAAGCAGCTCCTTGTCGTAGTGTAAAGCTGTTCACTGGGCTGGAATACAACTTTTAAAACAAAAGAGTGAAAAATGCACTTTTGTCAATACGTGCATTGGAGAGCAAAATCTTGGTTTTTAACTGTTACCTGGCTCTAGTTTCATACAGTTGTTTTCTAATGAGTGTGTTTGCCCTTGTAGCTGTAATCAGTAGCTATGTGGTTTTAAAGTTCCCTTGTAGGACAGATCGAAGAGTGGTAAGCTTGTCAGAGGCGAAGGGCCTTCAGCTTCTCCTTGCCCTCTTTTACTGTGGTAATTGATTTCTGTTTAATTTGAAAATTTCCTTTACAATCTGCAATGTGATGTACTTGTGTGTACTGCAGTGCACACTGTGTTTAGCAAACAGCTCTGCATGAACATCATAAATTAAGACTCACTGACTGTTGCAGTTAACTTGATTGTGAAACTTATATGACCACTTAAATACCTTTGCATTACTGACTTTAGTTTAGCAGAAACTATGTATCTGGAAAGAGCCCTGTCTCCTACTGGGTTAGCAAAACATGGATACTTTTTCCATGAGCAAGCAGACTATCGGAGAACCTTTCAAGTGACCTGCAAAAGCACAAGTGGTGCTTAATTTCTAAACTGTCTCTGGAAAACTCTCGGGTATTAAGAGGGTTTGTACAATTTATATGATTGCCTTTATGCAACTCATGGTTTTAATGAAAGCTTTAATCTAAAGTATTGTTTAAAGTATCTCTGGTAGTGCTGCTGCATGCTAGTGAAAATAGGATTTTCTAACTGCTGAAAACTCACTTTAATTCTGTCAGCAATGTTTTTATTTAGTGCTTTGGAATGCTAAAAATATCGATCTTAGAAGTACAAAGAACAGAGCTAATAGGGTCCACAACAGGGATGGAACTGTGTAATGAAACATACTAGGGAAGGCAATTTTGATTTTGAAGGCAAAAATATATTTTAAAAGTAAAATCTTTTTTCACTCAAGGCGGTACAGTCATGGACTCACCTTGACAGAGAAGGTATTTTGATTGCCCAACTCCTTCAAAACAGACACAGCCCTTGCTGCTTCTACAGTGAAGATCTCTACTAAGAATATAATTTGTGTTGTCACAAATGGTTTAGAGACCTTCACTAAGCAATAACCAGACTTCCGTTTTCTAGTTCGGTGGCTTGGTATGTAAATTTCCCTGCCAGGCTTGAGTTTGAGCTTCCGGCCCAATTGAACAAAGCTTAACATGACTTATTTTCCTAAAATGTTTGTGGAGGATTTCCAGTGAAGTATTCAATTAAATTGCAGTAGTGCGTGAGAGTGTTAGAGGCGGGCGGTTGCTTAAGTTTTTTACTTCTCTAATGGCTTTTCTAAATACGCAGTCCTTGAGGGGAGAGCACCAAGTGCTAACTCCATTCAGGACCCCCAGGTACTTTTTGATGTGGATCTGTGAACCCAGGATCCCCAAGAGCCCCATTTGAACTGAAGCTGTCAGTTTTTCCAGCCTAGGAGGAGGAGGTTGCTTGGATGGCTCAAGACCATCACCTTTTTTTTTTCCTTTTTTTTTTTAATCTCAAAAGCAAAGAAGGCTTTTTTCCTCTCCAGAATGCCCATTCTTCCTGAAATGTAACATTAAAAGTTTTGTTCCTGTATAGAAACTTTTTTTCTTCTCAGATTCCACTGGAGGTTGGGAATTCTGAAATTCCCTCATTCCAGAGGTTGATCAGCTGTAGAAGTTGAATCCTCCACCTTTGCTTGCTGGCATTTCTCTGCCTCTGCCCTTTCTTGAGTCATGCAGGTATATGATGTTACATGAGGAAGAGATGCAGATGACCAGGCACAGATGTCTGAAGAGCAGAATTTCTTTCAGAGGGAGAAGGCATGTCTTTGATTAGACTGACCTCTGTAATTTTCATACCAAGAGGAGCTAGGGATTTGTAATTTTGTATAGTCATACTGTGGCAAGGTATGAATGAAGAAAAACTAGGAATTTGCCTGGGTTTAGACGTATACAAACAGCAAGTTAAAGAATGAGTATCACTACTTTCAGATGCTTTCTTGTAGGATTCTGAATTTGTTTTTCAATTTCTAAAAAAAACATGTCCGAGCATTACAAACAACAAATCCTGGTTATCTTAATGGTATCAATAATTAATCCTCTCTGGTTAAGGGAAGAAACAGCTGTTACTGTCCTCATAAGTTCCTATGGTATAATACAAATTTCTGATGTCTTCCAGTCAGTTTGCCTTTGATTATTCCCCATGAAAATCACAGAAAGAATATAGTTACCCATAACAGACAAAAGTGTTTCAGAGGTCCTCAAGTTATATTCCAGACTTTCAGATAAGCTGCTGTTCCTTTTAATTTTCCCTGATTTGGAAAGGGATCGTGCTGTATATAGATATTGATGACACAATAGGTGTCGTCTTCTCAAAGTCTTCAGTTGTCATTAAAGAAAAGGGTTCCAGTGCCTTTGAAGTCAGGGTCACCAAGGTCTGTCTTATGTGGGATGCTAAAACCTTTACTGTTACAGGTGTGAAAAGAGTTTCTATGAAGCTCGAGATCTTCGGCAGCATATGAATAAACATTTAGGTGTGAAGCCATTTCAATGCCAGTTCTGTGGAAAATGTTACAGTTGGAAGAAAGACTGGTATTCTCATGTGAAGTCTCATTCTGTCACAGACCCTTATAGGTAAGAAGAAATTCATTTAACAACTGAAATGTGCTAATCAATATGAGGTTATACAGATCCACAGTCAGTCAACAAGGAACTGCCTGGTCCATTGTTAAAGTACCAATTGATTGATGTTGACTGGGGTCTTGAGTACTTGAGAATGGGTGTTTGACTTCAAATAGCGTGGTCCAACTGTTAGCCTGCTGGCACAATCCTGATAAATATAATTGATTAAGTTAGAAATGGTTTGTATGTGATCTTGCTTCTCTGGAGTGGTAAGTGGAAGCTTTATGGTTGTGAATAAGAGAAAACATTGCTCAGTCCAACAGTATTATTTCTAATTATGGAACTACTTGTCATACCTGACAGTATTCCCATTAAACTCTGCCTACTATAGGTAAAGTGCATTCTGGTTTAAAAAGTGTAATGTAAGCATAGAATAATGATTTTAATAGATTTCTCTCTTAACACATTTTAGGTGTAATATATGTGGTAAAGAATTTTATGAGAAAGCTTTGTACAGAAGACACGTAAAGAAAGCCACACATGGTAAAAAAGGAAGAGCAAAACAAAATCTGGAACGAGTTTGTGAGCATTGCGGAAGAAAGTTCACACAACTCCGGGAATATAGGAGACACATGAACAATCATGAAGGTACGTAGAAAACACATAGTCATGACATCCCTCAGCCCCTAAAAATGTTATAGAGAAAGGGGTATTTGTTTCTTTGAGTCTCTCTATGTCCTGTGTTGCAAGATGTGTAGAAGTTCTTACAGATTCTCCAGTTAGTCTTATGCTAGTCCTGGTTTGTCAGCTTGCTTCCAGTGATTCCTAGAGGTGGCTGTTGGGAACTAAAACTGTCCCTAAAACTGCAGTCACACACAGGGACTGTAACAACTTGTCCTTCTCAGAACTTTAATGGAAGAGGAACTTTTTTAGAAGTGATTAAAAATATATATCTGGCAAAGAATTGCATGTAGTAAAACATTCTCCAGTATGAAAGGTGCAGACAGTTAAAATACTCTTCGAACAGGAGAGTGATTGGCCTGAACTTAAAAAAAAAAAAAGGACCACTGTTGGAAATTGGTCAACTTCTTGATTTATAACAAGCAGTAAACTATATGAATTTCGGAGAAAATATGAGAACATTTTATAATTGAAAAAAAAAAGCGTGTGCATTTTTACTTTAGATGTGAAGTATGATACTGATTTTTGAGTATTTTGTTGTTCCAGCTGTGTTGGAAGTCTATATAGACTTCCAATCTTGGGGCAAAAACCAGTCTTTTGAAGCATGTCTCCTTTTAAAGATCTGTTGTGAATAAACCTAAGAGCTGTCTAACTACTGAAATGGAGATTTTGTGTTTGTTTCTAAACAAAGTGTCCTGTAATAGGTATCTAGCCTAAATCTACGGTAACTGGAAAGCCCAGTATTGAAATAGTGTTTGTCGCCACCCACACGCCCCATTAGATACTACAGACCACAGAACTCAGCCGTTGTAAGGGACAATAAGATTATACAAGCATCAGGTGCAGTATTTGAACATATGCAGTGTGGAGGAGGAGGGAAAAAGCTGTAGATGGCGTTGTAAGCTAATTAGAATAAGTGCTGATTTGATGAGATGTGTATAGTAAGATTTACAGAAACAAATTGTGACTAGGAATGTAAGTGACAAATTCTGTTAAGTAAAACTGGGTTTCAGAAAGGCATCACCAGCAAAAAATAAGTACGTACCGCTTAATAAAATTTAATTAAAACAGGGGAGAAACTGCATTAAAAGGAATTTTGAAAAGAAAAATTCTTTGAAAGTAAAATGTTAGAAATGGCAGAGCGCTTGCGGAAGATCTTACCATTGAATGCATTATTGCTTGCATTGTATTGCAGTACAGAAATGGTTAACAAGATCTCCTCCTTGCATAGAAAAAGTTGTAGTATTTCTTTTGTTCTTTTATACCACTGTTCTCCCTTTCACTTCTCATCATCGCTCAAGCGTATTTCTGAATGTTGATGGTCATCTCTCCTTGCTTTCCCTTTGAGAACAGGTGTGAAGCCATTTGAATGTCTAACTTGTGGAGTAGCCTGGGCCGATGCACGTTCATTGAAGCGTCACGTGAGGACGCATACTGGAGAACGACCGTACGTCTGTCCTGTGTGCAACGAAGCTTACATAGATGCCCGGACGCTACGCAAGCACATGACCAAGTTTCATAGGGACTACGTACCTTGCAAAATTATGCTGGAGAAAGATACTCTTCAGTTTCATAACCAGGGGACACAGGTGGAGCATGCCATCAGCATTTTAGCAGCAGACGTGCAGGAACAAGAAACCGAGATTAGCGTTGGTGGTGGTGAGATTGAGACCGTGGTAGTGACAGGAGAGACGCTTGAAGCCATTGAAGCAGTTGCAGCTACTGAGGAATGTACATCAGTCTCTACTCTTTCTGACCAAAGCATCATGCAGGTGGTAAATTATGTATTGGCGCAACAGCAAGGACAGAAAATGGCTGAGGTGACGCAGGCCATTGAAACTGTAGAAGTCGAAGTGGCCCATGTTACAAAGACAGAGTGAATATAGTAGGTGAGAGCGCAAGAAGGGTGAAGTCTTAACGATTTCTGAGAGCTAAGCACTTAACTGGGTCTCTGAGGTTTACAGTGATGCCTGTTTTCAAACAGTTAATCTGCAGTACTGAATGTCTTGGTGATGAAATACTGCACCACGCATTATGGGGAAAAAGCTAAGATGCTTCAGTGTGGGCCAAGGCTTTGAAGGCTAAGGTTTCTGCACTGGCCATAACTGTAATTAAAAAAAAAAAAAAAAAAAAGGAATAATAATGTTTTCTGTGTCATGGAATAAGTATCATGCTGTAACTTTTAAAAAATGAAAAGGAAAAAAAATAGAGGCTGCACTATAAACTAGAAATGCACAGCTTTTTTTTTTTAATTTTTGTTTTTATGTGCATTTCATCAAGTTTGTGAGCAAATTACCTGTATTGGATTCTGTCTGTTTACTTTCCAAGACGAGGGGATGGTAGAATGTTTCGTGCAGTTTGCACTTCATGCGACGCACGGAAAATCTGAGGCTTTTTTCTTTGGGTGGATGCACCATCGGCAGTTAGTGAGTCCCAGTTTCGAAGAACTTGTTTAAATTGCAGGTCAGTGGGTGGCAGGTCCAGGGTTCAGCAGAACACTGTAAAATGTTTTACAGATAATGGGCAGGGGTCCACTGAAGTCTGAGGAAGTGGTTCTCTGAGATGGATTGTGAATTTTAGTTGACCAGAGGACAGCCCGCTGCAGGGAAACTGCTTAGAGAAGTGAACCGCTTTTCATGTGTAAGCGAGGAGCTTACGCTGCAGCCTCTGTGCGCAACTGTGCTTCCTTTAACGATGTTTGGTTGCACAAAGGAAGCTATCACCACCTGCATTGTCGTATGTATCCAGAGCAGGCAACCTAATGATGGATGTTCCTAATTTTCCATTACGTTTGATGTAGAAACTCTTAAATGAAAAAAGTCTAATGGCATACTTCTTTGGGAATATAAATATACCGAAGAAGTCTGGCTAGTTATGATTTGATCTGGTCTTGTATCATGTCTAAAGGAGAAGCCTTGCTAATTCCCAGATGGGACACATAGCAATATCAGGATAGAGAACTATGAAAATCTTAGTATGAGGTAAAATTTTTATTTTTTTTTTTCTCAAAATACTAGAGTCTCCAGAAGACCTTATTACTGCTGCTGTAAGAAAATACTTCTAGGGCAAGCTAATTCCCGGTGTTACACCTCATAGATGAAAAAATGTTACTAGGTTTTCCTGCGAGTAAGCATGAATCACAGCCATGCTTAGCCCAAGTTTAAATGTCTCTGATTAATACCATGAACAGTGCATGTCTTAATCTGTACAGGGTGTGGGTTCTTTCATTGTTGTTTGTTTGGGGTTTTCTTAAGCAAGAAACATGTCTGTCACGGTAACTGAATGTGCTACGCACATGGACAGTCAGAACTATTCTTTAAATTGTTCTCAGTCTATAGTATTACCAAATGTTTCCCAACTTTGACAGCAGCAAGATAGCCAAGGAGCCAGAAGCCTGTATTATCACAGGGTAAACGTCATAAATAAGGCTACATGCATATAACTCTCTGCTACCTGTGCAACGGATCCACTGAACAAAATTTAAGCAAAATCTGTGACAAAGTAACCACCTTATTTGAATTAGTACTTCGACCTTTCATCTTATTTAACTACTTGAGTATCTGTCTACTAAGCTACAGAATGGACTGTTCTTTTTATACTTTGCAAGCATGTAGATAAGCAGTTGTTGAAAATTTTTTAAGCAATATGTAGTTTGAGTTCCTGCTTTGGATCTGAGTTAATCTGTAGATTACTATTTTAAAGGGCAGGGTCTTCCTGCAGAGAGGTAATGTAGTTATTTATACATCCTGCAGCCCTTTACAATAGTATTCTTTTCTAATTACCAAATGGAGTAAAACTAAAATGAATACTTTAAAATAAAATACTGCTAGCTGTAACTCTTGAATTTTTGTATGGTCGAGAATCTGGAGATAGCCATCCTGCTTAAACTTTAAAATGCTGCCATTATGATGGGAAAAGATTTAAAAGCTTGCTAGGTAAACTTTAAAATTTACTTCAATGTTTGTATCTTACAAATAATTATGTATTATTAAAGTGAGGAAATGTTCAAGGAAAAATAGCTGTAAATAGTGCTAGAACATTATTTGTATATTTAGTGTGTTACCTTACAAAAAGAATATTACCGGCACCTCAGTTTAATCTTTGGTGCGTTTATTTATTTTCCCAGCCTACGGAGGAGACAAAAGTGAATCTGAATTTTGGACCTTTGTTACCCACTGTAAAAATGCTTTAACTGACTCGATGGCCTGCCATTTAAAAACAAAAAACCAAACAAACAGTAAAAAAAAAAAAAATAATCACAAAAGGTTGTTTGCTAAACAAGACTCAGCCGGGAACATCAAAGCTGAATGTTGCGGCACCCCTTTCCTAGCGCGCTGTGCCTTACCCTTCCACAAGGGCATGAGGTGAGTAGGGAGTGTCACTCTGAGCTTTGCTGTTCCCATCCTGTGTGAAGTTGCCTTATGTTCTTCTTTAGATTCCAGCTCTTAATTTAAGGTGTTCGCTACCCTTCTGCAATCTGTTTGAAGTCAGACTGCAAATAGGCAATTGATATTATTTAATTTGATTTTTTTTTTTTTAAATAGAGTTCATGAGAAGTGTCCATTTATAATGTATTCCTAGTGAACTCCTGTACATAATGAATTTGATCTGTACATTCTGCTGTTTTTATTTAGTGTTAGATGTAAAAAGTTACGGTTATTTCTGTCATTAAATAAATTGAGCTTTGCCATGAGTTACTCCTTCAAGCAACTTTTCTTTATCAGGAGAATAAAAGTGTCATAGAATTATTTATTCCTCTTCAGTATTTCACCTTCCATATAGAGATAGATGTCTGATCTGAATAGTTCTAACAACACCTACTTGCTTGCTTCAGGCTCAAAAAAATAACTTGTATGAGGAAAGGAAACTGTCACTCTCCTGGCTGAAGGAAGAGCCGTACAGCTGCCTCCGGGCCCGGGAAGGAACGTGGGCCTGCGCCTTTCCGTGTGCTCTCGGAGCAATTTGGAGGCAAGGTCCAATGTTGCAGAAAGGCTGATTACCTCTAGTGGTTCATCCCGATTCCTAGGGGAAACGCGAGCAGGTTTTTAGGGTATTAACTCTTCTGTGAGCCCATATAGGTAACCAAGCTAAGTGGGAAGTATATAATTAAATAAAAACAGGGGTTTCAAAAGGCTGAGTGCTGAAGGAGTAACACGACCTGCCGCTGAACAAATGCTGTTCAAGAGGGATGCAACTGCTGTTTTTCATCTGTAAAGTGCTGTGGCGGTAATTTTCCTCCCCTTGATTTCCACTGGAGCTAGAGCCACGTCGCTCCTGGCTGTTAAAAGAAGAGCCGTGGATTTTTACAGCACTGGAACGGCGTATACATCTCATACCATAACACTCGGGAGCCCATCTTACAGCTGCTGCCGGCACGGCGGTGGGAACCCAGCGCCTCTCAAGCAGTTCTTTGCCGAGACCCGTTCTCACGCTGAAGAGTTCCGGCTACTGAAGGCAAGAGGCTCCAGGGCCCTTCGTTGCCACCCTCGGGCGCAGGGGAATATGCTTGCAAGTCTAGCGTGACTTCGAAGGGACTTCTCAGAAAGTAACATTTTCCCTTGTACCCCCATGAGAGTTTTGTCCTGAGGGCAGGATTTTTCGTCTTGGGTGAAGCGCGCTGCCTCACAGCTGGCAACATCACTATGAACTTACGGAGCGCTTTTAGACACGCAGTAGCCCAAGCTCTTCATGGCATGGCCTTAAATATTACATGCGAACAGGACCGTGTTAAACCAGCATCTGAGTAACAAAATTACAGCGCAGCCCAAGACGCTTGCTAGTTTTGCAACTGCTCTTTACGCTGCTGTATTTGGTGCCTGCACCAAATCTATATCGTGGAGGCTGGTGTACCTATGGACGTGAAAGGCTACCGCAGTTACGCTTCTTTCACAAAAGCAAAGGCAGAATTACGGTTTTACAACACGCTACTGCGCATCGGCCAACACTTTATATGCAACTACTATGTTTACAAATTATGGAAAGCTGGGGGAGAAAAAGCAGAGAGAATTATCTTTTTATTATGACTTGCATTACCTTAAATTAATAGGCTCATACTGCAAGGAAAATGTAAACGTAGGCCCATGACGTCAAGTTTCAGTGAAGCTCTTGCTACAAAACCGCAAACGCTTTATTTGTGCATTTGTCTCACCAGGAAATCCAACCCCAAGAACCAAATTTAAGAACCAAGTCACAAGAGGAGCAAAGATTTTTAAGATCTCACTATGTGCCACTGAATCAAAAAATACATACTCCAACTGCTCGGTGTGACAGTCACTGCCGCTCTTACCCTCTCTACCTCGCCTAAAGGGTAGTGGCATATATATATGTATCATCTATACCGCAAAAAGTGTGCACTGCAGACTTTAACAGCTTGCTTTGGTAACTAAATCTGGCGTGGACTTCCACCACTCCAGACTTTTAAATGGGCATTCATAAACAGAAATTTAACACGCTATATACAGAGTTAGTTAATGTAACAGTTCACGTTTCATGCTTTTAATTCTATGGATAACTATGCACCTGCCCCGAGGCAATGGCACCACATTATTAAACGCAAGCAGCTTGCCTAAGTAAGCACTATATAGTTTTTAAGATGCCAATATATATCAAAATTAGAGAACAGTAGGAGATCCATTTGTTAATAAAAGCAGAAGAAATAAGGAAGGTGTTAATCGGACAAAGTAAAAAGCAAATTGTTAATTGTCTGATTTTTATGGTGTTCTAGTGTCTCTTGGCAGGACTGGTGACTTTAGAATGTAACCTTCCCCTAGCTTAAGAGCAGAACTACTCAGTATTCCTCCACTTACAATTTTATAACAAATTAAAAAACCCCAACCTCTTTTTGCAGAACACCTTTTAAGGCTACTAACTACACAGGTGAAAAGCCTTCTTGATATTCTGTTGCTTTTCCAAACAGATTTATCTTCTTATCTTATGGCAGCCTAGAAAAGAGTTACATCTGTGATTTCCAACAGTTTAAAACCTCAGTTTACATTTTCTGGAAGCAGAAGCAGCCTTTTCCTCCAAGTCTCCCCCCCAGTGAAAGCTTTGGCAAAGCCACCCCCAGCAGACAGAAGGCACCATGGTCACACAGGTTCTGACAAGGAGGCGTCTCCACAGGTGTGGCAGACACAGAGATCAAGCGCATCGGGCCCGAATGCGGCTGGGGCTGCTGCCGTCGTGGTCACGTCAGGACGTGATAGTTGGTTTTGGCAAAGTTGGCTGAATACTGCAGTTAGGTCATGTATGACACGGGAGTAAACCCATGAAGGTGAAAGAGCGTCCATCAGTCACCCTACAGCCAGGCCGGTTGGGGACTTCTGCTGACGGAATACAGATCCTGAGAATCTGGACCGTGCACCTCCGATACTTTTAAAGGAATGAAATTAGGTGTGAAAGGGGCTACGCCAGCAATGCTTGAGACACTTCTGCCAGCAGCTGACTGCACTGTTTGGTTTGGGTTTTGTTTCTGTTTTTTTTTAATTATTTTAATATAGTCAGCATTAGATGAGTTCGGATCCATTCACAACCCAGCAGGCTCAAGAGCGGCCTAGCTGCATGGTGGCAGGCAGAAGGTTACTGGGTAACTACTTACATCTTCACCTCATGTCTTGAACGTTTTGCAAGCTGCTCGGGTGCTAAGTAAAGCTTTAGTGCTAAGCAAGCATAAGCCTTCGGAGATAAAACTGCACAAGTTACACAGATAGACATTTCAAGCACCGATTGGCATTACACACCTTGCTACACTAAGCAGCTAAAGGTCTCAGCTAAATCAGGTAGTTCACCGCGAGCTTTAGGATTCCTGAATATTCTTAGAAAAAGAAGAAAAGAGTAACACGCACCCACCCCAAAACTACCTTCATGCAACGACAGTGACTATTGTAAGGAAAGCCTGGAGCTTCAAGGGAAGTTCCAGCTAACACCTGCCTTGCCAATGCTTTTCAGGTCAGTTCTTTCCTGTAAGTGTCAGACACTAAACACCAGCAGACACCCTTGCAGCTACAGGATCAAGCTTGATGAGGCGCTCTGTCCTGAGTGGATTTAGGCCATCCTGATCGATTTTCTTCTGTGAAGCACTGAGAAGGAACAGAACTCGCACCGACTGAGACAGGATCTCTGCTCCCCCTCAGCTGACACTGCTGCAGGCTCTCACAAGGTCTAGGATTACATTTATTCACCATGGGAGTAAGAAAGATAAATATAACTTTTGCTCTCTCACTTGCACGGAAGGCATTTCCTAGCATGTCTGCTGTTCTGCCTAACAACGTCCTCAAGGATTTTTAAGTACCAGGAAATTCTGTTGAAATGAATGTCTACTTCAGCCAAAGATGTGGCACACCTTGTTGGTGGCAGGTTAACTGAAAGAGAACAGGTCTCAAAATCATCCTTGAATTCTCACTCAAAGCTCTCTCTTGCTTCTTCCTAATACAACTGACCAAGACAGTATCAAGTAACTACTAAGGAGCAAGATGAAATAGTTATTCACTGTGAATTACCACTATCTTAAAGGGATTTATTTCAACATACATAACCACATGTGACGAAAGTAAGGGAAAAGTAAAAGCTTCATTTTGCCTTGCCTAGTTCCAGTAATGCCCAAATCAGTTTTGGAAACCCTGAAAGCCAGTTTTGAAAGTGTGTTTTGTTTTAAATAAACCAAAGATTTCTGCTATGGAAAAAAAATAATGTATACGTTTTTATGTTACGTTTATAACAAGGCTTTTAAAGAAAATAGTTACAGGTTTTCAACTGCATCAGACTTCAAAAGAAAAAAGATTACACATACAATACAAAAATACAAAAAAATACTTTTTAGAACTTACAAACTCAAAAGTCTAAGTGGTCAGAGCTTTTCTAAAAAAAACCCAACAAAACAAAACAACAAAAAACACTTCAAGATGCACTTTCCCTTCTGCACTCGGAGGTTTAACTCTAGCATGAAGAAAGGTTTTAGAGGCAGGATGAAAGCAATTAACATATTGAATTCTACAACAGTTCCAGGCTCAAATTAATTTAGTGGTCGACACTATCAGGTATTTGAGTTTAAAAAGAACCTTATGTTTGGGTAGGTGGGGACGGTGGTGTTTGTTGCTGTTAATAATTTTTTGTTCAACCAGTTCTGCTAGTAAAACTTTTCAAAAATAGGTAATATGAATTACACTGAAATTTAGAAAGTCATTGCTAGGTTTGATATCCTACAGCACTGTTCTGCAGTATGAAAGCTAGGAAATTAAACTGACCTGACTAATGTCATTGTTGAAAATTACAGCAAAAGGCAGGCGGGTAAGAAAAGGTCAAGTTTTATTTCTGAAGTTGACACTCATTAGAAGCGCTAGGACTGCAAATACAGGATTCTTCTTTAACCTGATAGTGTCCGCTGATGTCACAGGCATCAAGGCATTTTGTTTTAAATGGCAAGACGGGGAAAGTGCATCTTAGATTTTTCATACTTAAGCAGTGAGTTACTGATTTTTGGTGTGGCTTTTATTCCTTCTAGGCATAGTAAAGAAAAATATTTCAACCAAATGTGAAGCTTAATGTACAATTGCTTGTCTTTTTGGTGGTGGCTTTTGTGTACCACAAGGAAATGCTAACAAGCACTACTCAAGGCTAATGATTTAAGAGGAGCACACTGAAAATACTGATTTACCTTTGTAGTGAATATTCTTTACAGACTGTATCTAATATACAGACAAGGCCCATTTCCTTAGGATGAAACAAGCCACAGAAGGTTACACATCCTACATGAAGTTTTAAACAAAATTAGAGCTAAGTTACCAGAGCCACTCAGAGCAACATAATTCCTAGTTTGCAGAGACTTAACAAAAGGTGACTGCAGGGAGAAAAAGAAAATCCAGGTTCTTATTATTTCCTGCATAAGTTTATATTCAACTTAATAGTCCAGTAACACTTCTAGAACAAGACAATGCTCACTTTCTTTAGCAGTATTCCTAGGAGTCAACTGTTTCTCCTGTTATGAAGAGGGAGCCAGAAGTGTGAATGCAAGAGCATTCAATGTTAACCTGATTAAAGAGACAGTAACCTTTTTCATCCACCTTAATTAATCACTGACCAAAAAAAAAAAAAAATCTTAAAAAGGTACCACTCCAATTTCTTTATTATCTGTAACCTTTTGAAACTAATCACATGGAACTACAAAATTAGCAAATGCCTTGAAATCTGTATACAAAACATAAATTACCTCTAATTTCAAACTCAGTTATTAGTGTACCACTCAAAATCTTAAAAAAGTGGCTCCAAAGATAGTCTTATACCATTCTTAAAAAAGGAAACTGTTCCTTTAACGTTTCACCCTCCCCTCCCCCCAAACACCCAACTCTCAATCCACACCATTTAGTTATTTTCTTGGTCATGGACATTTCCAAGATGAGATTTTATATTTCGTTCCCATAGCTTCTGGTTGTCAGAAAAACCATGCTTTCCTTTATTGAAGGAATTTGGTCCTGCTGAGGTTGGTGTATCCCTGTGAAAAGTAAAACAAGATCAGTTGAGAAAGTCAGTTCAACTACAGCAGTTTGTGCAACATGACACTAAAAACACCAATTTCCAGTCCAACCTGCCACCAGAAACTACTACGTATTTGTTTCTTTCTGCTACGTCAGGAGTCCTCACTATTAGCGACTGTAACTTGGCCACAGAACTGATCTCTCCATAGCACATCAAGACAGAGCAATGAGATGGGCCAGCAGTGGAGGAGGTGGCAGTGCCAGCTGTGAAGCATTTGTTGCAAGGGCTACAAAATTAAGGATGCAAATTTGGTGCTGGACAAAAAACTGCACTGAACAGTAGTGAGCCTCCAGGGCACTGACTTTAAAAGCAGTCTATTGTGAAGAACATCTTTAAAATATATATGCTCAAAATTCACCCCTTACTTGAGTGAAGCCTCCTCTGAAAACGTGCCTATTTAGTTTAGGATTCGCCCAATACTCAAATTTGTGGCAAGCAGAACAACTACATGTATTTGTTTCAAAAGTAAACAAACTATTCTTTGTCTCTCTGAAGGTGATGATTCTCATCTTCCCCTTGCGCAGGAGTTTAAAAGTCTGAGCAGACCACCTTACTTCAGGATAATTTATAAAATGGAGAACTAGAAAGATACAAAGTTTAGCAGCAAGCAGGAACTCCCACCTATTACCTTTCCAAGCAGAAAGCTAGCTTCTATTTAACATAGAATCCATTTCTTCCTCAGAAAGAAGGTGGCAAATAATATTGAAAGCGCAAATGCAACTGTACTACTTTTAACATACAGCTGAAAAATTAGAAAAATATCTACTTTAAAATTTTCTTGTTTCTGGAGAAAAACTTTTTCAACCTATTCTATCTTTCCCTATTTCTAAACCATCTGCAAGACCTGACCTGTGCTCACGAAGGTATTTTCACACGCTCACCCTCCTCCAAATCATAGTTAAAAGCTGACCTACCTTCCAATGTTCTTCATACGCATCTTGGCTTCTGGGGGCATTTCTTCTGGTTCACTCTACAGGGAGAAAGGAGGTTAGAGTGTGGCTGGCTGCTCTCTTTTGAACATTTCAAATGCCTGACAAGATAAAGTATGGACTACAGCCCTACATGAAAGCAAAATAACTTAGGACAAAACAGAGGTTCTACAAGGTTATAGAAAGAAATACAAATTCCTTTTTTCACCTCTGTGTAACATGCAGCAGTAACACAACAATAAAGTATTTGGCAAACCAAAAGCAGCACAACCTTTCTTTACCTCCCCTTTATCAAGCCCAGAGAAAGCAACCATTAATTCAAATTATGTTGTGCATCTCATTTTCAGGAAAAAGTTATCAGCACTTTAATGTTTTCTTGAACCACCACAGAGCTAGAAAGTTGCACAGAAACAAGAGATATTTCTAGATTGCAAATCCCTGACGTTTATGTGAAGAACTTTAAATGACCCACTCTCTCTGCCTAACTCTATTTAACTCGCAACGGTACTTTCGGTTGTGTTAATCACTAGCTTGTTACTCACATCTTCATCTTCATTGAAAGCTGCTGCTACAGAAAGCGTTTTTGGAGCAAGGGTTGGAACAGGCTCTTTAGGCTTCTGAAAGAGAGCAAATGCACAAGTCAGTCTACTAACTCAAAAAAGCTGCCCTTGGTATTTTAAATATTTTGGTAAAATGAAGTCAAACTTCATCACTGAAACGGGCTATGAGGGGTAAGAGTGGTTTTGTTTGAATCAAGCAGATAAAGGTTAGTCTCTAATGAAAAAGGAAAACAGCTGCTCGTTTGCAGGAGATACACCCTGAAAAGCAAGACAAGACCTCTCATGTTACAATTGCCCACAACCAAGTCTTAACTTTCCAGCCCACTGCAGGGGTATGCAGCCACTGGTGCATGACATGAACAATTAAATCAGAACCTGAATACGTCGTGGTATTCAAAATTTTATTATGTCACTGTTTCCATTATTCTTTTGGAGTATTCTTATCCATCAATGCTAGGAAGATGAGTATGTTTATTTTCATTGTCTTTAAACAATGTAACAGCTTTCTGGCTTAAACCAAATCAATACTTTTTAACTAGCATCAGTGTGCACCACACAGTCTGATTTATATAAGGCTCCTTTAAAAAGTATCGTTTTGATTTCCAGTAAATACCTTCCTCTATTTAAAGTGTAAGAGGCTATCAAACTCACAATTGTTACATGCAATACAGCAGAGACATTGAAAGTAACTTCAAGACCACTAAGGAAGCAGAGTCATCAGTAACAGTTTGCTTCTACAGTACTACCAATTATTTAAATCAGTCATATACAGAGCTTCCTCCATTTTGACTTTATTGGTGATTGTTTCATATCCAATCATAGTTTCGAAGCTGATACTGCAGCAGAGTCCTTACGCCACTATCTACAGCTATTCCTCACCAATAGTGTATAACATATAGATATTGTACCATTTTTTAATGAGTCAGCTCCACAGAAACGGGTAACATACTAAGGGAGTAAAAGTCACTAAAAAGAAACAGGATGTTTCAGCACTGTCCAATCTGGTGCAGTCAGTCACCCACTAAATTCAGTGAGCCACAAATCCCAACCCAAATTTATTGCCACTGAAATGATCTTTCTACATGAGAAATCAGAGCTTGCTAGTGGCTGAGAGAAGGCAGCTTTGTCAGTTTTTCCAAAGTCTGAGCTGACCTGATTACATTTATACCCTAGAATGCTGCCAGTCCAAATCTCCCTCCCATCCCAAAATAACAGAGCACACTTCTCATCTTTTGCAGATCTGTAAAATGCTGGCATTGCAGGTGCAAGCCTTTCATGATTAGAGTTTGAATTTGATCCAGAAAAGGATTTGTCATGTATCCACCATAGTGGCACCTGGGAAGACTAAATGAACTGTATTAAATAGAGGCACGGGACCTGGCTTGTCCTTGCCCAAGCTAGTAGAGGACTACTTTGGTAGTAAAGAGAAGCATCAGATTCACACCTGAACGAGCACAAGGATACCTTGTACTGGGACAATAAAGGGGATCAGAATTCTTAGGGGCCTATGTAACGAAGCTTATAGTATAAATGAATCATACTGACCTTGCAAAGAACAGGCAAAGCCATTGAAAAATAAACTGTAGTTCCCCATACTAAAATAAGATCTTTGGAGTGGAAGACAACCTATTAAGCCACCTAGGAGAGTACTTGCTTTCTTGTAGCTTTAAGCATTCTATGCAATGAAGCTCCCAGCACTCATTTCAAAGTGGCCTGAACACTTTAACAAGTCAGCTTATTTCCCTCAGGAAATGCTTCCAGACTTATCAAATCTCATTAAAAATTATTCTGTATGTTCAAAGATCTACGGTTCATTTCAATCAAGTCTTATGCTTCCTGAAACAATTGACCTAGTATTAATCACCTTGAAGTACTTACACATGCATGACTATCTAGCCCTGCAACGCTTTCTTAAGTTTTATCCAAGCTACCCACATTTAATTCAAGGCTTTCCTTCTGCTGGGAAGCCTCCCCAAAGTACTTCCCCTTTGCCTCACTTTCCTTAAAATTAAAAGCCCTCAGACAACTTACGTTTGCTCCTAGTTTGATGGATATTGCAGACGCCTTCTTTGCTGTCTGACTGCCTATGGAAAATCCAAACTTGGACATTTTGGCAGGAGCAGGCTTTGTAGTGAAGTCTTCAGCTTCTTCATTAGCTGCCCGTTTCTCTGCGCTGCGACTCGAACTTTCTCCTCCATTACTGGAAGAAACAGTCTTAGTTTTCACAGGTTTTTCTGCCTCTTCTTCAGGTCCTGGTGAAGTCGAAACAACTTACCAAGATGAGCTATTTTTACTGAGCAGAGTGATGGGAGCAGCAACCTCAAAAAGCATTATAATTTGGGTGCAACAGGTAAGGTGTTTTTAATGATAGCAGTTTCCAATGTACATTTAGTGGAAAGCAAAAAAAAAACAACAGAGGAGAAGGAACTGCAAGCACTCCACTACTTGTAAAGAACTTCTTGTGTATGAGCCAGGAAAACAATCTTGAAGCACCATCTCTTTATTCACTATGGAAGTCAAAGTTCATGTAGTAAATTAAATGTAGATCACTAAATCTTTTTAGGGTTTAAGTTGCTATAGATAAGCTTTCATAACTGGAATCCCAATTCCAAATCTAGAGTAGATAATCTAAGTTAAAATTAATTCTACTGAATTTTTACAAAAACATGTCCATGCCAGTCTTTAGGCTTGTCTGGCACAACTCTAAAATCATGGAAGTGACTACAGTGAGGCCGGCTGTCTCAATCATGTTTCAAGTCACTGCTTGTCCACATCTCATCTGTAATAAATCTGCAAGCTCTGCTGGAGGAAGGAATCAGCGCTAGAAAAACATATATATAGATTTCATCTTTTCTGGTTTTGTATAAAGTCATGGAAAACATAGCCACTGAACAACGATCCACAGAGAAAAGACACTCAAATCACATTTTCATTCCTATACCCTTGGCTTCTTCAGCTACACCAAGAGGCTAAGGTGTCCTTGGAAATCTCGTACTGAACATAGTAAATGCTTCAGCAAAAATACATTTCTCTGCTGCTGTAATAAGCAAATCACTGCAGTAGCAGAGGTGGGAAAAAACACCCCCACGCACTGGGGAATGGACAGGAAAGTGCTTATACTATCAGTCTAAGAAAAAACTGGAGCTAGCACCAGTTCCTCATCAAATCAAGTGGAGAACAGGACCCCCCATGCACAGCAAATTCAGACCATCAGCTCTTTGCACTGCTCTCTAACAGCAAAAAGCTATTAAGCAAGATAGAGCAACGGGGGAGAAGCTAGTCTGAACTGGGGGTCAACAAGACTGTAGCTCTAAGAAAAAAAGGAAGCAAAGAACATCAGGAGAAAGAAAAACTGGGGACATCCTCCATATATATTTTTCTGCTATTTTCCAAATCATAAGCAGCAGAATATACCCTTTCTACCCCATTCTTCCAGCTATCAAGATAATAAATGATTGGAACAAAAATGGATTTATTATTCACCTTTGGAAACATGGCAAATCACAAAAGAAAAATATTAATGCCTTTAATAAATTCCACTCTATTAAAAAATTATACTGATCTCCACCGTTAGAAATTTGACCCAAAATGTATAGATATAAAAGTCACAAACAAAGGAGGAAAGAAAAACAAGCAAAATTCAAACAAGTGACCTTGGGCATTGGTTGCTGTCTTAGCACAGTTTTCCAAGCAGCAGTCTGCAAGGGTACGAGAAGCTGTTTACAGCTACTCCATGAAATCACATTATACAGAATATTCAATCACAAGCCCCATACAGGTACACTATAGACTGTAAGGTGATTTGAGGGTAGGTAGAAGATTCATTGGTCTTAAAGTGTTAGCACTATGGACCTAAAAGTCTTCTTTTTCATAAAATACAAAATCCACAGCAGCCCAAATCTCAGGGCATGCTGGACCAGTCCAGGTTCCTAAACTAATCCTAGCTTGAAGATAATTACACTACAGCTTGCTTCTTTGATTGCAAATTCTAGAATATTGCTAAGCAGAAGATGAAGCCTTACACAATCTACCCACATCTGTTTTCTCACCAAAATGTTAAACAGGAGCTAAATTTGAGCAAGGAGCTATCACCAGGCATTCTGAATGTTACTTCTGCTATGCTCCACTTAGGACAAACTGTAGACTGCTGAAAGAAATACTCTTACTTGCTGATGGAGCTATAAAGGGCGTAAGACAATTGGGGTACACGGGGAGGGAACTGTTGCGCTGTTCTATTTCTGCAGGGAACAGAAATGCAGACGTATATTATCCATTAAACAGGTCTCTCCCGTGTCCCGTGCCAATGCTTATGCATTTTTCAAGACATTAAGGTTTCATTATTATTTCCTAGAGATCTCAAGGAGGTCATACTTCACCAATGGAAAGCACCATTACTATTTTGAAAACTAGTTTGACCAGTGCTCTTTTCATGGATCACAGTAATAAAAAGCTGTCCTACTTCACATATAATTTTTCTCATGAGTATCAACAAGCTATGTAACTCAACAGCTTCCACTGTCTAGGTGGTTTAAGTGACAAGACTGACAGTGCTAACTGCGCAGCATTTCAGGATCTCTTGCCCCTGGGAGTGTGACCATTGGTGATGGTGGGAACAAACCAGTCACAACTAAGTTAACTTTAAGGTAAATCCCACTGATCCTGGCAAAAGCTAAGACTAAATTGCTTTCAGAAATCATCAGGGAGTAACTATTCTTCCTTAAGGCCAATGTACCATAACTCATTAAGATCATGTTTCAGCACACCAAACAGTGCACAAGACAGTACGGATAACTGATGTACTGATGCCATCCAGTTACTGTACTACTAACAGAACCCCCAAAAAAAAACCCAAAACCCAACCCAAAAAATCCCAACAGAGAACCAAGAGTCAAGGAACTACCTAAAATCAGGTATTACTGTTCCTATTTTATTCCTATTTTAGTGATTATCAGAAATAACATTCACTATTGGAACCATCCTAAATAATTTACAAGCTTGATTTAATTTAATTTAAACAGATCAAAGAAATACCCTCTGCCTATAGACACACTTAAACAAACAAACAAACAAACAAACAAAAAAAAAAACAAAAAAACAAAAAAAAAAAACAGGAAAGGGAAACTTTATCTTTGCAAAGACACTATATTCTCAATTTTAAGTTGGGGAAGAAAGAAGAAAAGAAACACACGATTAAAAATTTTAGGAGAACTGATAATAAGTAGTGCAGAAGAGGACAAGAATGTCCAAGTCATAATATAAAAACAAACTGAGAGCTTGCAGATTGCTGCCAAGCAAAAACCTCAGAATGCTTAAAACAGCAGAAAAGGAATAGTCGCTGTACCCGTTCTCGAAAAAGTACCACGCTGTCAAAACCTAATCTCTAAGGCGTTTTCTTCATCCTTGCTAGCAGCAAGTCAAATTTCTCTCAACACACGGCAAAACTGTTCCGTATACATTTTTAGAGAGAGAGAAATAACCCATTTACACGGCCAAGGAGAAGCTGTTAGATTTTAAGGCTGAGGCTAACCCTCAGGCGTGAGGACAGCGGGCCCAGACCTCGGCCTCTCCTCCAGCGCAGCCCCCTCAGGCCCGGGCCGCCCCCTCTCCCCGCAGGGCCGGGCACCGCACGGCCCGGCCCGGCCCAGGCCTGCCCGGCCGGGAGCGGTACCCCTGGATAGCCCCCTTCAACCACCCCGGGGGACCGGCCCTGGGCCCCCTGCCCACCCCGCAGCTACGCGGCGAGAGGCGCTACATGTTCACCTCCTCCGGGCTGCGGCCGCTTCGCCTTCTCCCCCTCGGCTCTGCCGTCCGCCATTTTCCCCCGCCTCCGCCTCCCGCGCCGCGCATGCGCGCCGCCCCGCCGCGGCTCTTCCGCCCCCTCGGCCCTCCCCCGACCATAGAGAAAGCGCGGGCGGAGGCCAGAGCGGCCAGGACGGCCCCGCCTTCCGCGGCGCAGCGGCAATGACGCAGACGGAAGCTTTGCTCTCCGAGCCGGCAGGGAGGGCGGGTAAGCTTCGAGTGACGCTGCTGTGACGCATTTCCGGCGGGCAGGCCCGGGCGCGAAGGGCGAGTGAGGCGGCGCCGCGTGCTCTTTCCCTCACGCGGGGCCGGGAGTTGGAGACTCAACGTCACCACCACCCCCTGCGCTTCCTAGACGTCACACGCAGCAGCCCCACGTCACCAGTGGTCAAGAACAACCAGGCCCGTGCGCAGCACCGGCAGCTGCTGCACTCATTGGCATGTGGTGTAAAAATTGTCCTCCGTGTCTGACCAACAGGCGCGCAAGTGGGCAATGACGCCATTCCCCCAAGGGACGCACTGCAGAAGGCCATAAAAGGTCGAATCTCTCGCCCAGCAAGAGACAACGAGCTGTTAGAACGAGGCCACGTGAAACGGGACATGTTGTGCAACGGACGCACGCCTTGCTAATGAGCGCACCCTCATTAGGAGGCGCAGAAGGCTGAGAACGGCCCGTGCAGGAGGCACCGGACACGGGGTCGGGGAACCGCGCAGCTGCTGGGAGCAGCAGCGTTTGCCATAACGGGGGGGGGGAGGGGGGGGAAGGTAAAGGCGGCAGTGGGAGATGGCGACCCCCGACTCAATTAGAGGTTGAACAGAACTATTCCCCCCCTGCCCCGTACTGGAGCACATGCACACATCAATTAAAAGACATTGTAGCTTTAAATGAGAGACTGTACTAACCAATAGAAAGTGTCAAGATGAGGTGCTAACCAGTAGTTATAATTAAGGGTGTGTATTTCTGTGTTTTGAACTGTGTAAGTATTTCGAGGAGTTTGCAGACCGGCACACTACCTTTGTGGATTACCCCCCCTAGCGCCCACCTCTGCCAAAATGATCTAATTAAATACCTCTGCTGTGTGTGTGCGCACTGGCGCCCTGCACACCGGGTAAACGACCCCGCCTTGGGACAACAAAAGTGCAGACTAGTTCACAGATCAGAAGAAGCTGCTTTTGTGGAGAAACGGCAAACGACAGGAGGCAACACGCCAGCAGCGCACAGCTCCGTCTCAGCTCTTCTTTTTCCTAAAAGAGGGGCTGTTCCAGTGAGGCGGCCGCATGCACCTGAGGGCTCGACGGGGAGCGGGGAGGCAGCCCCCAGCCCGCATCCCTCAGCCGCTGACCTGCCACAAAGCTCTGCGTGCCACCCAGCGATGTGCGGCCAAAAAGCAGGTGGCTTTTCTCCACACCCACAGGCTCCTACGCTTCAACGGCAGCGAAGGGCAGCACCGGGGTCCTGCGCCCTCTGCCTTCCCACACCTCCTCAACGCGGTGTGCAGTACAAGGCGAGACAGGGAACACGTCACCACCAACCCCCGGTACATCTGAGGTCTACTCTTCCAAATTACATTGCCCCACTCACGGTTTTTGATTTTCAGGACAAAACCCACCATCGCTGACTTTCAAGCATCAGGGTAGTGAACTGGACTAAATCAAAAAGTTTTAAGCGCCTGTAAAGGCACCGAGAAATCCTTCCTCCAGGCAGCAGAAAGAACTGCATTTCACAATGTGCCCATTGTAACTCTGCAGCCAGAATGCAGGCTTTCCCAGAGAGACCAATCTATACATTTTCAGCTGTGAGAAACATTAAAAGGCTCTCTGCTCCTCTAAGCATTTACTAATAGGATGGTTTATCAAAGTTCCAGCACTTTGGGAAATCTACATTACACCGACTGAAAACACAGGCACTCGGGGCTAAAAGTCTGACACAGAGTACATAAGGTAGTCTTTTGGCAGGGTCAAGACAATTTGGAGCATTCCTTCCAAACAGGGACTTGATTTGTGCCAGATAGAACACCGAGAAACAAACCGTGCAACTCCCCAAACTCATGCTAGGTTTAACCCCGTGTCTTTAGTTCAGTTATCAAAAGTCAATTCATATACACACCAAAGTAAAGGGAAAAGGTCTCTTCTATTTCATCTCGGCTAACCTTTTAGAAGACGACTGTGGATGGCCTCCACCCGCTGCAAACCCGAGGCTCATAGAGGTATGCTCTAAGGAACCACCTTTGCATTCAGTTACAGTCACCCTTGTCCCAGCATGATTCAACTGAACAGATTTATATTCTTTGTACAGAGCAATTTTTTTTAGAACAGATTAGCTCATTTCTCTTACATAATTTCAATAATGTGTGAATAAATTCAAACAGCTGGAATACTAAGCTAATTCTTTAAAAAAATCCCTAACGGCCCTTTCAAACTTGACCAACAAAGACATTTTTAGAGATAAATAGCCGAGTACAGTTCCAGAAGTCCTGAAAAACTGGAGCATTCAAAGGCGCAGTTCGGCCATAATAAATCATTCTCTTCCCCATCACTCTACTTTTGCGTTAGCTTCTTAGAGTAGTTCTTGGCAAATTGCTTTCGTACTTCTTCTTGCCTCTTTCCAAGTTTAAGCGTGTTGATCAGGTTTAAGGTTCTTTTCAGTTCGTGCACAGGCTTGCTTACAAAGCCACAATATTTCCTTTTTGGAACAAATTCCAGAGCCTTCTTCCAGTCTCCAGTATCTTTCAAGGTTAATAAAATATGCATCATTTGATCCAGCGTGAGATTTTTGGCACCAGAATTCCAAAGCAAGTACTTCTCCAATGGAAGGGCCGCAGTCTCCAGCCCCAGTCGCTTTGCCCGTGCTAAAGAGACGCCTGTTTTTATGCTCCTGTCAACCATTGACCCGACGATATAGATTTTATCATGATCGAATGTCTTCATTACTTTGGGAGAATCAGCAGTCAGATAGATAAGCTTATCCTTTGGAAAGACGTCTGTGTAGCACTGGTCTGTCACAGTGATAAGCAGTTTGCCCCACGCCTCTCTATAATGCTTGACAAATTCCTTATGATAGAGGCTGTCGTCTTTGAAGTTACAGAAGTGGATGTGGAATGGATCCACAGATCTTCGATTGCAGCCTTCGCTTAACACTATCTGTCTCACTGTATTTGCGACTTCTCGGATGGACATATCTTTTTCGTAAGACATGTCAAATACTAGCGGTTGGCCGAAGATCATAGACTGAGCAACCCTCCAGTTGTATGCTTTATCCATAGAGTTGGCCCACAAACATATGAATGAACTCTTCTTGGTCTCATCAGTTTCTGAAGCTTGCTTTTGTGCTTCCAGCCTCCTTTCCCTTTTCTCATCCATCTTCCTTTTGTCATTTTTCTTGTAAAGTTCTTTGAGATGCAAGTATTTTAAATACTTCTTTTTGGCTGACTTGGAAGGACACTCCATAAAGGTTTTTAGCTGTTCTTCACTGATATTTTCTGGAACTGATTTGCCAGCTAGTCTCCACATCTCTAAAATCTCACGTGCAGCAGCCAAACTGGAAAGGTCCTTACGCTCAGAGACCGTCTCACTGACTTCTTCTTGCAACCCAGACTTCATTACCTTCTTCCACGCATCTAAATCTAGTTTTTCTGAGGGACTCCCTGAATTGTCCTGCTTCAGGCAAAGTGATAAACTCAGAGTTCTACTCAGTGGAAACAAATCCTTTTTCATCCCATGTTGTGCAGCAAATGGAAGGACAGAACTTCTTAAAATTTTTTTCAGCAGCACATTAGCAGACTGCATACTTAGACATGTGCTGTGTTCAGACACTTATCTGCAAAATACCAATAAGAGGGGAGAAAAAACTTGTCAGAAGTCATGAAGAAAACACACACAGATTTTCATCCTTAGTAACCCTGACAGGCAATAACTTACTTCTCAGCGAATACTAGAAATTACTGCTTCCACTATTACTTTTCTACTGTTTTCTAAATAAAACCAGCGCATGTTGCTCTGCTGTGAAGAGACGTGGTTAGGTCTGCTGCTTAGAACAGCTACACTCACTGCAATTCAAAATGCGCTCAAACAACTTTTTGTCTGAGATCTATTTATCTGTATCACGTGACAAGAACCTTCACAACCAAAGCAAGCAAAACGCTGCATGGAGACTGAAAATATTTTCATACACGTCCAAAGGTGCCTACCGAATCTACCTGTACTCTGAAAATGGACAAGATGCTTCATCTTGTACCATTTTCAGGGAAAACCCTGTATCACAGAAGATCACATTCTTGCTTTTACCATTATATTTTGGGAAGGCTCTATTGGCGAACTTTAGTGCTAAAGTTTTCCCTCTTCTATGCATTTCCACATTGCAGGTCACTGGAACTACTGAAACTACCAATGCTATAGTTTTGCTAGGCCAGCACCACTGCCACTCAAGGCACTCTTACGTCCCCTGAGCCCCTTGTTCCTGGCTCCCTCAGCAGTGCAACCATTCACATGGCCGCACTAAGAGCAAAACCAGAGAACTGGCTTTAAGGACAGCCAACCAGGAGATGGAGAAAGGAAAAAAAGCTAGTTATCCCACCCAAATGAGTTCCCATGCCTGATTCACCAGACACCTCCTACAAAGAATAAACAACTAGTATAGGAAAAGACCATCTCTTTTCTTTTTGCTAAATTGCCTGTGAAGTTGATGTTGGCACATAAAGCTAAGGATATGAAACCCGCAGTCCCATTAATTTCATACACATTTGTATCTAAATGTGAAAGGTCTGCAAAGCCACCAAAGAACGTTTGATATTTTCCTTGTCCTATGCAAACCTACTTAAGTAAAATCAGTGAAGTTTCAATGTTTGAGAAAACATGATTTGGCCAAAACATAAAAATTAGCTCCAAATTGAAAAACCAAAATTCATAAACTCCCTAATAATTTACCACCTGAAAATAATTTCATACACAGAACAAGTTAAATCTATTTTGGGGGCTTTATATATGTACCTGCCCAGATAAAGAACAGCATATTATTAGGAAACAATATATAAACTGGCATGCATTTTACGATACCGTAATTGGTCAAATTGGTGACTGACCTTTCATTTTCTACTGTTATTAAGGTAAAGTGAACATAAAACCCCAACGACCTAATAGTATGAAGTTAAGAGAAAATTCGTGTTACTATATAGATGTTCATAATTTTACATTTAGTTGCTAAACATACTGCCAAAAGTAATAATCAAAAAATATGTTGTCCACCTTGGAGAAATCAATGGATCAGTTCCTCAATTAACTTACATTACTGGAGTGCCAATTAAGTCAGGAGCTGAAAGGCAGATTTACAATCTGAATACTTGATGGCAGCTTTTGATAAAAGCCAAGTTACCTTTCAGTACATCCAACATGCACACTACCGTGTCATTACTGCAAGAATTACCCTAAATCTCTTTGAAGAACCCATACTTGTAGGGCTGAAAATATTTTTCTATTTTTCTGATACTTTTTTTTTTTTTTAAGCATGATTTCACTGTAACTAATCCCAGGAACAGAAAGGCCCCTCACTGATATTTCAGAGAGTGAATAATTGGCCTTACTCCCCCCAGCACGGATGCCCAGGCGTGGCGGCGGGCAGGCCTGTACAGCCGCGGCCCGCAAGGCCGTGAGGGGACCGCGCCAGACCACACCGGGGCACGGAGCGATGCGGCTCCTCCCCAGAGCGCGCCACTACGCGCTCCTTAACAGCTTTGAACCCAGCCCGCAATGGAACCCAACCGCGACGACACCTCAAAGCACCGCGCTGCGCCCCACCGGCGCGCCCCGTACCCGCGGCTCCCACCCCCCCGGCGCTGCGGCGGGAAACGGCGTGGGGCAGCGCGGCCCCCGGGGCACGGCGCCGCAGGCCCAACCCGCGCCCGCCGAGGAAAGCCGGGCTGGGCGGCGCGGCAGCGAGGCGCAAGGGCGCTCCCATTGTCGCCGGGAGCCACCGGCGGGCCGAGGAGGGGAGCACGACGGGGCACCTCAGCGCCCCGGGCGAGTCTCTCGCCGGTACCGGGAACACGGGACGGGACGGGACGGGACGGGAGAGGCCTCTCCCTCCAGCGGCTGCGCCCGCACCTGCCCGAGCTCCGGCCGCGCTCCAGTCCTCCTGGCCTCCGCCTCCTCCCGACCGGGCGGACGCCTCAGTGCGGCGGACGCAGCTAACGGCCGCCCCGCGGCAACACCCGCCCCGCCGCCATCTCGAGCTCACCTTCGGGAGAGCGGCCTGCGCATGCGCGGGGTGTGCCCGGTGCGCCCTGCGCCTTGGCCGCCCTCGGGGTTCCGCGGCTCCGCGGCTCAGGTTCCGGCCCCCTCCCCTCCCCTCCCCAGCTCCGCAGGGCTCTGCGCGGCGCGCTCCTCCCCCCGGGGTCTGCACCGGGGCCTCGGAGCGGGGGTGGGGGTGTCCTGCTGCTGCCGCTGGTGCGGGGCGAGGCCCTGCGGGGACGAGGGGGGTTGCGCCTGGGCCCTGCGGCCCGGCTGGGCTGGTTTGGGGCGGGAGGTGGGGGCTGCAGCCTGAGGGGTGGTCGGTGATTTATTTATCTCTTTTTTTTTTTTTTTAATAGCAAGGAGAATTTTCACTGTTTTTTGACCCAGGTGGTTGTTTGGTTTTTTTTTTCCTGACCATCAGGTAGGGATTTTAGGGGAAGCCGTGGTGTGTCGGGATGAGTTTTCTGCTGCCCAAACTGACCTGTAAGAGGGAAGTGGATCAGGCAATAAAAAGCGTGGCCGAGAAGGTTTTGGTTCTCCGGTTCGGAAGAGATAACGATGCTGTTTGTTTGCAGCTCGATGATATTGTAAGAGGATTTTTTTTTTTTTTTTAATAAACTCTACTAGTATACTTGTTGCATACGTATGAATGTCGTATGTTGCTTTTGGATAATACGGTGTCTCATGAAAATTTTGGTGACAATTAAATGTAAAATGCAATAATACTATATTCATAAAACAGTTTGAAAAATAAGCAAATATTTATGTTATTGTAGTGGGTGCACAAAGGGCTTGAAGTAGAGAAGACATGATATTCCAGCCCTGCTTAAACTGATAAGACATAAGGGAAACAGGTTTTATAGAGCTTGCCACCCTTTTTCTTCTTGTGTCTCAATCCGTTTCGCATTCGTCTTTCTCACTCTTTTCAGCTTGCAAAGACAGCTCACGACCTAAGTAAGATGGCAGTCATTTATCTGGTGGATGTGGACAAAGTTCCAGTGTACACCCAGTATTTTGACATCAGTTATATTCCGTCTACTGTATTTTTCTTCAATGGACAGCACATGAAGGTTGATTATGGGTATGTCATCCTACTTGGGATTATCTATTAGGTCTGTAAGAATTATCAGTCTTTATGTTACCATGTCTGAGGAAGGTAACATTTGAAAACTATAATGTTGTTACCACCATCTGCATTGAGAACTCTGTAGGAAGCCAGAAGGACTTAAAATTAAGAAGTATTTTGAAATATGCTCTGATGCAGCAAGTAGCTGTCAGCTGTGAAACATGCCTGACTGCACAAAATAGTACGGTTAAAGTCTTAGACATGACACTCCACCTTTGTGGACTTTGGAGGTCACAGTATACTCCTGGCCTGGTTATGCCATTACCAGTGTGATTCATTCTTTCAGAATGACCAAATCGGAACCCTCAATTTCATTATACATATTTTCTTGTCTCTAGGTATTTTTGCTTTGAACACTTTAACATACAATTCTACCTTTATCTTATCCTTATTTTTAGGTCTCCAGATCATACCAAATTTGTAGGAAGCTTCAAAACAAAGCAAGACTTTATAGATCTGATTGAAGTGATTTACCGTGGAGCAATGCGTGGAAAGCTCATTGTGAGAAGTCCTATTGATCCCAATAACATTCCTAAATATGACCTTCTCTACCAAGGAATTTAATGGGTTGACCTGAGATAAAGGATTACAGAAATGACTGATGTTCTAGATTCCTTTTTTTCTTCAAGCATTTTTAGCCACCTCTGACACCGTGGGATAGTTTGAGCATTTATGTTGAAGGATCATATTGGTCTCCTTCTGAAGACAGACATTCTGTCACCTCATACTTCTCTCGTAAATCGCTACATGTTCATGCATAGAAGCCACACAAGCGACTATTATTTGAGTTGCATGCTGACCAGCACCTACAAAACAGGTAGGTTGTATGCATCCTCAACGACGGCATCTCCAGTGCAACTTGCTTAAGTTGCACTGTATGTTCTATTGGCTATTTAGTGCCATTTTCATTCAGATGTAATAACAGTAAACCTGTCTTTATTTAAAAAGCTATGCGTGCTCTCAAGAGCATTGAACTGACTGTGCCTTTCCAATGGAATTTTATGCTTTTACCCATTACTGGAAAATGGGATGGAAGCTTTTTCAAACAGTATCAGAGGTGACTGAAATCTGAAATGGATATAAACACAAAAGGGAAGTTGACACTTTTTCTCTGGTAGCCAGTATTACTGTTCAACAATTTTTTTGACTCAGATGGGAATTGAAGGTGTAGGACAAGGTTTTGTCATCCTTCAAAACTCTTTTTCAGCTACTGAGTGCTTGTAATTACCACAGGATTAAACTGAAAATTCAGAATAACTGTTTTGTTTACATTCACTTTAAAGGTTATTGTGACCTTCTGCTTGTATAAATTGCAAACTTTGAGTATGGAAATTTAAAAACTCCCACCTCTTGTGGGAGAAAGAAATTTCCCACCTCTTATCTAAAATTAAACACCTGAGATAAAACCGCAATGTCATTGTTTTGCATCAGTTTGGTAATTGCAGGTTGCTAGAGTATTGTATTTCTATAGCAGCTCATGCCCAGTAATCTCACTGGTTTAGTTGGATTTAAAACGGAAATTACTTTAGCTCACTGTATCGTGTTTGGGGCATACCATCTCTGACTGGAGGGAATGTAGTAGTATGTAGTTCCCTGAAGTATTGTTCAACTTAACAGTAAATGTTTCAAGGAGGAAGGTGGATGTTTCAGCTTTTGAAAGATTTTAAACACTATATGGTATATAATAAGGAGGAAACAGATCCTTTACATGGTCTTTGTATTCCAGATTTGTCCTTTTAATGAAAACTATGCACTTAAGTGAGTATTTTCCTGATAGTTTAGTCTGATTATAGAGTCATTAACTGCAGAGTGTTTATTTTAAAAATGATACAGATGAGAGTTGATATCCCTTAACATCTTTATTTTGTGCAACTTTAAATTTTACAGCTAGTTGAAGGGTTGTGGCTTAAAGCTTTCAATAACACACTTCTTTCCTAATAGTTAACTTGTATTTGTGTGTTTCTCAAAAACAAACAAACTAGCTTCAAAGTTAGAACAGCAAGTTGCTCCACAGTGAGAGGAAGGTCCTTAGATGACTGAAAGGTGCAGTGGCAGTTACAGAAGGAAGAGACCACTATCAAGAGCAAATCAGCATACCTTTATTTATTGCCTCTCTTACTTGTGCTGCTTCTGGTTGCAACAGGTGAATGCCTAAAGGATGTTGTGGTCTTGGCTTTCAGTGTGCTCTTCAGGTACTTAAAGATGGCACGTAAGCAGCATGAGGGTGCTAAACCATACTTTTCCGTTCCAGCAGAGACAACAGGACAATTCACTTTCACGAGAGAACCTACAGCTTTATCTAGAGGCTTACTGTTTGACACCCATTCACGGCAGTATTTCTGTATCCATTTTTGTATTTGTGGGTCGGTTCTAGTCTGGTGCTGTGTGTTGTGCATGGAGTCGATGAATGCCACAGAGTACACTTTATTCATTACCTCATATTTTCTCTGCATCAGCAGATCAACAAACACCAAGCCACCATAGCCATGGGCAATGAATGCCACGTTCTCGGCTGCACTCTTTGAAATGAAATGATCCCATACATACATGGTATGTTCCTCGGGGCTGCTGCTTTCCCTCTTGGGGATCCACCAGACCAGTTGCTTAGAAGTCAGTGATTCTTCCCGGGTAGAAAAGCTTAACCGCTCCTTTTCAGTCTTCAGATCAACGAAGTTGTCATTGGGATTCAGTACAATCACTCCCCCGTGGCTTTGAAGGGCCTTTTTGATGAATGGTATTTGTGTTCCATGCTCCAGGCCCTCACTGACAATAGTCCTTTGCCCCCACTGTCCAGCACGGAAAACTCCACGGTCTTGAAGAAGGACAATTAGGCTAGAGGAACTTGTTAGTGCATTCTCACTCATGAAAAAGAAACTTTTTGGTTCATCCTCTGTAGCATCAGTAGGAATATAAACTTTCTGCAGCATGCAGACTCTTTCCAGGAGCTCATAAACATATTGGGTAATCAAATGTCCCAAAACTTGATAGCGTTTATGATTCTGCTCATGTGCATTCTTGTAATAATTGAAAACAAAGGACTCATTTGTATCCAGATGCCTCAGTTCCCCTTTTATATTAAAGTCGTACTTCAGTTCCTCTTGATACTCTGAACCCTCTATTAGCTTCCTCAAGCTTAGGTCGCGCTGTATTTGTAACCACTACAAATTAAGAAGAGGATGTCAATATAGTGATAGACCTCCATGCAACACCTACATAAAGAAAACCTATTGTATTAAAATTCAAATTTAGAAGTGGTTACCAACTAAATACTTGTTCATACAGACTGTCTCCTGGTGGTCTGTAGTAAACGAGCTGCTTGTGAAGCCTCTCGCAGTTCTGGTTGCTAAATTCCAACAGCAGTACATTAATACTACTCTCTCTAGTTACTTGTTTATCCTTGTAAGCACTTGCCAGGTGGAAATTGTGGAATGGATGACAGAATAAGCTAGCCACTATGATCCAGGAACAGGGAGAAAAGAAAGTCCACGCAGAAAACCTTCATGAGATTAGATTGAGGTCTGTACTTTCAGTTAAGATCATTTTTCAACTTGTGTGACTGATGAACTGGTAAGAATTATACCAGGAAGTGGTTTCCATGCAAATGAAAAATTAATCTTATCATAACCTTCCATTTTCCTAATAACTCTTCAATCTACTACTGACTGTTCCTGGCTGTAGAACGGTAAACATGGGATAACCTTTGGTGTGGTTAGAATCCTACTTTTAAAGGATTTTTGTCTTAACAGCAGAGATTTCCACGCATTAAATTCCCACAACTATCAGTATTTTAAAAATGAATTTATGAACTCACTATACCATCTGATAAAGCTGATTACTAGGACAGAAAGTGATCTGAAAATTTTCATGTGAGTGACTTGCAGTGGAGCCCAACTGCTGTATGGAATGCAAGCTTCCTTGAGTAAGCTGCTTAGCATATTGAAAATTATTTCTTAGTCGTCCAAATTATTAAAAAAAATAATAAATCTTTGCTTTTCAACAGAGCAACACCATATACATTTTCCTTTTGGCAACCTCCATTAAGTCATCTCTTCAGGGTCATTCCTGTCTTCTGATTAATAGGGAGTAGGCTAGAAAACACTACCTTCTCCTTTTTTATGTCACATAAAAAGTACACATAGAAAACGGGGAAAAAAACCCAGATTCTATGACATATAAACCATTTGCTGTTTTGCCAGTTTGTTGGAATAGAAACAGCACAAAGAAGTCGCAAGTGCACATGTTCATCTATGATTTTTTCATTCTGCAGGAAGGCACGATAGACACAAAGGAGACGAGAGGAGAGTGTTTGCTATACTACTGAAACACAGGCAATTCACACAAAAGATGTCCCATTTAGTAGGGAGGAAGCTACCCGTATTCATGTTGTTTACCCCATGCAGAGAAAAAACGGACATAGTTTAAGGAAAGATGTCTGTGGAGAAAAGCAAAGCACAGAGGAAGCATTCCATAACAATTATGAATAGATAAATGCAGTTTCCTCACAGAGTGGCATGTTGTCCAACACTTCTTTCTGTCCCTTTCTCTCCTCACCCTAAAAGGTTGGAGACTGTAGTTTCCTAACATACTACAAACAGGAATTACTCTGTTCTTACTTCAGCTACTAGCAACAATATTGCTTTTTCAGTTCCAAAACAAAACGAGGATACATGGTTCCAAATCAAACCCTGTGTGTATAATATTGAACATCTACTTAAATATCTACTTTACAAAGCATTGTGAGAGGTTTCATATGATTTCAGGAAGAAACAAAAAAATACAATTTTACATCAGGCATAGGTATGATTTCCATTCCTGAAATTGCCTTCAAGGTGCAAACTGAAAAGTTTTGAAGCAATTTATAGTAGGCTATCACTTATGAGTTGACTTGAATAGCACCTTAGAATCATATACTTATTAGTCTGGAGGGCTGATTTTATTGTAGTAATGCCATTTGTAGAATTAAAAAGCGGTAGTTATAGATTGTTCTAAATATAGCTGCATAATGCATTTACTTTTTGGCAAATGTACATTCTAAATGAGCGTTGATTGGTGCTTGTGCTTCTTTATATATATAAATGCAAAATTCAAGGGTGTTTATTCTGGCAGCCTTTACAATTGCAATTTTGATTGAACAAAAATTACTGATGGGGGGGAAATTCCTCTTTCTCCCACTTTTCTGCTTGGATAGTAAGATTCTTCAGCTGTAAGTTCAGCTAGTGATTTTTACAGCAGTCAGCACATTTGAAACACTACTGCAGCATAAGTATTACTTTTAATGAGATTTTCCATTTAAAAAGTTTCCTCAGATCTAGTAAAGCCCAACATTACCGTATGCTCTCCTGTAAAATCTGTCATCATCGCAGATGGAAATCTTTTTCACTCTGGGATCATAGACAATTTCTCTGCATGAAAGAAAATAAACCCATCTTAGTTCAAGTGTCATTACTTTATGTACTTTATTCTCCGGTGTACCTATAAAAGGTGTCAGTTGCTGATAGTTAAGGCCATCTAAAGTGTTTCATCTAAAGCTCCGAGCTAACATCCCACCTTTGTCGTTTACACCCGGCCATAAAAGTTAAAGCTAAGCCTCCTGGGTGTGAAACTAAACAGCTGTCCAAACTAGTTTTGCGCAGCTTCGCGTTACTTGCTATGAAAGCGCCACCGAGAGGACAAAACAGAAAGCAACACACGAAACTTACAATTCTGAAGCTGAACAAAACAAACAAACCCAAACACAAAAATCAACAAACCGACCTTCGTCTCCGCTCGGCCGAGAGAGCATTGCCAAAGCCGCCCGCCCCGGCGAGAGGCGGGGGGTGTTATGTGGGCCGCGCCCGGCAGCCCCCGCCCTGCGGTGAGGGCTAACGAGGAAAACCTGACCGCCCTTCCGAATCCGAGGCGGTTGGCTTGTATATTACTTCTAGTTAAAATACCGAGGGTTTCCGTCGTTCCTTCCGCAAATTGCAGCGTTTCTCCCGTTCCCTTAACGGCTGCAAGCCCGCGCTTCCCGTAAACTGCTTCTTATTGCCTTCAACAGAACTCCTCAACGTTGCTGCTACTCCTCCTCCTCCTCCTCCTCCTCCGCAGTTTGTCAGGTGCGGCGAAACGCGCGTACCGGCACACCTGTGCCGCTGTCACCTGCTCCATGCCGCTTGCACTCCCCGCTTCCCCGCCTCAGCCCTTCACGTATCAGGCTAAAACCCGCCAAAGTTAACAACCGGGGAGGCGAGGCCGGCCTGCGAGGGGGAGCGGCGGGCAGGAGGGCCCGGGGCCGGGTCTGTAGGGCCGGCATTCGGGCAGGCGTGTTAGGCGGTCGGGGACACGGCGGCGGGGGGGGGGGGGGGGGGCGGGCAGCGCCTCAGGGGCGGGAGAGAGCGGGGAGGCGGTTGGTGCCGTTACGGGGCGGGGCGCGGGCCGCCATGCCGGGCCGGGCCGGGCGGGGGCGGTGCCCAGCCCGGAAGTACCGGGGAAAGCTGCGCAGGCGGCGGCGGGGCCTGGGTAAACAACGAGAACGGCGGCGGCTGTGGCGGTGAGTGCTGCGGGGGTGTTGCCGGTACCGCTCGCTCCCCGCTCTTTCGCCGCGGGGCGGTGGGGACGGTGGTGTGTGAAGTAAAGCTGAAGCGAAGCTGGCCGGCGGTGCCCCGGTGGGGCCTGCGCCGCCGCTGTCCCCGCCGCGCGGGGTGCGTGTCGCCAGCGAAGCCGGTAGGGGAGAGCGGGCGAGCGGGCGGACAGCGGGCGGGGAAGGAGAGGGGGTGCGGGGCGGCCCCGCTCCTCCGCCCCGCTCCTCCGCCCCGCTCGGCGGCGGCCACCGGCGTGGCGGGGGTGGGCTGAGGGGGTGACAGCCCTGGTGGTGCCTCTCCGTCGTGTCTTCCCCCCCCCCCCCCCCCCCCCCAGCGCTGTCAGAAGGCCGCCATTTGTCGGCTTTTCCCCTTCGCAGCCGTCGGAATAGGCAGTAGTTGGGCTTTTCTTCAGTAGCCCGTAGGCGTTGCCGTTCCCCACGGCGGGGGACGGGGGCTGTGAGCTGAAAAACTGCTGAGCGAAGTGAAAGTACGCGAGCTTAAAGGTCTTCTTGAGAGACTCCAAACTAGTTGTAAGGTTTGAAGGTCTTACACCGGTGTCGTACAGAGTATTTGTAAAGAGGGTAAACCCCTATGAATGCTGGAAGCTCTGCAGCTTCACCTGAGGAAGAAATGTATCTGTTAACAGGAATCCTTGAATTTTATTTCTTCTTGGAGCTCCTGTGGTGTTAAAGATGTCTTCTGTGACTCCTTTTCACTTTATAATCAAAGCCTGAATTGCTTACTAGTTGCATGCTCGCCAGGGGTGGAGTTAAGCAGTAAATGCCTTCACTAAGGGTAAATTCTAGTGACGGTTTCGTGAATGGTTCTGTCCATGCTGACAATCCAGAGCCTTGCCCAAGTGCATGTCTCTTGTATTGTGGCTGTCAATGACTTTTTACCAGGGCACCTGTAGTGACAGGGCAAGGGGCAATGGTTTTAAACTGAAGGAGGGTAGGTTTAGATTGGACATAAGGAAGAAATTTTTTATAATGAGGGTTGTGAGACACTGGAACAAGTTGCCCAGAGAAATTGTGGGTGCCCCGTCATTGGAAGTATTCAAGGTCAAGTTGGATGGGGCTTTGAGCAACCTGATCTAGTGAAAGATGTCCCTGCCCATGGCAGGGGGGTTGGGCTAGGTGATTTTTTAAAGGTCCTTCCAACTCAAACCATTCTATGAATGAGTTTCCTTTGTGCTCGCTTGCCCCAAAATTATTTTCTTGTTCTTGCTTAGTACTTCCTATTGTGGTCCTGCTTCACTCTGAATAAATAAAACACAAGTTGCTAAGCTTATTTTATATCTTTTCAGTAGAGAAAATCATGGAAGGAAGAACATCATCTTCAAGTCGCATCACTGTAAGTCTTCCTACAATTTGCAGCAATTTACTTCGAGGCTGTGGGTATCGTAGTGTGTTCTGATGTATTTGCACAACCAAATTCATTCTCCAGTGGTCTATCTTTCACTTTGTTGGACACTCTTTCCCAAGAATCAGTTTATTCTGGTAGCAGTCAATAGTAATGTCTGCTGTTGAACATGTATTAATATATGGTAAGTTTAACATTTGATTTCACATAAACAGCATGTTTTCAAAGATAAGACACCTAAGCTAGCATCTAAAATATTAAGAGTAATGCCCAAGTAAGTAGAGCAGCTGCATAACTGCATAATACTTAATTATCTGCAGAGATATGTTCAGAGATTACTTATGGTAGTGTTTATTTTGTCTAAAATTTACCTATTAGCAGTAGTTTGTAACAGTGGAAGCACTGGTGAAAACAAACTGTAGGCATAGCAACTGGCTTCATTGGGTAAGGTCTGGACTGTCTAGTGTTTTAGAAATAAGCTGTTTCCAGCACCTTGTTTATGCACTTTCTCTGACTCTTGTTCCTACAGGTGGGAACCTTCAGATAAGTACTGCTGGTTTAGATGAGAGTCTGCTAAGTGTGGATGCATGTGTATGTGTTGAGTTAGTCACCTTCTGTTAGGGAAAAGCTGAGAAAATTGCATGTGTTGTACTTACCATAGATACAGACCTCTGCTGGTTATCTCTTGACTTTGTGCTTGTTCTGTAAGTTAATTGTGGGCACTGCAAACCGACATCTTCTTAATGAGTGCAAGCATTAGGAAGATACTGTACAGTGAGGTAAAAATTTTGCTGATGAACGTATATTGTGCTTTTATCCCTTCCTGTCTATTCATCTGTCTCTTTCTGTTTTCTGAGTCTGACCTTACCTGTTCTCAGTGTTACCTGTTATGTTATTACAGAGGTTATCTGAACCTCTGTAACTTTAAATGCGTATTAAAATTTAAATAAATGTGTTCTTAGGAAGCTCATAACAGAAACCGCTAGTCAGGCAGCAGGTAGAATTCTGAAGTAAGAAATTTGTACCTGGCCATTAAGGCGCAGGCCAGAAGAATGCATTCTGATTGATAAAACATGTTTATAGGCCTCTTCTCAAAAAACCAACCAACGAAAAATCTGATTGCAGATGTTCTTGAATAAGAAAATGTCTATTTCAATCCCTAGATGTTGATTGAAAGGGTAGGGAGGTACTTGTATTAGAAGTTGTTGCCTGTGTGTAATGCTTACATCCTTTATAATTTGAGGAATTTTTTATTAAAGGGATATTTGTTATTACAGCATTTGACCAGTAAAAGCAGTTTGAGTCAGGTCTACATGCTAAAAAAAATAAGTCTTTCTTTCAAAGTGTCGAGAAGGAATAAGAGCACTCACAATTCAAACTGAACAATTGAAGGATTATCTCACTGTGGTACAGTATGCTTCAGTTATGGTCTGTCTGAAGGACTACCTGCAGTTTCTGTGTTAATAATTAAGTTCTTAGCGTTGCTCTTCTAGAGTCCTTGCTTGTAATTTCATGTTACAAGGCAGGGTATCTGGCAGCTTGCAAGTTAAGTTAATAATACACTTGACAATGGCCATCATATGGAGTAGCTTCAGCTTTTTTCTGGCTGAGAGACTCAGTTGTCTGAAAGATACAAATGTTGCATTCCCTCTCTGATACATTCTGATCTGGTTGTATTTGCAGTGTGAGGTTCTGCTTCTCAGGATACCTGGAGAAATTTAGAAATTTAGTTTGACCATTTTTGTTTTGAATTTCAATGAATGAACACTATTTTCTACATATTTTTTCTGAATTGGCAAATTCCCACAAATTGCTAACTGCTTGATGTTTCAATAATTACTTTAAAAATGCTAGTTCCATTTTTGCAAAGGTTGGCAATGACAATAGCTGATGCCATTTTGAGTACATTGTAGTGTATTGATGCTAAATTATCATACCAAAGTACTCTTACTATTCTAATATATAGTTGCTCTTCATCCTGTTTGTTTGTGGGGTTTTTTTGAGAGAGCAAACCTTTTGTGGCATTCATCATGACATTCAGATATTTTATTTTCTCTGTATCATTCTCTAAGATGAGATAGTTAAACTAGAGTGTAAACAAATCAGAGGGAACTGAGAAAATCGTTAAGGGCCACTAGATTGTTTCTCATCTTTTGGACACATGTTTGATGTTGTAAAATTACTGAAAAAGGAAGAGCTTTTTCTTCCTTTTTAACAAGCTTCGTATGTTAAAACTAGCTCCTCATGTGGTATAACACCTGATTTAGGATCAAGCATCAGTGAGGAATGCATTTAAATTAAAGTCACAGGTCAGTGCTTCCCTTGGAACTTTGTTATTTTGTCTGACAGTTAAGAAAAGTTTGTACATGGCAGTATGTTAGCTCAAAGCACCAGTGGATAATTTAGTTTTATTATGTGTGTACCATCATCTATTTTCAGTTTCGTATACCAAAGAAGAAAACAAACACCAAATCAGAGGATGTTCAAGTTCAGTCCCCTTTGGCAAGGCTCCCAGGCTCCCACCATTGGGACTACCCTTTAAAAGAGGTAAAGAGAAGTTCTTTGGAGTGTAAAGTGCGTAGGAGAATGTCATATGGGGTTTTTTTGTTCTGTTTTGGAGGCTGGATTTTTTTTTCAATACTGAGTGCTGCCCTGTGACCTGTATCTGACCCTGATTGTCTTGCCAAGAGGCAAGTGTGTACATCAGTAACTGTATTACTTGCAGGCAGATTTCAGAAAGGGAAGTCTCAGTGCTGTATTGCCAGCCTAAAGTATTAAAAAACAGAGTTGGTCTTCAGGTGTAGTTTGAAATGATCTTTAAAATCATTAATTTAAAGGCAAATATAATTATTTTTTTTTAGGTAATTGTCTTCTGATTACTGAACTTTAGGTTGTATTCAGGTCACTTACCAAAGTTTTTGTTGTGATACGAAAATAATTTTTACATTGAGTTTTCAACTAGTTGTTATTTGTATCCAAGAGCTGAAACTTTAAGAGAATATATTAAACACTGTATGACTTTGACAGAATTTTAGGTGCTAATATGGAAATACCTAATTTCCGTATTAAGACTGAAAGACTGTACATGTACTTATATGGCATTTATCATAAATGACCGTCTTGATAATCTGTCACATGTAGAATAAACCTTTGCTTCTATAAATCTGTTTCAGTAAGCATTCTAAAAATACTGAGTTTTGGAATCATATTTTGCTATTCGTGACTCCTTCAGCTTCAGTTGTTGCTGGTTTTAGTGCTTTCAGAATCATGGGGCTGGATAAATAGGCTCCCCCACAGAGGAGTTTTAAAAACCTAGTGAGGGAAGTTAGGAATTTTTCTGGACTTACAGTAGCAGTGATAATGTGATCCAGGTCTCCTGGTAGGCCTGGTCATTTGAGCATTCTGTAATACAAACTCACTGCCTGGTTATGTTCCATACTGTTACTCGTAAAGTGAGCAGAACATCCAATTACAGTCAGGTTTTGAAGTTGGAAGTAACGTCTTCTGCGGTTACAAGCAGTAGCTTCTTAGGCAGAGCCAGACAGCACTTGTGTGAAATTCTTCCTGTCTTTCTTTCTGCCTCTATAAAAACTGATTAGACTGGGTGAATTGAAAAATCTTTTTTCTTATTATTTTCTGTATATCGTCTAACTTTCCATTTCTTATTTTTCTTACCAGTGTCTATATATTTCAGACTTTTCCATGTGGTAGAGGGGTCCTTATGCTTTAAACACTGACTAGTCTTTATATTCTACTTTATAAGAAAAGATTGCTCGTGAGGTATCATAATTAGAAGAAATATTACTGTTTTAACCGTACAAAGGTCTGTCCTCATTGTATTTGTTATTACAGCATTTGATTTATTGTATGGAGTTTGCTCCATGTTTCAGAAACTCTTTGCAGCTTTCATTGATTTGGGCATATAGCTCTCTAAAATGCTTGAAGATGAGTGCGATGAGGTAAACTAGATGATGTTTGAAGGCAGGAGGGGAAAGCACCTTCAAGGCAACTTGTTGCTGCCAGCAGTTTTAGTAATGAAGGTATTTTCTGTTAGAGTCAGCTGCTATGGTAGGGAAAAGATTGATTTGGGATGCATCTTTCAGAGTTCACTGAATTATGTAAAATAGGCATGGGCATGAATTTTTCAGATGCCCTTTCACCCCAATGCTTAAACAGAAATGAAGATAAGTTTGTCTGCTTTCAGCCTGACTGGCATAATTTTCAAACATCTGTTTGGTTTATTATCTTTTATACTAAAAAAAGTGAGGAGAGATTAGGAGGAAGTAATGGCAGAGGGAGACAGGTTTCTGGAATTGCAGAAATAACTATGTGTGTTGGTGGGACTTAATTTATTTAATTTGAAAATACGAATGCATTCTGGTAAAGTAATAGAATTTGGAAAAATTGAAGTCTTGCTGTTGTGGGTTTTGCCACCTGAGTACCAAACCTTCAAATTCCTTTTCCTTCCCAAAATTTTATATCTTTGAGTGGAATATAATTTGGTTAAATGCATGGAGTTAAAGGAAGAAGTTATCTTGTATATGTGTGATTCTGTAAAACAGGCTTAATATTTAAGTCCCTGTTTGGGATAGTCTTCCTTTAAATAGGGGAAATATATAAATTGTCCTGTATTGTCAAGTTTCTTTTAGAGAAAAGTTCCATTCAAGATCGGGTGCTACATGGGTGCCTTAAACCAAGCAAATTCATTATTTGCAAAATTGTTGTATATACTCTTTGTGGCCCCGCATTGTTTGATCAGTTGTGTTATTTCAAAGTCTGGCATTGTTCCCTTTTTCTAGTGTAATATCCATTATGACATATTTATGTCTGTTGGAACCTGCCGATTTTATTTATTGTATTTCAGTGGAACTTAAGTGCCAACAACAGAAAGCCTTCTACAAAAGGAAAAAGGCAAAAGGACTGCGACAGACACGGCTCTAATGATGAAGAGTCAATTGGGTAAGAAGTCATCTCAAAATTGGTTCTTCTCTGTATATTCAGAATTTCATAATCTTTCTTGAAGATGGGTATCAGTGGTCTCTAGCTAATTACTTGTGTCATGCAGGGGTGGTTTTCAAGCTGTTTGGTGGCCCATCTTCAAAGAATCCTGTTTCAGTGATTTAATGGCATTGTGAATTATGAAGCAACTGTAACTTTTTATTTGTTTTAACACACGCTATCAGAATGGGAATGCAACACTTAGTAGAGGAATTACTGCTTGTTGGCCTGCTTGGAACCCTGAAAGGTGTTTATTACTCTCTAAGTGTAAACTGTCACTCTAGCCCTAGATTTTTTTGGGTATTTAAGAAGTTTCCCAGATTATCTTTTTCTTGTCACTTTTTGCTCTGTAGTCCACAGTCGTTAACCTGGCTTTATCGACTCTTAAAAACAACAAAAAAAACCCCACTCAAGCAATATGATAGATTGGTAGGGGAAGACAGTAAAAAAACTAGAGGCTTTTCACTTCTATGTTATAGTCAAGACACTTGAGTGAATAAGACTGCCGATGTCTTCTTCATGCTCTATTGTTAAGAGCAAATACCTTGGTTTCTTTGAGATTATGGCAAATTATTTAAATAATCTTCTGTGACGCTGTCAGCTAGATAGTTGTTTATCCAAGAAAACTTTGAAGCTGTAAGCGCCATAGTTGACAACTGGAAATGAAAATATAGAATTAGATTCATTGACAGCAGCTAGGAAGCATAATGACTTCATGATGAAATGAATTATATTTATCTTAATGAAGCAATTGTTATTCCATAAATCATTTAAATCTAAACAAATAAGACTATGCATTCTCTGCCCCATTTTCTGACTGGAACGTAACTTGATCATACGTGATTTCTTGTCAGGAGGGGCTGTTAAAAACAAAGTGCACATGAAAATGCTTAATGACAGCAGGTGATTTTGACACTGAATTCGGTGTTTTTGTGACCTGTGAATAGTCATCTTTTAGCCTGGGCTTTATATTCAGACTGCTTCAAACTGTTGCAAGGAAAAGCTGAGCTTATAAAAGATTCTGAATTTATTTTTCATACCTCCACAGAGACATAGCTGTCAGTTTACCTTGAAATGCTTCTCTCGGTAACATTAACTGAGGGAGTGGCTGACAGGCTCAACCTCGCAGAATTTGAAAGCAATCAACTGCAGTATCCTGAGTTTTAATTATGCTGTGAAATGGTTGATACCTGATATCAATCTCTAAAGGTCTTTCAGTAATCTTTGAACTGACCTTTCAATGTTGAGGTGCTTTAAAAAAAGAAAAGCTACCTTTGGATTTGTTACATATGTTAATTTTCTGCGACATATGTTAATTTTGATATGTGAAAGGCTTTCAAGTAGCATTTGTAGGTGTTCTGTCATTTTTACCAAAATTCTTATCAGTGCATTAGTAAGAAATTTAGACTTTAAAGAGACAGTAAATATTCAGATACTGAACTTGGGCATTTTTCACTTCCTTTAAAAAAAATAAATGTATCTAGAGACTACCTGGAGGTTCTCTGTAAAAGAAACTTAATCGACTGTCTGCAATAAAGCTTGGTCTAAGTATTGCATTTGGGTATCCCGTGTTTCTCAGTCAAAATCAAAACACTGACCTCCTTGCATATTAAGTAGAAAGAGCACACAGGTTCTGAAGAGGTGGTGTTTGTTGAGCAAAAGTCTGAGAACTGACAAAAATCAGAAGTGGCATGCTGAGAATATTTCTAATGCAAAAGTTTCGCTGTTCCTTCTTCCCAATGAGAAATTTTTTATTTACATTGAAAAGCAGAAGATGGGTCTTAATGACAAACTCCTGTTAGCTCCTGATGTTTTAAAAACAGCCATCTTTATTGATAGAAGCTAATCTCAAATATTTAGGGAGGCGTGTTTCATCTAAAATGTTGCTTAAGCATTGTTATTGCCATTTAATTTTAGTCACAAAAGACCAAGTGGAGGTATTAGAACAAATCCACCTTCACTGGAGTTTTTAACTGAAGTTCTGGATTACAAAATTTGGTATTTGATTGCTTCTGTCAATCCGGCTGTGATGTGAGACTGTTGGGGCTGGAAGCAGCAACCACAACTGCTCTCACTAAAACACCTCTGCTTGTGGCCTTGTGAAAGGTCACTGTCAGGTGATTTGTTTGTGATCCCAGACAGGGCTCTCAGAGCACCTTAGATCCATAGTCCTTCTCATATGCTGGAGGTCTCTTACACATTCCTATGATTGTGTCATGAAACAGCTAAGAATCATAGAATGGTTTAGGTTGGAAGAGACCTTGAAGATCATCTAGTTCCAACCCCCCTGCCATAGGCAGGGACACCTCCCACTAGATCAGGTTGCCCAAGGCCACGTCCAGCCTGGCCTTGAACACCTCCAGGGATTGGGCATCCACAACTTCCCTGGGCAGCCTGTTCCAGTGCCTCACCACCCTCAAAGTGAAAAATTGCTTCCTAACATCTAATCTAAATCTGCCCTTTTCCAGTTTGAAGCCATTCCCCCTCGTCCTATCACTGCATGCCGTCATAAAAAAGTCCTTCCCCAGCTATCCTGTAGGCCCCCTTTAGATACTGGAAGGCCTGTTCATGAAGAACTGTCATGAAATATGAATAGTTCAGTTTATTAGTGTCATTGCAGAAAGTTTGGTATGGTATTTATGTCAATGTTTTGTATCCCACTTACAAAACTTTTATTGTTGAAGTGGATAGCACTATTTCAAGGGTAACTATCACCACCTGGAAATAGAGCTTAGAGGCGTTCACTTACTTCAGCTGTATTACTCCTGCTTTCTCCCAAGAGCAAAATAGAGGGAAATAACAACAAAAAAGAAACTAAATCATAGAATGGTTTGGGTTGGAAGGGACTCTAAAGATCTAGTTCACGCCCCCTGCCATGGGTAGGGACACCTCCCACTAGACCAGGCTGCTCAAAGCCCCATCCAGTCTGGCCTTGAGCACTTCCAGGGACAGAGCCTCCACAACTTCCCTGGGCAACCTGTTACAGTGCCTCACCACCCTCAGAGTGAAAAATTTCTTCCTAATATCTAATCTAAATCTACCCTCTTTCAGTTTAAAACTATTGCCACTTGTCCTATTGCTACACTCCTTGATAAAGAGTCCCTCTCCACCTTTTCTGTAGGTGCCCTTTAAGTACTGAAAGACTGCTATAAGGTCTCCCTGGAGCCTGTTTCTCTCAACCTGTCTTCATAGTAGAGGTGTTCTAGCCCTCTGATAATTTTCATGGCCCTCCTCTGGACCAGCTCCAACAGGTCCATGTCCTTCTTATGTCAGGGGTTCCAGAGCTGCACGTAGTATTCCAGGTGGGGTCTCATGAGAGCAGAGGGGCAGAACCACCTCCCTTGACCTGCTGGCCACGCTTCTTTTGATGCAGCCCAGGATATGGTTGGCTTTCTGGGCTGTGAGTGCACATTGCCAGCTCATGTTGAGCTTCTCATCAATCAACACCCCCAGGTCCTTCTCCTCAGGGCTGCTCTCAATCCATTCTCCACCCAGCCTGTACTTGTGCTTGGGAGTGCCCCGGCCCAGGTGCAGGACCTTGCACTTGGCCTTGTTGAACTGCACGAGGTTTGCATGGGCCCACCTCTCCAGCCTGTCCAGGTCCCTCTGGATGGCATCCCTTCCCTCCAGCGTGTCAGCTGCACCACAGACAAACTTGCTGCGGGTGCACTCAATCCCACTGTCCATGTTACCAACAAAGATATTAAATAGTGCTGGTCCCAATACGGAACTCTGTGGAATGCCACTGTTGCCACTTGGACACTGAGTCATTGATTGCAGCTCTTTCAGTGTGACCATCCAGCTAATCCCTTGTCCACCGAGCAGTGTGTCTGTCAAATCTGTATAAAAATAGAACACTGTTTTGAAATTCAAGCTTTTCACTGCGGTCTGTCAATTTTTCTTTAGGGGGAGAGTGGGAGGAGTACTTAAGTAAGACGTGTTGATTATTGCAGCTCGGTATTTTAAGCACTAATTGAAATGCATGTCACATTTGAATCAAGTACTGCACCCATAGCAGTCAGGTTGTTGTGGCAATTATTTACATACTGGTTCCCTCATTTGGAGGGAAACTCATTTTGGCAGTAATAACTTCCTGGTCCAGCAAAGCAAGGAGGTTAGTAGGGATGTTCATGTTTGCTGTTAAAACATTGACTTCTAATTAGTTGATCAAAGGTCAGGGCCTTGAAGTAGGAGGAGGACAGACAAAGGCTTTCTTCTCAACAGGTTGTAGTTGGTGAATGTGGCAATTAGAGTTTCCCATTAATGACAGTGCATCAGGTTGTTGCTTTGCTTCGAAAGGCCAAGGACCTTCTGAGCTGTGCACATGTTGCAGAAGCTCAGGTAGATGAATACATATGAAGTCTATCAGAAGCTTTATTCTGTAAACCCAGGACAGGTGTTCAGCTTTTATGGGATCTAATGGGGCATACCTCCCATGGTACGTGCCATCCCACTGTCAAAATATTTATTTCCCAAAACTTGGGTTTGCTAGTAGAAGAATGCAGGTATGAAGATGTTGATGTAGACAATTAATAATTTACTCCAAAAGGAGCTTGTGGCCTCCAGGTCTCATTTTAATCACGCTCTCTAATACAAATTTGAAAAAAATGGGAGCCAGCTAGTGTATAGTAGAGGCCAAACACTTTCCTTAAAGGGGTACAGACATTGAATAACTTTTGGTCCTATGCGTTGGAAGGTGGGATAATCCCTTTTTGCCTGTGAAGAGTGATTTGAGACTTGTTAAGAGCAGCTAACAACATTTTTCATAATACACAGTTTTTTTGTCTGTTCAGTCCTTATATGCGTAAGAATGTTTTCATTACCTTTGCTTGTGTATTATTTTTTTCTCTTTTTTAGATGTAGATAAGAGGGGGTATGGTAGGTGCTTGCTTTAGAAACAAAAATAATTGCCTTTGGTTTTCCTTCACCAAGATGCCTCCAGTCTTACTGTTTTGCGGGTTACTTGCTGGGTCTGTGGGTGGGACTTGCTTTTAATGTATACTTTGCTTGCTTTTTTCCTGCTTGACATTAATCTTTATCTGTTGAAATGTCTTTTGCATGACTTGCTCACTTTATTCTGTGGTCAATTTAACACATAATTTAGCGATGTGTGTTGCCAACCATCACTTACAAATGTACAGGCTGGCTTAAGTGTAGATGTTTTTCCTGAATCTATTCTACACACAGTCTTAATGACATGATTTTTCAAGAAATGCAACCAGGTGCCATTCCTCCTTTGGAAAGGGAAGCCACAGTACAGCTCTGAAGATCAGGTCGTAACCAGCTGTCCTATCAAGATCTCCAGTTAAAAACTGGTGCCACATAAGAAGTGATGCCTTAGCCTGGCACTGACATCTTTAAGAATAGCTAAATGTATAACGTTTTCTTCCTTGTTCTTTGTTGAAGGTTCCCCTCCTTTGCACAGGTTTCCAGTGCAAAGCTAGTTTCGTGGGGGTGTGTGTACTTTAAATTTTAAGATCATTTTTGCAAAGATACTTGCTTAAAATGTATAAGCCCCATTTAAATCAAGGGAGTGAAGCAAAGTACCTTCACCTGAACTTAGTTACTTAGCTTTGAATGCAAGCTGTTTAGATTTATTGTCCATTGTCGAGACAGTGGTCTCCAAGGTGTGATGTGTGCAAGACAATCCACTGGGGTGCGGGAAGGAAATATTTTTTTTTACAATTAAATAAAATAAATTGTTCATCCTTATTGCATCCTTTTTAAAATTTCTATTTGTGTGTCTTGTAATGTACACAATATTAGTACATTAATATGTATATAAATTATAATTAAACATGTTGAGGGTGCATGCTCAAAATACTTTTACTGATAGGGATGCGTGATAAAAAAAAAAGTTTGGAGACCACTGGTCTAGGAAACGCATAGCAAAGCTCTAAGAGAAAGCAGCTCATTTCTTACACATTGTGGCATTTGGAGATGCAGAGATCTAGAAAGATTGACCAGTGTTCATAGCTTATACGCAGGTTCTCCAAGCTGTGCTTAGCAACCTTACTGTCTTTTCAAGTTCAGTGAGGGGTCATGTGTCTTGTTGATATGGTAAGTAACCAGGGAATAGAAATGTCAACATACAGCGACTACTGAAAGAGCAAAATAGGAGGATTATGTGAAATGTCTTCCCCAAATTCCATGTTTCACTAGCATGGTAGTTCCAAATCTTTTTTTAGGCTCAAGCATACCTGTTCTTCAGCAGTTTTCATGCCATACCTGTATCTATTTACCACTAGATATCACGTAGCTATGCTGTTGAGCTGAATGCAGCATGTCAGTGGGGCAACTGTAATTTCCTAAACGCTTGAGTAATTGTCAGCCCACTGAGGAAAAGAAACCATGTGCTTAAGAAATGTCACAGCTATGCAAGTAGTAAAAGGTTTTCTGTAGCTATAAAAGAAGGATTCTTGCTCTGCAATGTGAACAATTTAGTTTGTTATGGAAGACATACAATAGAAGAAGCAGTTCTTGCCTCAGTACTGTTTTAAAACCAACAAATCAGCCTGAATGTCAGTGTCCTCTTAGGACCAGCCCTGGGAAAACAAGTCCAACTCTCATCTGTTTGAAAATAAAATGAATCCTGACAAATCACCTATGGTATGTAATGCTTATCAGCTTATAGGGAGGCTGTCCAAATTACTGGCTGTGCTGCAGAATTAATTCTTTATGTGAAGACTTCAGTACCAATTTAGCAGAATCAGCAAAGTGTAGATACTTGTTTAAAGAACTTTAATAGGGAGTTTTTACTAACTTTGTAATTTGTACTTATGTCATTTCTTTAGTGAAGTTGAATAGAAATCAGTTGGAGCTTCAAAACTGAGACGTTGTACCAGCTTCTTGATTTATTTTTTTTTACACCCCCCCTCCCCCGCAAGATCATAGTCTAGTTTGTGATATGGGAACCAATAACATTGATTGTTCTAAAATAAGATGTCACAAACATGAGTCCTTGTTTTCATATCCTGCAAATGCTCAAGTGTACACTTTCAGAATAGTTTGTAAGGTCATAGTGACACCACTTCCAACATTTTGCAATAAAAAGATGCACCAACGTTTCCATGCTTCTGCATTGAAAGTTTACCTCTTCAGACTCACATGTGGATGTGTTAGTTATTGATGTCAGAATGATAATCCTTCAAAGGCTATCATGATCAACAGATGTATTTGTGATTCCTCTTCTCCAAAGCAAACTGTGTTGTAAATTGTCAGGGAAGTGAACTTAGTTCTGCTGAAGATACAAGGTACAATGCAGAGACAGTAGCTCATAGAAAAGCTTTGTTGAATTCATGTGACTTAAGAAGTTCTCAGCACCCTATTATTAATGTATTATTATATGTATGGCAGGCAACCCAAAGTTATCTTGACGAATGTCCTGAGGACGAAAATAGGAAGAAAATACACACAGGCGCAACTTAAAACTGGTGCTAATTTTTCTGATGCTGGCAAGCTGCAGTCAGATCAACCACCCTCATCATCTGCTGCCAGCCTAACGATATGGCAAATTTTAAACCCTACTCTCCAAAGCCTTTATCTGTCTAAAAGGTATGTTGTCTTCGCCTCATGTCACTAAACAAAATAATTTCCCTTTCAGTTGTTTTTTTTTCATGAGAAAGTATTCTTTGTTGTACCACAGCTGTCTCCTTCATGAGCTTTGTTCTCATTCTCATGTCATCTGACTTGATGGAATTCCCTTGTACCTGGTTCCTTTTGATAACCATTGAGACAGATGGTGCCAGGCACACTGTGGTGGGTTTTCTGATCAGGTGGCTTCTAGATGGTCCTGTACTGACAAAACCAATTAATTCTCATTCAGCCATTGGTCTCTTAAAACGTTTGGATTTTTTTATTCTTGTGAAAAGCACACTTGCATTTAACTGCCCTCTTTTCTCAGAGAAGATATCAGGGTGTATTTTCACTGTTACTGTTTCAGAGTACTCATGAAAATATGAGAACTGGCATAAAGGGTCAGAAGAAAAGCATATCAAGTCCAGTATCTTCCTCCCACTGCGTGCAATAATCAATTGGAGATACCCAGGGAAGAGTATGGCTAGAGGGAATGCTTTTTTCAATGAGTTTTATCTCTGAGTTCCTGATGTTTAGGGACTTCCTTTATTGGAGGTTAACATCCAAACTACAGTATTCTTCTATATCAGACTTTTCCTCTAAATCATATCCTCATTGCTTATCACCTGTGTGCCTCTGCAACATCTTGTCTGTAAAGCAGTCTCCTGATTAAAAGCAAATTTACATCTTGGAGGAGGAGATCTGAGTGCTCCCCAGACAGCATGCAGTCTGTGCTGGAGTGTGCTTTGTGGATGAGTACAGACAACAGGAGAATTATGCAGTCCATACCCAAGAGACAGTGTTGTTCACAGCAGTTTCAAAAACAGCCATGGCGTTACATCCTAATCCAAAATTAATTGCAACAGAAGTGGTAGGATTTAAATCCCAGCTTGAGAAACTAAGTGGGTAAATCAAGGGCTATACAACAAGCTGGCTGCAGTGGCATTGTATGAAGTAAGTTGTGCTGCTCTTACACATCTGTGCTCAAGTTTGCATTTGCATCTTCATATTTTTGGCTAGCTTATTATTGATGTTTGTCTCTTCTAACACTTGCAGATATTTTTCTAAGCCTTGTTACTGCTACTCTGTAGAATGCCACCTGGAAGTTGAGGAGGGGAACAAAATCTAATGCTACCTTTTTGGGTGTGCACTACTTTTCTACCTGTTGACTAAGTGCTTGGGAAAATTCAGTCTGTTTTACTGGAGGCATCTTGTTCACAGGAATATCAAGACTGTTTGCTCCATAGTTCTGAGAAATGTGTACAGGTACAATGTGTATAGCTATTTAGAGATAAACAGTTACCAGTTTTTAAACAATACTCAGATGATGTGTTAGAGGCAATGCAGTGTGAATTGTATCTGATTAAGGTGAAATTATATGGCTAGCGTTTCTTACCCTGGTATCTTGTTGCTTTTTTGTGTTTATCTGCTTACCTTGCATTTTAAGTTCCTTAGTAGGATTTTGGTTTGTCTCCCAAGGGACTGAAAGTAATAATGTCTAGTGATTATTAAGCCTCTAAGATACGTGAATTTAACAAGAAGTTTCTTTCTCTAGATTTCAGTGCAGTATTTATGATTTACTGTTATATATATGGCAGGCAACCCAAAGTTATCTTGACGAATGTCCTGAGGACGAAAATTGGAAGAAAATACATAGACAGCCACGTAATAATTGATGCAGATTTATCTGATGCTGACAAATTACAATCGGGTCAACTATCCTCATCATCTGTTGCCAGCCTACAGACATGTCAAATATTAAGTTCTCCTCATGAAAGTTCTTTTCTGTCTGAAAGGTATGTTACTCGCTGCTGATTTTGCCAGTCTTCCTGAAATGACATAACTTCACAATGGAAAAGAATTTTCCTGAAACAATTTTTGTTACACTTTTGTCTTGAACCAGGAGATCAATTTCCTGAGTGCAAACCAATATACTGCTCCAACAAGCCATTTTAACATTGCATTTATTTTGATTTGCTGTACCTGATGTTAATAGACTACTTTTCTTTCATGAAAGCAATTTCCATTTACAATGAATTGGTGTTTTGAATTGTGAAGATGGCCATGTAATTCAAACACATCTAAGCTGGTTTTGTGTCCACAACCAAAATCATGCTTTCCTGTTGCTGTTAATGTGTTCTAGCATGATTTCAAGTAACTTCTTTTGCAAAATTTCTCCAAATCCCTCTCTGTGATAGTTCATTTCTTTACACATTAATCCAGGAGTGTTCTCAATCCCAACAGAGTGCCATTGTTCAAGGGCTCTGTGTGTGTCCTCTCACTGCTTAACATCTACTTTTCTTCTTTTCTTCCTGTGTTTAGATTGACTGAGCATCACAGTAATGCTTGACTTATAAAACTAGCAGAAATCAGATACTGTAATTACATAACGTTTGTTTTGGTCTAAAATGGCAGTTGAATTCAGAGTAAGCTGTTTCCTCTTGTCTTTTGTGGCCACCTTTTTGTTCAACAGCGAAGTATCCACAGGAACAAATGGCAAGAAATTTGGGAGAAGAAAATAGAAAGAGAAAGGAAGAGAAGAATGATTTGTGAGGGCAGGAATAATCAGCAGTTCTCAGGTTAAAGAAATCTTAAAAATTCTTGAGAAAAGTCAGTCATATTCCTCATTCTGATGTATGAACGTCTTAGAGAAGCTGAATTAGTAAGAATTCCTTTCTCTTTTTTTTGTGTGTGTGTGGGAAATCCCCATTGCTTCTTAAATTAACCCGACAAAACTGCAATTTAAATGAGGGATTTAGAACAGTTTATTAGACTGTCTCATTTTAGAGGTTTTACATTTGTTGCTAATAGTTTTCCATAACTTTGGGCTGACTAAAGTGTAGGGAGTTTGTTTGGATTGTTGGTTTTTTTTTTGTTTAACTACAAAGTCTTTAAGACCTATAATTTTTAGTATCTGATTTTTGAACTTGGTATTGTTTTGGATGATGGGAATTAGTGGGTTCATAGAGAGGAAAACATGAACACTTGAATGTAAATCTGAGGAAACATCTTGCACATTTTTTCAAGCTCTTATCTGAAGGGTGGCTGTTGAATTTTATGTTAAGCACAAGAATGGTTTGAACTAGTCAGGGTTTTTTAGTAGCTGGTGTACTCAACTTGCTTTAGATTTGGAGTGGTTCATTGCTCGAAGGATTAATTTTCTGTTGCTGTGATATGTTTTTCTAATGTATTAAGTAAAAGGCTTGTTATTAGCAGGAACTAACATTAGGAGGATTTTCCAGCCCTCCCCAGTGACCACCCTGTTAATGCAAGTTGTAATAGATATCGCATTTGAAGTGGAGAATTTAGGAATTATTGTAACACAGATGTGGTTTGATCCTGGTCACCTCTCTGTTACTAAGGTCTGTACATAAGATACACTTCGGACTGATTCTGTTGCGGTGTCTTCTTTCAGAGGAGAGTAAAAGCTCCCCTCTTATAATGGTTATGCATATATATGCACATCACCATATAGAGATTCTTTTGTATTGTCAGAGTAGCCAGAATGCATGCTCTGTTTTACTGAAAATTGTGCTGGTTTTGTGCTATGGAAATTTCAGATTAAGTCAAAGAATTGTGTGTGATCAGAAGAGGGTGGTAATAAGTTAACCTTTCTCTGGCAGCTAGAACTTGCTGTGAGTTCCGTTTCCTTTCTTGCTTTTGGTGTTACAGAATTGGTGGATTTTGTATTGCTTGTTCACTGCAACCCAGCATGAAATGCATTTGCTTAAGTCGTTACTGACCTATCGGTATAACTAATGAATTTGAGGTAGGTATTAAATGTAAAGAAACTTAAGGTTTCAAAGTGTGTTTTGTGCTTGTTTCTCATGGCTGTTGAGAACACTTCAGCATATACTGCCATAGCTTCTTTGCTTATGCATATATCTAAGAGGTGCATTTTAAACTGAGTTACAAAGATTGGAAGTGAAAATAAAATGCGCAGAATTTGTGTACAGAGTAATTATGTTTAGGGAAGTCTGTTAGCTGAAGTATTACTATTGAAATGTTTCCTGTTGTTGAAATACCAGAATTGTGATGTTCGTGAAAGACAAATGCTAAAAAACACTTAATGGTTTAGTATGGTCTTGCAAGGCAGTCAGATCTATATAGCTGTTATGCATACAAATATTTAAGTTGAGAGAGAGATGTGGGTTCCAAAATCAAGTATTCTGTAGTGAGGTTATTCCAGAACCAGAGCTGCCTGATCTATGGAAGACTCTGTCTTGTTCAATGTACAGAATGAATAATAGTGCTTACCAAACACTTGTTCTGTATTATAGTCCAATTCATGGTTCTTTGGGAATGGAAAGATAATCAGTAATTTTTCTATGGTGCTTATATACTGTTCATTACTGTAGTATCAGAGCACTCTGGCAATCTTTATTTGTCTTTACAGTATTCCCAAAGAGCAGTGATACTCCAGTCTACAGGTACGGTACAGAATAGGTGCCTGTTCGGAAAGTGTGCTGACAGTTTTGGCTATCTAGTTAGATGTGTCAAGAATGTCTTTCCCATGGTTAGTGCTGTTCTTGATGGGTCTAGGCTCAGCTGCCAGCGATTTCAGTCATTGTGATGATCACTTAGCTCTTTGCAAATTGGAGACTGCAACGTTCTGAGTTAGGCGCTTTATAAAACGAATGCAAAATCCCTTTGGATTAAGTGAGGTGACAAAAGGAGGAATGGAATGGATTTCCAGAGCAACATTAAATTGCTTTACCTGTGAAATATTCTTTATTTTCTTTTTTATATTCCAACTCTCACAGAAAATGAAGCAGAGGTCATGAAGGTTAGTTTCTTTTATCTTGTAGCCCTGATAAATTTTCACAAGAGAAGTCTTGCGTACTGAATGTAATTAAGTTCATGTGAGAAAATACCACATGAACGTATAACTAAATGTTATCCTAATCCATACACGAGAAACCAAAATACAGTTATGTAGACTTTTGTCAACTGTAACTAACCTCTAGAGAAGTTGAGAGTACGCTTACAAGATCAGACCTCAAATGTGAGGATGTCATACTGTTCAATCAGTACCTCCTGAATATATTCTCCTATTTATAAAACAGCTAATAAAATAAAAAAAAACCCTAATTACTTTCTTGCATGTCCTTCTTTTTAGAATGAAACTACAAACTCAGTGGAACACCTGTAGGTTGCCTAGTTTCTCGTACTGTAATCCTTTTCTATTTCTTTTCTGTTTCTTCCTCATGAATGAGGAATCCTGTCCCCCTTACCTCCTTCAAAGTTACTGTCTCAGGCCCTTTTGAGCAGAAATTTCTATTTCAAATCTTTTCTCATTGCAGGAACTTACTCAGTGGATTCTATTAGCAATTCTAAATCTAAATGAAAAAATACACTACATTGCCTCATTCACACCGCATTCATGACAAAGGCAAGGATACACTAAACTGACTGTTGTTCTCTCTTTTTTTTCCTTGTTGTGTGTTCTTGTTGCAGTCATGCTTTACAGCAAAATAAATATTTCAGTGTCTGATGTCAAGCATGTCAGATTTTCATTCTTTGCACCTTTTAGAAGCATCTGTTTCATTAGTAACATCAGAGTATCTGTGTATTTCTGTAATGGAAACTGAATTAGTTTGTGTTTCATTTGCCAAGCTTCCGATGCTTAGGAGAGAGGCAGAAGTTTGTGGTCTAACCAACTCTTGTTTCTGTTGGGATTTTTATTCAATATTCTTTCAAAATTAAAGATAAGTCATAGTTAATATTCTTACAGGTCTGAGCATTGCCTGAGAAAGGCAGATGATGATCTGTGTAAATTGACCAAGGCTTCTAAGGAACCAGAAAAAAATAATGTCTTCACTTCTAGAAGACGGGAGCTGCAGAAAAAAGGTTTGTAGTGAGCAATAATCTGGCATTTAAATATGAATTTTGGGGAGTGTTAGGATATTTTCTTTTTTTAGTCTAGTACTATGAGAGCACAGAAATAAAATAGGTGTTGCATGCAGTGTATGTTTTCCTCAAAATGCATTTTTTTACAGATAACGGTAAAATACATCAAATAGCTGTTTTCAAATAGGAATAAAGCTATGGTTAATCAGATCTGTGGAAGAAAAAGGAAACTGAGGGAAGACTCAGTGCACCATTATAATCCTGATTTTATAAAAAGTCTTTTATACTCAAGAATGTAATACCTTAAGAATGCTCAAATGGTTTGTGCACCCTGCTAAAATGTTCATGCTATATGGCAATATTTGTATTTACTGCTAAAAACTGATGAGCTCTATGCTGAGTCTTCAGGAAGAACATACTGTCTGTTTAATACGGTTAGTAATATTTACAGATTAGAACCAGAAATGGAGAATATTGCATCTAGCAGAAGATAAAGACTGTGGAGTATGGAGTGCTAATTCTTACTTGGAAAGGAGCTGTGAATTTGGTTATACCCTTATCTTAGCTAATCATGCAATAATAATATTTCCTTAAGTATTTTACAGAATATATTTTGGCAGCCACACACAATTAAAAAAGGAAAAAACTATCATGGAAGGTATCTGCTTCCATGCATTTTATTTAAGACATAACAGACACAAAGAAATACAAAGGTTTTTGAGGATAACCCATTAAATCACTTCGGTTTTCCTGACACAGAAAACAAGAACTGTGATGAACTGGAAAAGAGGAGCAGAAACGTGAACAGCACCACTATTAGTCAGAAGGAATTGGGCTCTTTTGATTCTGAGAAAAGGAAAAGAAGATCTAGCAGCCATATTTCTGATGATTGTAATGCACACATTCCAGAAAAATCACTTCTACTGTCTGTAAGTTGCACTTAATTTTAATGTATGTGTTTGTGTGTGCACATGCACGCACACTTCAGTAGCAGCAGTAGCAACATCCAAATACTGAGTAGGGTGTCTAGGGATACTCGTATACCTGTTGAGGGAAAGTGTTTCAGCAGTGCATCAAGGAGAGTGAGTACTTCTGTCCACAACATCAGAGTATGCTTGTTGTAGCAGAAAGGTTGTGAGAGATGAATGACAGTGTTTTCTTCAGACAGGAGCAGAGAGTAAAACAATTTTGGAAATAAGGCATTTAGCTACCTAAGTGAAGCTTCTTTCACAGATGGTATAGAACTAATTAGGGACTTTGATACAAAAATTACAAAGTATACCTGGGGTTATTGAAATTTTGCAGATGTCATCTTTCTCCCACCTTCTCAGTCTATCGTACCCTTCCCTAAAGTTTTATCTGTCATTAAAATTTGGAAAAAAAAAAAAAAAAAGGAAAAAAGACTGAGAGAATCAGTCAAGTACAAGCCGTGATTTATATTCAAGCATTTGAATACAATAAAGGCATCTCTGTAACCTTCTGATTAAAACCCCACAGAAGAAGGTAGTTGCTGAGTCCTGTTCACGTAGTTGACCAAGCCACACATTTGCAAAGTAATGAATATCACTGGTACTTGGTCCTTCAGTGTCAGACAGCGAGAGAGCTGCTAAAAATCAGAAATAGTTTCTTGTTCAGTTTGAACAGGGGGTCATAGACTTTTAAAAGGTTGTCCCTCATACCTTTATGTAATAACCTTTGGAATACAAGGAGGGAGAAATTACCCTGACTTGAACTCTAAATGCAGCTGTATTAAGCTGTAATAATTTTGTCTAGCACATAGCTAGGTCTCAGTGATCACTGATCTGAACCTTCATAGAAATGTCAAGAAATAAGCATATATCCTGTTTCTGATTCCTGTTTTTTAGAAAGAGCAAAGATTGAGTTCAACTCAGTCTCTTGGCCACAGAACACCCCTGGAGGATGGACAGAGTCGCAGATCTAATACAATTCCAGTGCCTTATTGTATTCTGCAGCCATTAGAGGGAGACTATAAAGACACTTCCACCCACAACCACTTAAGGACTGCTCGCAGCTGCACAGAGGAACCTGGCTCAGAGTCTTCTCCCAGAAGTTTGTCAGAGAAACAGCTCTCTGTCACCAGTGAGGATGTGATTTCACCACGACTTAGTACCATCAGGAAATTAAAGATGGACACGTCACAGTATCTGAGCAAGCTGCGGAACAGACTCTGCAGGGGTAATCGGGAGCTTGTTTCGATTGACCCAAGTATGTACTGTATCTGTGCTGCTGTCAACTACTAGGGGTATGCTTAGGTACCAGGAGAACTTAGGCATGACTGACGAGTTGAAACATGTGGAACAAAAGATTGAAGACAGAGATGTTGTTTGTAATGCATTGTACAGGTCAGAGAACAGTGCCTAGTGCCAGTGTCACCTACTGGAGTGTAGAGGGTCTTGTAGTTGAGAAACAGGATAGAGAGGATTTTCGAATTTCAATCCTTATTCTGCAACTGATTTTGTGGCTATAGAAGATCAAGCTTGTGCTTTTTAGGGGTGTTTAAACTGAGAAAAAAATATTCTCTCTTCTTTGAAGTGGCTATGGTGTGGCCTGTTTCTTTTAATAATCAAATAATTTTCAGGATTTTGGGTAAAAAGTGTTAATCAAGATACAAAGCAGTACTTGTTGCATACACTTCCATGCTCACAGACCTTGACTGGTTTGTGCAATGTACTTTGATATTATGTACTGCAAGAGAGAATTCTTTGCTCATCTGAAATCCACAATGAATGAAATATTCTCAAGTCTGCATCTTGTAGTATATGTATACTTTTTTCCTCTTTAGTTGTCCTTTCCAGTGATGATGAAGATGGACCACCTGAACCAAAACGCGCAGAGCTCCTGCAGGATAGTATCACTGACAGTAAAGAAACAGACCAACAGTCTGACTTCTGTTTCTCAGCAAAGCAATTGGAAGACAAGATGGAAAGCCATATGGAGCAGGTAGTCTAGTTTTTGGCCTATGTTTTGCTATGCCAACCCTTTAATTTATTTCTGAAGTGTTTATCTTTTCTTGCATGTTAGAATGAAAGTGAAATGCTTAGAGCAGATATGATTGATTCCAGCAACCAGCAGTAGCTGCAGTAATTTATTCCACCGATAGAATTCTGGACAGTCTTCAGGGATCTCTGGCTCTGAAGCTTGAGTGTTTTTGCAGCATACAGTGTATTTCATATTTTGAAAATTAACATTTGGAAACGTTTAATATTACCAAACAGGAAGGATTAAGTAGTAATCTGAGCTAGAGGTGAACATGATGAAGATACATCTGTGAAAAGGTTTTTTTCACACAATATTTTTTATATTCATCATAGTTCAAGTCAGTAGTTTCTTCTTGTCATCCTGTCCTCTGTTGTAATTCAGTGCAGGGAGAAGTTCAAGGATCTTCGGTGACAGCAGACAGGGATAGGTAAAGTTCCCTTTCCTGTGTGGCCAGCAGTGGAATTTGAATCTAAAACTAGCCATAAAGGTGATTGCCCTGTTTTGGGCTTGATTAGCCTTGTGCTGCATGCTTTGACCTGGATTTGCGTTATCTCTGTAATCCTGAAGAAAGCCAGAAGAGACAATGCTGCCTCTTCTTACAGATGCATCATTTTCATCTTAAACATTGAATTGGATTCTGTGCCTTTGATATCAAAAGAGGGGTATTTTTTGTTGCTCTGTTGTTTGAGTTTTCACTTGGCTCTAGAGTCGTAAAGAGCACAGGATATGTCTTGGCAATGGGAACTTTAGAGATGGAGTAAGATACTATTAGGTCCTTAAGGACATTATCAGTAATGATTGTAATAATATTTACAGCTTTTTAATATGGAGTTCTCACATGGAAGTTGGCTTTGGGGAGTAAATTCTTACAAACATAAAGAGAACATTCCTAAGGTTACAGGAGGAAAGTATGTCATTTAGATCTCTGGAGTAAATTTACTTTTTTTCCCAGTTTTTAACAGAGTCAATTGAAGATACATGTCCTATCAGCTTACCTTCTGGAAACACACCTAGAAAACAGACGAACCCACCATTGGATGTGGAATTTGAGAATCTATACATTGGGAAATTTAAATGGTTATCAACAGGTCCTGCTAGGGTAAGTTGTTCTATTATGGTGATATTTTGAGAATATTTAAAAATTAAAATTCTAGTTAAGCAAAGTTAGTGGTACTTAGTGTGAAAGCACTGAGTTTTGATTATTGTTACATCAAATTGCTTTGGCTAAATGATGGAGTGTGTAGTCCATTACCTTGTATGTTTGGATTGCTGTCAGTAGAAAAGCTAACTGGGATTTTCTGTGACCCTAGTTTTCAGAAGTAGAGGTTCTGTATAAATGCTGTACTGGAACAGAAATCATACCAAGGAAGCTTTTCATGAGTTCTAACAGAAAATGACGACCATGTTAGAGTTAATGTTGCCTGAAATAAACACCAATTACTTTTCCTGGAAATAGTACAGATATTAGAATAAAGTAATTCATAGTGATCAGAGTTCAGATATATACTATGCACTAATCTTTCCTTTTAAACAGAAAATTGCTTGTGTTTTAGCTTTAAAGAGCATGAAAATAACACTAAAAGCATTAGTGCATAGGCAACGTGTTACTCACAGGGTGCAGAAATATAAGTGAACAGGTACTTCAAATGGAGTACCAGCTGCAGGAGTTTCAACAGGTCTTTGACTCACTCTGTATATTGCAATTGAAAAGTAAATGTTTGAGCATGCGTATCTTTTTTTGCCTGCAGTAAGACATTTTGAAATCTTGGATCGTAATAATAATTTCAGCTTTTCACAAACAGCAGTTTTGTGCAGCAGCTCTCATGCAGTAATGCAAACATTTCATGGAAATTTCCTAAATTAACATGCCAAAATCATTTGAGGCGTGAGTTGAAATATGTTTAGAATCAGTGCTTTTAGGTGGAAAGTAAAATTTTTCACTAGAAAAAACAAGTTTGTGCTTACTGTGGTAACATAAGAGAAACATCTTTTCTCAACGTATATGATAACCTTCTGTCAAAGTGACAGTAAAGCATTCTTTATCTAGCAGAACCTTCTTAACATAGCAGCAGTGTAAATGGAAACTTCAAAGGCCTTTAATTCAAAGTTTAGTGTAAATAGCAAATTAACACCCCAGTATTGGACCATTTATATAGTGTCCTTAATTCAAATAGTACAGCTGACAGTCTTTATCATGGGGTGCTTACAACTAAGCTCCTTTTGTCCCAAATGTTCATCAATTTTTTTCTTCTTAAGGAGCCTGTAGGTAGCTCTGCAACTTTCTGCATATTTCTCAGTGCTGAGCACCTCTGGAAATCAATTAGATTCTGCAATATGTATTTAGGAGTGCTGTTTTACGTGAAATAGGCAATATTAAGTCTCAAATTAGGCATATTGGACTTGGCAGAGTTAGGTTGACGGTTCGATTCGATGATCCTAAAGGTCTTTTCCAACCTAAGTGATTCTATGATATTATTTTCAGTTTATTTGGCTATAAGCAAAGAAAAATGTGCAGATAATTAAAATTCTTACTTTGTTTTAATCAATTTGTAAAAAGGAAACTAATTTATATTTTTGTAATCTTATTTCAGTTTACAACCAAGTATATTACGATCCCATTTCAAGGTAAGAGAATCTTTTTCTTTAGCTTTCTCTTAACTATATAGTTAAAGTATTGCATTAAAATACTCAGTATATATTTATATTAAGAATAATTTATAATCTTATTAGCTTTCACAAAGACATTAAATAATTTTTAAAAATTAAAAAAGAAGTAAAAGTATCAGTGTCTATAGTGTAAGCATTAATAACTTAGCAGCTTTTTGCACTTGTAAGGTGAACTTGTAGTTTTAATGTCCTTGCCTCATGCGTTCCTGCATATGTTAAGTGTTGAACCTATAGTAAATATGACTATGCATGTTTTTGAGGTGAAACATTAATGTTTTCAGGTTAGGGTTTTAGACCCTTATGTTTATTAAAGAAAAACGTGTGAGTTGACTAAAGCTAAGAGGAATGTAACTCTAGATTTGTATCCAGTGCATTTTCTGAAGATGATGTGTGGTTGCTGGATCTCGTAGGAGGGTTGTGAGCAGTTCTGAATTGGATTGACTAAAACCAAATAGGTGTTCATGATCAGCAGTATTTTTGTCTATATTTGTAGGTATTAACTGTGGTTATTCTGAGGAAAAAATTAATTTTTTTTCATGAAGAATCCTGTGTTTACATGTTTACCTTTTGGTGTTACAATCTGGTAACTTTGTTTTCCATAGCTTGTTATAACTGATTCAAGTATTAAATTCTGAACACATTTTATGTAATGTTAAGAATAAAATCTACAAGTAGTGTTTTAATATACTGATCATACTTACATCTTAGTATGTAATTACTATAATGTGTTTGACTATAATTACATGTGGCTGCAAAAGATATGGTTATTTTAAATTCTATTTTCTACAGTGGCTCTTAATAAGAATATTGAGCTGACAGTGGATACTCTGGATCTGAGAAGGTTTGGCTTGTGGAGAAGTGATGGTGGCTGTTCTTCAACATCGATCATTTTCCTTTGGTTGTCTGTGGATTACGTAGAAAAGATTGAAACCCAATTAGGAAAGTTAGTTATCAGCAAGCCATGTGAGTAATCTCTTTTCCTTAAATGCAATGAAAAGGTCTAATATATGGCATGTCAATAAAGCGGTTATTTTACAGTTGTGCTTCTGGAATACTGAGAAAAGCCTATAGCTTTTTAAAGATAAGTTGGGCAGTATGCTTTTCTAAAATGCCTCGCTATACTTGTATTTGGAAGCAAAATCTAACATAATGTGATTCAAAACCACTGCTACTTAATAAAAAAACCTTGCAACACAGTTCAGTTGTAATCTGTGTAAGGAGGCCTACTAAAACCGGGCTTGTGTATAAAGTATCTCTCCCTTTAAAATAAACGAGGTGTTTTAAGTGTCCATACTCTTGAGTAACGTATATGCTAGTTGAAAGGCTTGGCAGGTAAAGGTTGATTTGATCTTTGACAAGACTGCCGTTGCATTACTACTGGAGAAACTTTCCACTAATGGCCGAATGGGCTATTTAGTCTGTAAGGTCTTATGGACTGGCTCTATTTGTTTTTCTAGCGTGAAGCTCTGTAAAACTGAATGTAACTTTTGCTCAAATATTCAGAGTGGCACAATCATACAAGTTTTTGTCACTTTGCAATGGTTTTGCCCATGTAATCTGACAAAATGGTGATGTCACAGTTGCCTGTGTGAAATTTAACAGTATGTTTACCCTATGCAATCAGCACCTGTATGAAGAAGAATTATAAGTAATGTTAACTTTACATAAGGAGCATGAATAGTTTGAAGTGAGATACTGAGTGAAATTTTAGCAGTGAGTTACCTTTACTTGATGTAAGTTTATCAAAGGTACTGGTGGCTTCTGTAGAGACAGCTCCCAGTGAAATGAGTGGAACCTGAGTACGAAGCTGTGAGGAACTTCTTAATCTTAGGTTTATTTACTTTGGTTACATTCTTGTTGTAGGAGAAACCTTCAGGAGTTGCTATTAAATTTCTATGTTTGAATGCATTATGCCTTTTAAATATGTGGTAATGTAAATATTTTGAAATGTATGTAAAGACTTGCTGAAACAAATCAGTGTTGGTCCTACAGATTGTGGAAATGATTGCTATGAGTCTGCTCTGCCTTCTTAATGTGTTAATATTAGAGGAAAATATATCATGCTAGGTCTGACAACCTAATAGTTAATACTATCTATTCTCTTATTTTTCCAGCCAAACCTAGTGAATTTGTGTTCCTTGAATTGTCCCAACCGCTCACAGAATGGCAAGAAGACAGACTGACTGAATTGATTACAGATGTGAGCAAGAAGAACAGAGCACCAGATCTCCCTGAGTTTTTGTCTTTGAAGCAGGCATTACCCTTGTTTAAGCACCTTTCTCCTGAAGAGAGCTCTTTCATGAATTACAGTAAGGATCTACTAAAGCAATGTATGCCAAAAGAGAATACCTCAGACTCTCATGAGCCTGCAGTTCAGGTTAGTGAGTAGTTGTTGCTTGATTCATCACCACCTGTTGGCATTCACATATTCTAGTAAATTTTAGATCAGCCAGTTGCAGAAAATAAATTCTTTCTTAATCAATAGCTCAGAAAAACCCCACTCGTGTTTGTTATTTCTCTCTGACAATGGGGCAAAGTTTGCAGTAAACTAGATTGTGTCCACAGAGGGATAGTGTATAGACCTATATAGGTCTATAGAGGAGGAGCTGTGTATCTTGATCGTTCCAGACATCTGTAGTCATTCTTGTGGGGGCTCCACAGCTTGAAATGCTATATCATTCCTAAGGCTGCTGGGGAGATGGGGCTGTGCAAGTTAATGTGTTAGTACATCTTCCTCTGAGGGGTAAATGTCTCAACCCAATCCCACATCATTGTCACTTTAGAAATTACATATGTTTGTTCCCATCAGTATAAAAGCACAGAGACAACAGATCAATCTGGCTATGAAACTGGGAACTTAAAAATCGAGCCAGTCAGTTCAAATCTGTATCATTTTTAGGCATATTGTTAAGAACTGGATTTTCAAACCTTCCAAGCACACACAGCTCCTAGTAACGCAGTCTGATACTTGACTCCATCCTTTCAGGTCCTGTTTCTTCTCCAAAATGAATACTGCATCAGTTGGCTGAATAGTACTTAAACAGTTTTAGAGAGAGGTTATGAATAGATGAAGACCTGTCATAATTTTAAAAGGGACATAACTTTTTTATTGTCTGAGCAGTGGCACATTTGCCTAAATACTGATGTTTACACTTCTGCTCTCCAGCAAGTTTCCTCTTCAGTAACTTAGGGTACTCCTGTGGGCTTCAGGCTTGGGTTTTGTGTGTTATGTTTTACATATGTGTAATGCTTTTTACTATTATTATTGTTTGGATTTTTTCTGGTAGGAATCAAAACCAAAAGTGGCCAGGCCCAGTTATGCCCTTGCAAATAAGCAGAATAGTGGTTGCTATGCTATCTCTTTGTCATCTGCACTGAATGAAGAATGGAAAGAAGTAAGAGAAACCGGAGCAGTTAAGAAGTAAGTATATTTCACATAAATGACAAGATGAAAATAAAACAAATAAATAGAATAAACAAGTTGCTGGAATAAAAGCCCTGTCTTAACTACCATTCTCTAGTTGATTTGAAAGTGTTGTGTGAATGTAGTTATTCCTGTTTCCATCCTAATAGTTAACAGACGAAATGGATGTGTTACAGGGACAGAAAATCTCACAGAAATTAGAGAATACCTGAACTGTGATTGCAAGCTCATATCATGGATGCATCAATGGGAGGGTAGGGACCTTATGCCCCTGTGAGTGTCCATCTAAGTTCGTGTCACAGCAAAACTATTGCTAACTTAAGCTGAGACTTTTTTTTAACTCTAAACAGTGTTTTTTTCACTGTTCTGTCACACTCAATCTATTTATAACTAGTTTGTCATACAATTTGCTAGTTAGTACAGGAGCTTGGTTAACAAAAGACATTAGAAAATGAGAACATACAACTGTGTAATGCAGCAAGATACTGTGAGAGCACTGACATGCCTCAGTTCTGTCTGCACTAGCCTGTTAGCCCTCATACTTCTAGGACGGCAAACGTTAGTGAAGTAAATTGCTGTTAAGAACTCTTGCCTTTTGCTGTCACTATTTTTACTGAGAGTACAGCAGTTGGTTTTGTTTCTGCAACAGCAAAAATGCTCAGTTCACGTTTCCAGTTAAGTAATAAGATTGTTAATCTAGAGCTTTTAAAATACATTTTAAATACTAGCATTAGGTGTAGCTTGAGCAGTTTCAAACCACTTACAGTACATATGCTGCATGGTGCGGAAACCCAAGTTTCCTGCTTGGAAATATGGGAGTCCTTATTGGAGTCATAACAAGTTAGAAAATCACTGTTCATTCATACCATTTGAGAATATGTGCCCTAGTCTTTTTTCCCTTTTTACACATCCATTTGTCGATTATTTTCATCAAAAATAGAAAAACAAGGTGCAGGTAAAAATGTAATCTCCTTTTCAACAGTTCTCTCAAAATTTCAGTGTGCAGTGGGGTGCATATTTCCTTTGCAACACTTAACTATTGGAGGAAGAAATGGTAAAGGACTTTTGAGTTAGTCAACGGTTTTGAGAATTATCACTTTTAACAGGTTTTCTAGAAAATCTTCTACATGTGGAACAGCCATACTAAGAAGAGTGTCATGTAAAAGACAGTTTTTTACTGTTATAATGTGATTTGTGTTTTCTAGTTTAATTGTTTATCCACCCCCACCTGCGAAAGGAGGACTGGGAGTCACTAGAGAAGACCTAGAGTGCTTAGAATATGGCGAGTTTCTCAATGACGTCATCATTGATTTCTATCTTAAGTAAGTAACCACAGCCTTAATTGTACCCTTCTTTCTGGGACCTGGTCTGAACTTGAATGTTACTGTAAATACTGGTCACTAAATATGACACAACAATTTTAGAGGTAACAGTATGATGAATTTGTAAGTTGAACTTTTTTTAAAGCTTTTGTGTATTTTCAACAGTTTCATTTGTTTCAGTTTCATTCTTGTCCCTCTAAAGGGCTGAGATATAACCCAGAGAGAATAGCTGGGGGGGAAAAAAGCCTCTTGGCGACCTCACAGAACAGAAAGTGCTGAGCAGATTTAAGTAGGCAGTTGAACAAAGTAGAGGGTCTGTACTAGGTAGTTTATTTGCTAAGTTTGCATAAAGTGGGGCATCCTCTGCTATTCTGTGCAAGTGTTCAGGAATTCTTCTGATGCACAGCTCCTGCAGAAAGGAACACAGCTAATACTTCTTGAGGAAGTTGTGCTTGGCTGACCTGCTTCATGCCATCCTGCTAAAGTTGCTTGTGAAAGTAAGTTTTCCAGAACCAGCATTGTGGGCCACCATTCCCTAAAGCTGAGATTTATTTTCCCTGTGCTGAATTAACTAAAGCAGAATCCTGGCTCTTTTGAATGTTGTCTGCAAGAATTCTGTTTTGCTTGGCATCCAGTGTGGCTGTGGTAACTGTGAGCAATAGATAGCCAGTTAAAACCTCTTGTCTAGAGGAGTGGGAAAGGAAATGTGTACCAGAGTGTTTCTATGTGGTTTTACAGCAAAGCCACCTGTATTTTGCTCTAAACTAGAAATAAATCGTGCACTGTGGTCCTTTCAATAGCTGTAGCTTTTATCTTGCCAGAAAAGGAAGATTTGAATAAAGGATTTTAATGCAATCATTGCAGAAACCTCTCTGCTTTTTAAACTTTGTTAGACTTCCCACATTCTTAGTTTTCATTGTGTTGCACACTGTATCATGTATTACTGTATTGCCCAGGTCCTCGCGTGAAGGTGGAGGCACTTGTGTAGGATGACTGCAATTGTGAAAGCTTTGGCCTTTTAGAGTGACAGAAGAAACACTCAAGCTGATGTTTCTAGTAAAATGATCAACAGCAAAATCATACAGAATAAGCACCTGTAGAATATTTGTCTTAACTTTCACATGCATAACCTGTAGAAGTGAAATGGACAATTTATAGTACTGAACTGTTCTATGCTTTTTGTGTGTGCAGGAGTGTAACACTCCATTGACTTATATTTAGTTAGGTTTTCAAGCCTGTCTTAATTGCAACGGCTAGAAACCTAACTCTAAAAATAAATTCAGGAGCATTAATACTGGAGCACAAATCTGAGATAGAAAATTACTGCATTCTTAGTAGCTGCTCAGCTGTTACATACTCTAGTGATGTCCACCCATGTGCGTATTGAAAATAGAGTAGAAATAAAAGTTTGGGGTCTGTACTGGGACCGGTACTATTTAATGTCTTTGTTGGTGACATTGATGTTGGGATGGAGTGCACCCTCAGCAAGTTTGCCAATGACACCAAGCTGTGTGGAGTGATCGACACACTGGAGGGAAGGGATGCCACCCAGAGCGACCTGGACAGGCTGGAGAGGTGGGCCCATGCAAACCTCATGAACTTCAACAAGGCCAAGTGCACGGTCCTGCGCCTGGGCCGGGGCACTCCCAGGCACAAGTGCAGGCTGGGTGGAGAATGGATTGAGAGCAGCCCTGAGGAGACAGACTTGGGGGTGTTGGTTGATGAGAAGCCCAACAGGAGCCGGCAACGTGCGCTCACAGCCCAGAAAGCCAACTGTATCCTGGGCTCTATCAAGAGAAGCGGGGTTGGAACTAGCTGATCTTCATGGTCCCTTCCAACCTAAACCATTTTATGGTTCTTTGATTAGCAACTGTGAAGGCAACTGATAGTAAGCATAACCTGAGTATGATAAGTCATTAAAAGAATTGTCCTATTTTATCAGTAATGGTACTTTCTATAAAAGGAATTGAATAATTTCCTTCTTTTATTCTTTGGTAGATACCTGTTGTTGGAGAAGGCGCCAAAACATCTTGCTGACCGTGTACACATTTTTAGCAGTTTCTTCTATAAGTGCCTGACCAGGACAGAAAAAAACTCTGAGGGGGATCTCAAAGTTTCGTAAGTTCATTTTAGGTGCCGTTGTGACCAGAAATAAGCTATCTATTGATGCCCCTTGGAAGTTCTGCAGATCATCGCCTAATTAGCACATAAAATAGTAATCGGTGTTCTCCGAAGGATTAGTGGTTAAATCTTGTAACTCATAATTTAAGCATGCTGGTGTTTTTCACTAGAATCTGCTTGTGATTCATACTGAATATGAATGAAAATGTTATCACCTTTCTCCAACTTTATCTGAATCTTTACTTCAGACAATTATTTATGTATTTTGATGTTTTTATTATAAACTCAGAGTTTTGCAAGGTATGCATCATTTTATGAAATTGCACTTCTAAAAATATTTTTAGATATACCACATATTTCTTTTTGCATATTGGTAATAAATTATTGTCCGGATTTTTAGTAAGAAAATTTTCTTGCACACCAAGTTTACACATTTGTTTTTTAACACTTAAGCACACTGGAATTGGAGTGTCTCACAAAAAAGTGTCATTAAGAACTCAAGAACTGTATCACTTTGTGTTTCCAGCTAAGACTATATAAAGGGTAGAGCCATCCCTAGCACACTTCCATTCCTTCTCAACACTGATGTTTGAGCATGGAGCTTGCCCTGCCTCTTCACATACAGCGATGGTCTGCCAGCAGCTTTCATCCTGTTTTCATCATTCAGCTTATCAAAGCCTTTTTTGTTTCTCTGAAGTGATTTTTCTTCTGTTATCCATGAAGTCCCCAGGTTTTTTGTTCTACTGGCAAACGAGGCCACCTGCACAAAGAGGTGTGCTGTCTTGTTTGTATTACAGTCATGGCTGGGTGAAAGCTATGTTAAAGGGGAAAAAAAAATGCAACTTCTTTAATATATTCAAAGATGTCTCAAAAATTCAAGAAGCTGTGCGTAAGAGAATGTCTTCCATCATTTTACTGACCCTGAATGTTCTGAGGTGGAGACAAAATTATCCACATTAAGAATGCTGTTGTACCTTGATCTGATTCTTTTTACAAGGCTGGACTGTCCATAACCTTCTTGAGGAAGTAGGGTGGCACTCATAATTCACCATAGTTCAAGGACTGTATCTGCTCCAGGTCAGGAGGTGTCTTTGGAAATTCTAGTTTTGTGTTTGGGCTTAGATACTTACCTGGTGATTACAGGTAGCTTGGGTTTTGTTTGTTTCTGTGGGGTTTTTTTGGATAAATGGGCAGTGGAATATTGGGCTCCTTACTGTTGTAAATGGAATTAATCTCAACAGGTACAGCTACTTGACTTAAAGACCCTTTGCTTCTCTTTCTTCACACTGCTTAGGCAGTAGTTTGGGAAAGCTCCTTCTATAGGTGCTTTCCCAGGTTGCAAACATGTTTTCCCCTTTTAAATTCTCAGTGCTTCTAGAGTCATGTAGCAGATGAAGTTTGCAGCAAGTCTTTGCTTAATGCTGGCCCATGCGGAGTCCCACAGCAGCTTGTTTTTCCATTCCTCTCTCCTTTTCTCCTGTTCCTCCTACGCTGAAGTTACGTTTCTTGATCACAGATCAGGATGGAATCAGAATGGTAATAGGGATGTGTCCTCAGTAGAGCGAATTCTGCTTTCAGATCATATTGGAGCGAAGTTCTATGAACTGTTGGTTTCTATTTCGACTTTTGCAAACTAAGAAAGCCAAAAATCTAAATTTAGGTTTCTTTGCAAATTTTTCTTACTCTCTTAGTATCCTGTCTTCATGCTTTATGTCTGTAGGACTGCAAATGAAATTGCTCCAGCGTTTAAAGCTCAGGCCTGGAGGGAGTCTATCACCCTATGCAAGGAATTTAGCTTTTTCCTTCAATAGATAAGGTTGTTTAGACAGGCCTTCAAAAGTGGTATTGTGAAGTTTAATTCGTGGTTGTTTGTAAATTGCTATAGGTCAGTTTTTACCCTGGCAGGTGTTTAAGGTGAGATTTTTGCATTTAGTGTAATAAATAATAATTACTGGATAAATAACTCCATGAAATCCTGTCAAATCTATGGATGATTTTTTTCTACAAGAGTTTAAGATAGTTCAGATATGACTTGTTAGTCACTTGGGCTTAATGGTATGCTGGTGTATTTTTTCCTCTTTTTGGGAAATTTCAAGAGTAAATGAAAAACCCATTGAGGGATTGAGAAGATGTAGAAGTACTAATCCCTATACGTTGCTTTAACTAAAAAGAACAAATCTGAACAACAGTTTTAATTTGGTTTCTGCAGAGCGGCACAGAGAAGACACAGAAGAGTAAGAACATGGACTCGTCATATAAACATCTTCAGTAAAGATTATATCTTTGTGCCTGTGAATGAGGAGTAAGTATGTGTTTTAGACACCTTTTCTGATATTTAGATTTAAATATTTGAGTGTTACGGTGATAAAAATTTCTGGCTGTAAGCTTGGATCATTGGAAATGAACACATTAGTTTTTGAAGAAGTAACGGGTGTGGAATGAGTAATTTTTAAGTCTCTTCAAAAGTTAATCTGTTTATTTAGCTGTCTTCAGTAAGCTTTGCATCTTTGTGTTTTATTTTACTAAAAAATTGCTTTTATGTATTTTTCAAAATAATTTGTATGTCATTAGGATGATTCCTGTGCACTTAAGTAATATTTCTATAAATAAATGACAGCAATTCATAGCGTTAATTAATCAGGAATAGTACTTCCATGGTCTGTGCCTTGGCCTGGTTGAATAACTGACCTGCACATGGAAACTCCAGTAAAACTGAATAGTCACTGAGAGTTACATACATAAAACAGCTGCAGAAAGAGATAAGGCTAGAGGCATGCCATACCCTCAGCTGTATTCAAAATTAGGATCATCATCGGAGATTATTGTATTGCTTTTTTTTTAATTTTTTATTTACAGTGTGGGATGGGTGGTGAGACACCTATAAATTGCTGTGGTGGTTTGTTTCTTTGGTTTTTTTTTTTTTAAAGGAATTGATACTTATTTTTTGCTATTATGCCACAATGCAAAGTAAAATACAAGTGAGAAGATTAGTATGAGATGCCGTGAAGGAACATGGCAACAATGGTTGTGTCACAGAACAGTTGTCCATGAGCTCTCGATGTTATAAAAACTTTTCATATCCTTTTCAAAACCAAATGTTATACAGTTTTAACATTTTTCCTCCCCCTCTCCCCACTGCTGGGCAGGTCTCATTGGTACATGGCAGTTATCTGTTTCCCATGGTTAGAAGAAGCTGTGTATGAGGAGTGTCCCCATCAGGATTCATTATATCACCAGCCTCAACTGTCTCCACTTTGGTCAGAGAGTGAGAACACTAGAACTGGTTCAGTGTTGGTCTTTACTGGTAACTTCAAGGATGAAGACGAAATGGGTGCTAACAAGAGTTTAGTCTCAAAAGGTAGGTAATCTAGAAGAAAAGTATGTCAGCCCATGTACAGTTCTAATAGTGTCTTAATCCTTGAAGGAGAGATATGATGTCTTAAAAAGTATCTTTCACGTCAAGATTGATGTAATATATTTTTGTATTACCATGCATAGCAAGGAATACACTGCGTTCTCGTTGTCCGCAACTCTGGAAAATACTGGAAGGGACGTGTGAAATAAGTAGCTCAGATCCCACCATGAGCAGGAAGTTCTTGGATTTCAGTAAGAATTTTATCAGTAAAGAAGGCCCTCAGTAGCTTTGCTATTTGAACATTCAGAAGGGAAGGAAAATCAGCTTATACTGCACTATTGTGTTTTGAATACTAATAATCATGAATTTGAAAATTAAAATTTTTCAGTTATGGTATATTTTCTTAAGACTTCTTAATTTTTTTTTTTGTCCTAGGTGCCAATGAAATTGCTGCTTCTGCTTCAGTCCTGGATTCAGGGATTTCTAAAGTAAGTGCCTTTTTGTACTAACAGAGGAAACATGTATTGCTCTATTTCTGAGGACTTCGAAACTTGACCAAGTGATTTTGCATCATTTTTTTTTGCAGCAGCTGTCGATGTTTGCATGGCCTGCAGCATATGCAAGGCACTTTGGATTAGCTTAAAGTCCTCGTTTGCCTACCTGTGTTGCCTATGCTGTGCTTTCATGTATTTTTAAAAATTATTTATCAGTTTCTCTCTGTCTGAAATGGGAGCCTCTTGGCTTTACCTTTAAATCTATGAAGACATTTGAGTTTATAATTGTTGTAGGTTTTTTAAGGTTATTTTTATTTTCTCTTCTCCCAGATCTCCTTAAGTAATTCTGAAAGGCAGATTTGTAAAAGGTATGTTTCTGTTTCATACTAATATTTTATCATTAAATTATATTAAGAAATTCTGCAGTAATTCAATTATTTGTCATAAAGCCACAACTATAGGAACTTGTCCATTTTTTTCCATGTTTGTTCAGATATTGATGCTCTTGTTAAGCTGTATTCAAACAAAATATTTGCTGTTTGTTGGTAATGAAAGACTACAGTGATTTTTTTTTTTTTTTTGTGTACAGGCCTTGTATACTCATCTTTGATTCTTTGAAAGCTGGTTCTGTGCAGAAAACAGTTCAGATTCTGAGAGAGTAAGTAACTGCAGTTTTTATTTATTAGAAAGAGATGCTGCTGGGAGTATTTCTATGTTCAAAATACTTTTCTCTATAAAGGTGTACATTTCTGATGCTAAAGGAAAATCCATAAAGAGCCACGACAAAGAAAATTATAATAGTAATACAGAGGCTTGTGTGAAAAGCCCGTCTTTGTTCTGCAGCCCAGATATAATGCAAAAATTGTAAATTGGACAGTCTTTTTGAAATTGAAAAAAAAATTTGAAGTAGAGGGGGATGTTTGGGGTTTTTTTTTATCCCCTCCAGTTCAGTAATGGAGGGTGTTTTTAAGGGTAGAAAACCAGATTCGTTAAAATGAATACTTTGAAACTTAAATGATAATTTTCCAAAGGGCTGATCTTAATTTTTTTGACGGAGCTTACAGAATTACAGTGTTAAATCCCCTCCTATCTATGTGCAAAAAAGTAGACACTAGACTGAAGCTTTCTAAAAGCTTGACGTGTCAGTATAGTTATATCGGAATAGTATTATTTGTTTTGAAAAGTGAGAGTAAAATATATTCAGACTTTTATGTGATTAGTATGTAAGTATTGGAAGAATATCTTCAAACTTTCAGTACTTTTATACACTTGTAATAACTTTAACATCTATCAACAACTTTTTAAAAAGTTGCTAATATTGAATATTTGAAGCTAAAGAGTTGTGCTTTTTGTTCTCTGTTGTATTCACTTCACTGAAAGGAACAAAAATCTGTAAACCAAATAGCACATCCTTCTTGTAAAAGTAAATTCTTCAAAATACTATATGAGGGTTAGATGAGAATCAGAAATTTATGTGAAACCTTTTCCCTAGATAGACCTCCCCGCCATGCGTGTCTTGGGAGAAAGAGTGAAACAACAATTTTTTTTTTAATCTCTGTGGGATGTATTAACTTAGTGCTTTATGCTTTGAGCTACCCCTGGGGTTGAGATTCCAGAGAGGGTGGTTTCCTGGAGTTTAGAGACATGTCATAAAAAGTCAGAAAGCAAAGAGGCATTTTATGGTTTGTGAGATCAGAGAAGTTTGGGAAGTAGACCTCTTATTCCTTCAATTTGAAGTTACACCTGAAAGTGGAAGTTTAAGGAAACTGATGCAGGGGTTCCATGACCTCTTCTTTCCTTGAGTTGATTTTTGTTGTGTTTTGGGCAGTGGTCAGGCTCAAACAAATTAATTTTAAGGTCTGCCATCATAGGTTCTTGCCGGTTCTAGGGAATGTGCTTCACTGATCTTTGAATTGTTTCATTTTTGCCTTCTTTTCAAAGTTGCCATTTTCCCCAGAGGCATTTTGGGTGTTTTATATATTTTTATTCTCAGAATTGCAAGCACTTGGGGCTTTTAGAAATTAAACACAAGGTCTGACTTAACGTATTATTTTTTATTTCCTAAAGACAGACCTTATGTTTGATTTTCACAATCCCTGAGCCTTTGCAACTCTGACTAAAGTCAGCAGAAAAGTATAGGTAGCTGTTGCCTTTTAAAATCAGACTTTTTATGCTTACAGTCCCATCTTCAAAAACAGTGGCCAGACCAGAAGGTGGGGTCTCTGAATTGCTACTGGAGCACGAGAACAGTAGAAAAGCCTGATAACAAATAAGTCATAACCATTAAAGAAGTCCCTTAAGATTTTTAACAAGTCTTTATATACCTTGTACACTAGTAGGTTGCAAGGGTTATATTGGTGCAATTGTAACTGAACTTGTTTGTAAGGTGAATTCTAAGGGTTTTTTTAATGGTTTGCTTAGGTTAGCAAACCACTGCTGGCTGCTCCAGATGAACCCGGGAAAAATATTTGTGATAGCTAGGAAAGATTACTTGAGTTCTTCTTTAGTTAAGGTTTTAAAATGTCCTAGTATCCTAATAGCTTGAAGAAACTCAGCACAGATAAGTGTTTGTTTTTAAATAATGTCATGCATCTTCCTGTTTTGTATATTGCATATTATCTGGTAGAGATGCCTCTGAGTGTGATAGAATATTGGATAGTGGAAATTGTGGTGTTCCTTGTATGAATTTTTTTGACAGATTCTGTGGACGAAATTAATTAAAGCTATTTTAGCTTTTTGGCCAGCTCTGGAACAATATTGAGTAGTACTCCAAAACTCATTGAGCTTGGGAGTTACTTTTCAAGTATTTAATCTGTTTGCATTATTTTGTAGGTACCTTGAAGTGGAATGGGAAGCTAAACGAAAAACGCATCGAGAATTCAATAACTCAACAATGATTGGCCTGTGTCCCAGAGTGCCTAAACAAGACAACAGCAGTGATTGTGGGGTCTATTTGCTGCAATATGTGGAAAGCTTCTTCCAGGTACAAATGGAAACTACTTTCCCCTTTCCCTAAAATCACCTTAAACCCAAAAAAAACTGTTTCTGAGGGAAGTAGCCAGACACAAAAGTCTGTGATGCTCAACCTCAAAAGCGTCAAAGCCATTTGAGGAAGAGGAGATAAAACCCATTCTTCAAGTAGTGGCAGAGGTCTTTGTATCTGGAGCACAGTTTCTCATCTGTGTTTGTTGGCAAACATTTCTGACCTTGTAGTTTAATGTCGCTTTTACATTGACTCATTCAATATCCGTAACTATTTGGGTGTGTTTGGAATCTATTTAGTTTACACATTTCTGGCCAACAGATGTTACAATGGCATCTGTTCAATGCATCTTTTCTTGTAGCCTCTAAAATTTGGTCAGCTTGTGCATTGACCTTGGAGTGGCTCTGCAGGCTGCAGCTTCTGCAGAGAGAGGGAGGGGGGAATCCTTAAAAGGGAATGCACAGAGCTAAGGGAGCCTCTTTTTCCTGTTCAGCACGTACCTTTAAACATCTGCAGATGCTGGGCTTCAGGCACTGTCTTTTAGAGTGTCCCCAACTTTTCCTCCCCCTGATCAGTGCACTGCCCTTTTGCTCTGTCCTTTGAATGGCTCTGCTTGTTTGATGCTTGTGCATGTGGTCCACGTTCTCTATGAGAGTCCTGTGTATGGAAGGCCTTGTGTGGGGCCTTGACCAGTGGAGAGATTTTTCTTCAGTGATAGTGATAGAACAGATCATTATTCCAAAGTGCCTGTACACTAATGCACACAGTGTGGGGAATAAACTTGAGGAATTAGAGATCTGTGCACAGTTGCAGGGCTATGATCTTGTTGAGAACACAGGGACATGGTGGGATAGCTCACATGACTGGGGTGCTGTGATGGATGGATACAGGCTCTTCAGGAAGGATAGGCTGAGATGATGAGGAGGTAGAGTTGCCCTTTGTGTAAAAGAGTGGCTGGAATGCATGGAACTCTCCCTAGGGTTGGGTGAGGAGCCAACTGAGAGCTTATGGGTAGTGATTAAAGAGCAGACTAATACGGGTGACATAGTAGTGGGCATCTGCTGTAGGCCACTTGATCAGGTAGAACAAGTGGACAAGGCCTTCTATGGACAGCTAGAAGCAGCCTCATGTTCACAGGCCCTGGTTCCTTTGGGGACCTTCAGCGACCCTGACATCTGCTGGAGGGACAACACAGAAGGACATAAGCAATCCAGGAGGTTTCTGGAAAGCATCGATGACAGCTTGCTGACCCAAGTGATAGAGGAGCCAATGAGGAGAGGTGCTGCGCTGGACTGCATACTCACAAGCAAGGAAGGTCTGATTGGGATGTAAAGGTCAAAGGCAGCCTTGGCTGCAGTGACCATAAGCTGGTGGAGTTCAGCATCATGAGAGGAAGGAACAGGGCAAAAAGCAAGATTACAAGCTTGGACTTTGGCCTCTTCAGGGATCTGCTTGGAAGAGTTCCATGGGATAAGGCCCTGGAAGGAAGAGGGGTCCAAGAAGACTGGTTGATATTCAAGGAACACCACCTCCAAGATAAGAACAGTTTATCCAAACAAGCAGGAAGTCAAGCAGAGATGCCAGGAGGCCTGCATGGATGGAGGAGCAGCTCCTGGCAAAACTCAAAACATAAAAAGGAAGTGTATAGAAGATAGAAGCAGGGACAATTAACCTGGGAAGAATATAGAGACACTGTCCAAGCATGCAGAGACATAATTCGGAAAGCCAAACCAGCTGGAGTTTAATCTGGTGAGGAATGTGAAAGGCAACAAGAAGGGCATCTATAATTACGTAAGCAGCAAAAGGAAAAGTAGGGAAGATGTGGACTGCTGAGTGGGGCAAAGGCCCTGGTGACATAGGACATGGAAAAGGCTGAGCTTCTGAATACCTTCTTCGTCTTACTCTTTACTAACAAGGCTGGCTTTCAGGAGTCCCAGGCCCTAGAGACTGGGGAAAAGACTGGAGCAAGGAAGACATACCCCTGGTGGAACAGGATCAGGCAAGGGAATACTTAAACTGGACATTCATAAGTCTGTGGGCCCTAGTGGGATGCTCCCATGAGTGCTGAGGAAGCTGGCTGATATGATTGTGAGACCGCTTTTAATAATCTTTGAATGGTTGTGGCAATTGGGAGAGGACTGGAGGAAGAGAAATGTCATTCCTATCTTCAAACAAGGCAGGAAGGAGGACCTGGGGAGTGGCAAGCTGGTCAGCCTTGCCTTGATCCCTGGGAACATGGGGGAGCAACTAATCCTGCAAACCATATCCAGACACGTGAAGGACAACAAGGGGATTGAGAATAGTCAGAATGGATTCACAAAGGTGGTGGGGGCGTCATACTTGACCAACCTGATAACCTTCTATGAGGAAATGACTGACTCGGTAGATGATGGGAGAGCAATGGGTATTATCTACCTGGACTTCAACGAGGCCTTTCACACTGTCTCCCGTAAGATATTTGGAGAAACTGATGGACTACGGACTGCATGAGCAGACAGTGAGTTGGATTGAAAACTGGCTGACTGGATGACTTCCAAGGGTGGTGTTTAGTGGTAGTCGCTCTAGTTGGAGGCCAGTAACTAATGGTGTACCCCAGGAGTCAATACTGTGTCCAGTCCTGTTTAACATCTTCATTATTGATCTGGATGTTTGGACAGAGTGCACCCTCAGCAAGTTCACAGGTGCCACAAAACTGGGAGGAGGGGCTGATACACCAGAGGGTTATGCTGCCATCCAGAGGGACCTCAAGATGCTGGAGAATGGGCTGACGGGAACACATGAAGTTCAACGAGAAGTGTAGAGTCCTGTGCCCAGGGAGTAACAACCTGAGGCACCTATATATGCTGTGGGTCACTCAGCTGGAAAGAAGCTTCACAGAAAGGGACCTAGGGGTCCTGGTGGACACCAAGTCAAACATGCTAGCAGTGTGTCCTTGTGCTGAAGAAGGATAGCAGTATCCTGGTTTATGTTAGGAGGAATGTTGCAGCAGTTCGAGGGAGATAATCCTTCTCCTCTTCTCAGTGCTGTGTCCAGTTCTGGTCTCCTCAGTACAAGAGAGATGGAGCTATTGGAGCAGGTCCAGCAAAGGACCACAAAGATGATTAACGTACTGCAGTGTCTCTTCTGTGAGGAAAGGTTGAGAGAGCTGGGACTCTGAGAGAAGGCTCGGAGGGGGATCTTATCAATGTGTACTGGGGTGGAAAATGGACAGAGCCCTCTCTTTTCAGTGGTGCCCAATGACAGGACAAGAGGCAATGCATACAAACTTAAACAAAGGAGGTTCCTCTGAATGTAAGGAAATCCTTTATTTACTGTGAGGGTGACCAAGTGCTGATACAGTTTGCCCAGAGAGATGGTGTAATGTCCCACCTTGGAGATATTCAGAAGCTGTCTGGACGTGGTCCTGGCAACCGCCTGTAGGTGGCCCTGCTTGAGCAGAGGGATTTGACCGATGACCTCCGGAAGTTCCTTTAATCCTCAGCCATTCTGTGATAGATAAGTTGAGCTCTTGTGTAGGTGGGAACTGAAACTCTTTACCAGTGCTTTTGAACTGCCCACTCTCTAACAGCGGGGTCGTGTTCTGCTTGCAGATGCAAGGCCAGGACAAGGTGGTTGTAATTTCTCCTAAACGTACCAGGGCTCATAGACCTCAAATCATGATGTGTTTTTCACTTTGCTTTTTCATTTTGGCATATACTACTTTATCCAAAGGAAGGAGAAGGTGAAATATAAGCATGGCAAAAGAATGAAGAGGGAAAGAGAGAAAAAATTGACTTTGGCAAATCAGATGTGGTGGTGTGGTCTTGCTGCCAAAGCTGCCAGCATCTCTCAGCCATTTGAATTTGCTGTACTTTCTTGTTCCAAATTCTCCCCCTCTCATGTCATTCTAAAACTGCTAGCAGTGTTCTTGCTTCTTTGTTGTCTTCTATCAGACAGACCAGTTCATGACAGAAAAACACATGCTTGAGACAGCAAAAACTCATCATGCTTAACTTCTGTATGCTTGATCCTTCCCTATAGTGTGATTGCATGTGTGTGTTTTGTGACAAAAGTGCATCTATCCCTTGCTGGATATGAAGAGTAAGTCTAATTGTATCATGGTACATGGAATCTGCCTTGAATATATGCTTATACTGCTGTATCTTTAAGAGAAGTGTGGTGACTGGTTTGGTGTTTACCATGAGTAGCTTGTGGTAAGGGTATGTATATATGTGATTACCATGGAGGAACTGGAATTTGGTGTTGAAGCCTGTCACTGTCTCATGGAAACTTGTTTGTGCCTCCTTGGTCTCAGCAGTAATGGAAGGGTTTGAAATTCTTTTTGAAAGTTGCTTTAGGAAATTCATGCTGTAAATATTCCTTTTTCTGTTACCAGAATCCCATCGTGAACTTTGAACAGCCGCTGCATCTGGAGAAGTGGTTCCCTCGTCAGCTGATCAGAAGCAAAAGAGAAGAAATTCGAGACCTGATCTTGCAACTACACTTTCAACAGCATAGTGGCAGCAGCAGCTAGTAAATCTAATAAGCCAGACCTGGCAAAGAACACTGCTGTATAAAGTAACTGGAACTCTGCTTAGCAGCATTTGGGTTCTTTCTGCCTTGCAAGGAAGGATAAAAAAAAAAAGAACCAAAAGTAGTATTTTCTTTGTTCAGTGTGTATTTATTTACAGATTTTTTTTTCATTTGGGTTGTGTGGTCATAGAATGCAGTTGTGGGGGGGAAAGGAGAAGGTTGTAGATAAAAGTGTAAATATGTAAGTTATAGCTAATACATAAGGCTTGCTAACTGATTCTTTACTTGGAATATGAAAGCTGCGTACAGGTATGTGCCACAAGGATGTAAAAATATTTTCATCTTTTGGAGCCTGTTCTTTACAATTCTATATAAACATGGATGATTATGTAGGAGTCAGGCCTGAAGACAGGATTTTGACTCTATACTGTGTCTCTCTTGATTTTGCAGCTCATACAGATAGAATAAATACTATGTATTGTTTTAATTTAAGGATCTAATATTGACTCTCTTTAGAGATGTATTTTTTTTTGTTTCTGATTATATACAGAAGTAGTCTGCATGTGTCAGAAAATTCTGCCAATATTTGAGGCTGCTGAGTTTTGATTATTTTTATTTTCTTCCCTCCCTAGCATTTTCATCATAAAAAATTATTTCCATGAGTGGAAGACATTTGCTTGAGAGTGACCACTGAAATCTTTTAAAGTCAAGAGTGGATTTTTTAAAAGTATTTTTTATTATCAGATTTTAGAAGAAGTCTTGCTATCAGAGTACATGCCAATATAATACATGTAGGCAATAGATTTTTTTTTTTAATCCTATTCGCCTTATTTTTGGGAGTTACGCCTGCGGATCTAATGGCATCACTTGCATTAGAAAGGCAAGCAGTTGTGGCTCAACAGCCTCAAAAGTTTGAGGTGTTTTGCTGAAAAATAAGGCCATTTTCATTCAAAAGGTCGTTATGTTATACGTATGTCTTTAAGATACGTAATTTAAATATAAGACAAACAGGATTTATACTTTTCTCAGGAGAATTGAGTAACGATGCCCCAATATTTGTGTTTGAACTTGGACTTGATTTGATAAACTAGCACAAGTTTATTGTTGTCTTAATACGTATTTATGTAGTTTTGCTTTAAACAATGATCACATAAAGCATCAAACAAACATTTTGATGTGCACACTTTTTTGTGTAGTTACTGCACAATAGAAGGTGACTGTTTTAAGAGGATGCTTTCTCCTGTTCTCCATTGTAAGTAAACTTAAGTGTGATCACACCCTTTAGAAGGACCATGTGTCAGATAACCACCAAAACCACCTGTGTCACAAACCTGTCTACAAAACCAGAGCTCTTAAAGCTGGAATTAGGCTAGAGAGTTAAAATAAAAATTGAGGGCAATCCAAAGATGTGAATGTTTTTATGGCATTGCAGAATTCTCAGGGCCCCTTCCCTCAAGACAACTCTGAAACCTGGCATTTGGAAAATCCAGTTATTACTTCAGGTTCTGTACAGTCATCCAAAAAAATCCCCCACCATTGTTTCTCAAACCAGGAAGCATTCTTTCTGGAGAAGAGGGGCAATTTTAAAACAAAATAATTTGCTGAGCGCAGTTACCTCTGTATAACTGTGAGCAGCCTAGTGCAATTACTGTGTGGGTTTTGTCTTTGTTTCTGCTTTAATTCTGCAGTTTGGCACTACCCCTTCACCAACATCTGTCCCCTTCATCCCAGAGGTTTTGTGGCTTTCATCCCGTAAATCATATCATCAGCATTACTTACAGGGACAATGTGTGTATTTATTGTCAGACAGATGAAATGCAGAAATGTGTGCCCTTTCTCTACGCCTTTTTAATTGATGCATATTTTCAGTGTTCCCTTACGACAAATAGTTTGGGCTTTTTCTTATGGTAAAGTTAGTTTTTATCATAAAGTAATTTGTTCTTTTTAAAATTGACTGGTTTGTAGACATTTAAAAGCGAAAGTCATGTATAAACTTTTCTAAATTGGTTTTATAACATTAAAGGATTGCCTTTGTAGATTTGTTAGAGATGTGCTATGAGAATGCCAATACTTTTGATATTAAAATTATCTCCAGAAGTTGCTGAATGTGATTGTTACCATTTTTTTCCCGGCTGCCACAAATAGCCAGTGAGCAAGTGTAAGATAGGACGTTTTACTGCTTTTAAAGTGTATACACAGTATGTCTCTCTCAACCCAAACTTGTATCAAAGTGATTATTTGTTCTCCAGTCCTTATAAAGGCATGCAGCTAGTTCACAGCGTCTTGTGGCAAGCAAGGCTGCTTTTTGACTCAAGAGCCTTACAGTTGTTTTCTGTAGTTAGGCTAACAGTCTTCACAGCCTGAGTGACTTGCCGGGGAAATGCTTGGGTCCACCAGCCACAACCCACCCCATCCCAGCCATTTTCATTTAACAAGTATGTGGTGGTGTCTGTGGAAAATGTTACGCTCCAGGTACCTTTGTGCTTCCTTTTTAGTCGCTAGAACTCCCCAAAGATAACTTTGAGCACGTATAAGGCACCAGATTGACTCCCGGACCTTTTTGCACATCTCCTGCATCTCCATTTCCTCTCCTAATGCCTGTTTAACTGAAAAGGTGGAGTGGCGTGGTACTTTTCATTGCAAACCAGTCTTTGTAAGGCTCTTTGCCCTACACTGTGTAATTTTGGTTTCCAGGCAATGAATTGTGCTCAAAAGTGTTAAATGTAGCTGTCAGTTTCTTTTTTTAAAAGAAACTGCTACATTCTGGCTGTGTGGGACCAGAAGCTGGCATCCATGAAGAAATCTAAGTCGTGGAGACCCATTTAAGGTACTGTTGGCAAGCATGACACAAGAAGCAAGGTGGGAGAGAACGTAACTTGTAGGAAGTAAATTGTCCAGGAAAAATATAAAAAAAAAACCCCAGTTCTCATCAAGAACTGGAGAAGCGAGTCATGAAACTGCAAGTGTGCTTTTCATAAAGTGTCTGTGGACTGCTGTTTTTCCTCTGGAATTGCAGGCATAGATTCATTGCAGGCCATCTCTCCTTTCTGGGACTCGCCTCCTAGAATTGGACCCTGAAATGAGCTTGCGGTACTCAGTAAGTACTACGCCTTACAAAATAATAAAGACTTAAAAGTCACAGTAGTAACACTTCTATCTTGGTTATGACAGGGAAGCAGAATATTGCTTCTGGCAACCCCCCCCTAATCCCTCCACCCCCCAAAAAAAGACTCTGGTTTTTAGACAGAAAAGCAGGAATTGTAGAATGAGACATAAAAAGTCTCAGGGTTGAAAATGTCACCATTAACGGTTGCGTAAAACCAAGACCAGCAGTAATAATTCTGTCCAACCAAACTGAAGTTGGAAACACTTCAAAGATGCGGTACAGGCACTGGGATCATCTTTGACTGTTGAGCAAGGTAGGGGATACTTGCCTGATCGGCAGTTCAGAAAAGAAGGAATGCTGAGAATGGGCTTACGTTACAAGGCCAGAGTAGATAATGAAGTGTTAGATTAATTTGGTTGACCTCACTGCCTGATTTTTCTGCTTGAAATACTTCACAGCACTACGTGATGGAAGAAGATGGCAGTACACCAGGCTATGGTGGGCTGAATTTGCTCGGCTGGAAGGCTGGACGGCCTCAGACCTTGCTTATTCTTGGGAGACGGTTCACCAGAGAGCTCTCCAGGAGCACAAGTGAAAAGTGGTAATGGTGAAGTGCTTGGCAAACAGCAACCACAGAAACTGAACAAGCGAAAAGGTTTCACCAAAGCTAATTTTCTCAGCTAAACTGACTGGGAATTTTGTTGGCGAGTCCTGTCAAATGCCATAAAGTCAGTTGCTGTAGTTCCAGTCACAGGGAACAATTTATAATCTTGGTATTAAGCCCTGTGAGCTTGGAGATAGGGAGTTTCTGCCGTCGTATTAGAGGCATCATTCATTAGAGGCATTTTTATTAAGGTGTACCTTTATTTTGCGTTTATCTACAGATGAGTGGATTGAGCTTTTTGAATAAATTGCATTTGAAAACAATGACATTATTTAGAACAGTATTTGCGCTGTAGCAGAATTTCAGTGACCATTACCTTGTAGAGAACTATAATTTGGCTTTATCACATCTGCTATATGAAAATGCATATCCTTTCTTTTCAGAAATACAATTTGTCAGAAAATTGTCTTTTTATTTTTGGAGGTACTGGTGTGACCTTGGTGTGTTACCTCATTAGGATTATACTTCCTTTTCTCCCCAGCAAGAATGTACTTTTCCTAAGTAGTTTTGAACAGATACAATTTGGCTGCTGGAGATGAAGAATTATACATCTTCTGGTGCAAAGTATTACTGTAAAGGCTTTATTAAATCAAGGGAGGAGTTAATTGTCCAAAGTTATTTTGGAAAACTGTTGCAAGAGTTGTTTTGCTTGTTTTGAGAAACTTTAAATTATGATTGTACTTTTAGTTACGCATTTTGCTATCATGAGTGTAGGAGATTTTCAGCTGTTGCAAATCTAAATTTCAGTGCTGAAATCAGTGTTGAACTTAAAATTGATTGCTTGAACTAATATTAATAAAACTGAATTTAAATGTTTAAAATATTTTATCACAGAAGCTGACATAGCCATTCCATAGAAAAGAAATTTTGATAAGGAGATAAAGCAGGTAGTTTTTATACTATTCACATGTTGAGTGCCTTTGAGTACTTTGCCGATGAGAAAAAAACAGCTGGTAATGGTGTAATTTACAGCTGTAAATGCTGTAAATCTGAAGACTCTCCAGGAAAACTTTTAATTGGGTTTCATACTCTTATGGAAGCATGCGTATTCTGAGAATTTTCTCTAAAAGGATTAGTTGTCTTGCGTTCTTGAGGTAAGTTAGCCTTTGCCTTTATAAGCATGTATAGTATTTCTAATCTTTATTCAGTTGCATTTTTTGTAGGGTAATGCAGAGGATTAAAAAAAAAAAAAAAAAAAAAAAGGCTGGTCTGTGGTGTTGAATCCAGGATTGTAATAAAGGTACCCAAGCTCGCCTCAAAAGTTGCTCTGTCAACCTAGAGATGCTGAACAGGACTTCAAAATGGTTTGAGCCCCAGCACAGCGTTGTTCCTGTGCCTCATATAATCAGGACCCTTCCATTTCTGGTGCCGGTGGGATGAACTGCACTGGGTGCCGCTGCCAGTATTGCAGTCAGCTTGACAGAGCCAGCCTGGGTGAACGGTGCTGGTTTGATACATCCCAAAATGTCTGATTCTAAGAAAACTGTTTAGGCGTGTTAGAGCAGCTCAGTGGTTTAACTTAAAGGGTAATTTAGTAGTTTTGTGAGGGGGGAAAAAAAAACCAACAAGGAAAATATGTTGTTGTTTTGAAAAATGTATGCTAGAGTCTGTTAGATGTCGGAAGGCAGAGCCTAAAAACGAAGGTGGTTTTGTTTGATTCCTGTGACCGTCCTGTGTGCGATATCAGGAATTACCAGCGTTCTCTGAATTGTTGGAGCTCAGCAGAGCAGCTAGCAGAGAGGAGTCAGCACCGTGTACCTCAGGGAGCTCTGTGCAAATGCTCTGCAGGCTGTCACCTGGGACGCCTTGGGAATCCAGCTTTGAAATATTTACGCAAAACCGCTACCAAAAATAATCACTTCAGACAAACCGGCAGTTTGCTCAGATTGACCCGAACACAGTAACCAGCAAGTCCTGAGCTAACGCCCCGCAGGACACAGCCCTGAGGGGTTTTTTTCTAGTGGTCCGAATGCAGTCTGCCATTGCAGGGCGGCTTCCGTACACGTTTCTGCAGCGAGCTGACCCTGGACAGGAGGAGAGCTGGGATTGCTTGCTGCTTTCCTGCTCTCTGTCCTTTCTGCAGTTCTTCTTAGCTGATCATCTCTTCAGGCGTCTGTACTAATTTGTTCCTACTGCTCACGTCAGATAATACCTGAACAGAGACGAAAGAATCACAGCTCGCCCTGGCATTATCTTTGGGGGAAGCGCCTCTTCTGGGATGCGAGGGACAGTGGTGTAAGAGCACAAGGTTTTCTGCTTTAGCAGGGACTCGGGCAGCAGGGCTGTATGAGCTCTGTCACCAGAAGAAACAATCCTACAGAAGGATTGCTTTGGTATTCTCTACGTGTGCATCGGTGTTTAAGCGAGTCAGTGCATTTTTAGATACGTGAATTTGTGCAAGGAGAAGACCAAACGCACTGAGACCTTCCACTGGAGACTGACTGGTGTGCTCCCTCGGATGTTTTGTGGTCAGCGTGATTTTAAAAAAGGGCAGAAATTGAAGGGCCAATAAAAAACGCGGTTAATTAAATGTGAAAGGTGCTGTCCTTGTTTGGACTGTCTGTTAATGGTATGACAAGCTCTGGTAAAGAGCTTAGCTGGCCAGATTAAAATTAAAAAATTGTCTCAGTCCATCTGCTGGCTCCAAGGAGTTTACTTCCATCACCTTTTCTTGTTCCTTCACTGAAGCGGAATACTGTCTTTAAAAAGAACATTCCCAGGATGTCTTGGTTGGCTTTTTTTACTTAATGTTTTTTCCAAAGATAATTATATGTGACGTCAAGGCAGTTTCAAGAAGGGTAATGCTCTTGGTTGGTTCAAGGATACGTTGAAGACAACAGCTCTTTTGCTAAAAGGGATTTTCTATTTTTTCCTTGCATATTGGTTGAGGTTTTTTTATGCAAATAAGTATGTTTGGTTTTATTTGGAAAATGTTTCTTTGCCTTCCGGTTTTGGGAATGATTAAAGGTGATCTTCAAATAGTTGCAGGTAATGCAGAAAACTTATTCATATTCTTGTTTTCAAAGTTTACCTATGGCAATGTGTAGAAATAAAAATACCTCTCTGCTTTAATTGTAGCGAAGGGGACTAATACAGAGAAATGTTTGGTCAAGTCTGTGCCATGATATCAGTGTGGATATGGAATACCTAGAGTGATTTCCAGGAGGTGCTACTGTACGTTTGTGTTGTTTTGAATGTAGGATGTAGCTACAGGAGGCAAGCTTTTACAACTTCGAGAGACATAAATTACTGAGAAATGTTCTACTTGGTCATTTTTTTGTTAATAATTTTGTATTAAATCTTAAAAAGTGAGGTTCTATCTTCTGTTTATGCACACTGAAGATATGTCAGTTTGGGTAAATACTGGGCTTTTTGCCTTAGTGACCTTTTTTGATGTTCCCTTCTCCCTCTGATGTACCATCTGGTGGTGGTCTTCTCCATTAGACCTGACTATTAATATACCATCAAAATACCCACGTTCTTCATCTTTCAGTTGTCAAAGTCAAAGGTGCTATTAACTTTGAAGTTACAGAATAAGCTTATAATCTGTGGGATTAAGAATGCCATACACTTATTACTGTTCTTTCTCTGGTAAATGATTCATTGTGATGATTCTTCAGTCATGTTTTCTCAGGAAAAAGTAAAAGAAGAAAGTTGAATTAACTAATGTCAGATCAGCTGACTGTGGAGGACAGAGAATTAGACTGCCAGACTAAAACCAAACAGACACAGTCTCCCCTCAGCTTTAAAGCTTCCTCTGGAGTGATGTGGAACAACTAACATAAGAGGGATTTTTTAAAAAAGCTAAAGCTGACGACCCCTTTTTTCCTCTTTTCTTTTTTCCCTGCTCCAGTTGGGTAGGGACCTAGCTCATGGTGGTGAAAGATGTACCCGCTAGCTGTCAAATCAAGCAGCTTTCTTGATGCAAAGGATATAAATGTTTACCGTGGAAAGTATGGAATGAGGGGACTTGTTAATTAGTTAATTACTTATTTCATTCCTGGCCCTGAAAGCTTCTATTTACATGTTTATTCACAAATATAGTCCCATTGACTTAAACAAGCCAAATCACAGAAGTTAAACATAAAATGTTAGGATTCAAAGGGTTAGGGCTTTAAGTTATGTTATCATTTGATGGGATGCTGTAAAGAGCTTAAGATTTTTCATAATAGTACAGTCATACAGACAGGTTTTGTTAACAGAAAAAACCACAGTTGCGTCCTTCAGAGACCAGAGCAATGGCAGTGAGATACATACGACTGCACCACTATCTCAGCTGAGAAATATATGTGTGATTTTAACTTTACAGCAGAAGGTTATTCAGAAGGAGGACAGGCTAAAGGTGGTTCACCAAGCCCTCAGCTCCGTGGCTGGCAGTTGGCAAACCCTTCTCTGCCTCCTGAGTTGAAAAAGCTTACTGGCATCGTGGAGGCTGAACGGGTCAACAAGCATTTGCTGTCACGAAGGAAGCGGTCCATTCTGTTTCCCAGTGGAGTTAAGATCTGCCCTGATGAATCTGTTGAGCAGGCTATTGCCAACCACCTGAAATATTTCAGGCTCAGAGGTAAGTGACTGTACATCTCATGGGTAATTAATAAAAAACATTTATTTGTGAAAAAAAAAATAATGACGCTTTTACATATAATAAATAACAGGCCATAGAAAATACATGATTACCCAAGAAACTTTGTTTTCTGTGATAATCTTCCTTATGAGAGCTGTTGAGCTTAAAAAACACCTTCTGGTTACACTTGTATGTTATAAAAACTGTCAGTCCCTGAAACCACAGCTAGTGTTTAGTAATTACTCATGCTTTCTCATAGAACAATGTGAATGCTAAGAAAAATAGGTGCTATGTACAGGTTAACTAAATGGCAGAGCTTTTTTTTTTTTTTATTTAGTGTTCTTCAAGTGCTAGTAGAATTCAGTGAGGGATCTTTTGGAAAAGAGTCGAGTCTGAGACATCAGTGTCTCGGCCATGTGGCTTTTGACTATGGCTGGTTGTGCAAAGCAGAGTATATTCTCGTGTCTAGAAAGCCAATCTCTGTATCAGGCTGTAGCATAATAGAGATGAAGCCGTTCTTTTAAGACGTAGAAGTTGGTGTGACAGAGCTATCGTGGTTTGGGCTTTCTCTGAAAAGCTGAAATAGTCCCAGTAAGAGCCACTTTTATGTGATGAAGTATTACAGCAATATGATGTCAGACAGAAGGGTTTAAAATACAACATTGGAATGGGGCGCCGAGGTCATGCAGCACTTTCTGGTATTTCTGTGTCTCTGTTTTATAGCATTCGGACAATTCTTAGTGTCTTAACAAGTTTGCACGTAATTGGTGAAATGGGAAAGAGACAATGTCACTTAAAGGAGATGGAAAGGTGTTCGGAGACATTTTTAATGAGACTTTTTTGATTGCCCATAGAAGAAAGTCCCACTCAATTTATTCACTTAGAGCAGTGAAAAACAATTAAAGCTGGGAGCTGCTGAGTGCCTGTGTAAAAGTAAACATAAAGAATGTATCTGGAGAACAAAGTGGAATTATATGGGATCAGAGCCTCATTCAAATACGAATTGTGCCCAGCTTGCGAGGGATGTTGACGCTGATGACCACACAGACACTTTGACAGTCTTCGCAAGCTTCTTGTTTGTGTCCACCTGGTAACACTCAACTGTTTTTTGTTTTGCTCAAAACGAATCCATATTACGTGCTTTAACCGCAGCCACCCCTCAGATATCTGTGATAGGGGTATGTAAGGGCAAGTAAGCAAAAGTGTGAGCGATAATAAAGAAGAAAAATCTGTAAATTAGGTTGTAAAAGCTTTAGAACTTAGTGGTCCTAAGTTGAATCAAAAATCCACCCACTCCATCTGCTTTCCTACTGGATTTACGGCTTCCACAATCCACAAGGATTTCTTGAGCAGAGATGTTATGATCACCCTTAGCACTTTTAGCTTAAAACTTTTGAAAAAGATCTCTGCAAGAAGCAGAGGTGACTTTAATCAGCAGCAAGTTGAGCAAGGTCTGGTTCAAGCGATTTGTCGTCTTCTTTCTGTTAGCAGCAATGTGCTGCACTGCAAGTATTTGGTGATGTTTAGTTAATCACATCCTGAGTAAATGCACCTGGGGTAAGTGAGAGTTGATGATGCTGTCGCTTTCATTCACAGTAAAGCTGTTCCTTGAGCGTTATTGAGTTATTTGCCAGCTTTTTCTTGAAACCATATTTTCGCTAGCTACCTGAATTGGTGCAGTGATAAAATAGTGAGATGAACTTTCTTGTCTGCACCGTCAATAAAATAGTCCTAGGAAAGAGTGTGGTCATTGTTTAGCATTTCGAGACCGGCTACTATCAGTGATTAGAAAAATAACTGACCCCACAAGGGAATAAATATGAAGGTACACAGAATCTGTTGATTTTTTTCAGTCTCAGTCTGCATTTTTAGAATCTTCTTTGTATTCTCTCTCTGTTGAAGTAAGGAATGATTTTAACATCCCATACTTTCTCTGGAAAAGATGGTTTCAATACAGTCTATTCTTTCCTTAGTTTTACTTTACTATCAGCAAAAACTAGTGCCACTGCCATGGAAGGAAATGTTGTCGTTTTGATATAAGAGCTTGTTAGAAAAAAAGAAAAGGTTTGCAGATGCTGATTACCCAGGTTACGTTTGTTCTATCTATATCTACCTTAGAAGGAAACAGGTGGGAATATAATTATCTCTCTGTAGCTCCAAGCTTTATTTACTTTTGCTAGCTTGTTAAAGCCTCTATTAGTGTCAGACACTGACTGACGAACATTTCTGTCATAGGATTTAAGCAAGTGCTTATGTCATATAGCTGTAGGCTTAACAGTATACAGGCTTTTTTTTTCCCCCCCAGACTACATAATCTGTATTTTTTCAGCCTTAAAAAGATTAAAAAAAACCCCTATGATAAAAATATAATAAATCATTAAAAAATAATCAAAGGGTGGCAAAATACAGGGATTTGGAGAAAAATCAGTATTTTCTAAAACAGTAACAGTGCCCTTTGGCATATGAAAGTCTAAGAAATGGTATGAGTGTGCACTGGTGATTGTTATTATTACCGTAGTAGTCAGAAGCACCAGCCAAGAATAAGTGTGTTCTGTACTTGTTTCTCTACACCTGCAGTCTAGAAGACAGGTTTCTCAAGTGCTGATTTATTCCTACAGTCAATCACATTGCAGGACAAACTGCGTTTTGCATTAGCAGAAGATACTGTTCTCGGTCTCTTTTGAGGTGAATTGGGGATTATGATTGTCTCTGTACTCCCCAGTATGATATAGTCTGTGCATCACTTGTAGCTGTATGTGGAGGTTACTGCTGTTGTTTGGCTTTGGATTTAATTTCTTAGAATATAAAGATGGAAATCAGTCATAGAGGCTTACAGATTGGGTACTGTAGGTCTATGGGTTGGGTTCTAATAGAGGGTTTTTAACACATGTCCTTTTAAATGGTGGCAATGTTAGGGTTGCTGCTGGAAGAGCCATGTAAATCTAGTGGTGGTTCGTAGATGGACTGCTGCAATGAACACAAACTGTGTCCAATGGGCAACGGGAGGTTTCACAAAACAGATGTTCTGGAAATCTAATAGCAGGGTTTCCGATAGTCAGTGTGCTGCATAGGGTTGATTATGAATAATGATGATCTTTACTGCTGACAGGGAGATGGTAGGCCAAACCCCTGTTAAATAAAAATTATTATATGAAAAATAGCCATGCCTGCTCAGACCAAAAGTCTGTCGTGACCAGTCACCTTGTGTAGACAATTCAGTGAATCTGTCCATTTCCTTTGGTGTAAATTGCCGGTAGATGGCTGAGGATTGCAATAGCCTTGGAAGTGGATTTAGGCACTAAAACGCAAACAAGATAAGGATTGCAAGGTAGCATGGCTTGCACCGTTCTCCCTGTCCTATGCCTGCTAACGGGGTAAAACAAAGGCTGCTGGACTTTGACACCAAGTTTCAGGGTTAATACTGCTGCTCTTTGCTGCCTATGAGATGCAATTACTCCTGTGGCTGTCTTTCCTAAATTCTGTTTGCATTTCTTCCTACTGTGACCCACCGTCTTAAACAGTTCAGTGTACATTTCTAAGTACATCTTCTTTTCACAAGAGTAGATCAGATAGTCTCTCTGCCAGGACTGCTTTTGTCAGCCAGAGCTTCAGATAAAGCTGAAAATCTAAAGATAGTGTTTAAAGATACTGACCAAAGAAGGAAGCAGACAGTGTTCTAGTGTGTCATAGCTGATGAGAGACAAGGACATTGTGGTACTTTGGAAAGAATAAAAGGTATTTCTCAGGAATGAAGTTCTATGCATGATTATAATCCCTAGATGTGGTGATCTCGGGCATAGCACTGAGCTTTCTCATTTTCCCCTTTCTTGGGTCACTTCAAATCTTCTTACTGAAGCATTAGAAATAATGATGTTATGTTCTGCACATGGGCAGAGTTAAGAGTGAAGTTTCAATTAGATGCTGAAGTCCTAAATGTTACAAATTATTCAAATCTTGATGCATAATGATGAAAGCAAACAGTCAGAAGTCATAAAAAGTACCTGGCTAAACAAGCATACAATAAACAACGCATCTGGCTGAGAGAGCCTTTTTTCCTTGTTTCCTCCTCGTCCCTGGCACATGTTATGCATAGCTCATACTCAGCCAATACATTTCTGAAGTTTATTTGTGGAAGGTCTAGTTCTCTCTCCCTCTACATTTGAATTATTAGATGTCAGCATATGCTTCTAAAAAGCTTGACTTTTCCCATGAAAGACACTTCTTTGTAGTTACTGAAATATTACTGGTAAGAATAGTTTATGTGCTAGAGTTTAGTATGTTAGTGTTCAAAGAAAAAAATATTTCATGTGGATTAGCTAATTCACATTCAACTATTTTAATTTAAAATCCTGGTTTGTTGTGTCTGTTGTTTAAGGATTGCTATGTTATGGGCCATACACAGTAGTATTTCAGCAACAGATGAAGTGATTCCTCTGCATGTGTGTATATTAATTTGTCTAGCGAGTGCTAATGAAGTCTTTGCAGGAAAGACCTCTTAGGAGGTGTCTGGCAGTCTCCCTGTCACTGTAGTCTTTATCAAAACCCACTGCAATCAAGCCATTCAGTTGTGCAAGAATTGATAAGAGAGGAGAAGGAGTTGGCCTCATGTTGCCTCAAAATAGAATATTCAGCCTGATTCGGTGCTCCTAGCCACTGTACATGATTCAACTCTTAAGAAGCACTAATGGGATTTAACTGGGATTAAACTGCAGCACTGCCCACTTAGACAAATGGCCAGAAAGCCACCCTGCCCCCTATTAGGTGCCCGGTGCTGTCATATGGTGCCCCTTCTGTTAACCTCAGAAATCCCCGAGCACAGACCGAGTGTAATAGGCTAATTGTCTCCCATTTGAGAGACAAATGCGTCCTGAATGGTAAAGCTGGAGCCACAGAGACTCTGTATCCTACCCAGGTGCATGAGTGCATGAGAGGTAGCAATTACAGAGAGAGAGAGAGGTCATCTCATCACGGATCTTAGCTGGAGGTTTTGAAAAGAGCAATAACGTCTTTAGGAAAGGAAACTTCAAATAAACATTTTTCCACCCCTTCCTATGGATTTATAGGACTGAAAAGAGGTTGTGCCTGTCCATGTGGATTCTTTTCGGCTGAAACACAGTTTATCTCAGGCTTTTCAGGATATTTTCTATTATATTTGTAAGTATTACTTGAGCGTAAACACTGCATTTGAAGCAGATAAGCTCCCAAGGGCTGGGCTTTACGGCTTCCAGAGTAGATATGCTGGGATTCACATGGTCTTACTACATGTCCGGCTTTCTGAGGCAGCCTTTGAAACCTGTTACAGCCTTTAAAAGTCAAAACCTTGCCTACTTCAAGTGCCTACGGCACTTTGCTCAAGTGGAAGTTTGCGCAAGGGCATGGGCCAAATGTTTTGATTTTTTAATTTTTGCTGCCTTGGCACTCTCTCTCACCTTGAAGACGATTAGCTCAGTGACGAGTTAAGTGACCTGAATTTCTGAGGCATTTCAGGATGCACTACTTGCAAAATGTAGTACGTGCATGCAAAACGTCCTTCGAAGAAAAGCTGCAGAACAAGCTATCTGGTTTGCGTTCTTGGTTTGAATTCTGGTTTATCACGTCAGTCAGTTTATCAGTTCAGTCATCTTCTGCATCCCCGCTTCCTTTCCTGTAGACAGCTGGAGCGATCACATCTCTGCAGCAGGGAGCCTCTCTCTATCTCATAAGTCTTCATTTTTTTAACACTTGAATTCTTCAGAGGAAAATTTGCAAAGTACCCGAGAGATCAGTTAACGCTAAAATACACGTTATTTATTACTGCAGCCATAGGATGAAGGAAGTAATTTTCTAGAGGAGCTTACCTTCCCACCCACGTGTAGCTTCAAGGCTCTTAGCTCCCTGCCTTAAAAGATTGATCTCGATTTTGTGATGCTTTTAATCAGTATTGTTTGCCAGGGATTAGAGGCCCTGTTGCAAATCCTGTCTCCTCCTGGGCCCTGGTGTGGCTAATGCTGTCCCACGTATCTCTGCCGGTGCCTACCCCTGCGGCAGGCTAGTGAAAGTTTGGCGGGAGATCTAGCGGTAAAGACAGGCTCTTCGCACGTGCCCTGAGGGCTCATCTGCCATGCAGGTGGCATGTGGCACCACTGCTGGGTCTGCTCAGCAGGTCCCTCCTCATCCCGGCAGGGCTGCCTGCTTGGTTGGGTTTTAAGGGTTTTGCAGCTAGTCTTAAAAACCTAAATCCTGGAAAGATCGTAACACAAAACCTGTACAGCAGAATTGTTTTACTTAATAGGTGGAGTATGTTAACACAGCATCTTGTATTAAGCAAGCAGTTTCAATCAGAACTCTGAGTGTTTGGGCTCCTGTTGATTTGCAGTAAGCTCCAATGCTGCAATTTTTTCTCATTCCCTATCTCCTTTAAACATTTTATATACAAGATTCAAAGTTACATTGCTAGTCAAAAAGTTTACTGGTAAATCTGTCTGGTCATGTCCCCCCAAATAGAAAGAAGATAGAAATAATAGAATTGAAGAATATTTTCTATTTTGGTTTCAGGGAGTTGCTATTTTAAATATTAGTCAAAAAGCTGCTTTGTTTATTGTCAGCGTATGTAGGTAGTATATGTGGCACAGATACTGGCAAGTTGCTGGAGGGTCAGAAAGGAAAGATAGTGAATTATTTTTATACAGTAAAATATAGTTACTTACTGAACCTTCCAGTCAAATCCTGTTTAACTTTGTTTACATTTTTGTCTCCAAGTTTTGTCTACAGAGTCTCAGAATGCTTATAATCTAGTTATGAAAAACTTCTTTTTCTTATATGGGAGTTCTCAAGAATTCACTGATAAAAAACTTTGAAAAACCTCCCTGGCCAGCAGATAGTAAAAAATCTGCCATAGGGGTGGGCTCCGCCTTCGAGTTAAAAGAAGGTTAATCACATTTATTATGGAACCTGAATGCACTGTGAGGGTGGTGTCTCTTCAGTTCCCTGGGTGGCCACGTTGAAGCCATGGTAAGAACTGGGTCCCTCTTTGACATACGTGAAGGCGAGATGGGAGACAGAATCATGCTTGTTTCTTTCTTTACATAAGCGTGATTTGAACCACGTTGAAGAGACTGTGCCGTTCTTTTTCTGTGCTTGGAGTGGCAACTTTCATCTAACTATGAAGCGTTGAAAAAGGTATATGAGAGAGACTGAAACACAATCGGTCCTTTTCTTAGCCGGGCTACGGATTTGCTCTTGAACACCATATAGGTGTCAGCGTGCCTGGGGCTGGTTCTTGGGTTGAACCCTTACAGCCTGGATTTATCCTGCAAAGCAATCCCCTGCTTTACACACTGGCCAGTTGGAATAAACAGGATAATGACAAGATGGACTGCGTGTCGACATGGTTGCAGGGTGACTGTATGTGGCAAGCAGCTCACCATGGCTGAGGATGCAGTCTCCTGGAGAAGGCTAACAGGAGTGTTTAGATGGCAGTCATGGTGGATGTTTGCCTGAGGTTTTTAATACCTCCCTGGGTGTCAGAACTAACAATCTCTCAGGCTGCCTGGGAGGAAGAAATGGGCCAGCCTTTTCCTTCGGAATACAGAAACATGTTGTCCAACTTGTTACTGCTGGCTGCAGCAGAGCTGACTAGATAGGACGCAGGCCGGAGGGGACAGAATGTGACTCCTTATCTGTGTCCTCTTTCCTCTTGCCACGGAAAATGCAACCCTGTTCTAACAGCTTAGGTCTGGTTAATGGGCTTGGAGCCCACAGATGGCACAGAGCCTTTGGGATTGGAATTCGGTGGGGTGTCTAATTCCAAATGAAAGGGCACACAACAAATCCTTAATCTATTGGGAGCTGATTGGGACAACTGTTCATACAGCAGCAGCTTGTATTCAGGCAAGACACTGTCTCATCACGTGTATTTTAAAAAAGAGATTAAACTTATTTAAGAGCATTAAGGAAAACTGCCTTCAGTTATTACCGCCAATTATTACTTGCAACTGGATAGCCGGTCCTTTGCCTATTTTGTTGCCTTTTGAGAACTGTAGGATTAGGCGGTGCCACTGCCATGTATTTGCAAGCTATTGCCAGTGCTTCAACTCTGATTAGTAGCCTGCTGAAGGCTTATCCCAGCCATGGGGAATAATTTCATTGCAGGACTGTTGCTGTACAACGTTACACCTGGAGTGAAAGATGCATTAGTCAGAATGCGGGATATTAATACCTCCAGAAGAAATCAGAGAGAGCAGTATTCCTTAGTGTGGGCTTCTGGATTCAAAACTAGACTTCGGTCTTTTCCTGGGTGCCCAGCTCTTAGGAGTGGGATGGTAGAGAGGATACCACAGATGTCATTCTGCTTTGGGAAGCTTATTAGTACTCCAGCAGGATCCAGAAATCACAGAGGAGGATTATGGCTTCATTGCCTGAGGTCTGTGCAGAGGTCATACGGAAATGTAGTCCCTGCCTCAAAGAGTTTGCTTCCTCAGCTGCTGAGGGGAAACAAGCAGAACTTGAGGTGGAACGTGAGAGGGTGCATGGATGCTTGTAAATCTGGCTATTTATTTCTGTTTAATAAAGATGCATAAGCAAAACTGATTGGAAGCATCTCTGATACTCCTTACCTGATGACTGTGTCTTAAAGTTAGCTACCTGGAAGCTGGAAGGGTGCTAGAGCAGTAGTATACTGCTGACAGTTAATAATCCAGGAGTACTGAGGACTGTATTCTTCTCTAGTCATACATATCAAATAAGCTACAGAGCTAATCTCCATGTAGGAAAGCTGTCCAGAATGTGGCATAGAAATGAGAGATATCTGTAGAGTTCCACAGTGGAGAAATCGTCTCAGCTGCTCTGATAAACTGAAATTCAGGGTGGAGAAAAGAACTTTTTCTGCATGATGCCATCCAGTGTGCCAGAATCAGCTAAGCTTTAAGGGGGCTACTCCATGTGAAACAGTTCCTTGAGGCTGTTATTTGTAAAGCCTTTGCATTTAAGTAAAATGCCCATCTCTTCATTGAATGAAGGGATGTTTCCATATATGATCTGTGTTAAGTTTTACACAAGTACATTTAATAGGTTTTCAAATTCAGAATACAGAGTACCCAGAAGAAATAGCAGTAAGGTACTAGTTTTGGCAGCCTGGAGCTGATTGAAGAAAATGACTTTCTGAAGATAGATTAACGGTCAGTCTCCTGTAGCGTCTTGCTTATGATGTCAAGACATTCCCTGAATGCAAAGCATTCCTCTGCTGAACTGCATGTATATGACTAGTAAGATCCGATTAAGGCCAAAAAGCAGGTTTGCCTGCTTACCACTCCAGGCTGGCATATGCTGTGAGTGATTTTTGGAGTTGTTCTCCTTTTAACGTTGTTCTCTTCCAGGACACAAGGAAAATCCTGTAAATCTTCCTCTCTTCCAGTTACCCTGGGTCACAGAGAGGTTCCTGCTTCAGCATTATATGACCAACTGCTCTGATGGGCAAAGAGCACATGCAAGATTGGGATGTTAAAGCAGCTGGTGTAGAACAAGATAATTTTACCCTTAATTCGCAAACTGTCCGTTCAGTCAGAGATATCTAGTTCTTTCCCAGTGCATACATGCAGCAGGGTTAGAGGATGAATTATTTCTTGGCATATTGTGTTATTATGTCATTGTCCTGCCTTGGTTTTCAAATTATTACACAGAATCATCGCAGAATCACTGAATCATCAGGGCTGGAAGGGACCTCTGGAGATCATCTAGTCCAACCCCTAGTTGGACTAGGGGACATATTAATGCAATTGTAATTTCTGAAGCTTATTTTAAATTCCGTGTGAAGGTGAATCCGAAAGAATGGTTACTGACTGAGCCTCTAAAACCTCGATCAGTGCAACGATCATTCTTACAAATTAAGCTCCAGCTCTACTTTCTGTGAGGGCATTTGCTATACTATTTCGGTTTTCTAAATTTTCTAAAAATCTGACCCATTGATCAAGGGCAGTTTCACTCAGTGAAAATACTGTTGTTCTTGATGGTTTTTAGGAGACAAGTGCGCTCTCTCTTGCTCTCTTTTATTTTTTTTTTCTTTCTTTAGTGAAGTAATGAATTACTTCAGTAAAAAAAACAATCAGGGAGGGAAGTAGTATGAGTGTGGAAGATCACCAGATCTTCATTGTCAGTCCCTTCAATGCCTTACACATTTACATGTAGGTGTGTAGTCACTGTATTCTATATATTAATGTACTCAAAAGCTTACAACATTTGGACAGCACCATCCTGTCCACCCGTGCTACGGAAGCGCTCCTGTTGTATTAACACCAGACCTTTCTTGTGCCTTCAGTGTGTCAGGAAACAGTTTGGGAAGTCTTCAAGACATTCTGGGATAGACTGCCAGAACGTGAAGAATACCACACCTGGATGAACCTGTGTGAGGAAGGAACGATGAGTACCTTTGAAATAGGCACAAACTTCAGTCAGTCTGAGGAGCACCGGAGTCTGATTGTGAAGGTGGGTGCAGCACCTGGTTGGTGTTTTCTCATGAGCAAGGGCATAACGTCCCACTGCAACACGCGGCTTGGCATGTGGCAGGTGGTAGCATGTGGAGCACTTAAAATGTACAGGCATGAGTATCCCAGCTCTTTGATCCACACTTCTGAGATCAGTTCCAAACCCAAGGCTGTAGCTGGTGTGCTGCAGGGAAAAGCAACAATGATGAGGAGAACGTTTTCTTCAATAGGTGTGTTCCTGACAAGTAGATGATGTCTACAGCCCTTGTCTGAAAAGGCAGCGTGACACGAGGCAGGCTGTGGCGCATTGCCCTCTGCGGCGTGTAGCAGCCTTCCTGCTCTGAACTGCACATGGAGATGCCTTCTGCTCAAATGGCACCTCGAAGCAGGAAGTTCTGAGCTGTATTTCTGATGAAATCAAGACATGGCAAAATTTGCAGAGGTTAAAGTCAGAGTGCGAGTGTAAAAAATTTAATGCAAAAATGTGGAGTATCTTGTTATATTCTCTGTTATTTCAGTTGAAGCAAGTTTATTTTATCTTAAAGCAAACAAAAGGAGCATTAAGCTGGAGCAAAGAAGCCTATCTCAAATGAAACATGAAGATTTCTTTTCAGGAGTGTGTGAATTTTTAAATTAAGTCCTTACTACAAAATTAAGTGCTTAACTTTGTATGCATCTAAGATATCTTAATTTCTCTGGATGAAAGGCTGTCTTAAAATGAACGGTTTATGGATCTTCTTCAAGATTACACTGTCTTCTATTTTTGCAAGCTAATGGATGAGTAGTTTTATGAAACTTATGACAAGTCTTAAGTGTATGATCCCATAGGCTCAGTGATGTTCTGCTAGTATGGATTTTTCCTGTTGCTTTTTTATGGACTCCTGTGCTAGGAATGTGCAGTAGGGAATGTGAGTATGAAAAGTGTGGATAATGGAGAGCGGGTTTTTTTCTGAGCCTGCATGTTAGTCTTCACAGGTGGACGCTAGCCAAAGTCTGCTTCTCTGATGTTTGAGGGTACTGTTGTCCTTAGAAGACTTTGCAAAAAGGTGGAGACAATGAAAAGTCACGTGAAATTTTTATGTGCGCAGTGAATGTATCATTGCTTTATGTAAGATTTTGGTAGTGAGATGGTCTATAGTGGGAGCTTATTAAAAGAAATCAGGATGATTCGTGGAAGCAGGATGGTGCATCTAACTTCCCACTGCTGCTTTACCTTTTTGGTTATGACCTTTCAGCATGACAGTGGAGTTAGATATAGTGCTCTGTATTTGATGATTTATTCAGGTGGTTTATGTGTAATTTAGCTTTCCTTTCCCCTGTAAATGGATATATTCCCTTCTGTATTGCAATATTCTGGAAAAGAACTGTTCATCCTTCTATTTGCTTTCAGCACAGTTGACAAAAGGTGATGGTTGTTGAGCTGATTTGATGAGAGACTAGTCTGTGTTAAGGGGGTTTGAATGCTGTCACCACTGTGCTCCACATAAAACGTCATGAATATATCAGGTGACTTTTTTGAAATAGAAGCCTGAACACAATTTAAATTTGAACCAAAGACTGAAGGGAAGAGCACTCTACCCCATCCCCCAATCAGCCAGCTTCAGAAGGTCTAATGGTGTATTTTTGAATACGTAGGTCAGGGGTGGATTTAATTGCTAACTCGGGTACTGACTCACTCTTTCTCATATGTGCTTATGCACAAAATGCTTGTCAGAGTGTGAAACCTCTTTAGAGCAGCTCTGAGAACATTAAGTACAAACAGGTGCAGCGGTTACGACACTGCTTTTAAGAACATCCTTCCTCCTGCTAGTTTCTTGCTCCAGTCTAACGTGGTGGTAAGAGCTGGGGATCAGCCTGTGGGACCAAGTGCACTTTCTAAACTGTTGTGTCCTACCATCTTGTACTTTCTACCAGCTAAGTTGCACAAGTTGTGTGGCTAAGCCTTTCCCTTACTTGTCGAATTTTTTTTTTCTCTTGTTACAGCATGTTCATTCATTTGTTTATGGTCAGCTGTCACCGTATATTTTTTTTTTAGTTCCTTAGGTTTGATCTATAAAGTGCTGAGCTTTTCTCACCGAAGGGCTGCTATCATTTCACGGTACTCTGTAGTGTCCACGCATGATACATGTGAATCGTCTACACTCTCAATTGCTTAAAAGGAAGACTCACTTCTGCCTGGCACTGTAGAAAAGCAGCATAGCGTGGTTGGCAGTAGTTCTTTGTCTGGCCATTAAGTGCCTCATTAAACACTACTTCTTTCTAATCTGCCTCTGCTCTCCAGTGTCTGTGAATCATCTGTGGTTAATCTCAAGAGTTTAGAGCCTGCAGCTGATTGAAGTATTTCTGCTTTTCTTTTGGTATTGACTATTACCACCATAGCATTGATCTGCCACCTCTTTTGTACTGTGCACTTTGGTAGTTTCTGGCAGTCTTATTCTAGAGTGTCTTTCAATATTACTTTTTGGTAGATGGCAACATGATATTCAATTTTTAGAAGCGCTGTATGCCATGAATTTTCCCCCCTCTCTCTTAAAAAGAGTTCAGCATATCTGAAAATTAGGCAAAATAAATCTGTGGGGTTTGCTCTCAATAAAAAATAATTCAGCAAAATGCTTGCTTGCATGCTATTTTTGTTGTAGTGTGGAGTTTCTGTTTTGAGCAGTGTAATTAAATGACAGTTTATTAGCCTTCCTTCCTGTTTTTATTTCTTACCCTTTCCTCTAATCCCTGGTATAATCACTGTCACACACCTACAGATGTTGTAATGTTTGCTCCAGCACAGCTTAGTTCATGTAAAGAAAAATTCTATTTCTCTTGCTTTCAACATGCTTTTTTTACTGGATATCAGCTGGAGCTTAGACCAGGTCTGATCCCAACTCTCATATTTTTTCCTTCAGGAAAAATGTTGTTCAGTCTCTAATAGTGTGTCTAAAAGACTTGACTAGTTTAGTGGAGGTGAAGGCACACATAGCTGGAGTTTGCTCTTTTGCCATCAGATGGCTTCTACTTGCAGGGGAAGCGTGCCTCAGAAGGCAATGTTTTTGCTGCTCTGTAACAAGCAAACTACGTGCCATATGTTGTCTTGGAGAATTGAGGCCTGCTTCTGTGTGATTACCTATACGTGTGTGTGTATATATATATGCATGTTATACTGTAATATATAATACGTATACTAAGATTTCATCTGGTTCTTAAAGCAAATCACCTGCCAGATTTTCAGAAGGAGCAGATGAACAGGATTTATGCCAACCATAAAAAATGATTTTAAATATTCTCTTTTTTCCCCCCAAATTTGTTCATTTTACTTTCTGTGTGATCATGTTAAACAAAAGTACTTTACATAGGATGAATACTAGCCTAACTAATTTCTTTAGGTATTAAGTAGATTTATAAAGTGTGGGATTATGTTATCCCTCCAATTCTTTTCAAGTCATGTCAGAAATGGAAAAGCAGAAGGTAATTCTAATCCAAAGGAAGCTTTGCTTGCAGTATATCTCTTCATGTAAACCTTCCTTCATATGAATTAACTCAATTTGTGTTCATTACTGTGTAGCTGTATTTCAGATGGAGTATAACTCTCTATTATACAGGATGTCCTCATTCATCCCATTCATACGGTTGTTCTATGCTTTGGGCATCTGTGTCTAGAATTCTGATATTGCCAAAAATTGCATCCACTCTGCCCTGCAACTGCAGCCTTGCTCACACTTGTGCAAGATAATTTTTGAAAAATCCAAGAGGGGGAGAAACACAAGCAAAAGTAACTATCCATTTCCCAGGAGCCTTGTACTTCTTGCTACGAGATTGCAGCACTGCTGGCAAACCAGCACAATCTGTGCTGTTCATAGGAGCATTTACAGCTGGCATATGATATTCTCTGTAAGATACCCAAATAGCTTCCGGGCACATTTTTTGACTTTATAAATTTCTGAAATAACGCAGCAGTTCTGGAGTAGCTGGTTGAACTGTTTTGACACTTGCTTTCCTGCTTTTTTTGTCCTTTAGAGAGAAGACTTTTTTTTTTTCTTCTGTGTTCTGAGGATTCTCCAAGGAGGGTTTGTTTAGCTACAAAAAAATGGCTGCCCTGCCTATTTCTTCCTACAGTTTTTCTTTAATTCTGTGCAGCTTGTCATATGAAATGAAACCAGAGGTTTGAATTTTCATACGCAGCCCATTGTTGCAGTAAATAAGAGGATTAAAGGATAGTCAGTTGCCAGTGCTTCCCTTGTTTCTTATTTTAACTGCTGGGACCTGCTCACCAGGCGTGCAGGCAGGAGGTGGTCTGGGTGTGTGGTGAGCTCCCAGGCTTTAGACTACAAGTGTCCCCTCCTCACATCCAAGCTGTTCAGCAGAGCCATACAAACTTCGGCTTCCTCTGTGACCTGTTAGGGCTAAGGAAAGCTGTTGGGCACAAAACTGGTGTTTTTCTCCCCTATTTGTAATATTTCTACACAATGGACTTATTGCAGATAAAGACTAAATACTATAACTGTCAAAAGAACTTTTTTGTAGAGTGGTTGTCTACCCTATCTCTTTAGCATGCTGAGGGATCTCTTAAGGTTCCTGTCCAGTTTTTGGAGCGACATAGAACTTCCATAGAGGCATCTGCTGTTGACAATGATTAGAGAGAAGTAATCAAGCTAGGTGGACTAACGCCCCCATTCATGTGACAGTTTTTTTTCCTTTTCTTTTTTCCTTTTTTTTTAATTCTTTAAGTTTCAACAACACAAATCTCTGCTGCTGTTTCAGCCAGGATACACCTGGAAAAGGTGCATCACACCAACCAGATGCTCTTCCAAAGTTTGTTTGTTTGAAGAGATGTGGAAAGTTCAGAAAATTGGTGGCTTTGTGGTGCCTAAACAGAATTTTGCACACCTTGAGACTCACCGATCTGTAACATATACAGAGCAATTAATATAAGAGGTTGCAAGCAACTTTTTGTATAAATTGCATCAGAAGATGCTGCCCTGAATGCTTAAGTGTGAAGGAACAAAGTTAAAAGAACTGAAGGTGTGAAAAACGTGATGTGGTAGTAGGAACAGAAATATTTTCAAGAGGTTTAAAAAAGTAAATGTAAAGTCAAGCACATCCTTATATAGTCTGTGGGTCTCTAAAATAAATAAATAAATAAAAAAGGCAACAAAGAGCACAGTGTGCAGAATACACTGTAAACACTCAGCTTCTGTTGAAAGATACTAGTGAGTACCTTTTACTTTATGGGTACCTTGCAAATACCTTGATTGCTTACATTTTTTGTGGAGCCTTGGGTGATTTCACATTGACTAGTAGTATAGATGCTCATACAACAAGAAATGATGTCAGGTCTTGTTATGGATATAATCCTTAAGTGTACTGTGATTAGGAGAGGAGGAAAAAAATATACTTCCTTCCTAGGGAATAAAAAAAATCTTTAAGTCATATTTATAAAGTTTTGTACTTCCTATTTTTTTTTTATTAGCCTGACTTTATATAACAGAAAATAAGGGAATAAGACACATGTCCATGTTGAACGTAGGAATTCTGCTGTTTTGTAACAGAAACTGTATTATAACATTTAGCTGTAGCATGTGCTGACATTTTGAAGGTGGCTTTTGGCTGTGGAAAAAAAAAAAAAGTGCTGACAATATTCTTGGGTGATTACTTTGAGCAATTTTACAGCCTCTTGTTCAATATCCTTTTGATTGCCAGTGTGCTCTGAACCTAACCCACACTGATGTGTCTATCAAACAGAATATATTTGATTCAGCAAAACAAGTAGGTAGAGTCCTGTGTGTACAGGCCTAAAGGAAGAAAAAAGTGGCAATCAAGATGTAGAATACAGCCGGTACTGCTCCGTAACTGCCAAGTTCCTGCTGGCACGTGGGGGTCTTTGAACTCCATGATTCCTCAGCCTTTGGCCATTTGTTATTTGTGACCGCCTTGGAATTTGCAAAAGGGAGAAAAAAAACTAAGCAAATAGGGTAGGTGTAGATAACGGTGAAAAGGTGATTTCCTGCTGGAGCAAGCCATGCTGTGCCTGCTGCTTAACCCTGGTTTCTGTCTGCATAGAGCTGCTTCCCCCGTGGTGGCGAGGCACAGCTCAGCAGTACCTGCCACCACAAAGAGGTGCAGGAGCTAGCCTGTATTAATTACTGGTGTAGTGGATATCTTGAAATAGGTCTGATAATACTCCTCGATGGGTGGACAGGACCTGAAATACTGATGGTCATACTTATCTCTTTGACTGTCACACCTCCAGTTAAGTCATGGTGGGCTGAGATAATCATTGTAAGCTTTCTGTTCATCAAAGTGCTTAAAGAAAGCAAAGACGCCCATTGACTTGCATGACTTTGTCGTTGTTCTGTTGGTCAGTTAATTTGGCGCCACTTTTTAATTCATCAAAATCTTGGCACTTGATGTTTTACAGTTCCCAGAGAATTTAGGAAATTTAGGTTTTACCAAGACACTCTAATGGAAGTTGGAAGTAGACCCTCATCTTTCCAGTACAAGTAGAATCTCCTTCCCAAGTCCATAGCAAAATGCAACTTAAAGCATGATGCTGCAGGTCTCCCACAGTAAAGCTCTGTCTGCATCCCGTGTTTCCAGTGTGGGCACATAACTGGGCAAAGCTGTCCTTTATGGCAGATTACATGTCCCAATCTCTATTTCTCCAAACTTCAATCAAATTCCAGAAAGTAAAGTTTTACTGAGTTGCTGGTCCTTGTAGACCTGATGATGATCTGCAACAACAAGGCACGTTGAAAAAAGCTGTCATGAGAAATGAAGAATTAAGGGAGCTCACGTAACTTAAGTCATTGAGCAGATACTCAGCCATGCCTGCTGAGGGCTCGTATACAGCCCCATGTGTATAACAGAGCATATCTGAACCAGTGTTGGGAAAGTGAGACACGCGACAACACAGATTAGGTCATAAATCCTTTCCAAAGGAAGCAGGTCTGTGTGATTGTTGGTTGCTGCTAAGAGGGAGACTTGTGCTGTGCGTACCTTTTAGTGGAGTTGAGAGTGAAGCTGAGAGTTAGCCATGGGAAGGAGTTTGTAGTACAGCTTTGAGAACCAAAAGGCAGACAGTTTCCCCAGGAATCCGCAAAATAGTGACAGGAGGTGCTCACCTGCTGAAAGTCAACGCGAAAAGCTCCTTGGGCAAGGTACAAAACGCGCGATTGTGTTGACTCAGCAGTACTTTTGTTTAGTACAGACTGCTCAGCCCATCAGCAGCTCTGTCTGTTTCAGTGTGTTTGGAGCACAGACTGTTTGGTGAGGGAGACTAGGATAAAAGTGGCAGAAGGCAACCCTGCCTTAGGATGCCTTAATGGGTAGCACAGCAAAACACACATCCTTAGCATGTTGAAATGGGCGCTTAGCAATGTAAATGCATGGTTTCACCTGACTTTCTGAGTTGTGTTCAAAGGTGGGATATAACACCCCGATGACGTGAGTAATTTGTAACCACTTACTCCCGGTGCTGTAGTTTCTGCCCACTTCACACAGTAGATTATTTTGTCTTCCTAAGATTCCTCTGAGGCAGAAAGACCTCTTCTGCTGTCTTTCCTTCCAGTTCTGTGATCTTCCTTGCTAACCGTTGCCTTTCTCTGTTTAAGCAAATGCCCTAATCACACTTTACAGTATCTTTTTAATTAATTAGATATCTTAACATTTTTTTTTCTTTGCATTAAACATCTCCAGTTTCTTCTAAATGTGGAAAAAAGCAGGTCTTGTTTGCTCTTTCACACCCCCTACCCCTTGCAGATGCAAAAAAAATTCCTCTGTTGCCACCCTTTGAGCCATTCTGTCAGATTTCCTTCACCCCCTTTCTTATCCCCACACTTACTACTCTCCTGTTGACTTTGGCTCTTTCTTTTTGCATTGCAAGTTTTAGTTAGCTTCCTCTAACTTAAAAAAACAACAGACCTTCACCACACATATGCAAATAGATTAATTAACTCCAGTTGCTTCTCCAAATCTTGCTTCATCTCCCTTTCATCTCTTAAGCTCTTTCTGTGTTAATTCTCTCTCTGGTCACTCTCCTCCAGTTACAGCCTAAATCTTCCTTTTCAGTCTCTTCCTGGTGCCCGCCACAGCACAGAAACCATCAGCAGTGAGGCCTGTGCTCGTCTCTCTCCAGGCACAGCTCTGAACTGACACTTCATCCTCATCATCCTTGTCTGATCAGCTCCTTTACTCTGCAAATCTGTAGTTCTTCCTTGTTTTCCCTGTTTGTCACCTCATTTCTAGATAGCACTGCCTAACACGCTCTGAAGAATCACTTCTATGTTGAGAGTTCACCTCCTCTGTGGAGCTGATTCCTCCTGGACAGACTGGACCCTTAGCTTGTTTCTGACACCTTACCATGGATCTCCAGCCTTCATTTTGAGTTGAACATAGCTAAAACAATTTCTGTTCCACTAAGCTTCCCCTGCTGTCTCGCCTCTTGCTCACTGCAGACCATATTTTCGCCTTATCTATCAGGGTTGCACCTCAGAGTGCTGCTCTCCATCCTGGCCTTTCCCTTCAGCTTCAGTTCTGGACATTGTCATCCATCTCCTTGGATTCTCCCCAGTGCTTTGGCCTTGCCTCCATGAGAGCATGGTTCTGCCACACACAGTGGTGGGGAATCAGGACAGGGAAATAGAGAATAATTTCTTGGTATGGCTTTCCTGTTGGAAATTATGTGTACTGGTGGGTTAAATCAAACGTGCCTGGTACAGTCCTACACAGATGGGATTAAACTAATATGAGATTATTTAAGATCTCCTTGACATTTCCACCACCTTTTTCTCCTGTCTGGAATTATCTCTGAGATATTTTGTCTTCTGTGCATAGCGGTTGTCTCTTAGGATCAGACAAGAGTATCCTATATAATTGCTTTTCTGCGAGTTCACGAGTTGGCAGCAGCTCATCCATCCAGTCAGTACCGTATGTGGTTTGTGGTAGCCTGTATTTAATTCTATGGACTTTTATTAATTTGTGACAATTTTGCATTATATAAAACTAACTGTGGTTTGTTGATAAAGGGAAGCACTAGTGCAACTGATACAAAACTCAGCTCCCAGCTTTAGAAGAACTGGTATAATAATGTTATGAAGGTCTTGCTTCAAGAGAACTAATTTTACACAGACCATCTGCCAGAGGTAGCTTCACTGAGTAAAAGCCATCCCCTCGAGCTTTGGTGTGGCTGCTGCTGCTATGTAGAACTATTTATAGATCAAGTATTCAAAGAGTAAAGAAGTTAATTAATCCTTGCAGATCCTTGTGTGGTAGGTATGTTTATAACTCCATCTTGTTAATGAAGGAACTGAGCCAGAGGGTTGAGGTGATCTGGCAAAGGCTGTTCTGCACTAAATGAGAAACCAAGCCAGTATTAGAACTCTAGAGCCCTTGACTTCTAATTAGGGGAAAAAGGGGCCTGTTTGCCATGAAATTAAAATGTTAGTGCTTGCCCCTACCCCTGACTGGAATGCAATTTAGACATTCAAGAGAGAGGAAAGTAATCGCGCTACAAACTATTGCAGACCATGCTGGCTTAGCAATAGGGGGATGATTAATTTTCACATCCTCAGTTGAACAAAAACCATTTAACACAACAAAAACCAAGTCTTATATTTCAGTCTGTAGCACCGATACAAAATGTGTGAATCTATTTTTCAGCCCTCTAGACTGTAAGAAACTGAAGACTGGGTATTGAGATCATACTTTCCTTTCAAATTTACTGTAAAACCTCAGGCTTTACCTGTGACAAAGCTACAAGATGATGATAATCTCTGTGTAAACTTTGCACTGTCATATGGGTTTTAATGGACGATTGATAATTCTTTTATCAACTCATTTGTAATTTACAGCTCATGCTTTTTGTTGTTGTTTTCACAATAGCTTCACAGTGTTATATAGCAACCAAATGTAAGGGTGACAATCTTTACCATTATTTCTTAAAGCTGCCATTGAATCCAGGGTAAGATTTTGTCTGAGAAAGAATTGTCAAAAGTCAGGTCATTTAAACAGCCATTAAAAGCGTTAACAGCCTTAAAAGTAATGCTTTAAAGTTATTTTATTTCACAAAAGATGTGTTTTGCAAAGAAGAGAGAATATTCTGTCCTGAACTAGGTGAATTAAGGAATAATCCACCTGCCCCATGCAGAGGCTATCATTCAAAGCCAATCATACAGTATTAAGCTTTGCTAGTTTACTGCAAAATTGAATGACAACTTAATTTCATCACTTTTTTTTAAAAAAAAAGTAAATGTGGAGAATAGTGTGTCATGTTGGTTATCCTAGGCTTTGGCCATTAAAATAACAATTTGGCATTTCGGGTTTGGTTCTTAAGTTTTGTTGTTTTTTTTTTTTTTTTTTTAATAACTTATTGAATAGGAGACTTGGAAATAACAAGACATATTGGTTAAGTCCTGGGACCCAGCCTCAGGAAAGCTGGGTGCCACCAGCTCCTCAGGCTGCCCTGCAACAGAGCTTTGGCCAAGGCGTCCCTCACTGGGTTGGCTCCGTTTCCTTGCTCTGTGAAATGGGCAGGACTATACTGACCTCTGCTGTCAGTGACCTTTGTGGACCAGTGAGTGAAGCTGCCGGGTACGGACTACCAGGTGGTATTAAAAAGATGTGTGGGGCCCCTAATAATCAGGTTCATTTTTAATAGAACCTACAAACTGCCTTGACTGACTGGATATGGAAGGAAGTTTATTTTTCTCATGAACAAATACCTTTTACTATATGGGCTATTACTTCTATATAACTTTCCAAAAGCTTGTAGAGAGGAAATCAATTTCTCTATTCCTTGCGGATCCCAATGCACTAAAGCTGAGTACAAGCACTTTATACAGCAGTGTAATGACCTCTTAAAAAATACAGTCTAATACATTTTTATTGGCCCTGAGTTATACTTTTCACTTAGACTACCTAGTCTTGCTAGTTTCTTGGTTTGTCACTTAAAACTGGTCTCGCTGTGTCTTAATTTTTCGTAATAAAGGGTTCATTTAATGAACTTGTACAATAAAGTTTGGCCAAAGGACATGCTGAAAAGCAAACTGGCTGAAATTAGTATTTTGCCAAGCCCTTCTTAGGCTGATATCCAGGCTGCCTGCCATTCTAGCTGTGATCACACTCACTGTCCACAGATGTCCTGGAAAGAAGAGAAAGGTAGTCATTGGGGTAACTCCAAATCAATAAAAATCGAACTTCTAGACTTCCTTAGAAACACAGGTGAAGAGAAAGAGCAGGCTAACCTGCTCAGAAGGTCTGTTTTGCCTTTTCACTCCTCCTTCACATAAAGAATCACCAGGATAGCTTAGAGTGACAGTCCTTAGGTCACTAAATACATTTGGGTGTTTTGCAGAGGTGTTTTACAATAAACTTAAGGCATACTATTTCTACTTTGAATTTAACGTCAAAGTAGGTATTTGAGTTGATGCACTTTGGGTTGAGTTCTTACTGAAAAATATATCTGCATCGACTATGTAAAGAAAGCCAGCTCAATAAAAAAAACACCAAACAATCCGTTTTTTCCCCTCAAGCCAGAGATGAAACAGAAGTAGTCTTCTATAAGTATTTTATATTCTGTTCACATTGGTACAGCAGCAGGATATGGCATTATTCCTCAACAGCTATTATGCCGCAAACTGCTCGGGATCTCTTCCACTTCTTGTGGGGTTCCTCACAGAAACTCCTGTGACTCCTCTCTAGAACCAATGGCACTTATGCCACGAGAATTTTGATGAAAAAATGTGAACTGTCTAGCCCTACCTTAGTCTTTATATGCCAATAAATGAAAAAATCTCATCCCTGTCACTTGTATAACCATAAATAAAGTCGTCAGACTAATCCTACTATGTTACTTCAAGTTGTAACTGTACTTTCAAAAAGGTGCTTTTAAATTTATAGACAAGTAGTGGAAATAATATTATATTTCTTAAAACTGCTTGCTTAAAACAATCTGATTGCTAGCTTCCTCTGAGGTGAGAGAGCATTGTCCCTGCAGAACAGTGCAGGAAAATGCAAAATGCAGAGCGTCTCCTGACAAACTTATTGCTCTTTACAGCATCTGTTGTTCAGTTTCAGTTGTACTTTGGAAATGTAGGACACATTTTATTTTCAGCAGGGACTTGGTTAATAAATTTTGAACTTAACATAGAGCAAAGAAAAGAGAACTATTTTGGCACAGGGGAGGAAACAAAGTGGTATGAACTGCACTTTAATTCCTTTCACCTTATGATACTCAAATATACTTAGGGTTTGTTTGTTTGTTTGTTTTCCAGAAACTGTCCTATACAAAGGAAGCCATGGGCAGGTGAGTATCTGTGCGTGCCTGGCATTTTATTCTCTCTGGAGACAACAGCAGGGCTGATTTGTGACATTTTGTAACCTTTTCTCTCTCTTTCTTGTCAGCTCCTGCACTGATTGGTCATGTGGGTAAGTAATTTTCCCTTTTTAAAGGCTCCCGATCGGTCCTTTCTCCAGTTCTTGCTGCTGCTGGAGTTGTTTTGTGCACTGGAGATGAACAAAATTCACCTTTGTGCAAAAGGGCATATAGAGAAGTGTGGTGGAGACGTCCTGTGGTTCTTGCATGTGAACCTCTGGCAGGCTGTCCTAGCGTGCTTGGCATGCTCAAAATACCTCAGCCAATCTGGGGCTTGTACTTTTGCTTAAGTATGTCATCACCTTGTTGGCCGTCAGGCACTGATGCAGGCTATTTACCTGAAGAGGTTTAGTGGGGGAAATCTATTTTGGGAAAGAGATGTGTCCATAGTTACTTGTTGTTAGCGTTCCGGTTATCCTGCGGACCTTTCCCAAAGGCTTTAAGGTAGTTCTGGACATCATAACAACAAGCAAGAAAGTGGGATGTTTCTGAAAAGTTTTTTTAAAAAAACTTTTGAGACATGTACTCTAAAAACACTTACAAGGGAATTGGCTGCTTGGGCTCCTCGCACTTTTAACAAGGCAATAAAAATGAAACCTAGTCTGAATTATGGCTTTTTTTTTTACAAAAGCAAACCTGAACTTGACCTGTTATTTTCATGTCTCTTTTTGAGCTGAAAGGAAAACCAGTTCAAATTATTATTACTTCATTTTTACTCAGAACTTCATCTAAGCTCCTATTTTTAGAGCAATTCAAACCCAAACAACCTAGTGCTGAACTCATCTGAAAATTGGCAGGTTCAATTGCCTGCTTTACAGGCCACATAAAGCTATGATAAATACAAGTAATTACTGGGAAGAGTAATCACTGAACAGACTTAAAAAAAACCCCCAACTTTGCAAATTAGGTATCCCCATAATGATTTCATAACCACAAGATTATATATTAAAATTAATAACATGAGACGATAAGGGCAAAAGTGACTCCTAAGAGATTGGTTTCTCTCTGTCCTATTGAGTTGAATACTCCTCTGACATAAGCGCTCCCTGAAGCCTCCAGGTACTCTGGGTAGCGTACATCTGTTCAGAACTTTCTGTTGAGAATGCAACATTGACCAAAATCTTATATTCTTTTCTTTTCAAAGAGAAAATAAATTAAAAAAAATAAATCTTATCCTTGTAAACTTTGTGGGCCCGATTTTTTTCTTATTACCATCAGTCATTCTCTAGACTGGCTCTTTACATGAATGGAACCACGTCTTATTATCAGAAACTGTGAATTCAGAGATACGCAGTTATCTCAGTTTGAATGTTGAAGACTGAAAAAACCCACCTTTCTGAAGAAGTTTGAGTTTGAAAACCTGCTGTATCCCTCTGTGATCATTCAGGAAATCTAGCAACTGTAGAGATATATGAGAGGAATTAGTCAACACTAATTAATCTAGAGCCACTGCGTGCACTGGGCTAAACAACCTAACAATGCAAAAAGCCTAGCATTTTATTGAAAGGTGGATCAGTGTGATTAATGTTGTACTTGCACAAAAGCCATCTTATCAAGTGCTTTGTGACAGGCATTAAAGGGGCTCTAGTTGACAATTGGAAAGCTTTACCAAACTCAATTCACTGTGGGGCTGTATTTCATCTCTCTCAAAAGTACACTGCTTTTATCTCAGTATATATTACTTCAGATTGTTCAAAGCTTTACGATGGGATCTTTATCACCATCAGTTTAAACTTTGGGTTTACTATATCTTTTCCTCTGAGAGTTGTTGTTTGTCTTGTGCTTGGATGTGATAGTGTTTTATAGCATAGAGAGAGTGATACAGGACCGAAGCAGTGAGATAGAAACAGATTTGCTCTGGATAATGGAGCATCAAGAATAAATTAATATAAATTATTTTGGCAGTATTAAAAACCACAAATTTATTCTAAGAGCATTCTGGACATCCTAGGGCATTTACGGTTTAAGATGTGAAGTTTATAAACCAGGGCCATATAAAAACAAAGCCATGATTGGCTGTCATGGGTAGAAGATGTCTCATCTAACCTCAGGCGTCTTCTATCAAGGGGTGAGTGAGCCATTTCAGTCTTGCCAACAGCGAACATTATTATTTCCTGCAAAAATATACTAGACCTCCCAGTACGCATCAGAATAAAATGAAGACCTTTTAAAAATGTTTTGTAAGAAGTCAGACTAAGTACCCAACCCAGGATCACCCCCGATCCTTAAGGCGCAGTGTGGGAAATCTCTGATGAATGTGCAGTCACTCCAGTTTGGAGGTCCAGCATTAGGCATATTTCTCAGTCTGTATTCCCACTGATAAGTATATGGGAAATTTTGTGGTAGGCTCATTTTCTAGAGGAGGGCCCAGGCACAAGAAGCTAAAACAGTGTCTTCTTTTCATGAGCTTTGACCAATTCTTTTTTTTTTTTTTTTTTTTTTTTTTTTTACTGTGAAACAATTGTTTCTGTGAAACGATTTCTTAATTTGGGGCTGATCTGGAACAGAAGACAGGCCCTTGATATCTGCTGGTCACTTCAACTATACTACCTTTCCAGATTAAAGTAAAACTCTGCTGAAAGGTATAAACAGCTGTAGAATTGAAGCTGTGACTTAAATCATTTAAAACATCTCATATAATCCTACCTCGATGTCAATGCCATGTCTCTATCTAACTGGAAAAAGCTGGTTTCAGCTAGTTAGATGCTAGGATAGTTTTAGTGTAGCCTACAGAAAGGTGGCTTGTACTTGTGTAATTTACTTCCCAGAATAACTCACAATCCGGCATTACTGACAATTGCGTAACAGCAGGATGAAAGTTTGTTCCTGTAAGACTAATGCATGCATTCACATAGGTTAAATGCTCAGCTAGCCTGGCCTTTTAACAAACTGAGGGATTAGCCTAAGTACCACTGAGGGGAGGACCTCAAAGGAAAAGTAATATATGGGACATAATCCAGATGTATATAGAGCAGCCCAGTGGACACTTTAGAGTTTTAGCTCCAATTGGAAGTGTGGGAGCACTGCATCAGCTCAAGATTCTTAATGATTGCTTTATTCAGTAGGCCATTGGGACTCTGCATAATGAATTTTGCTCTCTTAATAATGGAGTATGTCTCGTGACAGTAGGACAGACGTTCTGTTTAATTCCTCAGTGGTCAAAAGCCAGATCTTGAGAATCAACTGAAGGCAAAGGAGTAGCACAAAATTGCTACAGCAGAAAACTAGAGTTTTTATGTCATAGCCTTGCTTGAATGCTGAAGAAAAGATAAGGATCATGGGGTAGTTGAAAAGGATTAATATAATGCACTACTTTTTCTCTTCTTCAGATGGGGTTATTAAATGAAATCAATGGAAGCACGTGTCCTTTCTGACTGGTGCTTGCTGATTCTGGGCTCACTGAAATTAATCACAGTGAATCATGTCCAGACCTCCTTTGTTCTGTCTGTGTTCTCTGCTTTGAAATACATTGGCAAATTTAGGATCCATATTCCATCAGCAGTGGCAGAAATGGTTGATGATGTATCACCTCAAATTTTGTACCTTTTACCTAAATGTGTTTCATGAAAGAAAAAGAGTTTGTCTTCTGTGCTGGGATCATTTCAACAGTTCAGCAGTTCTGCCTGCGGTGAAGCAGAAACATACCTGAGCTCCTTTACTGTCTGCATGTGGATTTGGCAACAATATTACTCATTTCAGAAATTTTTGAGCATTTGCACAGCTTTACCCCATGTGAAGAGTTCCATGCTGCTCCTCTTCAGTTGTGTATTTTCTTTTGTGCTTTCTACTGTCAGATAGCACTTATGAAAGGTTTGTCCTGCTTTAGTTAAAAACAAGAGGTCAAAATTCAAGAACTGCCTAAAAGAAAATTTAGACAAATAAAAGTACCGTTTTAAAGGAAGAGAGTCTGAATACAAGGCTCAGTCTTGCATTCCATACTTGGATAAAAATACTCCTCAAATTGCATACTTGCTTAGTTCAAGGACATGTGATTAAAATATTTAAAAAGGAGAAAGTCAGACCATAAGATGATTTTTCCTTCTTTGCACAATATGAGTATTGAAATAATAATAATAATGTTTAAGAAAAAGAGATGCTTGCCAGAGCAAATTAGACTTTAGGACATTCAAACTAATAAATAAACTGATGGATGTCTGGAATATGTAGTACAAATCTGAAGATGATACCTTCTTCAACCACAGAGTTGAGTTTGTGTTAAACCTTGAGGAAGAATGTAGACAAAAGTGTAACTAATATCTTTATAAAATTTCATGGGGGGGTGAAATAGTATCACCGATGCCCTATTTGAGAGGTCCAGAGTGGTATTTCTCCTTAATAACATGGCATGGCTGCACAACAGAACTTGTTTTGGCTCTACAGTTGCCTACGGGTCAATGGGACACTCTGTGCTTTGGTGGACTGGAACCTATCAAGTCTTTTCCTGACAGGACTGATGTCACACAGAAGCACTCACCATGGGGTTTGAAGAAGGGGAATATAGGCTGTATTTGTAAGCTGTGTTTGCTGTATTCATACGTATAGGCTGTCCATAAGCACTGTTTGCTTCAGATCAACTTCTGAGGCCCTTATGGGTCTTATCTTACACCTGCCTGGATCCAGGTGTCTAACAGAGCTGTGTGATCTGAAACCAGTTGTTTCTGCCAAGGAAACACAGTGCAGTGTTGTTCGTTCTGCTGCTTAGACATCTGCTTGTGCATATTCCTTCCTGCCTCTCCATACATATGTGTATATTTTTGTATTTTGCTTACTGCTCAGCCAAGGTGGTCCAGGGCATCACTCATGCAGGTAGGACAATAGAAATTGCATTTTGTATGTCTGTGTCTCAAATTCACAACTTGCTGGAATATAGTTCCTCCGCCTGGAGTGGCTTGCGTGTATAGGTATAGTTAAAAATAAAGCCTGGGCCCTGGATTAATCCTGAGGGGAAATATTCCCCAATGTTTTAAATGGTGTGACCGAAGGGAAATTTGAATCTGTGGTTACTTTGAAGAGCAGTGTGTTCAGGCAAATCAGTATATGCATTGTGCTGTGCATTTTGAGTGGCTTCCTTAGAGATACCTAGTACTATTGCTGCTCTTTTAGGATATTAATAAAGTGGGCATTTGAAAAATTAAAATGTTAAGGGGAAATAGAAGACAAAAAGAAGCAGATGCAAAAAGAAAGCAAACCTCACCGTTCTGGTAAAGCAATGAAAAAACGTTTTGCATAAAGTGAGGTTGGTTATAGCACAGTTTCTTAAAACAGTGTTTTTATCCTCCTGAGAAAAAGTGATAACTGTTAATTTGACCAAATTCGGTACTTGGCTGGTCTTGCTTGGTTAGATTGATCAGGGTTTTACTAGGTGTTATTTAAGCTCTTGGCTTTTTAATTTTCAGCCAGTGGTGAGCTTTAATTTTGTCAGAAAATTGGTTAGCTTTCAGGGACTTGTAGTTAAAAGCTCCTCAGTGCCAGTAAGAATACGTTGTCCGGCCTGGACAAAGAGCATGTCCTGTTGTTGCTTGAGGTGATGGGTTTGCTATGCTGTAAATGACAGGGGCCTTATTCTCACCATGGTTTTCAGCACTCTCACAGTTGCCCCATAGCCTGGTTTGGCCTGTGGTTGCCACCACATGGCTAGCCCAGTGCCTGAGTTGATGTTGCTAACCCAAGCGCCCTGTTGGATGGACAGCTGCCTCTCATTTGTGTCAGGGACAGTGAGAGTGCTCTGGGACCTTTGAAACGTGGAGAATTTTATTTTGATATGTCTGTAACCTGCAATGCAATCTAGAAGTACTACTCTACTCAGAAAGCTGATTTTAGGCTTTTGCATTTGCAAACTGCTCCTCTTCTGAAAGTGTGATTTATATTATAGCATTCTCCTTGGGTTTTTTTCCTACCTGAGGATTTTTCCTTCAAAAAGTCAAGCAATTTAGTTAAAATTGATCTTGTTGATACCTGGTGCTGGTGCCCAGGGTTTTGGCAGCGGGGGGCTGTGGGGCATCCCCTGTGAGGGGCGGCCGGGGCTGCCCTGAGCTGGACACAGCCCATTCCAGCTCCAACCAACCCACTGCAGGGCACGGCTGAGCCCCACAGCCACCCACCATGGCAGTGCCTCAGGGGAAACATGTTTAAGAAAGGCAAAAACACTGCACAGGGAGAAGAGGAGGGAACAGAAGGAATGAGAAATGGCAGCACAGGAAAGGCCAAGGTCGAAGGCGGCAGTGGAGGAGGAGGGGGCGACACTCGATGGTGGAGCAGGCATTCCCTGTAGGCTGTGGAGGACTCATGCTGGAGCAGGTAGACATTTCCTGAAGGAACTACTGCCCCTGCAGAGCCCACACCAGGCAGAGGAGTCAGGAGTGAAGCTGGGTCTGGGAAAGCATGGAGGAAAGGTGGTGTTTTAATGTTTGTTTCTCACTACCCAGATCTATTTCTGCACAATAAATTAATTTATTTTTCCCCAGGGTGAGTCTGTTTTGCCCATGGAGGTAATTGGCAAGCAATCTTCCTGTCTTTATCTCAGCCCATGAACTTTTTCATCTTTTCCCCCCCGTCTGGTTGAGGAGGAGGAGTGAGAGAGCAGCTGGGTGGGCATGTGGCCCTTAGCCAAGGCTAACCCACCGCAGAATTGGGTCCACAGTTCAGTTGGTCAGATGGCCTTTGAGGTCCTTTTGAGATGCCCTAAGTGGCAGCACAGATCTGCAGAAGGCTGATGGGTATGATGTGGGATCCGTGGGCGGCCAGTGCCTGCTGGGGCACAGCTGGAGGTCAGGAGTGCCTGGAAGCCCCTCAAAGTGTGGTAGGCACCTACCCGTGGGCAGCTGGATGGAGTCCTGAGTCTCAGGTTGAGCTCAGAGCATAATTTGTTCTACAAAAGCAAATTGTGTTTCTCGTTGTCCCCTTCTCAAGAAAAGGGGGTTGACACAAGGCTTAGCTAATGTATATATCTGGGGTTTCAGCACTTCAGCTGAATGGAAGGTTACAAGTCCTGTAGCAGAGTTGTTTCACTTCACTTTGCTTTTGCTGAGTTTTTACTCTGACCTTGGTTACACTAAACCATTTGTAATAATCCCAGATTGTTTCACCTCTTCTGAAAAGTAGAATCATATTTGCTTCTGAATGTACTAGGATTAAAGATGATGCACCAAAATGCTTTATTTACTGATGCTGTAATTTGGTGAGACTCTGGTATAGATGTAATCTAATGCCTGTTGAAAATGGTAAGAGTAATGCATCCTCAGAATTAGGTGACTTTAACTGGAAAATATTTCATCTGACCAATTAATAATTAAGCAATAATTTTTATTTCAGTTCTAAGATGATAAACAAGTAAGGAAACTAAATCCTTCTAAGATACAACCAGCATTCTTAAGAAAATCTAAATCCCTTTAATGTGGGATTTGGAGTTGCTTTTTTTAGCAGAAAGAAGTTGATGTTTTTTTGAATGACTTACTTGAGACTGTTTATACGTGTGATGGCAATGGCAGGGAGGATATCTTGTTTAAATTATACTTGCTAGTAAAATTCAGCTTTCCACTCCTGGAAATCATTCCAAGATTTACTGAGGTTGTCAAAGAATCAGCAGAGAGTTACCTTGCACTGTGCTGGGTGAAAGCAGGTAGCAGTGTCCACGAGATGGAAGCAGACACAAATAACTGTACATTTCAAAGCTTGCACAGAGCTCACTGACTTTAGTTGTTCAGGCAAATATGTGAAGGTTCTGTTTAAATTCTTGAATAAGTATTTTCTGCTTTGTTCATGTTTGGAGATTATTTTATTTTTCATTAATATTTTGTAATTGTTATGTATATCTCACCCTGTCAGTTTAACACTCCCCGAACTTACTATATTTTAATCATTAGGCGCAGGTTTATCCTGTGCCTCCAGAGAAAGGATGGGTGAAAAGATTCTTGGCTTAAATAGACAATTCATCAGATTTGTCTTCAGGTCTGTTTATTTGTGAGTGTTATGTGTTTGTGAGACGCAGGGGGAGAGACAGAGTTTGAGACATTAACTCAGACAAACTATCATATGTTCAATCATATGCTTGTGCCCCGGTATCTTTAGTATGTAACTTTAAATCTGGTTGTCTGGCTGGTGCTGGAAGCCTTTGTTTTTGGAGTGGTACAGAGATTGATTACATGTCCTGAAGCAGGCAAAATATCCATCAACTTTGACTGCAGTTTTGCCTGAGGACAGACTGCGAGACCAGTAATCTAGTACGTGAACCAAAACTCAAACCTAGCAAGGCTAGGAAACACGGCTCACATAGTATCAGTGCTTGCATATATTACACTGAAGGCTTCTTGCTGCAATGCTTATTTTATGGCACAAGTATGACCACCAATAAAAAACAGTTCCATGAGAAGTGATGGAAATATCTCAACGCAATGAACTTCAACAATTTTCTGAAGTCTGGAGTTCAGTTTCTCTCCAGCACTTAAATTTCCAATCTTACGGATTGGGCTGTGTATAATAAAAATATAACAAACCTGAAAAATCATTTTTAATTCATTCAGGAAAGGCTTGTTTCTGTCAGAGTGTGTCTCCCGCTCTTGGTAACTTGGCAGTTGCTCAGGGCTTACAGAATTGGCCCCGGGGAGCTTGGGTTTACTGTAAGAGTCATGTCAAAGCTGTTAGTTTTTCTCCAGGTTGACAGTCTTCATCTGAAATGTTTTTCTTTTTCATATTTGGCCTAGAGTGGTTTTGTGTGTGTGTGAATGCAATAATTGGATTTGGAAACTGATGCTTTTTTGAAGATTTCCAAATAAGCAGGGTAAAAGTCACAATGAGAAGAACCCATCTTCTTGCAGTGATTTCAGTATAATTATGACGTGGTAGTGCACTGGAGAGTATTTTAAAAACTGAGCGTTTTATAGAATATTACAGGTTATCTTTGTGTTTTATCTCTGGTCTTTGCATTTGCTTACTTTACAGAACTGCTAGAAGGCGCAATGTATTTTTGGGGTGGGGACTCCAAGTCAGTTGGAATATAAGGGGGTTAGTAGCCTGGAGAGGCACATGATGGGTTGTGTGATGCAAGTGACCCAATATGTGAGTTGCAAAAGATAACTTAAATATTGCGAAGCCTCATTTTTATGAAGTTACCAGCAAAGCAGTACTGTGACAAATTTCTTCTGCAAACATGCTTTTTGGTGTGACAACAGAATCACAGATATATCAAAAACTAATAAATCTGTCTCACCACGTCCAACTTCAATTTCTGATTTTATTTTTATTTAGCAGTAGCGGGACTCCAACTCCAGCTTCGGATGCTGATGTTACCACATTGAGAGGTTAGTTTTCGTCTACTTCTGTCAAGACTGATTCTGAATGACTAGAAAATTGAGACATTTGATGGTGTTTGGATTTGAGAAAGAGCTGTGAATTTTTGAATCTCAAAGAATGCTGTTTGTGATCTGGAGATCACGTTATATGCTGACATTATTTTGTTATTGTATGAATCATGAAGATCCTACTTGAGAAAATTAGTTCTGTTTACTTTTTCCCCGCACTTAATTCCATGTTCCCAAAAATACATCTGCTTAGACAGAACATTAACATTTTATTCTGATTAGTGCATTTGATACTTTTCCTCAGGCTCTTCAGGTGTTTCCTGTGTTGTTTCTGTCATGATGATGGGAATAGGAATTGAATTTTACTGTTGGTTTATGCTGCTGAGCTACTGCTGTGTTTATCTACATGTACATGGGTATAAAAAAAACCTAAAAAAAATAATACTGCTCTCTTTCAAACTCAGATGCAGCTGCCAATGTCCCCCCGCCTCATGAGATCTCCATTGAGAGTCCTGTGGATAGTACCATCCATGAGATCGAAGATGCAGACACTATTGTGAGTGGGTTTTCTAATTCAGTTCAGCATTCTGTTGCCTTTCCTAAATAATATTGTTTGTGGTCATTTGCATTTCCTAGTACTTAAAGGTGTTGTTAGCACAGTGTGTTAACACAAATTAAGATTTCATAAAAACAGGGCAAGTTTTGGGTTTTTTTTAATTTTAAAATATTTTCCTGGGTAGGTATTTTTTCATTTGCAGAGGCTTTGCAGTGCTGCTTCCCCCACAGTGAGAGAGAATGGATCAGTTGAGCTTCCAGGTGAGGATTTTGTTAGTGACATAAGATTAGACAAGGAATGCCTTGGGCTTTTGAAAGCTCCAAAAAGAGTGTGGAGCATTATTGTTCCTATGGAAAGACGATAAGCCTGAAATTGCTGTAGCAGTGTTTCGAGGGTCCGTGTGGTACAGTTGTGTAGGACAGCGGAGAGGTTGCCTGAATAGCCTTGAAGATTCCTTCTGATTCTGTGCTGCTTTTCCTCTGCTGACATAGATGAACTTTTATTTATCATCTTACAGTCACCTTTACCTTGATATTGAACCAAAACTCTCAACACAGGGAAGCCTACATCATGTACTTATAAAAGACCTCTGTAAAAGTGAGATGGCTTTCAGAAGTGCTGACCACCACATAGGTCCCAGGGAAGTATTTGCTTCCAGGAAACAGCTCCTCTGGATTAAAATTTAAGGCCAAACTCTAGATTCCAACTGCAGCATTCATGGGCCTATATGACTGAAGAAAATTTTGCAAACCAGTGGTATGAATCAGCTAGCGCTTGTTTTCTTATAAACGGGAAACTCATGGTGGATTTACTGAGCAGCTTACAGAGTTGCACATGTTGCATGTAAGTAGAAGCTGATTTATGGTACTGGGTTTAACTGTGCACTGTTCTCTAACCTAGTATGGCCATGAAACAAAGCTGGGCCAAACTGTACTTTCTTCTAGAGCTTTCAAGGCTGACTGTGGAGCTCTGATATTGTGCTTCCAAGAATAAATACTGAATATGAAACAGGCAGACAGCTTCTGACTGAAGTCCAGGGTCTGACTTTATATTATGTACTTGTGGTTTGGTCCTATGTGCAACCATTATTCTTTTTTGAAACAGAACTGCCTGAAGTATTTCTGCCTTAGCAGAGAATAGGACCACTCAGTAAATCAGAAAGAAACCAGAATTAGATTGCTGCTGCTACAGTGTTTTCACTCTATACAGTTACATCACACCTCATCATTACTCTGTGCAGCCAAAATGCATTGCAGATTACCAAGAGTGAGCAACGCTCATCTTCTGCACTCATGTGTTGACTGTACTTTTGGTTTTGGGGGCCTGATAAATGGTCGAAGCTGCATTGTGTTGCAAATAGCCGTATAATAGCAGCACATATATCCCTGCTAGGTATGTATTTCTCAAATGCTAACTAGCTTTAAGTAGTGTACCAGTCATTATGGTCCTTAACAAAGTTACCTAGTAAAAAAGGGATGGGGGGAGGGAGAGAATTTAAGTAAAAATTTTTAGAGTGTCCCTAAACAACGTATAAGTTGCTCACTGATGGCAGCTAAGCTTTCTGGAGAAAGGTTTTTCCATTTCCTGCACCATACATAACACAGGCTGCAGTTTTGCTGAAAAGGTCTGTTTTGTTGGCTCTTTTTTTTCCTTTTTGATGGGGAAAAAGCAACAACTGCATGTAAATACCCAAAGACAGCCAGCCTTCCCTTCCCACCCCCACAAATCTCAGTTTTTTGTTTTAGAACAAACCCATGAAACAAGATCTGGTTTTTCTCATGTCTTTCAGTATACCACAAGGAATATAGTATGCTGGTTGTAAAATACTAGGGAACTAAGCAGCAAGTGTTTTTCCTGTGTTGCTCAGTGATTCAAACTAGATTAAAACTTGGAATTCACTGCTGCCTGTGACAGCCATGATAGCTACATGCTTCCCTGATGCATTGCACAGCCACTGCTGCAGGACTCCTTGGGGAACTGCAGACCCCTATCAGTTGAAGCCCACCGCTTTAGCTCAGCAGAGGTCCCTGCAGATCTCCCAATGTCCGTTGTATATCTGGGGGGATCCTTCACTTACTGAAGCTGAACAACACAAGGTGTTGTTCTGAGTGTAGAACTTGGCAAAGGTAACTTGTCTTCCAGGTGGAATAGTAAGTAGGAGTCTGGTGATTAACAAGTAAATTTTGGGTAAATCAGCCTATTGCTGACTGGGCTCAAGTGAGCTGCTGTTGTATCCATAGTTGCACTTTAAATTGCTGCATGAACATCCCACACAATTGGATTTTTGTTTGTAGCTGAGGTCAACTAGATGGCCTCACACTAGAGTAAAGGTGTGCAAATGGAAAATAGAATTATCTGCAATACAAGAATTCTCAGAAAATGTTCTTGCTTAGTAGATTGCCTCATTAGTTGCTATCTCTGTCCCTGAGGCTTCATGAGCACCCCATTACCGTGCAAGGCAAAGAGGTATGCTGATGCTCAAGTCAGCATGCTGTGCCTTGGACTGCAGTTTTCACACGTCATTAATTATATCCATGACCATCAGCGTGGCCCACCAGAGTGTCCTGAGGTGTTCCTGTCCATAGGACATTTATGGAATGGGCTTAGGTTTTCTGCCCCATCAGGAGCCAGAGAAACCTCCAGGTTTGCAGCAGCAGCAGAAGTTTCTGGCCCACATAAGAAAGACGTTTGGTCCCAAGCTTAGGAATGTAGTGTGCTGTTGACAGATGGCAGACCATATGTACATATAAATATCTAGGGGTGCTTTTTACATGGAGTAAATCCAGTATAGGTAGGAATCTGGTCTCTGCTGAGTAATGAGGATTTATTTCTTGGAAAAAAAACAAAGGGCAAAACAAACAAAAAAAGGCATTAAATCACCTCTTGTTTTCTCCCCTCTTCCTTCCCTTTCAGATCAATAATGAGATAAAGAAGCAGGATGAGAAGCTAGAGAGACCTATAAATGAGCAGATGATTGAGTTCAGCATTTTGATTGTTGGTGAAAAATACAGTGATGAGCTGACTGACCCAGCCGCTGTGAAGCGTCAACTGCTCTCCGAACAATTCATTTCTCAGGTGATTACCTTTCCTGACTTCCTTTTTCTTTTTGCGGGCTCTGCAAAGCAATATTAGCATCTAGCACCTTTTCCTCACAGGCTCTGCAGAACCAGCTTAGGGCTTATGTTGCCTGAGACAGGCTGGAAAATATGCGCCTACAATGAGAATACTCTGCTTTGTCTGACATGCTGCCCTTTGTGAAGTAGTAAAGTGTCACACATTGTGCATAGCCTACCAGTTGCCAAAGACCAATTACTCTAGTTTTCTTTTTGTGTTTCTCATGAAATAGCCAGCTACCATTTTTGTAAGCAAAAGAGGTAAAAGTATGCTTTTGGAAGGATCAGAAAATTATGCTGAACCCCTGAACAGGGACATACTCTAAACGGGACCTTTCTGAGGGACTACTTCCCCCCCTGCCCCGGTTTCATTAATTTACTTTGCCTTATGTTAGCAAAAGAAACAAAGACAGATGTTATTAATAAATGAAAAACATTTCCACTTCTTTTAGCCCTTTTAAAGACCTATTTCTATCAGGGCTTATTTTGGCCTTATCATCCTTTCAGAATTTTTCAGTTCCTCTCCCTGTCAGTGTTACTGCAGAAGAACTTTTAAACTTACAGAGAAGTGGCAAGATTCTTGTTTACCTCTTGATGCAAATTCATTAGTTCTTAAAGTTTTAGGGCTTGAAAATACTGAATTTTAAAGATATATTCAACATCTGTCTAGTGACCAGTCTGCCTAGATTTTTTTTCAGTGCTTTCTAATTTCATCGTCCTGTTTGAATTCTTCCGTAATGTAGTTGGTTTGAAAGTGGGGAGTCAAAAAGATAATATGAGGGTCCTAGCAAACCAGCCTGCCTGCACTCTCAATTGACAGGATATGAAACAGCTGCAGTTCAGAGCCATCAACTTGTGCTGAGGCAGTGCTGGAAGGTGGCTCGAGTATTTCGGGTACAGCCCAGCATTAACGTGGAGTGCAGGCAGAAGGCGTGCAGGTCCATCAGCATCTGCCTATGTGGGCATGCTCTGGGTCTCTCCTACAGAAGCTGAGCACTGAGATGGGATTTGGGATATCTGAACGATTACGCCGTGTCCAGATTTTGGACTGTAGAAGAAACTCTGGCATCAGTCTAGAGAATCTATCTATACAGAGTGGGTGATAGGTGGGGAAATCAGAAGAAGTCGCAAATGGCGGAACTCGTTCCTACTCGTTCAGGAGCGATATTTCAAATGCATTGTCGTGCACTGCAGTGAGATACTCTCTGAAATCTAGGCTACCAAGACAACTCTTGCTCCTTGTTTATGCCCAGGATCAGCAGTGCATGTGAGACTATTCTAAAACCCTCCAGCCTCAGAAGAGTTCTTAAACACATGCTTAAATCCCATTGGAGCCAGTGAGAATGAACCATGGTTTAGACTGCTGCTAGGCACCTACTTCAAAGAAAAAATAAATATGTGCATATACATATAAATACGTAGATATACACATATAGGCATGTTTTATTAAAAATTGATTTCAAGTTAATTCAATTTTAATTAAAATTTAATGTTTTCATTTTTATGCTACAAAGTTACTGGCCACCAACACACAAACGCACATTTAAAACATGATCATACTGCTGTCTCCTAACTTTTCATATTGTTTCCATTATTTTTTATTTTGTTTATAATGATGGCAATTTTATTACCATAATTTTCTTGGGGCAGAGAGTCTGTCTTTCCTTTCTCTTGCAAGAGGCATCTAAGATGCCATACAGCAACGCGTCATGCTGCTTATCTTATCTTTTCTCTAGCTTTGCTTCCTTCTTAGTCCCATTTAGGTGGGGTTCTCCGTTGAATCCCTTGTACTGGGGCTAACCCTGTGCCAGATCCTGGGCCAGATGGGAAAGAGATGTACTCTTCACTGCAGCCAAAAAACATCACCACAACTGTCACAAGTTGCTAGCGTAGGCTAGACATCTTAATTTTCCTAGTTGTGTGGCCAAGTAGCAATGCCATAGTGTGTGTGTGTGGAAGAAATGTCAGATGGGACGGAGTCCACCTGGCACATGGATGTTCCACTCCTTTGATCCCTTGCCTAGTTTTTCTCTGCACTTGGATAAAGAAGCTCTTGAAAAAAAGGAGGTCGGCAGCACTTCGATTGTTTAAGTCTCACCAGAGACAGTTTAAAAATAGGGTGATTGGGGAGGGGAAGAAGAATTTGAGGAGTAAAAAGATAATCCTCAGCTGGCAAGGATCCTTTGGGAGGAAAAAAACAGCCCTAAAGCTGCATGTACCTGCAATATTCTGTGTCTTGGTTTTGTCCTGTGTAATACAGTTGACTACTGAATTAGGCCTGGATGTGCTGCCATTTTGCTGCCTCCAGTCATCTTTTTTTGAGTAGCATTGCCAATCACTCCTGAGGCCTTTGTTTACAGCAGAGGAGATGAGCCATGTTTTGCACTATGTAATGCATTAGTGCCTCTTTGGAGTCTCACAGGTCCCTGTACAGTGGCCACTGCTCCTCTTGTTTAAGTTGCTAAGGTCCAAAGAGCTTTCCTGAATTCTTTTTAACCCAAAGACGTTTGGGAGGTAATGGAAACCTTTTAGGCTGAGACCAGTTTGTGCTGCATAAATAAGAGAAAGAATGTAGTCTGCTATGGGCAGTACAGATCTCTGCAGAGTCTGTTTGAATTTGCCCCCTTTGAATATTTCTATATAGTTCTTGGGCAATGCTGGATGTTGTTCTTTGTACTTTTTCTTTTCCTTTTCAAATACTAAAACAATGTCACCAAAACTCTTCTTCCATAAAGAGAGAGAATATTCAACCATTTTCCCTCCTATTCGATTTAACAGCTCAGATACTTTTTTAGAAAATTTTGAAAGTACTTCCTGATTTTTCACTAAATGAGTAGGGTGGAGGAAATCTGTGTTACTTTTTTGTTTTCTCCTCAAAATAGATGGAAAGTGTATTTGAAGGACTGCCTGGATACAAAAACATCCGTGTCCTGGATTACAGGTAAAAAGATACTGATGCATACACGGTGATTGAAACTGATCGTGTATGATGGTGCGATATGTTGGCACCACCCTTGGAAGAATGTCAGGCATGTGCATGGGAGTTCCTAGAATGTATTAACCAAAGGACAAGTGCTTTAATGTTTGGTACATCCATATACAGAGATTGAAAAAGAAATACAGAACTGTACGTAAATGTAATCGTCTCTTTTTTGCTCCTGGCATCCACCAGAGAATCTCACATGATATGCTTACCTTGATTTTAAGACAAGGCATTCTTATTCAAGATTCTGTCCTAAAATTAAAAGAGGTCTTTTCTAATTTAAAATTAGTATCTGATACTTCTTTAATACTGTTGACATGTCCTAATGTTAAACGAGTGAGAACACAGAGACCTGTTTGGAAAAATGTGGTGTATTTAAATTTTTTTCCAAATTCTTAATGTTAATTTGGGATGGTTCTAAAGGTTGGTGTTTGAGATGTGTAAAGGTCCTTGTCCTTTTGGTCAAAGCAAAGGTCAGTGAATAGTTTGATAAATGATTTGCAATTTTTTAACTCTTTTTATTCTTACAAATATTTTTTAAAGACTAATTTCCTCAAATCAATTTGTGCTTCAGAGTGACATTTTAAGTTAATTTGGGAAAAAAAGGGATCCTGTATTACGTGTGAAACATCTGATGTCTGAGTTTTGGGGTACGTGGGTCACAAATTATGATTCTTCTTGAATGGACTGGATATAACTTTCAGAATCTAGTGAGGCTGTTCAAGAGTCAATCTAAATTGTTTTCTATGAGACTTTGTAAAGTGTTTTTCTTAGAATATTTCAGCCTATACATTCTAGCCAGAATACATGCCAGTGACAATACAGCCATAGTGAGAAAGGTTTTATGGTTGGAACCCTAGACTGCGTTCAGTTTCCATCTTACCCCCCACATACTTCATTATTGCATGCAAACTATTTGTCCTTGTCATGCCTCATGTCCTTGCAGTTGTCACACGTAGAGGGGTGAGGCTGTTCCAACAACGTTGTGAGAAGTACCAAAAAAGGATGTTGTAGAAACGAAATCATTAGATGTTTAAAACAGCATGGCAGGAATGTTCCCAGTGCCAATTGCCCAAATGGACTGACAAACCCCACTTTGTCATGGCCTGCTATAGGAGGATAATTGCCTGACCTACTAGACTAGTTCATAGACACATAATAGTTATCCCTGTGTCAGCAAGTGAAACAGAACGACACTGTCTTCAGCCCTTGTAGGAACCAGGAGGCAGGTTTGACTTTTCAGTTCCTACTTTCACTTGCAGCTAGAACCACAGCAAACGGGGGTGATGGTGTGGGGAACCCTGCCGAGGCTCTGCCTGGGAGGTAGCAAACCCTTCCATCTCAGTATTGGCACTCTAATACATTTGCAAGCACTTGGTTCATTTCAGAGCACAAATTAAAGGTTGATATTTCTGGCAGGATAGCAGAGCTCTGTGGTCTGCTGTGCTTGACAAAAAAATGTGTTTGTAAACTAACCCTTTAAGTGGAATTAGAGAGCCCTGGTTTTCTTGGTACTGACAGCAATTTAACTGCATTATTTGCAGTAAGATGAGATGGCTCTGCTCTGCGGATTCCTTGTGATCAATAGGAAATATCTCGGTTCAGTAAAAGCGGAACAGTTTTTTATGTAGCAGAATAACTATGCAATTTATAACCATTTTTTCTGTATGCTTTTTCAAATTTTTGTAACCCGTAGAATACCAAAGCAAATTTGTTAAAGTTAGAAGACTTAAAAGAAACTATAACATCGGTTTAACAGGTTTTGCTGTTGTGTTTTGTTTTGTTTCTATATTCAGCTCTCCTGAGGAGGACGGGTAAAGACAACTTTTTAATATATATGTTCAGAATACAGATGGAAAAAAACACATTTAGCTGGAGGGCACTGTTTTGGGGATTTGTAGTTTTGGTTCCAGAGCAAGATAGTTATCCAGCATAAATATTATGTGAGGGGGTTCTACCAGAAACTGTGAGTAACTGCTCTGTTTTGATTACAGATAAACCTAATTTGCTTATTTAAGTCCTAATAATACTTGGGGAAAATCTTCCTAAACACAAGTCAGCTACTGGGCTAACTTGCGTATAGGAGTCTCTTTTGTGAAGAAAACAAAATTGCTTAATGATGACTCAAGGTCTTTATACTTTGCAGCAAAGTCTTGGATAGATACATGATGATTATTATTGTAGTAATTAAAGTAGGTAAGAAAACCATAGTTTTCCAGCAAAGGCAGTTGGCTTAGCTACTTCAAGGCCAGAGGTGCTGCACATCTCAGCAGTAGCTTTACAAACGTTCCTTAGCAGAAGATGGGATCAGTCTGGACTTGGGTTTTGTTAGATGTATGCAGATTAAGCATCCAAAATTTTCATCCTTCGGTATTATTTTAAGAATTTCACAAGACAGAAAATGAACTGCTGCCTTTAACTTACTAGATATATTCTTGGCTTTTGTGTATTTCTCAGCAAAGGTCTAACCAGTTTCCACAGTTTTACAGAGAATGAGCATTTTCATTTTAGAAGGAAGGTTAGAAAACACAAATCTCTTCAACCAACAATAACGACTTAAAGGCATCCCCTGCTCCTCTGCACTTCTGCAGGCTAAGATGCACAAAGGTTATGTTCCAAGTACCAGATGTTTTAGCCCTTTCCAGACAGATGATGGTGTTAGAGTTACTAGTTAGGAATTATTAACTGCAACCGACAGCACAGTTGTATTAAATCTAAATGCTACTATTGAGGAGTATACTGTATTCCATCTTTGCTGTGCCTGTTCACTACTGCTGTCCTCTTTTATTTCCTCTGCCGACAGTGCCCATGGTGAGCCTATGGTGGGCTCATTTCAGTGACAGAGCCAGCAGCAAAACTCCAGCAGGCTCCTGGGTTTACCCAGTGTGTTTGCTGATTCTGTTTGCGTTGTATCTGGTGCTGGCACTTTAGAGATTTCTCTGAACAGAGCCATTACTTTAACAATCTAGTCCATCTCTGTGCAATGAGGAAAACCTGCCTTTGGAGCACATTTTTCTAACACTTCATAGATTACTTCGTTTTCTTGCTGTGCCCTGTGTACAGCCAAAATATTTTATATTTTCTAAAGCTCCCTTGTGCTTTTGCCCAGTGTATGGTAAATCTGATTGCTACCTACGCTGTCATGTGGGAAAGGACATCCAGACATATTCAGGAAAATTAAGAAAATGGAGGAGAGTTAATATGAAAAAAGCTAAGCTGCACACAGATACAAAACTTTTTTTTAAAGAATAACTGATCAATAAGTCTAGAAAAATATTTCCAATCATTAGCTGTATTAAATACCATTTATTGCTATTAAAGACATTATTTCAAGCAGACTGACACTGCACAGTGACAGTGATCAGGGCTCCCTCTTGCTCCTGTATATTGGTACTATATACAGCCTGTTTTTTTCCAGGCTGTTTTCATACCTCAGAGCCATTCCCATTATTGGCATGATCTTAAAATCATCACTCCCACCAGTGCATGCTGGTAGGCCCATTAATAATGCTGGCGGAAAGCCACCATTTTGGTCTGCTTGTGGTCTGTTTACCATTTGCTACTAGAAATACAGGGCTGGGACCAGACCAGATGTCAGGTTCTGGTAGCCTTGTCCTTGAAAACTTTGCAGTGGTGGAAAGCACAGGCAGGCAGACATAAGTGTGAAAAGAATTATATTGTTTTTATTTAGAAGCCTTTAAAGCAATATATTTTTATATTAAAAAAGGGTATTGACACACATTCTTGGGAAAAAGAAATGATATTGCTTGCTAAATGTTGGACAACCTTGCATCTCTCATCAATGTTCTCTTTCTCTTTGTACAACTGAAGTGGGGTGGAAGTTCACTATGCTGTTACGTTTGATGGAAAAGCCATCAGCAATGCCACCTGGGACCTGATTAACCTTCATTCCAACAAGGTGGAGGACAACTCTTTTATGGGCATAGAGGATAATCCAACAGTTGTGTATACCATCAGTGATTTCCGAGATTATATTGCTGAAATCCTCCAGAAAAATGCCTTGCTTGAAAACACTTCCTTGTCTTTAGACCCTAACTCTCTCCAGCTTACTAATGGTGGGTATTAATTATGAGGCACTGGTGGGCCACATATCTAAAGTTTTATGAAATAAATCTGAGATGAGTGTATTATTCAGCTGCCCTCTGAATAATTAAAAAGAAACAACAAGAACAAATTTGTTGTAGCTTGTTTTTCTCTGATCTTAACCAGGTCAAGTCATTAGCAATATTATCCCAGTCTTAATCCATTAGATTAGCCTCCTTTTGCTTTTACACCAAGGTTTGTGATATGCAATTTCAATAATGCTTCAACAATGAACAGGAATACAAGGGGAAATGTGGTTCACATCATGCATGTTGCACCAAGATGACCTTCAGCTTAGTAGCTCTGTGTTGGCCTTGAGCAGCATAAAGGAAATACCTGGTTTATTGTTGAATATTCAACAATCCTGCTAGAGGTGTCGAAGGAGTGCTGTCCATCCCTCTGCTCTCATCTTTCCTCTGTACTTCCTGTAAATGATCTGGGGGCATTTCCAGAAACAAAATCTCTCTGGCGAACTTTTTGAGAAGATTTTACTTACAAATCTGAGATGAGGGAGGGTTTTTCACTCAGTCTTCCAAAACAACTTCCTCACACTGCTACTGCAGCCTTTATATCCCAATTTTTTATATTCCCACAGTGAAAGAAATACTACGCCCTACACCAGAAGACCCATCCTGGATTACTGAGCATCCAGTTGTGCTGGAGCGCCCAGAGTTCGATGTGAGTATGGCTCTGAGCAGTGGCATTTGGGCACTGTTGAACAACTTAACTCTGCAAGGCGGAATTACAGCCAGCATGCAGAGCTTCTCCATCCTGTTGTTCATGCAGAATAAGAAGTAATGAAGGCACACCGTATACTGGAGTAAAACCTCTGGTGAAATCTCTCATCTGATAATTTGATATCTGTTGCACGACAGTTTTCTGTGATCACCTTCTGTTACGCGGCAGTACTGTGTTCCTGGCTGTCCAGCCAGGTCTTTCCTCTTAGGTTTCCTTTGTCTGACTTTTCATAATGTTAAGACTGTAAATTTCTCTAAAGACATGATTCTTTCCACAATACTACCTTTCTTTGGAAAGCGAGAAATAGATGTAAGCAGTAAAGCTGGCTGCTAGAAGAGATAAAAAGGGTAAGTTTCATATGCTCCTTTTGTTACTGTATTGCTTTCACTGAAAGTTCTCAGTTCAGTTTTAAAATTATGTACACCCCTTAATGCCAGCAAAGGAAACACAGAAAAATAATAGCTAGTAGTTTCTTTTCTTTCCCCTCTTGAAATCAGAATTATCTCACCTGGTTACCTCTGGAACAACCCAGGACTTCTGTGATTCTGTGACAGGAGTCTTAGTATCACTGACCATGTCTCTACAATGCAATGGGGCTTTAAGCAGAGATACCAAGTTAGGTGCCAGTGATGCTGAGATTGAGTTAACTAGTTCTGCCAGCAGCTAGAATTTCTGAATGGTAAAGCATTCTCTGGGCTTAAGGATTTATCCGGTAGGTTTCTGCTGTGCACTTTGTCGTGTAACACAGAGGTGCCTTCCAAGAAGAAATGAGCTCTGTTCATGCTACAAAATCCAGATCCACCTATGCTTGATGGTAGCTTTTCACAAAGTTCATTATGAGGTAGTGTTGTGAACAGAGACACATTTAATTTCAGGCCAACTTCTGAAACCTTCATTGAAGTCAAATTCTTGGTGACTTCACAGAACCCAAATATTCTTGTTAGAATGGTCACAGGTATAATATACTTAGTTTCATGCCAGTTTTCCCTGAGTTTTAAAAATTAGTCATTGATGTTTAAAAGGCACGTTCATATGGATTTGCTTAATGAGAATGGCTTAAACGTGGTGTGGATTAACATGAATTTAAGTTCACTTTCAGGAAAGGGCTTTCTCTTTACTAGAGCTATCTAACTAGATTAAAATGTTGCGGATGTTTATTTTAGTAAGACAAAGAATTCTGCCATCTTTATGTTCTGTCTGTGGTTACTCTGACACATGTGCAGGCAAAAAGATTTAACAGTAGAGGTAGCTTTGCAATAATAAATTTTAAACCAGTTTTGGGGAATAGTATGTAGAAGAAAAAATTCTGGAAGTTACATTTTTCTAATCGTGAACTGCGAATAATAATAATGTCATCTATGTCTTCAGTCAAAAATTCTAATTCTGTAAAAGATATTGCGTATATCAAAAAACCAGCTGTGTACAATCTGCAACACAGATAATTTGGGAAGTAATTTCAGATAAATTTAAGAAATCATAAACATGCTTAAACAGTAAACAAGGCTGAAATGATTAGTCAATTACTTCCACAGATGTCAAACCTTTATGGTTCAAGTAGATACTGTTAAGTAGAACTGTTACCTATGAAAAAGAATTTTACTATTACTTTTCTTAGCTGATTTAAGTTGAATTTTTATTATCATACAGACTCATGACATAATGTGGGACTACCATGACTTCACCATGTGATTGCTAGCAGATGGTACCAACTAATCCTTAATTCTTTTCGTTGAGTTTTACAGCTGTCTTAAAAAGTGAAGAAGAAATCAAGTCTATTTTTTGAAATCTGTATTTTCTTGTTATTTCTGTTGAGTTGTAACAGGTAGAATGCTTTGGCTTGCTGAATACAATGCCTTTCTGGCAGCAGAAAATGGAAAATCAGGGAGGGCGTTCTGTGTTTGCAGTCATCTGTCATATTTGTAAGCCTTTCAAAAGACATTAGTGAAAAACAGAACTTGCCAACATGATATTAAACTTGTTAATGTAATATATTGCACTGTAACAAGAATCTATGAATAATGTTAGTTGTCATAGGAACATCTATCCACATTCAAATAAATGATGAAGTGCAATCCCTGGCAACTAAATGCTCACATAAAAAAAAAAAAAAAAAAGTATTGAGAAGCTAATGCTGGTAGTCCTTATTCATTCTTTATGGAATTTATATGTGTAATTTGTTTCTAATCTTGCACAGTAACTTTTTTTACAGGTTTATTTATAGTGGTCAATTTTGCCAAAAAAGATAATTGCTGAAGCACATGTCTAAATGGTATATATGCTTTTCAACCAACTGTTACCATATAAATTAAAAAAATGTGAGGAGATTGTGGTGGCATAACAACGGGCTATAAGAATGTGATCAATACAGGTAGACAAATAATTTAATAAAAATACCCTAACTGGCTCATTTCTAAAGCATTCAAATGCAGTTTGAATACAGCTGAAAATTTAATTCACTCACGTTTCAAACAGCAGTAAAATTTCAAATTGAAAAGTATTTGGACAGTTTCTGTTATTCATGCTGGTAAGGTAAAAGAAGGAGATTAGACAGGAATGGTGAGCTACAGAAATGGTTAGAACGGTTTCGAACTGTAATACGTATTACAGAAACCTGTGTCCACTGCCCGCTTAACTTTAGTCATCATCAGCAATTGGTTAGTTCTTAGTGAATTGCTGCTTCTTGAAATTTTTTGGCGGTTTTTCATACCCCAAGGGTTTTTTTGTCCATCTCAGACTGTTGCACAGCATTGATGTGTGGGCAAGTATTCAGGTGAAGCACTAATTCCTGAGCTTTAGGCAGTCAGCTTGCTTTTGTAGCCTTGACCAAATAACTTACTATCTTCATTGTTTTTTTTCCCAATATAATTACTTCATGAAACACCGTGGTAGTAGATTAATATTCAAAGACGAAATGTGCTAAGTATTCTAACTGTAAACCAAATAATGATTGGGGTGTGTAGTAGTAAGTAAATGGTGTGCAAATTGAAGATTTAAAAACAAATTCTTTTTTGACATTTCAAACAATTCGCAAATTGATTGTGCATGCTTTGTGTTCATCACTACTGCCAATAGATTCCGCCCCCCCCCCCCCCCCCCCCGGCACAGGCATCTTGGCTTTGAGACTAAAGTTATTCCAGGTTCTAAACACTCTTCTTGACATTATGGTTTTTGCTTCCTTCCTGGGTTCTCATACCCACATACTAAAAGATAGCAATAAATGACCAAAGGGCATGTGTACATTCAAGTTCAGTTTCTAAATTGTTTTATGTATCATAGTAACTATCATATTATAATTACTGTATTGATTATGTAGCTGATGAATAATAGCTGCTTAGACCTCTTCATGCTTTAGGAAGGCAGCAAGTATTGTGCGCATTTATTTTTGATTTAATTACAAATGGACAGATCCATTTTTTCAGTAAAGAAAAGAAAAGGAGATGGGGTGGGTATAGACGGTAAATCTCTTAATACCATAACTGAAGCTGCACTCCGGGCAATCTGAATGGCTTCTTTCCCTTTTTAGTAGATCTGACTGGACAGGAAATGTATGTCACAAGGATGTGCATTTTACATGTACATTGCATGTGATTAGCAAAGAGTATATATTTGCCGGTCCTCCCAGTTTGGCCTCTGCTGGTGCTGTGCATTAATTTCTCACGGAGGCAGGAGTACCAGATTTTGCTGTTGGCTGCCGCTAACACCCTTTATGGGTTCAGCCCAACGTGGACAGCCAATGCTTCCCCTGTAATAGTGGAAATATTAATAGTGGGTTTGTGTTCCAGGACAGCACCTTTTTAGCTGAACGGCCTTCAGCAGATGAATCAACTGTCAGCAATACCTTGCCCTTTGATTTCACCAAACCAGATTCCACTTCAGGTAGTGAACAGTCCAATGACAATGAAATCCGGCCAAGACCAGAAAATCTGGACTCTGAGGCCAGTTTGGCACCTGAAGCTCCCCTCTCCTCAGAGGCTGACATCACTTCTTTGCCTGATGGACTGAATTTAGAGGACGGGAATCGGACTCCTCATTTAGTCACTGCACCAGTGTTCGAGCGTGATTCTGTGGACTCTCTGGAATGGCTTTCAGCCCCCAATTCTTTAGATGGTAAGTTAATGCCATTGACTGAAGCTTAAATTTGGATGCCATGTGCTTCCTGATACTCACCAAAGGTATAGTTCACCAAAGTGACTTTTGAGAAAGGTCTAAAAACTTGGATATCTTTCTGTGATTGATAGTTTTTACCTCTCCTGCATGCATGTATCCAAGAACAAATGCTAATGTAAAATGTTTGTAACAGCTAAGGCTGTTTATCCTTTCAGGAAATGGTACATACGTGATACTCATTGAATTGCACAGAAGTATCTTTGCAGAGGGCATTTAACAACTAGCCTAAGGACACAGTGCCACACAGTTAGTGTTTTATTGCTTTCTCTGTAGTCTTGACTTGGCCCGTAGAATATCTGAATGAAAAGTGGGAAGGGTCAACAGGGGTCTTTCTGACTTCAGCACACAAAGGCCAGGATATATCATGGGAAACATGCTGAATATAGATCTACAGACAATAAAATGAACGGAATGTTACACTTTTTATCATAAACAACAACTAATTGGAAATTTATTTTTAGTGTTTGAAGATACTGGACTATCTGAAGACCTTCTTTTGCCTTCAAGTCCTCCTCACCTCGTGCCTGAAGAACCTCCATCTACAGATGATTATGCAGTTCCTCTGCTTTCTGCACCAACGGTGGCCTCTTCCTCAGTCACAGAGATTGATATGAAAGAAACAGTATCTACTAAGAAAGAAGAAGAAACTCAGGGTAGTCCTGCAGGCGATAATAATGTAGACAGTAACAATGCAGACTCTGTGTTGCACGAGTCTGTGGAAGAAATCCCTTTTCCCTTAGAAGTACACCCTATAGAAGATGAAACTGATGTATATCTTGGAGATAGAGTTATATATGATGATGGGTCTGGTTCAGCTTTTGCTGGTTCAGGAAAAGAAATGGAATCAAGTATTTGGCCTTGGGAAGAAGCAACACTGGAACCAGTATTCTACCCTGGTCCTGATAGCTGGCTTGAAGACGACAATGAGTCTTTGCTAATCAGAACTGAGGATATTCCTGAAGGCATGATCTTAGACTATATTCTTAACTCTAGGAATAAATTAGATGATGATCCTTCCAAAGATGAGAATGAAGGTATGGCTAATACAAAAGAAGATTTTCTTGATGAGTCTGAAATATTTGTCTTTCCAGAGACTACAACTCAGCAGGTACCTATGTTACAGACAGAACAGCCATCATCTGTGGAACCATCTACACAGACAGAAACATTGAGCATGTATGATTCTTCTTTTGTTAAACCATCCTTGGTTTTGGAGCCTTCAGTGGACCATTCCTTTGTAGACATGCCAACTGGAGAAGCCCCTGTCTCACCACACAATACAGATCTGCCTGTGGAAGATAGTCTCCTTACATCTACAGCGACCATCAATATGGAGCAACCTGAAGAGTCCAGTGTAGGTCAGAACATCATTTCTGAAGCAGTTGAACACCAAAATGAAGACAGGACAATGGTAGACGAACTATTCACAATGGGGCAGTCAGATGTAACTGAAGCTATTACAATAGGCCACTTGGACACAAGCTCTTCAGAAACTATTCTGACTGCAGATCCTTCCACGGTAAGCCCCGATGCTTCCACGGTAAGCCCCGATGCTTCCACGGTAAGCCCCGATGCTTCTATGGTAAACCCCGATGTTTCCACAGAAGAGCAGCAAATCCTAGATTCATCATTGGCAGGCCAAGACACTACTGGATCAGCAGTGAAGAATGCAGCTGATGTTTGGCCTACTGACAGAGCACTAGAAAACTCACTTGATCAGACAGTGCAATCAGCAACACCAACTGCCACTCAAGTTTCAACTGCAGTTCCTTCTGTAATAGATGAGACCACTGTTCTAGAGGGCTTTGCTGTGCAGGGTGGTACAGACCATGGCACAGATGTTTCCATGATCTTTAGCACTATGAGCTCTTACGTAACAGTGAGCGTAACAGCGAGGACTGTTGAGCATCCATCCCATCTCCCTCCCATGGGATCTATAGCACCATCATCTGTGGCTACCTCAACAAAGCTGGGAGATGAAACGACGAGAGTCCTGGATGTTTCAGTGGACCTGGATCGTGTGAGCACTGTCCACTTTTCTCCTGAGCTGACTGAGGAGGGAAGGAGCATGACTGAAAGTCACGTGGAGCTAACAACTCATGTCCAGTCCACAGAGATGGCCAGTGTGGCTTGGGCCACACATGAAAATCGTAATAGCACTCCTATCCCGTCACGAGCTCTGGTCGTGTTTTTCAGTCTTCGGGTCACCAACATGATGTTTTCAGAGGACCTGTTTAATAAAAATTCCCCTGAATACAAAGCGTTGGAGCAGCGATTCTTGGAACTAGTAAGAATCACTTCTATGCTAAATGTCCATTACCAGATAGACAAAAACTGTGGGTAAATAATAGTTAGTCATCTTCCTTTTGCCGAGAGCAGCTCAAGACTGGTGTTAACAAATACTGTTTGTGTCCCTCCATGGGAAAATTCTGTCTGGAAATGTGTGGGGTGTTGTTTTGGGGTTTTATTCAGTCAGTAGTCTCTCTAAAGCATAACTTTTTAGGGCTATGGGCCAGATGCTCTGCTGTTGTCAATAAATGTAGCGGTGTAGCTGAAGTCACTATGACACTCCCCTTACTTGCTTCCAGAGTGCTCTGCATTTAGTCTATAGGGAGAGAAGTAAATAAATTGGGGCTGTGATGACATAACTTTTCTGGAACACATACAACCCATCCTAAGTAAGAGGTAGTTCAGGGAACTAAGATGTTCCTAAACTGACGGATGGCTAGCAAAGCCTCCCAGGAGTTACACAGCAACAATTCTCAAATTTTAACTGGGAAATTCCCCTCTCCTGACTGAAATGAACATTTTGTTTTGGGAGACGAAGGGAGGACAGGAGAGAGAGAGAGAGAGAGAGAGAGAAGGGGGACATGCTTGAAGGAAACACCCAGTGAAACAACGAGTATGCCTGGTGCTTAGATCAAGGGAGAGCACTATCTATGCCCTGAGAACTGTATTTCTGAATCATAGATTTTCAGAAACTGTCTGCAAATTAGTATACTTTTAAGAACTGCCTGAAGTACTTGGGCTCCTGGCAGGCTGCCAGCACAGGGCTCAACTGGGTAAAGTTTTAATGCCCTTGCTGTGGGATTTGGATAATTCAGATTCCCACTGTCTGATGCAATAACAGTCCAACTGGCTTGAGAAGAGATTCAAAGATTCAGCTTTCCTGTCATATCTCCTGTGTTGCAGCTGGTGCCCTACCTTCAGTCAAATCTGACGGGCTTCCAGAACCTGGAAATCCTGAACTTCAGAAATGGCAGCATCGTGGTGAACAGTCGAATGAAATTTGCCAAACCTGTGCCTCGGAACGTCACCAATGCTGTGTACATGATCCTGGAAGACTTCTGCAACACTGCGTATCACACCATGAACCTGGCCATTGATAAATACTCTCTGGATGTGGAATCGGGTAAGGATGGCAGGGAAATGCAGTTTGGAGCAAGGGCTTTAGAGCAACTTCTGCTTTAAGAACTTACTAAGGATCCCAGCGGCTCAGAGACTGCCCACTGCTTTTCACAGACTGGACTTTAGAAAGACAGTCTTTCACAGAGTTCAAACAAAAAAATATCAATCTGTTAAGGGACTAAAGAGATGGAAATCAAAGTGGGACCCAGACTGAGCAACCTATATGGAGCCCATATAGAAATATGGGGACAAAACTGACTCGGGTAGTACTCTGTGTAATGCCAACTGCGCTTTCACTGGGGAGTGAGGGGGAAGGCTGGGCAGGGAGAGCAGAGGTGCATGTGATGGTTCCCACAGGTGGTAGCGAGTTTAGCTGCCAGGTAGGCATCTGCACAGGTAACAGCTGCTGCCTCACCCTTGTAGTAAAGTCTTGGTTGCACTAAAACGTTACAGACCTTCTTAGTTCACTCTTCTGATACAGGGAGAAAGTTTTTTTCCCCTGTCCAAGTTAGCCAGTAGTTTACCATAGAAGCAACTCAGAAATATTTCCTGTTTTAAGGTTAGAGAAAAATAACAATGCTGACCTGTTGGCAAATGGTAGCTGTTCTTCTGAGGTAGCTCTCTTATAAAGATGGTCTAATTAGGATGACAAATCATGTGAGATCATTGATCATTTAACTGTATGCCAGCCCTCTTAAGCTTGAAACAAGTGAGATACCTCAAATGCTACAAGTTTGTGTTCCTTGCAAAGGCAAATCACCTCACAGTAGATGCTGAGTGCCCGAAGTCCCTTTGCCCTTCCCTGTAGGCTGCCTAGATTTTCTATAACAAAAAACATTGGAGATCAGCTGTGTTTTACTCATTTGCAAAATATAGTTCCAGCAGACAAGAGAACATGTGAGGTACTGCACATTCCAGTAAGAAAAAGAACATTTTATACTTGGTTTTTCGATTGGCTTGTTGGGTGGTCTTAGCCATACCACTGACATGCACTATGCAGACAGGAACACTTCCTAGCGCTTGTTCACCTTAGCAGAACCTTTTGTTACTCAGGAAAGGCGTATGCCAAGATTTTTGAGGATATTTAACTAAGAGACCATTAGAGAAAATGGCAGCAGACAGCCAGCGCGTTGCCTCAGTTAAGGTTCTCCTCTATCGTTAATATTTTCTGCTTTGTGTATTCTCAGGCGAGCAAGCAGATCCCTGCAAGTTCCAGGCCTGCAATGAATTCTCCGAATGCTTAGTGAATCGCTGGAGTGGGGAAGCTGAGTGCGTCTGCAATCCTGGCTACCTAAGCATCGACGGGCTGCCATGCAATAGCATTTGTGATCTCCAACCAAACTTTTGCCTGAATGATGGGAAGTGCGACATAAGCCCTGGGCAAGGGGCCATCTGTAGGTAGGTCATCCCACTGTTTGAAGTATGTGCTTCCTGTATGAAAACCCCTTATTGTCTTCTCTGTTGTAGCATTTGACAACATTTGTGCAAATTTCCATAACATAATAGGTAACAAATGAGATGATAATGATTATCATTCATGTTATGCTGCTGAGTGGAGATCCCAATATTAACATTTGTTTTCCTATGTATATATTGGAATGGAAATGGTAACACATCTTTTTAACAGAACAGAAATGTGAGGAAATAAAGTGAACTAGGAAAAATGGTAGTAATGGAATATACTCACTTGTTCAAATCACTTTCCTTGACCTTTGGGAACAGAATTTATCTCCAGCGGTTTTCTCAAGTAGCAGTGTTCAATAATGTCACAAAATACATGAGAATTAATTCCATCACAAAAATTCATAGCATAAATATAAAATTCACAGCATAAATATATTAAAAATACTGCTCTTGGTTAAGAAAAAAGTCATAAAAGTAAATCATTGGCCATTTGGGAAAAATCATGTGTGGCTCATAAAAAGATCCAGGCACAGGCTCCCTGGTTCAACTATTTGCTCTTAAAAAGATACAGATGCATTTGAACAGGATCTCTGTATTTTACAGGTAATGGAAAAGACTTAGTACAAGATATAGACAAATCGATGCTCCCTCTGACATTGCACTTAATTTTTTCCTTTTCAAGCAATGTAACAGTCTATTATTAAAAACAAAATATACTTATCAACAAAAGCTAGGAGACGTCAACTAAAGGTAGGAGACTTATTGCAAAAAATATGACCACTAATAATTATTTGTGTTACTTCAGGTGATTTTTTTTAAAGAAAGCTTACCTAGAACACCTCCGAAGTCTAGAGTCTCTTAGTCCTAGCAGTTAACAGGAGAAACAAAAATGTTTTGAAAGCTATAAAAACGGATACTATCACAGATGTAGTATAAATGTTATCATATTTGTATAATAGTGTTAATTAGAAGCAGGTAAGTATCTGAACTCAAGCATGCTCTGGCCAATATTTATCAAGAGCTTTTGAAAAATTTAAAGTATTGCTTACTACTTTCAGAAACTATTTCAGATATTTATGTTAGAGACTTAAGTCACTGATGTTTCTTATTTATAAGGTGCATTGCTGTGAGTGTTCATAATACCTTACACTTCCTTGAGTTTTTATAGCAAAAACTCTGACACACACATAATGCAAATATATTATTTTTACTTGTATATTTAAAGCTCGTATTAACATTAAAGTTCTCATCTTCAAAACCACAGGAAGGCAGATAGATACACTGAATGCTGTTTTGGGCAACCGTTCCAAAGATACAATCTTGGACCCACATTTCTTTCTAATAATTTATTTTATGTATTTATTTAACTACCCATGGTGGAGTTCACCAGACTATAAACATTCTGCTTGTTTAACACACCTTCATTTGCATTTAAATTACAAGATGATTAGGGCAACTGCTCTCTACCTTTACAGTGTTTGATACGCCATGTGCAAAATTCAGTCAAGGCATAACTTTTTACTTAATCTAAACACCTTCCAGTTTTAATATATCACAGGATACTCTAAATTGCAAAAAACACAGGCTTTTCCCATCACAAATGCATTATCCTTTTGTTATTTTACCTATCTTCACTCAATTTAGTAACTGGGGTTGTTCAGCCTGGAGAAGACAAGGCTCAGGGGAGACCTTACTGTGGCCTTTCAGTACGTAAAGGGGGCTCATAAGAAAGAGGGGGACAAACTTTTTCGTAGGGCCTGTTGTGATAGGACAAGGGGCAATAGTTTTAAGCTAAAAGAGGGTAGATTCAGACTAGATACAAGGAAGAAGTTTTTTATGATGGAACAGGTTGCCCAGAGAGGTGGTAGATGCCCCATCACTGGAAACTTTCAAGGTCAGGTTGTATGGGGCTCTGAGCAACCTGATTTAGTTGAAGATGGCCCTGCTCATTGCAGGGGGGTTGGACTAGACGATCTTTAAAGGTCCCTTCCAACCCAAACCATTCGATGATTCTATACCAAAATGGTTGTTCACAATAATAATAATAAAAGAAAGCTGGTGCTGGAATAAGCAAAGCTATTTATTGAGGTGACTTAACTGAGGCCATGTCATAACAGGAAGTTAAATACATTTACATGAATCAGCTTTTGCTGATGTTTAATTTCCATGTGTTTCTGTGCTGCAGGTGTCGTGTTGGAGAGAACTGGTGGTACAGAGGGGAGCACTGTGAAGAATACGTGTCTGAGCCTCTGGTTGTGGGTATTGCGATTGCTTCTGTGGCAGGATTCCTTCTTGTGGCATCTGCTGTCATCTTCTTCTTGGCCAGGACCCTTCGAGACCAGTACACAAAGAGTGACACCGAGGACTCACAGGGGTAAGTGATGCCATCTAGTATTTTAAAACATATCTGCTACAATAAGGATAATTCTGTCGTAAGTCTTATATCACACAGTTGACAAGCCACAGGATGTACCTCCATGCCTCCAAATGCCAGGCTTCCTAAACCTATCTGCTGCCCTCCCAGGCTGCAGAGAAGCTCACAGTTTGTTTATTGCTCCCCCAGGCAGGGTGACAGCCTCTCATCCATTGAGAATGCAGTTAAATACAACCCCATGTATGAAAGTGATACGACTGGCTACAGCCATTATTACCGGAGATACCCTCAGCTAACGTCCTACAGTTCTACCAGTGCAGAGACATCCACAGACTACAGCAGTGAAGAGATCAGGCACATTTATGAAAACAGTGAGCTTACTAAGGAGGTAAATGACCTTGTTTTCATAGTGGCATGGAAAAGATCATGTGAACAATAAGCTTATTCCACACTTGTAACCCAAGAGGTGAGCCCAATCTTTCCCCAGCGTCTATGGTCTAGATAGACAAGTTGCAACTATGGCTGCTGCAACTATTTAAGAGGAGAGGAAAGGATTTCTTTCCCTGCTTGCTGTTAGGTACAGAGAAAGGAATGAGTGTGTTCTGGCCTATAACGAACTTCACATGATGAAGGAGCTGACTGCTTTAGTAACTTCATGAGAGTTGGGGAGGTTTGCTATATTGCTCGAAACAGCCTTTAGCTTTTAATGCCAACTACCTTATGTAAGAGTAGTTATACAGTGAAAACCTGGAGCCTTCAGGCCTTTTTACAGGTTTTTTTTTTTTTTTTAAAAGTTTAGGTCTTTCTATAACCTGTAAGTTAGATCACATTCTTCTCCTTTCTTCCTCTATACAAGTATCCAGGGTTCACTCTAGAAGGCTAAAGAGAAGGGATTTGCATCCAGGAACTAACCACAAATTCTTAAGCAACTGTAAGAGGTGTGAATCCAGCCTGTAGCTGGGCTTGTAGGCAAAGTATCTATGAGAGATAAATGGTTTTGTTAAAGCCTGTTGAAATGCCATGCTCTATCCAAAGCCTGGTTTTGATTTAAAAGTAGAGTATTGCTGGACTCCAATGAAGTGCTTCACTTAAAAAAAAAACAAAAAACCAAAACATAAAGAAGAATTTTAGTATTGGAGTGCCCAATTTCAAGCTCTACTCCTTGAAATAGCAAAGCATAGGAGTTTTATTTTCCAAAAATCAAAAATCAGTTATTTCAGTGGTATTCTAATTTCTGTTATGTACTTACAATTGTGTTCCTTGTATTTTAGGAAATTCAGGACAGAATTCGAATTATAGAGCTCTACGCTAAAGACCGTCAGTTTGCAGAGTTTGTTAGGCAGCATCAAATGTGAGTGAAATGTCTTGTGTGGATAACTAACTCCTTTGATGTTTTCTCGTGTGGCCTTTACTACATTACTGTATTTTTCATATGAAAGGTCTAGAAATGCTGGGACACTAGAGGTTAAGATTTCAACGTTATTTCTGAAGAGGTTCAACCCTTTTAAAGTACTTAATATAATCATTGTCGAAAGTAGATAGCCCCAGAAGGTATGTTAAAAGCATTGCTTCTCTGAATCCCAAAGTTAATGGGTGTCAGAGAAGCACTGACATCTCTTAAGGTCCTTAAAAGCACAGATAGAACCTTCTTAACTTTTCTAGTGTAGTTGCTATCACCTGGTGTTCTATTTAAAATAGAAGTTTTAAAAGCATGTCAGTTTATCTTGAGTTCTCGAGACTGGGCAACTAACCAAAAACCAATGGATCACTAGTGCAATCCGCTCTGGTACGGTGGGCACCTACCACAATAGAAAGCTTACAATTCCAAACAATTAACCAAGCTGAACTGCGTGCTTTGATGAAAAGTTAAGCATGAAAAAAGTCATCAAGGAATTAATTATTAGTGTACACATTCCTATGAACTGTATTCTCACTCTAGTAAGAAGCAAGTTACAGCTAGCTGTGTTAGTTTGAAAGATACTGTAGTAAAATTCCTTGGTATCCTATTAAAAATAGCTACAGTAGCAAAAATCTTCTATTCCAAGATCATCAGCTATATTTTTTTTTTTTAAAATTGAAAATAACAGCAGTTCACATTTTTCCATGTCAGTTGTTCATTTTTTCATCTTGCAAAGGATCAGCATCTAAATTTTCCACAGCTGGAAAGTAGTAAAGGCTGCCTCATATAAGCCTTGAATCCAATGTTTGAAAGAGACGAACTTAATCATTGCTTCTCTGTTTTTCATTTCAGGAAGCTGCTTTAAGAAAAAAAAGAAATCAGTAGAACACATGTGGGAGATAAAGACTACCTTGTTGCCATAGCAATGGACTCAGATGTAACTGCAAAGTTACTTATAGTCTTAACATTGCATGGATGGATACAGATGTTTTCTAAATGAATGGCTAAAATGTACAGATGTCTGTTTATCTCAATTACTTCTGGCTTTTCTGTGTAAAGTGACATTTTTAAGAGGTGATCAGAAGTGGCAGAGGTTATGAAAGTTCATTTTTCTTTAACTCTGAAACAGACAGTGAGAGTTTGTATACCAAGGCAAAAAAATCTCCTCAGGTAAGAGAAGATACATGCACAACCAAAATAAAATGCACATTTAAAATCCCCTTCTGGCATTTATCCCCTCACGGGAGGCTACTGTAGCGATTTTACAGGTATAAAGCACTAGTGGAAAAAAATATTTGGTTTGCACACAAATGATTTGTAGGGGAGAACTATTGTACTAGAATGATGTTGGCATTATTTTGAAGCATTCCCATTCTAAACACAAACATAACCTCACCGGAAAAATTGTTCTTTTGTACAGATGCCTGATGTACATTTTGTCGCCTGGCATTAGCAAAAGAGACCATAGCACTGAGCCTGCAGGCTTCCTAAAGGCTCTCCCCAACAAGAAGCATCACCACTGCCTGTCAGTGACCACACACGGCGCCTCAGCAAGGCAGAGCAGTACTGTACAGTGTTTTTAAAGTCAAGGTGGTTGGTTCTCCAGCTGTTCCTGACAGACACACAAGCTGGGGCACAAAAGGGCTTCTATCATACAAATGTTCTGTGAAGCTTAAGTGACTAACATTGACTTTTTTTTGTACATAGACAATTTGTTTGATATTTTATAAGTTAATACATGTTATTTATTTGTTGTGTGTTTCCCTATCAGCTTATTTTCATAATAGATTTAATTGTTGACCTTGGAAGATGAATAGTTTAATGATGAAATACTACAGTGGCATTTCTGCCCATCCTTTTTAAAAATATATTTAGCGTTTACTCAATGTTGAATTCAGCCAACTAATATTTGAATTTTCTTTACTGAACTGGGCAGTAGCCTGCCATGAGCTCTATTTCAAAAGCAGGCTGTGGTATTTAAGTGCATGCGTATTTGGGATGGCAGCACTTTCCTATGGGGAAGGGAAAAAATGACATTACTCTTGGCTTAGTAGAAGTCAGTGTAGAATTCCTTAAACAAGAGAAGTCAGTCTGAAGCATTTAAAAATAGCTGAATTGAGATAGGGACCTCCTGAGATACAGAAGTGGCGTTTTATCTTCAATTTACAAAGGGAGTTATTTACTTTGTTGTTACAAAGTGTGTTGGGGCTCTGTTCAGTCACCTAGTCGCTCTTGTTTAAGGCATTAACACCACTGTCAGGGCACTAATAATCTCACATCAGCTTCTGCTAGCAAACAAGGCCAAGTGATTTGTTATTTTTATGAAGTCTGTAGTTCTCGGCCCACATGTGCCAACAGCCACCTGATACTTTTTAGAGTTAAATGATAGTGAGAAATACTTACTTGTCTATAGGCAGCTTAGCTAAACAAGTGAATGTTTCAATGCAATTCTTCTACGTGTTCTGGAGAACCTCACTGGATCACTCGTGTAGTATCTTCTTGCCTTGAGTGGCCGGGAATGGGTATCAGAGCCACAAATCTGTCAAAGAAAGGCTTACATAAACCACTGTAAGGCTGAATAACGCAAGACAGCAGAGAGTAATGCGGTGCTGCTGAATATTGTTGTGACCAGATGTTATGAGACAGAAGCCCCATTCTTCTGGGTGACCCAAGGGCTCTCAGCTGCAGCTGGGCCAGGGTTTCTGAGGCACAGCCCACACCCTCCTGCCCCCGCAGCAGCACAGCTGAGCCAGCCTGTTACACCAGGGCCTTGTGATCACGGTAACTGTACAGTGTAGAGAAGTCCTGGGCTCAGGGTAGGCATCAACTTGTGACTTGTCTCTGTGTAGCCGGGCTGCTGACCCCGGGAGCTTTGGTTCTGCTCCTGCTAAGCGCAGCAGTGGATGGCAGCTGGGATCGGGCACGTTTTAAAGGTGTTCTACGATTTGCTGTGCACAAGGTGAGGGGAGTCTTGGTTACACTCAGTATGAGGTATTTCAGTGTATATACAGTGAATCTTTTCTTTGTTTGTGTGTATACATATAAACATAATGGTATCTTATTTTCACTACAATAAAAAATTATTTCCAAAATACTTTTTTCTAGAAAATTAATGTAGAGACTGTGAGATTGATATGAAGAGAAAAGGTATCTTAGACACAATGATTTGTGTGCAAAGTTTGGATTATTTTTTTTAAACAGTTGGTTAAACTGTTAAACTCCTTTGCTAACAAAAGTGCCAAATGTAAGCTCATCATCACTCGCAGGGCTGTATTCTGAAAATTCATGCTGGAAAGCACATAACTGAGTGCTTTGCTTTCAGTTAAGCTCTTTGCCCATTTTGAAGATTTTTCGGGTCTAATCAAAGAGTCGAAATATGTTGTTACTTAGGTGATCATGAAGTCTTAAAAACAAAAATAAACAACACCCCCTTCAAGCCTCTTCATGTAAACTGTTTGATGATGCATCTTTACAACACACCAAGAAGGACTTAATGAACTTACTTTCTTTGATACCTTCCCCATCCAAGGCAGAGACAAAGAACTCTAAAAATTCTCGTTAAAAGAAACCCACCAAACCAGCTCTGTATACAAATCTACCAGTACTTGTTATCAGTTAACATGCAGTTTTTCACTTGCTAAAAGTAAAAAGTGCAGGTTTGAATGACTTGGCTTAATTTAAGAACATGGACAAAAGCAGTTATTGTCTACTGAGCACTGACAGGTCTATCAGCTTCTGTGGTCCCCCTAAAGGCGTGAAACACAGAAGAAAACAAGGCCCTGCAGGACACTGCCAGCTGCCCCTTTAACAACGTATCTCAAGCATACAGCAGCCCATTTTGGACCACAGCAAAATGTACTGCAAAAACCACCGGGTGTGAGTTCTGCCTATACTATTTCTGGGGGTCTCTCAAGGCCTTCCCTTTAACACCTCAAGGCACCAGTCCACAGTGGTAGAATTCTACCATGGCTGGAAATTCAGAGAACTAGCATTCAGAGCGGCAAGACTGACAGCATTTCAGGAACTGCGTCCTTGCCTTTTATTTGGTAGTTTTTTAGCAAAGGACAGAGCCTTGCCCAGCAAAAAGTTACTAAGTTACTCCACATCTTTTAGCTACTCTGTAAAGGTCCAGTCTGTGGGCTTCCCGTACCACTAGGTAACAATTTGATTCCAGAAAATAGACTTCTTCAGGTCCTCAGAGACAGCTGAAACTACGGTTTTCTCCTATCTCCTCCAAAACAAGGAAGCATTGATAAAGTTTAGATTTTTAACAACTTACAGCTTAATTGCTAAAATGGAAAAAAGCCCTTAACAATCAAGACTTTCACTCACATTCCTTATCAGACCTGCTGGAATTGGTCATTGTTGTGAAAGGCTGCAAAAGAAGCATGAGAGGACACTGAGAACTTCCACATGGAGTCTGTGGAGACCAGGCATGCTGAGGGGCTAGAGCTCCAGCGCAGGGACAGTCATCTCATCCTATTAAAACACAAAGCAAAAAATATTCACCAATACCAATGTCTCTGTCTATCTGTAAGCACTGTAGGACAGACACAGACTGACTTTGTACAGCATAGGAAACGTGATGGGGCATTGTTATGATTTAAATATTAGTAGAAAGCACACAGGAGTTTAATGGCACTTTGGTTACTTGAAGTGTACTGTAACACCAGCAGCATTTCTGTCTTATCTTTCCACTACTTGATCCAGTTTGGGAACAGAGGCTTTATGTTCTATAACATCCATCCATTTGCTTTGGTTTCTCAACTGAAAAAAAAAAAAAAAATCCAAAGCTTTTTCTGGGCCAGGAAAGGAATTTTTTTCATTTGTCAGTCCAAGTGGGAAAGTTTTGTTTTTGCCACATTCAACACTAGTTGGCTCTCCTACTCCACATTATTAATGATCCCCAGGAATTTTAGTTGAGTTCCTGTCCTCTTGGACTCTCGCCCGTGCTGCCTCTCACCCTCCTTTCTGGGTCACCCACCGCACTTAGCAGTAGGAAACACACTCACGGCAGGCAGCTCTGCTTGGAGGATGACAGCAGGTTGCAGGACTAAAATGACAGCTTGCCTGAGGTGCTACAGCTGTTCAGAAGGAGACAGCTGAACACCACCTCCAAACCTGTGCTTTTAGTTTTCCTATGTTTCCTATTCAACACAAAACCAGATTTCAACTCTTATTTGTTTCAGGATGAAAAATACCCTCAGTACTGGAATTTCGTGGGATGCATGCCAAGTTATTATTCGTAAAAATCAATTCTACTGTCAGCACATCTAGGGACTATGTTTCTATATTAAATATATAAGTTGGAGTAAACTACACTTAAAGCCTGACCTTTTATTAGGAGACACACCCCCCACCAGCTCTCATTTATACTACGAAAACAACAAAAAATACTACCTGTCTTGAATTATTGGAGGTTGAAATGTTATTCAAAAGTCTCATATTAAACACAAATCAGAGTTAGTGTTAACTGGAGTTGCAACTGGATCTCCACAGCTGATTACCAGATGGGGAAACTATGCCTTTCTGGAAAGGCTGACGTAGCTTGAACAGAAATGAAAGCAGGAACAATAATGGATACGGCCATACATCAAAACTTTATGCAGTAATGCGGGCACTGGATTAAATGTGGCTGGATTAAAGAGAGCGAGGGAAGAGGCAGACTCTCAGCAGCAAGCATACAAGCTATCCTAAGAGTGAAAGACCTCTATCTACTCATGGGAGACAGCTACAAGGAAATTCACTCAGCTCCACCTAAAGAGGATTACACAGTGATTAGATGATCTCTCATCCCAGAAAGGGAGGGGGATGCAAAGCACTTCTAGCAGCATCGCGAGGCTCGAGTCTCCTAGCATGACCTACAGGTAACTGCTGGCTGCGGTTCACTGTTCACAGTTCCAGTCATCTGCTCAGTAAGGGAGTGGCTGTTGTTCCCATCCTGTTTTCAGATGGGAAGATCAGAGGGTTTTGATCCACATAAATGGTTTATACAGTTCTCCAGTAAATCAGAGACGGCTGCACAGCTGCTTTTTTTTTTTTTTGTCTTTTTCTTTTGTTATTTCTTATTTAAAGTTTTGATTAAAAATCCAAACCAAAACAACCACCAACAAAAAATAATAGAAAAACCCTTCACACACTTACTTTTTTAGAGTTTGCTTTCTACCTGCTCCCCTTAGGCATAGATGGAAACCCACAGCCATGGTGGGAAGGCAGTGTGGTTCTATAGAGCTCCTCCATAAGGAGTTCTCACTTTGCTCTTCTCCCCACCACACCAGCATTTATAATGTCAGATCATGCGTACCTGCTTTAAAAACATCAAACAAAACACCAAAACCCACACCGAAATATCTTCCCAAGGCTTGCAGTGAACATGACTGGGAGCCTCATACATGCAGAGACTGACCTTTCAAGAGAGTCAAATCTTTTGCATTATGCATATAGCTCCTGATGGGACATGGCATGTCTAACGCAACACTGAATACATCGAAGCAGAATCGGTGGGTAGATGACTTGAGAGTAATGCTGACGGTAAGTGTTTTGGGGCTGTCTCTCAGGACCCCACTGATGTCTTTCAAAGGGCAAAGCACATAAGAACTTTGCACTTACCTGCCAAGAAAAAAGTAAATGGAAGCTGCTGGTAAGGCATTCAAAGCAGAGAAACAGTCCACGGTTTGCAGGCAGCACAAACCAATCTCCAAAAATGGACCAGTTAGCCTGGAAAGAAGGGAGAAAGTCATGTTAGGAGCAACAAGTTATTTTTTAAATGGGTTTTTTCTCTAGATAAGGAAGAATAGAAACATCCCATAAGCACTATGGTTTGATGTAAGTTCAAGTCAATAAGCTGCTCCTGGCTAAGTGTCCTTAATAGTGCTTTGCGGAGGGGAGGGCACAACTCTGACCTTTTTGCCCAGTCAGGGCCTCTGCAACCTGCTGCTGCCACATCCAGAGATAAGCAGGGAGGAAGGATTAAGTACCGCATATGTATCTAGCAAAGAAGTTTAATTGGAAAATTTTACTTCTGAAATACTAGTGAGGGACGTGCGTGACCGAGTGTGGCTGAGGTTCTGCTCAGCACCTATTCGAGAACTGTCGTGCATCGAGTACCCCCAGCTGTCTGTGAATAAACTTGTAAAGCATCAACCATTCCTCTCCAGCTGGAGCATTGCACAGTGTCCCACGTCATGACATAAAAACCTGATTAGCTGTGCTGACCAGTATGTTCCATAAACATATAACAAAACTTCCCACTGTTTAATTATTTGTGTGCAAAAAGCAGATGATTTTACAACATGAAAAACTTGAGCTGGCAGACCATGGGGAAAAAACACAAGAAAACCCAGCAAAAATAGGAGAACTATTCAGCCCTGGAATATAGAAAACCAAAGATATGAATTCTTCATCCCTCGTGTGAATCTCTCATGAACATTTTTAAAACCAGCTCTAGTTAACGAAGCCTCTTGATGTACAATGTCAAAATGGTCGTGCACAGTCCTGTTCTGCTCTGGAAAATGAGAAACCGCAAGTCTAGCAAAGATCAGTCAGCAAGCAGAGGACGTATTCAGTGACCAAATTTAAAAGCCAAAAATATTTATCAAGTTTTAAATGTCAGACCATGCAAGAACCCACATGCAACTCATTCTGAAAAACAGACCTGGTACAGCAAAATACAATTACTTACTCTTTGATGGGATTTTTCTAAGATCATCAGCTGTCTGCACAGCTGGAGTTACTTGATCATTTGAGGGCTTCTGCTAATCTACACCGTGCTTGCCTCAAAACCCTGCCACTTTGAGCTTTCTTCCTTCTAGTACCAAAGGGCTTCGGCTTGGAAGGGCCTAATTAGAACATGGTTCAAATTAAAGAAGCATTCAACCAAGGCCACTAGCAACAGCAATACTAACTGCTCCGCATCTGTGTCAATTGGATCCTACACTTCAGGATGCTTTTGGGGGTGGGAAGAAGTGGTAAAAGAAGGGGTGAAAAATGGACAAAAAGACAAAGCTTGGCTACAGTCTGGGTCAGCAACAAGACAGGGACAAAAGCCTAAGTGAAACTGTAGCAACGGAAAGCAAGCAGTCCTGTCCACCTCTGGTTTTAAAGGCCCTTAACTAAGCGCAGGACACAGGACAGATGTATTTTCACAACAGGAGTGAAAGGAGCAGAATTCCTTGAGCTTTGGATGAAGGCTGGAGGGACATTTCCACTGCAGGACATGAGACACTAGGAAATACTCTTTTCAATTTTGTGTCTGTTTGGTATGTGCACTGAAACATCTGCTCTGTTTTTCCACACACAGAGCATGGTAAAACTGGAGTTAAAAATCTAACCTCTGAAATGAACTACGAAATGAACTAGAGCCAAGGCAAAGCATACCTTCAAACTGGGGGAGGAATGGCTGAGGGGAAGAGCACTCAAGTTTCTTGCTAATGCCAAAACTCACAATTTCAAATCTCTCTACCTTTCCACATTTTTTCCATGAACATATAAAGAAAAAGCAAACACTGTTTCAGCTTTTTTTCAAAACACAGGCTGTCCTTCCTTAACTTCCCAAATGAACTTTTTTATTTTTATTATCCCTTATCCATAATTACTGTGTACTCAGACATCTACCCCCAAACTCCAATCCTGCATGCCACCATGGCAAAACTTTTGTCTGTAGCAGCTTCCAGATACCACCCCGACTCTAAGCTTTCTTTCTTCAGAGGCTGAGAACAGAATGTCCTCCTACCAAACCAGTCATGTCTTCATTTTCAATCTTTCTGTAAGAAAATATTGCAAGAGCTTTTTCCAAAGCAGGTGTAGTAGGTTTTGTTTTGTTGTTGAAATCAAAATGCAGCAGAGGATTTCACTAAGATACAGGATTGTTTTATTGACCACTATTTAAGATGCCAGATATATAAAGCCTTTCTCATATTCATTACAACTCAAGGGCATGCCTGACAGTCTGCACATCTATACCTTTTGATGCGCGGCAGAGATACTACACTTTCTCCACTTTTTATGGTACCAAAAGGTGACCAAATAGCTATGTCTGGAGTCTCATTCTCCATCCCAAGAAGAGATGTATCAGCCCACTCCAGTTACTAAGTTTTTGGTTGACTCCAACTAAGTCTCCTTTGCAGCTGCTTTCAAAATACCATATGGACGTATATGATTCTCCTGAGTATCAGCAAGAAAGCCAAAAGAAATCACAGCCTGCCAAGCAACTGTCAGCTCAGCAAAGCTGCCATATAATATGCAGGCCACAAACAGTCAACATCATACTAAAAGGGAAGACTATTAGCTTAGCTTGGATTCAGTCCAACGGTTTACAGGTAAAGATCCTGTGCAGCGTAGCACAGACCAAAGTTAATTTGCCTTCTTGGGTAAGTTATTCTACATGGACTATGAGGCCACTCAGGCTGCTTCCAGCACTGAGCTAGTCTATGCACGGCAAAGATGGCTCCAGGCCTGTAGCAGGGGAGCACACAGGACAACACACAAGTGATGGCTGGATGGTTGCACTCAAAGACTTGCAGAAAACAGCTTGATGTCCAAGTGGCAATCAGTGATGAGCGATGTTCCCCAGGGGTCGATATTGAGACTAGTACTGTTTAACATCTTTATTGGCAACACTGACAGTGGGATTGAGTGCACCCTCAGCAAGTTTGCCGACAACACCAAGCTGTGTGGTGCAGTCAACATGCTGGAGGGGAGGGATGGCATCCAGAGGGACCTGGACAGGCTGGAGAGGTGCCAACCTCATGAAATTCAACAAGGCCAAGTGCAAGGTCCTGCACCTGGGCAATCCCAAGCACAAATACAGGTTGGGCAGAGAATGGATTGAGAGCAGCCCTGAGGAGGACTTGGTGGTTTTGGTGGATGAGAAGCTCAACATGAGCTGGCAATGTTTACTCGCAGCACAGAAAGCCAACCGTATCCTGGGCTGCATCAAAAGAACCATGGTCGGCAGGTCGAGGGAGGTGATTCTATCCCTCTACTCTGCACTCATGAGACCCCACCTGGAGTACTGCATCCAACTCTGGGGCCCCCAACATAAGAAGTACACGGACCTGTTAGAGTGGGTCCAGAGGAGGCCCACGAAGGTGATCAGAGGACTGGAGCACCTGTCCTATGAAGACAGGCTGACAGAGTTGGGGTTGTTCAGCCTGGAGAAAAGAAGGCTCTAGGGAAACCTTATAGCAGTCTTCCAGTATCTGAAGGGGGCCTACAGGAAAGATGGGGAGGGACTCTTTATCAGGGAGTGTAGTGATAGGACAAGGGGTAATGGTTTTAAACTGAAAGATTTAGGTTAGATATCAGAAAGAAATTCTTTACTCTGAGGGTGGTGAGACACTGTAACAGGTTGCCCAGAGAAGTTGTGGATGCCCCATCCCTGGAAGTGTTCAAGGCCATTTTGGATGAGGCTTTGAGCAACCTGGTCTTGTGGAAGCTGTCCCTGCCCAAGGCAGGGGGGTTGGAACTAGATGATCTTTAAGGTCCCTTCCAACCCAAACCATTCTATGATTCTATGATCTTAAATAAGCCCTGCTCCCAGAACAGCCTCATCCCAGTCTGGTAGATTCTTACCAGCAGTGACAATAACCACTAGCCATTGTTCACAATAAAACACTTGTTATAGTAATCATTAGATATTCTCCACCAGAACACATATCACTTCTGAAGTTATCGCACTTATTTGCAGTTTCTCTCTCTGCTGAGGCTGCCAGTGACAGTCCATATCCACTGGAGACTGCAATGAGATGACCAACTCATTTCATATAAACCCCAAATCACTATCCAAGGACAATTAATTTTCTAGTTGGCACTGAATCTCAGGAACACTCACATAAAAAGAACACAAACCCAAATACTCTAAGCTACACTTCATCTGAACATTGTCCACATAAATAAGCACAGACATTAATGAAAGAGAGACGTCAACACTAAAAGGTGTTGAAAATTATTTTAGGAATAACGAATGCTTTGGGGATTAACAGTACCATATGGTACCTTTCAGCTCCAACTTACTAGTACAAATCCAGCTACAGAAGCATGGATAAAAACCTTTACCATCTGGTGACTTATTACTTTGTGGAAAATAAACAGGTGTTTGTATCACACACACACACACACACACAATCCACCACCATAACTGGAAGTCTTGTTGGCTTTCTCAGTAGAGAGATCAAAGAGGACCAGCATACTCTTCCCCCAGTACAACTAGTCTATTTACATGAGGGGCGAGGACAGCTGAACGCCAAATCCTACTACCACCCACTATTAGAAATTAAAATAAGATCTACCATGTTTCCAGCAACAGCCTTTTTCAAGGAACAGGAGGATTTATGGCTATGAAACCGAAATATCATCTGCTGCTTCCCCTCCCCTGCACCCCCTGAAGCAGCAGATGTAACAATATTCACCTTCCCTACAAGCTTTATCTTGCTTGCATTCTTATACCATCACTGCTTTGACAGCACTACTATAAAATATTTCACATTTAGCAGCCCTCATACCAGCCTTAACAAGGAAGCCTGAAATAATCAGCATTCATACCTCAGTGACTTCATTTGAACATTATCCTTTTTTATTTAAGGGTACTGTCAGAGTTTGAGTTACCCAGTTTATTTATAAATTTGCGCTCCCGTGCTCCAAATTCTCCCTATGAGTTAGAAAGGAGATTTGTAAAAAAAAATGTTATTATTATTATTGCAAGAAATATGGAAGCAGTTACTATTAGTTTTAAACTTAATAGCAACAGGTACATAAATATCCTCAGGGTTTCCTCTTCTCAATTTACGTGGAAATCACTTTTTGTATAGCAGAATTTACTGGCTATTTAATACATCTTATCTTTGTTAGTGGCATATGGGAGCTTCTCTGAATAACTCGAGACTGGAATAGTCAGAAGATAATTTGTTTGCCTTCTTTAAAGCTCTATTTTTATCCTGGAGCAAGTAGTGTTTTTTTGGCTAAGGCTGAATGCAGCTACTTTCACATCACGTAACGATGAGAAGCACAAATCACATCAGAGAAATCTCTCAAGTTTACTTGGCAAACCTGCACCTGTTCTTTTGTAGCCTTTTAATCATAAAAAACAGTAAGTATTCTTATTTCATTACCCCACGTACCCTTTGAACACTACAGATCAAAAGCATGGTAATGCAGACCAGAGACTTTTAGTATTCCTCCTTTGACACTGTTATCAGCATGATTAACACACATCAAGTAAGACAAAGCTAGAAATAACTGAGAGATTTGTTAAACCAAAGATTTGCCAGAAACATCATCCTACAAATCATATTTTGTCCCTTCATACACCAGTCACGCTAGCTCCCTGGTCTGACCACCTGTGTCTGGATGCACAGTCTGGCAGGGCTCCCCAGTGAAATTTTCATGCATCTGCTAGACTTTTCCAGGTATCTGAGCTGTTGTCCTTCCTCTGCCAAATACACACATACTAAAATACAGCATCAGTGAGTACTAAGTTGCCAAATATTCAGGGCCAAAAGTGGCCCTGTACAACAGAGAGCAGTTTGTATTTGTTCAAAATGACCAAGCTCCAGAGCCCAGTTTAAATACCGTGTGCACCTAGGTCTCTAACAACTTCTCCATTCACTTCTAGTTCTTGTATGCTATTGATTAAACAGCTGCTCAACCACAGCGGAAGTTCTGGGCAAATTAATGTGCAAGGTTTCAAGGGGTGCTCTCCCCAAAACTAAGTACAATGCATAAACAGTTACTGAAGAATTTCAAAAGGACCAGAAAGCGCATGGGCCCAGATGCTGTCAAGTCAGCCACTGCCTGCTAGAAAGGGCTTAACCCATTTTAGGATTTGCTTGGCACTTATCCATTTAAGATTTTAATCCACGGCCTTTGTCCTTCAGATTCTTCTATATATTTGTGGCACAGACAGAAGGCGAGACTGCTTAATTTGAGCCTTGCTTTCAGACACCTTCCTTGTTAGTCCTGACAAGTTTCCTGTCTCTTACAAAGATGAACGGCTTCTCTGTCAGCTGGTGTACTACCCTTAGCCTTCCTCGGAGAACAAAAAAAAAAGAAAAAAAGAAAAGAAAGAAAGAAAAAAAGACAGCCATTTGATGCATGTTTAAATGCAATTACAAGCTGGCTGAAACTAGATGGACTCCTGAAAAAGAGGTAAAGGGAGAAAGTCTGCTTTGAAAGGGACCACAAGACATCACCACAAACTTGCAGTGCTCTAACAAAAGGTAAATCAGGAGCTACAGGAGGCACCAGGGATTCTCTGTCATCCCCACAAAACAGCCCAAACCAGACTGCAGTGGCATTTGCAAGGCAGAGCAGGCAGCTTACTGGAGGCTGCACAAAACCAGATCAAAGCTCCCAAGATGTTTGATAAGCTGTCCATTTCACAAAAAGGGCACAGTCTAAGCTATCAGTGCCTTCCCACAATTTCCAGCTCCTCTGGGACCATGCTTCCCAAAAGGCAGAGAAATGCACTTACAATCCACTGAGAACTCATCATTGGTTCATCTGCACATTGCAAAGACTCCTGCAGTAAACCCTTAGAAGCCTTGTGGTCCATGTAGGAGAATACATCATCATTACCATGGATGCAGTAACATTCTTCTGATCAAGCTTAAACCCAGATTTCAGACCTAGGTGCTGATCACTTGATTTACCTTTGTAGTGATATACAAGGAAAGCCGCCTCTAACTTTGTAATTAGGGAGGTCCAGGTGCTATCTTTTTGGACCTCCACTTTCAGAGGAAGACTCTCAGCCTGTGGAACTCCCCATGCAACAAAAGGGCCCCCAACAAAGCTAAGGTGGAGCCTACAGGCAAAACAGATCACTCAAGCGTTCAGTATCAGCCACCCTGGAAACTTTGAATAACACAGGTGCAATTGCTGAGGCTGCTAAACCTACCTAAAAGCACTACTTTGCACCTTCTCCCTGTGCCCACTCGGGCACTTCTGCTGCCAGTATGTCACGGCTAGAGGTTAAACAGCTATGTGTTCAGCTGAAGCGGAAAGCCCAAGCCAGCAAAAAGCCCTAGCCCCAACAAGCATTTTGGCTATAGCATATCAGTTGGCTGCTCATCTGCCTTCATTGGTGCCAACGCTGGCAGAGAGGCAAGGAATGCTTCCTGAGGACAAGGGATGGTGGGACTTGTCTTTTCGGCAGCGACCTACATGTTTAAGATGCAGTTTCGTAATCAGCATAAGTCACAGTGGGTGGTTGGTACCTGACTGGCAGACCACACAGCCAACTTTCTGTATGAACACTACTACTATTTGCCCATTTGCTGCCTCAGTATTTTACAATATTCCCTTACAGCCCTCCAAGTGGGTGGGATTCCTACGAATACCTCTAACTATCAGAATATCTGAGGAAAACAATCAGACTCCCAAATCCAGCGTTCTCTTTTTCTGTAGACAGAAAGGAAAGTGCAAGGGAGAATAGTAATTTCATGCACATGTTTGCGCACATTTTGAGGCTGGGACATCTTCTTTCTAAGTCATTGAAGACAAAGTCTGAAGGACTGCAAAATCTTTTCATTCATTAGTGACTCAAAAAAAAAATATGGATACAAATGTGCCTAGACTTTACATGTCCAGGTAACCCTTTTAGCTCAGTCTCCAGGTGGAAAGGGGGGAATAAATAAATAAATTAAATAAAACCTCGAATGCAGATTTTTATTTTTTTTTTTTAATGACACGCAACTACCAACCAACTGCAGATTGCAGTGCTATTAGATGTACCAGAAAACCCACACAGGAAAAAAGGTGTGTGCTAATAGTATATTCTCTATTTCTTGTTTGTCATTTTCCCTGCCCCGGTTTTTCTTTTAGTTCCTGATTCTTTGCTCTCTCCTTTAATTTTCTCAACTTCTCCCACCCCTTAGCTGCATTTCTTACAGTATTAATGTAATCTTTCATTTTCTCCCTTCAGAAAGTGGGACTTGAACAAGTCTTGCACACTGAAGGGTACCTGACGTGATTTTCTCATATTCCAAGTTTGAACGTTACTTTGTGTCCCCTTATATCCAGTTGTCTTTCCTTGATCACATTGTTACACACTAAGACCAACAGCATGAGCTTATAAATGAAAAGAAGGACTACAAGGGGGCTGGCTTGCTATTCTCACCTGTAATAAGAGAAGCTGTCTGAAACTGGAGGCATCTTCATCTTGCATGTAAAGACATTTAAAAAGATCCAGTGACCTGATGGTGAACTGAGAAAAACTGGACAACAAATGAGAAGCAATATTGCTGTTTAATCACACAGTGGTGCTGGAAGGGTTGCTCAGATCCTGGACTCAATCCCACTTGGAGTCCTCAAACCCAGATAGTCTCCCCCCACAACTTTCTAAAAAGGGACACCTGAATTTAACCTCCAAGACAAAAATGTGATGGCCACTCCTGAATGCATCTGACAGCAATACCTTTTGGCATGAGCATGGGTACTTCACCCTTGCCCTCCTTTGCCCCCCCGATGCAGCTGACCACACAAAACTTACATACTGCTTCAGCCTTCACCGTCTGTCCTTGTCTGCTTTTGGCAATTCTGCCTTACATTCTGTACATGACTATCATGATACAGATGAGCCTCAGGGTACAGAAACCCTTACATGAAACTGGGTTTACTAGGCATAAAAATCAGGATGTCTGCGTAATACACGTGCAAAAGCATAACTTTGTACACAGACAGAGCTATTCCAGCCAGCAAGTTGACATCGTCATGTTCTCTGAAACAGAGATGAAAATAAGGACCAAAGGGGACAAAGCTACTGAAAGTCAACGCATGCACACATACACACATTATGCTGGAAGTTTCCCCAGTGGCTCAGATTCTTATTTCTGTTTGGTCCAAAGGGGGCTTCTTCCCTCAAAAATTGTATCTATTCACGTGGTTCAAATACAAATTACACAAACTGTTCACAAAGGAATTCACAAAGGGCTTTAGTTCATCTTTTATCAAATCCTGTCTCCTGACCCGAGTTTCGCATTTTTTTTTTCAGACATTCTGTAATGGCTTTAAATACAACATCACCAAAAATAATGTCAGATTCTTCTGCTGTAGAGATACCACTCTTGTGATACTGACCACAGCATCTTTGTCTCTCTCTCCTCTCCAGCCCATGCCCACTATTTCTTTCCCTGGAGTACCTATAGAATCTGATCTCTCTCACCAGCCTGATCATTTCTGAGTCCAGCCCCATAACACCCTTGACTGCGACAGCCGCCAAAGTCACCATTGGCCTTTCTATACTCAATTCCTCAGAGCTATTCAGTGCGGTACTACTTAGTTACTGAAGTTGGTAGCTTCTTAGCACTATTTAGACAGTAAATGAAGCCAGTAGCTTCAGTTATATCCGTTCACTGATCTGCCACCCTCACAAGCTTCGCAGCTATATCAGGGCTCATCCTCTGTCTCCAGGAACAGTTACCTGCACTTCCATTTTACTGCTCCACTGTACCTCCATCCCATCCCATGTTGTGCAGCCATCCTTTGCTGTCCCTCTGTCTGCGCTACCCCCAATAGAAAACTCTTGCCCACAACAGTCTGTAGAGATTTCCCTGTCCTCCTTCCAATCAGCTCAGGCAAGAAAAGGAATTTTAACTTCCTTGTAATAGCACAGAGAACTATACCCCATTCCCAGTTATATATAAATATATATGTATGCACAGAGACACACTAACACACATTCTCATATTCTGAAATTACCTCTGGCCTTGTACATTTAGTTTTCATAATCATGTTAAATCTTCTCTGCTCTTGGCCACAGTGCTATTGCTGTCACAGGCTTTCTACATTATTTTAGGCAAGTTACTAAATATCTGGAAGTCTGGAGGACCCGATTCCTCCCCACTAGAATCAACAGAAGTACTCAGTTTGCTCAGATTCATGATAGGGCAAACAATTCTGATCTGTGTGCCTGTTTCCCAATCTATTAATTTTGCTCCTCTAATAATTAGATAGGGGTAATGTTAGTGCCTCATCTGGGTGCTCAAGGGACAATAAAGCACTTTAGGAAAGTTCACACAGAAGTTGTACAAATGAATTGCAGTAAAAGAGCAAAACTAAAACCCAAACCCCAACAAATGTGGCCAACAATAAACATAAAGCAGAGAAACACCTCAAACCCTAATTGTGGATGATAAATCCTGAAAGATCCTGTCAGCTACTAGACATGTATTACCTCTCCTCCAAGTTACATCTAGAAAATTCTCTATGTTTATATTGTTCACTTTCCTAGGCACTTCACCTTGAGTCTCATTAACCATGATGTCAGCGTCTAGCAAGCTATCAAGTGGCATCACTAATAATTGTTGTCTTAAAAACTGCATGCTGAACCTGCAGCAAAAGAGCTCATTAGAAAGAACAAAGGAGAAAACCTGGCCAAACTTCTCTTTAATTTTCATTTATCCTTTAAGGACAATCAGGAGAGCAGATGGTTTATCATTTCTGCACAGCTTCTGAGTAAAGAGAGCTGATCCATTTATTTAAGAGCCTTATCTCCTGTCAGCCCTTTGTTTGGGAAACGGCATATTGCAAGGTTTCCCCTTATTATAAGAATGCTTTCCTGACAGGCCTGGAAAAATTTAAGCTTTCCTGTTAGTCAGATGAGCGCCTTTATCCCATTTAGCGACAAACCTTGGATAAAAATAGACTGCCATCTGACTAAGCAACTGCGACACTGAAAGACACATGCTGGAATGCAACTGATCTGAATATTAGTTAATCAGCTGATGCCTTTCCAGTAACCCATTATGGCTACTGGAAAAGCATATGAGACTACTTCCAACAGTGCACTTAAAAAAATATAAAAATTAAAAGCTAGTATTTGGCTCTTCTTTTTTTATTTTGGGTGGCTATACTACAGCCTCCCTATTTTAAAGAAGGCTTTTTAATTTGAGCCTTCTCCCCGAGTTCTGTGTAGAAAGTCTCATGCTATTTTCTTTTCACCTTTAGTGCTTCTCTCTCTCCTTTCACTTTTTGGGACAGAAGGGAAAGATAACAGATTCAAAAGTAAATGTAGCTCAGAAGGCTGAAAAGACTTCTATGTAAAGACTGTTTGACGTAATGCATACCAGTCCACCAGTTTGGCATATGACAATAACCGTTGCTGGCTATTAGGAAGGTAATAGGACAAATATGGATCAGTCCTTGTGATAGTAAAATATTTTGTGGTACCCTGACAGTATTAAGAGCATTTTGATTTTATTGACAGAAACTTCTTCTGTCTAAAATAAATTAAAAAAAAATAATTTGAATCAATCAGTAATACAAGCTAGAAAAAGAGTCAATAATGTAGCTGAAGTGAAAGAGACTCCTCCTTTCCAGTCAACACATACTTCATCAGTTTAGTCTTTCAAACTGGGTAACCTTGGGGAAAGAAGTTAAGTGAGAGCAACTCTGCTGACATGAAGTTTGAATCTATTCTATTACTTCAGGCTGAATAAAAATTTGTGGTAGCTTGGCATAACATGACTTTACAACTACCAAATTCAAACAGTTTTGAAGCATAATCTCTGAGAAATTTTTGATGCATGTATACAGAGCATAACTCACAAAGGTTATGCTTTGTTACCTGAACTCCACATTTTGGACCACAGAGAAACACTCACCTGCCTTTCCAGCACTGCTTCTACTTGTTCATTGTCAAATTTATTTAAGCAGATAACCCACAGCACACCTCTGCTGGAATTTCTGGGCTGGTACTTCACTGAAAAATTGCAACATTCTTTCGTTCATGCTTTTCCAAGTAATTTACTTTTATACTTCTATAAATAATAGTTATTATAATAAGTCTTATATTTTTAAGTGTTATTGTTGTGCCCTAGAAGAGCATTAGACAGGATACTTGCACTTCAAAGAACCAGCACACTATTTTAGTTAGGAAATAGCACAAGTTTGGATGCATCAGGGAAGGAAAAATTCAGGGAAGCAATGAGTATCTACTGCATTAAGGACAGACCACAGGCCAGACCGTTACCTCTAGACAGCTACCTCTAAATTACTATGGAAGATTCCACTTCAATGATAACTTTCAAGAAAAATTTAAACAAATGTCATATCAGATATGAGAGGAAAAGCCAGTTTCCCAGGGAAATGCAGAGATAAATGAATTAAATTAATTAAATAAAATTACATCACATGATGATCCACAATGAAGGGAAGACAGGAAAGAAGAAAGTTCCTAACTTTTACTATTACCCACCCCATTACTACTAGACTGTCTTGAAGACATGTCATGGTTCTCCACAAAACTAGGTGAGGAATTAATTCAACACATCTCCAGAAAACTACCATGTATTTATAGTATCTTAGTGCAACCTGAACTATAAAGGAAAACGTGTGTGTCTCAGTCCTCTACTGAAGCCTTTGAGGAGAGAAAGGCATCTCCAAGTTGAAACTACAGTTAGTTTAGGGAAAGCTGCCACTTTCTACTCAAACTCCTCAACAGAAAAAGTCTGATTGGAAACTGTGCATCACTGACTGATCCTCTGAATGCTGCTAGAAGGCAAACAAAACTGTTTACCATTTTGCAACATAGAAGAGCTTTTTTTTTTTTTTCTTTTTCCCAACTTTGCACAACCCATTTGCCACCATGCAGGAAGTTTTGTTTGCTTGTCTGCTCTTTAAAAACTAACAATAACATCCTTTTGCAAACAAAATGGTAGAAAATGGTAGCAACCAGTTTGATACAAACATCAAACAAATTCTTCCGTTTCTGCCTACTCCCTATGTCATTTTATTGGATGATGAATGTTTCAGATCTTGTAGAAGGCAGGCCCTTAGATCACAGAGCACACAGGCAAAGTTAGAACTTACTTCCTTTTAAATATGGTGATTAGTTCTTGATCCACACATGCATTTTTTATATTGGGATACCAAAAAAGGACTGTTATTAATTTTCTTCCAACAATCACATTTTGCTACCTAGAAGAGGAAAGTCTGTAAAGAACAAATGCGTATATTAACAAAGGAAGAGATGCTCAGATCACAGCAAAAATAGGAGCTCCCCATTTCTCCAAATGATACTTTAATCTTTTAGAAGGAAGGTCATTTTAGGATTATTGTAGTATATACTTTCTGTTAGCTGGGAGCCTCCTGCTCACCCATATGCTGCTTTTCCTTTTAAGTGCAGCAAGGACTATTCATCCTAGTTGTTGGGCTCCATGCAGTCAAACTAAATTATTGCATTTGTCTTGATGAGGATCAAATGAACATGTAGGGTCAAAAAAACCTGTAGCTGCTGAGCTAATTATAGCGGGGGGGTAAGGGGGGGGGGGGGGGAGGGGGAGATGAAAGCTGGCATGCTGGACTTGAACAAGCGATGTGAATAAACCTGCACAAGTACAAATTGCAAAGATTTATTGCAATGCAAATGCTGGCATGAGAACTTGAGTCATAACTGTCTCCTAGCCCAAGAAGATAGGATATGCGAGCTGCTGATTGTAACAGGTTCTCAGCTTTCTGCAGCATGAGTAAAAAGAGCATGTCCTATTGCTGATTTTTCTTCTTTTTTCTCTTAGCACCTATTTTTTGGGCAATGTGCTTTCCATTAGCTCTCAAAACCGTACTCATCAGTATGCTTTGAGAGGCAGCTGGAAGGAGAGGGGACAGTGGGTGTCTGATGGCCATATAAGTAATAATTCAGAGAGTTTTATCCCATTCAAGCAAAGCCAAGCTTCTAATCCAGACTGGCCACCAACCTTTTTCCTCTCAGTTTGAGTGACCATCATGGAGTGGCTGGATAAAAAGGTCTGTTGCAACCAACACCTCCTGCAGTCAGCCTGGGTCATTCTGCAATGTGCTAAAGTTCCCTAACTTCCACTACAGAAATTGCCTAGGAGGCCTGCGTGGTATCCTGGCAATGTATAAGCTCCTGATTAAATAACATACAGCTTAAACAAAAATAAATCCATTGGTAAACTTGCTATTGTTTCAAGAGGATGTGTTTGAAGCACATAGTACTTGAAATAATGCTGACCCACAGATCTGCTTCCCATGATAACTGGCAGGCTTAGACTCATAGAATTGTCTAGGTTGGAAGGGACCTTTAAGATCATCGAGTCTAACTATTAACATAACACTGCCAAAACCCACCACTAAACCATGTTCCTAAGCACCACGTCTACCTGTCTTTTCAACACCTCCAGGGATGGTGATTCAACCACTTCCCTGGGCAGCCTGTTCCCACGTTTGACAACTCTTTCTGTGAAGAAGTTTTTCCTAATATCCACCCTAAATCTCCCCTGGTGCAACTTGTGGCCATTTCCTCTTGTCCTAGCGCTTGTTACTTGGGAAAAGAGACTGACCCCCACCTCTCTACAGCCTCCTTTCAGCTGGTTGTAGTGAGCCATAAGGTCTCCTCTCAGCTTCCTTTTCTCCACACTAAGCCACCCCAGTTCCCTCAGCCACTCCTCGTAACACTTGTGATCTAGATCCTTCACCAGCTTCGTTGCCCTTCTCTGGATGCGCTCCAGCACCTCAATGTCCTTCCTGTAGTGAGGGGCCCAAAACCGAACACAGTATTTGAGGTGCAGCCTCATCAGTGCCAAGTACAGTGGGACAATCACTTCCCTAGTCCTGCTGGCTACACTGTTCCTGATACAAGCCAGGATGCTGCTGGCCTTCTTGGCCACCTGGGCACACTGCTGGGTCATATTCAGCCGGCTGTCAACCAGCATTGCCAGGTCCTTTTCTGCTGGGCAGCTTTCGAGCCACTCTTCCCCAAGCCTGTAGCACTGCATGGGGTTGTTGTGACCCAAGTGCAGGACGTGGCAATTGGCCTTGTTGAACCTCATACCAGCCTGTCCAGATCCCTCTGTAGACCCATCCTACCCTCAAGCAAATCAACACTCCCGGCCAACTTGGTGTCATCTGCAAACTTACTGAGGGTGCACTCAATCCCCTCACCTAGGTTGTTGATAAAGATATGAAAGAGAACTGGCCCCAATACTGAGCCTTGGGGAACACCACTTGTGACTGCTTGACAACTGCATTTAACTCTATTCGCTACAACTCTTTGGGCCCAGGCCTCCAGCCAGTTTTTTACCCAATGAAGTGTATGCCCATCCAAGCCACAAGCAGCCAGTTTCTCCAGGAGAGTGCTGTGGGAAATGGTGTCAAAGGCTTTACTACAGTCCAGGTAAACAACATCCACAGACTTTCCCTCATCCACTAAGTGGGTCACCTTATTATAGAAGGAGATCAGGTTAGTCAAGCAGGACCTGCCTTTCATGAACCCATGCTGACTGAGCCCAATACCTGGTTGTCCTGCATGTGCCGCATAATGACACTCAGGATGATCTGCTCCATAACCTTCCCAGGCACCAAGGTCAGTCTGACAGGCATGTAGTTCCCCAGATCCTCCTTCCGGCCCTTCTTGTGGATGGGCTTCACATTTACTAACCTCCAGTCAACTGGGACCTCCCTAGTTAGCTGATAAATGATGTAAAATGGCCTTAAAGAGCACTTCCACCAGCTCCCTCAGTACCCTTGGGTGGATCCCATCTGGCCCCATAGACTCGTGTGTGTGTATAAGTGCTGCAGCAGGTCACTCACCTTTTCCCCTTGGATTACAGGTGTTCATTAATCTTCCTGCCCTTGTCTTCTAGCTCAGGGGGCTGGGTACTCAGGGAACAACTGGTCCCACTACTAAAGACTGAGGTAAAGAAGGCATTAAGTACCTCAGCTTTTTCCTCATCCTTTAATAAAGGGTAGCATTTATCCTTAGTCCTCCTTTTATTGCTAATGTATTTATAGAAACATCTTTTATTGTCTTTAACAGTAGAAGCCAGATTAAGTTCTAGTTGGACTTTGGCCCTTCTAATTTTCTCCCTACATAGCCTTACAACATCTTTGTAGTCCTCATGAGTGGCCTGCCCTTTCTTCCAAAGGTCATAAACTCTCTTTTTTTCCTGAGTTGTGACCATAGCAGTCTGTTCAGACAACGCGGTCTTTTTCCCCAACAACTTGTTTTTCGGCACATGGGGATGGCCTGCTCCTGTGCCTTTAAGACTTCCTTCTTGAAGAACATCCAGCCTTCCTGGACTCCTTTACACTACAGGACTGCCTCCCAAGGGACTCCGTCAACAAGGTTCCTGAATAGACCAAAGTCTCCCCCCTGGAAGTCCATGGTGGCAGTTCTGCTGACCCCCTTCCCTGCTTCTCCAAGAATCAAAAACTATCATTTCATGATCGCTATACCCAAGACAGCCTCCAGCTGTCACTTCCCCAACAAGTCCTTCTCTGTTCACAAACAAGAGTCCAGCAGGGCACCTTCCCTAGTTGGCTCCCTCACCAGCTGTGTGAGGAAGTTATCCTCAACAGACTCCAGAAACCTCCTACACAGTTCCCTCTCAGCTGGGGAGAGGGACATGGAGAACTTTCCAAGAAGTTCTACGTGTCTGTTGGTCACACAGGGTCAATAACCATCACAGAAGTAGCATTTAGTACATAAATCATTACATAGCAGTGCAAACACTGCTCCACAACCTTGCTCTGGTCACATTTCTGCTGTCTTTCTTGAAGATTCTGGCAGCCAAATTGTTCTTGTAACTGACACATACAAACACAAATTAAAAAAAAATATTTAAAAAACACCAAAAAATATCAACATAAAAAACCCCAAGAAATCTTGCTGTGACATCCTGGTTAAAAGAACAAGAAATGCTAGTATGACAAAGGATTCCATAGTCCTTTTTTGTCACTTAAAAATTACTCCCATCTTTAAGCTTCACTCCTTTTTATTGAGCCGAGACATTTTTACGAGTCTCAAATTGTATTTTTACATATTCAATGATAATAAAAGGATTTCTATTAGTTTGATTATTCACTATGCCTGTACTGCACAACCAAGCCCAGTGCAGAAACACCTGGGCTGGCCCTTCTGGACAAAGTGGGGCTGTACCACAGTCAGACTGCAGCTCCCACCCAAACGCAGAGACAGCACAGAGGTGCAAACCAGCAAGCTCTACCACCTGGGTCTTACTAGCAGCATGCTGAAACAGTGACAGCGTGTACAGCTCCAAAATGGGTACAGTCTCTGCCTGGGTGAGTACACTGCACTCCCATGGCATAATGCACTCTTACTTACTGCAGTGCCAGGCAAATGAAGCGCCTCAGCACTCAAAACCTCTGGCCCAACTCACCAAGTTATCTGTCATACCCACAGCTAAAAGACTGTGGCAACAAAGCACTGGAAAGAACAGAAGCCTCGTGCTTTGGGTCTTAATCCAATCCCAGGATTAGGGATTAAAAACACAGGCTTTCAGAGCAAAAGCAAACGATTTGTTTTGGCGAGTTAAAACTTCACGTGAAGTACAGACAAACCAATATTGGTTCTTGCCAGCTGAAGATGCTAGAGTACTGGGAAATTTCTTCAGACAATATCCAGTTGCACACAGGGACTAAGACTTCAGAAACACCTATGTCACAGAGCATATGGTAAGAAAGGGAGGAAGTCCCCTCTTGCCACCTCATTTAAAGACTCATCTCTTTTTGCTCCCTGCAGTTCCATCCTTCAACTAACTCCCTTCCCTACAGTGTAGGGATGCTGTTGTAATTCTCAAAACCACCACTGTTCTCAATACCTTCTGTCTGTGTCTCGAGACTGCTAAGTAGGTTAAAAGCCTTTGCTTCAAGTTCTTTTCAAGGCTTTATTGACTGCCTCTTCTGTGTTCTGCAAACTCAAAGCTCTAACATCTCCCACAATAAGATGAAGAGCCTTTCCTTCATGGTCATTGACCTTAATTTTGCCGTAGTAGTTAAAAAAAAAAAAAGAAAAAAGGAAAAAAAAAAGTGTTCAGTACACAGTTCAGCAAGCAGTATCTTGTTCTCCCTACAACTTTTTGAAGTGCACTAAGCCCAACCAGATGTAGCATTTTTGACAGCCCATAAAACATGTTACCACAAACATGCTGTCCCCATAAAAGAGAGCATCTGTCTTTGTCATCTCCTGTTTTCATCCCTTAAAATTAGCTGAATTACCCATCACTCTCTCACTTTGCCCACATTCATTAATATATTCCCTGTGTGTTGGTACAGACACCGCATGGATCAAGTTTAATTTCTTCTGGTAAAAAAACCCCAACAATACTAACAAACAGAACTTCAGGGAATCACAGCTTTGATTTCACTGAGGTTTTTCAGTGAGTAATACTCACCTTAACTGCAGGCTAGTTAAGGACAATATGTTTGACAACTTGCAAGCACAGAATCAAGAAACACTCTTCACATTGCCGTCTGAAAGTCAGCTGTGCATCCTATGCATTTCAAAAGAGAGATTCAACCAACACTTAAACAGCACAGGAGCACAAAACACTAACTTTCACGTAAGCCAGAAGGAGGACAGAGTTGCTTTACCACAGTACTATCAGACAGATGTAGTGCCAGTGCAACATGCTTAGCAGTTTTGACCTACAAAGTCCTAAATGAATGGTGACTACTCAGAAGACTCCCTCACCCAGCCGTGACGTTCCTGTGAGTGACATGACTAGAAAATCTTGGACAGGAAGCTCCTGCATTACTCTTCTAGCCTGACAGCTAGACAGGTCTTTTAAACTTGTTTTTCCTCTCCTAATTTAAGATTGAAAATAAGAAAGGCTGGAGTGACAAGCACTTGGGGATTCTGATATTAATATATGTGTATCTTTGCCCTGTTATTGTATCATTGGCTACTGGTTTGCTTCTGGCACAATTTCTGTTCCAATTACTGCTTGCCTTCTCATCATGTCCTGTATGGAGCCGTGCCACAAATGCACAAGGCTATGAGGTAAAAGCTTGTTTGTCAGAACAAACATGCACCCAGCAGCCATGCAAGAAACATCTACCTTCAAGTTTACCTGAACCCTTCTATTCATTTGTACCACGTGGTTACACCAGTCACATCCAACACCGGAACCTTCTCTTTGGAAGACTCTTTTGGAACCGGAACCTTTGCTACATTTGTGATAGTACTCTTTCCAATTCTGCTATATAACACCTTTGATTTGAACTAGGAATAGAATAATAGATTATCTCAAGTTGGAAGGAAAGCACTAGGATCATCGAGTCCAACTCCCTCCTCCTTGTGGGACTACCTGACACCAAGCCATATGACTACAAGCATCATCTAGATGCTCCTTGAACAGACTTGGTGCCATGACCGCTTCCCTAGGGAGCCTGCTCCAGTGACCGACTGCTCTCTAAGTGAGGAACCTTTTCCTAACGCCAAACCCAGACTGTGTGCTGGAGACACTTAGGTACATACCTCATTACTGCTGCTTCAATTATCTTTGAAAGAGAAATATTATGCACACAAAGCTGGGGCAACAGCGAGGTGTCCTCAGAATCGGAGACAGACACAGGTGTGCCTGGAAATGGCCAAGCTTGAACCAAAGCCGTGGTCTCCTGGTCACCTCAGCCTGCCGGCTGCCACGCCGCTCGGCAGGAACAGCCCCCACCGAAGACAGATGGCAGGAGCCGAGCAGCCGCCACCTCCCGTAGCCAAGCCACGCAGCAGGCTGGCCACGGGGAAACCCCACCCTTGGTGGCGGGGGGAACCTCAGGCCCGGCTGGACCGAGCCCCGGGAAGGGCCGAGCCCGCCGGAGGCCCCCTGTGATGCCGCGCTCCGCCCGCCAGAGGGCGGCGGAGGCTCAGGCGCGGCGGGGCGGGCTGGGCGCGGCCGCGGCCGGGGGGGCGACCGCGGGGCTGCGGCCCGATACCGGGGGGCCGCTGCGCTCCCCTCCGCCCCGGGGCTGCGGCCCGATGCCGGGGGGCCGCTCCGCTGCCCTCCGCCCGCTCATCGGCCGCGGTGCCGCAGCAGAGGGCCGGGCGGGCGCGCCACGCTCGCTCGGCTGCTCCGCGTTCGCGGCCGCAGGGCTGAGCGATCGTTTCCAACGAAAAAATACTGTATCTACTGCGTTATACGAGTAAGATAATACTAGTAGTACTTACACATTAACTACGTATTAAAGTAGCTTTTAATAAAAATCTTCGCACGCAATTATATAAAACTAGTATATATTTAATAATTTCCTATGAAATCACGCTCTCATAGCAGTCAGAGCATCAACTCATCAAACTCCCTGTCCCACCTGTTAATTGGCAGTATCAGCTGCTCCAGAGCAAAGTTTTGCTCCAGGAAACTTTTGGCACTGAGTGGTTTATGGCATTGAACTCCAGAGGTTATCTGAACTTGGTAAATCTACGTGAAGTCTGCTACCTGCGTTTGACTGAAAGTCTTTGCAACTGCATAGGTAAACACATGCAAACTCATTACCGACTTTCTTTCAACAGTCACTAATTGCATACACCCCTATACGTTGCCCAACTCTTGAAAGTTTGTATTCCTGTTTCTTTGCAATATTTACATTCTTCCACGCCTCATGACATTTCTATCACTATCTAATCACTTTTGTTTCTCTGTGTCTGGGACAGAATTCTATTTAATTTGTTCTGCCTGTGCAAAACGCACATGAAGCACTGCTGTTCAGTGCACACTGATGGGTGATATAAATATTTTCCATATTATAAGAGAGTACCGTTAAAAGAAACCCAGAGTTGCTTGTGAAACTTCATTTGATGAAGTGATTCAGTCTGTTCACCTGTGACGGCAGAATTGAGAGAAGTGCTGTCAAGTAAATACACACTTAACGTCACTTCAAATGACATTTCACAAGGGACTATCCTCTGCACATAGTGCTTTGTAAAGATACAGCTTATTAATAGCAGTCAGATAGCTGAAAAAAGAATACTGAATTCATTCGCCTTGCAAGGTAGGAAACATTCTTTGCAGACCCCAAAATTTTCAGTTCCTCATGCCCAAACTGTGGTATTGGACAAATGGCAGCAAAATCTCATCCCTCACCTCACTGTCCCTTCAAAAGGAGAGGACAGCTTCTCCCTCCAGTGAATACCATACACTCCTAAACTCTTTCAGTTACACTAGAACTTAAGTTTATGAAACATCTCATGCTCAGTCCTAAATAACCCTAATATACTCCTAACACAAGCAGTAAAGGATTAACTTGAAATTGAATGCATCTTGATGTCACTCAGTTTTATAAATCTCTTCTACATTCCCTCTCAGTCATATCTTTTGAACATGTCATCCAAGCTGTCATAGAGAAGGAAGAAAAGCAGTGACACCAAATAAATGAAACTTATATCTTAGTTGTGTCAGTTACCCTGATCCAGCTTAAGCTTCACATTTAAGATCTTTTTCAGTCAGGTTTTAAGAACTTTTCTTTCAAGCCGGTGAAGATGAAGTAATAACTAATATAAGCTGGAAAAAACAAAGGATGACTCAAAACCACACAAGCTTCTGATCACACCAAAAAGAGGCTTTTGTCACTTTACTTGAAGAAACAGCTGCATTAGGATGGCTGGACACAACGCAATTCAATGCAGCGAGATTTTGTAATGATTCTTTGCACTACCTCTCTTTTGGAAACCTGGTCACTTACAGGGTATGTCTTCCAAGGGCTAAATTCATTCTGTATGATAAACCTTGGATAAGAACCCTAATCACATCAGTTCAAATCAGCAACAGAGTCACTTAACTGGGAAAGAATTTATAATAGGCAGAGGAGGATGTTCTAAGATTAACATCTATCGAAACTGAATGAGGCAGAGCAGAAGTTTGCCTTGCATACTAGCCTTGTCCCAACACTAGAAAAAGGAATTAAGTTCATACCTTGGCTTTTATGCACAGCACGTCATACATTTGCAGGTCCGTGTTGTAAGCCAGCATCACCCTAATGTGCCTGTATGGCCTGAGATACTATCACCTGCTTCTCAGAAGAGTGTGATAGCCGAGGTTCATCTCTGCATTGCACAGCTTCCATCAGAGCTGGCCCGCATCCACATGGCGCAAGGCACAGGCAGAGCAAGCTTGTGTCTGCCTGCTCAATACCATGCAAATGACCCCTTACTTTACAGTTCTGGTATGAAAGGGACTACACTGTCCAAGAACACACGATGAACAGAATATAATTACACAGTAAAAATAAAAAGAATATACGTAGAGGTTTCAAGTTAGCCAATAGATATCAGCTGAACTACATTCAAGCTAGTGGACTGAAGGGAGTATGGATTAGAGCACATTTTATCCTACTACTACATTGCACAACATTAGGATGTGGTCCTGTTGAATTTTTTATAAAATTGCTATTAGAATGACACCTAACCTCTATATAAACTGCAACTAATTGCCTGTGGCACCTGTGGTTGACCAGAATTTAGAGGCTTAGATATTTAAACTGTGAGCGATGATGTTTGAGAGCTAACTAAAGCCATGTACTTGCCTAGCATACTGGCAGGTTGCTAGAATTTGACCGACATTCTGTACCTGATGGAAACTATCAACTCCATTAGCACGCATACAGCTCAGCTTCTGATGTAAACACACTTCCATTTCATTAGCTGCTCACCAGCTAAGAGTAAGAAGACAAATTGCTGTGGATTGTGTTTAACATTTTCTTTCGTTAATCTCTATTACTAACCTCTCATACTTTTCACAGGTATGCGGAGTTTAAACTCAAGTGGTAACTGCATTGAAAACTGTGCAGAGCCAGCTTGTACCTTACAACAATTCATAATAGTATCTCCCCTTGAACATACAAGCAGTTAAGTCTTTGGGTCTTCACCTTCTCAGTTTTACAGAGGAAGTCTGTTTCAGGTCTTAAGAACCTTGAAAACCTCCAACTTTCTCCTCCCAATCCCCACAACCCCCAAAAAACAACCCAACCAAAAAACCCCACAAACAAACAAGAGCTGCTTTCCCAGACAGCAGGCTGATGGTATTTTCCAGATTTTACAAGATGAGTTCTTTTTTCACACTGGTTGGGGATAAAGCAGAAGGCCAAGTGAGCAATAAAGAGTTGACAACAAAGCTGCAGTTCATAAGTGTTTTTTTCTGTAATGGTTGAGGAACTTAATGAGAGATACACTTCTTTCCCTCCATGACAAAACAGTTACCAACACATTTTTTCTCAGACACAAATACTCTCATAGATAAGTGCTATAACTGACATCCTGAATTCCCTGTCAGAGATTACTTCACATCCTTGGCCACTGAGGAAAGCTTATTAAGTTGCCAATCCTCTCTCCAACGATGTTATTCCCATGCCCAGTTCAGGCTACAGTCTTGAGAGTCCTATGGCTTACTCCCTCCTCACTCTGAAGAGTCTGTGCTGGCTCTTTAGAAATACACCAGGTGCCAGTCAAGGCTGTCATCCTTACTGAAAGTACTACTAAAGTTACTGCAGGAACCATTCCCCTTTCCTGACTGAAGCTGCCAATCATCACAGGACAAGCACCTTATTATAACATTGCTTCTTCCTCTTCCTCTGCAAAGATAAGCTGTAGGACATACATCATTGCTGTGTAACTATACCAGTGCTGGGGTGACTGAGGTCTGTTCCACTTAAAATTATAATACAAAAGAGGAACAAACTTGTGTACACTGACAAGGGCCAAGTCAGATAGAAAAACATTCAATACCAAGAACTAGACATCTTTTCTGCAAAAAGAAGTATTCCCCTATGCAGAATAAAACCTCTCAGCAAATTATTAACTTTCATATGAACTGCTGTTGAGGTGGATGGCCAGAGCGCTATCTTACACTCCCAAACATAATACAAGTTGTCTCAGAGTTTGAGTTTGTTGCCTGTGTCAAAGAGTTGGAAGACTGCGGAATCGGGCTCTTTGAAGAATACGGTATTTCTCTTCATCCCACGTCTAGCTATTGTATGTTGGCCATGACAGCAGTTCGGCATGACTATATTTACCAGCTTTCAGAATATTGTAAGATTTATGGACAAAGAGTATTTTCTCCATTCCAAAACTACAAAAAACAAGACTAGCAAAGCAATTTGAGCAAGGTCAAGTAGCAACTACTTCTTGCTAATCTAAAGACACTAGCTTGTTAAAATGGCACAACTAAGTTTATTCAACGTGTGCTTCAGTACACTATGCCAACATCAATCCAAGTCCAACTGCTGTGGATACTGTTCCTGTATTAACCACTATAAACCTGTTCCAGTGCAACACATGTAGCCTGGCAAGATGCAGAGGGCATCAGTGTTAAGTATGAACTGGAAATTCCCCACCTATTTTATAGCAGCAGCCAGGCTCTTCCTCTGAATTTGATTTTGTCCATGTCATTTGCTCAGGAGGAATGGGCCTTACTAAACACAAAAGTCCCCCATTTCATTAGAAATTGATAAAGTCAGCAACTTTCCAAGTCTGTTGTTAATTTGGTCTTTTATACCTCTGTATAATAGCATTTGGACAAATTTGGAAAGGCTAAGTGAGGACACATTCTATTTTGACTAAAACTGTGAAAAGGTATTATATTATTTATAATGCACCTATCACAGTGGTATCTGAATGCTAAGAACATTAGCAGGCAGGCTTTAAAGGCAAATAAACAGAAAGGATAATTTACATTCCTTTCTTAGGCATGCCATTTGGATGTACTAGCCTCTTTCCCCTCTCCTACAGATGTTAAGAAAGCGACTCCAGAGAAACCTCGAGTTCAGTTACTGCAATACTCCAGAATAATAAGCTTTCTTCAAGGTTTATTCTGTTCAAATGCAATTTTCACTGATCACAGTGTGTCATGTGCAATGAACTCCAGATCATTTGCCCCACAATGAGAAGCAGGGAAAGACAGCTATTTCTGATCTCAGTACTTAAATCATTCTTTTCCTTGTAGACAGGAAACAAGATGTGAACTATAAAATTTGCTTTTAGTTCACGTTAAAGTTCTTGAGGTGGTGACTTTCAGAGAAAAGTGCTATGGCTTAGTAAGTGATGCAGCCAACCAAAACAAAAAACTATATATAAATCTTTGTTGGCGTTTTAAAAAAAGAAAAATCCTGTCTGGTCTGAACAGGATCAGTTTCTTTTCTAAGCTAGAATAGTATTTTGGAAGCCAAACTACTTTCTGATCGACATACCACACCAAATGCAGTCAAATAAATATAGAAATGGGCTATTTAATCTGGAATCTTGGCTGACAACGGCTAATATCAGAAAATTAGCGGAAAACAATAGAAACCTCACATTTCAGAGACCAAATCTGGGCAATATTTCAGTAAAATTTGGACCTAACAGTAAAAAAAACAGCAAACCCCCCACAAACATAGACACAGATCCCTGGTTACTCTGAGTCCTAACAGATCATCACTATATCAGAAAAAAAGGAAAATCTACCTTCAGAAGCACGTTTACAGCTGTACAATTGAAAGGCAGCTGCTATGTAGAATAAGAATATACTTTATTTATTTGTGCGTGAAAAACAGGAATGACTACTGAGAACAACTTTCTATTATGTCATTCCATAAGTCTGACAGCAAACATGATTATTGTCCCCAAAGTAATTTACTGCTGTAATCACTTCCCCTTAGTTTCTACGAGCACACATAAAGAAAACCCCTCTCTACATAGCTGCGTTACACTCAATTTTAAGATGGGTAATATCTTAGCATGACTGGTTTGGGTTTTATTATTTGAAAGTCTCAACCACTGTGGCTGTCTTTGGAAATTACACAAGGGATAACATCTGTTAGTACTGCTGTTCCAGTAAGAGTCATGGCCAGTCCTGCTCAGATGTATAAAAAAGTAACTTGGGACCAAGTTCATGCTTTGCACTAAAGCTTACTAGAGTCCTTAAGCCTCAATATTGTGAAAATGAAAGTTATGGCTAGGGAATTTTCCTGTTGGAAACGTAGCAATCAACTACGCAACAACAAATAAATACATACTTGCATATCACAAAAGTCCAAAACTTAACCAAGCACCCACTTAAAAGTTTGTATGATGAAGGCAAAACACCCAATCCACAAACAACAACAAGACTTATAAAGTGTCTGGCATCTCAAGTCAGGCAGCTAATTTGCTGAGATCATGCTGACCAGTGCTGCCTAATTGTTTCCCGGTGTTTCCCTCCACCTTCCCAAACCCACACTGTCCTAAGTCTAGTCTACTTTTAAAAGTTTCACTAGCATACTTACTAGGTGTACTTTCTACAATAGGAATATAACTATGCTTGTATCATTGTATTTTCATGCTAGTTCACCTCTGATAGGAGGAAACAGAAACTTCAAAAATTAAACAAAACACAAGGGCCAGCTAGAAAGGGCTATGAAAACAAAGTCAAGCAACCTGGGTATGGCTATAGAATGGGAGCTAGTGGAAAGACACTAATAAAAGGGTGATGGGATCAAACAGTGGCCCCAGAATTGTTTCTGAAGCTGCATTTTGCATTAATATAAGCACAAAAAGACTCCCATCTCTCAGAGTCTGCAAAATGGATGTTCTAATAACTAAAACAAAATAAGGAGAGCCTAGAGAAGAGCAGATCTGTGCAGCTGAATTAGGAAAGCTGTATCACATCAGTAAGAACTGACAGTGTTTAAATGTCAATTAGAAAACAGATTTGGTTTTCAATCCAAAATAATTAAGTAATTGCTCCCCTCTCACAAAGAAAAGACACATCACAACCAGCAGGACTGGGTATATAAAAAGACAGATGACAAATTTCTGCAGGCCAGATGCTATTGGTCTAGATAGCTAGTAGCCCGCTGTAAGGAGAAAAAAAAGGTAATTCTTAGATATCACCTAGATATGAAGTCCTGGGGAAAGGCTTTTACTAAAGAAAAATACCTTGACTGTGAAAGTGAATGACAGGCAGTGTGACAGCACAGATTGTCTACAGTAGTCAGAAAGGCAGTGGATGAAGGATGTCCGGTTTTACGCATGTTTCTGGAGCCCATTCATGAGAAACTAACAAAGTACTGAAGTAAGATTTCAATATTGACAAGGACACAGATCCCTGGTCTAAAGGTAAATCCATGACATCAGAGAGGGAAGCTAAATTTATATTGGAAAGTGAGACTAGTCACAGAAAAAGCAATCCTCGGCCGGAAGAGTGATTAGAGATGTAGAAATTCAAACAGCAAAGTCATATAAGCCAAGAGAACGGATGCGACATTTCAGGAACACTATGCCGACAGTATTAAAAGCAAAAGATAGAACATGGAGAAGAGTGAAACACTGCTTTTGAATTTTGACTTGGAAAACATCATGGGAAACTTTCTGAGAGTTATTTCAGCAACACTAAGGGAAGACAACAGATTGGAACAAGCAGTCACAATCAGTGGCACTGGGTATGTAGAAAGACAGAAGACAAATTACTGCAGGCCAGCTGATACAGCTCTGTATAGGCAGCCATGAGGCTCAGAAATAGTTGATAGGAGGATATTTCATATTCAGTTTCCAATCCAAAGAGACTTCCTGCACATGAAATACAAGCCACAGTTCATATTTAAGGAAAAAGACATTTGCCGTCTTAAAAATATTCATCAAGTCTGCATATTCTCTAGAAGGTAAACTTTTGATAACTAGGTATTGGCAGACCTCAAAAGAACTCAAGTTTTTTTGAAGGGAACGCAAGAAAGAAAAACATAAAGAACTAAATTAATGAGGAAAGAAAGCAGAAAATATTCTGCAAGAGCCAGAAGCAGAGAAGGACAGAGAGTGGCCAACAGCAGAATTTCAGAACACAGACAGGTATCAAACAGGAGAGGTGCAGGTAATGTCCAGGAAGATTGAAGAGGGAGTAAACGAACAAAAATATCCACGTGTCAAAACCAGGGATGAGCACTGGTTCCAATGATCAAAGAGATTCCATAGTAGCCTTTTAGGGTATAAAGCACTATGTAAACAGACAGCAGAGATCAGACATGATGTCATCAGCAATTTGATACTATAAACCGCAAATAATCCTGTCATTCTGTTCACCAGCTTCTTTGATAAAAAAAGCAAAACCCCCAAAAATGCCAGCCTCAAAACGAACTCACAAGTTGGCTGAGAATCCAGAAGGAAATATGGGCATGAGATATCTTGAATAAAAATCTCACAAAGCAGATGGCCGTTTTACACTTCGTGGTTTATTGTCAAAAGGCTAATACCATTGGATCAGACCCTTTCAAAACAAGGTGGTTTTTTCCCCCCCGAGAAGTTTTCAGTTTGAAAAAACAAAATAATAATCGCATTGTTCAACATTTTCTCATATGAGAAACCCAATTTTCCATCAAAAGAGGTTTAGTATCTTTTTTACTCAGCAGTAATAAGAAATTTAAGACAATTTTTTCTTTAGTAAAAACAGACTATGTGCTCCAATCCAACTTCAATATTAACCTAGTTCTTCATTTTTTTCTCCATTCAACATCTCATGTTAACATTACTGTTTAAAAACAGATATTTAAACCAAAAGAAGTAACAAGAGACATCTACAAAAACTAGATGGTAACAGGAACAAATATGCATGAAATACAAGAAGTCTGTTTATCCTTATACAACAATTCAGGACAAGAATGAAAACTGGAAATGTATAAGGCACAAGCAAAAGTCAGACATACTCCAAAAGAGTTGGAACAGGCCTTTAACACATAAAAAAGAAAGTTGTATTTAGTATCATTATCCTAAATTGACATTTATGAGACAAACATTACATAGCACAAGCTGTTCAGCAAGCTAATAATTCTAAACTTGAGGCAAAAAAAACCCTACTCTGTGGTTAAGTTTTACCTAAAGGCAGCAATGGTTTTGTTCTAAGGATGCTCTGATAATCTTTATGGAGGTAAAATAAACCCCCTTTTAGGAGGGGATACTGAAAAACTACTCATCTCTAAAAAGGAACACTTAAATTGGGCAAAACAACAACATAAAAATCTCTGAATAGTTATTAGGCTTAACGTGATCATGTTTTTTAACTATTTTGCTCTTCAAATTCAGAATATAATAGAAATGTATTTCACAGACTCACTCACATTAAGCCTTAATGGCCTTCTATACACTGTTTAATGCTTCATATTACGTGCCACAAAGTGCTATGCACTGTATTAATACAGAAAGTTTAACTGTAATTTATCTAGGACAGCACCTAATTGTATGACAGATGCAGAAGAGCAGGGAAAATGCAACATACATATCTCACATCTTGATATCGCTATTCGATAGAATGAACGCATCAACAGAAGCAGGTAGTGCTTGCTCTTTTGTTACTCAGGAAGAAGGTATTGGGAAGAAGCATTGTTTATATAGTATTAGTCTATACTACTAGTGGTTCCATGAACCCAGTGCAGATTTAGTAGCATGCATCACAGGCGTACTGGGAAGTATATTGATATTAATTTATTTAGCACTTTCTTTGAGGTAAGAAGTGAACACCCACCAGATTAGAAAGGAAAATTAAGTGGCACATAATGGGAAATCCCACATTGTTATCAGCCCATTCAACTAACCTCACCACACACACACACTTCAGAGAAACCACCACTAAGACTACAGCCTTGAATCCACTCAAGCAAGCAAAGAATTTTAAGAAGCCTTCAGAATCTTATCTTTATCTTACGCTTTTCTAAAGCGCCTAATAAAGAATTGATGAGTAAAGCACTAAACCACAGGGATAAGCTAGTAAAGAAGATTCTGGTATTTCATTCTACCAAAGAGTTGCACACCTGCCTTCTTCCTGTACTGCTGATACTACTGAAGAAAAAGCTTTTTTTTTTTTTTATTTATTTAGGAACTCTCTGTGTCAGAAGGAAAGCAAATCTCAGGCCATAATTTGTCCTCCATCTTCAAGTCTCTTCATAGCCCTGACAATGCCAAGAAGATACTGCCTTCATGCAACAGTCATAGACTTTCTAAAGAAATAGAAAAAGGCTGTATGCTGAGCTGCTTGCAAGCCACCTCCCAACAGCAGTTGCTACTGGCTTACTACAAATCCTTAAGTGCATGATGCCTTTTAAACAGTTTGCTACCAGATCGGTAACAAGCGCACACACGTGGAAGGAAGGTGAGAGCACCTTCGCGAGGTGCCTTTCAATTTACCCACTAACACGACTGACAGAGTTCCTTTCTTTAACCATCAGACTTAATCTAATGAGGCTGTATTTGACTCGTCATTAGTTACCAAAATGAAACTCCATGGCTTACTGCACAGTGTCTGTGAAAAGAAGTGTTCTCCATACTGGAACACAGTACCTCTGTGAAATCCCATTTCCATTTCTCAAAGTTTCCACTTGCTTGTTTCATGACCTCCAAAGCTTATGAATACATAATTAAATGGCTACAGTTACAGATGAAACAATTAATTGTTTGTGAGGACAATTGGGTGTTTTAGGAAGATAAGAAGGACAGATATTAGTCAGAGTTGGCATCATCTGGGAGTGTTTGGCAACCCATCTGCAACCCATCTGCTATTTCTTGCTTCTTCCTCACCAAGTAAAACATTGAGGGGGTTTTGCTAAGATAGTTGGAACAATGTCCTGGAATGCATTACTCTTCCCTGCTTAATGGCTTTTTTTTTTTTACTGGATCAGTTTACAAGGGGATATATGTTATTTTTAAACTCTCACCCCTAAAATTACAGCAGAGGACCTTGAAAGTCAAGCTATGATCTTTTTTACTCATTTCTTAAAAGCCACAGAAAAAAATCTGCAACTGGAACTTACCTAACAATAATAGAAGTGGGAGCACATGCCCACAATCTCCAGTAAGAAATTACTAAGAGAAACAACTTTGTCAATAAACCTATGATCCAGCCCAAACAGCCAGACTCTAACACACGCACCTTTGCACGTATCAAATCTTTGCATGTCCAATATTAATGCTAATTGTCATTCACCTGGCTGTGCATGCATGCAACTACTCTGTCAACATACATAATTTTATAGCTTACTGGCTTTGAAATCCACCTCAGTTTAGTATGTAAAAATGCAAGCCTGTTATTACTTAACAGGTAATAGTTAGGAGTGTAAGACCTACCTGCAGCAGGTCTCATGACTAATTCTAGAGCACTTTGATCATCCACAAGGCACCAAAAATTATTTCTTAAAAAGCACTACTTGCTCTCTCTGAAATAAACTTGCGATTAAAAGGTTACCCACAATTATTTTAAACTCTGTGCACCTTCAGTTCAGTTCTATTCTGACCCAGATGCCTCTAATTGTTACTGACAGGGGACACAGCTGTAACACAAAACTTGTCAAAAGATTTTGGGCTGATGTGGAATTACACTGTTCCCAAACACCACTGTAATATCTGAAGATGTGATACCTGCTAATTTTTAAAGCAAACAAAAGGAAATATCACAGACTCCTATAGATAATAATGACTGAGTATCTGCTGGTATTGAGCTCCAAAGTTAATTAAGACACCATTACATCCTTTCCATTGAATTATTCTTAAGAATGGGTGCAGAAAGTTATAAAGTAGATTTTAGAGATATGCACCAGTTCAAGCAGTTAATATTTTCTTATAAAACACTAGCAACAGAGGTTATGTAATCCCTTTCGAACAGCCAGATATCAAGTTAACCCAATTTTCTTCCATGAGACAAGGAAGGAAATGACTGTGGCTTCTGATTTTGGATAAAGCCATGCTGAACTCATCTCAAAATTCCCTTGGTATCAGTAGATTCCAGCATATTTTTTGGCCTATTCAGCACCATTCCTGTGCACAGCCATACATTTATCTATCTGTTACTCCTTCATGGAACTGGGACCGAGGGGTCCGCTGGCCCTAGTCCATTCCTGGCCACCTCAAGATATTTCAGATGCTTAAGCATCCTCTTGAGGACATTCTAGTTTGCAAACAGCTTCTCCATAGTTATATTTTCACTAAAGAAAGTAAACAGATGGCCTTTGCAAAGGCTTCAAATAACACAACTCCAATGTTGAGGTTTTGTTTCTCTTAGCCAGAATCTGTATTTTTCAGCATGGTGACTTTGGTAAGATGCCTTAACAATCAATGGGTCTCAGCAGTCAGCCTAGAGCAATGGGACATTACTTTTCTTAATTAGAGACAATGCAGTGCATCCAGAATGGATCCAATGGCTCCAGAATCGTACTCTCAGCCTTTGCCATTCCAAGTTTAGATGTAACAGACTGCCAGTGTTTACCTGACTTCAGGCCTGAAATAGTTTTAAAAGTAAGCCTGAAGAGAACTAAGTCACAATATTACTCATATACATGACTATATGAGTATGCCTCAAAGGAATTTTCAAATTAATTTCCTATGTGGCTGTTAGCTTGATTAGTAGAAACATTTTATTGAAACCACGTTGCTGAGCCTACACTTGACAATATTTTTTTCTGCTGCAAGAAACAAAAGTCTTATAGCTGCCAATATAAATGCTGAAACAGAAACTTGCTTTTAAGTGTGTCAGGTGGCTTTCCAGATAAAATTCCAAGCAGCCAACACATTCACAAGAACAGCCTTTTCTGTCAATAAAGCTATTTCCATAAAATTGCTTTTAATAAATAAGAAAAAGACAAAGAACACCACCCCCTCCCCCCCCTAATTAGGCTGACCCAGTTTATAGATTTTCAATGGTTTGGTCTTTGCTCTGTGTAGCCAGAAATATTTTTTTTCATTCAGAGTCAGCCCTGCATTGTCCATCTAACAAATTGCAACGTCCCCATGCTCAAATCCTAGTCTTTCTGGAAAGACATGGATGCTGAAAGAAGACTTTTCATAAGCTTTCTGAGCTTGCATACTATTATAAACTGACAGAAATTTGTTAAGCAGACCTTATTAAGAGAAAAATTAATATTTTATTAATTTATATGCATCTATTCTCTAATCCAATTTAGAATTCTGTTTTAAATAATTGTCCCCATCCACCAATCAGACAAATCAAGCAGCCTCATCATCCCAATAAAAACCCCACATATTCAAGGTCTGACTGAAGCCATAAAAGATTAAAAGACAGATTGAAGATAATAGTTACTGTGATTTGAAAAGCTGGACCAAGCAGCTTCCCCCCAGTATTAAACAATGAAATTTTTAGTTTTCAAACATCAGCTCATGCTTAGGCCTGAAGTCTGGGTTTGGCAACCTATTAGCCTGCTTCAAAACATCTGTCTTTTAAGATGAATAGGACTGCGGGTCTGATGATAACTTTACAAAATTTATAAAATCCACCTACCACATATCGTGGTGTCCAATTAAGCTTCATTTAACAAAATCAGGATCTGAATTAGCCTTAGCACTTGCCTTTCTGGCATGGACAAGGCATTAAGCCAGAAACAACATATTAGCAATCTCTCAGTCACAGTCCTACTGCTAGAGTTAACCTGTGCTAAGAGTAAAATATTAGCAATACCTAAAGCCCTTCCGTATATAGACTAATAATTGCTGATACAAAAAATAAAATTTCATACTATTGCCCATAATTGCAAATCCAAAAGTTACATACCCTTGTACCCTTGGGGTTTTATATTTAGTTGTTACATTCCTGGATATCCACATCAAAGAAACAACGGGATCAAATCTTAGGAGATAAAACAGGTTTAAGGGAAACATAGGTAGATGATTTTACATTACATCTGCAAAACAAATCCACTGCTAGGAGAGAAATCTGAAGTAGGTAAGGGAAACAGATCATGAAGACAAAATTATTCATCATGATACTAAGCATTGTAGCAAGGACTAAATTGTCCTTTGACAGTCCTACATGGTGCATCTGGAATAGGTTTTGTATTTTTCACTGTATTTCAAACATGCAGTTAGGAACTGCATGTGCTACAATTGAACATTAGTCTTCCATCAAGAATGGCTGACAACTTCACCCACAGACACGAGAATTATCACTAATCTAATGAGCAAAGCAAGACAGATTTATGTAGAGTTCTCTGCTGTCACTTTTGCAAAATGTACATGGCATATTTGCTGAGATTTGTCACTGGATAGCCCAAGTACTGTTAGTTGGAAAGAAAACCATCCTTTACTCTTAGTTATTAATGTAAAATAAAATACATTTACTGAATTACCAGGTGTTCTAATAATATTTGACCAAATAACAGAAGGCAGTGCTAACCCTTCTACATCTCACATATATTGTAGGCACATCTTTGTTGGCTGAGATGCAGCAAGAACTAAATTACTGTCCCCAGCTCCTCATTATTAGACTCCCACTCCATTTCACTACCCTCTCAAATCTGCTGGATGAATGGCTTGTCAGATGTCTCTTTAACTCATTATGGACAAATCAAACTCTTCAGCCAATGTAGAAGCAAATGGATTAGGATATCTGTCCACAGCCTGAAACTCCAAAGAGACTCACAGCAGCAGAAGAAAATCAAATGTCTGAAGCTGCCATTGCCCCTGGGCATCAGCCTCACAGCCTCATGGAGGGTCATAAGCCTGCTGCTGAATTGCCACAGTTTTCAGCCTAACACAGAAAGATAAACTATACACATCTGACAGTGATTGTTAGAGCAAGTATTTGAGAGCCAGTCATCTTTAAGCTGTCTGATTTTAACCCACTTATGACAGTCTGTCAGATCCTTACTCGTATAAAACCATCTTACATATTACAGTTAAAACACAAGTATTGGCTACTGGTCTTTGTAACTACACTTAGACTTGCTAATATGTTCAGTATGGGCACAAAAGTTTCATCGGCTTAAAACAAGGACTTACAATGTCCTAATTACGATGCTGTTCTCAGACAGTGGGAAAAACTTAAAGCAGTACTAAAGTAAATACTTGGTCTTCCAAATTTACCATCATCATACTGTCTTCTAATAAAAGTACTTTCTACCACTTTTTCTTGTTTGATCATACACAACCATCTTTCTGTGAACAACACGTCAGGGCAAATGAACACAAAGGACTGTGCTAGGGGACAGTGAAGGTGAAAGGACAACACAAGCACAGTATACAAATTCTCAATGGGTTCAAAAAATCCTGCAGATGTTGGAATCTTCATTACTTCTTCCAAAATCCTGCCAGTACTGCATTTGTTTGCTTCCTTTCTTTTTGTGTCTGCCACTGAGTACAAGAGTACAGCTGCTCAGAAAAGACAGGGCTTGCTTTTCTGTAAAACTATACCAGATGGGATGCTCATTTACTGACTTTGTCCAAAACAATAAGGTTTAGTGCAAGACAGTTTTCCAGATATGTACAGGGCCAAGTCTTCTCTTCCTTCCTCTATTCTCCTGTTGTAACTAAGCTAAATTTTACATAAACTGTTGACTGTTAAACCATTTTGGAATAGATTTCTGCAAGGTCAACTAATTGCAAGTTCTGCTTTTAGTTTCTTTATAAAGTAGTGAAGTATCACTATAGAGAAACAGACAGTATTTAAATAAATTTTTATTATCAGTAAATGTTTAGCCATTATAGCTTTGCTAAACATTTATTTAAAGAGTGCCTGCTAGGGTCAGAAGATGTAAAAATATTGCTCAAAATGTTTCCCTTCAAGTATTTGCAACAACTTTGGCCTGTATATCCACCAAGACCTCCAATTTATTCATTTAAGGGTTGAACAGAGGGAATCAGATTAATCTTCTCTAAATGATCTTCCCATAAACAAACATTAGCACTGTCAGTTGCATTTTACAGCTCGCTGTGGATATTGGAACCAAAAATACTTCCATAAGCACACTCAAAGTATTTATTAGTTATTAGCCCTAGGATTTACAGCCTCCTATGGGAAAGCTAACCATAAACATGTGAGCAGTCCTGACTGACGTTGTAGAGGGCAGTACTATGTATAAACACACTGATAGAGAAAAGGGGTGAATTAGAGAGACATTGTTAAAAAAAGTTACTGCAATCAACACCTACAACGTCACATTTTAATTATGGTGGATTAGACAGTTAAACAGAACTTTTCTTGAACCTATACTAATTCAGCATTTCTTTACTGGTTGCCAGTCATACAGACTGAAAAATAACTTTCCCTAATTCCAAGTTGAGAGATCTATATTTGGAAATTCACTCAGTTATAACTGCATTAAAAAAAAATAAAAAAATCATGACAATCTTAGATGCAGCTGCTTTTAAATCCCAAAGCCAGTCATGGAATTGACAGAATGACATTTCTAAGCTTTTCACAGCACACTACTGCCTGTCAGACCATGACAAGTTAGATAACCAGGTGCCCACTAAAAGTGCTTGCCAAGCTCCACTTTGAGTTTACTGCACAGTACTGTTAAAACCAGGGAGAGTTTTCTTGTACCCAGGCCAGAACAGGGAGGTGACTCAAAGCTTCACTTATGGGCTGAGGCAGGCAGAAGTAGAACATACCAGGACTCATACGAGGCAAAAGTCAACGGGATTCAAAAGCAGAGAGATGTTCCCTATTGTGTCTCTCCCTCCCTCACTATAAATCTACGTAAGTAGGTATGCACAAGCATAAATTCTTCAAATGATTCTCAGGCTTATTTTCCTCAAAGGGAGTCTTGTAGATTGATTTAGCTGCTGAATAGTGCATCATTACCACTGCCACACTTGCAACCTCCAAAAGTGTTCCAGCAGCCTGTGCTCTGAACCACGTTACCTCTGGTATCTACTGCCCCTGTGCAACACTCACGTGGCTGGCTATAGTTACTCTGACGGAACATGCAAGATCTAATGGGTAATAACATAATGCTCAAGCTCTCATTATTAGCATAAAAACTACGTTAGGTAGTATTCCAATAAAACCTCTATTATCTACAGTTCCCCACTCATACACAGTCATTTTCCTTCTTAGTTCCTCCCTTTCCATTCTCCTTCCTTCTCAGCAGAGCACATTCTCTGTTCATACCTGTATGCAATAGATGGCAATAGTTGATGTCCCATAGATAGAAGAGATAATTTCAAGTATGCTATTGTCCAGCAGACAAGAATAAAGAGAAAAAAATAAATGGTTTTTGTACAGATTGAAACCATCTTTGCAGAATGCTGGGAAAAACCCACACATTAAATGGATATTGAATAGTAGTTACTACATTAAATATAAACAGTAGTATTGCTTTTATGCACTTTTTTTTTTAAAGTACATTAGCTCATATACTGGAACTGACTGAGTTGTTTTATAAGCACCATGCTTTTAAGCAGTAAGAGTGGGGCCCCATCAAGTTACTGAAGCTGTCTGGTGTTGCTCTGACAAATAGGGCACATGTCTTTAATTTGCCTGTTTTGTTGTTCAGCTATGCTATAAGTATATAGAACTCTGGTTGCACAAAGTATTTTGACAGTCGAAATACCTGGAACACAATCTGATTTTTTTGTTGTTTTTTTTTAAGGAAGGTGCTCTTTTTCTTTTACAGCCTGCCTTTGTATTTTGCCCAGCATTCTTGAGGTCAAATGATATTGTTTAAGTATAAAGATTATTGCTTTTTTTCTTACTCATTTTACTTGCTCCTTCTCCTGTCATGAGTTTCTTTCTCAACCCATTTTGTTCCAGGTTCAATGGTTCCTTATTTGCATCCTCATTTGTATCTCATCACTGTTCTCATCACTATTTCCATTTCTTCATAAGAGCTTTGCTTTCCTCTGATGCAGACTCAGAGCCCACGTCACAGTAGAGTGATGGAGAGACACCCTATGAAAGCTCCCTTGGTGGCTGACATCTCTGAAAATCTTGTTTTGGTACAATGAAGCAAATGAGGATGATCTTATGAGAGAGGAACACGAGTGCTTTTGTTTTCATATGCAATCCGAGGTGCTATTTTAGAGACCAAAGGATTTTGAGAAGGATTTAAAATGTATATACAATCTCTGTAGTTCTACCGATGTCTGACCAGTGTTTACAAGACAAATAGTACTGTATTCTGGATACTGTCAGATGGCCTTAAAAAGTAAGTCCCTCTACCTGCTTCCTCAAACTCCTGATCATTACAATGATACTTACAGAAGCATCAACCACAGTGCTATTGAAAAGTTTTATTTCATAACAGTATTTTGTTTTGAGACCTTGTGGTAAAGTCTTTTCACTGATGCCTGAATTTTAGTTTTTGGAAGGCACTATTTGGGTTGAAAGTATCATCGGTTTATTTACAGGTACCATCTTCTCTGTATTTCCAACAGCTATAACAATCTAAATGTGCTTTGACACATATTAGCTTGGAATCTTATGTGATACACTCAGTTACTTAAACTGAAAATTGGCTTTGCGCACTGCATATTTCAGTTTTTGGAAAGCTCCTACTTTCTCCTTATTCCCCAAAGGAGATAGATATTTTATAACAGAACCCGTAGAGAGAGTGGTATGAATTCTTTTCTAATTTCTTCTCTCAAACTACACAGTGACCATGTGGAAAAGCTATTTAAGGAACAATTGCACGGCAAATAAAATGTGAGAGAAACTTGTTTTGAGCTAACTTACAACAAAGTATAAGAATTCAAAGCATATGTGTGTGTAATAAGTATAAATTATATAGACCTAAGGAAATGTCAATAGTTAGTTTCCATCTGACTGCCGTTCTTTGTGGTTGTAATGCTTTACTTGCATATTTACATGGCTGTCAAAAAAATTTAGATAAAGTTTACTCAACTATTAAGCAATTCTGCTGTTGTGTCCTCAAACCAGGCCATCTGCAAACCCTAAGTTCTATGGCATATCACACTGCAAGCCACATACACTGAAGTATAATCAATTTATTATTTTCCTGTCTTTAAATAAGAGTAGTAAGAGGACCCTAAGAGAAGTGAAAGTGGGACATACCCAATAGCATTTCCCGTCTTTGCTAAAAATTGCAGGCATGTCTGACTAGCATATTCCAAATTTGACAAGCAATTAAGGCAGTTATTATCTCTTTCATGAAAGGAAGTGCGTAAAGTAAAAGTACACGCAATATATTGGCAACACTGAAGGTGAGGGAAAAAACCCAAACTGATTACAAGTTTGTTATTCTCTCATAAGCAGAATATGTTAATATCAAGTATAAGAAGACTAAAAGATACCCAAGATAAATATTTAGCTTGATGTAATTTATATTTATGTTTAGCTGAGATACCATGTAGCTTCAGCTCAAGAGAACTGACACTAGATAAACTTTGAACTCAATGTAACCTAAGAATTCTACCACTTTGACTGAGTTTGGCTTGGAAGTTTACTAGGAGGCTGAAAAGTAATGAAATCAGGAAGAACTGAAAATAATTTCTTGCCTAATTATATTTGAAATTTAAATGGTGACCTAGTGCCAATGGGGCAAGCTTATAAAGAAGCACAACTTACCTCTGAGAATGGTTTGAATTCAGTAATTCTGAACTGATTTAATATTGAGTAATTTGTCTAAATTCTAAACCACACAGTTGTTAGACTAAACTGGTGCTAGACATCACTATTACTGTGTTAGAGTATTTACCTGGAAAATAAAAAGGATTTATAAAATTTCAAGAAGTCTAGTTGTATGTAACAAAGTCATCTGCCAAGAATAAGTATCGGTAAGTAAACTTAAAATAATTCTTTCTTCCTCATTTTAGGTGAGGATACAGATCGAAAAATAATGAGAGAGATACTAAAGATGACCAGCAGATACCATCACTACACCAACTGTACACTTAGTTCCTTCATAGCAAGGTAAGTCTTTACATGCATGATATGCATGTTATGATACCTGAAATATCAAGATGTGCATCCTGACTCTTGAACCTTAAGCCGACAGAAGACATCCAAATGCCATAACTGTCCAGGAAGCTGAATTTGCCTATGTGATTTCCTTTTTGCCTTATGACTTCCATAGTATTTTAGGAAAATTCAGTGTGTGCCATTTTGCCTCTTTATACGACTATACCATGGTCTCATCTTGAATACTGAGCGTACTTTAGTTTGCCATATTTCAAGGAGGACTTTGAGAAATTAGAGAAAGGTAACTAAAATAATCAGGAGAATGTAACAGCTGCCTTAAGAGGATGTCTTAAAATGGCTGGAACACCCCAGCTGGGAGAGGATTAGGCAGAGCGGAATAGAATAGAGGTTCGAAGATGCCAGCAGATAGAGTGAATGAAAAACTGTTACTCAACAAATCGCGTGATACATTAGTAGAATGCACACTCTCCCTATAAAGAGTCTTTTTGCTGCTGTTGTTTCCAACCCTTACATTGGAAGTACTGCATCACTCCATTTAGTAGTGCTTCTAAGGCAGGTATCACGTATAGTAGGTAGACAGGGAACAACTGCTGGCCTATTACACAAAGTGGGATTCTGCTTTATTACACTCACACCATTCTACTGACTTATTTAGAAGCTACCTGCTGTACAGAAACAGACATTAACCCCAGAATATAAACATAAGTAAACATAAAAATCAGTTCTCTAGGGGTAACATCTGTGAAGTAAAGCAGAAGTTGAACAGAGTTCCGTTGGGTTTTGCCCAAGAGGAAAAAGCAATTGGTACATAGAAAAAGGCAACGCTGATCAGATATATAAGAGCACAGAGAAACAGTAACAACATAATAAATGGTGGCCAAATATCTGAACGCCCCAGACCTGTCGTCTTTTCTTTATTTTCTTTTAATAAACTTACTAGCACAATGTAAGTAAGTTTCCAAAGAAAATTATTAACCACAATACATTTGTCCTTATATGTCTTTAAGGACACGTATCTCCAATGATACTGAACAAGCTTGTGTATTTTACCGTATTTGGACTGAGTTTTCAAGCAATCTCATCAGTATAGTATAGGAATATGTTGCTAAAATGTTTGAAATGAAACAAAATAACACTGTAATGGTTTTTCTTTCCGATATTTACCCCAGACTTCAAGGGTCAGTATTGTTCACTCATCTCAATAACAAAAAATAACTTTTTGCAGGTTTCCTCCCTTCCGTTTCTTTCTTTCTTATCTCACACCAACTGGCTATACAACTATTAATACAGAACCACGTTCATGAAGAACACAGAGTATTAATTCCCAATTTTTGCCTCTCATGGATTTCCATGCAGCATTAAGGTTGAGCATGTACCTGAGTATGTATCTTGAGTATACCACAATGCCACTACATTGTGGGAAGAAGAGAGAACATATAATTTTTCAAATTTCTTTAGTCATACTTGCTACGACGCTGTGAATATTACTTTGGAAACCCCAGGAGTCTCTCTGTGTTACTGACTGATTTGCAACTGAGACCCTCTCACTCTCAATGAGCGACAGTTTGCCCTTCTCAAGGAAATGCCCTCAGTTGACTCTACTGGTGGTTAACAGTTCATCAAACAAGGATTGTACTTCCTAACACTTTTGGGTAAACATTATCATTTGACTTTCTGAAAGTGACTATTTTTTTTTTAATTGCCTTTGAAGTTACACAGCTTTCCATAAATCTCCCAAGCCACCATCATAGTCTGTTTTCTTCATATGAAGATCTAAATGGACACAGCAAACAGAGCAACACAGGAATCTTCCCACATTGCCTTTTCCGACCCCATGTTCATCTACCATTGTAGGGCCACAAGACTGTTCAGATCAAACCATCATTTAATCATTCTCCTCATAATTCTCTGCTAAACATATCTGGGGGTAGCTTGGGCGCGTGGATTCCTAACAACTAAGAAACAAATTGGAAAAAAAATTTAAAAGCCTAACTTCTAAGAAGTTAATGTGACTTCTCAGGTCATATTTTGGTCTATTTAAAATTGGAACATATGAAATGAATGCTGAGCACCATCTTCTACATCAAGAGAAACAAGCTGATGGGACACTTCAGAACATAAATTAAGCTTATAAATATACTTGTGTTTCTGGCTTTCTCAAAATACCTCAGGATTGCAGTAAGACATCAATACATTAGGAGGACTGTAGATTTCCTCTTATGCATTTTAAAGGGAATTCTTGCTGGTGTCATGACACAGAAAGGTAATGGACTTTAACAATTACCTCACTGTCTTATCAAATCATTTGCAGTAGAATACCATTCAGCAGTAAAATAACAGTGAAGAAACAGAACAGTGAAAACATAAACATTCATATAAATAAAAGAGGCCTCCTAAAACCTGCATTGAATCAGACGGGCTAAGGTTTGGCCCCTGAGAGAACTGTAATACAAAGTAACACATGTAACAAACTGGTTGAAAACTAGGATGCAAATGAAAAGGCTTACCGACCATATTAAAAAAAAACACCACAACAGAAGAAAAAAGCATCCAGTAGCAGGTTATATAGAGATGCCAGATCCTCTTCTACAATGGTGATAGTTTCCTCATATTATAGGGAAAAGAACTGCAGAAAAGCAGCTTAGTGACATGTTGGAAGTCACAGCAAAGTGAGACTGGATGCAAATCTCCTCTTGCTCTGGAGTTTTACTGTCAAATTTGGCAAGTAATGAGCAAACTTTCACGCTCAAGCATCCAAATAGCTCTGAGACATATAGTGGGTAGATATAGTCAAGCTATGTAGCCCATTTGTCTAGTATCCATCTGCATGAATATATCTCTGAAACTGCTCAACCCTGAAGTTTTCTCAGAATTCCAAATAAGGGCATTTAATTCATTGCTGGAGTGGCTAAGCCACCTAGCTTATTTTTCTTCATGGGATGTTTTAATTGCTTGCACCCATTTGGGAATTCTTTTTAGCTTGCACAGCAACAAGCTTAGAGAACTACAAAATTTGTTATTTGAACTCATACACAATGAATCAGCATTTGTAGACATCTGCAAGCTTCCCATGTTGTTTGTTTGTATGTAGTTTTGGTTCACAGCTGAAAAACTTTATAATAATCATTCAAACAAAACAACTATAGTTCACTCATAACAAAGCCAAAATGTAATTTTCATTAGCTTTTTTTCTCTGAAATGTATTTCATTCACCATAAATCATCTGCAATTTGCAAATTTGTATTTTGCTTGCTCATGCCAGTCTAAGTATTAACATTTGGGCAATCTAGAGACAGTTTTGAAGCCTCCAATAAAGCTTTATTTTTGAATATTAATACTAAACTTCATTTAAAAATTGCAGAGATATCACGATATTGTAGTAAATTGTAACTTCTTTGTAAAAATATAATGCATGTGCAGAATTCTAAGACTTGGCTGGCAAACCCCATTTATGGAGTATTCCTTTTGTTCTGAAGATTGCCAATGACATCCAGTTCTGTTCTTCCCAGTGGACAAAAATGATGTATATTAAGCACAATGAGGCTAATTATAATTGTTATGCTATAGGCAGAAAGGTTATTAAGTTTGCATTATAACAGTTTGGGGTTTCAAAGAACTGTATGATCAGAATTTAACTCAATACATGCAAGAGTGAAGGCTTCTGCTTTTATACTGAACCAGACACCATGCATTCACTGGTTTACTATTGGGAATATATATAGCAGAAACAGATATATAAAAGAAAAGACACATTCAAGAACATAAGCTCATGTAAGACAACAATATTAAAAAGCAAACCAGAAAAAAGCGTTTTGATTTTTAAAGGCGCAAACGTGCTATTCACTTCTACTTTAACTTCTTGGAAAGCTTGGCTGGCTTTCAAGAATTCTGGCTGGACTTTTTCCTGACCATAGTGCTAATCTCAGCATGGCAACTTTCATGTGCATTCCTTTTTCATGGGTCAGAAGCATCCTGTTACCATATAATAGGGCAGCAACATAATGCCAGGAAATTCATGACTTTTACTGGGTAAGGTAATAATTCTGAGAAAAATACTGATGCAGTAATCTAGCGGCATGGAAATACCAAACTGGTCCTAGAAAATAATTATTGATTTGTGCCTGGAGTTCTTTTGGCAGAGACCATAACACATGGGATACTGGATAGAATTTCCTGTAGTTTACAGCCTCTCTGGTAATTAGATCAAACTATCTTTAGACACTGCCAGTGGAGCTTTTAAATGCACTAGGAAGAATTTCTATAGAACACCACAAGTCTTTCACCTTACTTCTACAGTACCCAAATAAAATCTTGATTACTTCCATATGATCTTAATTTTCATTACAGAAATCTACCTGAAATGGTTTTACATATCGTGAATTGTCATAATGCTTAGTTGAAGAGACCATCAACCCTCCACAGAAGTTATTGGAATAAAGCTAATTTTAATACAAGATTTAAATATATATTATTTGAAAATATTTGCAGCAAATTTATCTTTTTTAGGTATTTACCTTTCTTAGAATACATAAAACGTTATAAATAAAAGACGCTATATTAATATTTAGATAAAGAACAACGTGCTCTTTACTCACTAGATTTTGTAAAGAATATACTGCTGATTCATAAACCCTCAATTACTCTTAAAACCCTATAGGTCTAGAGCAAAGAAAAAAGTAAAAAATAGCTCAGGTATGCTGCTGACCTGCATGAGACTTAAGTTAGACTCTCTAACCATTGTGTACTGTATATTCAACTTTAAAAAATTACCTGTTGAGGCATTCAAGCAAAGAACTTGCCCTCCAATTAAAATTTACAATCTGTATCATACAGTAACAGCTTATTTTCAAAGATTCTTGTAAAAGTTTCTACTGAACCTGCATTTTATAAAATGAATAAATATTTCACAGGCAGGCATTAGAAACCCCAGCATTCAGCTGGAAAAGAAAAATACAGTTTAAAATAGTCTATGGTTTGGGTTTTTTTTATATGTAGAAGAGGAATATGCCTTTACATTTCAAACACAAAAGCATATAAACGCATTCAAATTTAAAATACAGCCTGAAACACCTTAGAAAGAAAAAAGGCCTCTCAAGTAGGTCATGAGAAAGCAACTCCCCTATCAGGTGGCGCATAGGGCACATCTTCCAGTTTCTACTTAGTTGTCTCTTCCCAATACTTAGTCACCTGTCCTGGCCTCATTTTTCTTTCTCCTTCCTCAAACTGTATTCTAACAGTGTGATAAGCCTTCCTCTATCCCTACCTCTGGTTTTAGTCTTCCTTTTTGATTTTCCTTCCCCCTTCAGCTCTCATACAATGTGGGGTGGGTTTTCCAAATCCCCCAGGCTTTGCTCCAGCCCAAGCAGCTATTAAAAAACAAGCCCAGATCTCAAACTCAGCATAGTTTCCACCCACGAACAACATAATGGAAGTTAACTTTGTTCCTAAAAAGAAAGCAAGAGAGTAGCCACTACGGGGATTAAGAACAGTTTGGCTATGGTACCATTGAAAGCAGAAAGAAAAAAGCATTTCAAAGTAAGGGAAACTCAGACAGTTGAATATAAATAATACTTAGCTTACGGAACAAAACAAGTGGGTTCAGAATTTCCGAAGCATACCCAAGCACCTACTGAAACAATCCTTGAAAATATTTTTCTATTAGAGTTATTACATAAACAAAAAAAATGGTACCTGTAGCTATATTGTTTAACATACAGCACATAGAAAAAACACAACCCCTCACCCATTCCCCAAACTACACGCTGAGTCCACTCTCCCCTCCCTGTACAGAGACTAGGAAATGCTGATAATCCTGAAAACATTATATCACACAATCAGAAAAGATTACTCACCTAAGGACTAAAAGCCAGCGCCACTGTTTCCTATGCAGCCACCAGTGGGCCACGGCCACTTCCTTCCCACCATGCTCTGGCACAGCCACAGCCATCTTTGCAAGACTATGGCAAGACCTACTTCCTTCCACCTGGTGGAAGCGTGCTTCTCATTTTCAGCTTCCTTCCCTCTCCCCATGGTGCCTAAAGAATACCAATAATGATAGCTGCAACTTCACACCATCATACCCATCTCAAAACAAATGCAGGCTGTTAGATTAACTCCTGCTAGCAGCCAGCTATGAGCAGGCTGATGCAAGGGATCTTAAGTTAATTGCACAAGCTGTTAAAAAGCTCACCTTGGTTCTTGGACTTCTTAATCCCACCCTGTTCAAGCTGTAATGAAGATGTTTGTCAAAAGTGCCAGAGAGAATCAAAAAAACCCAAGCCCAGATAGTGGAAAGCAGGACTGGGCGCAAGCAGGGGAAGAAATGGTGCTCCCTGCAGGCGTGCAACATGCTGGCAGGGGGCGGTGGGGTGGGTGGTCACTTAAGGGAGAAGAGCTCAGAGAAAATGATGGCAGACTGAGGAAAACACATTTTGAAGCTGCAGATGATTCCCCCAGCTTTGTATTATTGGAAGGTGAGTGGCCCTGCAGAGCACACCTGCTCCCCTTGGCGGTGACCGCTGAGGCCCTGCTGGCCTCTGAAATGGCTGCCCTTTCTGCTTCTCCCGGCAGAAGCTGCCCGTGCAGCTGTCTGCCCAGGCCCTGAGGGCAGCCACTGTTGTCATCTGTGGTTTGTGTCAGATATATCAATCTCTGAAGGGTGAGAAAGCTGTATATTTTATATGAACTTGTTTTTAATCGTGGTAGAGAGTTGTTTTAATGAAAAAGAAGGACAAGCTGTTGCAGTTGTCAGGGTTTTTTTTAAAAAACAAAGCAAGCCAGCTGGAGTGACTGGCAAACTTCTGTGTTCAACTACTTTGAGGGGAAACAAGGCACCTGAAGGCTACTGTATGGATGACTTTGCTTGTGTATTCTCAGTCAACTTCATTGAAAATAGCTGGCAGACTATACCTGAGCCTTTGGTATAGAGTTGAATAACGTTTCAGAGGGGTTTGTGTCAGGTACCGTGAGTATGTCCAGTCTTCATGTGTATTGCCCTAGTAAAATAAAGCACATTTATGTTACTTGTTTTATGCTAGAAATACTATTTAAAATAAGGGTCACTGGCATAGCAGCAATCCCAGTGTGCTTATGGACCAGGGAAAAGTAGGAAAAGAGTCATAGGAGCATACATTTGGGTCTATATGAGGCTACACACCCATGTCCCCAAGACTTGTGAAAATTTTCAGTAAAAAATTGTAAAGATAAAACGTAAAAGAGTGAAGTCTTTTATCCATTTCCTAAATGTTATAAATTTCTAGGTGACACGAAACTAATGTCATGGGGAAACGGACCACTGCTTATGAATCATCCAGTCTCATAGTAGTTGTGCTGGAGTCTGGAGGTAAAGTAGGAGGAAAAATAATCCTGCTTTGTGAATACATGAATATAGTTTTCTCAAATAATCCAAGAGCTGGAATATGAGTAGAGTTGTGGCATAAGTTGAAGTACAGGTATCTGAGCGGCATTGTGGTTGAAAAGAGCTTCTCCAGCTCAGAGGTCAAAGTTAATTTATTGATTACAACAACTCACTGTTCACTGACCAGAACCAGTCTTGAAAATGACCAGAAACAGTTCTTGAGCTGCTTGTTAATGTGGATAAAATATGTTTCAGCAAGTTATCTAAAGCCCCTTTACATTAGGGGCTGAGTTTAGGGAGAAAAAGGTTGAGGATATATGTTCTATAATGTCATGGAAATTTGTAGCTTTTTGTCATTTTGGGGTTATAAAAGTTTCTGATGCTTAGCAGGGAAAGTGTAGATTTTGTGGAGAGATGATAAATTGTAGAGCACAGAAAAACTTTTTTTCTTTAATGTAAATATCAGAAACTTGCAGAAGGCTTAACTCAGAAGCGTAGGCTGACTTTCTATACTTAATTATATAGAGAAATTGTAGAGGAAAGAAAACTCTCTAGCTTTTCCCGTCAACAAGCTGCACAGGCATATATAGCATGTTATTACCCAAATGTCCATAAGCTGGTGTTAGGCAACAGCTCTAAAAATGTGCTAATAAAAGTGCAGTTATAGCACAGTCATGATGGCTTTTTAATGCTGCCCTTTAGTGTGGATTTCTGTGTAAGGCTGAGATGATTTCCAAAAGTAACATTGCTATTGGTGAAATTTATTTGAATGAGCTCAGAATGAGAAATATCAACTAATAGTAGTTTCAGGACCTGACTTAATCTGTGACAGTTTTTTGATAATATTTTGATAATGAAGTTGGCTTTTGTCTTGTACTACCTGTCACTGATTTTGACAAGAAGAATGTTTATATATCATAGAATCACAGAATGGTAAGGGTTGGAGGGGACCTCTGGAGATCATCTAGTCAGATGCAGATCTAGTCAGGTGCCAGAGTAGGGTCACATACAGCAGGTTGCACAGGATGGTGTCCAGGCGGGTTTTGAATGTCTCCAGTGTGGGAGGCTACACAACCTCTCCAGGCAGCCTGTTCTAGTGCTCTGCCACCCTCAAAGTACAGAAGTCCCTCAGCCTTTCCTCGTAAGAAAGATGCTCCAATCTCCTAATCATCTTTGTAGCCCTTTGCTGGACCCTTTCCAGCAGTTCCCTGTCCTTCTTGAACCAGGGAGCCCAGAACTGGACACAGTATTCCAGATGCGGCCTCACCAGGGCAGAGGAGAGGGAGAGGATGACCTCACTTGACCTGCTGGCCACACTCTTCTTGATGCACCCCAGGATGCCATTGGCCTTCTTGGCCACCCACCAGGGCACATTGCTGGCTCATGGTCATCCTGTTGTCCACCAGGACTCCCAGGTCCCTTTTTACACAGCTGCTCTCCAGGAGGTCAGCCCCCAACCTGTACTGATGCATGGGGTTATTCCTCCCCAGATGCAGCACCCTACACTTGCCCTTGTTGAATTTCATCAGGTTTGTCTCTGTGCAACTCTCCAGCCTGTCCAGGTCACGCTGTATGGCAGCACAGCCTTCTGGCGTGTCAGCCACCCAGCTTTGTGTCATCAGCAAACTTGCTGATGGTAGACTCTGTCCCTTTATCCAGGTCACTGATGACTTTATTGAACAGGACTGGACCCAGTACTGACCCCTGAGGGACACCACTAGTTACTGGCCTCCAACTGGACTCTGCGCCACTAACCACAACCCTCTGAGCTCTATCTGTCAACCACTGTTCAATCCACTCCACTGTCCATTCATCTAACCCACACTTCCTAAGCTTGCCTGTGAGGATGATGTGGGAGACTAAGGCTGCTTTTTATTCAATGCAATGTTTGGAAAGCCTTGGTGAGAACTATTTCATCTTTTTTCTCTTTTTTCAGAATATTTTTATATCATGCCCCTGTGTCACACTTATCAGCAATGCCATAACTGAAACACAGTTATGTGATGTCTCATTATTAATTATTGGTATGGGTTATTTCCAAGTATATTTTATGAAGGTAGTTTCTTAGATTAATTCCAGCAAGGAAACTTGTCTGGTTTTATTTTGCAGACTGCATCTTCTAAGTACTACAGAGTGTATGTTCAGTTTAAAGTCTGAAAAATTACTGAGTCACTTCAGGGATGCAGATTCACTGTTTTCTGCACTAGTTACGGATAGAGCAATTTCAAAATTGTGAAAAAGGCATGTATGACTTGTCTGATGAGCTCCGTTTTAGTGTCTGTGTGAGATTTTACTAGAAACTCCATTCAGAGAAACTGGAAGAAAAAAAAAAGGAACAGTGAAGGACTGGCACTCCAGCTGCAGTGACCTGTAATGTCTTGCGAACAATGTGGTGGTTATTGGAACGTGCTGGACTTTACTTCTTAAAACTACAAAGGCAATAAATTAGAGGAAGTAGCCAGAAAAGCATCAGTGCAGGACTGCATACTCTAAAGAGGCTGCTGCAACAGAGATTAATCTGGTTAGAAGGTTATCACTGTATAAGGAACACTAGAAACAATCCTATCAAATGAGTTGAAAATTATTTAAATATTCAAGATAATTTTCTACAGTTGTTTAACATTAACTGGGAGCCTCGGTGTTCTCTGAATTTTCATGGTCTTTCTGACAGAAGCTTGCTTATAAAAGCTCGTATGAATCTCACTGTTTTTTTTTATATCCAGTCGTCTTTATGCCAGTTCCATATGACCTGGCTTACATTTCTTTATTACAAACTAATGGCTTCAAAGCCACTAATCACAGTATGGAATGTTGGGTTTTAAGTGACTTAACTTATGCATGTCCCAATAAACTATTTTCTTTATGAGCACAGTGAATATAATACTGTTAATATGAAGATGTTAAGGGGTAGGGCAAGACCAAAACCGTAGTGCTTTTCATAAAACTTATTTCCTGAATTCTTTTTTAGCAGAAGAGTTATCTGTGTGTGCATGTTGGTAGTCCTAACACAGACTACAGTGTATCTTTAGGTTCTGATTTAATACATCTGTGCTTCGAGTTCCTATTTTATCTAATGAGAATCAAATTAACTAATGATTGCATGTGGGGATAACAATATTTGTAAAGAGTTCATAAACCCTCTCTGATATTATTGTTTTAGTACATTATTTTAGTATGGAAGTCTGTATTTGTTTGGCGTCAAAAATTAGTTGTCTGGGAAAAACTGTAAAACTAAAGTGTAAATACAAAATTTGATCTTGTTACACTGTGAGGATCCAAGACAGGTGTTTCCTGGAGTATGAGATGAAAGGAATATCGTTGAAAAGAAGAGCGAAGATATAAAATGAATGTATGACAGAGCTTAAAAGAATTCAAAGGCTTTGGCATGAAAAATGAGAGAGAGATTCTGGTCCTAAGAGAGTGTTTTTGCTATTCTGGCTGGTGAAGGAAACAAAAAAGCAGAATGTGCTGTTCTTTTGTGTTTGCATACAGTTCTTGTAAGGAAACTTGACAGAACTACTGAACTCAGTGGTGTGTGTTCTCTGTCTGGTAGAGTATGCCAACAGTTTATTCAGTTTATCTTGATAATGGGTTGTCTGTAATATATAACATCACTAAGCTGTTTTCTGTCTCCTTCTCTACTGGATATTTGAATTATGGTTTCTGAAGTGGAGCATTTCATCAGCTTTTTTTAAAGGGTTCATCAGCTTTTTTTAAAGGGCTGTATTTCACTTCTCATTTACTCTTCCTTAAATACATCTCTGTTTTTCTCACATTTATATGGGCTTTTGATTCTATATCTAGGATAGCATCTTGCAAATAAGTTTTTTGTGGTTGTTGAATCATTGAAAGATGTCATCTAGGATTATGTGTTTTTGTTAGTTTCCCATGGTTTCTATTCCATTGCAGCATGAACAGCTGAAGTGCTCACTGCCCTACCCATTTTCTGGAAAATGCTCTTTATGTAGAGGGATGACTAACTGGGGTGAGTGCCATGCCTGGACTGCTTCTTAGTGTTAGGTGTATGAAAGTTTTCCTTTACTGTAAACCAGCTGCTGTTTATTGGTTTAGGCATTGCTATGTATTCTACTCATCTGTTCCTCCACTCATGTCTCTACTTTTGAGTCAACATCCTAAGGGATGTTGAGTTTTCCTGGTGTGCTATTGACTCTAACAGTAGGGTACTGAATGAACACGATCCACATTATTTTCTTTAAGAACTATGTATTATTTATAAAGGTGCACACAGCACTTCTGTTGATAAAAAAGGTTGTTTGTTTGTCTGTTTTTATCTTGGTTTCTGTTTATTGTTTTTGTGACATTCTTGGGAAGTTACTTTGTCATGTGGAAGACATGGAGTTCTTGAGTCAGAGGTCAGCTCACTGTTTAACAGCCTTGTGTACCTAATAAAGTTGACCACTGTGATGAAAGTTGTGTAGTGCATACCATAATTCTATAAAACAACTGTTTAAATAAAATATTTACTCAATAGTTAATTAATATGCAAGCCTGGACTCATGCAGGTAAATCTAGATTGCTTTTTACTTTCACTGTTTTTATATGTGTTGGTTTCTGGTCAATATTGGCACAACCATAACGAATACAAAGTGTGCAATTGGATGTGAGGAAACGTACTTCCTAAAAAAAAATAATAATAGCACTTTTAAATTAAATTGCTTATAAACACAGACTTAGACTATCAGCTACAGAAGTCATGCTGGATACAAATCTTAATTTGTTTATAGCAGGGTAATCTTTGTAAATAGACTAAACCGTTAAGCCTCTGGCTTAAAATATTTCATAAGAATGTTTAAAACAAGCACCATAAATGTATTTTTCTTTGGTAGTTTGGGCAGTTGAGCTATTAAGCACATTGATGAAACAGCTGGCTTTTATCAAATTATCACTGATCGAACCTTTTAAATATTGTGCAGTTAATTCTGAGTTATCTGCCATTTCCGCATTGGATTGGTAGAAGTGCTGGATCAAATGTTGTATATCGATAGTTCTTAGCTTTAGGTCATAGAGATCAAATATTATTAGCATCTCCAATTGTAGATAAAAATCTGAGGGGTCACCAAACCATTTGATAAATTCCATTTAACTGCCAGTAAATAGTGACAAATTTCACTTTTGTCTCAAATTGCATTCAATCTGTTTATCAGAAGAAAAGATACAGTACACTTAAGTACACTTTCCTGTTCCAGAAGGATGACAGTCCAAATACTTCATTATAGTTAGCACTTGTGAAAATGGGTCGAAATACAATGAATAAACTTCCAAAGCTTTGTTTTCCTATTTATTCACAAAATATGATCTAAACCAGCTATGTAATGTATCAGAAATACACTATTCTGCCAGAGACATACAAGTGACAAATAATAGTTTGGACGTGGCTTTACTTCAAGAGCTAATTTTGTGTTAGTACCACTTATTACTACTATTTGTACTCTGTGAAATTGTGCCACCACTGCCCCTTGACCCTTTTGCCTATAACTGCTGAATCATACAATAATTTGGGCTAGAAGTGGCCTTAGTGAAGCCATCTGATTTAATCTCTCACTCAAAATACAGCCAACTTTGAAGTTAGTTTGCTCAGGATCATGTCTAGTGGCATGATGCAATAGGTTGTCTGGTAACTTTCTCTACAGAAATAGTATGAAATGTTGCCAGGAGCTGTTAAGAAATATTCCAGGAGTTGTGTATACGGACTGAAGCTTGTGCAAGTACGGAAAACAGATTTTCTAGAAGCTCCCTCTGAATAATTTTTCACATTCTATATTTTAGCATTGTTCTATTTGAGAGATCAGAATTCAAGTTAGAGAAGAGTCTAGTGTCCCAGGCCTCTGGCCAGTATCAGCCTTCTAATACTTTTGACATTTTAATGGTACTCAGTAGCTACATAGTACCTAATAACGCAAGACCACATGGCTGATGAAAGGAGAAAAAGTGCAAAAGACATATTATAGCCAGTTTAATATTTGTTAGGAGAAGCTTGAAAATTTGTTTTTCTTTCTATTTCTATGGACTCTTTAATTCTACACCACTCACGAGCTCAAACTAAGATCTTGCTATTTTCACTGTCCTTGAACAGAGCTGTGGGTTGGGTGGATGGGGGAAGAATGACTGACAGACTCTGGAGAAGAGTGTGGGCCTTTCTGTTTTGCACAGGAAGCAGTGGTAGGTACTGTCTTTCCCATGAAAATAATGAAAGACGGATTCTCTTCTGGGCTGTTTCTGTGTTAGAGCAAGGAAGAGAACAAGTGTGTCTTCTGGGAAAGGAATTGCCTTGCTTCCAGAATTTCTGGTTTGCTAAAGGAGTGAAGGGTCCAATTCTTATCTTTTGACTTGACCTAAGGAACTTGGGGCTAATGCCCACTGCTCCCAAGCTCTAAGGGAAGTCTTGTACTTTAATCTCTTTTCCTTTTTTTTTTCTTTTTTCTTTTGTCCCCCTCTCTTCTCAGTTCCAGAGTATGATGTGAATAATACCTTCCTTCTTCCTTGTAGGGCAGGGATAAAGCTGTGGAGTAGAAGGAGCTGCTAATGTTTGAGAAAGAAAGAAAGCAAGCAAGCAATTGTATAATTTGTCCTGGTGTTCTTTATAACTTACATAGATGTGCCAACACCAATTCAAGACTGGGACAACTGGTGAGAAATAAACCTAGAAGTATGCTGAGGAGCTATATGCTGCTGAATATGGAGTTCCATATGTTCTCTACAATTTCTTGGAGCTGAAAGGTACTTGGTCATAGTTAATTTTTAGGTGGCAAGCACAGATTAAAAGTAAGGATATAATTATGTGCTTGAAATATACATACTCAATCAGTATACACAATGATACTCAGAATATTCAGTATATACAGGCTATTGCCTGGTTTTATGTTCTGACAATATATTAATTACATGAAAACTCAGTTTTAATGAAACGCCATTTTAAACCTTCATTTTCTTCCTCTCACTTTGTTTCAGGCAACTGCAACATTCATTACACACTAATATCTTTATCCATCTTTACAAGATTTATTGCTCAGCTTCACTAAGGGGATAAAAAAAAGAACAGTTAGAAAAATCCCTACAGCACAGGTTATAATACAAGAGGGTGAAATATGGAAGCCAAAAATAGGAAATAAGACTGGAATAGCTTTAATGTACATCCTAAATCACAAGTAGTAATGATCCTGCAAGAGGGAAAATTTCTTGAATTTATATACTGTGGTTTGTAATGAGAGTATTGATGTTTCAAATACCACTGGACAGAATTAAACCTAAACTCTGAAAAAACAGGTTTAGATCCAAGATCAATGATGTTTTTGCACTGTTGTAATTCCTTTAACAGGAATATTGCACGAGCTGTCATTGCCAAGGAGTTGAATCTATTTTAAAAAGTTAAGCTGAAATGAATACTGTACTGTAATAACAAGATTCCTTTGCAGGTAGAGGAAGTATAGTACTGAGGCTTCATAAGTAAAGACTACCTTAAGGTAATCAGCTGTTGAAGGGCTGCTTCTAAGCATACAGGGTAGACTGATTCTTGTTATTTCTGCAGCTGATTTTTCAGCACATTTTTCTATATGAAGAATGATGAAGTCCCTGAGATGTACTAAATATATATTTTCCCAGTGGGGAGGGTGTGAGAGCTATTCCTACAGATCTTTGTTTTTAGTATTGAAGCACATTAAAGGTGATTAAAACTAAATTAAGTCTCTGTTTATAGTACAGGTTTCCTAATCTAATGGGAATCTTGTTAAATTGAGTGCTTTGTGCGTGTGTGTGCTGGGTTTGAAGCCAAGCAAAACTCATCAAGCCTGATGTGTTCTTCTGACCTCCTCAGGTCATAGCAAATTACTATGAAGTGCTTGTCAGTGACAATGTAATAAGCCTAAGGATGTATATGGTAGAAAAAAATCTTAGTAAAATGATATATGGTAGAAAAAGTCTTAGTAAAATAATACAGTTACACAGCATTTAGCATCTCTAAACTTCAGAGGGCCTGTCTGAAGACGTGCTTGCTGCTGCAGGAAACTTTGTGAAGTGAAATAATTTTCATAAAGCAAATTAATTTTTTAATTGGGCAACAACTCAAGTTGTGCTGCACCATTTCTTTTTTTTTTTTTTTAATAGCTAGAATGTGGGATAGTGCTGGCCTTGTTTTCCAGTTGGCAAGAGCACTGGAGGCTTATTGTTGTATGTTAATAGTTAGGTTTGATTGATATTCTATGAAAGGAGGTGGCTTCTCAGTTGACAGTTTTCATATTTAATTTTGTAGCTGTTGTTGCTTACTAGTCTTTTTTTTTATTATTTATCCTGTATCTACTCTAGTGGCAGTTTGCAGCCTTATTTTTTGTGTGCGTCACTGACATAACTGCTTTGCACTTAGTTCTCCTCTCCAGCTAACAGCATTTACATTCTTTACTCATAACTTAGTAAATTGCCCTCTATTGGGAAATGCTTGACTAGATGCCTTCAAAAATAAGACCCACCATTTATTTTAAAAGATTATTATTAATACTTCCACCCCCTGCCAGGTTTGTAGGTTAACCTCTGTTTCATAGAAAAGATAAAATGCAAGTTACCTTAGATAAATGTATACTTGTATACATCCAAGTGTTCTTGAAAAGTGCAATGTTTAGCAGTTCAGTGTATAGCGAAGCAGTATTTTCTGTTAAATGTAATAGATGAAAGTTCCTATAAAATTGTACACACAGTTCAAATACACAGGGATGGAATATGTAGTGTGGGGGACCAAGACGCAGGAGCAACATTGTCTGGATTGTTAACTAGAGGACGCAATGGCTTTTCAGAATGGATCACTGCTCAGTTGTTCCATCTGTGAGACTGAATTTGCCACCATCAGCCCATTTTTTCATCCTTAATTGGCTTGATTGACCGTGATTCATTTGGGCAGATGATGAAAATGTAACATTAGAAAGAGGCAGCATGAATGCTCACAGCAAAAAATTATGTTATAGTTATTACATTAACTGTGGTGTTGAGACATTCAGTAACTATGTCCCAAAGAACTGAATTGATTGTTGTCAGTGATGTAGGTCTACATAACTGAGTAATTACCTTCTGTAATTGGAATTGACTCGGGCTAGAACTCACAGATTTTAGGCTTGTAAAGGTCTGTCTTTTTACAGACTAAAACCTGTAGTAGAAATTTTGATATTATGATCATTAGCATGGAGGAAAACCGGAGGAAAAAACCCAGCAAACCAAACAGTGCAAGTCTGCTATGTGGAATGGGTAGACTAATGAATAGTGTGCCCTTTCCATTGCCTTTGGTATGGCTGATAATGGTTGGTAAAGCTTTCCTGTGTTTGCTTTCATCTTTCCCTCGTTTGTAATGCCTAATACCCAGCGACCTATTTAATATTTTTCAGGTGAAGAGTAAGCGCACGCTTTGTGTGTAATTTTGGGAAGGATGATACAGTTAATCCTATATTATCAACATGAATTCATACAAAATTTTCAATGTCTATCTATTCTGTTGCCATGCTGTTCTGAATTTTAGCTGAAGCTGTAAGAACTCGCAGTACAGGATTTATGTTTCTGTATGAAGTTTTGTGAACAGTTGGAATGTTGGCATGTCTCTTTGAAGGTAACTCTAAGCAATGTAAATAAAAAAATGTTCATTATTCACTGCTTATGAATAGTAGTTGCATCCTGCTTATTTTGGTGAGACTTACTTAGCCCCAAGGAAATGTGTGCCTGGCATGCGACTGGATTCATTTTCATGAATACAGGGCTCTATGATAAGAAGAACTGTTATTCAGTCGCAGCCACATGGACTTTTCTGTATACAACCTTTAAAGGAGAGTGTGTCTCCATACATCTTTGTACCAGTACAGGTTGCTGGATATTAATAGCATAGGTTATTACTGTAACGCAAATACTAATGCAGAGGTGATAAAGTTGTGAATGCAAACAGAACTAGACTTTTCATAAAAATATTTTAAATGAATGGTACTTCAACTCTTAGTCTATTTCATATTTACAGTTTTCATGAAGTTCTGCAAATGCTTGGACAGCATCTTGCTGGAAAAATTGCTCATGAGGAGTATTCTTAATGAAAAAATAGCTCATGTGAACTCAACTTTGTATTTACCCATGCAAATATTTCCTTGCAAGAACTGTGTTCTTACAAACAAGTAAGTACAAACAAATTCTAACAAACTTATGCTTTGTGTTTTCACTTATGAAGTTTACTTCATGACAAGGAGATGGTCAACTGCGATTTCCTGACTATCATCCATTTTAAGTTTCAAGTTGTATGAATGGAAATAATGTCTAGTAGGATTGGTAATGTTTAAGCCTTGGACAATTTGATTTCTATTAGCGTCTAAAAATGTATTTAGGCTCAGGAAATACATAAAACTGTAAATTTTGTGTAAAAAATTTTTTGTAAAAAAATTCCAAGAAGAGGGCATTTTGCAAAGTTTTCACTGTACATGAAGTATGCTGTACTGGTTAGAAGATACAGCAGAACAAGATCTAATTATACTGTTTTGTGTTCAGGATGAAGTTTCTGAAGAGTTGATTTTGAAAAACACACCCAGGCCTATTTGGAGTTACAGTTTTCAGGGGCAAATAAAGCCTGCTTCTCTTTGATAGGATTACTGTCAGAGTTGTGGAGTAACTGATTTACTCAGTTTCTTCTGGCACTGGAATATGATTTGCAGCGTTTCGACCAGCTTCCGATCTACCCTTTTTGCTTGTTGAAAACAAAAATTTTTAATTGGCTTGTCAGGAGGTAGTTTGTACTTGACTTGTTTTCACTATCTTCCCCCAAGAGTGGGAAAAGAGGGTGCTGAACCCTCTCTGGGTTCTGGGAATGGAAGAACCTTGGAACCTTGGCCTACCTAGCCTCTCCCTTTGGTTGTTTTTGCTTATCCTTTCCTGTGTTTCAGCCGAGCTGTGGTGATGAAGCTTGAATCTTCTTTACTGTGTTATTCTTCAGCCTGAAAATCGGAACAAGAATTTTACAGTTAGTACAGTTTTAATAAGGTTAATATTATTAACATTAAAACACTCTGGGCCCTTTTCTCTTGGTAAACTAAGTCATGTAAAGGTCTATGAGCTAGATGGAGGGTCTCTGAGGAAGGGGCAAAGATTGTTTTATTTACCTGTTTGGTCCTTTCTTTTTCTGGAACCAGCAAGTTAAGACTTGCTTAAGTTGTACCCTCTGGGGAGTAATCTCCAGAAGGCTGTTATGTTCATTGAGAATTAGTATGTTACTGCAGTTGTTTTGAACAGTCACTGTTCATGGTAGGATTTGCAAGCGCATTGGTGCTGAACTAACTTTGACAGAGGTAGCTGAGGATGTTGAAGGCATTAATATATCTGTGTTCCTGTTTATTCCTGCTGCAATGTAAAGTACTGCAATTCAACACAAATTCTGGATAGTTATAAGCCATTCATGGAAGTATTCAGTGTTTTGGAAAGCAAGTAATCGTTACTAGTGGACATTTGTGTTATAAGAGCTAATTATTTACATTTATCCCATTCTTATGGACAAAAGACGAGATTAATTATTTGCATATTCCTCCTCATTAAAGGGGAGCCTAGAAAACTAGCTAGAAACTAGCTGGACAAGTTATCTTCTCATTTGTGAGGTGTCTGATCTAAATTGCCTTATGGTTGTTATGAGGAAACATCTTTGTCCTGTATCTCTTTGTTATTTAAGTAACTATTCCATATGTATATTGGAAAGAGAAACAAAGAATAAGATAATTTCCTATAAACTCTGTCTTTCATGTAAACATGTTTGAGACGACAGACAGGAGCCTGAGTGTGTTGAATATCAGAACTATTGGTTAAATCTCAACTGCTAGCCCTAGTTACATACGTATATATGCATGTATATGTATAAACAAAGAAAATCTTGTCTTATATGCTGTGTGCTCTCTGCTCAGAGTATTGCACTTTATTCACTTTGGTGATTTGAAACAGCTGACTGAATCTAATATTGTTATCAGTATGGTAGTTGTTCAGTTGAAAAATTTCTAAGAATGAAAGAGTTCCCAGAGAAAGCTGGAAGATATTTTGATTAAAGTAGGCTGTGGAATTCAGTGGTACAGCTCTGATTGATTGCTGTGATTGATTGCTTGTGAATTTTTGAATTTTTGTTTTAGCTGTGTCTTAAAAAATAAACAGGCTAGCGAGAATGTTTAGAATAGCAACAGTTTTTTTCCCTTCTTAATGGGACATAGTTGGGAGTACTTGGTGTCAGGATTTCAAAAACGAAATAATTTTTGGCAGAGCTAAAAAGTTTCATAGCCATTTGCATACAAATTAGACTGAGGAGTGTCTCATATTTAATGATGGCAGATGGCCCCTCTGCTTTCTTACACTATTAAGGCCAATAAATGCATCAAGTTTTGCAAGTATCTGTACACTCCTTGAGTTGTTTGTTTCCCTCTCAGTAACTGTTAAGAAGTACATGTCTCAGCATACTGGGTGGTACATGGAACTTCCTGGCAATTAAATGGAAGGGGTTTTGTTTGTGTGTTTATAAATGATGTGTAGTTTAAACTGGTACGATATAAACCTGTTCAAGCGCAACTCTGTCTGGTTTTTGGTTTTTTTCTGCAGTTCCTCTTTTTTTCTTTCCCTTTTTTTTTTTTTTTTTTCTTCCCCTCCTGGGTTATTAATTGATCATAGTTATTTCTTGAACAGTCTCACAACTGTGTCTAAGCTATAGAGAAAAAAAATTATAGTCAAATTTCATGGGAAGACTTTCTAAATTTATCAACTCGTCTCTCATACTGTATCTTGAAAATTCTTTCTGGGAAACTTCTCAAAAATTGTCCAAAAAGTGGCCAAATTGAAGCAAATAAAGTCTGAGTGTAGAGGCTTTTTGGGTACTTCTAAAAATATTAGAAGGCTTTTGCTCTTAAGTGACCTCAGAAATGCTACCATGCAGTTGTGAAACCAAGCACGTGTATGTTGTTCAGTGACATGCAGGAGAAGCAGGTGTGGCAGGTGTGGCCTCCAATGCAATGCCCTCTTAAGCAGTTTCTGGTATGGTTCCAGCATAAAATCATTGTGCAGTGTGATAGATTATAGTGCTTTCTCCACAACTTTCAGAATTCTGTAACACCTTTTTTTTTTTTTCCTTGCCCTTTTGCAGTGGGTATAAAGTTGTATAGTTAACCACTTTTAGACCCAGTCCTGCCTTTCTTTACTGTAGTTTCTCTAGCTGCCCTGATCATCAAGCAAGCCCTTAAAAATGCCAGCAAGAAGCCAAGAGAAAGAGCTCACCCTCTAGCCCACACATTCAGGCAGAACACTGATATTTGAGACCAGCACGGCATAGGGTTATGTTACTGCTGTAGTTGTCTATTCAGTTATTCATCAGGAAGAAATTGGAGATGTCATTGCAGAGTACATTTGCTGGAAACTAATCAGTGATGTTTCAGGATGATTTGTGGTATGCTTTCTTGGATGAAATTTGAAAGATGATCACTTATGTTTATTAGCAGCAACATGATAAGGTCAGTGAAGGCAATTGCAAGGATCAAAAAACGATCACAGAACTGCCAGAATGCCTTCTTGAAATAATACTCAAGACATCATTATAATGGATTCATTTAAAGAGATGAAGGTGTTTTATCATAGTTCTAAAATTGCTCTAAATTTGAAGAATTGATCTAGTGTGGCTTGCAGGGAGGTTTTGTAAGGGCAGCATTACAATATTTTCAGTGCTGTCTAGGACACTTTCTACATTTGGCACTCTGCTTTGAGGCAGAGCCAGCAGCAGTGATTCAACTAATGGAAATCTTTGAAAACTTGATCATGATTTTACTTTTTCTGTCATCTTGCTTCATTAACTGAAGTAACACAGAAACAACACTGCAAATGCAGCTGTTGCTACGCTTAAGATGATGTAACATGCTTTCTTCAAGAGTATGGTACAGTGGCAGAGCACAGCAAGATCCCTCTGACCACCTTGAATACATTTTCAATGCCTGCAGCATGCTTCCAGAATCTTTAAATGATAAGTAGTGCCTGCAAGAAGCACTTCAACAGAAATGCAACATAGTGGCATACCTATGACATGATGAATTTTTGATGTGGGGAGGTGCTGCTGCGTGGTGATGGAGGATCAATTTCTGTTGTTCCAGTGACTGTTTAGAGTTGTGATTTACATTTTCCTTTGTAACCTCTATAGAGATGGTAAAACTAACTTTTTGAGCTGCTGAGAAAACAAATCTTGCCCAGTTAACTTGCTTTTTTGGGGGGGAGGGGGGGTTGATTTTTTTCTTTTTTTTAGTTAATACGATATGCTAAAAAAAGCCATAAGGATTAATAACAGGAGAGGTGAGGAACACCTAAGGGCCCTGCTTGCTTCTGTGCTGTTCTAAAAACTCTTTCAGCTATTCTATTGACACATAATGTGGCCAATTTAGACGAGAAAGTTTGCGCCAAATACAGAGAACATCTGTTCTCTGGGAAGTAATTCTTGTACAAATATAGTACAGATGATTAATTTAATGTCTTTGGTGTGTCCCAGTTGTTGATAGGGAAGATAGTAAAAGAGCCAAGTCATCTTAAGATTCTTCTTAATGCTTTTGCTGAGCTTTGTCTTGCCTCTGAGAATATCCTGTACATTGACACCCTCACGGTTTTAATACACTGGAGCTGAATTTACCAGTTGCTCTCTTTTGCAGGAAGGCATTTGGACATCAAAAACTTAACAGCATTGATACGTTTCATCTAAAGATGGTGTATGAAGTTTGGGGCAAAATATAAACTGCAGTGAGAAAGGACTGTTTTCTCCATTCTTTCCTTATTTAATAATCAGTAGTTAAATTTACTCCAAATGTAAGCTATGCTCACATTTGGATTCCCTTTTAATCAAACAAAACAGACTGTAAAGCAGTATATTACTGTCATCTGAGCAAGATGATGACAAAGCTGCAAGTAAAGAAAGTTCATTTTATTAATGACTTCTGTCAAGGGTTTAGAAGTACAAGAAAAATGAAGGAACAAAGATGATAGAAATAGTTTTTGCCTCTTTCTTTTAAGAGTTGGTGCCTTTGGCTGGATTTAAATTGTAAAGTTGAACTTATAGAAAAGTTATTATTTTAAAGAGTCTGCATGTTATTTCAGTTTGTGCTTTTGAGGGTGACTTTTGGAACACTTTACCTCAAGCAGCCCTAACCATTGAACCATGGCTGTCCTGTAATTCTTTTGGCTGTAATATACGAATAATAGAATTGGGGCCATACTGTAGCAAAGAAAATGATGGATGTTGACATAAAAAAAAAAACATATAGGAATGATAAGTTTTGCCATGCTTTGTAGGTTGGAGTTGTTAATGTGCTGCTCCAAATGGAGCAAGAGATGACGCCTTTTTTTTATTTTCCAACTTGCTTTCAAATAGCTTCAAAATCTCTATGCTCAGTTTCAGTTAATAACTCAGTTTTCATTGAAATTATGGTATGGTGATGTAGAGTGATTTGGAAATACTGTGATATTGTCAGTAGGATAAAGAATTGGTGGCAAAGGGATTTATGCACACAGGGTATCTTTTTCTATTTTTGGACACTGCCTTGTCACCATAGCCACTTCCTTTGAGGACTGATTTAACTAACGAAGAACTTACTCCTTTTATGTTTGTTTTTGCTCTCTTAATTTTAAGAGTCTTTGAGTTTTGTTTTAAAGCCACATAATCATTTGATTATAAAAGCAATCCTAAAATAACATAGAGGTCTTGTTTCTTTTGGGAAGGACTCAGGGTTCCGAAGCTTAATGGCCATTTCTTGCTGCTCTAAACTTTGTTCTCTTGACATGCTGAACTGATAGAAAAAAAGTCCTGAAGGAATAAGTTGCAGCCTTAAGAAAGACAAGAGATCAGCCCAAAGTGGAATGTCTGACTGTTGAGACTTGTTGGCTCACCACCTAATGGCAAGCTTCCTTTCCCTCTGCTTCTCTCATGACTTGTTCCTTTCTAAGCTGGCTTTGTAGCAGCTAGTTTACTCCCCAGATAGAGCTGTCCTGGTTAATTCCCTGATACAGTCCAATATGGTACCAGCAATGGTCAAAACTTCTTGAGTCTTTAAGACCTCGATGACTTTAACCTGTGAGAGACTTGCGGTTTTCTAAAGGCTAACCTGGGCAGTAATCCTTTTTTTGCCCCTCTGGCATGTAAAAGTTGGATTATGTATTGTGTTTCTGTTCAAGTGCTTGTGAATCATTTTTGAGAAAATGTTAAAACACCTTAATCAACATTTAATTCATACATTGCTAACTAAATCTATTTTAATGAGAGCAAATGAGATGACAATTAACTGCTGTAAATTAAATACTGCACTAATTCAATCTCCTCAGTTACTGGTTTATATCTGCTGAACTTCCGTAAACTATTAATGTTTGCTTTACTGCATCTTGGAGTGTTGAAATCCCATTCAGCCTTGTAATAGCATTTAACATACTTGTAACCCCATGCAAATACCAATTTATATCTAAAACTGCCTACTGAAGTTTGTTCCATAGTCTATGTAATGTCTGTTTGCATCAGTTCTGCTCCCAGTGGGCAGCTTTTCAAACTGGACGAATAACTACTGCTAATGGTGCCGATATCTTTGTTGGCAGCTTTTGCTAAGTAATCACAAACTGAATTGGTTTGGGCATTAAACTTGGCTTGCCTGTAAAAGAGGTACTGCTGTGATGAGACATTCTGGAAGAGCTTGTACTAACACTGTATTTGTTCTTTCTGTATCAGCTTCTCCTCTGTACCTTCTCACATGTCATGTGCACCTTCATGCACATGATTCTTCTTGCAAATGTCATATTCAGCAAAACATATTAATGGAAAAAGAAGCTAATCCATGTACTCTGATGGATTCCACCAGCAATCTGACAGTCCTGCATAATGTAAATTCAACAGACCTTTTAAATGAAGTGCTTGGCCAAGGATTGAAACGTGGTTGTGCTTGATTTATCTGTACTTTAGCTATTAAAGTATATTGTTTATTGTTTTATATCTGCCATCAAGTGGATCAAACCCCGCATTTTCTGTATTCTGAGAATTATTTTAATCCTGAATTGGGACAGTTGTAGAAATTGTGATTCTTTTTGTGGGAAAGTGTGCAAAAAGATGGCTTTGGAAAGTCTAGAATCTCTGAGTCTCCAAGGATGGAGACTTGTCTCTGGTGACCAGTGATAGGACAGGAGGAGACGGTATGGAGCTGCATCAGGGGGGGTTTGGATTGGACATTAGGAAGGGGTTCTTCACTGGGAGGGTGGTCGGTCACTGGAGCAGGCTCCCCAGGGAAGTGGTCAAGGCATCAAGCCTGTCAGAGTTCAAGGAGCACGTCAATGACGCTCTTAGTCATATAGTTTAGTTTTAGGTAGTCCTGTGAGGAGCAGGGAGTTGAACTCAATGATCCTTGTGGGTCCCTTCCAACTTAAAATATTCTATGATTCTATGTTTTGGCACAGTGGGGTTTTTTTGGCATTTCTTTTTTTTTTTTTTTTTTTAACTATGTCTAGACTGCTGTCAAAAAAATAACGTTTGAATGCTTTCCTTGTTTTCCTGCAGGGTGATATGATTCAAGCGAGGTATTTCACCTTTCTGATCCAGTAAGTGAACTTCTGAATATAAAAGTATAAAGTATATTGACTTTGTCTACAGACTTTGGTAATTACATGTAGAAAAAAATATTTAGCTCACGTGTATGTTCCTGTATAGGAAGTAAAATAATCAGTTTGCATAATAAGTTTTAATTTAGAAGTGAACTGAGTTATCAACATTGGAAGATTGTAATGACAATTACAATTATCCTCTGCAACAGTTATTTTGTTTATTTTTGTACTGATCAGGATAGCTTATGTAGTTACAGTGCTGCTGAACAGATGAATCTCAGTCACAAGTTGACAAGAGTATGTATTGTTAACCCCTTGCACGACCCCAGATTTTGAGGAGAATGCCAGCAATCTGTTACAGATTTTGGTATGCAGATCAATTGTTTTTAATCTTTAGACTAAAACAGCAAGTCATTTTAGCATATGCTTATAATGTCCATTAATAAACATAGCCTACAAAGATAAAAATTTTGTAAAATGTTATGAAAAATAATATATTTATGTTGCTGCCTTAGTTTTGTATTGGCTGCAATTCCTCATTAAAAAGCTATAGAATTCTGCATATATCAATCCATACTCGTGAATTCCTAAAAGCATCTCTTCAGATAAAACCAAACAGAAAATTTTCTTTTTTTTTTGACCTCCAAAGGCATGTGTTACCAGGAAGGTGAAAAGAAAGAATGTAGTCTGTATAAAAAATATATTTGGAGACAGCAGAACTTTGAGAGTTGCAAACCCTGTTTTTCTTGTGAATAGACTGCTTTTCTGAGCAGCCTTATTCCTTCTTATAGATCACATCACGCAAAACCCATGTAATAATGAGAACAATAATATATTTGTAGCTCCAGAGTAGGTTAAGCTGATAGTTGTTGGTATCTAGTTTTACCAGTCATTGCGAGTGTTAATGCATGTCAGACTCTGACGCACAAGAAAGGTCTGATTAAATTTTTCCCAGGGAATTTCTGCTGACTTGATTTGCTGTTTGACTAAGTAAAGTTTTAATCTTTATTTCAAAAAGAGAGGTGGATGGATGTGTTTTCCTTATTCAATGCAAACAACAGATGATAATTATTTTGATGTGATGTTGAGTTTCACATTTGTATTGCTTATCAGTCTGAAACTTTTGTGATCATCATTTTTTCAGTACTTTTTTGTTGAGATTAACCTGTTTTTTCTTTGTGCTTAATTTTTCTTTGGGGTGAGGCTTCCTCCATCTTCTGTTTTTCTGTTATTACATGTGTCAGTTCTAACTTTTCCTTTTTTGGACAGTGCTGTCCACTGTAGTAAGGCTGTATGTTACGCTTATAAATATTATTTATTAACAACAAATCTATTTTGGGGCTTACATGTTCTGAAATAAAAGCTGGTATTGATTCATCTGCTTAGATTGAATGTATATTGCTACATCTGGTGAGGAAAAATGGGATATTTATTTGGAGCACTAGTAGATATTCTTTGCAATTAGACTAATATATATATTATTTTTATTTTTTTTTTTATTTTTATGGTCTAGATCTTCAATAATACACTTCCTTTTAAAATGTTGTGGATGTAAACCACAGCTAGTTTCACTCTGTCTGACATAGCTTATTCTATTTTACAACTTTGGCATCCTCTGAGAACTTGTCTTTTGGGTCTTTGGTCATAGTGGCAGATTGAAAAAGTCTCCAGACTCCTCAGTAACGGATGTTTTACTAAAATAGATCTGTCTCACAATGTGAAATGCCTTGCACTGGTTTCTTGTCTGCATTCATCTCTGAGCTTAGCATCTGTTTTCCAGATGCTAAGAAAGAATCAGGAGCCACAGGTTACATTTTGTTGTGGGTATCAACTACCTTTTACATTAGAAGCAATATGGCCTTTAGGTTATTAGGATTATTTACTTGGAAGATTAAGTGTATAAAAATATCACTCTTGGGTACAAAATTAATACACAAAGTAATGTATTCAGTTAATCTCTAAGGATGTTTACAAGCATATATTATAAAAATCCTTCCCTGCAACTTGACTTTTGTGTCTAAGGGCTCTGAACGTATTTTAAAAACCTTATCCATATGGCAGTTTTTACCAGGTGCAAAATTGGTTCAATGATTGGTTCCTAACAATAATTTTGACAATATTATTTTGCTGGATATTGCAGATGGGGAGGAGTGAAGTATGTTTTTCTTTTTCCCTTGTTTTTGAAAGAATCCTGTTTAAATAAAAGTGAGCAGAGATAATTTTCCACATGAAATCTGTTTACAATCATGCACTGTTGTCATTTGCTATTCTCTCTATTTTTATTGGATTGCTGTGAGGTCTGCCTCCTGTCTAGTTTGTGAATGGCCCCTAGGTCCTGTAATATCATTGCGTTTTGTTGGGTTGGTTTTGTTTGGATTTTTTTTTTTGAGGGGGGGAGGTGTTTTCTTCCCTTTACTCTCCTATCTGTATTTTTCTAAAAAAGACTTTCTAATCCATAGTTTCATAGTTCTGTTCAGACCATTTTGTAGAATGATCTGGATTGGTTACCAGGATCGAAGCAATCATACATTTCATGGAGGTAAAAAAAAAAAAAAAGAGATCAGTGGCATGAAATTTCCTTAGTTTGATATTGCATATTGTAAATGTCCTCATAAGGCTAACTTGATCTTAAATAAGTCTGAATGGAAGAAGAGTTACTTCAATTTTGATTTACAAATCCTGTTTGTAATGCCTTAAGTATAATGCTATTTGTCACACATGAATTCCTGAAAAGCTTGCTCAGGAAGTGGGTAAAGCATTAAACTTTCTAAATCTGGGTTTTGTATGAAAAATGGCAAAACAGTTTCTGGTTTTCCTTGTTTATATGTAACCTACAATATGTTTGTTATTGCCAGGTACATTTTTAACTTCTTTTCATTTCAGAAATTTAGTGTATGCAACCAGAAGAGTTTTATCATCTTCTGGATGAAGAAAGTGACTAGGAATTTCTCTGTGGTCTTTCTTACCCCTGTTCTCTGTCCATGAGCCCTGTTTCTTCCTCACTTCCCGTGCAACTGTAACTATTGAAGAAGAATCCATAAATCCCTGTATTCAGTTTAGTTGTTCCCCAAAACTGGAACCATTTTGACACACAACCATTTTTCTCAGCAAGCTGCAGTTTGTAGGGTAGGGAAATTTATGATGTTAAATTTTGAACTCAAATGTATTTGTACAAATTAATACCATTGATTAACCCGTATATTCTGCTTAAATACGTAGATTACTGAGTTCTTGAGGCAAAATAACTGGTGCTTTAACTGAGAGTAGTTCATTATTATTCAGGAGTATCTGCTTCCCTTTGTCATGCTGTAATATGCTTTTTATTAGTAATTTACAGCTAGAACTTCTTCAGCATAGGGTGGAGAACTTTGCTAGTAATGTGAAAATTATCATCTAAGTAAGCTCTGGTATAGCTGTGCTGCTGCTAGAACAGATATGTGAGTGGGAGTAATGCCCACTAGAATGAAGTGGAGGAAATTCTTGTTATTATTGAGCACTAACAAAATGAAATTGTTACAGGAGGTCTCCACTCTCATGGAGTGGCCATCTCTGTTAACGATGCTGTTGGAGAATGTCCCGTGGAATGGTATTTGTCTTTTAGTCTTTTAATGGGAAGCAGAAAGGAGAAAAGCATTTTTGAATGGTTAAAGTATGTTAATTAGCACTGATTGTATGCATGTATTTTGGGGAGATTTTGGAGGTTGACAGGTGGCAAAGGAAGGCAAATGAGTGGTTGTTTTCAGGTCCTCTTTCTGGTTCATTAGCATCTATTGTTTGAGGTTTACCTGTTTGCTTTACTGACTGGCTTGGATTTGTCACTGACATTTTTGGAAGTGCAGTTGTCTGTTCAACTGCAGTGTTTTCCACTTTAGCATTTGCTGCTTTGGTTGTCCTGTTGCTCTTGCATGTGTACATGCAGGACTGCATGTGGAGTCATCTTCTTGACAATACATGCTGAATGGAAAGAATGCTCCATCCTTTCACACTCCTCTAGTTTAAAGGATGCTCATTCTGCTTTGGAATCATTACTATTTCCATAGTCAAAATTTCTCTGCTGTGGCCCATCTCTCTTCACCCATCGTAGGTCAGGGCTCGACTGGTCTCAGCAAAACCTCCAGTACTGCTCAACTGATAAAGGAGGACATTTTGGAACTTGTTGGTCACAAGCCCTGGGGAAAACAGGATAGCAGTCTTGCTTAGAAGGAACAGAGAGTGCTTGCTTTGTCTAAGAATAAGAGAGTTATTTTGAAAGCAGAAACTATTGTTTGGCTTGAGATAAGCTTAGAAAAATATGTTAGTGTTAGCATTTGTATTAACTCATCAGTAAGTGTCTAGTATAAAGAATTAACCAATCAGCTGAAGACACGCTGTCTTCTAATTTGCCTTCTGATCTGTATAAAAGAGTGTAAAGAATCTTAATAAATCGACATCTTGCTTGCATCAAGCTGTGTCCCGTCTCTCAATCGCAGCAAATTGGTGACCCCCGACATGATTTGAGGATCCGAAAAACCACCTATCTGCGTGGCATGCTGCGAGTCCCACAGGACGTTGAATGAGCTGCTGAAAGGAAGCAGGAGCCGGCTTAAAAATCCCTCCGGATCAGAGAGGTGAGCTGTGGGAAACATGGGAAATCAAATGTCTTCCCCAGAGAGAGATGTGTATGAACTTACAAAAGCTCTCTTACAGAAGCATGGGAAGAATGTTTCTGGGCACGATCTTAAAATAATACTTAAATGGGTACAAGTGAAAATACCCACCTTGACTGCATCTAGTATTTTTACGCGGGAGCTTTGGGACGATGTGGGGGTGAAACCGTGGGATGCAGCGACAATAGGGGATGCAGAAGCCCAGTGTATGCTCCCATGGTGGAGGAGCATCTTCGAGACCTTAAAGGCACAGGAGAAGAGTCATAAAGACGAAGCGGGGGAGGAGGAAAACCCTCTCGCAGCACCTCCGGTGTTGCCGGAGAATAAGAAAACCCCTGAACTTTTAGAGGTGTGTGCTGCAGGATACCCCCCGGAGGAGGACCCTTTTGACCCAGGGCTGGGGGATCCCAAATGGGAGACGAATCTCTACCCCCCTGACCCTCATGATGTGTGGGCTAGCATAAAGCGTCAAGCCTTGAAGGAGGGGGAGCTGGAGACTGCGAAAACGATACTGGCCCCCGTGATTTATCAGGGTCGAAGGGCACAGTGAGGGGCTTTAACTTTTCCAGTAATTAAAGAACTGCGTCGTACCGTTACTGAGCACGGGCTTTCCTCCCCTTATTTTGTGAGTTTGTTATCTTCTGTATTTGACACATATGTTATGACTCCTCATGATTTAAAGTCTCTAGCACAGCTGTTATTGACTCCGACACAATACACCTTGTGGGAGTCGCATTGGAAAAGGGGGCTCCAAACGCTTCTCACGACTTATGTGGGTAATGCTAACACGGCTCTAGCTGCGCTGACTATAGAGCACCTTACTGGCACAGGCCAGCACTCTAGTCCGGTGTCTCAAGCCCGAGATATCCCAAGAGAAGCTCTTGAAGCGACTCGCGAGGAAGGCCTTCTTTAAGGTTCCTGACTCACAGAAGCCACAAAAAGCCTTTACTACAGTCATTCAGGAACCTCGAGAACCTTATATGCAATTTATTGATAGATTAAGACAGGCTGTAGAGCGCCAGATAGACAATGTGGACACGCGGGAAATTTTGTTGCTAAAATTAGCCGTGGAAAATGCTAATGTGGATTGTAAAAAGTTGTTGAAATCTCTCCCAAATCCAAACCCCACGCTGCTGGAAATGATAGAGGCTTGTAATAGAATTGGTACTGTAGAACATAAGTTTGAGGCTATGGCTGCTGCTTTTGCAGCCATGCGTGGCTCTGTGGGACCTGGGAATTGTTATGGTTGTGGTAAACCTGGTCATCTGAAAAAGAATTGTTTGACTGCCAATACTGGTACCAAACACCAGGCCCCTGGGGTCTGTCCTAGATGCCGAAAAGGGCATCATTATGCTAATCAATGTCGGTCTAAGTATGATTTCCAGGGTCAACTGATACAGGGAAACCGATCGCGGAGCGCGGGACAGCGGCATGCGCAGACACAAATTCCGCAGCCTACGTTCCAGCCTCGACGGAGAGAAGCGGCAGTGCCTCAAGTCTTTGCCCAGCAACAGCAGGAAGTGCTGGATTGGACCTGGCAACCGCTTACACAGTAACGTTGCTCGACTCCTCGGTTCACCTATTGTCAACTAATATCTCAGGTCCCTTACCTCCTAGAACACAAGCGTTATTATTGGGAAGGTCGTCTACAACTTTGACAGGGCTCTTTGTATTACCAGGGATCATTGACTCTGACAGTACTGATGAAATTAAAATTATGGGATGGACCCCATTTCCCCCCTGTACGGTGCCGAAAGGTAGCCGCATTGCACAATTAATATTGATTCCCAAGGAGGTATGCTCCTTCGCTCCTAGCCAGTCTCAACAACAGAGGCGAGGAGGCTTTGGGTCTACGGGGAATCTGCAAATTTTGTGGGTGCAATCCATCTCTCAGAAACGACCTATATGTCAATGTACTCTTATTCGTGGGGGACAGCAAGTAGTGTTAAGCGGAATTGTTGATACAGGAGCTGATGTTACAGTAATTTCTCAGGCTAAGTGGCCTCCGCAGTGGCCCCTGGCTGATGTTTCCCAAACCTTGGCTGGAATTGGGGGAGCGGGAAACAGTCGCCAGAGTTTGGAGCTAATTCAAGTCCAGGGTTCGGAGGGGCACATGGCCTCTGTTAGGTCTTTTGTGTTACCTGTTCCTATGGTTCTGTGGGGCCGTGATGTGATGTCTCAGTGGGGAATGTCCATTCGGACCCATTTTTAGGTAGGGCCATTGAAGTGCACGACACCCTAAAATTGACCTGGAAAATTGATACCCCTATTTGGGTAGATCAATGGCCCCTACCTCTGGAAAAGCTTCGCGCCCTCCAAGAACTAGTTATGGAGCAGCTAACGAAAGGGCGTATTGTGCCCTCCACTAGTCCTTGGAATTCACCTGTTTTTGTTATTAAGAAACAAACTGGCAAGTGGCATTTGCTCCATGATCTCAGAAAAATTAATGACGCTATGGAAGATATGGAAACCCTTCAACCGGGAATCCCGTCCCCTACTATGATTCCTCGAGATTGGCACTTGACTGTTATCGACCTCAAAGATTGCTTTTTTAATATCCCACTGCATCCAGATGATGCTCCTAAATTTGCCTTTTCAGTTCCAAGCGTCAACATGCAAGCCCTGTTGCAAAGATATCAGTGGGTTGTGCTGCCACAAGGAATGAAGAATAGCCCTACAATTTGTCAGTGGTATGTAGCTAAAGTACTCAGTCCTGTCAGAACTGCAATGCCCGATGTCTTGCTGTACCATTATATGGATGACATCCTGGTGGCCGCACAACATTATGAAGCCATGGAGGAAACCGTAGCCCTTGTCATGGCTGCCGTCAACTCGGCAGGCCTCTGTATTGTGCCAGAGAAGGTTCAAAAAATACCACCATGGAAATACTTAGGCTGGCGCATCAGGGCTCAGACTATAACTCCCCAGCCTTTACAGATACAGACAGACATACAAAACTTACACGATGTGCAAAAATTGTTGGGGACAATCAATTGGGTCCGACCACTGTTGGGAATTTCTAATGCAGACTTAAGTCCCTTATTCAAACTGCTTAAAGGGGACACTGATTTGTGTTCCCCCCGCAGTCTCGATCCTGAAGCCGTTAACTCTTTACAAAAAATTGCTACAGCAATTAGCCTTAGACAAGCATATTGGTGGACTCCCGAGCTACCTTTTTATCTAATAGTTTTAAATCCCACCCGACAAAGCGTGGTGTCCATACCTATACCCCTAATTGTAATGATAATGTGGAGTTTTGGTCTTTTAGCCAACGCTTTGCTGCCTCTCTCCTACTGCCCGGAGCCGCTGCTGGGAGAGCGTTAGCAACTTTAGATAAGCTTAGCTGCTGGCTTGCTAAGCAAACAAATGCTACTAGCAAGGCGTTGTCTGGTCTTTTGCTGGATGTAGATAGTGTTTGTCATGCTACATTGAAAAATAGGGCTGCTATAGATTTTTTGCTCTTAGCACAAGGTCATGGCTGTGAGGACTTTGAGGGTGTGTGTTGTATGAATCTTTCTGATCATTCAGAGTCAATCCATGCTAGCATTCAACAGCTCAAAAACGGGGTCTCCAAACTTCGTCAAAACGACAGCTGGGATTGGCTGGACAGACTTTTTGGAGAGTGGGGTCTATCAGGATGGTTGAAAAGCCTGGTAAAAACGGCTGTGTATGCTTTGACTGTTTTTATTCTTTTGTTGCTTTTTTTACCTTGTCTGTTACAGTGCTTGCAAAGATTAATAGCACACTCTGTAAAGAAGGTTCTTGTTGTGCAACAGGAAGGGGGAGATGTAGGTCAGGGCTCGACTGGTCTCAGCAAAACCTCCAGTACTGCTCAACTGATAAAGGAGGACGTTTTGGAACTTGTTGGTCACAAGCCCTGGGGAAAACAGGATAGCAGTCTTGCTTAGAAGGAACAGAGAGTGCTTGCTTTGTCTAAGAATAAGAGAGTTATCTTGAAAGCAGAAACTATTGTTTGGCTTAAGATAAGCTTAGAAAAATATGTTAGTGTTAGCATTTGTATTAACTCATCAGTAAGTGTCTAGTATAAAGAATTAACCAATCAGCTGAAGAAACGCTGTCTTCTAATTTGCCTTCTGATCTGTATAAAAGAGTGTAAAGAATCTTAAATCGACATCTTGCTTGCATCAAGCTGTGTCCCGTCTCTCAATTGCGGCAACCCATCTCTTTTGTCTTGCTTTTAAGATCCTGTTCTGTTACCTTTTTTTGGTTTTTACTTTTGCCTCACTAGCAATTAACTGGATTGGAGTTGTTTTCCAGATTAGGCAGACTGATTAGCATGGTCCTTCAGAGATGAAACACACTCATAAGACTGTCAGCATTTCTTGTTCTGTAGGTTCTTCCAGATACTTACTAAAGCCAGGGTTCTACAGTAATTAATAACAAATACCACTGCCATACTCCTTAGCTGTACTAATTTGGCCTAGAGAATGTGTAAAAATACAAATGTTGCTACTGAATATATGTTAGGAAATTAGAGATATCAGTAATCTTGCCATTTATGATGCTCAATAAGAGAGAAAGTTCATAAGACTGAAGAGAATTCAAAACGTGAGGAAGACATTTGCATGATTTGCAGAACTGTTTTTTTTTCCCCAATAGGGAACCTGTTTGTAGGGTGGAAGAGATGAAGTTAAAAACAGTTTTGGAGGAAACAGTGCAACTGTTGAGTATTTCTTTCAAGAATGATTAGCTGTCATGAAATAGATTGTCTATAAAAATGTAAGGTATATATAGTAAAGAATATCTAAGCAGTGATTTACACACAGAATTGACTTTTCCTTGGTAGTTTGATCAATCTAAGGTTATGCATGTGAAATCTGTTAGTTAGTAACTCTGTAGTGGTTGACTATGTATTCTTCTCTAGAATCAAACTCCCTTTATGGAATTAAGAGGATTTTATGTAGAAAATATTAGACAGGACATACTGTGTAAGATGGTGGTACGCATCTTTGAGTTTTTATTCTACTCTTATTTAAATATCTGATTGCTGCATAGATAAGCAGCTTTCAAATGCTAACTTCATGATTCATGAATGAGTTAAAGTACAATTATAAAGTGAGACATTTTTGATGAGCTCATAATCTCAGTCTGACTCAAAACTACTTCCATTTGTGATCCATTTTTGGCAAGTGTTCTTGTCGCTAGCCTCAAGTAACTATGTCCTATGCATGTAAATAAGAAATTGTGACATCTGAAAATTCTCTGCCATTTATAACAAGCATGTTGTATTCATCAGCAACAACCAGGTATAGCGTGCTCTTTGTTACTGGTACAAGTTGTTGTCCTTGTTATGTAACAGTTTGTTTTTCCATTTTGGAATCAAAGAATTTGCTTTGTTTGTGTTTCCTTTCTCTAAAGACCTTCATATGTAGGTAACAGTAGGCTCTGCATTCTATTTAAGCTTCCATCACCACTTTTCTGTGAATCTCCCATAAAAAGTACGGCTTTTATTAAAGCTGCTCTCTACTATCCCTTCTTTGATGTGTAATGCCCTGATCTTTTATCCATACTTTCTCAGGAATATTTGAAAATTTCTTTTTCTATTAAGAATGTGTATTTGTTGAAACTGAAATTGCTTTTAGGAAAGGATGACACAGATGAATTTATTAACTTCAAAAAAATATGGAATAATTCAAAACCATGCATGTGTATATTACAGAGAAATATTTATTCATTTCTTTAAGTTTTCTAATGAAAATTATACTGAAAACATTGATATTATTGTTGCTTGAAATGGTTGCTTTTGTTGTTTTCTAGTTCAGGTAAATGATGCACTCTCAGACTTTCTTTCCAGCTTTGTTTGGATTGGGTCCTGCTTCCCACCCCCAAAAGACAAAATTAAAACCCACCATGTATAGTTTTACAGTGTATGAAAAAAATCCCCCTCTTTTTGTTCATACCCCCTAACTCACAGCTTTGTGTCTCACAATCACATTTTGTTTCTGTATGTTGGCTGTAATTTTGTCTGAGTCTTTCTTACTGCAGGCATTTATTTAGGAGCCACTAAAAGTGTGAACAGAGAACAGCTATGTGTAAAAACAGACTTACTCCTATTTGGTCATCTTCTCCCCCTTCTCCCCACAAAGGGGTGGCGTGCTTCGCTGCAGAGGAGGTATTCCCTGCAGCCTGTGGAGGGCTCAGGTGGGTGTTCCTGAAGGAACTATGGCCTGTGGAGACCCCCATGCTGGAGCAGGGTTGGTTTGGGTTTTTTTCCCCGAAGAACTGCAGACTCCCGGGAACTCGTGCCGGAGCAGAGGAAAAGCGTGAGAAGGAAGGAGTGACTGAGAGCAACGGCTATACACTTCCTATGTCTTTGAATCCCACACATTTTTTTTAAAAGAAGTATTTTAGGAGGAAAAAGAAACAAGTGGTATATTCCATTTCTGCCCCTGTTAGTTTAGTTTAATACTTTCTGGCCTCATGTTTGGGGAAACGGGGAAAAAAGGGCTTCCCATTCATCTTTTCTATTCCATTAGTGATTTGTGTATCTTTAGTGTAGGAGCCTTCAGTGGCTGTTTCCCTTGCTGAAAAGTTTTGGGTGGGTTTTTTTTGTTGTTGGTTTGTGTTTTTTAAAAATTTATTGATTATTTTTCATGTAGAATCTTCCTGTAGAATCTACTTCTTAACTTTGGCTCACTGTTGCCTTTTTCTCTACCTTTTCAGTTCTGCCATCTTCTTTTCATTGAGTTTGGGGTGTGGGGTAGGGATCTGAACTGGGGACAGTTGTGTCAGTTGTACTCGACCTTTATACAGGGGCACAATTATATTCTTTGTTTTGTTTTATGTTTCTTTCCTAATGATTTTTACTCATTCAACCCTCTTTTTTTCTGATTTGTGTAACTAGGTCATCAGCATGCTTTGTTGCATTGCTGTTTGTCTCTTTTTTTCCCCAAACTGTGTGTATTTTGAGCAGCACAACGCAGCACAAGCTTCCTTCCCCTGTAAAAAACACAAAACCCAACCAAGGCACACTGTTCACATTTGTTGCCTTTTTTTTAGCAGAAAGGTACTTCTAGTTTCCTTAGACTACTTTGAAGAGACATATATCTGGATGTTTAACTTGGAAAAAAGGTGGGCATGCTTCTATGGGTAATATTCTCTAAATAGGTAAAAGTAGGTGTTGAGGTATTGAATATTTGCATTTGATATCAACAGTGTTCAGCTTTACCTTACGTATTTAAATTTGCAGTCCAGTTAGTGTAATTCCCGTTTGTCATGCTTCTTGCATTCAGGTTTAGTTCAGTATTTTTTCAGTCACTAGAAATAGGCAAGACAAAAAACTTAGTAGTAAATCTGCTCTTTTTAAAAAGACAGTTTAAAAGTTCACGTGGGCGTTGGCTTTTTTTGGATTAGTATTTTGGCATGCTATGAGGGGAAATGGTGTTTGAGGAACTTGTGAGCCTTTGAACGCAGTGTACTGTGTTGGTAAGGGTGTGGTCTGTGAGACACACATTGCACGTGCCTCTGGGAATTTGTGATTTTTCCATTTGTAGTAATAGTTCTTTGTTAAATTGCACATTATACTGACTGTGAACCAAGATGGTGCTGGCTGAAGAGTAATGACTGCAGAGTTAGCGCAGGGTTTGGTCAGGGGAGATGATTGGGGTATTGTTCTCAGCTGAGTTCGTGAGATCTGATTTAAGCAAAAACCATGAATGGCATTTTTCAAAACATGTTCAAATTCACTTTAGAAAGGCTGGTGCACTGTGTTGTGGTTTGGAGACGCAACAAAGCTCAAGAAGTTAGTACCAAGAGCTTGATTACTGTGTGTCAAACTCATTCTTGTGTTAGGTGATGTCTCCTCTCCTTGTCCTCCTAGGTCGACTCCATATAGGCCACGCTTCTGACTTCTTTATAAAATAACCTTTTCAGTGCCTGTTTGCCGATTGATCAAAAACTTAATATTTTATCTTGTTAGTGGATGGTAGTAAGGAAATGTTATGGCTTGAATAAAAAAATTGTTTGGAATTTGTAGTTTCTCCATCACCACCACCCTGTTTTTCACAACAGAAGGACAGGAAGAGGGTATTCAAAAGCACTCTCGATGAGGACAGCGTGTTTAAGAATATAAGAAGTTCTGTGCTGTCATTAATAGGCCTTCTGCCACACTTTCAGTCACCAGCAGTTTCTGCCATTGATTAAGTTAACACTTTGTCTGATGTGGTAACTTTGAGATGAAGTGGCTCATCTCAAGACAGTTTCAGCTGCTTTGTGAATAGCAGAGCTTTTCATTCCCAAACCTATTATGCTATTATGAGTAAATTGCATTGTGACGTCAGTTTACTCCTTTGGTTCGTAGAATTGTAGTTTGTTCTTGGAGTAACCTGCATGTATTGTATGCTGAAGGATGGCTATTTCATATTTGGTCTGTATACTCCTAGTATCCTAATAAATAGATTAATTAATTCATATGAATGTTCAGAATTGACATGTAATACTGTTTATGATTTTTCATTCTCTCAAGACTGTGTCAATTCTACTTTACTGCTCTGTGGCTAGAAGATTTCACTCTAGTTGATAGGACAGTTAAAGAGGCTTTGTCTACCAAAAATTAACCACATTCACAGCTATCAATTGCTTTTCTTTGTTGTATACCACTTAAACATGTTACCAGCTTATAAACAAAAGTGTATAAATGTACTGAATACACAGAAGTTCTAAGTGGGAGGCTATAGTGGCTTAAAGAATCCTCTCTACATCAGAAAGCAATGAGCAACACAAGTCCTGATCTCCTCACCTTCTTTGTCCCCCTCTCCAGAAGGAGATACCCTTAAATGAAACTCTTCGGGGGTTTTGTTCCATGTTTTTTCTTGTAACGTATCTGTCTAAGTCCTGACAGTGCCAAGTCAGACAAAAATGAAAGCTATTTTTATGCATTCTGGATGCTTTCCGCACTCACTACCGTTTTACCTAAAGGCAAAAACCTTTCAACAGCTTTGCACCTGTGTTTTTCCTTGAAAAATATAGTGGGAGATGTTAGGGGGAGTATCTTGTTTCTGTTGGAGTTTGGCAACATATGCACTTAAAATATTCAGGAGTGAAATTAAGAGGTTACAGGAGTGAAAATTAAGATGTTTCTAATGTGGAAATACTTTATGAGAGGAAATCATTACTGTATGCCCCCCAAATAAAATAATTCTAACACAAAGCTTGAAAGCAGAAATGGATTTGCTCTGTCCTGCCATCTCTTTAAGGAAGTGACTTTAAATGGTGTAAATTTTACCCTGAATCTGGGCCTGACTTCAGACATGTTTTCTGTTGCTGAGGGCCATATTTATTTAAAGGACAGTTGGGTTAGGAAAATTGTTGGACTGCTGAAACCTTGTAGCAATGGAAAAAGTATAAATCATTGAAAAACTGCTCAGCCTAATTCAGCAAAATGTGACATTAACTAGTATTCTTTTGCCAGTAAAAGCTATGTCCACATTAGGACATTTTGGAACTACATCTATGCCAAATATTGTGCATTTGAGTCTCTGCCACAGCAGAAAAAACAATTTTCATATTTTCTCCTCTAGTCACGCTCCTGGAGGAAGACAGAGAAAAAGATTAAGTATAAAAACCTCGACGAATCAACTGAAGAAATGGGCAATTGTGCTTTATGTAGAAATAAACTATCACTGTGGTATCAGAAGTGGATCTGAATGAGCTTTGAAGCACCCCCTGCTTGCCTCAGGCTGAGTAAACCGCCAGGCAATTGTCCAAGCATAGCAGGCTTGGTTACTCTGCCTAGATTTGAAAGGGGAGAAGTAAATGATGAAACTTTTACTCTGGAAAGTACTTGGTCTGCCAAAAGGTTCTTTCCTTCCCCATGTGGAAGTTGTATAGCAATGGAATTATGTTGTCAGTGTTTTAATCTCAGAGTTGTGGGATTATTCTTGCAATTGACCCTTCTTAGTGCAGGACTGAAGCTGTCGGTACTGTCAGGAAATATTTATGGAGATTTGTAGCTCTCTGCTTATGGCACTGGGGTGAAAAACTTTTGGGCACACTTCACTGCGATTTTTAGGCCGTGCCAGCAGCAGCAGCGGTGATGAGGAAAAAGAACTGGGATCCTGCTACCTGTATTTAAAGAGAGAATAGTCTTGTGCAACTGGATACAATTAGCATTAATAAGTCCAATTAAATAAAAGATTTCAAACAATATCCTTAACATCAAATTGTTGTTACATATATGTGTTTTATCACACACAGTTGCTGCAGACAAAACTGTTGGAAGTTGAGACAAGCTAAAACAAGGAAAGCCCTGTTGATGCTAGCCTAGAGTTGGAAGGAAATCAGTTTTCCCTAGGAAAGTGGTTATTGGTGGAGTTATTTTCATATGTATCTTTATGCTTGGATAAATTGTTATATTTATTTGGGATTTTTAAACACGCATCATCATTCTTGCACATAGTATCTTCCAGACTAATGTAATTTTCTGAATAAGCATGTAAAATATGCATATTAAAGTGGTAGCCAATTTTTTTGGCAGATCTGATTCCCCCATGGTTTAATTTCTGCCTGAACATTTTGACTTTGACAGAGTACTAGGACCAAAGAGCTTCCCAGTTCATTTTAGTTGTTCAGGATGTTCCTACAGATATCTTTATTTGCGAAAACTTTCTTTAGGTCAGTTTGGATATGTAGCTCCCTCCCGAAAACTAGCTGAATCCAGCACTCTCTAGGATACAAATGTTACAGTATGGAAATGGCACTGATTTACAGAACTGCTACTACATCTGCACAGGGCAGAACAAAAGTTGTGGTTGTTTGAATTAATGATGCATATTGTTCCACTGCTGTGGACTTTTAATGAAATTTTTCTAATATCATACCCTCTCTGTTTAGATGAGACACACTAGCAAGTTTCCAAATACAAAATACATTTCCCCCCCCATACAAAAAGGTTGTAAATAGATGGTAATAATTGTGAATTTATTATAAGCGGTTTCGCTTCTGTCATACATATTACTTGAGAAATATGAAAGTTGTGGAATTGCTAGTTTTTGCGACTCAAGAATCATCGTAAAAGACAAACCAACAGATCCCTAGACTAGGTGGACAAAAGGAAACAAAATATCCCCTGTGAATGTGCTTCACTTGGAGACCAGAAAAATTTACCCATTTTCCTTTAAAATTATTCTATCAAAACACAGGTTTCCCAAATTTGTCATGAAAGGTTGTTCAAAATAAACACCTTTTTCATTTTATCTGAATACTTTGGATCAGTATCTTACTCATTTTGTAGGTACTTGTTTCTAAAATATTTGCAGTTAGCAGCCCTGAAAGCAACTTTTGAAAACAGCAAAACTCTTTCATATCTGTGCTTGCTCAAAAGGAGCCCAAGCTTCCAAGAAACACTAGCCTCAGCGATCACTCTGTCTTCCTTATTTTGACAGTCTGTCATTATTCTCTGTGCAAATCTTTGCAGAGGTTAAGGTCCTATAGCACATCAGAATTGCAGTCCACAAAATACGGTGAAAATTTGGGCCCTTATCAATGACTAGTTCTTTTTCAGCATTTTCTTTAAGGAGTGCAGCTTTTTGTAGGCTTGACCAAGAACAAAAATTCCTTTAATATATGTGAAGCTATTTGAATGTTATTCAGATGTGAATTTCTGAGATGTTAATTTCCTCTCTGTTTCAACATACTTTTTCTCTCTGAGTTTTATGTCTGATAGTGGATACTATTTTTAGATTGCATCTGGGTCAACTGCATGAGGTTTATGAGGTCTTAGTCACTGGCAAGAAGATGAGTTTGGTGCTAGACTAAACAAGATTTGGTGACAGACCAGTCAGATAAGCAAGCAGCGATGTCAGCAAAACAAAGTTAATTTTCTTTTCTTTTCTTGTCCTCTGCTTTCCTATCAAGCTTCAGCAGTATTTTAGTCTGTGTAGTGAAGGTCGTTCTGGTGTTTGAACTTTAAAAGTGTACCAGTGAGGTGCCTGTGCCTTTCAAGCAAATCAGTGTGGACAGGCTTCCCAACTACACAATTGCTTTTCTTGCTTTTTTTTTTTTTTTTTATTCATTAAGATGAACATTATCCAGTGTTCTTCCCCTGGTTTTCATCTGGTTTGGTTTACTTGCAGAAGTGGAAGGAGTGTCAGAGGTATCTGCTTAGAAAAAAAAAAATCTATCTCAGCCCAATGTAGAGGGGTTTTTTTCAACTCTCAACTTTTAGGCAGTGGAGTTAGTCATTTCTTTGAGGCAAGAAGATACACAGATGCTCAAAACAGCCTTGCTTTTGACAACGCTTGCCACTTTATGATGATGGTGATACTAAATCTCTTGTATCATATGGCACTGTGTGTGAGTAAGCCACAGGTTAAAGGATTGTGCAAGCAGATAACAGCCTGATGTTTAGCCCTAAGTATGTTCATAAAAAATAAGATTGCTAGAATAATTTCCAGTAAGCTAAAATTCCCTGGCTTTTACTGTTGCAATGCCAAATGACTTTAGCGTAAGATAAGAAAAAAGAGCAAATGTCATGAAATAACCATCTAAAAGAAAATTCTTATGGCTTAATCATCTATGATCACAACTAAGGCAATGGTAATTACTAGCAGACTGACAAAATAATTTTCTTGTGGTAATGCAACATTCACTGAAAATTTAGGAAAAATTAAAATTTATTTTTTAAATAGAAATTATTTAACATAATACTGATATAAATGTACATGAGCTTGGGCGGGCATCACTTTACTTTCTGACTGCATAACAATAAGGTTTTGTTGGTGTTGCTGCTTTCTTTTATTGAGCCTATTTTTATCTGATTGCTGTTCTTGCATTCTGTGAGAAGAAGAGAAGAATCTTTCTGTAATACCAACCTAGAAAGACACTGCTTCCTGTGTATAAACGTAGCATATTTAAAGCTGGTTAGAAAATTGATGTCTCATTGGAAATATATATATTTGACGTATTTGAGGCAAGAAGAAGGCAATGAAGCTGGCATGGACAGTTAAAACCACAGCATTTCTGTGTAGTTTTCTGAAAAATTCTGTAAAGATTTGAAGTGGAGATTTTTGATTGTTTGGTAGCCTGTGGAGGAAGACTTAAAATGGTAAGAGTCATCTAGTCTGTTTTCCTCTTTTTGGCATCAGAGAGATGGGGATTGGGAGTGTTGTTATGGGACTGATGAAATTTTCTAATGTAAAATGTATCAGAAAAATCAATTGGAGAATTCTTAACCAACTGTTAATACCGTGCCTCAGAGAAATGGCATCATGCTGGTGTGTTTAGCACGGCATTTTAACCAGGCAGGTTATCCTGTTGACAACTGGGAGAATCAACTTCTGATGGTTCTCCAGAGGTCTTGTTAAAAAATAGTTGGGAAACTCTGTTATGTGTCCTATACTATCTATGGAGTTGTGAGCAGGCACTATGTTCCTCCTCAGCGTGTTTGTAAAACATATGAATTGTTTTCTTTGATTAGGGGAGGGCTACTGCCCAGAAGATTCTTTTGACAAATCTCTAGTTCTTTAGCCAAAGATGTGGTAAGCATTATCCAGTCTCAAAATCATATCAACTGCATTTCATATTAATAAAATAATGGGTTTAAGATGATGAGTGAACTTCTTCTAACAGCCTCACCATGATTATTTTCTTACACTAAACGGGAAAAGGATGAAACAATATGTAGCCGAGAGATGTCTTTCTCTCTATCCATGGATTGTTTCTGTCTGCAAGTGAAGGCAACTGTTTCAGGGACCAGATTGTAATGGTACAGTGTATGAATGTATTGAAGCTTCCCTGCATTTTTCAAATCTAGCATGTTACTCAAATATTGCTTCAAAGTTAACATGAAAATCAGCTAGTGCATATGCCACCATATCAAAAACTGTTCTGAGCTCTTTTCCAGAGTTCTTTTCCTAGTTCTATTGCTTTTATCTTCCTGTGTCTTGGGTTTTTCATGGTTCATTGGCATATGTTCTATTGTCCTGCCATTCAGTCTTTATTCAACTGCTCTCTTCAGAGAGTGCAAGCCATCTTGTACACAAAATGAGGCAGGATTCTTGGAAGAAAATTAGTATCTGTTCATGACTGTCATACAGATTAGATAAATTAAGTGTGCAGAGGACTTGCTGTTACTACTAATTTCTTGACTTTGCAAGCTAATACTAATTAATTTAGATTTTTATGTAATGAAATACCTGTCCAGTTACCTGTCCATTTATCTGAGAAGTGAGTATTCTTTTGTTATCTCTTTCTACACAGGAAATTATACTGTTCATACATACATTCTTTTGTTACATGCAAAAAAATTTTCAGTTATATCCTGTATTGTAAATCATTTTCCAAGTTTAAATTTAATTTGCCCATGATGTAGTGCTGGGATCTTACTATAGTTTGAAATTTATTATGGAGAAGCATGCATTTCATCTAAGGCAATAGATTAGATGGTATTTCCTGTAGTTTATATTACTTTATTTTGTCATAATTGTGTGGCCTCGGGGCGAATAACAGTGTCAGTCAAAAATCCTATGCAGGCATGTATTTAATGAGGTATATGAAACAGATGATCTATTCTGTGAAGGGGAAGTTTGTAGTTTTTGTAAACACGTGGTAATGTGATATAAAATATGAAAATATGGCAATAATATTTGCAAACAATAATTTGAAATTCAGTATTTGCCACCAGTTGGACTATCTTGTATGGTATATAAATGATGCTACATGATGTAGCTAGTTTGGGAGCCTTGTAAAATATACTGTGTCAACCTAGACATTAGTCAAATGCTTGATTTTTTTTTGGCTGATTTTGCTCCAGAGACTTTTTTCTCTTTTTTGTCCCTCCCTCCCCTGATAATTAGTTCAAGAAATTATTGAATGTGTGGGTTTATCACACAAGCCTGCTGAATAAGGTTAGGAAAGCTTGAAAAGCTGAGTTGAGCCTATCCCTTGGGATGTATAAGCCTTTTGCCCGCCTTGTTTTTGCTTCTGCTAGTCATAAGCATAAACTCTTGAAAATAAAAGATTCACAGATGATGAACATCAGGATGTTTTACCTGAAGAAGTAACCATAGCACAGGATATGATGTTTCACAATGTACTAAAAAAGATTGAAGGTGAAAGCATAGACTGCTTGGAGCTACGTGTGTCAAATTAATTGGTATTTTTGAAATAAAAAATATTTGTCAAAAATTGTGGATTTTTCTGCTTAACTCTGTAACCCCCTTCTACATTTTTCTTCTCTTGTATTAGGCATAATTAAGATGTTGTGTCTGCTCGTGCGCTTTTTTTTCAAATGGAATTTCCAGCTATTTTTCTGTATTAGGGTTTTTAATGTTCATTACCAAGCATTTAAGGATAAAATATTCCTATTCCCATTGTGATTTCATTCCTGGTTTAGAAATGATTCATTTACTTAAAAGGCAAACTGGTGTTGAAGGGTGCAATTCATATAGGTTACTTGCATTTAACCGTCCCCAGACGTTTTGTAATCATTAGATTACGAACTACTTTTGTAATTAGTTTTTCAAATACCTGCGTTAAGTAGTGCTTTGCAAAGAGGCTGTGTGTTAATTCTCGCTTGCTTCCTGGAAATCTTCACGAAGCCATATTTTTTTATGTCTTCAGCTCTGTTGGTGTTCTCTAGTTACTCCACATGGGTTTTTTGTTGGTCTCATTGTTTTACTTCACAAAGTCTCGCCACTAGTGTTGATAGAAGTGTCACCATTTCTTTTATTCTCTGAAGGTTGTTTTTGGGTTGTAAACACACAAATTTCATCCTATATGAATTTTATTTTGGAGGCTTCAAGAACTGAAAGAATAAAGCAGTTACATCTAAATGTAGGTCTTACTTTTGAATATTTGAATATTTGTATATATGCCAAGTAGACTGATTTCCATTCAGATGTGAAGAACATAAGCTGCACTAGATTGAACTGGAGGTCCTGACCAGTTTCTTGTCCCAAATGCATATATAACACTTACTTAAGATGTGCATTGTTTTTTTATTAAATGTACTTCCAAAACTAGATGTGGTTTTGTGAAGCTCTCTCTTCAGTAATTTTCTCTCTATATTATCCACTCTTTGAGCCTGTATTAACTGCTAGTATCCATGACATTCCCTGGCAGGCAGTTCCACAGACCAAACACCCACAGCATAAAAAGCTATGATGCTATTTTGGAAAAAAGACAGTAAACGTCAATCTGTGTTGTCATTCTTCAATGTAACCATTTGGAAAGCAGCAGCAAGAGTGCTCACAAGTGAAAGATTTAAGTCAGTCCAATGAATGAAGTACCTGAGATCTTTCAGAGTGATGATCTGTTCTCAAAAGCCAGCATCTCTTTCAGTTGATGATTCTTACGTTGCTTCTCCTTCTCTAGCCTCTATGCTATATACAGTGTCCCTGTTTATTTAAAATCTGTACATTTCTTCTGTCCTATGAGTATCTGTCATCCAGTATGTTGTCATGGGAAAAATTGCCTCACTGTCTTCTGAACTCAACCACTGCCTCTGACATGCTGACCACTGCCCAGTTTTTCTGTCCTTCAGCCTTGCTTGGGTTTGATTCATGTGAGAAAGATATGGCTGTTCAGAAAGACACATTTCAAATGCTCCTCTTTGGTTCTTGTCTCTTAAATATCCATTCAGGACCACCTATGTTATTCCATCGTCTCAAGTTTTCTAACAGTCTTTAAAGAAGGAATTAGTGAAAGACACCTGGAAGTAAAAGCACGCATGAACCACATCATCATTACCCACAAGTCAGCTTCTTCAAAGCCTTCTGGAGAGATCATAGTAATGCATTGTCCGTGCTTTATTACACTGCCTCATGATTTTTCTATTACAGAAGCCAGGCTTACAGGCCTGTACTTCCCTGGAGCTTTCCTGAGTTCAGATACTAGGGCAGTTTTGGCTACATACCACAATTAATAATTTAGCCTTTTCATCCTTAAGTAATTTTAGAACTTTTGGGTGAATATAGTTTAGTTTTACTGATTTTTTTGCAGTTCATTTTGTTATGTTCTTTAATAAGCCCCGAAGAGAAGGGCTGCTTTTTGGGAGTCCCCAGTGAAAATCAATTCAAACAAGTCATTTAGCTTTGCTGTATATGGGTATATCTTCTCTAAGTGTTCCTTTTATCTTGATCATCAGTTGGTCATACATACTTTTCTGGCAGGCTTCCTGTTCCTGCTGTGTTTGAAGAAAGATTTATTACAAATTCTGCCTCCATTTGTTAGCTAATCTTCAAACTCTTTTGGCCCATCCCACTGTGGTTTTTTTACAGCTAAATCTTTTAGATTTTTGTATGTTCAGAGGTTTTTTGTTGTGTGTGTTTTTTGTTTGGTTGGGATTTTTTTTTCACAGTTTGGTCATGTTCTCTATGTTTTGTAGCATGTTGCCTTGTTTCTAATACTTTTATTTACTATACAGTTTATGAATGCAGCTTTCTTTTGCTAGGCAGTATATACGGACCCTGTACTTTTCAGTATAGTGTAGTATGCTTAAGTAATTTGCACTTTGCATATACTTCTCTCAGCCTGCGTCAATGCTGTAGGAGTGTTGAATAAGGTATGTCACTGTTGCTGTTACACTGAAGCCACTCACCTGTAAGTTTTTAAAGTTGGAACATGCATGCAACCCAAGGCAAAGAGTCACATCATCTTCTCTTGTGGCTTCCCTAACCGTTGTTCCAAGAAACAGTCATTGATAGTGTCTAAAAATGTAGTTGCTGTGTTAAATACATGTAGGACGTGTCCAATGAAAACAGAAATAGCTGAGATCTGATTGTTACTGTATTTTTTTTGCTTAGATCGAGACCATTTCTGTACAGGTATCTGTGCCAGTGTTTTGCCTTGATTCTGTGCTTAGATGACTTTCTGTTAGTCAAACAGAGGATACAAATTGGTTTATATATCCCATTTTCCATTTTCTTGAATATATGGTACTTCTGTATCTTCTTCTGTAATAGCATGACACACTGAACCACGCTGTCTTCTGCACCTGATGGTTTTCTCACATTCTTTGATTTAAAGTCTTGTTTGTGACCTTTTTGATTTTTATATGCCACCGGCTCAGTTCTCCTAAGGTTCAGATGAAACCTATCTCTTACACAGGATCTTTGTTTTCCAGAAGCATTCCTGGTTTCTGGAATGAAACCTAGTTCATCAGGTTTCGGAAGTGAATCTGAAACATTGTTCCTGATGTCATCATTTCAGCCAGATCTTAAAACTTTGTATTCTGTTCATTTTGTCAGTCTTGCATGGTATAAACTATGTAAGATCTCTCAAATCACATTACATTACATCTGTGTCGTCATACTCTGGTGGAGGCATCGTAAGGGATTTTGTTGCACCAGTATAAATGAACTACCATAAGTGATCATACACACATACTTGGCTTACCCCAGCTGCAGAGTACAACATAGCTAAACCCCTCAAACTTTAAAGTATTTCCATAAGAACGGTTTCTCCTAATTGCTTTTTGGACTGGTGCATTTATTGCAAATTAAAATCTTCAGCGTTAATGCTTACAATACAGTTAATTCTCACTGACAATGAAAGGAATTCTGAAATGGCATTGGTAGTGGAATTAGAGTACATACATCAATACTTACTAAGTAGGTCTTTGAAACACTTATTTTTTTTCCAACAATTTGATATTCACAATTACCAGGCCCATAGTCGCCAACAGAGACAAAGTGGAATCTCCACATCCTTTAGAACTCATTATTTTTGCTGACAATAAAAATCAAATCATGTGAGATCTTGAGACTGATTTTTTGTGTTTTGGTTGTAAGTGTTCCTTGTTTTAGTAACATGTCACTAGATTGTGACATGGCATTGTGCTAGTGTTATTTCTGGAATAGTTTAACATGGAGACAGAAGGCATCTTTCCAGTTTCAGGACTTTCAGAATTCTTTAGAGTCCTTCAGGTCCCAATCTGAATTTGCTAAGATGTTTGCTATTCATATATTTTTTTCCTTTCTTAGAACGGCTGCTAGCCTTTCCCTGCAGTACCAAGTTTCTGACTACAAAAGCAGGTGTTGATATTTAAAATGTTGGCCTTATAAAATTACGGATTGTTGAATCGCTGTGTAAACTTCCTAAGGTCCCACATTAGTTTTATTACCCCTCATGTCTTATATTGATGGTTTTCTTATGCATGGACTTTAGAGCTACTGAGTACCAGTTTTAAAACTGGGAAGACCTTATAAAGCTTGAATCTTGAATTTCTGTCAATGACAAAACCACTGTTCTCAAAACTCATTAATAGTGACTTGCAGCGCAACAGCTGATGTAATAATGGGTGTGTATAAAGAAATTGCTCAGTTTCTGGCAAATATTCTGATATCCCCATCTTGCTTTTTTTTTGCTGTCAGATTTCCTCAAGATGGTTACAGCTTTTTATTTTTTTGTTTTTAGAATTCTGCTCCCATTCTAATTTCTGTAAGGAGCCTGCATAAGAGTCATGTGTCCATATAACCTCATACAGGTATTTCTGGCAATTGTCAAAATGCTAGGCACAATATATACTGGATTTCAGGAGTGGTGTGCAGAATATTGATAAACAATATCACAGTTGTTATGGGCAGTGATATGGTCTGTAAGACAATAAGAGACTATTACATCATGTAGTCTTACCTCCTGTGTGTTGCAAGCCATTTTCAATTTTCAGAAAAACACAGAAAAAGGCAACAGTACAGCCTGTGATCTTTCTTGTCTGGACACCCACACTGCAGTAATTATATCATAATTTAAATTTTTTAAATTGCCTTTTATGAAAGCTTTTTGAGTGGCAAGGTCCTGTCCAGGTACACTTTGAATCCCAAATGGTGGTCTTTTTTTCTTCTTTCTTTATTTTTTCTTTACACTAAAGAACGGAGTATAACTATAGGTTGATGTGAACACCAAGGAGAACTCTACTGCTTCCGCTTTCCTCCATATTGTGCTTATTCAAGGTATTTGATGTGCAAGTGAGCAGTTGTTCTAGTGTTTCCCTGGCATGCTGGATTTTGTATATGTACACATTAAGACTGCACAGAAGCCCTACACCATTGAAAACGGGATCTGGAAATAAGCTGTGGCTGGCGGACCTGTTCACATAATCCTCTTTGATTACTTGAACCTGTGTGTGGGGACAGTCTGCTTATTAGAGTGGGACCAATCCTGCTCTTGGCCACTACTTTCTCCTTAGTATCTCTCTTTAGTAGGAGAAGGGATATCAATCACCTGTAAAACTTGCCCATCTGTTGGGAGCTGTGTTTACTGCTTGTCTAGTTCATTAGCTTTGACCCTTGGATGAGGCTACGCACAAGGGAGCATGAGCTGATGAAGTGGATAATGAGGTGGACTGAAAACTGACTGAACTGCTGTGAATTTTTATCATCTGACCTTCAGTGTCTTAAGTAAGGAATATTCTTGCATTGTGTGTTTACCGCGTATCTTATGAGAGACGGGAATGAATCTGAGTGTGGTCAGAGGAGAAGAGTGCTTTTGCAAAAGCCTTAGTTGTTTCAAAGCCAGGACAGCCTCTATTTTGATAGTTGTTCATTAGATGAAGGCAGAGAGAATTAAACATTATGTTCTAAACCAGGGAAATCTTTATTGCAGTTTGTTTGGATCATTCTGACCTTTGGCAACGTGCAAGGTCAACACTCCAAAATGTTGAATTTGATGATTTTAAGTATTATTTTATGGAAATCCAGCTCCTATACCAAATTTCTTCATGACGGTTTTAAAAGGAAGGTAACAAAAGTTTCACAACTGGAAAAACCTGCTGTTGTCATAATGTCAATAAAACAGAGCAAGCATAAAATGAATGCTGTAAATACAGCATGTAAGGGACGTGCTGGTGACTAAATGGATTTTTTTCCTGTGTTTTTAGATAAGGAAAAGAGAAGATGAATGAAAAAGAAAAATGCACTTGGTGCTTACCTAACCAGGTGGATAAGCAAGTTTCTTTTGCATTTCTTGTTTATGAAATGCTCATTATTGATGATTTTCTTGTTGTTGAAAACAAGCATTTTTATTTGTTTGTTTTCAACCAGAAAAATAGCAATTCCTCCCTCAAAAGCTGCAAGCCACTAAACAAATATATCCTCAGCAATGGAAGATTATTTGCTTTCTTTTCACTGGTCCTCCAGCAGAACTAGGGGGGGACTGCCTCTTGAGGCTGTCAGCCTGTAAACTGTTCGCAGGAGTGTCTTGTCAATTACTGTGTTTGTGCAGCCTGTAGCATAATGGGGCTCAGACTAATTTAAAACCTTAAGTCCTACATGTCTTTACAAGGATATTTTTCAAAGGTAACAGTCGGGATTGTGGCTTTCCTAATTGTGATATACTCTGAATACGGAACTGCAACAACCAAGCTACAAGTACAAAATTAGAGTCCAGGTGGTAGCAAATAACACTGGTGCTAAATGCCACTAAGTGATAGTGCTGTTCACTCTTGGCTTTCTACAAACTGCTCCTGATAGAAAATAAAAAAAAGTAAAAACCCATCTCAGAACCACAAGATTTGCTGAGGTGCATGTGAAGAATTATCTTGGCCTTCTCTTGACTTTGTAGAATTTAAGTGGAATTTTTGATGTACGATGTTATAATAAGCTATGAGCTGCAAGAAACAGTATTCTTCATACAGGGTCTGCAGTACTTGCTCTCTCTTCCTGATCCTCATCCTCAGGATTCTTTTGGTCTTGCATATTACCAGACCTTTCTGTGGGAGAAGAGAAAGGACATCAGTTAACCTTTGGCAGATTAATTTTTCTTTTTCTTTTTTTTTTCTTATTTTTTCTCTATTTTAAGTTAATGGGCCTTCTGATCATTCGTTCTTTTGCTGGGAGTACATTTTGAAGAAAGGTGCCTAAAGACTTTAATGGAGTATTTCTGTTTTTTTATGTGTAAAGGTGTATTCCCATATACAAAGATTTTATAGAGTAAATGGTATAAGTATTTGTAGTGTTTAAGATTATATGAAAGATATTTTTCAGTTAGATTTCTCTTCAGATTAATTTAGAAATGAATTTATAACAAACAGTAATTTGACCAAAACCAGACATCTTAAGTGTTAATAGCAAACCATTCATCTCCATTAAATGTATTTGTTGAAGAACTTCTTCCACAATTAGTTGTTTTTAAGGCCGTAAGTGTGTGTGCCGGTATGAACAGTAGATGACATCATTCAGCCAGGTATTGTTTTTATCTTGTCCAGTTACTAGAAAGTTAAAATACAAACACTCCCGGGCTCTTGCTCCCATTTATAATCTTTACTTTGAAAGTTTGCGCTACCAAGATCTCAAGGCACTTCTTTCACGCGCATTCTTGTGTACTGACTTTAATATTCATCTTGTTATGCATTGCCCTCCAGGAGAGAACCCCTGCCTACGTCTGAATTCTTTACTTTTAACTCTACCGTTTGGGTCAGTGTTGTAGACAATAAAAAGCCCTCTCTTTCTCGGTCTCCCTCCCCCACACCCGCGTTAGCTTGATGATGCATTGAGTAACAGTTGGCAGCTTTGTTAGTTGTTTTGAAAGCTAGAAAAACCCTTTTTGTACCTTAGAGACTAAATGCTGTTTGGGAAATAAGTGATGTTGTGTGCTTTGTCAGTTTATTGCCTGCTTTCTCACATGCTCTCTTGGAAATCCCTGTAGTCCCCAAGCATTTCTTCCCACCATTCCCTTCCCCTACTTTCATACTACAGAAGATACCTCCAGTTTTTCTATTGTCATGTTGCTTGAAGAGCTTTTCTCTTTTTACATCCAAATGCTGTTCCCAGAGGTCCATCTAGAAATTGTTCACCCTGACTCATGTGAAACTGAGCTAAATCTCTTCTGATCAAAAGAGTTTAAAACTGTTTTTCTGAGAAAATAATGTCTGACACTGTAATTTCCATTTTCCATTTGAAAACAGCTAACATCTGTGGAAAGCGCATAACCAATGCCTCAATGCCTGAGGAATTTCTGCAAACTAAAGTCCATGTCATGTTTGACTTTTTTCAGTTTTTCTGTACAAGAAAAGGGGGGGGGGGGGGGGGGGGGAAGAGAGACGCCTCTGACCCAAGACTGAGCTAATTTTGGTTTCTGTGTAAACTGATAGTATCAAGAGGTTGCCTTTCTCCTTTTCTGCTGTTTCTCCCTGCTTTGGGACCACTCTACACTTGCAGCACATGTTCCCTTGTCATTGGTTCACTGTGGTTGAGCCAACATCTTGAATTGAGTGATTGAGTTAAGAATTAGTTGATTCAGTAGATTAACTCCATATTTTTACTGCTCATACATCATTTAATGATACCACTGGCGCTGTGGGGTTTTCCCCTTAACTACTTTGACTCATTTTATAAATGGAAGGCAAATTTTTAGGGGAAGTGAGAAATGACTGAACAGTTCACTGTTACAGGAAAGGCTTGTTACAAAAGGTATGCTTTTGTACATGTATAGTAGATTGTAAGGTTTATTTCCATCTGCTAAATGATCCCAGTAGTCCAGACTGGGTGGTAATTTGGTACAGTAGCAAAACTGATGTGCATAACATTAGTCTGTAACATGTATATACCATTCCTGTAGTTCTGTTTGCTGACATCTGAGAGCTTTTTATGCCCTTTTATGTTCCAAATTTTACAAACCAAATTTTCTGGTATTATCAGAGTTGTTATATATTATACAGGGGAATACAAATTCTTTAGCTGTTCTTCTGATACTATCCAAAGGCCAGACGCATCCCACTAGGAAATCTCAAGTTTTGAGTACTTTCCTGAGTTGGCTAATGAAACCTGCATCCACAGAGAAGCATGTACACTGCTTTATTGAGAAGTTATTTCAGTATGTAATGAGAATGGGATCCATTCTGTTTAGACAAACCATGATTTCTGTGAATACCAATTGTTTTGCACATCTGCCTTTTAGCTTTTTCATTAAATTAAGCTAAGAAAAAGTATTGTAGTTCTTTTCTGCCTTTATAGTCTTAAGCATTTTCTTACCAAGTGATATACTTTTCTTAGTAAGTTTTGATGGTTCATGTTATGTAACACTCAAAGTAGGAAATATCCTCTGTTCCTCAATTTTTATTTTCTTTAAAGCTCCTCTTTGCAAAAGCATGTTTAATGTCTGCTTGTAAAGATAAGAACGGGTTATGAGATATCAAAATGTTTCCAGTTTCATAAGTATATTACTAAGAGTGAAAGGAGGTTCAGATCTGTTTGAGGACCATTACTGTTCCTGATCTTAGCTTTGTAGCTAAGATTGAGATTTGTTTTCTCACAGTACATCAGTAAGTAGCTTTTAACAAAAGTAAAAAGGGAGAAATTTTTTTCAGAGAGGGTATAGTAAGCTCTTTGGAAAGGAATAAAAAGCTAGCACTTGAATGAATCAGACACCAAAATTGGCTTCATGTTCTCTCTTACTTTTAATTATGAGATAAAAATTGAAAATCAATGCAATGGCGAGTAGTCATATGTTAACTTTGTGTCCGTATGTCTTCAACTAGTATTCCTCATAACTGAATAATTTTTGTGCTCTTTCATTGGTGTAGCAGGTACAGAGATAATTTAAAAACAAACAAACAAACCCCAGCTTGTATTTTTTTATATTAATTGATGCAAATTTATTCATATTAAATTTTTTATTTGGAACAAATGTAATTGGGCATCTATGAAATGTTCCAAATTTCTCATTTTCTTGTTAGAGGATAACCATATATGCAGTTATTATGTGGCTTCTGGTACCTTGGTTTATGTTGTAACTATCTGTAGGTTGGCAAACGTGACACCCATCCACAAGAAGGGCTGGAAGGAGGATCCAGGAAACTATAGGCCAGTCAGTCTGACCTCAGTGGCTGGGAAAGTCATGGAACAAATCATCCTCAGTGCCATTACATGGCACATGCAGGAGAACAGGGTGATCAGGCCCAGTCAGCATGGGTTTGTGAAAGGCAGGTCATGCCTGACAAACCTGATTGCCTTCCATGATGAAGTGACCCACTTAGTAGATGAGGGAAAAGCTGTGGATGTTATCTACCTGGATTTTAGCAAAGCTTTTGATGCTGTTTCCCACAGCATTCTCCTGGAGAAATTGGCTGCTCATGGCCTGGACAGGTGTACTCTTCGCTGGGTAAATAATTGGCTGGATGGCCATGCCCAGAGAGTGGTGGTGAATGGAGTTAAACCCAGTTGGCGTCCAGTCATAAGTGGTGTTCCCCAGGGCTCAGAGCTGGGGCCGGTTCTGTTTAATATCTTTATCAATAACCTGGATGAGGGGATCAAATGCACCCTCAGTAAGTTCGCAGATGACACTAAGCTAGGCAGGCGTGTAGATCTGCTTGAGGGTAGGAGGGCTCTACAGAGGGACCTGGACAGGCTGGACCGACGGGCCGAGGCCAATGGTATGAGGTTCAACAGGGCCAAGTGCCGGGTCCTGCATTTGGGTCACAACAACCCCATGCAGCGCTACAGGATTGGGGAGGAGTGGCTCAAAATCTGCCTGACAGAAAAGGACCCGGGGGTGTTGGTGGACAGCCGGCTGAGTATGAGCCAGCAGTGTGCCCAGGTGGCCAAAAAGGCCAGCAGCATCCTGGCTTGTATCAGGAATAGTGTAGCCAGCAGGACTAGGGAAGTGATCATCCCCCTGTACTCAGCCCTGGTGAGACCCCACCTCAAGTACGGTGTTCAGTTTTGGGTCCCTCACTACAAGAAGGACATTGAGGTGTTGGAGCGTGTCTAGAGAAGGGCAACGAAGCTGGTGAGGGGTCTGGAGGACAAGTCTTATGAGGAACGACTGAGGGAACTGGGTTTGTTTAGCCTGGAGAAGAGGGGGCTGAGGGGAGACCTTATGGCTCTCTACAACTACCTGAAAGGAGGTTGTAGAGAGGTGGGGGCTGACCTCTTCTCCCTGGTGACAAGTGATAGAACGAGAGGAAATGGGTTCAAGTTATGCCAGGCGAGGTTTAGATGGGATATTAGGAAACAATTTTTCACTGAAAGGGTTATCAAACATTGGAATAGGCTGCCCAGGAAGGTGGTAGGTTCACATCCCTGGAGGTGTTTGAAAAAAGGGTAGACGTGGTACTTGGGGACATGGTTTAGAAGTGGTTTTGTCACGTTAGGTTGATGGTTGGACTTGATGATCTTAAAGGTCCCTTCCAACATCAACAATTGTGTGATTCTATGATTCTATCTTATCCAGAAGACTTGCTTTTACAGTGTTTTAAATTGGTTTTAATTTGAGAGTAGCTCAGGGTCCTCTGAAGACATCTCTGTGACGAACCAATAGCAACTGCAGATGGGTATCAACACAGTGAAATGCTCAGTGTTCTCATTAACCTCAACTGCAGTGATACCAAGAATTAATCATTTGGAAGAGGAAGTCTCTTCTCTTGCAGAATATCCTTGCATTTTATGACTGATGCAACTGGCAGAATACTATTACTGAACTAGTAATTTATCTGTCTTGTCACTAAACAGGAGTTCATAGTTGAGGATCATCTGGCACTTTGTGCTTAATTCAGGAATGCTCCAAAACTGTCTTACTTTGTCTTGTTGACCTATCTCACCTGAAAATAAAGACACAGTAATTTTGAGGGAAGAGGTTTTGAAATGAGTTCTGAGTTTGGGTGCATGTGTCTGTGTGTTTACTTGTGTTTGGCATCACAGAAATGCAGATGCTGATATTATTTGATAAATAGTACTATCAACTCTTAAAAAGAAACTGTACACAAGAAGAGACTTTCAAAATGTACTGTTACACCTGGCTGTGCTCCAGATTGTGCCCATGTCTCTGTAGCAGTTCCCAGCTTTTGCAGATTATCTGAGGTCTTGAAAACTTGCACTTTGGATACCATATCTATGTTCCGTGATAGTTTTTCAAGATGCTGAGGCATAAGCAGTTTCAAGATATTCTACATATCTTACTCCGTGAGATAGAATCCAATTCTATATGAAAAAAAGTATTATAAGCTTTTAAACAAGCAAAAAATGTCTCCACATTATGAGACAGTTCACAAACTCTAGGTCAGTGGTAAATTCACTACACTGGTATTCAAAGTGCATTGGTATTCAAAAAGAGTTAACCTTTTAACATGGTCACTTTACTAATGCTATGAGTTAGATGCTGTTCTTCCTCACATACGGCTTTTCACAGAATCACAGAATGGTAGAGGTTGGAGGAGACCTCTGGAGATCATCTAGTCCAACCCCCTGCTAAAGCAGGTTCACCTACAGCAAATTGCACAGGATCGCGTCCAGGTGGGTTTTGAATACCTCCAGAGAAGGAGACTCCACAACCTCTCTGGGCAGCCTGTTCCAGTGCTCTGTTAACGTAAACATAAAGAAGTTTTCCCTCATGTTGAGATGGAATTTCCTGTGTTGCAGTTTGTGCCCGTGGCCCATTGTCCTGTCATTCGGCTCCACTGAAAAGTCTGACCCAACCTCTTGACACCTGCCCCTTAGATATTTATAAGCATCGATAAAATCCCCTCTGTCTTCTCTTCTCCAGGCTAAAGAGACCCAGGTCTCTCAGCCTTTCCTCATAAAAGAGATGCTTCAGTCCCCTGACCATCTTTGTAGACTTCCACTGGACTCGCTCCAGTAGTTCCCTTTCTTGAACTGGGGAGCCCAGAACTGGACACAATACTCCAGATGTGGCATCACCAGGGCAGAGTAGAGAGGGACAATAACCTCCCTTGACCTGTTGGCTATGCCCTTTTCAATGCACCCCAGGATACCATTGGCCTTCTTGGCCACAAGGGCACATTGCTGGCTCATGGTCAACTTGTTGTCCACCAGGACTCTCAGGTCCCTCTCTGCAGAGCTGCTTTCCAACAGATCAACCCCAACCCATACTGGTGCATGGGGTTATTCCTCCCTAGGTGCAGGACCCTATGCTTGCCCTTGTTGAACTTCATGAAGTTCCTCTCTGCCCAACTCTAGCCTGTCTGGGTCTCGCTGAATGGTGGCACAGTCTTCTGGTGTGTCAGCCACTCCTGCCAGCTTTGTGTCATCAGCAAACTTGCTGAGGGCACGCTCTGCCCCCTCATCCAGGTCATTGATGAATATGTTGAACAAGATACATCACATCTGACAATAATAGCGTTTTTTGGTGAAGTCATTGCATAATAAAGGATTAAATAGTGTTACACAATGAGCAAATTGGGTTTCTTCTTGAGCATGTGATATTATAACTACCTTGCACTGTGCAATCTAATGCAATATCATTTCATTTAGGGGAAGGAAGGCTTCTGAAATTCTTTAGCTCTTAATAGTATTTTAAATTTAAGAATTATGGAAAAGATTGTGTTCTCCAGAGCATTATTTACTTTTCATGTCAGGTAATACACTGGTTTCTTTTTTATATATATACATTCATACCTTATTTGAGATCAGGAGAATGCCTTGAAGGAAAATCTCATGATTGTCCCTGCTTATATTTTGTTAATGTCATGGAGTTGTCTTGCATATATTCAGATGGAACTGAATTGGAAGATAAGGTCAACATGTGCATGTAACCCACTGTAGCCACTGGTGGCCATTTGGTTCATGGCACCAGGTTAAGACTAATATTAAGTAATTCCCCTTCTCTCTTGAAATACGTAAAGCGAGGATGTTGGGCCTGAATGCACTGTTTGGCTGTATAAAGCTATTTCTTTTGGGCTGCACTGTTTGCTAAAGCTAAGCAGCATTCTTGACGTTAAAGAAATCTTCTGGCATTAAAGAAATCTTCCAACAGACATTTGAGAGCTACCTGCTGGAAATGCGCAGTTGCTGTTGATTTTTGAAGGGAAACGTAACCCCTTTCATCTGCAGATAATGTGCTTTGTCATTACGTAGACTATAATGTTTTAAGAGTTGTTTTGCTTAGACTTACAGTTGTAAAATACTTGCTCTAAGATTGGCATGCAAATAATTTTGTTTTAAAAACAGAACATCTGCACTTACAGGTTTTTTTTTGTTTAGTTTGCTCCAAATAAATTGCATGTGCACTGTTATTTTAATCTTCATATAATACACCTTCTTTTTTTCTGTCCCTAGGTACAAAGGATAATTATGACAACTAAAGGTATGAATATGGACATTATTAATTATTTTTAATAATTTTTGCTGTGTACTTTAGAATAATGTAGTTCTGTTGATCATTAGCTGCCTTTTTCAGCTGAAAATGAAGTGTACAGATTGTAGGGTTTTTCACATTTTTAAATTCTGCACAGTGGTGACAAGCAACCACACGTAAAAGTTATTCGCAGTATTCTGAACTTGATAAGCCTGCTGATGCTGATTGTAGACTAATATAGCCAAATTCAGCCAAAAAGTTTCTGGAAGATGTATTTTAGGCCAAAATGACTCATAAGGAGAGGGGAACAAACATGAATTATTTCCCTCCTGTCTTTGCATGCATTCATCAAATCTCTGCATCCTAGCCAAAGAAATAATTTTCTTACGCCAAGAAAATAAGTATTCTTTAATAAAACTGAGAATCGGGTTGTCTTCCTCCATCTAACTTTGAGACGACTTCACTGCTCTTCATAAAAGTTCACAATGTTTTGCTTTTATTTGCTCTAGTTATTTCCAGGGTTTCCCCTGGCTTTGTCAGAATGTCTGAATGATTGATGTAGGGAAAGGGAGGGGAGAGGGAAATAGGCACAGCTTAAGGCTGCACCTGCTGCTCTTGGAGTGGGCCAGATTCAGTGTATGTATGTATGTATGTCAGTGCCCCAACTCTAGTGAGGCAAAACTTAAACTTTGAGTTATATTTTGATGTTTTCTTTTTTCTGAGATGAATTGAGCTGACAGCCATGGAGAGAATAAATTTTTCTAAGTGAAAGAACACAGGCAATAGCCTTGTACATTTTTTTGCGTTGCCTTGATATAAGGGGTAATGTCTTTATCCAAAGAGCAGTTTAGTCTCCATTTCCATTCTGTCCTTGGAGCTTATGCTGGAGGACATCATGAAACAAAGAGATCAAAAAAACCCCCAACAGGACTTGCAGGTTTTGGTAGTAGCTGCTTGCAGTCTGTGGGTATACTGGCTGTAGTGCGCCACGTGAAGGAGCAATTTGATTAGTAGGACCATGTCCAAGCTCGTTAGCCTTTCTGAGAGGCATGGATTATTTTATGTAGGGCAGCACCATACAAATACAACCGTACCCCTCTTGAAATCTTGTTCTCCTCCTGGTGCTTCAGTGTGCTTACCAGCCTCCTTGGGAGCTAAGTCTTGCAGATCTGCAGCATGCTCTGTGGACTCTCAGAGTCCAGCTGGAGGCCAGTAACTAGTGGTGTCCCTCAGGGGTCAGTACTGGGTCCAGTCCTGTTCAATATATTCATCAATGACCTGGATGAAGGGATAGTGTACCATCAGCAAGTTTGCTGATGATACAAAACTGGGAGGGGTGGCTGACACGCTGGAAGGCTGTGCCGCCATACAGCGTGACCTGGACAGGCTGGAGAGTTGGGCAGAGAAAAACCTGATGAAGTTCAACAAAGGCAAGTGTAGGGTACTGCATCTGGGGAGGAAAAACCCCATGCATCAGTGCAGGTTGGGGGCTGACCTCCTGGAGAGTAGCTGTGTAAAAAGGGACCTGGGAGTCCTGGTGGACAACAGGATGACCATGAGCCAGCAATGTGCCCTGGTGACCACGAAGGCCAATGGCATCCTGGGGTGCATCAAGAAGAGTGTGGCCAGCAGGTCGAGGGAGGTCATCCTCCCCCTCTACTCTGCCCTGGTGAGGCTGCATCTGGAGTACTGTGTCCAGTTCTGGGCTCCCCGGGTCAAGAAGGACAGGGAACTGCTGGAGAGGGTCCAGCAAAGAGCTACAAAGATGATTAGGGGATTGGAACATCTTTCTTATGAGGAAAGGCTGAGGGACTTGGGTCTTTTTAGTCTAGAAAAAAGAAGACTCAGGGGGGATCTTATCAATACTTATAAGTACTTAAGGGGAGGGTGCCAGGTAGATGAGAAGAGTCTTTTTTCAGTGGTGCCCAGTGATAGGACTAGAGGTAATGGGCACAAACTTGAACATAGGAAGTTCCATCTTCACATGAGGAGGAACTTCTTTACTCTGAGGGTGGCAGAGCACTGGAACAGGCTGCCCAGAGAGGTTGTGGAGTCTCCCACACTGGAGACATTCAAAACCCGCCTGGACGCCGTCCTGTGCAACGTGCTGTAGGTGTCCCTGCCATGGCAGGGGGGTTCGACTTAGATGATCTCCAGAGGTCCCTTCCAACCCTGACGATACTGTGATACTGTGACATTTGCTGGCTGGAACCTTGGTGTAAAAATCTGGCAGATAGTTATTGGTCATCCCGAAGTTTTGAAGCACAGTCATGTCTGTTGACGTTGAAATAAAATGCTGTACCCCAGTCCCAGCTACTTCACTCACCTGCTCCCTTCTTCTCTCCAAAGACTGACTGTGTAATTAATTACTCTGTTGATTAGAGGGGTTTTGGGCTCAACAAAGGTTAGAAGGCACTCGGGTGGCTAAAAGTTGTCTCGAGGGTGTACCCTAGCGTCCAAAAGTGGCATCGCTGATGTGGAGTGTCGGGAGCTTGGGGTTGGGGTTCAGGTGGGAATTGGAAGACTCTGTTTAAAGCAGCTAAGGAATTTACAGGCCTAGGGCACGGAAAATTTTTGGATGGGTTGAGAAAGAAGGAAGCACGTTATATCTCTTTGAGGTGCTTTAGAGGAGGAAGTCAGAAGTACTTGACGAGGATGTGACTCAGCAGTGAGGAAGTGGTACCATTCTTTGTGGCATAGTAGTTTGTCCTGTGGCAATAATCTGAAATAAACTAAATCTGTGTCAGAGAGATGTGATATGACATGTGGTATTCATTCCTGTACAAACTCACTATAGCATAATTTGGCAAACATCAGAGCAGTCAATCATTAGCGCTTCATTACTATATTCAGAGGCGGGTGCTCCTGCTGATCTGTGCTAAAGACAGACATCTCTTCTTCACAATAAAATTGCCATTGGCATCAACATTCGTGTTCTAAATGTAAAAATAGACATTTTGTATCCTATCCTAGTGTGCAGTAATAGACTCCAGGCTTCACATCTGAGTTCACTAATCCAGACTGTGATCTTATATTATCTTCACGAATCAGAAAATACTGTGGAGAGAGACCAAAAGAGAGCAGAAGAGGCTGACTTCTGCAGTGGAAGATTGTAATGAAATGTTGAAAGACTGAGGCTCAGTACAGTGTGGATTGTTAAGCCCATATTCCAAAGCAATCTATCTAAAATAGAATTGGCGCTTAAAGGCTTTGCTCACATTTTAAGCATGTTTAGAGTAATTAAATTATAATCCAGAGTAATCTAGGCTATCTTAAATTCATCCTAATCCCAGGAAAATCAATATATACTAAGATATTTTTGATCTATGCAATTACTGTGTTGGAGATGCTCATTGCTGTGACATGCCTTTCTGTGTTTTGCTCTTTGCTTCTGCCTGCATTTCAGCTTAATCAGATTCTGTTTAAGCAGACAGTGGTAACTATTTAGAGATATGATGGCAGGAAAGGCATAGACAGAACATGTTCGGAAGGAATGTTGCAGAGTAATCCAGTAACAGAGAGGCTGTATTCGTGTTAGTTATCTCAAGTGGCACAAATGTGTTGATGGCAGAAAAGATGAAGGTGGTTTTCTTCACAGACGGCAGTGTCTTCAGTACTAAGTAGCTACATAGTGCTCCAAAGGACAGGCTAGGTTTTTGCTGTAGGAGCTCTATGAGGTTAGGCAGATTTATTTCTGTTAAGATGAAACAATGAAGAAGCCTTCAGACGAGGAAACCTTCAAACAAATATTAAACGTATTGAGTACTTGCTCAAAGAAGCTGGTTTCTTGATAGTATTTTTAAATATATATTGTAGCACACAGTGTATTTTATACAGTATACATCTAAGTGGCTCATACAGAGTGCGATCAACTATTCGGATAATTAAGTGGTTGGATGCTTGGGCTCAGAGGGCAGTAGTTAATGGATCATACGCGACCTAGATGCTGGTAACAAGTGGAGTATCGCAGGTGCTTCTCTGAGGACCTGTCCTTTTAACATCTTTGTCAGTAACCTGAAGGAGACGACAGAGTGGACTCTTGCCAAGTTTTCAGGCAACACAAAATTGGGATCACTTCTGTGCCCTGCAAGATCATGGAGAAGATCCTCCTGGAAACTCTGCTAAGGCACACGGAAAATAAGGAGGTGATTTGAGACAGCCAACATGGCTTCACTAAGGGCAAATTGTGTCTGACAGTTTTGGTGGCCTTCTACGATGGTGTTACAGCACTGGTGGATAAGGGAAGAGCAAATGACATCATCTACCTGGGCATGTGCAAAGCATTTGTCCTGCATGACATCCTTGTCTCTAAATTGGAGAGACGTGGATTTGACCGATGGACCACTTGGTGGATAAGGAACAGGCTGGATGGTCTCACTCAAAGAGCTGCGAGCAGTGATGAGTGATGTTCCTCAGGGGTCGGTACTGAGACTAGTACTGTTTAACATCTTTATTGGCAACATGGACAGCGGGATTGAGTGCACCCTCAGCAAGTTTGCCGATGACACCAAGCTGTGTGGTGCAGTCGACCTGCTGGAGGGGAGGGATGCCATCCAGAGGGACCTGGACAGGCTGGAGAGGTGGGCCCATGAGAACCTCGTGAAGTTCAACAAGGCCAAGTGCAAGGTCCTGCACATGGGCCGGGGCAATCCCATGCAGGCTGGGCAGAGAATGGACTGAGAGCAGCCCTGAGGAGAAGGACTTGGGGGTGTTGGTGGATGAGAAGCTCAACATGAGCCGGCAATGTGTGCTCGCAGCACAGAAAGCCAACTGCATCCTGGGCTGCAGCCAAAGAAGCGTGGCCAGCAGGTCGAGGGAGGTGATTCTGTCCCTCTACTCTGCTCTCGTGAGACCCCACCTGGAGTACTGCATCCAGCTCTGGGGCCCCCAACATAAGAAGTACCTGTTGGAGTGGGTCCAGAGGAGGCCCACGGAAGTGATCAGAGGACTGGAGCGCCTCTCCTGTGAAGACAGGCTGAGAGAGTTGGGGTTGTTCAGCCTGGCGAAGAGAAGGCTCCAGGGAGACTTTGTAGCAGCCTTCCAGTACCTGAAGGGGGCCTACAAGAAGACTGGAGAGGGACTTTTTACAAGGGCATGTAGCAATAGAATGAGGGGTAATGGCTTCAATATGGAAGACAGATTGAGATTAGATATCAGGAAAAAAATTTTCAGTATTAAGGTGGTGAGACACTGGAACAGGTTGCCCAGGGAAGTTGTTGAAGCCCCACCCCTGGAAGTGTTCAAGACCAGGCTGGATTGGGCTTTGAGCAACCTGGCCTAGTGGGAGGTGTCCCTGCCCACGGCATTCAATGATGTTATGTTCTTGAGGGTAAGGCTGCCATTCAGAAGGACCTAGGCAGCCTCGAAGAACGGGCTGACAGGAACCTTGAGAAATTCAGCAAGCACAACTACAGTCCTGTACCTGGGTGGGGATAACCCCTGCAATGATACAGCATGGAATCTGACTGGTTGAGGAGCAGCTCTGCTGAAATGGACTTGGGGATCTTGGTGGAGAGGAGGCTCCACAGGAGCCAGCAGTGGGCCCTGGCAGCGAGTCAGGTCACCAGAGTCCTGGGCTGTATGAACAGAAGCATGGCCAGTAGATTGAGGAAAGTCATTGTCCCCCACTACTCATCACTTATTGGACCACGTATCTAGATAGTATCCAGTATTGATCTCTCACTGTGCCCCCAAATATAGGGAGGGCAGACATCAATAAACTGGAGCAAGTCCAGTGAAGGGCAACAAAGATGGTCAGGATCTGGAGCACTTGCTCTGTGAAAACAGTCTGAGGGAATGGGACTTCTTCCGTCAGGAGAAGAGGCAGCTTCAGGGGACTTAACAGCAGCCCTCCCAGTGCTTCCAAGGAAGTTGCCAAGAAGACGGAGCTGGGCTTCTCACAGTGTTGCGTAGTGGGAGCATGAGAGCAAAAGGGCACAAGTTGAAACAAGGGAGGTTTAGACAGGTTATAAGGGAAAAATGTTTTCCCCATGACGATGGAGAGGCAGTGAAGCAGGTGCCTCATGACGCTGCACAGGCTCCTTCCTTGGGGTCTTTCAAGACCAGACCTGACTGTTATGAATTAATTAAAAAGGTCTAGATAAGCACCAAATAAAATAATACAATATAGTGAGATCGGGGAGGAGTGGCAGAGTTGAAAACCTGGAATCACACTGATTCTCCATATGGTAAGTCATGATGATGTTGTTGAAACCGCAGAAGTGAGTATTCTAGGTTATTTGAGTTACAAAGGGAAAAATAAGGTGATAAATTCATAGAGAAGCTAAATAGATGCTTTTGTTACCTCAGTCCATGTCATGCAGAACTTTGGTGAAATGTGCAGCCTGTTAGTAAAGATGAGTCACTGTCTGAAATTACAAGTGTCAAATGATTGAGTGCTGGAACAGTTTGATGAACTATGTAACAAAATGTCTCAAGAACCAGCTGTTCTGTCCATCCCTTTTGACTGACTCTCTTCCTTTCACTTTGTCTCTCACCCCATTCATTTGGAGATTTGAAACTCAGTTTGGGATCAGGATACTAGAATGCACTGACACTGTCATTTTTATGCTGCCAAATGAGATACGTCTTACCTTTTGACTAATATATTAGCATACGGTCATATGCATTTTTGATAGAATGAGAGTTCAAATGTTTGCTCATCAAAGTAAGAGTGGGAGAGTGGGAAAGAAGAAGTAATTGCAGACTCTCAGAAAGTAGGGTTAAGATTTTCTTTTTTTCTTCTTTTTCTTTTTTTAAGCAACACATCTGAAAGAATGTTCTTTGGCATCTCTCTTTTCCTGAAGGCCCTTAGAGAAGATCTCGTGACATTTATAAGAAAAAGAGTCCAATAATTGAGTCATACACAAGAGAATGACCATTATAATTAACATTTATATAGCATATTTTATGACAAAGGCAATTCTCAAATAATTGACAGCACTAGTGAAAAGTACAGTACCAACCAGCAATGCTGTGAAAAAAAGACAGATCAAGTGTACTACAAGTAAGTCCTTACTCTTAGAGAACTCAGTACGGCATTATTGTGCTTTTCAGAGTAAAGATAGGATTTTGTTTTTTAAGGTTATGCTTTACACACTCTTCCTGCTTTAAATTAGAACAGTAAGGAGTTGAGTCACCTTGGCTTTTGCTTGTCAAAATAATCAGGAATGATAGGGGAATTGGAACTGAGCCCAAATCTCAACAAAAGCATATTCGTATTTGGAAACAAAATGTAAAATCCTGTCTCCTGCTCTACCCCCCCTCCTTTCCCCCACCTTTTTCTTTTCCTTCCCATATTCTTGCTTTCACTGTACTTGCTGATCTGGGAACTATTAAAATAGAACTAGAAAAGCTCTGTTCTGCTCCCAGACTAGCTGTGATACCATCTTGTTGGAATCTCTGGTTTTGAGATCTACCCCAGAGGCACTCAGTTGAAGTTGAGGTAAGCAAGTAAACTTTTGAGTACTTCACTTTGTTACTTAAGTGTTAATTTGGTGCTGAAGAGGAGGAGTCATTAGGCAATCAGAGGTTTTAACTTTTCCTGAGCAAATTTGATCTGTTTGAGACTTTTCATAACTGCAGTTATCTTGGTTTTCTTGCCTTTCATGCTAAAGGTATAATAACACAAAATGGTCATTAACTGAATCCTCTTTGTTTAATCTTTTCCTTCAGAGGAGTCAAAGGATGGGTAATATAATGCCAGGTTTGTGTGGCTGAGAGAAACCTAAGGCACTTCTGGGTTAGATAATTTCTGCTGTGAAGTGTGACATACAGTTTTTATTTCTGTGAACTGAAACCAGATGCTGTCTCTGTTTAAATGGAGATTGTGGAGCAGCCCTCCAAGATGAGGAGAAATCTGATACCTGCACAGCAAGCATTACGGAAGCATCCAGTAGTGCAGGATAGTGCTTGAAGTCCCAGGAACTCCTTCTGTTCCCATGTTAGTCAGCATCCATTGAACAGCAGAAGGATTTAGGAAAGTGGAAAGCAGAAGATGGTGTGTTTTTGTCATTTTTCATATAACAGAGGTTATATGACCTTTCCTAGGTCAGTCCTGTAAGAAAATAAGCAGACAAAATCACTAATCACATAGATGATGCAGATGTGGGGAGCATATTGGAAAAGTGTAAGAGAATATTATTTTACTGATTTTTGGACTCGGCATATATTTGACAGAAATTTACACTTGCATCTGCTTCTTGAACCATAATTGCCACTGATGAAGCATATGCTTGGTAAGACAGAAGGAAATGCATCGTGACACAGGTTTTCGAACTCTGGGCTGAGGAGAGCTGTTTTCTACAGGAATGATCAGAGGGAAAGGGACCTGGATAGTCTGCCAAGGTTTCAAGGGGAAGGTTAAATGTCTCTATGGCATACCACACCAAGAAGTGTTTGGATAATGTACAGGAGGAAGAGGAAAGGTGTAACTGGTAGCAGAGAAGCAGTGGTTATGAAAGTAGGAATGGGTGTATATTTATGTCTGAGAGAGGGCTGATAAAACCCATTTTGTTGGGTAGCCAAATAACTACTATGTTTCACTAAGACATTTCTGAATAGAAGTTGGCCTTTGTATGTTTTTTGAAAGGTGTTTTATAATCTTTAAAAGGAGAGTGGATTTGCCATAAGACAAACCAGTGGAGTCCACTTTACAGTAATACAAAGACAGCTCTGTGTGACCAAGAAGTAGTTTTTCTCGTTACTTCTCCTGAGAGATTACTCCATCAATTGATTGATTTATTATTTTTAATTTTGAAGAGGAAAAAATAGAATGTACTTTCTGGAACATTTTTGAAAACAGTATTTCAACCAAAAAAAAGAAGAATGGCGCATTTGCTCTGTGTAGCCAGCTTTCTGTCATTTGAAACTCTTTTGCCACAGGTGTGGTCAGTGTTTTGGGAGACTCCTGTCTAACAGTACGGCCTTTTAAACACCTTTTCATCTCATCCAAATTGTACCTGTTGCATTTGTCTGTTCATAGTGTACGTATCTGAATCCTCCCAAAGGTTCATGAGGTAACAGTGTTTGGGGTTTTGAGGGGATCTGTCTATAATATTGTCTTCCAACTTGCTATTCCCAGATTTGAGTTAGCAAATCAGAAAAAGGTTTCCTTATGTCAGAATTAAGAGGATGTGATCAGGCTGGAAAACATTTCTACTGGCAAACTGTTTTTTGTTACAGCTGTGTGCTGTCCATAGTGGTTAGAAGAGCTTGAATTTCCTTGGTTTGGTCTGTAGGACCATTCCTGTTAGCTTCTGTTTTGAAGTTCTTCCTGAAGTATAGAGCACGTGGGATCTTTTAAATATAGTACTAAACTGTTTTTTTAAGAAATGCTCCTGTATGCTTTAATATATTACCCTTTTATTTTGAACTACTTTATTTCTACCCAGCCCAGGCACTAATGCTATGATTTTTCTGTAGAACACTGTATGAAAGTAGGACGATGTCAGGTCCAGGCAAGTGGGAACAGACCACAGATAATGAAGAGTTTTACATATTGCAAGTAGTGGATGTATTTGGTTTTGGTTGTTGTGTGTGTTTTTTTTTCTTTTTGCAGACTAGTTTGGTTTTGGTGTTTTTTTTTTGGGAGGGGGGGTGGGTGTCTTTGGTTTGGGGTTTTGGGGGTTTGGGTTTTTTTTTAGGGAGAGAGAGAGACATCCCTACTTAGTTGAATAGATTTAATCTCTTTTGGGATGTTTTCCAGATACTGAGACTAAATTCTTCCTTATTCAGTTGTGACTTTTTTCTTCTACTTCACCCTTTCCTTCCCACCTTCTCAATTGTGAGCAGGACCAAATTCGGTTCTTAGCATGCTCATTGTAAACATTGAGTGAAACATCTTTTAATGGAATAATGGAATTTCTTTTTAATTTACAGTTATGTAACTGGTGGGAGGATCTAGCCCCTGAAAGGAGATGCATTGCCTTTTTGTTTCCAATGTACATTGTGCCCATTGATTCACCAGACATGTATGAAAAGAGAAAATATAAAATATTTTTAAATTGCAAAAATCAGATACAAGTGAAAAAATGACATTTTGTTTTTTCAAGCACAGATTTTTTCCTGCATAAATATTTATCATACCTGTTTATAATGTCATGTCAAATGAAACTAGCATTTATTTTGCCTGGATGAAAGCCACATCTAGCCTAAATTAATCTTAAGCAGAATCTTGAGATTGCAAAAAATACTTAATTCAATATAGCAAACAATTTTCTGAGTACTGCAAATGTTATTTTTGCATTTTAAGTCCAGCTTTCTTGGATAAAACAGTGAAAATGTCTCTCATCAATTTTCACTTAATAGAAGTTTTGATATACCTGGTTTTATTTGCATGAAATTTAAGTGTTCAAATGCTAATCTCTTATCCTGAGATGTGGAAAGACCTTGTAATAAACCCCAGAAGATTATTGTAGGGGGAGCCTGATAATCTTTTTTTTTTTTTTAATGCTAATTCTCCTTTTCCAGTGGGAGTGAATGATGTCATCCTGTCTCCTCCCACTGAGTAAACGAAGCTCGTGTCAAAGTGTTGCTGCCTCTTGTCACAGAGAGAACAGTTCACTTAAATGCAGCTGCAGTACTTTTGTGTGATACCTGTCAGAATCATTCCCAGTGCGAGGTTGGGTTTGTGACCATGTCGTCAAGATTGGTCTTTCTCCTTTTCTGTGGATATATTGCACTAAACCTGGGAAATGCTCAGAAATTGCCAAGAGGCAAGTAGCTATGACAACTTTCTGGGGTTTTGTTTGTTTTTCTGTTCTGGGGCTTTTTGTTTTTTAATGCTTGTGTTCTGCCATGGAAATTTGCTTTCAACATGTTAGGAATGATTAAAGATAATGGAAAAGACAACAGAAGATCAGTCAACAGGGCAAGGTCCGTACAAGAGAGTAATTTTTAAGCTCTTGAATTAAACAAGCTCAAAAGTTTTCATGGGATCTTGTGGCGCTAGTGAGAAGTACCATGAAACAAAGTAACTGTATTTAATGATTTTATAATGATTTAGACAGCATTGTGCAGGTTTGTGGTTTAAGATCTTAAAGAAAATGTGACTTAGAAGCACCTTGTGATGCTGGTGGAAGATTTCAGTTCTGTCATGAAAGAATTTTTACGCTTTTCCTTTATATCCATCCTTAACAATTGAATAGGAATTGACTTTTGTAGGTCAGGTTGCATGCATTTTGAGGGAGAGAAATATGATTTATTAATATTTCCACAAGAAGAAAAAAATCCCCCAAACCTGTGTGAATATTTGTTTAACTATTTCTTTCTCCTGGAGTCTGGAAGTACAGTAGATCTGCAAAGCTGGCAGGGATCTCTTCCTTGCTAATGTGACCCATGTAACTTTGGCATTTTACTAGTATTTTATTACTGCAGGAAGAACAGTCATAGCATAAAATTAAAAGAATATTTCTGTATCTAGATCGTAAAACACTTTGTAGTACCTTGGCATTAAAACAGCACTTTCACAACTGTTTCTGTACTGCACGTATTGCTCTTACTTTGTAGAAGTGCTTGCCTCAGTCCACTGTGCTTTGTAATGCATTTTACATCTGCAGTTTCCTGCAACCAGTAACATTTAGAAAGGGAGCTGTGATTTAGTTCCTTATGAGAATATTTATTAAGAAATTAGCACTTTGAGGGCTAACAGGTGATTCTGTTTCATAGATGGGGAACCTAAAAGTATTTTGGGGAGAAGAAGTAATTTTTCACCCCCACATCCCTCCCCAAGAGACTTTTTTTTAAGTTTTTTTTTTTTTAAGCTCATCTTCTGGCACCAATGTGGAGTTTTCTGCATACTGCTAATAGTGGGGCAATGTGTAGTTTGAGTAACAGATAGATATGCAGTTGTTGTTCAAGTCAGGCAGACTGTAAGACCTTAGTTTTATCAAAAAAGCAATCTATAAGTAAACTACTGTAGCAGTTTTCATAGGGGAGGGTTATGTTGAACAGAGGAACCTTGTATGTATTCCCTACTTTAAGGAAAGGAGCTTTTCTGGTGCTTGTCTTTTTAAGTGGTTTCACTGGACTTTCTGCTCACTACCATAGAACAGTGGCTGTAAATTTATGCTAACTGTGAAATTCAGACAAATCTACTGATCCACTGCAGTCAGTGGGAGATTAACTATGGGATGCATTTTTTTCCTGTCCTAAAATAACATTGCAGAAGTGATGTTCTGTTTGCCAAATGCATAGAGCTGCAGGTGGAAACTTCATTTCTTTTCTGTGAAATAGCTTCTTAAAGACTGTCCCATTGCAGCGTGGAAACATGTGTCTAATTCTTTTGTTTGCGGCTGCCTCTCAGGTTTTTACATTGGAGTGCATTGAAAAAACAAATGTATTAGTACCTAGCTGTTATCCGGAAATGTTCAAAAGATTGTCTTTTTCTACAACTCTATCTTGTTTGATAGGGAGTACAGATTTTTTTCATAAACAAAGTATATATTTGGATCTTAAAGTATTTATAAAATGAGGACATGTAGTGGTAGTATTCTGTTAAGAGGGCTACTCTGCCCTGCTAAACAAGCTTAAATTCCAGTGAATTCCTGCGCTCTTCAAGTCATGAACTATGTAACTGAGGATCCGGAGTCACTCCTGCCATGTGGGGAACAGTAGAATCAATTTCATAACTTGATGGAGAACAATCTAGCCAAACTCACTTTCTGGTGGTGCAGGTACTCCTGTGAACAGATTATTAGTGTAAATCTTGCTTTTCTTACTACTGCTTTGGAATTGTAGCGCTCAAGTCTTCTCTCCAGGAGGTGAAACACACTGATCTCTGGTCTCATGGACTGGGATTTCCTTTCAGTGATACAAGGTGGAAAGGACATCTTGCCTCCTGCAGCTGCAAAGGAACAAAGCCAGTACCCCCTTTGGATGTCAGTGACTTCCAGAGCTGTTTAAAATTTCCAGTGGAAACTTTATGCTGCTTCTATGTATCCTGCATTATAATAGTTTTGCCTGTACAGAAAATAGGCCTCTACTTATACCTGGTCCTAGTCTAGTGCCCTAAGCACAGGTGAACACCCTGTCTCTTGCAGTTTTTTGTCACATTTACTGTAGCAAATGATAAGTGATGAGGAAGTTATAAGCTGTATCATAATTCAGATTCTTCCTACATTAAGATTTTACAGACATAAGTAAAGGCAATGTAATTGGAAAGCGAAGGTTGTTGAATATTTTGTTCTACTGTGGAGGCAATGCTTTTTTCACAGTTATGTTTGTGTTACATAAGTTTCTGTTTGAGGGATCCACTGATAAGAAAATTGTGTAGTCAGTGCCTATGGAGACTATGTGAGGGGTGGGAAATGATGGTACGATTAGGGATGGTCTTTTATCAAGTATTTGAGCCACTGTCCCTTCAACTATATCCAGCTTCTAAAGCTTTCTTTTTCATCAGAAAGAAGAGAGACTTGGACGTTTCGCACTTATTTTTGGCTCTTCCTTTATGCCACTATGCCAGTGCCATCCAACATACCATTTTTCAGTTCGGCACTGTTGTACTTGAAATATTTTAATGATGGGTAGAAACAGTTGCAGTGCACAGGTGTCAGAGTTATAACTTATCATACTTTCTCTAATTTTTATGATTTTGCATAACAGAAATGTTCTATCCTTGAAGAATGCAGCATCATCTCTCCAGACAGGAATTTAGTACAGACAAAGGTCTTGTCTTAGAGAAGGAGTTGGTAAGCAGAGCATCCTGCATCTGAGAGGGAGATGAAAAAGCAAAGCCACGAAACCAAGAATAAAGAAGTTACAGGACATAATCCACAAGATTGTACTGCCTTGTAAACCGTGTTTCACTGTCATCTTTCCAGCTTTGTAAACCGTGTTTCACTGTCATCTTTCCAGCTGGACCTGATACAAATGTTCAAGGCAACAGTTGTGGAACAAGTTCTTAGTGTTTGGTAAAAGAGCATTTCATGTTTTTTATTTTGCCAGTTGACTTTTCAGTTACAACACAGATGTGCATAGAAATGTACGTGTTCACTATAATCTCTGTTTCTGATAGCTTTTGTGTATGTTAATGTTCTGGTTTTCTTTGTTAGAGCTGAAAAGAATTTGGGGTTGATCCCTTCTTATAAACTTACAGTTTTATGAAGTTTTTAAAAAGAAGAGTCTGAATGTTTTTCTGTTTTGGTTTGGGTTTTTTTTCCCCCATGTTTCTGACCTCTGTGGTTTTCCTGCTATTTAAATTAGTCATCAGGTAGATTGGAATTCAGGCCCATCCTTGTCCTGCTTTCCAAGATTCAGGCCTGTCCTGTTCTGCTTTCCAGGAAGGGCTCAGGAAACCTTAATTCACCTTCCTCCTGGTTGCTGCCTTCTTAGGGAAAAAAGAGTACAGACTTGACATTCCTTATGGGGCCATGTGAAAAAGCCTGATTTACAGTCTCATGTAGGCAGAACTAGATCCAAAACTTTCTTGTTTCGACAGTTGTCAACTGTGGGAATATGAGAGAAAAATAATAGTTTTACCCTAAGGTTGTGGTTTGTTTTGTTGGTTTTTTTCTTTGTAAGTATACAGGAATGTTAGAAAATATTGTAGATAACTGCTAGGTAAGGTTTGTATTTATGGTAATTATAACTGACATCCTTTTGAGAGTGAACGCGGTATTTACAGTATACTTCCAAACTTACCATTGACATTTGTGAAAGGAATGGGCTAATTTTATTCATAGCTACATTTTCTGGCTATGCTGTGTTATGTAATACTTCTTCCTAACCAGAGGTTAAACTCGGCATGTGTTTTCACTTACTGGTGTCAAGCAGTTAAAACAATGTTGAGTTATTTCTATGTATCACAGTCACTATGCTGCAACAGCCAAACCTTAATCTTTAAACTTTTGTGCCACCCCCCTCCCCAACAGCACCCCTGTAGTTGTAGAATAGCAGGGCAGAAATTGTAAGTCAGGTAAAAGTCTCCTGAAAGTTGGTTGTTTTTTTTTTTTAATTTATAATGAAGCTGGCATATCAAAATACCACAAAAGGAGTGAAATGACATGTGGTTTATTTGTTACTTTCTCCATGGTCTACAAAACATCTTTCTGGGAACTATTTTTCAAAATACACAATGCATTAACCTTAAAAAAACATATGCTAATGAAAGAGGGCCAGTTTGGACAAAACATTTTTTTTTAGTGTCTGGAAAGAGAAGTACAAAATCAGTTTGATTTGTGTGAAATACATCTTTTATGTTTAATGGCACATAAATGACAATAAAGTCCTATGAGAAATTTCAAAGGGATCCTTTATCTGGTATAATTGAGTGGCTAGGGTTTTCAGTCAGTAGGTATGTCATGGCAAATTTAGCTCGTTCTTTGCTGAAAATGAAAACAACCCATAAGAATGTTGCCATTATAACAGCCCATTTAATCAAAGTTATCTTATCATGCAGACAGTTGTGTCCTAGAATTGCACAAAAGCATATCAAAAGCCAGTATTGAGCATCAGGCTTCCGAGTTCAAAGATAATCTGTAATACCAGGATTCCATTTTTATACTGTCACAGGCAGTGGTGCGACAGTGTGATGATACATATGGGTAGATTCCTCCAGGATTAAATTCCATAGCATATGAATGCCTCTAAAATGATCTCACTGCTGGGTAATCTGTATAACCTTCCACCTCTTCATTTTTAATTTTAATGTTCCCAAGTATCTCTTTCAGAATATTATTTTTTCAGTCCTCCTCCATATAATCTTTTGATTCTAGCCATTCTGGCAGGGCAAGCTACATAACTCACTTGAGGGGAGAGCTATATGCTAAATCCTGCTGCTGCTCTTTGGCCAGACCTACTGTATATCTACTGACTGGTGGTACTGTGAACAGGCAATGGGTCTGAGGCTTCTTTGGAGTGTTTGGACTTAACCAGGTATGTGCTACATATTGCATGTGCAAACAGAAAGCTTTGTCTCCTCCAGGGGGAAAAATGGCTAGCAGTGACCTGGCGTAGTCAGAACTGTTCATACAGCTCCAAGTGGATTTCTTTTCCTTGGGGAAATTCAAGTGCAGACTTGAAATTGTTGGTAAGCAGGATAAATTTGTTGCTGTGGAGTGTTCTTGACTACTGCCTTTTGCAGGAGGTGGTTGGAGGCTTACTCACTGGCATGGATTATGCAGCAGTGTCACGTTGAATCTTGGTGTGAAGAGACACGGGTATTTGTGTTCTGGAAAGGCAGTGGTCTAAAATCGGTGCCATTAGCAAAACAGCCCTGTCTGTGGTTTGCTCTGAAGTGGAAGAGGGGCAGCCAGAATCACGCTACATGCCACCCAAGCTTGCCTGACAGGTCTTAATTCAAATGCCCTTGGTTAGAAATTGGGTTTTCTACAATACACGCCAATATGTGCATAATAGAAGTTTGTTTTATGAAATATATATTTGTCTTATTTTGCTGTGAGGATAGCATTTGTGAAAATCACTACTGGCAGAATCATGAATGAAACCTTTGTGTGAGCAAGGCCTGGGCCAGCTTTCCCAGCACAGCTGTCCCTCAAAACATACCAATCATATGCCATTATACTTCAGCTAAATCAAACCTAAGCCTCCCAAATTGAGCAAACCAGTGTGTCATGTCAAGGTGAAGAAAAAACAGGTCAATTTTTGAACCACCAAGTGAATTTCTACTATTGCTGAAGTTGTGATTGTAATTATGGTCACCAGAAATAAATGTTTTTGCACTCATTGCTTAACAAAAGTGATGTCATCAGAATGTCCAGATATCCAGGTAAAGTTACGTAAGGATGGTCACATTAAGAGTGTCAACCCAGAGTCTTCACCGCTTCAGAGTTGCTGAATAAAATGCTGTCAAAGAGTTGAGGCAGTAGCTACTGGAGATACTAGATCTAAAGGCTAGGAGGTACAGAATGCTTTTTTTATTAGAAGAAAGCTAGTCTTCTCCCAAGTCTGGAGGGGAGCATTTGCTGCACTTGTTCAGAGGTTGGTAGACAAAATCTGACCTCTGTTTTCTAAAATACTTTAGAGTTGTTGCTAAGATCCATCACTCTGTAGTGATTCAATATTTAGAGTGTTTTCTGGAAGAAAAATAAATGAGGCAAGTGAATCCACGATTTTTCTTAGGCTAATTGTAGCCATGATTTTTTACGTAAATCCTGTTTGAAGAAATGTGTCAAGGCAGCAGGGCTCCATGTGAATAAATCCACTTCAATAAAACCCAACATAATGAAGTACCTAAACCTCTGTGTGTGATTTGATTTTTATTTATTTAGTGTGTGTGTGCGCGGGGTGCTAACACTAGAGTGTTACTGTCTGTACTTAATAAGGGATTGTAATTCAGTGCTGTCATTCAAACTGTAGAGTCAATGGCAAAATGGATTCTCGAACTGTGAGGGAATTTCTTTTTTAGTGTTATTTCTGCATTTTTGTGGAGTTCTAAGTTTTTGCGTTGTTCTTGAAGTCTTCTCAGGAAAAGCACAATTCAGTAAAGCAGTAAGAGATTGCAATATTCTTTCCTATCACCAGCAGTTGTGGCATTAGTTTATGAATCTATAAATGGCCACACAGTACTTGATATGAGTTTACATAATTAATTCTTTGGGAACCTAGCCAGTTTAGGAGGACTGGCCGTGTATGTGGGATAACATTATTTTTGAACTTGCATAGGGAAAAATCTTTTCTCCTTTTGTCAGCTGCTTGCCTCTGCTTTATATTAATTATAAACTTTACTTTTTCTTTCTATGATGTAGAAGTCTGGAATCATTTTAGAACACATAAAGTTGTGGTTGGTTCAAAAATACAAATATGTAAACTTGAAATGTCCCAGAAGGTTGTTTTCTGACTTTGAAGTGAAAACATTTTCTGGCAGTTTTGATTCCCTCATTGCTACACTTCAAGCCTATACACGAACAAGAAAAATGCACAGCAAGAAAAATGCAAGACTTCAGACCTTATCACTTATCACTTTTCTTTTTAAATCTCAGTGTGTCTGTACAACATGCACAAACATGCTGAAAATAAAGGACTGGGCGCAGTAGTCTGCAAGTTGGTAAGAAATTGAGCTTTGGGATACAAATAATAGGAAGAAAACTGTATTGTCTGACTTGAAAATTTTGGCAGAGTTCCATTCTCTCTGGCTCACACAAACACTGAAGTGGTTGGATTAAATGGCAGGGCATAGTTTTTATTTATAGCACAGTGTACGCTGAAGCATGGCTTGTTACACGGTTAGGGAAATTCCTGCAGTCAGGTTTGAAAAACATGAATTCTCTTAGTTTCACGAAGAGCTGTCTTAGGTAAGAGTGAGGGGGTTACATGTTCAGCTGGAATCAACAGGTCTCCTTCTTTTCTCATAAAGCTTATTAACAGCTATTTACTGCTGTGGACATGACTATGAAATTGCTCCATGTTGATAGTCCATTATTGGCCCCCGTACTGCTGAGAACCAGCTTTTAGCTACGGTATGATAAAATTACAAACATAAATACTGAATCTCTCCAGCATTTCCTCCTGCTTTTTTTTTTTTTAATTATAAGGAAGGCAAAATCTGGCAATTTTAATAAAAATGTCTCCCTTCTCGTGTCGATTATTCAGTGTTCCTTAGTAGGTGATAAATCTGCTGTGACTCGGAGATGGTGGAGTAGTTAATTTATGTTGTCTGTTTATCAAGCCTTTGTATAAACATCATAAACAAGATTTTTAAAGGATTGAAACACTAGTGCAAACTTTTTGAGCTAAAGAACTTGTTTTGAATTTTGGGCAGATTTTGTGATTCTTCCTCTAATGGAAGATTTATAGTTAGGCTAAATTTGCATGCAAGGAAGCAAGTCATAAGGGTGGTTTCACACAGAGTCTCTAGCACACAAAATTGTTGTGGGATCTAGGTTGTTTTTGGTAAATGCATTGTGTCAAAATGTATTGGTTGTAATATTCCAGGCTTTTATCAATACCCCTGTCCTCTCCCAGGTTTAATAACATGGTCAAATAGCAGTTGATACAAGCATTCGTATGTTGTTAATGTGCAGTAATGAATTCTTAGAAAGCAAAGTTTCTCAACAATGTAACAGAAGTTTATTGTGTTCCCTTTCCACTTGGAAATAATTACAGAAATTAGTAATGGATGTCATATGCTATTAGTGTATTTGTTCGAAGGGAATGTAAGGTTGTTCATCATATTAAGGCTGAAGAAAAATTACAGATGCTCCACCACACAAAGGAAATGTATATTCTTAATTATGCCATATTTCAGAGTGGAAGTTTCAGGCATTGTGAATATTTTTCCCGTGACCTGGCTTTTCTAGATATTTTTTTTCCATTAATTTGCTTTTGTATCATTAAAACATTTGTCAGTTGTCAAATAAAATTAGTACAGGAAAGACCATCTCATTTTAAAATGCTGTGAAGTCATGAAGCAGTATTTATGTACTTAATATATTCTTAAGTCAGAGAACATTCCTTGGGAATTAATGTAATCTACTGCACACTGGGTTACAAGATCAGAGATGAGAGAGACATAACTTTCTACATACCATAAATTCTCCATGAACAATTGGATACATGCCTGAGTGAAGTACAAGTCAAAATGCAAAGTCAGTCATATACAGATTGCCTAGCTGATGTGTCTGTGCATAGGTGTACAGGCCCCTATCCTTCACCAAAATTAGCATAAGCCTTCCTTTGGTGTAGCTGGTAGTGTTTTTTCTTTAGTGGAATTTTTATTTTTCTTTCAATAAAACATTGGATGGAGAATTATTTATTTTTTTTTAAAAAGTAAATATGTACATAGAAAGACAGGTTAGAAGTAGACATTATTCCTCGCTGCTTTCTTTTGTCTCTGTAGATAAAAGGTAATGTGGCGAAAATGGAGCAGCTGATGTAATGGATATAGAATTTGGAAATATAGTCAGAGAACACAAACTCTATATTGTCTGCCATATCCTGGGTAGGAAGGGAAATAGGTGGGAAAACAGATGAAACAGTAGCAAAAATAAGTATTTGTGACTTATCTTAGTACTCCGTTAATCATACACATAGCATTTATATGTTGTACACTTACTCTAAATATATTTGTTTTCCTTTTTTTTCTCTAATCCATTGATTTAGAACAATTTACTTCATATTTTAGCTTTTTTCAGATGAGTTAATGCCTTTGCTTCCCAAAGTGTTCATAGTGCTGAAAAAAAAAATTTCTGCCAAATTTTGGAATTCCATATTACTTCCTAAAATAATCAAGTATTTCTCTTATTAGTGGTGTCTCTTTTCACTCTTTTTAATCAAAGACTTACTAGAAGTCTGTTGCTTCTTTCTTCAGACATTTGCTTGAACTGTGGAAGCTTTCCTTTGATCTCTGCAGACTCAGAATGTGGAACAATGTAGAAGTTAAAAAGGGTGACCTGTGATTTTTCTTAATCTGTTACTTTTTTTTTTTTTATAAGAAGATGGATCATCAGTCTTGAGATCCATCTCATCTAATGGTGCAAGATGAGATACATTTTCCAGCTGGAAAAACTATATGCAGTTGGAATCAATCCTTATAGGACTCGGCTGTATCCAGCTAGTGTCATAGACATGTGTGAGAATGTTCAGTTTGGAGACCAAGCGCGTAAGTGAAACCACTTATTTTGACTGCTCTGTTGGAAACACTGACCAATTTTTAATTTATTTTTTTTCCCGTTTATGTTGATAACTTTCTAAACTGAAAGGGAATAACTGGCTGAAAGCTTTGCTGATAGATTTGAAAGCATCGACAAGACCAAATTACAGTTCTTAAAGCGTAACAGCATTTCGTATTTGATTACTGGTTTTGTTAACTGATGAAATTTGCTTATTCTTTCTGGGTTTAGCATGTGATACACAGCGACACCTAAGAATTCTTATGTATGCTTCAGATATTTAATTGCTTTATCAGCTGTCTCTCTCTGAAAAGTGGGGAACTTATTCCAAAGTTAAAACATAGAATATTGCAAGCACCATTGCCAAGTGCACATCCAAAGCTATTAATCCTTGCACTATTTGAAGTCCTTGGATATTAGAAGAAGATTTTGAGCACAGGACTCAGATACTTTGCATGATCATATGATGGTTGCAATGTTGGAAGTAAAAAGCCATCATGACTTCAGAGAAGGGATGATCCCATTTGTTTTTCATCTTTCCATGCATATTAGTTTAAAGAGGCCTGTTTCGACTTTACACAGCATAATGGGGGATTTATAAATAGAAATTAAGTCCCATTAGACAGTAGTAAGGTACTAAGTACATTCCTGCAAGCTTGCATACATTTAAGAATTGTTAAATATCTTCTGCTGTCATGGGAATGGTCCCTACACATGCAATCTCAGTGTGATGGGCAGATTGTACTTTTCTGTTTCTAGATGTTTCTGCTAGAAATAGATTATTACATTACCTTGTTTCTGTTCAAGGATATCTTATTTTAGATACCTTTTATTTGATCTTTCGAGAACCTGTGAACTAAACCACAGACTGGACTGTTGTGATCCTGAGATGGGCATGGGTGTGTTTACTTAAATATTAAATCTTGACAGAGGAACAAACCATTCAAATTCACTGATGCATCAGGAGTACAGCAGTTTCTGTTTCACTAATTGCACTGCTGTTCTGTAAAGATGATTTAAGAAGGTAGCTTGATGGGTACCTATTTCTGAATGGGTGTCTCAATCTAGTTTGTCTCCCTTCAATTTGAAAGCACATCATTATGTACAACTCATCTTCTTTTATTTGCCCAACCCAAGTGCTTTCCCAAGTGTACACAAATCACAAAACATTCTCCCTCACTGAAATGAGTTGAGGAATTACTGTGGATGTTGCTCAAGAACCAGAAAAACTATCAATGGGGACTTTGGAGTTTTAACCACCGACTGCTAGTCTTCAAGCCCAGTTTTCCATCTGCTGTGTAACCTACACATCCAGTCTGCATTTCTCTAGTTTGCTGGAAGGATACCTGTGGAGATTGTGTCAAAGAAGATTGTGTCAAAGAGAAGTCAAAGTAAATGGCATTCCCCACTTTCCCCTTGTACACAAAGCCAGTAACAGCATTACAGAAGGCAGCAGGGTTGGTCAGACAGAGTCTGGCCTTGGTAAACTTGTGCTGGCTGTTCCGAATCACCTTTTTGTTCATCATGTGCATAGGTGTGACCATCTGTTCCTGGCGACTGAGGTTAGACTGAACAGCTTGCAGTTTCCTGGATGCTCTTTCTTGCCCTTGGTCAAGCAATTCCAGTGAGATATTTTTCTGTTCTCACATGACAAATTAATCTTGCCTCTACCTGGCAGTTCTCTTATGCTTATTAAGTTTATCTATGTACTGAAGAGATCATCCTTTGCTGGATTTTCGATATCTATGTTAGAGATAGGGAGTGGGATATTAGAATTCAAGCATAGCATTGGTGAGGGCAGCCCTTCTTGAGGCGTTATAGTGTATATTTAGAGGTGCAGGAGGAAAACCTGTAGCCTTCAAGTGAGGAAATATTCATTTCTGCAAAGAAACAAGGGGCTGAAAGGGTCTTCCTGAAATCATTTTAACCCCCTTGTGCTTATTCCTGAGGCAGTTTGTTCCAGAGCTTCACTGCCTTTATCAGTTTCCCAGCTATCCTTGCTACAGTTTGTCACATCTGCTCTTCACAGATATGGAGCAGAACTGCTTTTCCTCAGGGTTTTGCTTGTTTGTTTTATATATTTGGATACTGTCTTCATATCTATCTATGTACTTCTCCTCTAAGTTGGATGACTCCTGTGTATTCAGGCTTTTTTCCTGGGTAACATATTCTGTACCTCTAGTCATTGACTTTGCTTTTTTTCCCTGGATTTTATCAAGTTGGTCTACTTCATAGTGCTTTATGCAAAAGAAAGTTTCACGTGTACTGGCTTATTAGCGGTAAGAGACCTTTTTAGAAGTGAGGACTACTGCATAAAAGGACTGGGTGCCAACTCTTCAGATTTACAATAGAGAAGGCAACAATCTTGAAACATACCTAGATACGTTGGTGATTCATAGATTAGTTTCCAACTTAAGAGTTGGCAATACATGCTGGTGTCAAATTTACTCTGTTAGTATAGCTTGCTTATATTGCTAGCTGCCTAAATACTACTATCTTAAAGCACTTTTGTCCTTAAAAATAACCATGTGCTGAATCAGGTGCTCAAAAAATAATAATGTGCTGAATCAGAGAAGGAGGTAAAAAACCCAAAATTAGCTATGAAAACATCTAAGCCAATGTTACAGAATACTGATCTGAAGACTTGCTGTTTAAATTGCTTAGGAGTATGGCAAGTAAGATAATCCTTATCACAGAAGGAAGATTTTAGTATATGACTGCCTATTTTGTTCTACAGATATAGGAAAACATGTAAATATCAATTTAAGACTGCTTGGGGTTTTTTTAACGTTAATTCAAAGATGCCTTACTCTAACACAGTAGAAATGATACTTTTTTACCATCAGTTATTTCATATTCTTGTTTTAAATCTGACTCATTCTCCCAAAACATTTCAAAAGATCCCCAGATGAATAGTCACACAGCAAATAATCCAAAAGGTAGGTACTGAAAAAAACAAAATTATGTATTCTGATGTAATACATAGTGATGACATGTAAGAAACAGATTTCAAAATGACTGCTACAATGTGAGAACCTCACTGCAATCTGGGTACACATCAATCCACTATCTGTGCACTCAGTAATGAATGATAACTTCATGGACTGTAAAGTATAGTATCTTCACTCTTCTCTCAAAAGCAAGTGCAGTTGTAATTCCAGATACTGTTTTTCATCATGCCTTTGATTTTTTGGTTCTTCAAAATGCATTGATATTTGTAGATCAGAAGTGGATTAAGGGAGCAGTGATGCTAAATGCTGCCTGCCATTGAATAGGTAATGGCAGTGGTAATGCTAAGCACTGCCTGCGAATTAACATGTGCTTAAGAAACCTGTTGCATTAAGGTCCACAGCCTTTAATACTGATCACTTCAACCTATTTATAATTTGTGGGCATGGCCAGACCAACACCATCTGAATTCCTCACCTGCTTAAATTCTTAGTATCTTGTTGACTTTTCCCTATTGGGGTGCTGTTGTTAAAGAAAGTCCATATTTTTATTCAGCTGATCAGCTTTAAAATATAACTACCTTAGATGCAGCCACGTCTGAAGACCACATTTCTCTTTTGGCGTTTGCATTAGCTGGTGCTCTTTGCAGGCTTAAGAGGGAGTTAGACCTAGAAAACTTGGGGGGCTTTTCTTGCTCTCCGCAGTCTTTTACACGCCTTTGTTGAATATTTTTATGCAGAATCTTTCAGGTTCTTTGGCCAAGGTACAGTTTTTTCATAGCCTAGCCTGGGTGGAGTTGCCTTGGACCTATTTACTTGGACAGGAGAAGGAGCCAGGATTGGAAAGACCAGCTCTTCTGGGCAAGATGCAGTCACTGTCTCATCAGCTCTGTCCAGGTGGAGTTGCATCAGCCAGAAAAAGACATGCCAGGCCAGTCTGGAAAAAAATCCAGCAAACAACTAGCTCTGAGAGTAAATCCAGGGGAACAATGCCCTGGAGATCGTAATTACATCAGATCCAAATGAAGCTTTATCCTAGTGCAAATAAGTGATCCATAATCTAAATTGAAATATGGGTATGAGTCTGTTTTATTAGCAAGGAGTTTTTTCATGGTCAAATACTTTCTTTTTACGTTTTGTGTTTTGTGCTGTTGATTTGAAAAGTAATATTTATCAAAAATGATTCAACTTGAAGGAGTTTCAGGGAGCATTATGGATTGAAACTAATGGATAGGCTTTGTTCTGTCCCTAACCTTCAAAAATGTTGAATAGTTCAATGTTGAATTTTATTTAAATTAAATTTTTAGCACACGTATTTGACCTTTAAACACAACTAAATTTACTGAACGGGCAAAGAAAAGAGTGGAATTTTCTAAGATTTAAAAGGGCCCTCACAGTGCATCTCTTCTATGGAGGTGTCAGCTTAGTTACTGCCTTCAACTGAACACCAGTATTGAGGGGTTTTCCTACTGGATATTTCAGATATTTGTACTCCTTCTGTGGTGAATTTCTATTATAAATGAAATTTCCAAAATCACCCCATGATATGAAAGAAGTACAGAGGGGAATTATAATTTATGCTTTTTTATTTGCTGTATGCAGTCTGTTAAGAGTGTTGATATGCCTAAAAAAAGTTGCTGTCTTTCAAATAAAAATATCTTAAAGGCATACACAAGAAAGGATTTATTTAAAAATCTCTTGAAACCATCTTTATTCTGAGTTGGGCAAGTAGTGAAGTTGAAATTCCAACAGATTAATCTTGTATCACAAGACAGCTGATGGCAGAATGTCCACGTGACAACTGAGGTTGTTAAATGCAATTTTTGAAAAAAAGTTAATGGACCAAATGTTTGTGTTGTAGTTGTATTGTCTGAAAAGATTTCTTTCGGCATTGAGAGAAGCTACAAAATACAGTACAGAGGGCTACATGAAAATAAGATTTTATTTTTTTATTGGTTTTTTTTTTCCTTGAAGTTAGTTTGCTACAGCTTGTTCTAGTTTATTTCCCAAAGAGACTTAATTGAAATTCTGTATTTCCTGTTGGCTGACATAAGGTGGCCTCCTCTTTAACACGTAGATCCTCCTCAGAGGCATCCAACTCTCTTACTAGACATCAGAAGTTAGATGGAATTTAGGTTGTCTGGATCTTTCTTTGGTGATGTCTTTTCTTCTCTTTTAAATTACTGCAAGTCACAGGACAGGTTGTGCTTACCATGCTATCACATCTACCCTCTTAGTTACAGTGGAAGTCGAAAAGAGGTGTTAACTGCAAAACTTAATAAGGTGGAATCAATTACTGCTTTCTGGTTATCAATAAAGTAATAAGCCTTGATAATAAGGCTTAAAATAACAAGCTTTATTCATCCTATCTGTCAAGCATCATAGTCAAAATAAGAAAAATCTACCATTTCTGTATTAAACAGTGTCATTGTGAGTGAAAAAAAGTAGCATTTCAAAATTAAATGATTGCTTCGGCTCCTCAGTTGCTTCCTTGAACCAACAGACTGGTTTTGAAATGAACAGATTCAATAGCTTGGAGCAGAGAAACTCAAGTTAAGGAGAGTATTAGGACTGGAACAGGAATTGTACTGCTGAAACATTTCTGGTTGCTCATCCCTAAAAATCTGCCAGTGGATCTCAGTGTAATAAATGTTGGTCTGTAGGTAAGAATAACATCATTGCTTTTGTTCGTCTTTTTTGGAAGATGCCTGAGCAGAGAGATCCTGTGAGCGTAAGTTGAAAGCTTATGGGTTAGGCTACTTTTGTAGATACATGTGCGTGTATGTGATTTGCAAAGTTAACTGCTGTATGTTGACAGGCTATTTTTCTGAAGTAAAGTTAGACTCGTGTACAGACTGTAGGTATAGTAACATTTTGAAAAAAATATTTAATTGGGGAACTTCAGTTACAACTGACAAAACGATGTGCAATGCTTTTAGCTTACCTTCTCTTATTAAGGTATTCTTTTTAAGGGTATGGTCTGAATGGCACCTATTTTCATCATTCAGAGTATTTATTAATGTGGATTTTGTAGCTAGGAGTGTTGGTGTTTTAGGTAATCTGTGATGAGAAAGATGATCTAACATTGTGCACAGCTCCTTGACTGGAGGATACAAAGATGACAGATTTTCTGCAGAAGTGCACAGCAGTATGACAAGAGGCACTGGGCACAAGTTGGAACATGGGAAATTTCAGTTAGATATTAGGACTTGTTTTTTAAACTACAAGGATGATAAATACTGGAACAGGTTTCTCGGAGATGTTATGGAATCCTTAGTGGTGTTCAAGTCTCAGCTGGACGTGGCCCTGAGCAACCTCATCTGATTAGGTCTGCTATGAGCAGGGGGTTGGACTAGATGACCTACAGAAGTCCCTCCCACCCTAAATTATTCCATGATTCTATGGCTGTGGCTGTCTTAGGAGTGTGTCTTGTTTATTCTACTGCATAGAAACAGTACTATTTTTAAATGTTTCCCATTTTAAGCTATATTTGGTTTTGAGCCAAACAACTAATATTTCTCCACATTTGGGAGCCAAAGTAAATACAAAAATATAAAATAGCAAAAATAAAAGTTGCACAGTGTTAGATTATCATTGAAATCTTGGCTGGTGGCACCATGGCACCAGATTTGGAAAATGAAAGCACTGCCGTAAATGATTTGAATGTTATGTGAGGTGGTGCTCACAAATAGATGGTGCAAATATATTTTCTTAAGGCACGCTTCATTTGTCTAGCACTCTGGGAGGCAGTGCTAGGTCTTGCCTTCATGCCCTCTAAAATCTTTGAAATGGTGAAAAACAAACAATTTCAATGTAAGGCAAAAGGAATTCTGATGACGAAGCCAAATTTGCAGTAATACAGTACAGCTGTATTCACCCTCTCATTTTGTAGGGCAGAGTTCAAGGCTTTTCAGTCTATGGATAAAAACAAAAAATAGGACTGTATTTGATCATGACAGACCCTACACACTTAAAGCGTACCAGTAGAATCATAGAATAAGTGAAAGTAACTTCTTGTCCCAGTGTTGCTTTTGCTCAGCCTTCAGTGAAGCAGGCAAACAGCTCCAAAAATATGAGTTGCCAAGATGAATTTATTTCAAAATAAAAAATGGTTACTTTATTTCATTTGTGCTTCATTCTTGAAGTTTGTTGCTATATCAGCACCTCAGGGTTACTTCTGAATGTGTTAGTTATTAGTTAATAAATTATAAGCTAGTTGTTGACATATTTTCTTAAGTTGAAGAGAGAAATAGAGTGCTCTTCAGCTGAAGATATGTTATTTGACAGGGCCAAGATATATTTTGGGGTTTGGGTAGAAACAGAGCCAGTTAATTCAAATTCCAGTCACTTCATCACCTAAGTTCTCTCACGTTCCTCGAAACAGAGGAAAATCAAACCAGCTGGTAATTTTAACTAACTCCGCATCTATCGTTACCAACAATATTGTAGTGATATAGTGGGGCATGGGACACAGAATTTCAAAGGCTTTACTTCTCTGTTACTGAAACAAAACTCTTTTGTTTGTTCTTTTGGGAAGCGAACTCAGGTGGTTTTATTCGCTTTTATAGGTCGGAAATACCAGTGTCCCCAACGCTGAGTTGCTGAACAAATACTGCTTTAATGCAGCTAGCCCAGTGAACCATTTCTGTTTATCTCCTTACTTCTCTCCAGTTATTAAATAGCAAAGGAATTATATAAACCTATTCTTAGTAGTTACAGTTTTGCCTTTCAGACTGCTTTGCAATGGTGATTTCTTAGGGGGTTGTTAGACCTGAACCAAAGGGCTTTGACTAAACTTTTGAAGTGAAAGTAGAAGTTGAAAATTGGACTTCTCTGTTTGTCTTGTAGCTAAACCTGAACCATGAGTTAGAACTAGCTGGTATGAATAAGCGATTGTAGCGGTGCTTATGAATTCTCTCCTCTTTTCCTCTGTTATTCCATGATTAATTAAAGTGATAAGAAAAAGAAGATACTTCACAAAATCCCTGGTGGATCCAAAGCTTGAACAACCAAGTGTCCAGCTAAATATTTTGTATATTAGTTTCCCTAGCTGCTTTCACATTTTAAAGAGGTAAATTTCAGTTAGGTAATTTAGAGTTAAATATTTCTAAAATGTCAATGTTTATTTGCTCTTGGCTCCTGTTGCCTATACGTGACCGCTTATTTTTTCCGATTAGTCAAACTATGGTGCTCCCAGCTGAATTCTTCAGACCATTTGTAGCTATTTTATTCTTTCTGAAGAGTTATAGGTGGCTGGTTCCCTTATGATGCAGCTGATTCATTAAGCTGTCTTTAAAAGTCTTTCCCCTTACAGGCAAAGAGTCCTTTCCCTAGAGTGATTCTAACACTGCAAGTGGACTGATGCACTTAACATAGTGCTTTTAGTTCAGATATGCTGTGTGTGGTTTGTCCTGCTGGTTTTGGCCATCAATTGACTTTTGTTGAAGAGAATATTGCAGATCAGCATGGAATTTTTGTTGGCAAGCCAGGAGGGAAAGACTGTTTTTCAGAGGTAGCTTTGTGTCCCAGAATCTTTCATTTGGAAATGGCCTCAATGTACAAGAATTACTCTACAAATGCAAATACTTAAGACCAGAGTTTCAATAACACAAGGCAAAAGCTGATACAAGTGAATATGAATTAGGAAAATTCTACCTTGCCTTGCTCTGTGCCTGCAAGTGTTCTGTTTGTAAGGTGTTTTCAGAATCTCTTTGCATTGCAATTAGAGGGTGTCTAGTTTATCATTCAATTCTTTCATCAAGAAGACGGGGGGGGAAGGTATTCTAAAATCACAATATGACAAAGTTATTTTCTCAAAATCAAACACATTCTTATCACAGTATCATAGCAGTCAGGTTCCTGTGACTTCCTTTGTCCATTTGATCACGTTTAATTAATGTTCTTCTGAGTGGTGGCCAAGATAGAGATACTACTGAGAATGGGAATGCCCAATTTCCCTTTTAGTTGTTCCAGATACTGTGAGATCAACACAAGTGAAATCTATTTTGCTAATGTGCTTCTGAGATTAGTCCCCATTTACCAAGCTAAATAAGATGAAGTCCTTTATACCTGTACTGCTCCAGGCTGGCCCTCTCTTGGCTAGACTGGCGCTGTCTGTGCAGCACGTAGCATTGAGCTCTCCCCGTCTGGCTGCAGAAGCACCTCTGTGCTGCCATGCCCTCCCCGTATACCCCTTGTTCACTCCAAGGGTTCCAAGTGACCATATGCGCCTTCCTTATAGGCCTTAACATGAGTTGCATTTTGTTACGCCTTCACGGGAGGCTTTTTGGTTTGTTTTTAAGTCTGACCAGTGTAGCACCGTTGGGCTTACGTTCTTTCCTGCAGGAAGCTGCCTTTTCCTTTTGGATTCAGTTCTGTCCATACACTTCCAGAAAGTGGTCAGCCTCCGGTAGTTACTGTTTTACCAGTTAAAATTCATCCCTTGGTTTCAGTGATTCTGGAATGCATGTAGTCCATGGAAGGGAATGTGGTTTAGTCATATGAAGTGTTGTTGCTTTAGGACAGTTATTTTCCTTTAAAAACATGCAGCTAAATGATAATGAAGAAGGCCGTTTGTCTGCCTTGCCCTTTGTTGCTCTTTGAGTCAGGCCGCACCCTCAAGAGGAAGCGGGGAAGAGCACCCTTGCTGAGATCAACTGAGCCCTCTCAGCTAGGGGAACTTCTGCTGTGTGGAGAGAAGGAAATAGTAAGCAAGGAACTTACAGAAGAGGTAGAAGATAGTTACATTAAGAAAAGCATGGAGCAGACCCTGTAGCTAGGTCTTTGAGGAGAGGAAAAGAAAGATTTTTCCTAAACACTGCAGGGACTCCGCAGTATTTGTTGCCATCCAGGTCGTCACTGAAAGGATCCTGTACTTAAAAGTGAACTAGAAGGAAAGCACCTGCCCTGTCAAGAGGGTGTGGGAAGAACGATGATTTATTTTTTAAAATTTTAAGTTAATCTTCTAGTCTTTTCTTCTGTTTCTGCCTTATTCTCTGTTTTTAAAAAACACGTTTTTCCTGTTTCTGCCTTATTCTCCATTTTTAAAAATACATTGTTCCTGTGTATGTTCTGGTGGAACTGGCTTTGTGTTTACAAGCTTTCTTGGTGGTTTTGATGCACTAGCTATAAAGAAAAGGTCTAAAGGGTCCTACCTCAGAGCTGTTGCTGTCTTGGGATCCCATTTAGACTTTCTGCTTTTAGAAACTTCACTGACAGTTTTTAGGCTTAAATAAAATCAAGACCCCTTGTCACTATAATTGAATATTTATGAATAAAAGATAGTATCTATCTAATGGGAATCAAACCCAGTTGAATTCAATCTTGAATTAGAATTAGGTCTTCAAATTAATGTAAAGTATAACTGAGAAGTATATAGAAATAATTGTGAAAATAAAGGGAAATTATTGTAAACTTAAAATTAAAATAGCAGTTCACTAAATTTTTTTTAAAAATCTAGGTTTGGGTCTGATTAAGAGTTTTAATACAGAAACCAAATTATTTTCTCTTATTTGAATCAAGTACTATAAGTCTTCCTTTCTTCTTAGACATGAATATTCAGTGGAGACCAAAGACCATCGTTTCATTTATGCTCAGCTCTCCAAAGTTAGGTTAGAGTTTTGCAGACTACCTAATTTTAACAAATCTAGTTCACTGTCAGTCAGAGGTAATAATCCTAAACTTCTTGGCATGGAATGCTTTTTGCTAAGCGTCTTTATGAAGCATATTAGAGGAGTTTGAAGTCAGTTGGGTTTTCTTGCTGGTTTCTGCTATTTAGAGCCTCACAGGTATTCAAAGTTGTACACCCGCAGCACTTTCATGTACTGAAAATAAAACAAGTTAGGTTGTCTCCCAGACAAGGAAGCAACTGTCACACCTTCCCCTGTGATAGTATTGTACTGCTGAAAATGTCAGAGAGTTTTCTAGAAACCTTGCAGTCTTCTGCAGCCTGGCAGAGTTGCCTTTGGAAAATTGTGATGGTTTCCTGGCTGAGTGCTTTTACTTGATCAGTCTTTAGATAAAGGAAGAGTCTCATCGGAGGCACATGTTTTCCATCAGTTTTGCTTGTACGCTTCTTTCTATAAAGGGAAGAGGCTTAAAGTGTTTGGCTTAGGTCTTTACATTCAGTGTGCAGATTGCAGGTGCTTCACAGTACTATTAAATCATCGTCACAGATTGGGGATTGTGGCCTCTCAGCAACTCTAGAAATTCAAATTAATTTCTCAAAAAAAAAAAAAAAAAAAAGGCAGTAGGTATGCTGGGATGATACCAGAGAGTCAATGTGTATTTGTCTAAAGAAACTTTGATTATCAGTTTGCAATTATTGAGAGAGAAAGGAAGAAAGGAAGGGAGTTAGGGTGAGGGAGTGAGGGAGAGAAAGAGAGGAACAAAGACAGAAAGAAAAGGAAGTTCAGTATTGCTCTACCCGGTCATTTAATGACAGGTCATACATCTCTCATTGTTTTTCTTCAGGATTTAGCTCCTGAAGTAAAATGATTTTGTGCAAATTCCTGATTTTTTTCCTGAAAAGTTAATTTCAGCCCTCATGATGGAGAGATGCCTGAAAATCTGTTGAGAATGAAAATTTATATTTTGAGAATGGGAAGAGAAATAATAACCCAAAATGTACTATTTCAGTGCCAGTGTTGTAAGTATGGGGAAAAGTCATTACTACTTTTTCAGCATTGGCATTCAACAGTTCTGTAAATATGACAGATGATATAAATAAGGCTAACAGTGACAAGGGAATATTAAAATTTTAAGTATCAAGGAAGGAAAAGCCAATCTTCCCTCACCCCACCAAGAGAAGTCGAAACACCTTTTTGTAGCCTAAAAAATTGATTATTCTGTTATGAAGTCATTCTGTGTTGGTACAAGTTAAATTTTTGTAGATGGATATACAAGATGTTTCTTGGTTTATGTGCTGCTCCCCTGGAAAGCATAAAAATGAATGTTTAAAAAAAGTTTCTTAGTAATTTTGAGTAAAGTATATATGTTGGTTAGGTGTCTTGGTGTAGTTCCAACTAGAAAATTACATTTCCAGCCCAACGTAGAAAAAAAATAAAAGTTGTACAATTTTACCATTTTTATTTGGATCTAGTTACTATTTATCCTCTACCGTAATTTTGCAGTGTGATTAACTTAATGTTAAAACTTCATATTTTTTACTAACAAAAAAAAAAAAAAAATCAAATTCACAAGTTCTTCACCAATGGGTCCTATAGATGGTTAATACTACTCTAACTCCCTCATTTAAAGGAAAAAATACTTGCATTTTTTCCAGTTGCATAATGCACTTTTCTACTACTGTAATCATAGAAGATGTTACAGCTAATGATAGTACTAAATTAATGATGGAAAAACAGACATGTTGGAAACCACAATCTTGCATGTCTGTTAGTTTACTTATTTTAAAATACACTTGGTTTCCAGGAGACTCCACCTTTAAGCAGTTGCTCAGTTGCTTGTGAGTAGCAAAGTAAACAGCCCTATATTGTTATATTGTTATATTCCATTACTGAATATATGATTACAAGACAATACATTTTTGTCTTCTCTTTTTTTACTCTTTCCCTAGTGAAAAGGCAGAGTCTGAAAATTCAGATCAATGCAACAGATGACACCGTTTGCATGAGGTATCTTCGACCAAGTCAAAACACCAAACTAGAAGGTTTTGTCCTGGGTTATGGAAGCAACTTCTTCTCTAATCAGTACATTCCTTTACCTTCGGAAGGAAAAAGCTATGTAACAGAACTTGGTAAGGCATATTTGCTTTTCGTACTGCTGTTGTCATGAATTGTGGGAAGAGAGTGAGGAGAATATGAACATTTGGGTTTCTTAATTTGGGGTTTTATTGGGTTGTTGCTCAGGGATTCTTTGTGTTTGTTTACAGTTCCTTTGAAGAACTTCAGATGAAAGTAGAATTAGGAGATCCTTCAAGGAGAACAAATAGTTCTTGTTGTTTGGAAAAGTTTGCTACTGGTATTTGTTTTGAGGATATTCATTGTACTAAGAGATTGTACTATATTGACCGCATCGCGGATCAAATTGGGATGATTTGACTAAAGTTGCAGTTATAAAGTAGAATACAAGGGAGATGTGCATATAGTACAAGCAGCAATGAAACAGTCTTGAGAACTGTGCGGTTGATTCCCTTTGCTAGAAATGTTCCCATCAAAATGATGCCTTTTCTGGCAGGGGCCTGTTCCAGTTCTACACATTATAGAATAAGCTATAACTTCTATGTCAGAAGTTATGGATGGAATTCCATGAGCTGTTGTATCAAGAATGTTGTAACCTGTTGCCTGGGATAGGGAGGAAGAAGGGAATTTGGTTGTCCCTTTGACTTGGGGTTATGACAGTATGAGCAGGATAGCAAAATAGTAGAACTGGATTAGTTAGAATGGTCTGATAAATGATTAAAACATTGACTTATCAAGATTTGACCTTTTAAGAAATCCATTCAATCTCTGAGGATTGTCCTGTTGCTTTCTTTGATCTTTTCTAGCCTGAAATGAATCTTAATTACCCTCATCATTGTAATGCCAGTGATCGTGGTGTAAAATAAGGGGGAAAAAAGGATACATAAGCATCGAAGTAACAATTGCCCTCTTTTTAATTTGGTCAGTTAAGGCAATTCTGGGAGTCTGCTCCACACTAAAAACTGCAGAATAAAAAAGATTGAATATGATGTTAGACACAGAATAATTAAGATATTAGAGTCTTTCGTTAGATCACTGTAGCAAAGGTTGACTTTTTTTTTTTTTTTTTGTGAGTTGCTACTCCTGGGATCTCTCTGTAATTCTGTCACCAACTGTCACTTAAGCTGTGTTTGATTTATCTGATTTATCCCACGTGTAACTTTTGAATCAGTTCACTAAGAATGGTGTACAGGATTTTCTGTAGAATACTGTGAATTGAGCATAAGTAATACCTGCATAGCTGTATTGCAGGAGTAGTGAGGATTAATATTTTTCTCTGAGATCCTTGGAAAGAGGATGAATCACCAATGCAACATCATGTGTAGATCATTTGCATTTCCTATTTAATAGCAGCTTTAATAGCTAATGTTTTGTGAGACTGTATGGAAACAGAAAGCTGAATGTCACCTGGAACGTATGGGATATTGGTATTTTGTATCTTTTATGCTAATAGCTAGTGGCTGGAAACCATGCACACCTTTCTTTCAGTACATCAGAGTGATATCCATATGCATATTCGTTAAAGCTTACAATTAAGCAATCAAAATCTTGTAGCAATGAATGCAGAAGATAAAAAAACCCATGATGCTTACAGCCTGTAACGGAACGAACGCATTTTATCTAGTGTATCTGGACAGGGGAAACCACAAGTGTTGGGGAATACTCTCCTTTTCCTTTCTAATTATTTTAAAGGACAATCACTTTCAAATTTTAAATCATTCACGTTAATACAAGTTGTCAATCAGTTTTCTAGTGACAATGAGTCTATGATTATGACTTCTGAGTGTCCAGTAACTAAAAATGCAATGTGAAACATAGTATAGACATAAAGGATAGCATTTCCAACTTTAAGAAAATGTCATCTTTGACAGGACAGGAACAAAAGAAGCTAACAGCAATATGTACTTCAAGTTACAAGCACTTATTTAAGGCAATTAACAGTACAGTTATTGGAGCTATTGCTTTTAGTTAAGAGATTTAGGGTTAGATTATATGCTTTGTGGACTTGTTTATTGGAGTCTGGAAGGAGAGAGCACATCATTTTTCCCATTCATTAATTTTAAACACCACATTAAACTGCAGCTTTGACTGTACTTTCCAAGTGTGTACAGAACATGAGCTAAAGTAAGAAACACCAGTTGTGCTTTTGGCTCTATTTTAGAGTGACTTGTGTGTCAGAGGTGAAGAGAGGACAGTGGTGATTGCTAGCACCCCCCACAGTTTCAGGGACCAGCTCCTGGCACAAACTGGAGGAATTGCAGGATGGTTCTTAGTTTTAGGAACAATGGTTAGGTTTTATTCTGGCAGACAGAGAACTCAGCTCAGCACACACTTTATGTGGATATTAGAAAAAATTAAGGTATTGTAAAGGGACAATAGAAATACTTTCAAGATACATTCCAAAGATACAAAACCCCTAGACCATATTACTGCAAAAATCTTGTTATATATACATCTCATATGTGATGAAGTTGGCCTAGTATGCTATCTTTGTATCAAAACAATATCTTTTTTAAATTTCATACTAAAAATTGTCTGGTCCGTGTTCTAGATATTCCAATGATTCAAGTGCCAAAAGTTTGCAAAAGTTCTTCAGTGGATTCCCCACGTTTTTCCACAATAAGAACAGCTAGGTTTCTACAAAAACGTTCACATTCACCCTGATAACTCCTTCTTGGTGCTCTGATGCTTTGACTTATCTGACTTTTACAGAAAGCATATGAACTTTTATAGGCTGCCCTGAACAGTGGTTGGTTGTGGCTTTTACTGAACAGGATGTAGAGGGAGTAATTCCCAAATGTGAAAAGACATTGTGGCCTGTTTAGATCAAGTCTAATAAAATTTAATGCTTCCTCCTCTCCTGTCAGTTTTAGTGGTTCATGGATAGAGAACACCTTTCCCAGTCAGTTTAGGGACTTTGATCACAACCTTAAATTGGTTTGGTAGCTGAAATGTAAAGATTAGAAATAGAGATTTAAGGGTATTGTTAGTTACTAAAGGACATGTTTTCCCAACGGATTAAAGCATTTTGCTTTAGAATGTAATCTCCTGAGAGAATGTCTAGATCCAGGAGAATGTAATCTCTATATCTAGACAAAAGTGGATCTTGTCCTACTAGTATTAAAATTGTCTATTCAGAGAAGATTTGTAAGTGGAGACGGTACAGATATGCAATCAACTGTAGACCCTACTCAATGAAAAAAAACATTCATTAATTCAGTAGTTAGGCCAATGTGAGAAAGCACACAGACTTGGCATATAAATCAGTCATGATTCCCTCCCTAAAATCCATCAGTCCTTTAGAATGTCTTTTGTCCTTTCTAACAGTATAGGTCTACACGGCAGAATGGAGTGTCTTGCAGACATTTCCTTGAATTAGCTCTGCATGCCTGCTTTTGTTAATGGAGCAGCATAATTGGTATTCTGTTTGGGATAATTGTCCCTGATTAGAACTGGAGTATGGGGAATGAAGCAATGACTAACTTATTTTTTTAATAGATGACACAATATACACAATAATATATATATCTCTAAGGCCCATGACTTCTGTATTTCCAACTCTGTCACTGTTGATTAAGATGAAATTTATTGTCAGATTTTCTACTGGGTCACATACGTCTTATGACCCTGTTAACAATAAACTTGAAATCAGAAGATTTATGAATTAATGAATTTAAATGTGTATGTGTGCATATATTTTAAAAGAAATTAATAAGGACATGATCTTTCCTAGGATTTCCAGGAGAAATATATGGCTTCGTAGAAAGTGTGACATCCGCCTACATTTTATCCATTAAAATGTTCAGCACCTCACTGCAGTGATTCTTATCTTAAAATATTTGTTTTTCCTTTCTTTTGCAACTAAAATAATAACTGAGCCAGCAATTTCGTAACATTATCCATGAATTGGGAACTGCCTGCAGAGGGCATGTGCAAAGAGCAAAGGGTTCTGTTGGATTTCCTGGACTTGTAATGAGCTCATGCTGGCAACAAACTCTTGAGCAGCTTCATGCACTGCCAAATAGATGAATTTGAATCACAGTGAAGGGTAAAAGACAATGATGAGGCAGCATCGAAGTTTGGTTCAAAGTAGTATGCTTTTTTATTGGGATACAAGATGTGTTTTCTTTTGTGCTGAGTATACTTTACATGACAGTAAACAACGTTATTATTGGTCGGGAAAGCTATTCAGACTGTGTCAAAAGATATCAAAGCGTAAATTTGAATAGACTAATAAATAAGAAGAATTCTAGTACCACCTTGAACACTGTTTAGAAAGTGTAATTCAGGGATGTGTGCTAGAGCAGTGCTTAACTAAAAGATCTTGCTGTGCAGTTTCTTATATCTGACCAATTCCCAGAAATGTGCAAATGTATTAACCACATGGTTTTCAAGATGCCAAGTAACATGAGAATTCAGAAGTATGTTGCTTCCTAATAACTTACCAAAAAAACAGATTCTTATTGCAAATATTAGCTGAGCCTAGTGGACTGGAGGGCCTGGAGGAGGTCAGCAGCTGCACCTTCAGCTATACAAGCGTACAGACCAGCAGCAGGTTCATTCACACCAGCCCCTTTGTCCCCCGTCTCTATCTTTTCCCATGCTTGTTACACCAGAATACACTTTGATCCTTTCCTTTCTCCACTTTTGGCCTTTGCTCTTAACAACATCCCATAGTAAGTCTTTAGCAATCCCTAAATTCAGGTTAAGGAATTGCGGCCTGAAGCTAAAAAATACTTTGTTTTGATTTCTGAATATGCTGGTCTATGAGTTCTAATGATGCATGGTAACACTTTATTTTAAAATTTATTCTAATTTTGTTAGTCAGTTCATTCTTACATTGTTTTTCTTTCAGCTGCATTCCTGTATTGGCTGAACCCTGAACTGAATTAAAATAGTGTGCTTGAACATAAGTGGAATTTGCTAGCGTTTTGCAGGGCATGTTAGTTGCCTGGTGCCACTGAGTTGATAGCCTAGCTCATGGCGTATGGAAGTAAGTGTTCTCCTATATTAGTTTGATGTGTCAATGGTGTGTATTTTTGTTATATTCTGTTGTCTCTTGAAGCTGTTAGGGTGGATAATAAAAGGTTTTTTTTCTTTTAATAATTTTATATCATTAATATTACAGAATCTTAATCAAACAGTTGGTTTTTTTCTTTTATAACAACACCAAAGTGCTGGTTTACTTCTGTGCAAATTTGCAATCTTTCAAATGTTTCTTCTGTGGTAAGTAGTAGGCAACTCTCTTCTGTGAGGTATGGAGGCACCTATTTGCTGACCTGGTGCACTCTCTAGGGAAGTGTGCTTCTTCCTGGTGGCTCATATCAAGGATGTCACCAAGAGACTACCAAACCTCGTGTAATCCTCTGACTATTATCCGCTGACTGCTGTGTCACATGGGCACCAGTGATGCAGCCAGGAACAGCCTGAAGACTATCGAGAAAGATTATAGAGCCCTGGGAGCAGCAGTCAGGGACTCTGGGGCATAGGTAGCTTTTTCATCAGTCCTCCTGGTCAAAGGGAAGGAGGTTGATAGGGCCAGGTGAATCTGGCAAATCAATAAATGGCTACAGGATTGGTGCCACAGGTAGCCAGGGGTTTGGCTACTTAGACCATGGGACTTGCTTTGAGAAACCTGGTCTGCTGGAGCCTGATGGGCTTCACCTGTCAGACAAAGGGAAGGACATCTTTGGTCAGAGGCTTGCCAAGCTTGTGAAGAGGGCTTTAAACTAGAGTCGCTGGGGAAGGGGAACCACAATACATTCCACTCCTACCAATATGATGCCAATACCAGTAATAGATGTCCAGAGCCTGGAGAAGGTTGCATGTCAGCAGGAGAGCACCTGGAGTGCAGCGCAAAGGAAAACTAGCAGCTCCAGCCAGTAAGTCAGCTTCATGGGGGGGCCAACTTAAATGCCTCTATGCAAATGCACATAGCATGGGGAATAAACAAGAGGAGTTAGAGACCTGCAGATGCTTACAGGGCTATGATCTTATCAGCATCACGGAGACGTGGTGGGATGGCTTCTATGACTGGAGTGTTGGAATGGAAGGATGCAGGCTCTTAAGGAGGGACAGTAGGGGAGATTGAGGAGGAGGTGTTGCTCTCTATGTCAAGGACCAGCTGGAGTGCATGGAGCTCCGCCTGCGGATGGCTGAGGAGCTGACTAAGAGCTTATGGGTCAAGAATAAAGGGAGGGCACAGATAGATGATATTACAGTGGGGGTCTGCTACAGGCCACCTAACCAGGAAGACCAAGGGGATGAGACCCTCTATAGACAGATATAAGCAGCCTCACATTCAGAAGCCCTGGTCCTCATGGGGGACTTCAACCACCCCAATATCTGTTGGAGGGACAACGCAGCAGGGCATAAGCAATCCAGGAGGTTCCTGGACTGTGTTGATGGTAACTTCCTTCTCGAAGTGATAGAGGAGCGAAAAAGGAGAGGTGCCATGCTGGACTTTGTTCTCACCAACAAGGAGGGGCTGGTGGGGAATGTGAAGCTCAAGGGCAGCCTTGGCTGGAGTGACCATGAGATAATGGAGTTCAAGATCCTTAGGGTGGTGAGAAGGGCACAAAATAAGCTTACTACCCTGCCCTTCAGGAGAGCAGATGTTGGCCTCTTCAGGGATCTGCTTGGCAGAGTACCATGGGATAAAGCCCTGGAGGAAAGAGGGGTCCAAGAAAACTGGCTAATATCCAAGGGCCACCTCCTCCAAGTTCAGGAGTGATGCATTCCAGCGAAGAGGAAGTCAAGCAAAAGCTCCAGGAGACCTGCATGGATGAACAAGGAGCTCCTGGACAATCTCAAACAGAAAAAGGAAGCCCACAGAGGGTGGAAGAAAGGACAGGTATCCTGGGAGGAATACAGAGAAATTGTCCAAGCAGCCAGGGATCAAGTTAGGAAAGCCAAAGCCCAGATAGAGTTAAATCTGGCCAGGCACGTCAAGGGCAACAAGCAAAGCTTCAATAGGCATGTCAGTGACAAAAGGAAGACTAGGGAAAATGTATGCCCTCTCAGGAAGGAAATGGGAGACCTGGTCACCTGGGACATGGACAAGGCTGAGGTACTCAATGACTATTTTGCCTCGGTCATCACCGGCAAGGGATCTAGCCACACCACCCGAGTTGCAGAAGGCAAAGGGAGGGACTGGGAGAACGAGAAACCACCCACTATAGTAGACGACAAGGTTTGAGACCATGTAAGGAACCTGAAGGTGCACAAGTCCATGGGACTTGAGATTCATCTGTGGGTCCTGAGGGAACTGGTGGATGAAGTTGCCGAGCCACTATCCATCATATTTGAGAAGTTGTGGGAGTCTGGTGAAGTTTCCACTGACTGGAAAAGGGGAAAAATAACCCCCATTTTAAAAAGGGAAAAAAGGAAGACCTCAGGAACTACAGGCCGATCAGTCTCACCTCTGTGCCCAGCAAGATCATGGAGAAGATCCTCCTGGAAACTCTGCTAAAGCACAGGGAAGATAAGGAGGTGATTAGGGACAGCCAACATGGCTTCACTAAGGGCAAATTGTGTCTGACCGTTTTGGTGGCCTTCTGCGATGGTGTTACAGCATTGGTGGATAAAGGGAAGAGCAACTGACATCATCTACCTGGACATGTGCAAAGCATTTGTCCGCGTGACATCCTTGTCTCTAAGTTGGAGAGACATGGATTTGACTGATGGACCACTTGGTGGATAAGGAATTGACTGGATGGCTGCACTCAGAGTTGTGGTCAATGGCACAATGTCCAAGTGGCGAGCAGTGACAAGTGGCATTCCTCACGGGTCAGTACTGGAACTGGTATTATTTAACATCTTTGTTGGCAACATGGACAGCGGGATTGAGTGCACCCTCAGCAAGTTTGCCAACAACACCAAACTGTGTGGTGCAGTCAACATGCTGGAGGGGAGAGATGCCATCTAGAGGGACCTGGACAGGCTGGAGAGGTGGGCCCGTGAGAACCTCATGAAGTTCAACAAGGCCAAGTGCAAGGTCCTGCACATGGGTCGGGGCAATCCCATGCACAAATGCAGGCTGGGCAGAGAATGGACTGAGAGCAGCCCTGAGGAGAAGGACTTGGGGGTGTTGGTAGATGAGAAGCTCAACACAACCTGGCAATGTGTGCTTGCAGCCCAGAAAGCCAACTGCATCCTGGGCTGCAGCCAAAGAAGCATGGCCAGCAGGTCAAGGGAGGTGATTCTATCCCTCTACTCTGCTCTCATGAGACCCCACCTGGAGTACTGCATCCTGCTCTGGAGTCCCCAACATAAGAAGTACATGGACCTGTTGGAGTGAGTCCAGAGGAGGGCCATGAAGATGATCAGAGTGCTGGAGCATCTCTTGTATGAAGACTGGCTGAGAGAGTGGAGGTTGTTGAGCCTAGAGAAGAGAAGACTCCGGGGATACCTTATAGCAGCCTTTCAGTACTTAAAGAGGGCCTACAGAAAAGGAGGAGAGGGACCCTTTATCAGTTGGTGTAGCGATAGGACAAGGGGTAATGGTTTTAAACAGAAAGAGGGTAGATTTAGATTAGATATAAGGAAGAAATTCTTTACTGTGAGGGTGGTGAGACACTGGCACAGGCTGCCCAGGGAAGTTGTGGATACCCCATCCCTGGAAGTGTTCAAGGCCAGGTTGGATGGAGTTTTAAGCAACCTAGTCTAGTTGGTCGGTGTTCCTGCCCATGGTACAGGGGGTTGGAACTAGATGATCTTTAAGGTTTTGTCCAACTCTAACCATCCTATGATTCTATGATTTTAAGTTGTAGACATACCTGTGTGTACATGTAGTGTGTGCATCTTTTAGGCTGTTGGGGTGAAAAAATACCGAGTAACTGAAGAAGTTCAGAAAACTATTTCATCTAATTGGTGATGGTTCATTGAGCTGTAGTAACCTTCATGCTTAAAAGATAAAACAAGATGACTGAATGGTTCTGTCTAATATTTTTGAGAAGTGGGAGGAAAGGGTTTAAGAATATGTGCTGAACGAACATGCATGTGTCTACTGTATGTATCAAATGCTATAGACACAAAAACTATTGATTTACAAATACTAGTGCCTCAGATGTGTGACTAGTCTTCCCTCCTGCTTCAAAAATCATTTGATTAGGTGCACGTGCCTGCTGGAGAGTTGTGCTTTGGTCCAAAGTGGCATTGCTTTATTCAGCTGTGGATATTTAAACTCGAAAGAGCAATTCCGGTGTTGTATGGTGCCTCTCAGCTACATTGTCAAAACAACCCATGTTTGGGGAATTATAACACTGAGGATTAGGCATGGATTTGTTGACTAGCACTTTTCTGGTACATCTGGGCATTTTCCTGTCATACTTTGTGTCTAAAGAATTGAAGGTGGTCACTATTTTGACTTTATTTCTGATCTGCAACTTCAAGGGGTTTATAAAGAAATAGTTGTGTGCCAGCTGAAAGGAGCTCTTAGCCTTGACATTTGTCATTCCAGCCTAAATAAAGGGGGCTAGGCGGTAACAGGTTCAAACAAGTGGATTTGTTATGTTAGTCTTATAATAGCAGCCCTTCAAGAATGTGTTAAGCAGCAAGGAACCACTAAGATTTTCATAGCAAATTTGCAAATGTATTTCAAACTGAACTTGTTGCGTTGCTCTGTAGGAATCCTTCCGTTATGAGATTCTGGATCCTTACAAGATGAGAAACAGGCAGATCTGTATCTTATGTCTGTAACATATGTATCTCTGTTATATACTGATGTATGTTGAAATAATTTCTGCAGTCAGATGCTGGATTCGTGGATCTGTGTCCAGGTATTTGAACATTAACATCAATTATGTAACTATCATTTTCTTACTAAACACAGTTCATACAAAATAAAAAATATCCAGCTGTTAACAGGATTGTCTATACTCTGTGATTTGATTTGCTTTTACTTAAGGTCATCACTTTATTTTAGAAATGCACTTTTCTTTTTAAATGTATTTCAATGTAGTTGATATATTCTGTGAATCATAGTGACATGCAGTCAGAACCTTTCTGCTGCCCACCTCTTATTTCAGCAGTCAACTTAATTTGTCCTTTAAGCATTAAGATGAAGCAGCACAAGCTAAATTGTGGTTTTATTTACGTTTTGGTATTTCACAGCATTTTCTCCTCCTATGTTACTCACCTCTCCCCGAGATTCCTGCTTCTTATAGACATGAATCTGTAGAGTTGATTATGTGTATATAGGCATCATAAAAGAACACAGATGATCATCAATAGGTCTTGCAACTTGATAGAGTTTAATACATGAATGAGGCAATGTTTTAAGTCCCTGTGATGATGACTGATACATATGTTTCTCAGCAAGAGGACTGAATCAGTGTGAAAACTCAGTGGTGTTCTGAACTTAAGAGAAATGTTAAATTGCAGTGAAAGACTAAGAAAGAACTCCCATTTCTAAACCTGAATCAGGGCTCATTGTATGAGACTAAGCAAGTGGTTTGCCTTTCTTGGTTTCAGTTTCCTTAGATATAGAATGTATCTCTGTCCAGACTAGAAACATTTCAAGGCGTGTGTTCTTCAGTCTGTGCATAATGTGCATCAAACGAATTTAAGTTAAACTACAGTTGCTGTACGGTTAACACCTATATAGTAGTGTGGGTGGTTCTGCCCAGGAATGACAAATCATATTTCTAAATTAAGATATATTTTTAGTTAAGTTCAGAACAGAATTTTAGTGTTGTATCTCAGGTATTGAATGTACTCCTCTGATAATGTCAAATTCTGCTTTTAGTTATAATGATCATAATATTGTCTTAAATTCAGTGGTTCTAAACCAGACAAGGTACTTTTTAAACCTGCCTGTTCTGTAGCAGAGCTCTCTCAATATCTAGTCTTAGCCTCTTTTCCTAAATACTTCCTTTTATAGATTGTATTACAATCAGAAGAGCTGTGAGTTCTCTGGGAAAGGGGGATGTGTTGTATTTTTTATTAAGGCAACATTTGCTAAATCCACAAAAAAGCTTAATGAACAGCACCCAACACAAAATATTCCTGCTGAGAGCACTTTGTTACAGAACAAAACTGCTTCTTAGAACTAATGATTCCTGATAAATATCAGAGTTTGTAGCTTTGAGACACCCAGGAAGACATTTACAGTCTTTGTTTATTACCACATTTTGTTTAACAGATAATCTATTTCTATATTGCTACACAAATCATTTCAGACTGCAGCCACAGTGAATTTTGCCAGTGATGGAGCAGGGCAAAACAAGCTGTTTCAAACCATTTGGATAACTGTCTTTCACAATCTTTGGACATTTTGTTAATGAAAACATAAATATTTGCAGTTTTGAAGACTTTGTAGTTCATGAGCTTTCAATGCTTGAAACTAGTTTTGTTGAAGTTAAGGTTGTTCAATACTTTGTGAGAGTTATAACACTCTCACAAGTGATCATGAATGCACAGCAGAAAACTGGGATTGAAGTACATGGAGAACAAATTATTTTAAAGTGTCATTTCTGGTTTTAGGTGTAAATATGAAAAATGTCCAGAAGATTGCACAGATCCCAGAACTGCGTGCTGCCCTAAATATTAAAACCCATTTTTTGTAAATAAAGTTATATTTGCACTTTGGGGTTGCTCTTTCTTTTTAACTAATGTTTTTTTCCATATTGCTTTGAGCAGCTGTTTTCAATGTTCATCTTAGTTATGTTTATATTGGGTGCAGCTGAAACCTATTTAAAAACAATAATTAAACAATTAAAGTACACCCATAGTATGGGTTTCCAGTGCCTTAGATGCATAGAATGAGTGAAGTTAAGTTAGAGTGGTTTTCCCCACACTAGCACAGTTTTTTTCAATAGTGCAGAAAGCTTTTGATTCATTTGGGATGGGTTTTCCTTCCTCTCTCCTTACAGAAATCTGGATGTAAGAGAAAATGGAATGATTTCTCAGTGGTTCTGTTTAATCAGTAGACTTCAAGGTATCTGTTACACTGACATATGCAGGAAATTCAGTCTCTCATCCGCAGATGAAGATTTAGACAAATGTGTCTAAACTAGAATAACAATTTTACATAGAGTAATCCTTTTTTAAAAAAAACCCTGTAGCTAAAGTAGCTTTGATCAGTATATGGTGAGCCAAATTCTGCCCATGGATATCTCTTTGGAAGCTCCTATGACTTCTTTTCTAGTGTTGCAGTTCGGTGACAATAGAGCTTGATTTTAAATAATTAAGAAGGGCAGAAATCTCTGACATCTGATGTCAAGAGTAAGGGAAAATCTTCTTTCTGAAGATGAATTCCCCAAACTAAAATCACCATTTTAACATTGTTTTAATCAAAGCATTTATTATTTTAAGCTGCAGGGTGAAGTTATCTGCCTTTCACTGCCAGAAACATGAATGTATCTGAACTTGTGGCCTCTTCCCATGTGTGCTTGTGTCATCCAAACAACATCAGATGTCTCTGAAATGTGTTAGAGTTTGTGTAAAACTTGGTTTGCTTCATTTCATTATTTCCTATGAAGACTAGTATTTCCAGAAGTTTTCTAAGCTGGTTCACAACTGACACCCATCTAGCAATGACTGCATCTTGCAGAATGGCTGCAGTTCTTGTGTATTTTAAAAGAAACTTAGGTCATTTAGGTAAGATTGAATTAAAAGACAAAATTCCTGTCTTTGGAAGGGCTTTTCTTTTTTTTTTTTTTTGGCTATGTAATATGATCTGTTCTGTTAGCTTTTTGAAGTAAAGCAGTTGAATCTTTTATGGAAAGTGGTGCAAAAAAGTTTGAACTGGAGTTAAGATGGAGAGAGATTCTTTCCTGTAAACATTTAAAAAATATTTTGCAAAATTTTATTTTTCCTGGGAGAAAATGCATAGGGGTTAAAATTAAAAGAACTATGAATGTCAGAAAGACTGGAAAATACAATTTGTTGCTGAGGTGAACTTATGAATAAGAAAATCACTTAAACTGTTGCTGTTCTGTTGCATGCAACATTATTTCTAGTGTAACAGTACCCAGAGATTCCAGTTAAAGTCACAGCCCTTTGTGGGTTTTACGGAAATATTAGTCCCTTGCTCTTAAATGTTAGTAATTACTTTCATAAAGAGTATTTAAACCTGTGAAAGCACTTAATAACTAAATCTCATAGTAAGTCTCTGGAAAAAGTATGTAAACCTAATTATAAGACAAGCTCCTAACTGATGTGGACTGTCTTAAGCATGTCTGACATTGTGTTGTTTCCTTCAACCAGACAATCATGCAAATCTTGAATTATTTAGTATTAGTCCATTGGGGTATGCACTCCTAAATGCTCAATGCATTTTCTTTATACTTTTTACAATAGGTCAGCTCTTTACTGAGAAACTACTTACAGCAGGGAAACTAGGATGTATAGCCTAAAACGGAATACAGAAAATATTGTAGGAAAATTTCCTCCAGCTCCTGTCAGGGGAGTAGATATCTCTGGTTGTATTCTTCAGGCTTTGCCCTCTTATTACTTCACCTGTTTTACTTTTCTGTTTTGCTATCATGTCTTCCTATTCATCTGGATTTTCATTCCCCTTCACTTTCCAAGTAATGTTTGCATTGAAATGTTACATGTATGCCCTGCCATATTCACCTATTTGTTGTGTCCCAGTCAAAAAGAATTGCCAAATCTTTTGTGCACGGGTGCATTATCTTTCCTAATGGCTAGAATATTTCTGAATGATTGGTGAAAAAAACTTAAACCAAACATGCTGGAAGATCACAAAGATTGGATAACATGTCAAGCATTCACTGAATATTAGACTTTTTCTTATTAATTATAGGTTAATCTATTTTGCAAATAAATAGCACATCTATACTAATTGCTGCTTTCTTTATTTACAGATGCAGAGCCGCGGTATTTGGTTTCAGTAAGACCAGCACGGGTTTCGAATAACAAGAAATCTTGTTCAGGTATTTTACCATTCCTGCATTTCTTTCTTAAAGTAGTTAAAGGAAGACAGAATCTTTTACTGTGTTTCTCTGACAAGATATTTGTAACTGTAGGTGTCTGACTGGGATGCACAAATTCCATACATGGGAAGGTAAAATATGACAGTGTTTCCTAGTCAGTAATTAGTCACACATGTGGTGTTCAAAACATGAAGTACCTAAAGATTGTTCTAGTAAAAAGTTCTTACAAATGAAAATTGAAATTTAGAATACTAATTTCTGATGTTTAAAGAGGCTACAAGTGCATGCAAGAAAAGTAAAAGTTTTTAAATACAATGATCTGTTGTATTGAAGTTACTCCTCCCAAACTACTGCTATGGATTCCTTCGTCCATGGACATGTTAAGGACTTGTTTCTCATTGGAAAATGGTGACATGCGTGTGCGTATGTGTGTGTATCTGTAAATCAGTACTACTACTAAGTTTACTGATGCAAGGAGTTAAGGAAAGAGGGATGTTTCTTGCTTAAACTGTACATAGCGGAGGAGAGATCTGAATTTGATTCTCATCTATTTCAAACGCTTTCTATATGACCTTATTCATGTCATTAGTATTGTTAGTTTTTAATTCCTTACTTTAATAGGGAGGTGACTCTCAGGATCACTGGACTGTTGCAACGAATAAACTGATAATATATATGTATATATTTATAGTTTGAGACAAACTTTTTAGCAGGGCCTGTTGCGATAGGACAATGGGTAATGGTCCTAAGCTAAAAGAGAGTAGATTCAGACTAGATATAAGGAAGACATTTTTTTAGGATGAGGGGAATGAAACATGCAAACAGGCTGCCCAGAGAAGTGGTCGATGGCCCATCCCTGGAAACATTCAAGGTCAGGTTGGACAGGACTCTGAGCAACCTGATCTAGTTGAAGACGTCCCTGCTTATTGCAGGGGGGTTGGACTAGATGACCTTTAAAGATCCCTCCTAACCCAAACTATTCTATGATCTTTATATGATTTTTTTTCTAATTCCTGGTAACTGCTTGGGATTAATTTCTTATTGCTCTTAGCCAGATGTTAAACAGTATGTCTGGAAAGATTTTGAAAAGTGATTTACCTCTCAGATGCAACATATATATATATCTCAAAAAACACAAAACAAAAAAAATGCCCAATGAACTATTTGGACATTATTAATTTTTGTATCTACAGTCTGCAGAAACTGATTTGTGGAACAAGATTCAGATAATTGATTTTTCAGTCCAGCAGACAAAGGTGTAAGAACAGCTGTTGATTTAATGCTACCTAGGTATATGGCAAGTCTTTTAGTAGTGAGAATAGTTAAACCAGACAAATTACCAAGAATTGTGGTGGAGTCCGAGTTGCTGCAATTTTAAATTTAAAAATGAAGACTGGTTACTTTTCTAGAAGATACACTAGTTCAAACTGTGATTAATACAGACGAGTTGTATGGTTTGTGTTCATATAGATCAAAATAGATGATCACCAAGGTAATTCCTGGTTTTACAGTGTATAAATCATTACAGTCTCTAACAGGGAACTAATGGCATAATAAGAATCATAATCAAAATCATATGTAGGTCATCCCAAAAACCAGTATGTTTGCAAGTTATATGAGAGCTTGTTTTTTCTTTTCCTTAAAACTCAGATATTTTTCATGTTTTCTCAAAAAGTGAACAAGAAAGGGATTTTGCTATAGACAGCAGATTTGCCAGTTTGGTGAATGACCAAGCTGTTGGTTTTAATTCTTCTTTAAAAATGGAGAAAGACTATAGGAACTGGTCCAGAAAACAAGAAAATTATTCAGAAATTTGCCCCGTGGAAGTATCGTGTTCAACAATATTTAAAGGATGTATTTCATCTTATGGGTAGAGAGTGGTTTTGTTTGTTTGTGGGATTTTTGTGGCAACACGTTCGTCATCAATATAAAGCAAAACCCCACATGATTATCATTTCTAAATGTGCACGCATGCATTGGTTGAAAGTACAAATCAGACTTTCACTGGGGCTTGATAAGTGAAGAGGTACTAGGGTTCAAAAGACACTAAAAGAAAGGAAGTCAGATCTGTTTCACAGCAGTGGAAAATGTAACCCGTAGATCAGTGGCTTAAAAACTTTTAGGGAATTTGTGGTCATCTGTACATTTTGAGGAGGTACATATCCTTTGGATTTTTGAAGTATGTAGATTGATGTAAAGAACATATGAATTTCCTTTAATTAATCATCTTTCAAACACCGAAGGTTCTACTTAGGCTTGTAGCAGTCCACAAACTACAGGTTCAAAATAGTTGCTCTAAATCATTTCTTCATTTCCAACTATTAAATCCAACTTCTAAACTATAAATAAAGTTCTTTCTACATGTGAGAGTTGTGCTACTTCGTTCAGAGCAAAGCTAAAGTTAAGTATCATGCGAAAGCTGAACATTTCCAATGTAGCAGGTGGTTAAAAGAGAAAAATGTCCCCAGATACAGACACCGACTCAGATCTGCCTACAGTTAGAAGTGAATGAATTTTGGTAGGTTTTATTTTGCTCTTGATGAAGAATGCTGTAGAAAGTATGAGTTATCTATGGACATAATTGCAATGTTACTAAGAATCCTGCCAAGAAGTTGCTATTTCTGTCTCACACACAGAGAGACTTCCTAATGTCCTGAACTCTGTGTAACACCTTCTGTGATGCAGTCCGAGACAGCCAGAGCTTTGAAGTTAATCTGCGTATAGCTTATTCTTATACTAAGCATACCAAAACCACCCACTGTTCATTTTCAAAAACTAGGTTTAACTGGAACATAGGCTGAAAAAAGATAAATAGTTAAAACTTATAATAAGATGTCCTGGTTTGAAACAAAGTTTAGTAACCAAGTCTCCCTTCTACCCACCAAATAATAGCAAGAATTCCTTTAGGTTTACCCTGGATCTGCAAGTCTGGAAGTGAAGTCTTACAGTTTCTTCCTAGGTTGAAATATATACTGTGCAAGTCCAGAGGGGACCTAAACAAGTTGTCTTTTTAAGGCTTGTGAGTCCGATATCTGCTTTCTAAAGCAGTCTCACACTCTGTGCTCCTGCTAGCTGCATTGTCCCTTCCTTTATGCCAACTTTGTTTTGCACTTCTTTCCTCTGTTCATGCTCAGCTGGCTTCAGAGAATAAGCGCTCTCCCTTCCTTGCAGATATTTCACTTGCTTCAACGAGAAGCCAACAAACAGATCACAAACACTGTCTCTGCTCCCTTTTTTAAATCATACATTAGAAATGGTGACTGTGAAAAAGAGAGACCTGTTGTACCTTTCCCTTCACATTTAGAAGTAGGTCTTCATTTACTTTATTGTCCAACTGCAAAAACTTTCCCCTATGTAATGCAGGAGAGAGAAACTAACTTGTAATTGGAATTACATGTTTCTTATGTAGGTCGGACCAAGACTCAAAAGCCTCTGCAGCTGGTAGTTGGCACTCTCACCCCAACCTCTGTGTTCCTTTCTTGGGGCATCCTAGTCAACCCTCAACATGACTGGACAGCAACAAGTAACTGTGCTAGTGACAGGTAACATAGCAGAAAACCATTTTTATTATGATAATGATTTAATCCGGTATAGTTATCTGGTGTGGCGGAAATAAGTTTGACAGTGGAAATTAAAAAGTTGGAAGCAATAGTTCTGAATGTGAGGTAAGTTTTCTCATTTACTTAAATCAGTGCTTTGCAGGTCTTTACTTGTCTTGAGGGCAAATTTAGTCAGACGTCTATGTGCTGAAGTACAAATCTTGCTATTTTACACTAGATCCTTTGTTCTTCTTAAACCAATGGCCGTGGCTTTATCTTCATTTGTATCTGCATGAATTGAAAGAAACTTTTTAAATCATGGGAAATGTGTTGCTTTAAAGTAGGCCAAATAGCAGTAAAATAAGTCTTGCTATGCTGTGGTAGGGGAATGATGCCTTGTTTTAATCCTATTTGATTTTTGTTTCCTGTATTTTGTCTTATCACTGCACTACTTTCCTGATATTGATACAGTACAGTTTTTGTTAATATTCTGTTGCAAGTAAAAGAAGATTTCTTCTACTATAACATTTTTGATTTGCTATAATTATTTAATGAGTGGTTCAGTAGGTGGGGAGCTCAGGAAGACTCACAAAGTAGCAGTTTCAAGAGAAGTTACAGTGCTGGGTAGCTTCTCAGTTGAGTGCACCATTGCATTTTAGGCAACTCTTGGCTGATGACTAAAATTCATCTACTGTGATTATTGAAATTGTTAATACAGATGTTTTTCCTGCTCTATCATTTCGGTATTTTCTTTGTATTCTTCCTTTTATGACAGAAGAATTTTTTTTGTCTTCATATACAACCTGCAAAGTTCCATTCAACTCAGCAGTGTTTTGTGAAACCAAGAAGAAACTTTGTGCACCCATGTTTGGGATGCATCTACATCTGGTTTGCAACTGTCATCCTTTGTTTTTTAAAGCATCCTTACATTATTGAGTACACTTCCCTCCCCCCCCCCCGCCCCGTCTAATCTTTGTTGAGTTTTTAGCAGTCTAATTTAGACTTGAGTCTGCTTACTTAGGTGTTGATAATAAAGCTCCCATTGATAGCATTAAACTGGATGTCAAACATATATTATGTTAAAAAAACCCCATCCCATGGAGCCAATGTAACCTTTTTCTTACCTCCCAGAAGTTTCGGACTAACCCTTTTCAAGCTTCAGAAATTTCTCATGCACAAACTGGAACCTTCATCACCAGCCAGAATTTCAAATGTTATTGAAAAGACATAATGTTTATTAGGAAATTGTTATGCAATATTAGGAAATGTCCAAGCATATAATTTAATAGGACTTTTTTCAGTAGAAATAAAAGTTAACTTAGGCTTAAATTTTGTGCTCTCAATCAAGAAAGAAGCAAATAATTTCCTGCAGTTAGAAATCGAAGAAACGAGCTGATCCTGGAGAAGCCTGTAAAGTGTTCTGCCCACGTAATGATTTTAGCACCAATTTTACCATCAAAGTTATCTTCTCTATGTGCTGTGTCAGCACCAAAGCTACAGCACCCATTGTGCAGTGGGAATGAAGAACACTTTAGAAGAAGCCTATATCCTGTATTAAACCACCTGGAGATTCAAAGCATGTGGTACCCACCACAATGCCTTCGTCAGCACCCAAAGGTGTTCTCCTCGGTAACTGAATATTCTTGTTGGACATTCATTGACTCCAATTTTCAACAATTTTTTTTAATGTAGTATGTAATGTTTTCCACAGTGCAGTGCTACTGGTGTCTTGCTATGTTTAGAATATATTCTATATGTTTGTTTTTACCATGTCTTTGTGTCAAGTAATGGTATGCATCTCCCAAAATTCTGGTTCTTTAGTTAAGTGTTGTTTAGTCCAGTTAGCCGATTCCTCTCTGGTGTTTGCTTTTAAGGTGCCCTCAATTTTAGTGAAATGTTGTCTGGCTGTACTAAAGTACCGCCTGTGTATTTCCCTTTTGCCCCCATAAGAGCACTTGCCTATAAGAGTTGTATTGTTAATTTTGTTTGAATATCTCCCTGTACTCAACTGTAAAGATACACTGACAGTCATGAGTAGCTAGTTTAAAACCACTTCAGTCAAATTACAAATGGTCATATCAAAGTATGAGTTATATACCTATAAGTAGATTTCTGTTTTGCAATCAAGCATAGAAATAAAGTTAATGAAGGAAAAAACAAATCACTTAAATAGTGCTCTTATATTGTTTACCTTTACTGGACCAAAATGCTTGTGGTTTGTATAAATTATGAGAACAGTTCTCCACATGACCATAGTGTGTATTTCTATAATTCCAAGCAGAGATTGGATTCAAATATATTCCTAGTCAGTATACAGAAGAAAAACTATTAATTTATGATAATAATTTGAATGATAATAGATAAGGTATGATATGAAAAAAATTAGGAAGCAGTGCATCCTTAGCAAGTTAACATCCTGTTAAAAGTACAAGACAATCTTATAATGGATTCATCAACATTTGTATCTATTGCAGGGGCAGTCTTCACTTACTTGATCCTTTTTCATCTGGCATGTTCTCCTTACTGTGACATGTTGAAATGTACTGTTAATCATCCTTAAAATTGTTGTGTAGTGACTAACCTCTGATCTTTGACATTGGCAGTATGTGGCAATTATGACCGCTTAACTCAGTCTGTCGGTTAATATCCCACCAAATTTTAGATTTGTAACTCTGTATGACCTGAAATGGAGTCACTGTTCTCAGCCTCAGATTTTACCATCTCCGGATGGATGTTAGGCTTTTGTACAAATGTTGCATAATATAAGTTAGTTAAATATGTTACTGACTCAGACGATGAAAACCATATGGAACAGCATGGATCCATTGGCCAAGATTTTCTGTAGTGTGAGTCTGACTGTAGTGGCGTATTCCTTAGAAGATATGGTTTTGTGAGCAAACGAGTTTTGAATAAGAGATGCAGTATTCTCAACGAGCGCTGGCATCTTTTATTGCTTCAGCGAAATTATTGCTTGCTTATTGAGGGCACGTAGTGTTCTTCTGTACCTACTAAGTGCTTTTTAAGAAACTTTAATGAAGAAAAAGTTCCCGTGCCATTTTTTGACAAACCATTCTTTGGTTGCTTAATTCTCTAGAGATTAAGGGCATATGCCAATAGAGTGCTACATATTTACTGCAAGATAACCCCAAACCCTAATTACTTGTGGAAGCAAAGATAATCACTGCCATTTTTGTGGACCAAAGTTCTTTGCAAGGTCAAATTTTAAAGCCTCCTTGAAGTGGCTATCATTTCTGGTCAGAGCCTTAGCACTAGAATGCAAACCAAAGCAAAACAAAAAAGACCCAAAGCAAAAACCTCAAGTCATTAGTTTTATGTAACTGATGAAAACTACATAACACCAGAAAGTTTCCACCAACAATGTGGAATTAGCTTTCTCAGCACCTTCTGTTTTCTGACACCAGTATGAGGTAGTTGATGAGGGAGGACTGGCAAAGTCAGGATGACCTGCTGCACTCTTATGTTCAGTTCCTCTTTTTATATTTTCAGGAGAGTAGAGAGACTTGTTTCCTCTCTGCCTTTCAAAGTTCAACCAACCATTAGTGAACTGAGCTGTTATAATAAAGATACTGGGGCTATGTTTACTGTTCATTTAGGTCTGAAAAAGAGAGTAAAGACTTGTATAGACTTTTTTTGGCTTTTCCCTTGGTTAGAACAACTCCACAGATCCCGAAACGGAGCAGGGGGTGAAAAAAGGCAGAGTTTGACTTTTGTTTTTTTAGGAGGGGGAGTCAGAGGAAGGAACAGAAAATATTTTTTCCATGCAAGACAAAAACAGGGTTTGTAGATAGAATGCTATATTTTACTGTGTCGAGTGGGTTGTATAGAAAAACAAACACGCTTTCATATACATATAAAATAGAAATTTAAAACCTGAAGGTATGTTTTTTCACTAAATATATTTAAGAACTTTGAAAAATTCACATTTATATTTTTTAAATATGTTTGCCTGTGATTTAAATGTCCTAATATCGTACTTGCAAGTAGTACAGATTTTATGTTTTACTTAATTTGTATTTGATGCTTTAAAAAAAAAAGTAAGGAAAATAAAGAGAGGGGAAAAATAGAGAAGAATCCATACTTACTCTTTATGTTGTACAGCACATAGAAGTAGGGTTTTTAAAACCCTACATTCAGAAAGATATGTGTATGCATCTACTTTTTTACCTATTTACAAATCTGTGTCACTATGCAGCTGCCAACTTAATCATACTTTGTGTTGCAAATGTCATAGGAAATGTATTTTAAATTAATTATTTTAAATTTTAAATTAGAATTCCTTAAGGAAAACATACTGCAGCAAATAAACTTTTTGCATTTTAGATGTTTTTGTGTTACTGCTGTGGGAGTATATGCTGAAAATTTGTTTAAACATGGAAAGATTTGGTGGTGGTCAGCCTCTCATTCTTCACAACCTCTAACTCTTCATTTCTAACTCTTCACCTCTAATTCATTTCAGTCCTACTAAAAAATTTAAGTGGAAAAAGTGAATGTTAGTGATTATGTAAAAGTGAAAACTAAATTAGAAAGCGCTTTGCAAGCTTAACTGGTAGCCATCAGCAATGTAACTCTTTCCATTTTTTATATATTTCAGTGTCTGTTACTTTAAAGTAAGCTTGGACACAAAAAGGAAACAATATAATCAGTTTCATGTGCCAATTTGTGAAACAATCAGAATCTGAAAAATTGTGGTTCAAACCATTTCTTTTATTACTTTCTTACACTAAATGCATGCTGTGCTTCTAATGAAGTCTAGGTATAAACAAATAAATAAATATATATGTATGATAATAGTCTTTTCTTAAAAAGTCTGATTACATGCCTATGCACAAAAGTGCAATAAGTTTTATAATCTGTTATCTATGGCAACACAAAATCACAGAGCAGGAATGTTCTTATATCTCCAAGGCTTAATTGTTTGTTTAGTGTTATGTGTGACTAAAATAGTCATGATTAAATTGTTTGGAGTTTTGGTTTGGATCTGGTTCCAAATAAACCCATGATATTTATACAAACTGACCTAGTCTAGAAATCTCATAAAACCATCTGCCTTATAAGATTTCCAGTATCTAATTGTTTGTGCCCAAATATTTGACTGTGCAAACATTTTCTGGGAATCTGGCTGAAAAGAGATTGGTTAACAATTGGACAAAGTACTGGAATTCTTGGCAAGACAGTGTCATTCATACTGGTATATGAAAACCTAATATTTTGCCTATCCATCACAGAATTTTTTTTCTCTTAGCAGCAAGCGAGATTTCCTTAGTTTCAAAAGCAAAAACCCTCGGTGTTACTTCTTTAAAATGGTCATCATATTTTGATTTCTTGTGTAATAAAACGGCTAGCTCTAAGCTGAGAAAGAAAAGGTTTCACTGCCTTGCATTGTAGAGTTTAAAAAAAACACTATGCAAACTGAACATACAAAAGGATGTTTCTAGCCTTTCTATCGGGCTGATAGCCTTTTACATAGACTTTGCAGATATAGTAATCACTACAGTGGTTGGCCTACGGAGTAATATCATACTTTTGTGTCTTCCTTTAAATCATGAGATTGGTTTTGCTGCTTTGTTTCAGCCATTATTTCACATTTTGTGTGCATTATAGGTGGAGGCAGGTGAAATCAGAATATTGTAAAAGAGTACTTAGAGCTCATTAATGTAGAGAGAATTTCAAGAATGCAAACATAACACGTATCATCATGTTGCACAAATGCATACAGAGAGAGGCTGTCTTGGCGAATGTAGGCTCTTTATTTCTTTCCAGTGGTTATTTTTTTTAGTTGGTGTGATTACAGCAATTAACTCACCTGCTTATGACACCTTCTCTTTAAATAGTTGGAGTTTATTATCCTTTCAGTTGTCTAGTAAAAAGGGAGTAGATAAAATTTCCCAACAGTCCCCATGGTGGTTTGGTTGGACGTGTCTTCTAATGAATGAAACATGGCCTGTTAGGGAGAGAGATTAATTTTTATGGAGCTTAACAAAAGAGCTCTAATATTTTATAGAGTGCTAGCTGGAAAAGAAGCGAAGTGAACCCTGAAATCTTTTGATTAGTATTTGTTGTAAATAGGAATACAAGTGATATTCAATGAACATTGTTCTGATGAAGCGTACCCTTCTCATATCCCCCACCAAAACAAATAAAGAATCAAAATTAAAAGCAAGTAAATATTGCCAGATCTTTGTACATGCTGAGAACATAGATTAAAACAAATTCTCACCCAGTGAGAGGTGTGCCACCTCCTTGCTGAAACATCAGACTAGCATTCATAGCTGTGAATAGCATTCCTGGGATTGTTCCAATTACGCTTTACTTGAATAGTGTATTACTTTCATATTAGCTATTAGGGCCCTGGGGTATGCAATCAGTTTTCATGGTCTTACCTCACAGAGATAATGGGGGAAGTGTTTTATCTGAGAAACAGTGTAGTGTACCTTTTCCCTCTATGTGAGTGTGGCTGTACTCTGTTTCAGCCTGCCTTCTATCATTTCTTTCTATCTTCTATCATATCTGCCCACAAGGAGAGAGGTACTACTGGACCTAGTACTGCAAACAAAGAGGAACTGGTGGAGGATATTAAGGTTGGGGACAAACTTGGCTGCAGTGACCATGACAAGATAGAGTCCAGGATTAAGTGCAGTATGCACAAAAAGACAAGTAGGGTTGAAAACTTAAACTTCAGGAGGGCTAACTTCAATGATCTCTTCAAGGAAGTGCTTGGAGAAATTCCATGGGAGAGGGCTCTAGAGGGTAGGGGGGCTCAAGAGAGCTGGCTGATATTTAAGCATTACTTCCTCCAAGCTCAGGATCGGTGCATCCCTAGGAGCAAGAAATCGGGCAAGGGAAGCAGGAGACCTGCATGGCTGAGCAGGGATCTTATGAAAAAGCTCAGGTGGACGAAGGAAGTTTACAGTATGTGGAAGAAGAGGCTGACGACGTGGGAAGAGTACAAGAATGCTGTCAGGGTATGCAGGGATGAAACGAGGAAAGCCAAGGCAGCCTTGGAATTGAACCTGGCAAGGGATGTAAAGACCAATAGGAAGGGTTTCTTTAAGTATATAGGAGGCAAAAGGAAAACTAGGGAAAATGTGGGCCAGCTGTTGAAGGAGACAGGTGCTGTGGTGACAAATGATGCAGAGAAGGCAGAATTGCTGAATGCCTTCTTTGTTTCTGTCTTCACTGCTTGGGCCAGCTCTCGGGAATCCCAGACTTTGCAGGTAACAGAGAAAGTCTGGAGGAAGCATGACTTTCCCCTGGTCAGAGAAGAACAAGTTAGAGAACCACTAAGTAAACTGGATACCCACAAATCCATGGGGCCTGAAGGGATGCACCTGCAAGTGCTGAGGGAGCTGGTGGAAGGTCAGCTTTGAAATCATCTTTGAAAGGTCCTGGAGAACAGGTGAGGTGCCTGAGGCCTGGAGGAAAGCCAGTGTCACTGCAGTCTTCAAAAAGGGCAAGAAGGATGAGCCAGGAAACTACAGGCCGGTCAGCCTCACCTCCATCCCTGGGAAGATGATGGAATAGCTTGTTCTGGGCGTCATCTCCAAGCATCCGGAGGAAAAGAAGGTTATCAGAAGTAGTCAACATGGATTCACCAAAGGGAAGTCATGTCTGACTAATCTGATAGCCTTCTCTGATGGCATGACTGGATGGGTGGATGAGGGGAGGGCAGTGGATGTTGTCTACCTTGACTTCAGCAAGGCTTTTGACACTGCCTCCCACATCATCCTCACAGGCAAGCTTAGGAAGTGTGGGTTAGATGAATGGACAGTGGGATGGATTGAACGGTGGCTGACAGATAGAGCTCAGAGGGTTGTGGTTAGTGGTGCAGAGTGTAGTTGGAAGCCAGTAACAAGTGATGTTCCTCAGGGGTCTATACTGGGTCCAGTCCTGTTCAATATATTCATCAGTGACCTGGATGAAGGGACAGAGTGTACCATCAGCAAGTTTGCTGATGATACAAAACTGGGAGGGGTGGCTGATATGCCGGGAAGCTGTGCCGCAATACAGTGTGACCTGGACAGGCTGGAGAGTTGGGCGGAGAGGAACCTAATGAAATTCAACAAGGGCAAGTGTAGGGTGCTGCATCTGGGGAGGAGTAACCCCATGCATCACTACAGGTTGGGGGCTGACCTCCTGGAGAGCAGCTGTGTAGAAAGGGACCCGGGAGTCCTGGTGGACAACAGGATGACCGTGAGCCAGTAATGTGCCCTGGTGGCCAAGAAGGCCAGTGGCATCCTGGGGTGTGTCAAGAAGAGTGTGGCCAGCAGGTCGAGGGAGGTCATCCTCCCCCTCTTCTCTGCCCTGGTGAGGCCGCATCTGGAGTACTGTGTCCAGTTCTGGGCTCCCTGGTTCATGGGGAACTGCTGGAGGGGGTTCAGCAGAGGGCTACAAAGATGATCAGGGGATTGGAGCATCTTTCTTATGAGGAAAGGCTGAGGGACTTGGGTCTTGTTAGCCTAGAGAAAAGCAGACTGAGGGGGGATCTTATCAATACTTAAAGGGAGGGTGCCAGGTAGATGGGAACAGTCTTTTTTCAGTTGTGCCCAGTGATAGGAAAAGACGTAAGGGGCACAAACTTGAACGTAGGAAGTTCCATCTTAACATGAGGAGGGACTTCTTTACTTTGAGGGTGGCAGAGCACTGGCACAGGCTGCCCAGAGAGGTTGTGAAGTCTTCGACTCTGGGGACATTCAAAACCTGCCTGAACACCATCCTGTGCAACCTGCTGTAGGTGACCCTGCTGTGGCAAGGGTGGTGGACTAGATGATCTCCAGAGGTCCCTTCCAACCCTGACCATTCTGTGATTTTTTGGGGGGAATCTATGGAGAAGTTTCTTTATATGTTTGCAATCCAGGAGAAGCATTTTTGCAGCTGCCAGTACACATAGCAGGTCAGCTGTGCAAATGTTGTCCGTGTGTGCCACTGCCACAAGGGGACCTATATATGTGAGCAGTGACTGGATTTCACTGCTTTCTTATGTTTTCAATTATATGTGTTGATTGTTTGATATTGTATTTTTTTCTAAAAGGAAGGTTTGAAAAGGGAGAAATTAAAATGACAACAAAATTTAATCAGTAGAATGTTCTCAGGCTGGCACTGAAATTGCACTGTATTTGGCAGCTTGTTGGTCTGGTTTAACAACGAATTGTTGTTCTTTAATGATAAAACTTGGCATTTCTGAATTCATACTCTATAAACAAATGATTGCATTTCCCCAGAAGTGCATGTTGTTTACGATTTGGGTATTTTTAATACTCAAACGATTGTGACTTTCAAATTCTTAAATGGAACTTCATTTTGGTTGCTTTTTATTGAAATGGTTGAGGAAATTCTGTCATCGCAGTCATTGTTTTTTGTACTCATTGTGGCAAGTTTCCACAAAAATAATGACACCCTTGGTGAAGTTTTTACAGGCTTGGAAATCTTGGAGTTCAGAGCACGTTTCTTCTATGCTGTATGTTTCTATTTCTAATGGCACAGTTTGGCACAACTATGAAAATCTTCTCAGATTTTTTAATAGTCTTAAATTTTATTGAAAGATGTTTTTTGACATGCAGGTGTTCTCAGTATTTTAATTCATGTTAGGGAGAATGAATTTGTAGGTGTGGAGACAGTATTCAAAACCAGAACATTTTGTCCAGTAGAAGCAAGTGGGAGCAACCACTTAAAAGCCTATCCATTATGAACAAGTTTTTGATGGTTTTTTTTTCCCTCGTTTCTGTTGCAGCTATTCATTTAGACTGTTAAATAATTGAAATTAATCAGAACACTGTTTTCTTTCCATCACATACAATCACTTTATTTCTACCCTGTTCAACTAAAACAGGTAGGAAAAGGTAAGAATGAAGATGAAAACAAATGAAATTTCTTCTTTCAGGCAAGCTGGAAAGGAGGTGACTAATTCTGCTTGTGATTCACATTTTGATCATAGATCTGTCTATACCTATTCTAAATCCCTTACCAACAGACTGTATGGGGTCACGCAAGATGCATTTATGTTGCAGATGGGATTTGTTTATTACTGTTACGTCCTTTGCAAGACAGTGACAGATTTCAAGTAAGCTTTTCTGATTGTTAATGTCTGTATGACTACGTATGAAAGGATTAAGAGGATAAAGCAGAAGAAATTTTCCTCATTTTAATGTTGCCAATAGTTTCTTGTTAAAAACATTCTTTGTCAGTCCAACTGATACTTCGATCTTATATTGCTTGACATATGAAACCACAGCCACCAGAAGTAAGGATGCAGATTATTACTTAGTACTCCCAATATCGATAAGAAGAGAGAGGATGTTCACGACTTACGATATTTCTTTCCTTTCCAAGGTTTGGGTTAGACTATGGCTTGTTTTGAACACAAAGTAGTACAGCTAATGAAGAGAGTTATGTGAGCCAATGTAAATATGAATTTTGTAACCTAGCAGAATATCTGAATGAGATGAATTGTAGCAACTAAAACAGGAGCACCTATGTTTTTGGTGCCAAGTAAACAAATTTGACAATTATGAGATAAAATTTGTAAACAAAGTGAATCTTTGTGTATGGAAATATTTTCCATGATTGGAACTTGCCTGGTCTTAGGTTGTGTTTTAATAATGAAGAAGAAATTTGCCTGTACTCAACAGTCATCTTTCACATATAATCCATTCTTTAAGTGCTCTTCTGTAACTTTGGCAAAAGCAGCTTTGTGCATTGACAGTGTTATAATTTGGTCCATTAAGTCATTTTAATCTGGACCTTACAACTTGGTACATTTTCAGTTGATTAAAGAACTTTTGGGAGTTGTTTTCTTAAGGTAGCTTCCTTTCTCTCCATATATTTTCCTATATAATATCTGGATTAAATATCACAACCCAAATTTCTTTTTCTTTTTACTTCTGAATGATTCTTGGGCACATACCTGCGCTGGGTTTCTTTTATGGTCTTAATTTGCTTTGTTGAAGTGTGGAAAAATAAAATTGGATGGAATTCATCCTTTTTCAGCTGATGTAAATGTAAGATGGATATGGACAATGAATATGCTTTATTTATGTTATGTGCAACAATTTTCAGTAATACTTGGATTAAAAAGTTTCCAAATATCTCTGAGATTTGTTTTTACAAAAACAGAAACTCCCACCCCATTCTGGCAGTGATACAGTACGTATATTGAAAATGAGACTGTAGCAGGCAGTGGAGTTCTTGTGCTGTGACTCTCACCATTTACACTCCGTTGTTTTATACTGGCTAGCATTGCAGTCATGCTTTTCCAGGGTGGTGCTGCTTGACTGAATTGGGCAATTTCTGTAGAAATGTTTTTTAATTTCATAATCTGTTAGCATTCATCACGCTATTGATTTAAACTGCTGAAAGTAATGTCTTGGTTTACTTTTTTGTTTGAAGTGTGGGTGGTGCATAATGGGATCACTGAACGGGGAATGTATCATATAAATGTCAACTATTACTGGTTTTCCCTTGGGAATAGTTTTGGACTAATTTTGAGGGGAACACCTTTCCCTGGACAGATATAGAAGATTTTGAGAAATGTGTAGGCTTCCTAACTAATAGACTCACGATTGAATTGCCTAGTTCTGGCATATGTCAGAATCACAGAAACTGCTTGCAAAATGAGCTTGCAATTTGTGGTCAGAACCACACACACGTGGTTGTTTGTGAATAAGGAGACTGTTCTTTTGCTTTTTATATAATACTCCTAATGTCTGGGTCTGTATGGTGGGGAACATGCGTATCTAGGAGATGACTGGACTAGCACTACATTTGCAGAGAAGATATGCTGGCTTTTCTGATATTTGATAACCATGAGGGGCCAGAAAGAACAAGAACGATGGCGGGTAGAGGTAATTTTAGTAATTCCTAGCAAAAATGCTTGCAGTGAGTTTCTTTGTAAAGAAAAATTTCTTTCTTTTTTTTTTTTTTTTTTTTTTTTGTCGAGTAGGTTCTATACAGTTCGCTACAGAGAAAAGGATAAAGACAAGAAATGGGTTTTTCAGCTTTGCCCAGTTACAGAGACAGTGGTGGACAATCTGAAGCCAAACACACTTTATGAATTTGGAGTTAAAGACAACGTAGAGGATAGTATTTGGAGCAAGACTTTCAATCATAAGACAGTTCTGTCCAGTAAGTATTTGGAAATAATTAATCAAATAGCTACTCAGTTTGGCAGTATTTTTTCCTCTATTGTGATATTACTTAAAGTAAGCTACTGGTGAATTTTTCATAGTTTAAATGCTATCCGTTATGCTCCTAATAAATTATTTTAGCAATTGGTGACACTAGAAATAGTTTGTGTTTGAAAAACTACCACCTACTCTTCTGAAAATTGTTCTCTTGTCATTGCAAATAGTAGAGGATCTGCTGGAGATTAGTAGAACTCTAACAGTGATTAGTTCAGATCCACATAAAGTGTTGCGTACATATGTTTATGCTTCTGACTGGATTCCAAGCTTTTTCCTTGGGCCTTGAATAATAAGATCATTACAAATTTGAGTTGATGGAAAGTATTATCCTTGTTTGGATCTTCTTTTATACCTGCTTTTACATTCAATTTGGTTAAAAACTAGACAGGGCCTGTCCTATCTAGCATGCGTCACAATGGACCCTTTATGACTCTGCTGGAAAGTAGAATTTGAAGCTAATTGTCAGTCAAGGAATTGTATAAATTGTGTTTGAAGCATATGCTCTCATGTATGGTTTTGTTTGGGTTTTCACGGAGGCAGTGTATGGCATCTCTGGCTGTTCTCTCAGTCGTATTTTAAGCTTTTCTCCAAAGTCCCAAGACAATGCAGGCAAAGTGATGTCAAATTAACCCTTGAAAAAACATGCACTACTCAAAGAATCACTGCTGTCAGTGGAGCAAATAGGCAGCAGCAGAATCTTCCTCCTTTTAAAGAGAGGAGGAGAGAACTTGACGTCCAATTTCATTTATTTTCCTTAAGCATTTACATAAAGGTATTTCTGAGCATGATGTTGGTCAGAAGATGCTGCAAACTCCTATGCTTAGTATTTCTAGCTTGACTCAAAATGTGAAGAATGTGAATTCTCATGAGAGCCTTATTCATATGAGATTTCCAGCTGAAATTTGATGTGGACCTGAGTTTCAAGTTGTGGGTGAGTTACACAGCTTGATATACTTGAGGATAAGGGAGGGGAGCACTAGGGTGTCTTGTAATGCTGAGAAAGCCCTCATACTCCCTGATGAAGAACTTTGCTGGCCTTCATCATAAATTAGAAATTTGTTACTTTGAAGTATACCAGCCCAGTGCCTTTAGAGTAATTTTAGCAGTCCAGAATAATGCCATCGTTATACCATGAGATTAAAGTGGGGAATGGTGGTAGTCTTTTCCCTTCCCTTACGTGCCTCACAAAAAGAAACTCTGCTTTGCAGCTCTAAAGAAAGCTTACTAAATGGCTGGTTTTCCTACATTTTAAACATTTTAAAGTCATCTGTAGAGTGAGTGCTGGAATGTATTTGAGCACTTAAAATAGGAGGGAATAAAAAGTGCATAGTTAATAGTTTAATACTGTGTTCAAGACTGACTGAAATATGTCCACTGGCATCAGCACATTTTCTCTTTGTATATAATGTATTTCTAAATGCTGTTTCTTACAGACACTATACATTTTTAATACGACAGAAGAATCATTCTTGTAAGTTATGGAGACACATTGAGTTGGGTTGAGAGATACTTTCTTGCAAGAGTTCATATTCTATTTAAAAGAGACTTCTTTTTCCTAGAATGTAGACTTGTGTATTCAGTGGGTGCTTCTGCAGCAACTAAATCCAGGGAGCTTGCTATTACCCTGTATGTCTACATTCTGGTCTACTGATAATGTATCTAATCACAAAGTTGACACCACCTTTCAGATTCAAGCATTTTATATTGTCATTGCATAGCAGGTGGATAGAGGAAGTGTGGGCAGTAAACGGAGTGAACATTTATTATACATTTGTAACCATCTCTCTGCATAGGAGTTTACCAGGCAGCACAAATGGCCGCTTCTTTTCTGTTTTAACTTTTTGTCTTGTAGCAACTCGAGATCCTTTCATATATCAAGAAATGTCTCAACCTAAGCCAAACCTCATTCACTGTAAATTTTCTTTTCTCCATGAAGAATATATGAATGACTATAAACTGAAATTCCTGTCACACATTCTTGTATTTGTTGAATCCACAGGACAAATTTTTGTTATATACTAAGCACGTTGGGAGGGGTTGGGAGGAGAATCTGGTTTTAATTCTTTTGAGGAAGACATAAAAGGCATGGCAAATGTTCAACATTTATTTAACCAAAATGTATCAAAAGAGATGAAAATAGATTTATTCTGACCATCTTAACATGATTTTCACATGAAGTCAGTGTGAAACTTTTGTCAGTTTTCCCTTGTCTTTGGGCCAATAGTAGGTCCTGCTCCTGAGAAGTATTAAACACTTTGAAAGATATTTTTCTGGATAACGTGTCAACTCAAATGTCTTTCAATTGATATTTCTTTATAGGTGATTTTGTTTCTATTACTTATCTGTTTTGGATGGAATTGTGAAGAACTATGATAACACTTAGCTTGATTCTTGTTTACGTGCCTGTCGATGCAAAGGGAGCAGGAAAGTGTGAAGGTGGAAGATGTAGGCAAAGTTTGAAGCATTATATTAGAATACAAGAGGTGCTGGGAGGAACTGTTTCTCCTCTCTACATAACAGCTGCATCACAAGAAGCTTCTAATACTAAGAAGCTGAGAGAAAAAAACCTAAGAGAAAAATTTCAGAGATTAATCCATGGGTTACTGTTTTCATGTGTTGAGACAAAGGAAACCATGTTAGACCCAAAGTAAAGTGATATGCCTGCCCTGTATTGCCAGTGCTAAATGTGTATCTCTTTTAGAATAGTGCACTTAAAAGCAAGACTAACTATTGGAGACCTTAAAACATGCTGCTTTTAGCCAGTCCTAGTACCAGCCTGACAGATGGGATGCAGAAATTCCTCTTTCAAGTTTCTTCCTTGCATATTAGTGTTGTGGTTATGTTAATTTTATTAAAGAATCCTCTTAGGGACCTCTGACTTTCTCCTTAGTAAGACCCAAAGACCACTTCAGCTCACTTACCCCCAGTTGTAGAACAAGAAGAATACATTTCATTTCCTCTTTGTCAAAATGTGAAGGGAAGGCTTTGCAGATGAATTAATTAATCTGGAGAAACAGGATCAAACAAAACTGTTACATGGTATGTTTTTATGCCTTGCAATAAAGTCTCTTAACTTTCTTAGCTATTGAAAAAGGTGAATAAACTTGGTTTGCTTTGCTTTGGACAAAACAAAAAGTAATTCTGTGTATTTATTTCTCTTTCTGTCAAATCAGATAAAAAAGTAAACGGACAACTCCAGAATATGTACAAGTTGGTACCTAATGCTCAAACACAGGTATGCAAAACAGTCTCTTATTTTGTATTTGCATTTTGTATGATCAAATTTTTGCTTATCTGTTAGAGTAAAGTGAGGAACAGATTATGGCCACAAATGGCCAATACAAAAATTCTGTTAAATCTAAGACTAGGTAGAACTGTCTCAAGTTGGAAGGGACCCATAAGGATCATTGAGTCCAACTCCCTGCTCCTTGCAGGACTACCCAAAACTAAACTGTTGACTAAGAGCTAAAGACTAAGATCGTTGCCCAAATGCACCCTGAACTCTGACAGGCTTGGTGCCATGACCACTTCCATGGGGAGCCTGCTCCAGTGACAAACCACCCTCTCAGTGAAGAACGTTTTCCTAGTGTCCAGTCTGAACTTTCCCTAACGCAGCTTCATTCAACTTCCTCATGTCCTATGTCACCAGAGGGAGGAGATCAGCACCTTCCCCTCAGCTGAGGAAATGGGATTGTGGAAGAGAATTACCAGATGAAGCTGCTTGACATCTTGTGATAAGGGACATACCATGGACATTTGGGTTTACTAGTTACTGCCCAGTGACTCCTGTTCCAAAGCTGTCAAAGTCATTATTGAGTGCCTGTCACCCCCGGTGCTTGTGTAAGTGCACTGAAAGCCTGTCTTTTCAAAGCATTGTAAAGTGACTAATGGAAGAAAATGGGAGGAAAAATTCTCGTTTAAAATCTGTCATTAACAGACAGGTGTGGAAATGCCAAAGCCCCTAAATATAATGCCATGGGAACACATAGAGTGTACATTCATGGAAGAGACAATAAGTGTTTTATAACCAGCTCGCCACATGATACTTAATTAGCACAGGTACTCTGCTGAGTAAGGAAGAAGTAGCAGCTAAACAGCTGCCAAGTGTAAAACTAAACACTAACCCACTATCCACAGAAGAAGGAAAATGCACCTGGACCTGGAGGCCCTATACCAGCTGATTCATTTAGAAAAGCAAGCCAGCAAATAACAGAGAACATACTTCATCTAAACATTTTAATAGTAGAATTAAAAGCCAAAATATACGGTAAAAGTAATTGCTTGTACTCCTACAGTGCCTTTCATGCAAATATTCCAAAGCATGTCAGCATCTCATGCTGCCTTTTCATCTGCAACTGCAGCTCTGGGTGTCCTACTGTTTGCACTCCCCTGGCAGAGAGGTATCAAAAGTGATATGATGCAAAGGTAATCTGTGCAGAGAAGGGGGATGATCTGTATCATCCCTGAGGTCTTTTCAATCACTAGTGTCAATGTTATCCATGTTATAAGTGGGGCACTGAGGCACTGGGGATCTTGATGTCTCCTTTCACAAACAGTGATCACCCAGTATCAAGTGACTACTGCTTAAGGCAAAAACAGTTAAAAAACCAATGTGGGTGACATTGTTCATGGTTTACATCAGCTCAGCCAGCTCCACTTTGTGTAGAAAGAGGCAGGCTGATCTGTTCAGTTTCTCTGTGTGTCACTGAGATTATCAGCTTTTCAGTGACATTCTTAACCTGTTTTGGAGGCTTTCATTTTCTTCTTGTTAGTCTCTGTCAACTTTCTGTAGACTTTCCGATCTTAGGTAAAGCTCAGAGAGGACTAATTGGCAAACATCTTGGTATTGATAAACCTGTTCTTGCAACTCATGACCCAGCCGCTGCTATTTGACTCTTCAGAAGATGTGAATATGAGGTATTTCTGTCTCTGACATTTCACCTTTACCAAGATTAGCAAATTCTTCATGGCCTTCTTGATTAATTCCCAGAGACTGCTTCAATCCTATGCAGAAAACAATACTTAAGAGAACAGTACTTTCTCAGGAAGGACAAAGATGTAATCTAGTATTCAGAGAGGGCAATCCATGCTTTTTAACACAAGCTCGTTTTCCCAGGGGATGGATTCTGACTCTTGTACACCTCAAAAATGTGTTTTTCTCTGTAGTGGGATCTGGCCCTGAACAGCTCTTGGTTCTGTGGCTGATGCAGTAGGTAGAGGCAGTAGGAGAAGTGTTTGTGTTCCGACATGAGGAAAACACATAGGGAGGCCACTGTCACTGACAGAAAGCCAGTCAGGGAAGCTTGATGTAATGATGTAAAAATTGCATCTTTAAAAAAAATATTATTATTGCCTTTTTGAAATTCCCTTTTGCTCTCAATAATTTGTCATTGTCTATTTCTTCTCTACATCTTTAAACCCACTTGCTACATAAAGATCACTATCGTTGCTAGTTCAGCAATGCTGCTGAAGTCCTCTGGCACAGGAAGAGCCTTGTTCAAAACATCAGGCAGCTCTTGGATAAACTCAGCCACGGGATTTGATTGTGCAGTATCACATACTTCTTTAGCCTCGACCACAAGTCTTGTACTGTTTTCGTGAGGCACATTTCAACACATAACTGTTCCTTGTTGCAGTCTATACAACCACGTGCATTGCTGTAAATATTCAGGCTGCTGTTGTTGCAACACTGGACTGCTTCAAGACCTTTCTTCCAAAGATGGCAACTGCCTCATTTATCGTGTGATTTCTCAGCAATTCTCACTGGAAGTTTTAAAAATTTTATTACATCACAGCTGGAAGAAACCCCATTCCTATTCAGAAAAACACCTAAAGCAAGCCTTGTAGGTGTCCATGGCTCTTATGGACATATGGCACCTCAAGTGTGAGTTTATGAAATTTCCTGACTTAGGGGTCTGGCTGAAGGGCATGTCTCACTAATGACGTGTTAGTTTTAATAATTTGGCCACATTAACAGCTTCCAGTTTTATCTGAAAAGTCCCTGTTGCTCTTCTTTCACACTTATGTCTTTGTAAAGTTCTCTTTGACATTGAGAGTCTGTCTGTTTCCCCTGCAATGTATTTTACATGGTCGGAATGTCCATTAAGTTTTCAGCCTTGACCAGGACACTTAGGGTTTGAAAGTTGGAACGTTTGTGGTTTGTGAGCAGAAAATGAGCAAAGACATTCATGTTCAAAGGTGATAGGTGAAACTAGTGAAAAACCAATCACAAAATTGCCTAAGGCTTGGACTTCTCAGAAAGAAAATGGAAAAAAGTCTTTATTTTCTTTAGCTTCCTGCAGTCTTGCCTTTCTGTGGAGCTTATTCATGTCACACTTTTGTCACAACACTAAATCAGGGTTTCCAATAATGCCTGGAAGAAAATTAATAATACAGAAATTAGAGGAGTTAATGAATGCAATTGAAATGAGAAGTTTCCATCAATGCTTGGTTGCTCGCTGTGATAACTGGAGACATGATGTTTAAACTGAGAAGAGGCCGCCCAAAGTTTTTCTGCCTCCAGGATTGTTTACATGTAAAATATACCAGAACAGTGCAGCATGTTTTCACGGGCAGTGCGAAATGCCCTCTCTTTCTAGGATATGAGAGATGTTAAATAACCAGGTGAAGGAAAAAATAGTGAGGTCATTATGAGAAACAGTGGCAAATGAGGTTGCAGCTCTGATAAAATGAAGATGCTGATCTCAGCCAGGAAGGTGTCAATCCCACTGGCTTACATAGCTGGAACTAACACCGACATTGGACCTAGGATTTTCAGTCTTTCTCAGCAGCATAGTAATTGGAGGGTTTTTTTGAAAGTTCTGAAAATGTTTTAAAATTACCAAAACCAATCCAGTCTGGGCATAGGCTTGAAACTAGGTGGGATATTCACCAGTACCAAATGATCTAGGAGCATAACCCTAACAGAAAACCAGCAGAACACATGTTCCTAATGACCTCAACAATTTGAAAAGTCCCAGGCTGGTGTTGGGACAAGGACTTTTAACATTGTTCACACAGAAGTTAGTACGAAACAGGAGCAATATTTGCTGGAATTCATTTCATCTTGTTTTAGCTGTACGAAATAAAGCATATAAAATAGGCTAATTGTCTACACTCACTGAGTAGCTCATGCAGAGAGATAAGCACTAGTCAAGATCAGACCCTCCCACCACTCTTAACCATATTAGGATGAATGAAATTGATTCTGGTGACAGAAATGGACATTCTTAATGGAGTGCAACTCACCCTACAATTTCACTGACTGAAAACCGAGCCAAGGGCATGCAGTTCACCTCCAGGCAAGCAGGTATCTAAAGTCACTGAGATGAGTCACGAGATGAGATAACTCTATTTCATACAGTTAGTTCAAAGCAGACCTTTCCATGATGAGTGTCCTTCCATCTTTCAAACTGGTAGAGATGCTTTTTTGTGTCCTGAAAGGGTAGAAGGAATGGGGACAAGCTCTGCTAAGGACTGCTCTGATGCTGTGATCTGGAATTTTGTCATCCTCCTAATGAGAGATTCAGTTTTGCTTGAAGCTTTAACAGAGAGTGCATTGGACATATTTTCCTAGTTTCATTTTGTAGACCTGGCAAAACCAGTGTGAAACTTGTCACTTTTCGTCAGAAGTATCTGGAGTGTTTTGCACGGGAGTAACAGTAATTGTTGCAGACCCCAGCTTAAGTCCATTTGCAGGTTTGGGGGAGAAACAGGCAGACAAGAGTCTGGCACAAACCTGACTGCTAATCAGTACCTTTCACATGCAGTGGAGGTGCTTGTAAAGAAACAAGATTAGAAACACTGCGACCTGAAGTCAGAAGCAATGTACTTTTCTATATGAGTTTTTGTATAGTGCATGTCTTACATTAGAAATCAAACCAATTTCTCTGAAGGAAGAAACAAGAAAAATTAAAACCTCCAAGTCAACCATTTCACCACTTTGGTCACACTGTACCTGTTTCTATAACCTTCAAGAGAAGAATGCTGTAACATTGTAACATTCAAGAGAAAATGTTTTATCTGTGAGTAATACGAAGCAAATTGATTCGATACTCAGGAAGGTGTTCATCTCATTAGGTTGTTTATAAAATCAACTTTACTGTTCTTCCTATTGGTCCCATAAGTGTCTTTAAAGTTACACGTGACAGCCGAAGACCAGTAATTCATTCTGGCATCTGGAGTGCAAGCTTAGTTCCTTTCTTCCTCTTAGCAAACCCTGTGTGCCAGGACCCTGACTCTGTTATGCTGCTTCTGTGGAAGTAGGGATTCTATTTATGCAAGAGAAGTCCTGAGAAAGTGAGCTAAAACAGTTTTCCAAATATTTGCACATCTTAAGTATGAAAGGAGGACTGGAGCCAACATCTAGTCTTTTTAGTCTGCTTCACAGGGCTTAGCTCCAGAGCAGTACTGCTTTATCACCCTCCACAGAAATATCATGAAAACATTCCGTAGATGATTCTAAAAATTCTCTTATCATTCTCACTTTAGTGGTGCAAAAAGCCATAAAACTAAGGCTTGGAAGCAGATAGTGGCGAGCTCTTAAGTTTATGTTATTACTAGTTTCCACAGTATTAGGTGGGGTATTTTTCAGTGGTGCAATCGCATCATCAGTGCAAAGCCAAAATGAGTGTTATTTAGGCCAAGCTTTGTTTATGCTTTATTTTGCTCCAAAGACACAACTGGCTCATATCAGCATGGTTCTATCTCTTTGTAAGGAGACATTTTAAAAGGCTGTTTATTAAAGCAACATTACCGATCCATCTGCCCTTTCAACATCGGTCACGTATCAGTTTGTGTTTCTTTTGGCAGGTTCTGCCTTTAAGTTTGACTAAGCTCCTGGGACTGTGTCAGCTACAACTAATGAGAGAGGGGAAGAAAAGGAGCGGTCCAGCGATGGTCATTCTTTTTCCCTGCATAAACAATGGGTGGTGGTAGGGTGGAGAGGATGCAGTAGAAATTTATTTCCTCTTCTGTCTGATTAGGTTCCTATAATTTCATAATTTCAGTCTGAAAGGTGGGGTCCTTCTCGATTTTGGGTGTCTACAAAGAAGGCAGAGACTCCCTTTTTACAAGGAGTCACATGGAAAAGACATGAGGGATAATGGGTACAAGTTAGTCCAAGATTCCGATTGGACACAAGAGGAAAATTGTTCATGATGAGAACAATCAGCCATTGGAATAATCTCCTCAGGGAAGTGGTGGATTCCCCAACACTGGACACTTTTAAGATTCGGCTGGACAGGATGCTGGGCCATCTTGTCTAGACCATGCTTTTGCCAAGAAAGGTTGGACCAGATGATCCTTGAGGTCCCTTCCAACCTGGTATTCTGAGTCTATTCTTTTTCCAGCCAAAAAACAGGACTCTTAGCTCTATCATTTGTTAAACTCTGGAAGAAAACACGCCTACTATTCCAAAACTTATCCAATCCAGGTTGACTGTAATGCTTCCTTGAGGAGTCTCTTACATGTATGCCAGTTATTTGTGGCTTTTTGGAGTATTGGAATATAAGAGAGGCAAAAAGAACAAGTGTTTCTTAAAGTAATGTTGCCATATGCCATTTTACAGAATGTCTGAGAACTGCAGTCCTTTATGCAATTTGCCATAGGTATATGGTCAAAAGTTAAGATGCCCAACTTATGGTATAACTTACATCTCTCTTTTTCCTCTGAAATTAAGAAACACCTTATTTGCCATCTTCTTTCATTCATGGAGATGCCATAGTCATTTTAATAGCTAATGTTCCTAATACCTTTTGCTTTATATTCTTTGTCTGGAAAATAAGTTTTATTATTAATAAATCGTTAATAGTCCCATTCCTACAGATGATATGTTGATTTTTCTGAAATAGATTGTCCAAGTAGTAAATTTTATTAGACATAGAAATATCTAAAGTAGTCACTTTTTGGAGACTGAGAAAGAGAGGATTGACAGCACAGTGGTAAATTTCAAGTGCAGCACATGCAGATTCGTGCAGGTGAGCAGTATAATTACAGCAGCTGCGGAACACAGACTTCATATCAATGATTTTTTCTTGAGTGAGAAACTAAATTTTGAATGTATTTTAATATATTTAAATAATTTAGCATTTTCATATTGCTGTCATTACAGTCATCCATTGTTATTCGACAAAAAAAAAGGATGCTCTTGTCAATATAAGAATCTTTTACTAGTAAAAAGACTGATAATAATTATGATTACAAATTTCACACTGGGGTTACACGAGTGCTCGCTACAACTTGAGAACTGTTTCTTTGATTGTTGGTCTCCTGATGAGAAATACAATAAAATGAACCCCTTTTTCGGATAAATTCATCTCATACCATGTTAACTACTCATGTTAGTCACATGAGTAGCAGGAGTACTCCAAACGCTGATCATCTGCAACACAATTTTTTTACTAGAAAGCAAAATAGAAAGATAAACCTTGTTAATAATAAAGGAAAAATAGTAAGAAATAGAAAAAGGAAGATTGTTTTGTATCCTTCATTAATGACAATGATGGAAACCTCCACTTAATTTCAAACCATGTTCATGCCAGTCCGAAACTGTATTAGGTAGCAAAAAGTAATGGCTTTCATAGAATAAGCAGTCTTCATTCATTTCTTTGAGGAAAGGGACATCTTACTTGTTGAGATTTGCCTTCTTCCAGCTTCTTAGACTTTGGCATGTATTTGATGTGCACCAACCATTGCTTTTAAAGCTTTTTTTTTAAAATTAAGAATAGAGCAAAAATAGTTATCCTTAGGTAAATAACTAAATCTTTGTCATCAAATGCTGAATTTTCATGCAAGTATTCTTTCACATGAAGTAGACGAGATATCATGAAGTGCAAAATGAACATTAACTGATTCTGACTTTAGTGGTGGACATTAACACAGAGAAGTAATTGAGTTATTTTCTTTCATGTAACTCAGATATAGCTGGAAAAAAATCCACTTCTAATGTATTTAGCATTTTTATATTGCTGGCATTATAGTCTTCCTCCTTTCATAACCTGAATATATCATTAAGCTTTCAGAAGTTTTCCTAGTACCCATGTATGGTAGTGAAAACTCATTTATAATTTTTGGGATCAGCCGTTTTCTTCCTTTTAATAAATTCAGGGTCCATTAATGTGTTCCTTATTTTTGTGGTATCAAAGTGCTAGAAAAGATTCAAACTTAGGCAAAAAGTAATCTGGGTCAAAGACAAGTGGACAGCAGAAAAGTCCAAGTATTTAGCATAAAAATGTGAGAAAAACATGGGTGGCTGGCCAATTATACTTTGGAAACAATTTAACCAAATAAAATCGCTCTGAGTTAATCTACTTTAAGCAGACTATGCACTCAAGAGTGCTGCTAGTTTACAAATGTACATCTGGTTCTGGAATAGTTTGTGTTCTAAACATACTATTCCTGAGAATATAATTATATGCTGTGACCAAATTTGTAACTGCATATATTTCAGATGTTTTGTTGTAGTTAAATTTCAGCTTTTCTTAGCTTTCTGGACTACTCCCCAGTGAGTGCTCAAGAGATTCTTAAAAGAAAAGAAGACTGATGATTCCTAAGCTGTCAAATACTGTGTTTTTATGAAACAAAACATCTCAAACTGAAAAAATGGACTCAAAATGCAATATTACTATACTAGACAATGGGAATTGAAGCGATAGCATAACCTTCAGTGACTAGGGCCAGAGCCATATCCAGTGTTAACTTGGGACAGGCGCGGTACTGGATTAGGGCCCTCTGTTTTTGTTTCTAAGAAAGTTCAATTACTGCTATGGCAGTTATCCCAAGGCTTTTTTTTTTTCCCTCTTCCTCAGCTTACACTGCGTGATAATAAGAAGTTGGTCCCTGTCACAATAATCAAACAAGGTAAGTATTTTTAATTGATTCCTGTACTCTGCAAGAATAGCTTAAAATGAAAAAAAAATTCTGACTCATGTGTGTGTCATGAAAGTTTCCTTTTGGAATAGGTGGAAGCTTACAAACGATCATATCTTTTAATTACAAATACTGTTGTTACCTACCTGTGTTAATAAAATGAGCTATTACATTGCATTATAAACAGTGACTCAGTTGAGTCATTGAATGGATACCAGTCAGTTCTGATTTCTGCTAGTATCCATTCTTTTTCTCTTTCAACTGGATTGTCCAGATATGTTGATCTCACAGCTGTGCATAACTCGATAGTCAGGCATGAAGGGCAGCAATATGGATAAGATTCATGCTACCAAACTTTTTTGTGGGTATCTTCAGCTAAGATGAAGTTATTGACTTGGACTCCCTTCTTCTTCCTTCACTGATCAGTGGAGAGAGATATCTACAGTAGGCTTAAACCTATTACCCTTTAGAAATGCCTGTTTCTCTCTAGCAGTGAGAGGTAGTATAGTAGTGTAATCTTTGAAAATTAACTATTTAAAGATAGCTGATAGAAAATGAGCTGCAGGTTAACACTTGCTAACAGAAATTGTATTGTGAATAATTTTAAGTAACAAAATCAAGCAAATTGTCTTTGGAGACAGTTCACAGTTCAGGGACAGGAGTAGACTGGAGGGTGGTGTGAAAGCAAATTATGGTAATTACCATTAAAATATGACTGTGCTGGCATTTACTTCACATGCATTTGCAGGGTAATGAGATGGCCTGGAGCTGGCCCTGTATTAACAGAATGTAATTTTTCACCAAGGATATAAAACTGATATGCTGGGGGAAAGAAGACATGTGTAGTTAAGAGATGATGTAGAGGAAACACAGTTTGCAGTTTCTTAAACTGAATGCAAATGCAGAAATATTAGGATGGTGTCCTCATCTCCAAGTACTGAGTTGAGGAGAGGTTTTCAGAATGCTGAGGCGTGCCTCAGGTGTGGGTTTGTTTCTTGTTTTGTTTTGGTTTTTTTTAAAGATTTTCTAATACCCCTTTGTTGTCTCCACAGTTATTCAAAATCGGACACAATCAAAAACTTCAGATAGTTCTTCTCTGCCAGGAGCAATATTAGGTGACTAGAAGATATTTTTATTATATTCCCTCATCTTTGGCTGAAAATTAGAACTGTGTAAATACTTTTAGTTTTCTTGATCTTGGTACTTCTTTTCTTGCATATCAAAGGGTATTTTGCAGCTGCTTCAGACAGTATTTGTTATATTTCATGGTGGTACAGATGGTTCAAGGATGATGTAGCCTAAGGGAAATAGAATCATTTTATTGTCACAGAGTTTCAAAGATACTGTCACTGCTTAAGTCAAGAGTTCTTTCATACTTCAAGTAAAGTTCTGTGGCAAAGATCTTACTGAGATCAGGGGTTGTTCTTTTTGCTTTTATTAAAGTAGTATGATAACATGCAGGCTGCAGACATAAACCCATACTGATATGCTAGGCTATAGTGATGTATATTATAACCGTCCTTGCAATTAGATCTTGATGTTAGATCTCGGCGCATAACTGTTTCCCTCAAGCCATTCAGTTTCATGCTTTCTGTTCTTGTTTGACCTATGTATCATATAGAGCTTAGTGTGGTGAACTACTGGTCTGCCTGAAATAAGACAGGAAAGGCTCACTGCATCATGCACCTTGTAACCAATTTATTCACGAAGGCATTTAGTCTTTTATATATATGGAAATACTTTATATAACTATATAACTTTGGCTTAAGTTTGCTTTGTGTAAGTTTTAATGTATTGATATGAATCAAACAGATACTTACTAACCATATTTGATGAGTCTTCTTGGCCCACCAGACAGAATGTCCCAGCATCTGTGACAGTGCAGTACTGCAGGGTTATATGCTCCAGCATTGAACTGTTTTCAGTTCTGATTAATCATGAAATGGTGGTAATACAGTGAGCAGTGTAAAGGGGAAATAGCACCAGATGGGAGTGATATTTACTGAATAGAAATAACTGCGAATGGTTCAGTAGTAGTCGCCCACATATCTCAGAGGGCAGACTGCATATTTTTCACCTTTTCTGGTATTAATGGCACATATCTTTCTGTGTAGTGCACCTTATTGTTCCAGGTCTCAATGAAACTCAGCAGAAACTTCCTCCTCTCCTGACAATAGATGACATACCTCAAGCATCCAGGAAAAAAATCGGTAAGCGGAAATGAACTGAGCTTGTATTGTTCATGAGCAGTATCAGAAGCATGGTGATGTGAGATCATGTATGCAGGCAGAAAAGTCTTTTTTTTTCCCCTCTCTTACCTTCTTTTTTTTCTATTTGTTAAATTAATGATTAGCATGAGCTTATAAGGATTCATAGAAATGCACTTATTTTAAAACATCTGGACAGGTTTTTAAGGTATTTCACAGCTATTTAAAATAATGTGCAGTAGCTTTGATCCATAGGGGAAAGAAGGGAAACCGATCATGTTTATGGTCTTAGGGGATTGGTTTTGTTTTATAATGTAACTTATTTTTTTCATAGGTTATATCTTTCAATATATGTCCTAAAAATGGAAATTTGTGTGTCCATTTGAAAGACCAGATTTTCAGTGAATTTTAATTATATGAGTTCTGGCTTGAGTATATGTGAGAAACTGTTTCACGACGACATTCTCATTATTATCTGTAATTAAATCAATGAAAATATCATCTAATCTGTGAATAACATAATTGTGGGAAATACAGCTATCTTTGAAAACCATAATAACGCCCCCAGTGCATCTTTCACAGATCCCTTGAGTAGAATTCTGGAGATGATGACTTTTGGCTTGGCTAGTCTTAATACTTAATGTGAACTCTGAACAACTAGGTCAGGTTTTTTTCCTTGCTTATTTTTGCTTAGTTTAATTTGCTCTGTTGCTCTGTTGCTGGCCATGGCGCACACTCAGAGTGAATTGCTTTGCAGTGAGAAAACAGCAGTGCTTGTTCCTGTTAAGATATTGTGTACATGTAAGGGTAGAGGTACACAGTAGAATTATAGTTGGATGTGTTTGAGTAAGAACATGTTTGAACTGAGGCTGAGGTCCTTAAAGATTAGTATCTGGAAGTACTTACCAGCATTTGACAGACAAATATTGTTAGCATCATCTGTGGCTACTGAAAATTTAAGATAAGTGGAAAAACTTAATTGCACTATTTACATTACAGAGTAATGTAAATACCATTTACAGTAAAAAACCATTACTGGTTTTGAATCATGATGATAAAATTAATCACATTGTTAACGTGATTACTAATAATTTATTTGAACAGCAAGCATAGAAAACAAGGTGTTTATCATTACTAGCTTGGTTTTAACATGTATATGATGTGCAGGTAACAAAGGTACCATTAAAACTCAGTAGATCATATTTTGATAAATCTGTTTTTCATACCCCTTACTTTTAGTAAAGCATACTTTAAGACCTCCAATATTAGTTTTGGACTGCAGTATTTAGAAATTTTATATTTGTTTTCATTTTCTACCTGTAAAATCATATCTTTCTGCAGGAAAACAATCTTGTGTTTTCAGATAGGTCCTAAGGTTCGGTAGTGTGCACAGTAAAAATGACAGAATGTGACTATGAGCAAAAAAGAGGGAAAGAGACAAAGGTAGCTTCAGTTGTCCTTTAGATGTCCAGCTTCCTCAGTTGGCTGAGCATTGAACTTGGACTTCTAAATTTAAATGCTCTGATATGCCTAAAATAGCTGGTGTGATGCCAGTTTGGAGCCACTCTTTATGGCAGACTACACAAACACTTGTGTGAAAGTAACCAGGGCAGACAAGCGATGTTTTGTTCTCTTCTGTTTACTATGTGTTCCTTACCAGAGAACATGAAGCACATGGGTGTATACACAAGGGACTACTGGATTTCAAAGGAGCGTAAAACAGGGAAGAGTCATTGCTTGGAAAGCAAAAATACTCTGAGAAAAAAATTAAATGTGTAAAGTAATTGACAAAAAGACATATTGGCCAAATCTATACAGATGTCCTTCACTGATACCTGAGAATCATGTATGTCTTCAAGAAAATGCAATCAGGTTTATGCTGCGTGTGAATTTATGACAAATTACGATTTGCTGACATACTGCAACTATTGTAATTCTGTATTATTTAGAAAATTCAAAATAATGCATCACAATATCAAATTATTATTTATATTTTTATAAATAATTATAAAATTATTTATTGAATTCTGCAAGTATTTTTTCTGTTTAATCAAAAAATTACCATTTTTTTTTAAAAGTAGTAATCCAGAAAAAAACCACAAAATATATTGCCTTAGTCCTCAGTGGAAAATAAACAGGTGTATTGTTCAAGTCCAAATTAATTAATTTTCCCTATATCCACTGCTGGCATATCTTGGTTTGAATAGAAGCCTATTGTCACACCACTGTAATTGTTAGAAGTAATGTAAAGGAAAATAAGGACATGACTGGTGTGACAATTCCATTGTATTTGAAAATTTATTAGACTAGTCTTGTATAATGTTTGGAACTATATTACATCTTTGAATTTTGAAAAGCGTTTTTTCTGCTAATGCTCAAATGCTAGACCAATGAAAAACACTGAAAACTATTTTGCACTGTGAAAGTAATGATTCGTAAGGCATTAAAGTCCTTGCTGTAAATTTTATTTGTAAAGAACTTTTTAATGGACAAAACAATACCAAAAGTGCATGCGTTTAACATAGCTAGATAGGTGCTTGTACTGATTGTGCCGTGGAAGTTCATTGACTCCTAAAGGTATTCAGCTTTCCACATTTATCCATGTTGGTTTACTTTGGCAAACTGAAGTGGGACAAAAATAAATCTGTACTAGAACAGAGCAGATACAGCTTTGCAATTACTCTCTAATGTCTTTGTCCCTTTAGCTAAGAATGAAACTCAAGTATGGCCTGCTGAATCCAAAACACCAGAAGTTCAAGAAATCTCCCCAGAGTCCCTCCCAGGTAATGAAAATTCTATTCTTAGAAACACTGTGGAATATCTTTGCTAAATATATAAACTAAAATTAAATTCATCGTTGTGTTTCTTAATCTGCAGTTAAATGCAGTAGTTGGAAAATATAGCTGAATTAGTAGCCATGAATGGTAGATGAGGATAAAAATCTGAATCTAATTTTGGAGGAAAGTTTCAGATGCTACCATTGTTAGGTTTGTAAAAGCACTTAGAATTAGAACTGTGTCTTCGTGGGGTGCTGGATACCTTGAAATTGTGAAAACAGGCAAAATAAGAGTTTTCTTGTGATGCACCTTGAACTTCAAAATGTCATGAAATACATGAAGAAGAAAATTAGGGATAGCATGGTTGTGCAAAATGCATGTATGAGATTAAGATGGAACAGTCACAGTAACAAGCTTTATTTCAGAGGTGCAGAGGATGACAGCATGATGTTTCATTTAACTTCAGTTTTGAACACATTAATCTTGACCACACCCTCTCTGCAGACTTACTGGTCCTATTAAAGTAAATGGGAGCTGTTCACACATATGGGAAAGGAATATAAAATTTGATCCTAGATTCATATTCAAGGTTATGTGTCTGTGAAACGTATGTTAACTTGTATATTTGGAAGGCTGAAGTTTTTCATCACCTCCTTGATGTTGAAAAATATTGCTTATTTAAAAGGGCATACTCAGATGCTGATTTCTTAAACTGTTCAAAAACATGAAGTGAAATTTTAAAACTTGCAAGATTTACTGCCTCCATTTGCTTAGGAAACAAGTTAGTGTAACTTAAATAGACTACTTTATCAAGTTGTAGGACAGGTGTAGCCCTGTATTTTAACATTTACAATCTGAACACAAAAAGATATGAGAGAACTAAAATGTTTGGAGTCAAATGATGACGAGTGACTTTCCACTTTTCACTCTTCCACTTTTATTGACCCGTATTTCAGAATCGTTTAAGCAGACATATGTGCATCTTCATTTTCTGTAGCCTGGCTTTTATCCTGTAGCTGAGACTGAAGTCTTGATTCTGCTGTCATTAGAGACAATAGTTGGTTTCTGCTAACTTCTTTGCTGAAAGGGGAGAAAGGAGGCTTGAACGGTGGCAAGACTTTAAAATGAAAAAAGAATTTGAGGAAGCAATACAGTGAAGGTTTGCTTTGGTTTAGTTTAGTCATTTTATGTGATGGTGCTGGCATTACTCTATTCCATCCATAAAGTATTTCCTGGCTGGCTGAAATGGTGTAGCACGTTATTCCTTTGACATCACACGATTCAAAAAGATACTGCCCTTAAATATGATTGCGTTTATTTTATTCCTTGAGTATATCAAAGATACCATGCCATACTATACATCATCAGACCTACACAATCTTTATTTAAAACAAACAAACAAACAAAAAAAAACCCTCCCAATAAATACGTAGGGTAGAAAAGAGATGTAGGATGAGGTAATGCAGCAAAATCATGTAACAATTGACAACCATCTTTTAGATTAAACAATCCATCTTTTTTTCTCTGAAAATGTTTGCAGTATTTTATTTTCCACTTGATAGATAAGTGTATTTGCCAAATTCTAGTTTTAATCATCAACTCCTTTCTTCAAAACTTTCATATGAAGAGGAAAACAAAGATGCTCCTCCACAGGAATTTCTTATCTGAACTTCACAAGTTCAGCAGATGTGTAATAGCAGCTTGCTTTTAATCGGAAATCTGTGGATACTTTTTAAAAAACTGTAAAAGAATACTATTTTTTAACTGTGGGGGGGTTTTTTGTTTTACAGTTCGAGGTCTCTTGTGAACTTAAATTCTGCAATTATTTTACTGAATTATTTACTTTGTCTAAGTAACTGCAGAACAAACAATTTATGATTATACTTTGTAGAACTTTGCCATTTTGTGAAATTGAGAACTGAAAGCATAAATTTACATAATTGGCTCTCCTACAAAATCCTAGTCCTCTGGCTCTCCTGCAAAATCTTAGTCCTCAGGCTTGCTTCAACTAATGAAAATACATCATTCCTTGTGGTGGAATTCACTGGTTAATGAGGTAAACTGTGTGAAATGTGACACCAGAATTGATACATCACCTGGGGAGGAGAGAATCAGTCCGTTCAGTTTCCATTCCTTTGTGTTTCATAATTGTGTTTACGTATCTGACATGCAGTAATTCTAACCATAAACAACATCATCTCTAGACATAGCACAGAATTATATGTTTATGAAGTTGGATAGTGTGTTTCATTATAGATTATAATAATTGGCAAGTACTGTCTTTTTAGTGACCAATGAAATATAAGCATTTGTTACAATTAAACATATTTTTACTGCTATCACACCATTAGTTATTTACTGAAATATTTAGAATAGTTTTCAACTTCCACTTCATGCTTCCTCTGTGTGTTTGCTTCCGTGTCTCTTTTTCTGTGGTGACGATTCCTTTCAGTCATTCTTGGTTGATCACAGCACCAAGGTCTCATGTTAGAGTGTGTCACGCTATTTACATTAAGGAGTGTATTCATTGTGGTTACCATATTTCAGTTAAAGAGAAAAAAAGTAGAGAGTGACAGGAAACAGAGAAATGAAAGTGAATCCTTCAAAAGAAAAAAATTCTTCTAATGTAATTTCTGTTTAGCCATTGCATTTGCAAAAATAACTTGAATGCTTCAGTGTTTGAGCCAGACTTTCACAAGTAACTTAAGCAAGAGATCTGAGCACTGGCCTTTTGCAAAGGTTGCATTTGGGAGACAGGGTAACATATAGGGATAATTAATTGAGTTTAGCAATAAGATCTACTTCATTATCTTTCATTCAGACTTCCCTATTTGAAGATCATACTGGAATCTTTGAGTAAGGCATAGTAATTATTTGCTGTGAAAGTTTTAAGGACTGGTGCCAAAAGTGGCAACAGATCGCTGATTTAAAAGGAGCTGTGTGCTGTAGCAGCCGTTGTGTCATCAGTCACGCAAGAAGGGAAGAAAGGAGCTTGAAATATTTCAGCAAGCAGACTATCTGAAAGGCTCCCTGAGCTGGGCCACTCTTGTATTCACACTGAGTCTTTGTCAAAGGGTGTGTTTTGTGATGTGACGCAGTTCAGTAACTTTTTTGGGTGTATTTGTCAGCCAGGCGTCCCATCATTTTCTTAATTTCAGGCCTCCCCTCCCTTGGCATGCACTTCCATGGAAAGACTGGTTAGTAAGTTCTTTCAGGCTTTGTTTTTGCCAGGCTTGTTACAATATTTTCCACTTAGGACTAATTTATTCTTAAAACAACTGCACAAATTCATAATGCCTTTTTTTTCTTCAATCTTTAAAACACTGTCCGACATACCTCAAGCTACCATTACATGTTTTTCTTTCAGTTGAATCAAGTGTGAGCCTTTTTATTAACTTCACAGGGAAACTGGAGCTAACCAACAGAAATATCAGCACGTTTGTCTAGGATATGGAAGAACTAGTTTTAAAAAAAAGAGCAAGTTATTTCTTTATGTAAGAAATTGTACCAGAAATTTATCAAAGCAGGTTTGTGAAATAGAGAATAGGCTTGAAATGAAAAGTACCACCTGTGAATCCAAACTAGGGTTAATGTTTAGTAGGAATAACTCCTTTGTTGCCATGTTTCCCAAGTTCTGTTACTCCTGTCCTTCTGGCCCCTGAAGGCCTCCCCTTGTGGGGTATGAGGATAGGTGAGGTTATTGCTTCCATCAGAATATCTGAATTCAGGTTGTGGCAGAAGAGGGCAACATGTCATCCCTACAATGTTCTGTGCAAAACAGAGGAGAGCCTGGTTTCTTTTGTCCCAGTTCTAGGCATGCTTTTTCTTGTTCAGCTTGCTCAGCTAACTTAGCTGACAAGAGACATGCTTCGTGTACGTGTAGACCATCTGACCTCTAAAATAACCTAAAGCATAATGAGTTCTAAATTTTTGTATTTGCTTTTGGTGGGTTTGGGGTTTTTTGGTGTTTTGGGTTTTTTTTTCGTGATTACATTTCACCAATAAGAAATGTTAGCTTTTGAAGTATTTCTGAGTTGAAAATATAGTATAATGGTTGTTACTGTAGTAGCATCTATGTAACTATTTAGAATCTGGAAAACAGCATGTTTTCATTGGGGAATGAAATAAGAAGCTTATAAACATACATGATCAGTTCTTGCTTGAAGCACGCTCGGTGGATTGTGGAAAAAGCATGGAGAGCATGCTGGAATAGCAAATGTAACTCTCTTCTATTGTATCTCAAAAAGAAATTGATCTTTTCTTAAACGGAATGAATACTAAAACTTAGTGCTATATTGATGCTGAACACCAACATTCAAGAACTCTTCTAAATACCAATATGTGCTAAATACTGTGCAATTTGCTCTGTGGAAGGAATTAATGCTCTTATCACATTAAAGGCTGAGACCTTACCATCCTGTGTTCCATATCAATAAGCTTTATTATTTTATAATATGAGGTTACCAGTTGTGTGTACAGTATGACTAATTAAACACTATGAGACCTCCAGCAAGATGGAGAGGAAAAAGGTGGTCTTGACTTACATGCCATAGGAATTAAATGGTATGTGAAACAACTGGAAGAGTATAATTATGCACTAGTTTATTAAAATATAGTCAGCAGTTCAGTTTAGGAACATTTAAAGGCTGTTTAATAAACTGCCCATGCTTTTCTCTGAAGATGTAGAATTAGAGGAATGTATTAAAGTCAAAAGCCTATTATATTATTACTAGAAAAATGAAAGAATCTTTAGTCTTTTTGTGATAATTTTTGTATCAGAAGGATTAAAAAACCAGAATAGCAGGGAAAACATTTGTAATTACATTTTGTGATGTAATGGATCGTTTTTATAATGTACAGCATAATGAATTTGGGAGGCTGTAACAGAAGAACAATGTGAGCTTCTGATCTTAGCTTTGCTCCTTGTGACTTTTAGTTTCCTTTGCTTTGTAAAACTGCAACAAAATAAATTGAAAACATCATACAGACTTCACATCTGAAAACAAAAATAAATATCAATCATGATGGAGTCGAGCTGCTGCAGAAGTTGTTCTAATCAGGCAGCATAATATGGTGGTAAGAAAAGCAGCGGCCTTTGGTCAGTAGATAAAGAAAATCTCAGAGGGATTCTAAATTAAATAAAGCTTCTTTCTTCTAGCTCAGGCTGAGAAAAAACATGGACCTGAGGAATTTAAATCAACGCCTAAACCCGAATTGGTACAAACTCAAAACATACTGGGTAACTAATTTTGCTGCTTTTTACCTTCTTTGTACATTAAATGCTTTTTTCACCTCCAGCAGAATTTTTCTACTACTTGCTGCATCCCTTTTGTATTGACTCCAAAGGAAGTCCTAATTCAAATTTTCTTGTTCCCATTGTCTTTCCAGTGACTCATACATTAAATGTGAAGCAGAATGCACATAGCTCTGGCTGAACTGTGGCTGTTACACATACAATTATTGCTCGCAGATTTGACTGGGTGATTCAATTTTATTTTTCAAAGTAATGCTTTCTTTGTGATCTGCATGATTGACATCACATAAAATTTCCATCAGTAAAATTAACCTCAGTGACAGAATTGAAACAATTACCTCCCTGATTTTCTTCTGATGACAGGTGATTTAGGTAGCACCAACAGCAATGCAAAAGGAAAATTTTATATTGCATGTGAGGTCGTATAATTGTATTTGTCCTGGAGGAAAAAAGAGCTCTACTGATTTTTTCATAGAGATGTCCCAGAATGAGAGATTTCTGATCTAAGCAGTAGTATTGTTAGGTTTGTGATTTGGAACAGCATCTACTTACTTCTTGCATTCAGAATTCTAAATTCTCCAATGCTGATTTTGTTGCCTGTATTTTAATCCCCAAACCATGCAAAATTATGAACACAAATTTAAACTTGAGGTTGTATTTTTTTAACATTTTTTGTAAACAAAAGATCATCAGCATTTGTAGGACTGAAATACAGATCCTTACATAAAGATGACTGCTAATCCTTCTCAATAAACATATTTTTACATAACCCTATTGATTCATGTTAATGTCGTACTCTCTCTTTTGTCCTTTTTCATTTACAGTTGCAAGAAGATTTCCAGAATTTACTGAAGCTAACCAACAGTCAATCTAATTTTCATTCCAACTTTCAATAGTTATTTTTTAGCATAATCAACGTTGCTTGTTTTTTTGCCATGCTTTTAAAGATTAAAATATGAAATTTAATCAGGATGTGTCACTGCTTAATTTGAAACTAGGTGTTCACAGTTGCTAATGGATTTTCATTATCAAATTCCTGTGATTGATGGATATTTATATTATGATTAGGGAAAAGGTGATTTCATTCATATTCCACACACCTTTTTAAATGACAAAGTTTTGTGGTTTTTTTCTAGGTTGGAACTACTTTTTTTTTTTTATTAAATATCATTGTTTTCAGGAGTGAGTGGTTTATAAGCCAAAATATAGTTCTATACTCTCTTGTAATATTCTTAATCAAGTAAAGCCTTAATTATTTCTTTTATCATAGCTTCTAATGAAATACAGCCACTTCCTTCTGGATCCAGAATCTCTGATGCTCCAAAAAGTCCATTGACAGAACTTGGTAATTACTTTCTTTGTAAATTTGAGTAAACTTCAGTGGAACATTATCTAATTCTTTTGTTTCTGTGGCTGGTAGGTTTTAATGCTTCAGCTGCAATAATATAATTCTGTATGTAAAATATAGTATCCATTAGCTTTTTCTTCACAGAATTTGCAAATTTCTTCTTTCATTCTAAGGCTGGTTTTGCTTTGTTGTCATGACAGGAGGCTCCAAAGTAATGTTTCATTTTAAAAAACAAACAAACAAAAACTCTTGAGGATATATGGGCTAACTTTTATCTATAGAATGATGGTGGCAGTTTATACTTAGCTAAAATCTGTACTCTTACTTTTGTAATTTTCTTGAAAGTACCCCATAAGCTTCTGAGACTAACTGTATTTCACAGTTGGGAGTACTGTTCCAGCCAACATCAGTTCTGTGGGTTTTCATGTAGTTTACCAAATACTTGTATATCTGGTTAAAATAGTTCCATAATTTGTAGATGATGTTGTGGTTTAAATATTCATAAGTGTTTGCTTATTTCTGGATTCATTTGTTATTTGGTGATGAACTTCAGGACACTTTGGAAAGGCCTGATGTTTGAGAAAGTATGGCACTGCTCACATTTTCGAAATAGTTTTACCTGTGTTATGGTCAAAATCTTATGGGCAAAGAGGAAACACAACTTTTCTTTTTGTTTTTTTTTAGTTATATTATAGATATATATACACATTTACATGTATGTAGACATGTATAGACATATGTATTTACATATATCTATATGCATATACTTGTATATAAAGCCAATAATTTATTGTTAGTGTAATGGAAATCTTAACAGTCTATCTAATTCAAGAATAATGGTTAGTCTAGGTTTAACTCTTACAGTAAAACAAAGAATATTAATGCACATAGAGTACTTGCATACAGAAAATCCCTCAATAATAGCAGTAATGTAATTAAAATAGTAACATACAAACTTCTTAGTTTCTACCCATTTTCCTGGTGTTTTGTACACCCTTCCCCTACACCTCTGGGTCCTAAGCTTGGTGATTTCATGCTTATGTTGGTGATGAGTGTGGATGTTTCAGCAAGTTATGGGCGTCTGGAGTCCCGTGCTGGGAGGAATATGATGTTCATGTTGATGATTTCTTCCTCCTCTCTTCTTTCTTTCTTTCTTCTGACACCTTATATCTGAATTTACTATATATGGTGCCCTTTGTGTATGGTAGATACTATTTCTGTGTTCTTGTTGTTACTACTAAAGTAATTTTTGTCCAGTTCCAGGTGTGCGGTTTTAATAACTGACCATCACTGAGCAGTTTATGGCATGGGGTCTCCAGTGCCAAGCCTGGTCCCCATCTCTTATCATCCCATGCCTGTCCTTCTTTACTCCATATCCTGTGTATCCCCTTCTCAAGACTTCTGCTTTCATAACAGGCCTGTATTTCTCTACACTGAGTCATTATGTTAGTCACAAATATCTCGTTCTACCAAAAAAGCTGCTTGTTGCTGCTATCTATATAAACAGCTATTACTGTTAACTGGAGTGACCTTGAATCAGTACGGATTTATATTTCACTAAGCATTAGTCAAGAAGTTATCATTTAGTGGTGCTGGTTTATTTAGATGGGATACTTTTACTTAATGCACTCTGCCAAATTTTAAAATCGTTTCCAGAAACAGCTCTTACTTCTTGAAATGCATATTTGAACCAAATTCTCAAGAACATGAAAATGATCTTCACAGTTTGTTCTTAATTTGCTACAATTTTTGACAGCTCTTTTCCAGATATGTTTGGGGGGATGGAGATACATATTTGTTTTCATTGTACTGAAAAAAGTTTGGTTAAATACAGTTAGAGGCAGCATTGGAGAGAGAGACACACACATTCAGTGACTAAAGAACCTATTTGCTATAAAGGTACCTGAAGACCTTAATATTATTAGGGATGGGAAGTATTTTTGCTTTCTGCTGGGGAACAATAACCTAATCCTATGTATGTCTCAGCGGTAAAGGTAAAATAATAACAACAGTGGAGGCAAAATACATGTTTCATTCAAGTCTTCAGTTCCTGCCAAATAGTTCCACTTAGCAAAAGTGGGATTTAATTATGTGAGGCTGGCCCAGCCATTGAGTCAGCTGGAGCATCTGTGCTCCCCATGAAGTCGATGCTAAAGTCAGAGATATTATGTGAGAGCGAGGAGGGGGGGGATCGTACAGAGGAGATTTCTCTGTGCTGTGCCTCTGCATGCCTTGGTCACCTGCTGTCATAAAATCAGCAAAGAAAGCAAAATTTAATTTCTGAAGTTTAAGTGTGTGTGACCTAGTTCTCCTGAATACTTTTTTTCTTTATTTTTATATCTCAATTGTACCAGAGGGAGATATCTCCTTTGTTTTCTAAACTTTCTGTGTGGTCGGTGTATTTTGAATTCAAACCTTTCTGAAAAGATAGCTTTGTTAACATGCCTTCAATGTTCTGATGCCTTTGGGAGATCTCTCATAGTTCTTACTGGATGCAAATGTGTGAATGCAAGCTTTTGCCAAAAGCTGTGAATCATATGGCTTTTGTTGGTATTATTTTCTTCTTTATAAATATAGAATAGAAATAGAATAGTTCCAGTTGGAACGGACCAACAACCACCATCTGGTCCAACTGCTGAGTCCAGCTATATCAGGATAGTAACCTGGGATCATAATTATTAATGTGATAAGGTGGATTGAAAGTAAATGGAAAAGCAAATCGCATATATGAAATAAAAGTCTAATCACTTTTTGGCTTATATTCATATTGCCTACATTAAAAATTAACCCTATGCCCAGTTTGAATGTTTTTCTCAATCTCAAGCCTTCAGAGAAGCTTAATTTTAAAATTCTGGTATAACTGCTTTTCAAAAAACCTCATCTTGACCAATTAAAAATACAGATTGAAATTTTCTCTTTCAATATATCATAACCTAAACAAGTATAAGTGACTGGTGCAGATAAGCTTACTGGAAAGAATGGTACTTACTGGCCTGTACACACAGTTGAATAGGATCTGTTTCTTAGAAGCAGGACAGTAGTGCAAAACCTACACGGTTGAAACTTGTTCATGAGGGCCTTTAGGTAAGAATGCCCAGTTCCACCTTGATTCCCCATTTTCATTAAAGCACACTTCAGGTTATCCATACTTCAATGATAACCATAAAGTCTTTGGTAATAGTCTTCATTACAGCATAACAGATAAAAAATGCTGTTTACTAACTCTCGTGATTATTTCACTGACTTCATTGTACTACTCTTTTTTTTTATCTTTTCCCATTACACCTCCTTTTAAAATAGTTTTACATAATGTAATAGTAACCAGTTTATACAGACCTGTGAGTGCTGTGAAGATCAACTGTATTGTGTTTGGGTTGTAGCTGCTTCGCTGTGAAGAAAAATCTCAGGATTCAGTCTGATTAGATAATGTATGCCAAAGTTTGAATTGGGTGAAAATTAATAGGAAGAAGAGACCTTCAAACCAAACAAAAACTTGCTACTTAGAGTTAAAATCAGATTTTGTATCACTTGCAAGGAGAGTGTCTGTCTCGGTGTCATAAAATTTTTTTCATGTTTGCTCTTAGCTACTCAGAGTCCAGCCTTGAAATCCGTATCTGTACCTTCTGCAGAAACCAGAGAGATGAAGATGGGTAATCAGCAGATTATTTCCGTAATTTTTTTCCATTATCTTAACATCACATAGATCTGCAAATAGTAACTTTAAGAGCTGCTTTAGAATCTTGGCTACCAACTCTCACAGGGAGCTGCTTATTTACCAGTCTTGTGTCTGTGTAATTAGCTGAAAAACATATTTGTTACTGGCTTAAAAACTGCTTAAAAACAGTGTTGTCATATTGCGTCATTAGCTTATTTCTTTTTGTATAGCTGCAGCTCTTATCCCAGAAAATTTAATAAGATCAAATTCCTTGCCTATAAGAATTCTTTTGGGCACGTGGAACTCAAATTTCAAGGCTAGAAGACTGTATTGCAAGCCATCATCTCCTGTTGTCATGGCACAGTTGTCTCACATCTCACTTTCAGGCCATCTGCCATCTTGCTTAGCTTTGCATTAGCATCATCTGGAGTTGCACAGCCTTCACTAAGCTATTTGATGCTAATCCATGAAGTCACAGGTCTCTCAGCATTTTAAGCTCAGATTCTTTTTTCAGCTTTTGAGGAAACACAGCCTGTTTCTGCAGGATCCAAAACATCTGGTACCTCAGAAGTGCAACCAACCAGATCTGGTAATGATTTCTCATAAGATTAATCCTCTTGACAGTTAGGAATTTTTAGAGGAGACGTAGTGCCTCTCATTAAATAGTTTGTTCGATTTGACATAAATGAAGAATAACTGCAGGTATGGAATTCCTGTATCAAATAGCAGGTTTCTTTATGACATTTTATATGAAATATTGAACTAGTAGTTTGAAGGTTTTTCCATATTTGGCTATAGCATGTAATTCTTAGCTTTAAGATTAAATCGGTCTTACAGTAAATACTAAATTTAAACAGGCCTGTCCACACCTGAGTTTTGTAAGTGGAATATCCTGATTTTCTGAAGTACTCAGGGTCCTAAGAAATGAATGGAAACTGCAGAAATTCCAACAACTTTTGAAAATGGAGCTCTTCTTTTATCCTTTTTGCATAAATATAGACATAATTCTAAGTGCCCACATTTCAAAACGGGCACTATAAAAACATGTCATTGAAGATTCGGACACTGGCTAGTTCATCCTTAGAAAATTTCTATGATGTGTTTCTCTTATTTCATAGATGAGTTTGTAAGAACTAGTTATTTACCTGGGGCCATAGACAGTTAACCAAAAGAAGGAAAAAAAAAGTAAGATGGGAGCAAGTTGGAAAGATTTCACTTCATTAGCACGCCAATAGCGTAATGCCTGATGCATATATTTTTGGAAGAAATTAATTTTTGAATTAAATCCATCACTAAAGGGGAGATTGAGTGTAACTGTCAACTATTCATGTGTCTGACAAAAGACAGTTTATATGTTTCATTTGGTACGGTTCCTGCTTTCTCATCCTTTTTCCTTCTCCAGTTTCAGCACCAGGATATCCTCCCTCTTGATCCTTGGAATTCTAGACAAAAATTCCATGCAGTCCCAGTTTACTAATTTTTACTTATAATTTGTTCTCCTTTTTTGAGTGGCCTTGTATTTCTCCTTTTTAACTCTATAGCTCCACTCCTAACTAACTCCACTCCTGCTAACAAAGTTGGCCATTAGTTTCATTATTTGTCTGTGCATTAACGCATGTTTTTGGAAATTGTTTTCAAGTCATACTTAATTGGTTATTGTACATTTCAGGGTCTACCTTTCTGCGGAACATAATGTGTTAAATATTACCTAGAAATTTCCTCAGCTTATAAAAGAATATGATGCTGTTGCATGATGGTTCTTGTCACTTCAAAACAATACAGCATGATTTTTGTTTATATTTTACAGCTTCACATGACTTTCTTCATGTTACTTCTACTCCCCAAACTTTTACAGCTTCAGAAATACCAGACACCGGTAAATTATAGTAATATTATTTCAGAAGCATACCCTTTTGTTTGGTTGACGGCTGCTGAAAAGTTTATTACTGCTTCCATGTTGATGATTTCAGACAGTTATTCCATACTGCTTGCATTGGGTGTTCCCCTGTGTGTTAGTTTTTGAAATCCTATAACAGCATCCTCATTCCTGGGATCAGGCACAGCACAGGTTTAAAGAAAGGCTGCAACTAGCTTACAGAGCCTGAATCATGCAGTATCAATCAAATGGGTGTGTCAAGAACAGATATAAATTTTGCAAGGCTTAAGACTGTTACAGTCAAGTAAGATATGATACTTTTTAGTGATAGGATTGTTTTCTTTCTCTCTTTCTGTCTGACTGTTTTTCAATGTCCATATACATGTTGCTGTGGTTTTTCTTATGTATTGTCTTAAAATAAGAAAGTAAACACATCTCAGGCCAGACCTTTCTAACTAAGCTGTACTTTGGGTTGCAGCTTTGGAGATAGGTTGTTGTTTTTCCTGTAGCCTTTGATATGTAGGGGTGCTTAAGTTCTTTAAGCCTTGCTTGAACATGAACAACTATGTGCCTAAGAGGTGAGGACAATGGGGAAGGGGTAGGAGGAGGTGGAGGGGAAAGGAAAGCAGTTCATTGCCCAAAACTTTTCTCTGGGCAATGCAGCTGTAGTTTATTAAGTTCTGTGCTGTATAACCCACTGGTCTTGGCATCCCAATACAGTTGTCAAGAGTTCAGTTTTGCTGCACTGTTCTATAAAGCATCCTACTCCCAGGCAATGATTTTAAATCAAGTCAGTTCATTCTGTTATATGGGATACCTGGGACCAGATCTGACTGGGAAAAGAAAAAAAAAAAAAGGCCTGAATTGAGAAACTGCACAGAGCTAAGTGACTTAATGAAGTGGTATCGAGATACTTTAATCTCCTGAAATCAAAATTTTTCCTAAATTTTCTGAAGAATTCTTAACTTCATGGAAAGATGTGGTATACATTGTAGAGATGTTTTTTCAGGTGCTATTTAAGGCAAGTGCATGTATAACTCTATATACATGGTTTTTCAAACTCTTTGTGAACATTTGCACACATGGGAAAACTAGAATAACATCTTCAGCTAAGTAGTTAGTGAGGGTATTTGAAATACTTCGAAAAAAGGAGATTAATTTTCTGAATAAATAAATAAATAATAATAAAAAATAATACTCTGCAGAACAGTGGAAGGTAAAACTTCTGTCCCCCAAATCTCCCTTCTTAATTTATTTACATGAAGTTATTTCTTCACAGAAAGGGTTATCAAACATTGGAACAGGCTGCCCAGGGAAGTGGTTGAGTCACCATCCCTGGAGGTATTTAAAAGACATGTAGACGTAGTGCTGAGGGACATGATTTAGTGGTAACTTGATGGTGCTAGGTTAATGGTTGGACTTGATGATCTTAAAGGTCTCTTCCAACCAAAAAGATTCTATGAGTCTATGGTTTCTCAGGTGTATTTACTTTTTTTTTTCTGCAGCTAGATGTATTATTGAGTTGAAAATACCCATGCCCATAATTACTACAGAACCTCAGTTGTTACAAATGGCACTGTGTAAAACTGATGACTTTATTTAGTTATAAAGATATTATTTTAATTTTTATCTTTGCTGCTATTTTTGGAAGCTTTGTGCTACTTTAGTGTCACCATCCCAGTAATTCATACTACTTATTGCTGCTATTAACTAGATTCTCATCTACATTCATCATCCATCTTTGTTGATGGAGGATCAGGGAGCATAGCAGTGGGTTCCCTTTAGTTGCTTGGGTTTGCTTTTCTCATTTTCTCATTATTGAGGTTCCCAGCTATGGAACTGCCTTTCTCAAATATTTTTTTTCCTGTGCTGGGAGAACTTGTGAGAGGGAATTAAGAGCTTAACGTATATTTCTGTGTAATGTTTCTGTGAAAAGGCTGTTTTGACTAGCTTTATATTGGCTGACCCACTGACTGTTTCCTGGATCAAAAGGTGTTTTCTTACTACCTGCAATTTTTAATTAAATAGTAATAAGAATGCTTATTAGTATGAATAATTAGGTCATGTGGTTTCCACGTTGACTTTCACACCAGCTAAATAGTTTATGAGACACAGTAATGCCTAGCTGATTTGCAAGCAAATTTCTCTGTGCTTCCATTTTAACAATGCAACATTTGTCTGCTGAGTCCTGTGCTATCCATAGTAGCTCTGATGAGGCTATTAAGCCTTTTAACACAAGGTTATCTTTCCAGATTTAGGTGAAAGGAAGCCTCTTTCTTCAAGATCCACAACATCTGGCATGCCAGAAATGCCACCAATCTCAGCTGGTAATAACATCACTCTTCATTGTAGTTCTCCTGACATCTAGGCAGTCTTTATCAAAAGACAAAGCAATGCTTTGCTAAATGGAGGGTCTATCCCCACTTGCTCTGTATAAAAGCGTAACTGGAGAGAGAAAGACCAGTTCTAGCTGCTACAATGTTTGAGAAATTTTGAATGAAATTTTGGAATGATAAAATTAATTTTTCTTATGTTTGTAAATGATTAGCTAGGTTGTTCTATGGGGTTGTCATCCATTTTTTGTAAAGGATTGTATATATATGGAGGCCTGTTACTTGGAATCGTTAAATAAGTGCTAACATGTCAAACTGGGTTCTTTTGTACATTGGATACAAAAGCTTCTCCATAGGTGGAAAAAGCCTTAGCTGCTGTTCTTAAGAATACTCCATGAGTTTTTAGCCATGGGAAAATGTCAGTTACAGATTTGGTTAGTGAGTCATTGAAAGTTGCCAGAAAAGGTTCATGTAGAAGGGACATGAACTGAAGGGTTTCAATTTCTAAAGGTTGGGAATATCAAAATATCCCAGAGCAATCACTAGGCACCATTTCCTTATTACCACCAACTTCTTCATCATTGTGCACGCTTGAAAACTGTCACCAACATTCTTGCCTCTCTTACATCTGGGGTCAAGCCCACGGTGTAGCAAAGATGTGCTGTACAAATGAGTACACATAGACTAGATTTTACACTGCTTTATGTGTTAGGTTATGCATTTTCTCTGTACAAAATTAGGATAAGAGACTATGAGGAAGGAACTCTAGGGAAGTTACTTGTTCTTCAGGGTACAATGGGATGATGGATTGTACAAGTGTAAGTGGTTGAAAAATATGCTAGAATTCTGCAGAAAACTTGCCTTTGATCACTTGTTTGGAGGCATTTCTCCACAGAGTCACTGTGCTTTATTACGCCAGGGAGTAAGATTTCTGAACCATAGAGTGAAGGCTTTGGGAGATTCTAGGGAAAAGTGAGATCACATCTTGAATTCTGAATCCAAAGGAGGGTCTCTTGGTTCCTATGTTCCCTGTGCAACAACTGTTGGCATCTTTCAACAAAATGTAAGGAATGGATTGGTGAAGTAGACATTTAGCCATTTGTCTGCTGATGCAGAGCCATTTAGCTACTAAGTTTCTAAGAGTATTGTGTTAGTTGCAAACACGGCAAGATGTTTGACGGCTGATTTGGTTACTGAGTCACGAGATATTGCCAGGAGAAGGGATGTATTATGCTAAATGCGGACATTTGGGGTGTTGTGAACCAGTGCTGCTTGTGCTGCCATGGCAAGACTGTGGATATCTCAAGGTCATTTCCATGTCTTACCACAGCAAGCCAGAGACCAGACCTGGAATCCACCTCGTCTGCTTCACTGGAAACCACAAGAACTGTGATGGGTAAATAACTGGTGATTCCCTTCATATGTTAATTACTTTGGCAGTGCTTTTCTCTGCAGCGATGAGGCTGTTCAGATGTTTTGATGTCCTGAAAGTGCGTCCACAATGCGATGGGTCCCTTATGGCTCCATATTAGCAATTGCTCCGTTTGTAAGCTTTCTGCTGCCTTTTTTGGGGTTCTATTTCTAGGTTTTCTCTGTTACCTTGGGCTGCCTATGCCAGTTGAAAGACAGCGTCATGGTCCTATGAGGATTGATGCTGTGACATGGAAGCCTGCCGCAAGCAGGGCCATGTCTCCTTGTTTATACCTCTGTCTTGATACCACGCATGCAACAGCGGCCTGTCTGAAAACCTGAAGGTGGTTTTTGTGTTTGATCTTAGCTACTCGGAGACCAAGGCTGAAGTCCACCACTCCTTCCTCCCTGGCAACCCAGAAAACCGTGATGGGTAACTAGCAAAACCCCTTCTTTTTCCCTTTTCCCCTTTCTCTCTCGCTCCCCATCATGCCTCCCATCCCAACAGCCTGGCATCCTTGTCATCTTCCATGGAGAGTATGAAGACTTGTTGGTGCAGCTTGGCTTGCCAAAGCACTCGCCACACTTGTTCTGCAATTCTGTTGTTTGATCCCATGCTTCTTCCATTGCTGACGAACATTTTCTGTGGGAGCTCAGTGACAGCTTGCGTGGAGAACATAATATCACACCTTGCCTTCAACTGCCATTCTCCTGCTTCTTTGTGTTTTGGTAGCAGTCATTCTTTCTCTGACACATTCAAATATGACAGTGTTCTTAAGAGGCAAATTCCATCTGGGCTGGCAGGCACAAGAGGACAGCACTGCATGTCAGCTGCCCACCCGGGTCTCCTGTTCCAAGGGTGCAGCTATTGGTTCTTCACCGCTGGCTTTCATGGTGGCCTTTTGTCATCTGCCCTCACCTTTACATTGTCATTACCTGGAATTGGGAATGCTCTCTTCCACTGCTGCTTTTGAGGTCATGTTGGGGTTTTAAGAACAATGCCTCTTTTCAGCTTTCAGTGAATCCCAGCGTGTTTCTTCAAGTTTCAAACACTGGCAGCCTTTGGCGCCTGGCCGTACTGCCAACCTAATTTGGTAAAGCTATTCCTTGCAGATCTGGTAACAATGCAAGACGGGAATTGTCCCAAGAGGTGGTGTTGTGCTTTTAGCTGAACTGTTATTTCTCTTGGGCCTCCATTGATGTGAAGCAAAAGCGTAGAGGTGAAACTGCCGTACAGGAAAAGCCGTGTTTTCTTAAGGCATTGCATATGACACTTGGCCACAATGGGTGGAGATGCTCATGGCGATAGCTTCTTTCCCATTGGCAGGTGTACAGGATGGGTCCTGTGGGCCTGGCAGTATTTTTTGGCCCATGAGGTAACAAGGCAATCCACGAGCAGGCTGGTAAGCCTACAGACCTGAAGTCAAGTGCAAGTTGGGATTGTAATGAACCGTATTAACTGTCTTGCAATGTTATAGTGGCACTTTTTTCTGTGGCAGTCTTGCTTTCATATCAGCTGAGATATGTCATGCACTTCAGTGTCTTTTCTAGGGAAGTAACATTTCTTGCCTTTCATTACTTAAAGAACTTTTCTTAGCTTTCTTGTTTTTACAGTTGAGAAATCAGATATTTGTAATTATAACAAAACCTACAAATTTGCCTAGGCTAAGGGTATTTCTTTCTGTCTTCCTATCTGATAATGTTGTCTAGATCCCTTTTTACGTTCTCTTATTTTTGCCAATATTTTAAATTGGATTTTTTTCAGTATCATCATCTCATAAATTTTCTTTCTCTTTGCCTCTCTTTGCCCAGTGTTCTTGCGCTTTTTTAGTCTTACATGCCCAGTAATTCGGGAATTCGAATTCCCTCACGGGAATTTTTTTCCATTCTGCTTTTGACATTCCATTTCAATTTTTCCATCATATTTATGTGGTTTTATGCATCTTTGCATATTAACCTCTTTCTTTTTATGACTTTGCTTATTTTGCAGAATGTATTTATATGTTTCTCCAGTTCAATATTATTCAGACACTAAACTATCGAGTCCATGGTTGCTGATGATGCCATGGCATGATAGTTCATGTATCTTTTAAATAATAAGCCACAATTTTTTTTCCAGCTTCACATGACTTTCTTCATGTTACTCTCACTCCCCAAACATCTACATCTGCAAAAATGTCAGAGCAAGAGACTGGTAAATTACACTTGTTTTATTTCCAATCCTTGATCTTTCTTGATATTTAAGTAGTACTATTCCTGTGTTTATTAATTGTCCTGGCTTTTTAATGTTGCCTACAGTGGTCTTTCATTTTTTTATTAAGGCTTTGTGTTATTTGTAATAATTGACAGTGTCCAACATTTCTAGCCTCAAGTAAGTGATCCTGATAGGATCTGGCTATTTCAGGGTAGTATCATATTACTGAAGGGGGGGGGGGGGGGGGGGGGGGGGGGGAGCGTGGGGCAAAATTCAACAGATGAGAGGAAATTCTTGAGCTTCGGTGAATTTTGTGTTGTCAGTATAGCAATTATCTTTTGGGGAGGGAATGTTTTGTCTTTAGCTAGTAAGCACTTTTTAAAGAGATTTATTGGTTGAACATTTGTTTCCTGTCATAACTTTTTAAAGTAGACTCTAATATTCTAAAGACTGCTGCAGTACAGCATTTTGGTATTAAAAATTATTTTTACAGTTATTTCTGCTAATAATTTATTATTTCTCCCTGTGTATTTATGAAGAACATAGTTCTTTAGGCAGAATATGTGCATTTGTATTTGAGCATGTGATTTTTCCCAGAATGGTCATAAAAAGGAGGAGAGAGTTGCTGTGATGTTCTCATCTGTGTTCTGTTCATGCTAGGATGATTTAAGCAAGTGACGTTTTATTACGTCATTATATCAAGCATCATTCTCCTTCTGGGGACCAACTTTAAAACCGGTTGTCTTCATTCTGCAGTATCCTATGCTGAGACAACAAAGCAAGCATATACAAAGCTGGCTTCTGAGTGAAAAATTAGTTGAAGCTACTTCATCTTCTCTTGATGGGTTTGCCAGCAGTGTTCAGTATTGTGAGGGCAATGAGCATTAATTTTTTTGAATGCACTTATGTAAGTGCTATACAATGCTTGTGTGTCCAAGATGCCTGTCTTATCACCTGAATGAAATATCTTTATTTATAGAATTGTTGAAGATGCACAGATTACACGGAAACATAGGACTGTGGATGCTCCGTATTTACTAAACGTGCAGACACAATATTACGAGTCTCAGGAAGGATTTGGTCCCTAATTTTAAGTGCACAGGTTCAAAAGTGCTGGGTGGTATAAACTGTAAAATACTTTGAGAATAGTGAGGCTGTATTTCTCTGGTCAGGATGTTTAAAGTAGAATATAAATCTCAAATAATGTAAAATTGATTCAGGCCTGGAGTTTCCACTCATTTGCACCTTTGTTGGTGGCTGAATTGCTCTGAAATCAGTCTGGTTGGTTATCCACTGTGTGCAGGGATGAGTAGCTGCCTAAGGTGCAAAGCAGTGGTGTATCAGACCTTGAAGTCTTCAACGCAAAACAGCTGTATATTTTTTGGAGCCCTTTCAAGTTATACATTCCAGCTCAGTGCTGATGATTTTTTATTTTAATAATTCTAAAACTTACTAAATGGACAGCTTCTTGCATTTGTTGCTGTATTAGTTAAGGGCCACTTAGTAAATAGAGCTACAGAGTAAGTGAATTTGTTAGTGATGTGTTTGTGAGAAGCAATTTGATCTAAAATCGTAACACATGAAAATTACTTATTTCTCTGTTACAGTAATTATTCAAGCACCTTTCAAACCTGTTACATCTGACAACAGTGAAGTGGAATTGGGTAAATGTTCATTAATGTTTTTTGTTATCTGGAGATTAGCCTATTACAACATACATACATACACTATTCATGTTTTCCCTAGTCTTATTTGTCAAACTTTGGTCAGCGTTCTTTTAGTTTCTTATCACAGATAAATTTAGAAAAGTCTTAGCTTTTATCTATTGCAGAATTCACACTGAACACAAACACGATGCAGCTGTGTTAATACTCCATGGGTGGTACTGACACTTATCCTGCCTCTGCATGAATGCAATATTTTTTTTTCCTTTTGAAGTTGAGAACTCTATTTTATCCAAGGTCATTTCAGACAGATCAAACTACCTTCATTAGATGGAAAACTTTTAGCAGCTAGTCAAGTGTGACTTTACTGCTCTCTGCAGCATGTTCTCTCAGAACTATCACAGCATTGTCTCTTGATGTAAAGAATCGGGCTATTTAGATTTCTTATTACTTGTCCTTTGACTTTAATCAGTCTTGAGTGTTCTTAACATCAAGAGCACCTACTCTTCAGTTTTTCATGTACCACTGCCCATAGAAATAGACCATGTTTCTTTCATGCCAGCTGCATAAATTTCTAAGGGAAATGGTGGTGGCAGTGATCTGAAAGAATCTGGGGTTTTTGCATTTGTGTTTTCTCTAAAATATTGTCATAAAACCAAAAAGGTGGTTTTAAACCATTTTCCGCCAAAGGGTGGTCTTTCTCAATAATCCTGTTTATATCAAAGTAACTTTGCAGCAGTTTTGGGGAAAATCCGATCCCTGGGCAAAATGTGAATTTGTTGACTATGCTCAGGAAGGTGTTTTGATACCACCAGTGTGAAGACTGTCTGCCTCAGTATCTCAAGACTCTTTCTCTTTTGTTAGCGGTTTTGTTAGCTTCACAGAGACCAGCTTTGATCAACGTCTCTTTCTTACCTGGTAACCAGATGTATAGCAATAGGTAAATAGCACATACCTGCATTATACTTTCCACTTTCTCATCACTGCCCTGGGCTGTAGTAAGACCAGAAGTCATTATCCTTAAACAAAATGTGCCTCTCAGGTTTCTTGTGCAATACTTTCATTTCAACTGTTTCTTTTTTATTAGAAAGTACAAAGCATTCTGCTGAGACTGAGTAACTGAGGAACATACTTGTATATTACTGTAAGCAGTTTTATGTAGGTTTAGTTCATATTCGAAATTTTCTCTACCTAAGCTTTTCAAAAATGTAATAGATATGAGAATACCCCTCTGATCAGACTCATGTTGTATCCATACCACAGGAGACATCAGCTTGGTTGTTCTTCTGTCAGTCATCCTACAGCTGACTCTCAGGCCATTTACTGTCTTGATTTTTATTTGTGTCATTGTTTCCTTTTACAGAACAGCTTCTGCCAGCTAGATACTGTGGTATTTTAGTGGCTTTGATGCCACTGCAACTTTTAAAACTCAGATTCTCTTTTCAGCTTCTGATGAAACACAGCCTATTTCTTCAAGATCCACAACGTTTGCTATTCCAGAAATGCCATCAACAAAATCTGGTAATGACATTTCTTGAACATGTAATTTTATTAGTGTTAGGAGTTCTCACAAGAAGTGTCCTTATACTTTTGGTTGTATTGTTAATTTACATTTCTCTACCTTGGGGTTAGTCTTATTACAGGAAGAAGGTGGTGTATTGCTGAATTTGGGACAACAATGTTGAAATTGTAGGCTTTTAGGATTATCATGACACAAAATAGTGGAGTATTATAGTTATATGGTTTTTTTTTTTTGTAATTTCATATTACACACAAATTACATTTTTTCTGGAAGTTTTAAGGATGAAGATGACTCAGATTATCATTGTTTATTTGTACTTTGGTTGAACATGAATTTCATCATACTATAATTATTGATTTACATCAATCTTTAGCCCTGCCCTGATTGAGCTGTCCAGATTTTGCAAAATTGCCATATCAACAGATTCCCTAAAATCAGTGTAACTACCAGCAGCCACCAGTGGATAGTTATTGTAAATAAATATATAAATAAATAAAGATACTTTTGTGACTCATGGTACTCTATTTGTGCAGTGTAATTTCCCTAACAACTTTTGCTTCAGAATTATGATTACAGAAATATTTATTGTGATAAACAGTGATTAGGCAGGTTCAGGATGAATGTGGTATTTGTTTGGTTTGGGTGTTTTTACAGTAACTGCTCAAATACTTTTACAATCTGTTATATTTGACTCAAGTAAAGTGGAACTGAGCAAATTATTATGATGTTTTCTTAACGTCTAATATGATAATTTCTCAGACAAGCACCAGTATATTTTCTTTTACTGGCTTCTGGTTGTGAAAACTTACGCTTCAGCCTCTTTTATTTCAGATTTTAGGATAAATTCTAAAGCCTCTCAACAGTTCTTGTTTTGCAGAACGCATATATAGTATGGTTAGGTTAATATTCATGGTTCTGAAATTTTTCTTGTCTCTGTGAATGGAATGGTTTCTTTATTTCTAAAGCTGAAAATTTTATACAACTGTATGCTGTTTCAAGTTTTTTGCAGTGTGAATGTTCATTTGAAGGATTTTTTTTCAGCATCTAACATACTGGATGCCCCTTCCAACTTCAGTTATGCCATCTTTCACTGATTCTGTGATACTGTTTTAGGTTGATACCACATGCTTTTGTTATGCAGGGAACCATTCCCATGTGACTTTGAAAAATGCAGGCTAGCTGGATTTAATGTGTATCCCACATTGGATCAGGTGTGTTTATAAACTAAATTTTAAATAGTAGGGAGCTTTTGTGTGCAGACAAAATAATGCTTCTCATAACTTGAGCTATTAATTTACTCTACGTCTGCCTAAAGAGGTCATCTACAGGCTTTTTTCCATGCCAGATGTATACGTTTTCCAACTTGTGTGCAGAAAGTGATGTTTTTAGGTTGAATTAAGCCCCAATTCATAACTTTATGCCTAATTTCTAATGTGAAGGCATGCCATATCAAAATAAGACTAGGCATTTGCAGCTCCTTATTAAAAAAACTTATCTGTAACATCCAAACTAAAATGTAGAGGAGAAGGGGTTTGCTGTCAGCTGTTGCTATTGGATAGAATTTTAAAATCAAATGCAGACAGCTGGCCTTGTAGAAAATGCCTCAAAATTAGATGTTATGTATCCAAAAAAACCCAAACCCCCACAAAACAAAGAATGGAGTAGGCTACCACAAATATAAATTAGAAGTGTGTATCTAAAATAAATGTAGACCTTTTGGATCTGCTAATAAAGGGCCAAAGATTACCTTATCTAAAGACTGATCCCACTCGTTGTTTCAAGATTGTTTTCATATTTGATCTTAGCTACCCAGGGACCAGGCCTGAAATTCACATCTCAACCTTCCATGGAAACCAGAGGGAGTGGGATGGGTAAATAGCATATAATTCCATTTGCTTTTCCATCCCTTGCCATCACTTCCATTGGCTGTGGACAGTGCTAAGATTCATTCAGACAAATTGCTTTGAAGACTACTTAATGCAAGGCTCTCTTTCTTTTCCGTTCTCCTCCCTCCCCCCCCCCCCCCCCCCCCCCCCACCAACTCAGCCATTTCTCTGTAATCAAAGCTGAAATATGATTTACCACACTGACTAAATAGTCTACAAAAGGACCTCTGCTAGCATATGTTGCCTTCAATTTTCTTCTGGTAGTTGCAATTTTCTTTCAAAGAACAGGTATTTTTAAAAAAAGGCCAGTGAGAAGAATTCTACCTAGCATGAGATACCAGAATTGACCCTACTTCATTTCACACCAGCTTCAGTGTTTAACACCTCATTTCACATTTGATCTTTAAAGCTGCTGCCATCTTGCTTGATCTCACATCGGTGTTGTCTTGAACTGCCCAACAGCTACTGTCCAAATACTGTGGATCTGAAGTCAATTCTCATTTTAACTCCAGATTTTCTTTCAGCTTTTGATGAAAAGCAGCACATTTCTTCAAGATATGAAACATCTGGCATCCAAGAAATGCCGTCAGCTGTACCTGGTAATACTTGAAAATGTGATTTTAAATAGAAATTCTCACAGATATTTCATCATACTTTTGGTACATTGCTAGTTAAGTTTAACATGAATCAGAATAACTGCAGAACTGTCATAATTAATTTGCTCTCTCAAATACCAGACTAACTTAGGAAATCTTGTATGATCGTCGAAAACAGGAAATACTCTCTTCTAATTTTGGTCTACATTCCTAATATATTTACAAGTCTGTAGTGTTGTCCTTGATGATAATAGGCTTCGGCATGTCTTCTTACATATAGTAGCTTTCTCTTTTTAAGTTGCAGTACTGCAGATGGGTAAGAGTGAAAGCTAATATAAGTTTGTATAAATCCCTGAATGAAACTGTTCTAATGGTTGAAAGTGTTGAGTAAGTCCCATAGAAATAACAGGTCAATAGCAATCAATATGTAGGCTTCAAAACAGTGGAGAATGGACCCTTAAGTTCTTTCATTTTAATATATTTAAAGCAGTTATTTGAGTGAGACATTTTACTGCCTGTAAGTAAGACAGCATAGGTCCAAGGCTGATAGAAATAAAGGTGTGCTTTTCACATGTATTGCTGTATTGCTTGAGTACAACTTTTTTAAACTAAACTGCACAACATTGTAATTAAAGAAAGTATTTGCAGCAAATTGATCTTGAGCTGGTGCTTCTATGGTAGGTGTAATGCTTTCAAACAGCCTTGAAACCTGTTATACCAGACTCCAGTAAAATTAAACTGGTTGGATGATGGTATTTTCTTGACATTTAAATTACTTAAACTTATTAATATATAATGATCTAAAGTATATAGTTTTCCTGTTCTTCCTTGCCAACATTTATTCTTTAGGATTCTTCTACTTCCTGTGTCCAGAAAATAAGCTAGAACTTGCCAAAACTTACCAATGCCTTACAATATGACACTGAACAAATCCAGTTTTATCAGTGCTATCCAACTGCCTGTAAATTGCAGGTTAATGGCAAAGCCTGCATATTCCAACTAAACATTCTTAAAATCAAGAAATGGAGATGAGCTAAGTTTTATGCATTTATTCCTAAGTGGTATTAATCAGTATTTATCATTAATGCATCTTCCATACTGAGCAATAACTTGATCAAGTGCCTTAACGGACGGTTTCTGTAATGGTTTTCTATGTATTGATATAATAGAACATCCAAGTTGAATTCTTTATTCTGCATGCTTTGCCTATGAGGAAAGTTATATTGCACTCTTCAAACCAGAAGGAACAATTTCCCAACACTTACAATGTTTAGGAGAATGGAGAAAATCATGTCTGATCTAGTCTGGAATTCAACTTAAACATTTCCATGTGCAGATAATTCCCACATTTGAAGTAGAATCAGAAATGTGATGAAATATGGTAGTGATGTTAATTAGCATATTCTAGGAACAGGCTTGGTATGAGATGGGAATGTGCAGTTAGCATGTGCAGTTGTTTGTATTTAAAGGACTTCCTTGGAATAACCTAATGAGTTCTGATTTTTAGTTTTGTGTGTGTGCGTGTGTTGGGGAGGGAAGGAAGGGGGAGAGAAGAGAGTGAACAGAAGGATCTTTCAACTAAACGAAGGTCAGGAAGTCCAGCCACACAATGAGGACTGCAGTGAAATACTTGCTTACATATTATTTCGTCTGGAGTGGGGCTCTTAGTGATCTTAATGGTCTCTCTTAAAAGCCTATTGCTTAGTTGGTCACTTTTTTATTAGTTGTTTTTAACAAATGTTTACTTGCCAAGGTTACAGTGTCACAGTATCACAGTATCATCAGGGTTGGAAGGGACCTCTGGAGATCATCTAAGTCCAACCCCCCTGCCACAGCAGGGGCACCTACAGCAGGCTGCACAGGACGGCGTCTATTTTGAATGTCTCCAGAGTAGGAGACTCCACAACCTCTCTGGGCAGCCTGTAACTGCTGAAGGTTCTTCAAGCCTGTTTGAACCCTTACTTATTTCTTGAAGACTGATTAATGACTTCACATTTATTGTGCTCTATGGAGCTACACAACCCGAAAAACTAATGTCGTTATTCAGGTAATGAACAATACTGTCAATCTAGACTTACTTTTTTCCTTTAAAACCACAGTGTTATCACTTGTGCAGAGACTGCCTATTTCAAGATGACTTTCATATTCAATTTAGCTACACAGGGACTAGTCCCCAAGTCTACATCTCATCCTTTTTGGAAACTAGACAGTGATGGGTAAGCAATGTGGGATTCCATTTTAGTTTTCATCTCATTGCCACTTGCTTCCTTTTTTCTGCTGTGAACACGATTGCTTCTAAGTCTAAATGGCAAGCTTGTTAGAGAACTGTTTTGTGTCAATCACTTCTTGATCAGCAGCTAGAAACCATTTTTCGTACAAAGTGCTAAGGGACTGGTCTTTTATACCAACTTGTAACAATTTCGTTTTTCTGTTGGTGTAATTTAAACTCCAGAAAGTGTAAAAGAAGAAGGTTCTTAGGAGCTCTGTCTAGCATCAGCTATTGAATCCTGTTGCCACCACATTGGGCTGTATATCTTTTTCTTTATTAACATAATACAGAGAGGACTTTTAAGCAGTCGGTATCTTGCTTGTGCTTGCAGTTACATCATCTTGAACAATGCAACTTGTGCTGGGTAGTGTGTTGTTCTATCCCAGCAACAGTGAGATTCCCCGTCATTTTAAATCCAGATTTTCTTTTCAGCTCTTAATGAAACACAGATAGTTCCACAATTCATGTCTAAAGCATCTGAAGTCCCGGAAATACCATCAATCCAATGTGGTAATGACATTTCTTGCAAGCTGAGTATTCTTGACAGTGAGGAATTATCAGAAGAGTTCCCAGTGTGCTTTTGGTGAAATTTTGGTTTCATTTTCTTTACTTTGGGGATAAGAGCCACTGCAAGTTAAAAATTCTGCATCAGGTACTACTTTTGTTTAAGGCAATGTTTATGATGTTTACAATTCTGAATTATGATTTATTTTTTTTAATTCTTAGTTCACTTTTGCGGTAGGGATTGGTCCTATTACCTGTAATTGTCATTGAACAGTTAGGTATTACTTAGTGTAATAGAATTTTACAGTATAATATTCTGGGCACTTCTGTGCCTGGGAAATACTGTGAGGCTGGTAACCAAACTTTAACTTCTCCATTATATGCGGAGTATCCTGATACAGATAACTACTGTATTACTTGAAGTTATACTGCTTTTTATTTTATATTTACCTTGTTATTACTATAGTGAAGTTTTGTGGTTATTGGTATTTAAGACATCTTCCTAGTCAGTTACAATGTTGTTGGCATGTGTGTGTGAGGTGTGTAGGAAATTCTCTTTGTAGATTTATTTTCTGTTGACTGTTCATGTTCACTTGTGGTTTTAAAACAGTTGAAAAATTGTTCTATTTGTAAAAACTGCAGTTGTGTAGAATATTCAAGTATATTTCTCATGAAGAAGGACTCAAGCTATGCTGTAGTGACAAAATTCTTATTAGGGAGATGAAAGCACAGTGGGCATTGCAAATGCAAGTTCAGGGTTTTTTTATATTTAAAAGACTTGGTAGTCCAGACATGTCTAGGAGAAAAAAAGAAATATATGTTTATTTGGGGGGATAAAAGATTTTTCGGCCTTCTGCATGTATCCTAAAGAATCAAAGCAGTTTCTTTAATATTTTTCTTCCTCTATAGGAAAAATTTAATGCCAAACACAGGAACTCTCCTTTTTTTTCTTTTGGTATATTCTGAACCTTGTTTTCTACTACAGACCTCTACAGATATTTGCAAGTGTTCTATAGTATTCCCCTTTACACTAACAAGCAAGTACTCTGTTTCATATTTGCCATCTTAACTGCAGTGTTTAACCGTTCTTCAACTCAGTGCTAGTAAAGGTGCAAACATTGGCTAGGTAATACAGAAAACTTATTTGTGGAGCTCAGCAAGCATTTTTCAGCAAACAAAATGAAGCTGGAGAGGACAGTAAGTAGCCCAGAACCACAGAGAAGTGTGTAGTCAAATAGATCATTGAAAGGGAGAAATTTCTGAAACTCTTTCAATCCATCCCCTAGTCAGTCAAGTCTACAAACTTTTTATTGTGTTTTCAAAGGATTTTGTTTGCTTAGACTGAAGGAGTCTAATGGAGTTCTTTCAGAACAAGAATTCCGTATTTGAAATTTTTTCTTTGTTCATCCATCAAATTTGTGTTCTTCCCTTTTTCGATACGATGTGGTCTTACAAGTGTGATGGCAGTTTCAAAATATTGATTCAATTTTCTAAGGTATCTACTATGTGATCTATCTTTTGCTTGTGTTAAGAATTTGCTCTATGCTTTTATCAGCAACTCTCTTTTTTTCCAGTAATATATTCTTATACAAGTAAAGGGATTTTTATCATAATCTTTGCATTTCACTGTTGTCATTTGCATATCTGTTCACTAATTTCTGGAAAATAAATGTGACTCTTCTTTTAGCTCACGCTTGTTGAACAGTGTGGATGTGAGATTCTGTCTGAAGTACTTCTTACCTCTTCAGGATGATAACTTGTTCTCGTAAATTAAGCAGATGCTGTTCCATTAGAGATTCTTACAGATTTTGGTTAAGAAAGCACAAGTTGTTTTTCTTCTAGTAGTCAGCTCAGCTCTTGATGGAAATCCTTATTAAGTTCATCCGTATACATTTTTCTGCTGAGAAGCTGTTGTTTCCTTTCTTCCCAGACATATATTATTTTATCCCCAAAGTTCAGATTTTTAAGGGTGGTAAAGAATACAGTAATCAGAGCTGGTTAATTGTTTTTCAGATTAAATATAAGGTGGTCATTTCCAAAACTTGACAGTATTTTTGATGCGGGCAGAAGTTCTGGCTATATATTCATTGACTAAATCTCAATTTATAGTTTGAAAATATTTTTTTGATGCTAGAAAATGGACTTTGGGATCTGTCATTTATTGCAGTTAAAAGGCAGCTCTGGAACACCATGACTGCCATTATTGTCTACTAGGAACAGTGTTTAGCCAGCGGTTGGGGTTTTTTGGTAATACAGAGTGACAAAAAAATTGATGTATGATTTATTTGGTACGAAAAGTATACATGAGAAACCACAATTTAAATACTGATTTATTTGGATATGATTAAAGTGATGCTTTCATACATATAGAGAGACTGTCATAACATCTCAAGATAGTTTCCATCTCTGATCTTAGCTGTCCCAAGACCAGTCCTGGAGCCCACATCTTTTCCTTCTCTGGAAACCACGAGGACAGTGATGGGTAAACGGTTATTCCATCATAATTTCTATCATTTTTTCAATACTTAAATATGAAAAGGGTTATTTTAAAATTTAGTCAAAGTCTTTCTATGTTGTTTTTTTTTCTGTGAGTGGTAATGCCAAATGTGTCAGTGAGGTGGTCGGTCATTTATATAAATGATAACAAGGAGATAGTTAATTGCTGAGCTTTTTAATCCCGCTTCATAATTTTATGCTTTATAGGCCTAGTTCACTGATTTAAAAATGGAATAATACTGTAATGAATGCAAATATTTATGTTAAAAAGCTGAATGTAATATGAGCTTCATTAATTTAAAACTCTGTACTGCCACTGCTTTGAAAAAACCCTGTTCATCTGTTATATCTGAAGGCAGTTTTCTGGTTTAATCTTAGTTACTCAGAGACCAAAGCTGAAATCTACTTCTTCTTACCTTGCAAGCCAAGGAACAGTGGAGGGTAAATATGATATTTTCATTTTTTCTTTTCCCCTGCCATCACTTGACGTAATTTTCATCTGCTTTGAGCAATAACTAGGTTTGTTAGTGCACTTTGGCTTGCAAAAACACTTGCCATACTAATGACATGTTTCTGATGTTTGAACCGATGCTTTTTCCCATCACTTGAACAATCACTTTTTGCAGGGGCAGCTGGCAAAATGAATTTGTCACGCAATGTGTGTCTCTAGATGCAGTTTTTATTTTGAAAATTCTTTCTAGAATGAAATATTCCAACATGGCAGAAATATAATTTTACTTCTCCATAGTCTTGCTGTATATGTGGTATAGCTGTCCCATAGATTCCTTACAGGACATCAATTCTTTTCTCCTCTTTCATTTCGCTAATTTGAGCGCTGAAGTTCAAGCTTGACAAGTAGGTATGGTACTCATTGGCTTAGAGACTAACCTAAAGGAAGGTGAAATTTCAGATGTCATGGGGAATGGTGATGCCTTTCATAGGAATGATGAGGACTTATACAGTCTGTTCTGTGTAAAAATAATAATAATAATAATAACAGTGACAGCAACACTAAGAAAATACCTTTTTGCAAAAATTATTGAACTTCTAAGGAGAGTTGGAGTTATAACTGAATATTAATATAATAACATGCAATTTATTCCTTCATGTGGCAGTAAGGAATTATTTAGTATTTGTAGTTGCTTGTGTTTGAGAGGTACCTACCACCTGTCATCTTGAATTCTGAATCCAAAAGTGGATCTCTTGGTTCCTATATTCCCTTTGCAACAACTGTTGGCATCTTTCAACAAAATGTAAGGAATGGATTGGTGAAGTAGACATTTAGCCATTTGTCTGCTGATGCAGAGCCATTTGGCTAATGAGTATTGTGTTAGTTGCAAACACGGCAAGATGTTTGACGGCTGATTTGGTTACTGAGTCACGAGATATTGCCAGGAGAAGGGATGTACTATGCTAAATGCGAACATTTGGGGTGTTGTGAACCAGTGCTGCTTGTGCTACCATGGCAAGACTGTGGATATCTCAAGACCATTTCCATGTCTGACCACAGCAAGCCAGAGACCAGACCTGGAATCCACCTCGTCTGCTTCACTGGAAACCACAAGAACTGTGATGGGTAAATAACCGATGATTCCCTTCATATGTTGATTGCTTTGGCAGTGCTTTTCTCTGCAGCGATGAGGCTGTTCAGATGTTTTGATGTCCTGAAAGTGCGTCCACAATGTGATGGGTCCCTTATGGCTCCGTATTAGCAATTGCTCCGTTTGTAAGCTTTCTGCTGCCTTTTTTGGGGTTCTGTTTCTAGGTTTTCTCTGTTACCTTGGGCTGCCTATGCCAGTTGAAAGACAGCGTCATGGTCCTATGGGGATTGATGCTGTGACATGGAAGCCTGCCGCAAGCAGGGCCATGTCTCCTTGTTTATATCTCTGTCTTGATACCACGCATGCAACAGCGGCCTGTCTGAAAACCTGAAGGTGGTTTTTGTGTTTGATCTTAGCTACTCGGAGACCAAGGCTGAAGTCCACCACTCCTTCCTCCCTGGCAACCCAGAAAACCGTGATGGGTAACTAGCAAAACCCCTTCTTTTTCCCTTTTCCCCTTTCTCTCTCGCTCCCCATCATGCCTCCCATCCCAACTGCCTGGCATCCTTGTCATCTTCCATGGAGAGTATGAAGACTTGTTGGTGCAGCTTGGCTTGCCAAAGCACTCGCCACACTTGTTCTGCAATTCTGTTGTTTGATCCCATGCTTCTTCCATTGCTGATGAACATTTTCTGTGGGAGCTCAGTGACAGCTTGCGTGGAGAACATAATATCACACCTTGCCTTCAACTGCCATTCTCCTGCTTCTTTGTGTTTTGGTAGCGGTCATTCTTTCTCTGACACATTCAAATATGACAGCGTTCTTAAGAGGCAAATTCCATCTGGGCTGGCAGGCACAAGAGGACAGCACTGCATGTCAGCTGCCCACCCGGGTCTCCTGTTCCAAGGGTGCAGCTATTGGTTCTTCACCGCTGGCTTTCATGGTGGCCTTTTGTCATCTGCCCTCACCTTTACATTGTCATTACCTGGAATTGGGAATGCTCTCTTCCACTGCTGCTTTTGAGGTCATGTTGGGGTTTTAAGAACAATGCCTCTTTTCAGCTTTCAGTGAATCCCAGCGTGTTTCTTCAAGTTTCAAACACCGGCAGCCTTTGGCGCCTGGCCGTACTGCCAACCTAATTTGGTAAAGCTATTCCTTGCAGATCTGGTAACAATGCAAGACGGGAATTGTCCCAAGAGGTGGTGGTGTGCTTTTAGCCGAACTGTTATTTCTCTTGGGCCTCCATTGATGTGAAGCAAAAGCATAGAGGTGAAACTGCCGTACAGGAAAAGCCGTGTTTTCTTAAGGCATTGCATATGACACTTGGCCACAATGGGTGGAGATGCTCATGGCGATAGCTTCTTTCCCATTGGCAGGTGTACAGGATGGGTCCTGTGGGCCTGGCAGTATTTTTTGGCCCATGAGGTAACAAGGCAATCCACAAGCAGGCTGGTAAGCCTACAGACCTGAAGTCAAGTGCAAGTTGGGAGTGTAATGAATATTAACTTGTCCTTCCCATTGGGATGCAGTTGAATTGTAGATTCCCAGATGTGCTGGCCACGTTTCTTGGTGTCTCAGTCTAAGTGGTGGAAACTGATTATGAAGTGTGTTTTTGTGGCACTGTAAAAATCTTGTATTTTTTTCAGCTGAGTGTCATGTACTTCAGGGTCTTTTCCAATGATGCTGCAATTCTTGCCTATATTAATCCTTTTCTGATCCTTCTACTTTCTCTTTTGTAAAGAAATGCTTTTAGCCTATCAGAATTTGTACGTCCCCTCTGTCACTTCTATTTTTAAATAGTGTTATCAAACTGAGTTTTTGTACATCACATCTTGTCCTGCAAGGCAAAAGCAAGTCTTTCTTTGCCTTTCACCTCTTTTTTTAGTTAATTTTTATCTGTTCTTTTTTTTCATATTTCTCCTTCATATTGTCTGATGTCTGAATATTTTTTCGTATTTCTTGCCACAGCTTCTTCATCATTTGCATCACCAGTGCAACTTCACACATTCACATCTGAAAATCCATTCCATGTGCATTTGAGATTTATTCCTGTCTGAAGTCCGTACTTCCTTAGTTATTCGGTGAAACCTTTTCAGTCTGTAGGTTCAGATGATGCCAAAAGAATTTTTTTTGTTTTATTTTGTTTTCCAGCTTCACTGGACTCTCATCATATTACTTTCCCATCCCAAACATCTTCATCTGCAGACATATCAAAAATAGAGACTGGTAAATTGTGTTTATGATACTTGCTTAGTTTAGGATTTGGTTTTGTGTCAACAATGTTACAGTCACAGGCTTTTTGCTCTGCTTGCTTGGTGGTGTCTGAAATGGAATTTTGTCTGCAGTGTTAGGTAGTTACGCTCCATAACCACATGATGATACTTTGTGGCACAGGGTGAAATTAAAAAACCCACAGGAATCAATATTGTTTTGGGTGGTTTTAATCTGTCAGATATAAGGATCGCTAGCTGGATGGAGTCATTATCAGTTACGAAGATACATTCTTGACTGTGAGATTTTACCCTGGGTGATTTTTTGTTGGTCATACCGTACACATTTTTTTGCGGTTTTCTCCACTATTGAACATTTTTTTCAAGTTATGTTATGTTGGAACTTTTCTTGCTGGGGTCATAGCTCCCCAAGATTAAATTTGTATTCATAGCAAAGGTATGAATGTGCGAGAGCTGAGAAGGAAAATTATCCTAAATCTGACAGTCAATATTTCAACAGTATTGTTTTGAATTTTCTGCCTCGCCTTCTGGCTCTTCAGTATGTCACTAGAGTTTAATTTATGTTATGTCAATTAGATAAAATATCACAATTTATTTTAAATGAAAAATTACATGATGTGTAGTACATTAAAACCTATAACTCAAAATACTGGCATCTGTTAAACTGAAACAAGCAAAGCTTTGGCTATAGAAATACCTGGTCATAGAAATTCATATTAGCATATATTTTAAGTATGTAGGTCTCTTTCTACAGATGCAGGTGAAGTCAAAAGCACAGGTTTCTTGATGTTTCATGGGCACAGATCAATCAACTCCTGTTGATAAGTCTGCTTTTAGGGGGACTTCAATTTTTGTCAGGGTGTGTCTGTTAGGTGCGTGTGACTTTTTCAAAACTGAGCTTTTGTTCATTTCTTTTCAAGCTGGAAATCTTGCGAAACTGTATTATAGTGGTGTCGGCATATTGCAAAGCAATGTAAAGCAATCTTACTTTCTCTGTTTCCTCCCCCTCCCCCTACATTTCTGCAGCAATATGAATCTATCTCTCAGGGTTATTTACGTTTTTCTGCAGTTACAAGTTCAGCTGACCTGGAAAAATCTATGCCTCCACTTTCCAGAACACCTCATGTGCTAACAACAACTATGGGTAATAGTAATGCATTAGCTTTTCAGTTAAACCACTTCTGGTGTTTTCATAGCAATTTTGGAAGTCCGGTTCATCCCAGATATTTTGGTCATCTGCTATACTTGTCTTCCGTTTGACTCATGATCATCAGTGTAGACAAAGTACCCTTTTTCGCATAAGCCAAGACAGCTCGTGCTTACTGCTGAGAAACTCACCTAACAGTGTTTCTGATCTTACATTTGTATCTCAAAAAGCTCTAGACCTATTTTGAGTTATACCTAAATAAAGTAAGCTTGGTTTGATAATAATAATATTAATAATAGTAATACTGCCTAAAGCTTAATAAGAATCTTAAAATTGTTTTTTTCTTTCAAGTTCAATTGTTATACTCTTAGATAGATGGATACACATATTTATATATTCTATATTTTTTATGCCAGCATAATTTCTTTCTTACTACTTCTTACTGTTCAGTGATTTTTTTTTTACTTTATTTTACCCTTGTTTTGTATGTGCATATATGTACACAGAGTGTATAACACTAAAATTCGCTAACAAAATCTTGACATAATACAAAGCAATGAAGAGAATTAAGAAAGTCTTTTTTACAGAAATAGATTTGCAGTGTATTTCAGTTTTGCACATGATATTTTTTTCTGTCTTTTTGGGAGTGCTTGATGCTTATAACTATAGTGGTAGAAGTTCGTTTATATTTCTGTTTTCTGAGTTGCTTTAAACTACACAGACTGTGCTATCTAAAGTAATATTAGCTTTGGCTGGCTGACACTTTAGTTTCAGTTTTCATTTTAACCACTAGCTTCAGCTCCCAATGTGTTCCATTGCCAAGGTAAGGCATGTTATTGTGGGTGGACCTCTGCATTGCAGATTAGGTATGTTATAACCTATAATATTTTTTGTTTGTTCTTATAAAACAAAAAAAGCTATGTGTAGAATTCATAATCATGGATACTGTGACCTTTTTTTTTTATAGCGTTCAGTGGTATTCAGCCTGTTCTTTCAAGCCCTGTGACACCTAGTAAGCCTGAAATAGCAGATGCTGAACCAGGTACAATAATCTCTACCTAGTTCTTAATTCAGTATCTCAAACCATGCTCTAAAACTCACTGAAATTAGTACACTGGTAACCTTCACTTTCAGTGCACATTTGAATTAGACCCTAACACCTGAATTTTGAATTTAGCTTGCTGATTATGGTTGAAATTGGTGCTTTCTCACACTTAAAATGCAACTTATGGTCATGTGATTCTCCTTCAGTATTTTGGAAAAAAAGCCACATAGATAATGGAGAAAACAGTATTTATTGTCCAGTTGTGCTGATGAAAATACTGTGATGTATGCCTTAGACTGCATTCTGCTACTGTAACCTTGTTAAAAATACTAAGGAAAGTGTATCTTTAACGGCCTGAAATTGGTTAACAGTCATAGACACTTGATGCTTTTGGACTGAAACCATAGTTGGATCAGTTTTCAGCTTTCTACTCCAAATTTTATATGGTTTTAATATCTGACTAATTGATTGTTCAACATGTCTTCTTCATTAAATTCCTACGTTTTACACCATGCCATTTTCCTTAAGTAATGGACCAAAACTCAAAATGTTCAAATGTTCAACTTAAAATCTTACTTGGCAGTGGTTGAGATCCAGCCCAGTTGCAATGAAGGCAGGAGGAAACGAACATCCAGAATTTCTGCACATCACAAATGTGATGATTTATAGTCACTGAAGCTTTGTGCAGTTCAAAAGACTGAATTTCTCTCTCATGCATACTAAACTGATAAGTGTCCAAGCATTAGTGAAATATTTGTTGTTCTTGTAAAAACAAATTTGTTTTTGCTTATGAAGGAAGTTTCTTCGTTTAGCTCTGCTCTTTTATGACTGTCACCATTTCTTCCAACAGCAACAAGTGAATCCATTCTGGAATCTTTCACATCTAAAACTCGTCCTTTTCAATGGCCAAGGGTAACATTAGGTAATGTTGTTGTTTTCACCTAGTGAAAAACTCTGTGTTTGTTTTGAGCACTTCATCCCACATGAATGCGTTTCTTCCAGCATATCATTTCACATGCATAATCGCTATTCTTTTTCCTGGTTATAGAGTCTTGTTCTTCCATTTTCATTAGACTGATTCTTCTTGATATATCTCTGTATGTGAACATGGTTCAGGATGATTTTACCGTCCTCAGAGAAGTAAAATTTACCTCTTGCATGAAAAACTCCATCATCTTTTTATTAGAGTGTTGTGTCTATCTCTTTCACTCTCATGCACATGCATGTGTTGTCTTTTTCTCTGATATGTAGAGCTTCCATAGTGGAAATTTTGATTGTCTTGGAGACAGAGAATCTATTTCTGATCTAGGCACAGCATTTCAATATCATCTCCATTCCACACATTAAACTCTGATTTCACCAGATGGCTTTGACATTCCATACTAAGTTGTCTTTTCTTCAACATAAACTTGTGGCATGTGCTGTTTGTTGTGGGAAAACCTTGTTAAACAATTTTTGATTGCAAACTGCAAACTGAGCTCTTTCTTTCAGCTCCAAAAGAAATACCACTTATTCCTTCTAAACTGAAACCATCTGCTACCCCAGAAGTACAGCACGTGAAACCTGGTAATTGTGCATTTTTATAAGTTAGTATGCAGAGACACATGTTCACTAAAAATATCTAAGCAAAAGTTCCAAAAAAGAACAGGAACTATGCAATACATGAGCATCTTGACTAACTCATCATTCTAAAATCAGTCATTTGATTTTGCCTAACAAAAGGAATGACAGTTACGCTTACTGGTTTTACACATTTGGGTTTGGTGATAAAAATATAAACAAGTTACCTATTTTTTAATCTTTTTCAAGAACTGGAAGGGAAAAAACTTCTAGGTGGCACCAGGGTTTTTTATATCACTTGTATGAACAATATATATGATTATTATTTCTGTAATCTCTTTCGCCAGTCCCCATCTCCCACTTTCACACAGACATACTATGGCAAAGATGGCATCTTTGCTAGTCACAACAGTTTGTTGATTGAAAGTAAAGTACTGCCCGTTATCAGTAAGTCCTCCCACAGGGAACTCAGTGGAAAGGATTGCCGTTTTAGTGAAAGTAGGAGAGCTTTCTCAAAGTAGAAGGAGAAACTTTCCTATACATGTGAGATTCATTCTTTGACCATGGGAACATGATCATCATGTCATGTCTTTTTTCCTTTTTGATCAAAAAGTAGATCTCTGTACTCATTTTCTTCTGATTTGAGATTAAAGGAGATGAATCTCCTTTAGTGATTCAGATACTGGACCAATAAATGCTATAGTGTGCATTGCTAGAGCCCTAAAATGTTTTTGTTCTCATATCTTATAAACAGACAGGTCAGTAAAAAGCAGGCGTTGCCTTTGATGTCTTATACATGTCTTACAATCAACCGCAGGCTCTGATTTAAGGTTTTCAGCAAGATTTTGGTGTTTAGAAGTTTCCTCTTTGGTATAGATTCTCTGGCATTTATTACGGACTGCAGTCTTTTCTTCAGTCAAAGCCTTCATCTGTCCTTTCTCACTATTCTCCCATAATGTCAGACGTGTTTGTTGATTGAATCAAACAATGTATTAAAAATGTCTGAGAACATAAATATGGGGAAGGAGCCTTAGAAGTAGACTCTCACATGTAGCCACGAGCATACAGTGTGTAGTTTCATAGGAGACAAAAATAAAAGGAGTATAGGGTGTTATGCTTAAGAGTAGGACTCAGTTGCATGCTTATCTTGTCTATTTAAAAAAAAAAAAAAACAAAAACCAAACAAGACAACAAGACAAAACAAAACAAAACAAAAAACCCCAACCCTGAACTACCGAAATGATAACACTTCTGGCTTACTGCTGATACACCTACTGATCAGTTCTATTACACTTGAATTTTTCTTTTCTAGCCCCTAAACCACCACTTTTGGAGCCTAAAACTTCTCAGACTGTTGAACAACCAAAAGCAACACTAGGTAATACGTGTTTCTGTAGCTGTTGGTCACTCTTCTTTGCAGTCCGCGCCACAGTTTGTATTCTGTTACTTTATCTTGTAACTTTTACTGTATTGAATCCATTTCTCTGAGAGAGGAAAAAAGTTAGGAAATAAGCATTCAGAAATATGTTTTTCTAAACTTAGGAGAAAAAGAAACAATATTTTTTCATATGGTTTTACTAATTCTATAGTACAGTACAATTTTGGGGATCAGAATTGTCTTCTATTTTGTTGGGAGTTTTTCTACACCAATGCACTTTACCCTCAGAAAATCATCAGAAACCCTTTGGAAATACTATTGAAAGGCCAAGTGCAAGGTTAGTATTATGGACGTTAATCCTAGAACTCTCAGTGAAGAATTCCTGTGGCACTAGATAGACGTGTTAAGTCTACTGTTCTTTTTTGAATCCTTCTGAATGTCATTTTGGCGTGAAAAAACACTTCTCAGTCACTTCATACGTCTTACTCTACTCTGTTCTTTCTATACATGTCATATGCTTTCTACTGTGTCTATTGCTATGAAATTTTTTCTTGGAAAGCAGTCTCACAGCACTGCTTTATAAAAATTAACAAAATTACTGACTATACTACCTGAAACTCACCTTAAGCTTTATCTGATGTCCGATTAACAATCCAGTTTAGCTAATTACAGTTTCAGCCCATGCATGTTCAGGGGAAAAAAGGTTTCTAGGACTGGCTGTTCTTAACTTTTACCATTTACATGACACTATGTCTCTTTTATTAAGAGAATTCAATGACTACAGTTATGAAGCAATTCCCTTTTTTATTATTGATTCCATGTTTTCCCAGCTCCCTACAAGTAATTTCTTTACAGTGTTGAAAATTGAGGGCATTTTTGCATATTTTGTCTACATATCTCTTTTGATGGCCTAAAATCAACCTGGAGTTCAAAAAGATAAACAGCATTATTATTTTACCTCTTAGGTAATTTGCAAAAATGAATTTGCTAACTTAATGGAAGGAACATTTTGGTATGATTGTAAGCTACACTTGCATATTTTAAATTTGCTTACTGACTTTTACTGTGAAGAACAAGCAAGGATTTTGCTGCGGTAGTGAAGACTTGGGAAGCCTTGGGAAGCCTTCTTAGCAAATCTGATTTCACCATTTGCTTTTGTTCCAAGTAGCCATTCAATGCTTCATTTCAGGCTTGAAGAAAGTGATTTTTATGTGATAGAGTGGAAGTGATAATCTTATAATTCAGTATATTTCTTTCAGCTCCTAAAGAAGCAAAACTCACACCTTCTGCACCTAAACCTAGACCATCTGCCAGACCCAAAAAGCCACGAACTAAACCTGGTAACTAACTTCCATAGCAAACATTTTTTATAATGTATCAGTTAAGTAGTATACTTTAGTTTAAATTTATTCTGTGTGAAGCTCAGTACTTAATCATCAGAAAGATGTGCACTGAGGGGAACTGTGCTCTTTGAGGAATATTATGTTTGTATTGAACCAAAAAAAATTTGAAGCAAAGCAAGGAAACTTTTAACTTTTATGTCCTAAATCACCAAGTTGCATGTCCTGGCCTTAAAATAAATTGGTTTTCTGCTTTTCATTTCAAAATAGCAAATTTTCCAACTTAGTTCAGCACAGGGTCCAGAAAATGCAAATTCTCATGCTTTGCTGATGGTTATAGCATCTTACCAAGAACCATAGGATTTGTATTGATTCAGTGATCTTTAATGCATCGGGACTTACGTGAAATGGTGGAAATGAGTGAAATTCTGCTCTGGAATTTAGTAAAGGCGTATTTTATGATGGCAAATGAAATTGCACCTTCACATCAGGGTTGAGTTTGGTCTAGTATGTATGTTGGAGAATAGAAGGCACCTGGAATTTTCTGGAGCTGAAGAATAAGTGAATACAGTTGCAAAAATATTACTAGTGTTACGTGGTTTATAATGAAGTTGGAAAGCTTAAAATTGCATAATTTTATATTGTAAGAATATATTACTTAATCCTGGAAGAGATCAGGCAATATTATTAAATTATTTCCAGATTCTCTGTGAATTATGTTTTTGCTCATAAAAGGAATTACTCTCTTTGGACCAAGTAATTCCTTGTGAAGTTTGTTAACTAAATGGTATTTATGACTTGGAACTGTCTCAAAATAGTATGCATAATTAGTTTTTCATGGTGATTACAGCTCCTACAACATTTTTAGTGTAGGAAATACAGTATTGTATTACTAGAATAATTACTTTTGTCTCTGCTGTACATGCCCATATCTGAATATAGATCTGAATCCTGCATGGTTTTTTTGAAATAACAGAGAAAAAAAGCAACTCATTTGGAAACTGTTGCATAAAATTGTTTTACACCCTTGGACTGCCAAGATCAACACTGTATATTGATGTTTCCACAATGGATGGCTATGTAACAAGTTTCTATAAAACTACAAAGGCAGCGGCATGATTCTGTATTTGTACGCATGCCTCTTATTTGTCCTTTTCCTGCTAGTGGTTTCACTGATCAATCAGATGGAATCCTAAGAAACACTTTCTAATCATAGTTAAGCTTGTAATGATCTTCCTGTAAGTAGGTATTTGTGAATTTGGCATTTGTTCTGATGGGACAAATGATGAATTCTAGTCCAGAAAGTATTATTTGAGGCATAAAATATGCAGTGCATGGGGATGACCTGGCTTTTGGGTAGGTGGCAAAATGGACAAAAAGCAGGATCTCCTCTGTATTCCAGTGTCACTTGAAAGTTCAGCTTAAATTAGAACCTCGTATCATGACGTGTCACCTTTCGTTAACAGTGAATCAAATTAATGAAGAATATGTGCCAAAGTCATACTTGATCACTGACTTACTAATAACCCACTTTGGGTCAAACAGAATTCCTGAAAGTTAATTTTGGCTCTTATTCTTAATAAGACTTCTGTACTGTTTCTGGTAAAGTATTTGTCTTTTTGCAGCAGAGCAAAAAACTTCATTTTTAAAAAGCACATATAAACAATTTTCAGTTTTTCCAACCAACCAACTGTATACTCTAGCGAAAGTTTGCAGCTTCATTCTTCTTGATATTTGGGTAATTGAATCTGTTGCTTGCATGAAAAAAACAGTTATTGTTGCCAATGTGATCATGCCCAACCATTGTGCTCACTTGTATTATTTTTAGCATTAATCTCTCTATCTAAACATACTAAGTTCCCCTTTTTTTCAGGAAAGGAAATTATAATGAATTTTCTACTGCACTGCAACTTTTTCTTTCCAGAAAAGTGAAAGAATAGTTCTTCATAGTACGTCCTTGTTGAGTCCCTACAGATGCATTATAAATTTGCACTCTCTTGTGCTTCTAGTACAAAACGCTGGTTCTTCATATGCATCCATGCATTTTCCGCTTGTGTTGTATGAGACTTTTGCAAGAGAACTGCAGAACTTACCTGTTGCAGAGGAGGATCTCAACCGCCTAGTTAAGATAGTGTAATGTTAGATAGATTGGTGAATACATGTAGTTGTTCCTTTTACAGTCTTCTCTCCCTTACCGGGTCTATGAGGGTCCTGGAAGGACTTCTAAACACGCATCTTCTGAAGCATAGTGATACCAGAGAACCATGTCTTCTCCACCTATCAAAACTCTGTTTGATAACTTGGTGCATGTCTGTCTTACTATTTTCTGACCTTCAAAGTCTCAAGTTGCCTGGCTGCTCAGTGGTTACAACCCAATAATCTGATAAATTGTTCAATAATATCAAGAGTAACTTTTATGTCAAAGTCCTCTTATATTGCCTGGCAGTTTCATTTAGATGCTGTCCTTTCAGAAATGTCAGAGGAAATGAAAGGCATTTTGTTTCCTCCCAATCTTATTCTCCTCTCATCGTCATTCTGAGAAGTGTGTATCTCCCAGCTCAACCCTTTCTTTTTATCTAGCAAAGTCTACATGAAATTTGGATTGTAGATCTATTAATGAGCTTTTTTAAATAGGCTGAGAAGAACTCATTAGCAGAGACTTTCAGAATCTCTTTAGGATTGGGAGGAGGATGGCATTGTTGAATTTTATGTTTGAAAATACAAAGACATGCAAAAGAAAAAACAGATCTGAGTGATTTTAGACTCATCAGAAGAACATGGTACGATGAATATATGGCCCTCGGTTAGTTCTGGAAGAATGTACTAAGTACCTAACTTGTAGGTTAGTATGCTTCTATTGGATTTCCCTGCTTGGATTTAGAGCAAAGTACAGTGCTGAGGCACAGATATGCTATGCAGTACTCAGTGCTGCCAGGTGTAGAAAAGCAGTCTCCAGTTGTTAAATAGATAAGAATTCCCTTCTGATCTTTGTCATGACAGAGCAGTACTTCCACATGTGGCAGTTCAGAGAAGAACTTGGCAAAGAACAAAGAGATCCTACTAGTGAATGATTTTCCATAGTTGCTTCTGTGTATTCTCATTCTTCACCTTTTGAACCCAACCAGTACCAGAGCCCTGTGGGGTTGGGAGCAAGAACTGACTGCACTGGCTGGGTTGGATTTTATTTTATTTTATTATTTTATTTTATTATTTTATTTTATTTTATTTTATTTTATTTTATTTTATTTTATTTTATTTTATTTTATTTTAAAAAAGAATGGTGCTGTCACTTCATGTGAGCCACTTCATGCATTATCATTTTCAATGACATGGCTTTAAAGAGGATTGTCTTGAGGAGAGATATACCTACCCAGAAAACGTTACTTTAGAGATCCGATTCCCAGAGAAAATAGAAAAACTTCATAATTGCCCTCTGTCAGAAAATTTTTTCAACTTTTCGGTTCCCAGTAAAGTTTCTCCTTCCGAATCAAAGGTCTTTTTGTATCCAGAATAGCCTATGGCAATGCTGGGTAATTGCTATGTCCTTTCACAGAATCACAGAATGGTTGAGGTTGGAAGGCACCTCTGCAGTTCATCTGATCCAACCCCCTGCTCAAGCAGGGCCACTAGAGCCAGTTGCCCAGGACCACATCCAGACAGTTTTTTAATATCACCAGGGATTGAGACCCCACAACCTCTCTGGGCAATCAGTTTACTTAATTGCCCAAATTATTTGTCCTGAAGACATTTTGGAGTATTTTGCTTTCTTAGAGTAGTTGCAATAGTATCAAATCCACAGGGTAGTTACTGTTGCTTAAGAACATTAAGTAAATTTATTACTTACTCAGTGTTTCCATTTGAATAGTGGGGGGGAGGTGGGTTTTAATTGAGAAGCAAGAGCAGTTGAGCCATACCAGATGCTGAGAAATAGATATAGATGCACCTGTATTTCTCTCAAGAAAATTCTCTTTGTTCCAGCAGCAACCATTCCGGTTTCAGTCACTACTAGGAGTCCCTACACATATGAACGTCCAAAGACTCCAGAGGGTAATGATTGCGAGTCATCTTTAGCCATTCTTCTTTACATTGGTTTGATAACATGTGCAGTTGAAAACACTGTTTCCTGTAGGCTTCTTGCTTATTCGTATATGATCCAAACCCAACAAATGGAAATATAGTCTTGGTGCTTTAGTATTTCTCCATGTTTCTACCACGGAGATATTATGTTCTAAAAGACAGGATGTCACTTCGAAGGTGTCTGATTAGAAGCTTCAATTACATTAGAAAAAGAAAGAATAAGAATTATTGCAATAATAAATAATTTATGAAATATAAAAATAATATACGTAATCTAAAAATCACATTTAAAACTACAAACTGCTGAATAATTTCTGCAGAAGGGGAAGTTCTTTGTTGCACACAACTGAGCATTGCTTGATAATTTCTCAAATTTATGGAAAACATTGCATCTTTTCAATTAATCCATGGAAACTTGTGTTCAATTTAAGAAAAAAAAAAGAATTTCTAGTTTTAATAAGGAGGAAAGTTTATATAAAGTAGTAATGATAATTACCTTTTTTGGTATGGAAATATATATTTAGTGATGTGCTTAATAAATAAGTTTTTAATGTAGACTAGGAACAAAGGTGTTCTTTGCAGTGTACCTTGAAATGTTATATCTAATTCAAAGGAAGATTTGAGTCAATGTTTGCATTTACTCTGCAGATTTTATTCTGAGAAGCACGTTAACATGTTTTTAAAGGTACAGCTTTGCTCTTTAAAACCTGGATGAAGCCAACCACATATCTAGTACTTTACTGGATGAGGATGATGGCTTAGATAATTTGATTAAATAGAATCAATTTGTTTTGGCTAATTAGCAACAGCTCACTTAGATTCACTGTTTCCAACTGCAATAAATTCTGCTTCATAAAGTACGCTCAAAACTCTTCTAATGACCTTGACTTGCCAAGGTCAGCATCGGATAACAATGTTTTCTTAGCATTATTTCTTAGCTTTCTTTTCTTTGGATTATGGCTAAACTCTTAGAAGCTAATTTTGCTGCAGAACATCCAACTCTTTGATTATCCATTTCTTCAAAGGCTCTGTCTGCTTGTTTTGCCCATATCCAATAAAAGTTCATACATTAAACACATGGCACCATTTTTTCTGTGTTTATACATTGATACAAACTGAAGGTAATTTCCTAGACTTTATTTCTTCATGGCTGAACGTGAACGTGATTCTTCAATGGGACACCATTTACTTTCAGCTTAAATACTGTTTTTTACAAACCAAGTTTTTTCCAGTATCTGAAATCACAATCTACATATCTGAAGCCCAAATCATCTGCTAAGACAGAAATACCTCAAGCTAAATCTGATGGGGCACTTCTTTTGAAATTGTGTGCTTTGAGGCTTGCTATTAGTGCAGAAAGTAAAAAAGTTAAAAAATTCAACGTTTTTTCCTGGAGGAAGAGAGAAGGAACTGTTCATTATTTTGGGACAATATTTAGACAAAGAGAAATGAAATTGCTTCAGAAAACAATTTGTTGACCTAACAAAGAATTTAATTTTATTCTGAATATCTGAAGTATTTTTTTCTTTTTAAGAACTCGCTGATTTTTTCAAAGGCAGCCTGAAAATAGAAATGAGTGTTTTATACAAAAAAATTTTGAATTTGAATTCTGAAGGTAATTGATGAACTTGAATAATGGCAAAGTCATTGCAAACCAGGGATATGTAGTGAGCATATTAGAAAGATCAGTGACTAATTTAAGTTTTCTATACAGTATCTGGCCATTCTCGACAGAAGGAAGTTAATGCTGGTTGTTTGGGCTTTTTTTCTCATTTGCAGCAATATTAATACTGGGCTGTATTATATTGTGATTGTATAGTGAAGTGAGTATAGATTATAGAAAAGGTTCTATCTTTAGGTGTGTATGTCTATGTTACTTTAGTTTTTACTGCCTTGAGAGGTAAGAAATTATCAATTAATATTATTTTAATATATTTTCTGTACTACTAGGAAATTTTTATAGATTCTACCATTTCATAACTCAGGATTGTGATTTTTTTTCCCCTTTTTTTTCCCCCAATTTGGCATAGCTTGTGAGGAGGAAAAGGACATAATGTATAGGTTTTGTGATCCCAATTATAAGAGGATATAATGAGAAAAAACTAAAAGGCTATATCAAAATACATTCTTTCAGATAATTATATAGCTGTACCAACAGCAGCCTTGTAGTCCTCTGCTTGACCGTTCACTTTAGAGGAAAAACTCAACTGTTTTGTCATAGTCAGCATGCCACTTTCAAGTAGTAGCATGCTTCAGTTTGGGGATACCTGACATTTTTGTAGATCAAGAGTCCCTTGCTGTCTCTGAGTTAAGCTGTGTGATCTTTTCCCTTGCTTGTTCTAGGATTTACTGATTTCTATTAACATATTTTTGCTTCCATTTCCATCAAGTTTGTACAATTATATTTTTCTTATTGAACCTGTGTTATTAGGAAGTTTAATTGTCCATCATTTTAAAAAATAAAAGTTAATTTGAAGATCCACATTACTGTGGTGTGGTATTAGCACCTGCTTTTATACTTACCAGTGGAGTAATTTTAAGGTTTTTGGAGTAAGTTTCATAGTTGTCTTGTCACGCTGTTTCTGTTGCAGTCTTGGAATCTATTACACTTAGAATTGAACCACCAAGGGCAACAGTAGGTAATGATATTTCCTTGGCAAGCTGTCGTATTTGCTTTTTTCATCACAGAAAGCATCACTGAAGTCAATCACCTTATGCTTTAGGATTGTTTCATTAAACTTCATTTTTCTTCTAGGTAATTGTCTTGCTGGGCGTTCATGACAGTTGAGCATATTGCTCTCTTCACAGTTGGAATGTCTCCTTTTCTTTTAAGAAAATGATGCTGGCAGCTCTGAATCACCTTTCTTGTAATAATGCTTGTCTGTGCTTGTCCCAGCAATTACTAAAATTGCACTCTCTTGCTTAGATTGTCATAAACACATGGAGAATATTACCTGACTTTCTTTCCTACTTGCTATAAAGATACTTTTTTCTCTGTTGCAGGTGTGAGGTTTCTGTGTTTGTGTGTTCAAGTTCATATCAGACACTAATTGCAATGCAATTTAACCAACTTGTTATTACCCATATTTTCTCTTCCAGCTCCAAAGGACATTCAGCGTATTCCTTCTAAACCTAAAACTTCACCCAAACCTCATATCCCACAAGCCAAAGATGGTAAACTGCTTTGTGTGATTATTTCTAATACAGTTTATATTGTATTAAAATGTATTTCTTAGCAGCTGTTTAGTTATCTGGGCCAGCTAAAACATAGTGGGGTTCTGTTCTGCTGTATGTTCAGTAATTTATTTGCAGTTTTCAGAAGTGGTAACATTCAGTAGGTATTTTTTGTCATGCAAAATAATAAATCTCTGCTGCTTCATGGCAGCAGGATGGGAATATTGTTGCTAAACTCAAATTACAGTGGTAACTAAAGCAAATACCTAGCAATTAATGTATTATGGCTACGTAGGTGGTATAATTCTTTCCCACATTGCTTTGCATTGTTGGAATAAATATGTTTCCCTTTTAAGTCACAATTACTTAATTTCATGACATTATTATTTTCTGCATAAACGAGCAACTTACCCAGTGCATAGTTACTATTTTTTATAAATACTAATATTTATTAGCATTAATGATAATTTATGCCATATTCCAAAATACTGGATATTTATACTATGTCATTAAACATGAGTGCAGTTGAATTCAGTGGTAGGCAGAAAAAATTACTCTCTGCCTTCTGCTATCCAGTTGGTAAAATCAACAGAAAATTACAAGGGTATCAAATATCAGCATACGTTATATTTTGGTAAATGTGAAAAATTTCATTAATATCTTTAAATTGTAGACATAGAGCAATATTTTTGAAAGCTGATGTTATCTATGAAATATGATTTTCTCATGTAGAAAACAGTCAAAAACCTTATTCTTTTATAATTTTTTAACCATCACAGCTGATTGTAAAACATTGTTTCCAAAATACACCCTAAAATGCAACTTCTCATAATTTTAGTTTTTACCTCTGTAGCCATTTTTCATTATTATGGTAGTCTGGCCTTCTCAAAAAATGATTTTGTCACACAAATGTTACAAGTTTGTAGTATTTTGTGTTTTAAAAAAAAAGGTTACTGTTTCTTCAAAAATCTATAATATACAGAACTTTTTTTACAGCATCATCCACTCATCTTGTGACTGACTTAAAAGATCCAAAGAATTTTTTTTTTATTTTCACCCATACAGAAGAATTGACACAGAGAAGGATGCCGTTTCTATTGTGCCTCCATTTCTAATGTGGGAAATGCAAGAAAATAGCCTTCATTTTGCATCCTTATGCCCCTTAAACACACAGTTTTATTTTAGATCCATACCAGTTTAGAGGTGAAGTATGTGATCATGCAATGCAATATACCATAACGCTCTTTAATAATCTAGCATCCAGGAAGCAAGCAAGTGGTCTCTGATTCCAATTGTATATATTACCTGCATTTGAAATAAATACACCACAAAGGGAAGACATTTATGTCCCTGAAAAGCCATTTTCTGAATAAAGGAGGGATAGATATTTGGATATCTCATTGAAGCCCATGGGAGAACTAGGCTCACATTATGTTTCAGCTTACACTGCTTTCTCGCTTTCTCAGTCTTCATTTAATATAACAGTTTTTATATGAGGCGGTATACATAGTATATCATTCAAAATACAGTTACTAGACAAGTAATACTAATTGTAAGTAGAATTATTATCTTCAATTTTCATAACAACTTTTATGTTTTGTTTCTGATACAGTCCTGGAATCTATAACACTTACAACTGATCAACTAAAACCAACAATAGGTAACAGTTTTACCTACAGGGACCATCACATTTAGCTTTTTTCTCAGTATACACCGAGCATCACAAGTACATCTTCATTGTACTCCTCTGTCATAATTTTTTACTGTTAAATTTAGTACTTCTGTAAGGGTTTTTTGTGATTTTACGCTAACAACTCATAATCATCTTGTTTGGGTTTTCTCACACAAATATGTTCTGTAAAGTGGATGGAAGCACCACAGTCTACCTTTGACTACATGTGTCTATACTCAGTTTCTGTCATGTGCTGCTTCATCTTTTCTACTAGTCCATCCAGACTGGTCTTGCTTTATGTTATTCTGTTACAAAGGTTCTCCATTGGCGTTATTTCTTTGTGTGCCAGACATTCATACTTCATTCAGACATTCAGACATCCATTACTCATACAAGCTTTTTATGTTTCCACAGGGTCCCAAAGGCATGTGTTCTTTTTTAATATTATGCCTTCTGTCAGCCTCAGTTCTTGAAAGATTTTAAGAGTTGCATTTTTTTAATTTCAGTTCCAAAAGAAACACAGCGTGTTCCCTCCAAACCTAGAACATCACCAAGCTCAGAAGTGCCACAGACCAAACCTGGTAAGTACATTGTTTCTTTATCTTATCATAGTGATATGTGTGTCTTATGAATTCTACGGTGATCAGTGGAGCTTCAGATTTATATGTATCCCTTGGGTGTATATGTTGGAGCAGTCGTTGAGGGATAAAATCCAGTATCACATGTCATGATGTGGAATTTATAAGCAACCTGGTAAGTTTAAAATCTCCATCTTCAGGTCTTTTTTACATTTTAAGTCACTTCAACAGTGGGGATTTTCTGTGCAGTTACTGGTGGAAATAGGCATTTTCTGTGTGAATTTTCTTGGGGTTTGGGAAAGCAAAGGTGAAAAGGAAGGGTGTCATTGCAAAGAGGAGGGGTGATTTCTGTATTTCTCAAATTGTGTGCTGTTTTTTTTTTTTTTCCCAGGCATGATCATTTGTTTATACTTTTCAGTTCACTTATGCACAGTCTTTATGTTGTTCAGAGATTTAAGAATGTGTGCTACTTTCTATAATGTAGTTTACACAGCTTGGTATAGAGCAATATACAACCCTGGGCTAATTAAGAATAGAGGAAGAAAGTTATACAACTCACACTAGCAATTGCATGAGGTACTGTGGAGGGCTGACCCTGGCCAGCAACTAAGCACCCGCTAGGCACTTCCTCATTCCACCCCGCAGTGGGTTGGGTGAGAGAATCAGAAGAGCAAAAGAGAGGAAAAAAAATCATAATTCAAGATACAGACAGTTTAGGACTAGAGGTAACAGGCACAAGCTTGAGCACAGGAAGTTCCATCTTAACATGAGGAGGAACTTCTTTACTCTGAGGGTGGCAGAGCACTGGCACAGGCTGCCCAGAGAGGTTGTGGAGTCTCCCACACTGGAGACATTCAAAACCCGCCTGGACGCCGTCCTGTGCAACTGCTGTAGGTGACCCTGCTGTGGCAGAGGGGTTGGACTAGATGATCTCCAGAGGTCCCTTCCAACCCTGACCATTCTGTGACACTGTGATACAGTTTAACAAGTGAAGGGTAAAAAGAGGGGAAAAAACAAGTGATATGAAGGCAACTGCTCACCACATCCCACTAGCAGACCAATGCCAGTCTAGAAGCAATGGGTCCTTTGGAAAGACTGCCCCCCAGTTTTGTTGGTAAGCATGACATTATATGAGGTGGAATATCCCTTTGGTCAATTTGGTTCAGCTGTCCCGTCTGTGGGCCCTCCTAGCATCTCGCCCACCCCCAGCCTACTTGCTTGGGGGCAGAGTGAAAAACAAAGAAGTCCTTGATGCTATAAAAAGTACTATTCAGCAATAGCTAAAACATCAGTGTGTTATCAACACTGTCCTGGTCACGAATCTAAAACAGAGTACCACAGGGGCTACTATGAAGAAAATGAACTCCATCCCAGCCAGACCCAGTATGGGTATCCAAGGTACATGCAGTATTAGTTGGTGGTGCTGGAGAAATGGGAAGAAAGATGACAAAGGTTCCTTTTTCCCCCCAGTAAGTCTGCATCTATTGTTTGAATGAAAACCTTGAAATAAGTCTGGAAAGTGTACAAAGTTGAAGGTGAAAAAACACCCACAATTTCTTTGTAGCTTATTACAAAGACTTCAGATTTATATTTGGGCTCTGTTCTGTATTAGAGCTGTTGCCTTGAACTGTAGGCAATTCTGAGCAGCATAATACTCTGACATGTATTGAGTTTCAAGAAGGAGGGACCATCTGTCATTGGCTGAAGCAGGGATGGTATGACTATTGTGGAGGTAGTGATTGTAATGTTTTGAACGTTCTTGGTAATACTTGTTTTTGTTTTTTATCGCGCTAATGCAGTTCTGGAACCAATTACTTTTAGAACTGAGAAACCAAAGTCAACAGTAGGTAATGATACTTTCTTACTTGAATAGTCATGTTGTCTTTCCTCTTCAACACAAATCATTAAGAGTAGACCTGCAAAAGGTTGTCACTTTTCTTTGTATGTGCCTTAATAGTTTAACAGTCTAGATTGTCTGTCTATTTCTTATTTTCTACAAAACAATTGAGGATCCTTGTGCCTTTCAAGTTGTTATACATATAATATGGGGCAATTTTCTTCAGCATTTAATGATAAGAGGCAGAGGGCAGATCAGAACAGGATCCTAACTTACATGTTCTCAGTCATATGGTAGAGATGGCACTGTTCTAGTTAGTCATATAGTTTGGGTGAGCAGAGCTGCATGCTGCAAGTTTTCGTTCTTTGCTTCCCTTCCCCACCAGTTCTACTAAATGAGATTCAGTCCTTCATAGAGGTCTTGAAAAATAATTCTGTTTCACTCAAACCTCACTTCCACTTTCAGAACAGAATCACTTCAGTGATCTTTGAGTCATATGGTTTCTTGAAGGCAGATCCATTTGACTAAGACGTTCTTATCATTTGAATCTGGTACTGTGAATAATTCCAGCACAACCTCCATTGCAGAGCACTGGTGTCTTTGTATTTGAAGCTATTTATTTTGTTTTCTTCTTCTTTTATTTTTGAAGTCCTCTTCTTAAATAGAACCAGTTATTCTGTCACATGCTTAGTTGATGATATGTCACAGATAATTTCTTTTCTCTAGAGCCTGATTTTGTTCAAAAAAATCCCTTCTCTTCTGCATCACTTCCATAGAATATCTTTTGGTTCAAATCTTTGCTCTGTTTTTGTTGACTTTTATGGGTGGTAGTGAACACTGATACCTCGGAAAATTTTAGTATGGTGTAACCCAGTTTCTTTATTTCAGCTCCTAAAGATACGCGTCATGGGCCTCCCAAACCTAAAACATCACCCAGTCCACGCGTTCCTCCAACTAGACCAAGTAAGATTATCAATATATTTTCCCTTTAGTGCATGAAAGTTTTATCAGTTTTAAATAAAATTGTCAAAATTGGTAAGTTCTCTGAAGGTACACAGATACTTATTGAATAGGCTGTTTTACTGTCATAATCAAATTTTGCTATATAGCTGTCATGGAATAAGGTAATCAGCTAGATATTTATACAAGTCAATAAATTGTATAATGGTAGGGATGTTGCTTGAACCCTTGCACGTAGGAAAATTTGTGTCTTAATTTCCATAGAATGTGGCAGAGGTATTTGTATTTTCTAGTTACTCGTTTACAAGTGTAAAATTACAGTACTTTCCTGTTCCAAGAAGTTTGACTATAGTTCTGTCCATCTGAAAATTAGTGGTAAACTTCCACATTTCTTCTATTTGACTGCTTTGCTGGAGGTATTTTTTTAATGGAAAGTTGATTTAAATGAGCAGCAGATTTTTTGAATATTAAACACTTGAGAAGCGCAACTAGGGGAACTGTTGGAACTAGAGCAGTTTACTCTGTAGAAAGTTCTATTTGATAGAGCTGAGAAGAGTGGAGAATGAATCCAACACTGCACTGTAACAGTCACTCTGTCTTTAGTCTCTGCACTAACATAATATTGATTGCATTGACAGATCTCTGTGATTATTTTCAAATGGAAGAAATACTTCCTAAAAATTTATTTGCAGAAAATTAATCTCCTATCAGGAAAATCAAAAGACTTATGTTGGATCATCATCCTCAATAACATGTTCAAAACTTTGCTTATCTTCACAGGTCCAAAAGAAAGTCGGCGAGTCTCTTCCAGGCCCAGAGCATCACCAAGTCCAGATATACCACACGCAAAGCCTGGTAAATACGTTGTTATTTTGTTGTGCTTAAATATTCAGGGTTTCTTTTGGGTTGTCTTTCCTCAATGAATCAAGTGTTGATTAACATCTCTTCGTATTACAAACAAATAGATTTTCTAATGATCATTAAATATGTGTTTAAAGGAAGATAGAGCTGATCTGTCTTTTTAATGGCTGAGTTTTGATGAGTTGTATATGGTTTTCAGTCACATGACAGCTGTCACTGATGAATAATCTGCATCTCTTCTGTGCCTATCAAAAGATGCTTAGAGAAAAACATGTTTGAGGGCCTTCATGTATGACTAAATATAACTCAAAACACTCATATGTTTGTGCGCCCTGGCAATGGAATTTGATCCTTAAAAATACACTTAATAGGGATTTACATACTAGTGAACTACCAAACCACTGTAGCTGCTGATGGTTCTGAAAGCATCAGTTGAACCTTCCTTTTGAGTGTATTTCACTAATTCCACTAATAAATAAAAAACCCAAAATTTAAGTATGTGTTCCAATTTGAAAATAAATCAGTCATGTAAAAGGGAGTATTTTTACCCCTTTGCTTGTACTTATCACTAATTCTGTGTACATTCTTGTTTTTATGAAGTTTTGGCACCTACTACACTTGCAGTTAAACAATGAAAGGCAACAACAGGTCAAGATGTTACCTTGGGCTAGCCATTATTATTTTTCCCCTGCTGCTCCTTGGACCAAGGATTATATATCATTAGCCTGTTTTTCACATGTCATCTGTTTGTGGGTTTGATTTGTTTTCTTTTCTACTTATTGAACTTAATTCTGCTCTGTTCCAGGTATTGAAAGATTCCTAGCTGTTTTGTTGTCTTCACAGAAAATTTCTTTCACTTTCACTGTCAATTCCTTTGACACTTCTAGGAGACAGGCATGACATGGGTATTGCAGTTATGAGGTCTGAAATACAGATGGAAACATCACCACAACAGTTGTCTCTGTTCTTTCAGGTTTTGTTGCTCGACTCCAAATTTTGCTTCCTTGATCAATTTTGCACCCATGTTTTCATTCACAATTTTCTTTTCTCTTTAAATTCCTGCATGTATCTGACACTCAGTTTTTCAGTCTCTCATGTAAGGATCCTGTTTTTCTTTGCAAGCATGAGGCATGCAGTGCCTGTGCAATAAACCTGTCTAATTTCTGAAGAGTATAAACCCTTAAAACAGGTCTTTTCTTTCAGCTCCTAAAGAACCACAACATACTCCCTTTAAACCTAAAGCAGCTCCCATCCCAGATGCTCCACACGGCAAGCCTGGTAAATTATCTGGTCTTTTGTCAAGCTGCGGTTGATAATTGAGCAACTGCTTTCAGGGTGGGCAGTGGGGGGAGTTGTCAACGGTACATTTGGTGTTACCTGGGTATCATTCTAGCTTAAAAAACCTGTGCAATGCTGTAGCCAAATCATACCACTGATGGAAACTACAACAGTTCAAGACTTTTTTTTATATTACGTGGGTATTACCAGAAGAAGAAATAGTAGTGACCTGTATGTTTAAATCAATGATAAAAAGTTATTCGCAGCTTGTGTCTGAGCAACACACTTCAGTTGTTTGTACCATGTTTTTGAAGCTCTTAAGAGAGAAGCCTCTTAAAGCTGTTGCAGTGTTTTCCCTTTAGATACACATTTTCATCCAGATTAGACTGAGGATTCCTTTCAGTTGTATTTTGATTGGGAGACTCCCCATCATAAATCTGACTGACCTGTATAAGATAATCAGTGATTTCACTGAAGGGTTATTAGTGTTGTTTTTTAAGTATCTAGATGTTAAAAACAAACAAAAAATTGAATTCTTTGTAACCATAAATCTCTCAGGATAAATGCTCACTGCTGTTTTAAAACATCCCTTTCCTGGTGTATATAGTATAGTGCTGAAGGCTTTTTTTAAGGGAATGGGGTAGGGGGGTGGAAGGGAGAGTTTCTTCATTATTCTGAGCATTTATCGACATTTTTTCCAACAGAAATCATTCCAACCTTCCACGAACCAGATACTACTATGATTCCTCATATTCCTGAAAGAACAAAGGCAACATTGGGTAATCACATGTATTCCATAAACAATTGCTCTGTTTTCCATTCTTGTTAGAGAAGATATTCTTAGAGAAAGCTCATTACATAATATTAAAACTAATAATGAAGTTTTGCTCTGCTTCTAGATACTTGCTTGTCCTTTGGTCGTGATAAGAGTAATAAGCATGAGATCATTTACTTTTGAAGGTTCTTTTCCTTGTCTTCTAGCCTTTCCAGTCAGGATGGTGTAATTCCTTCAGATAGTATATATTTTCAAGTAAAAGGGGACTTTATATAAAGAGCAGGTAGTCATTCCTGTAATTTCTGCATCTAAGGTACGGATACTGTCATCTTAAAGTACTCTTCTGCTTCAGTCCTCATGGTATAATTTTACGGAAGAAAATTGCAAGAAAATGATAAAGTATCAACTATAGCATAACAAATACCAAAACAGACCATCTGTGTGACCCTCGCAATCAAATATAGTTCTTAAAGCCATCTTCTCTGCTAATTTCTAGTCATCCATGCTAGGAAAACTTGCTTAAATATATGAACCATTAGCTGAGAGTTCTTTCTTCTTAACTTAAATATCAGATGTGGACCAAATAAGGGTCAATGAATCCAAGCAGGACTGGGCAGCAGGAGCATTGCTTGAGCAATCTTTGTTGATAATCAGTTCTCTGTCCCCAGTTTCAGAGACAGACATTGACCATGAATTTCTGAGAATGAAATGGTATCATTAACAAAGTAGTAATAGCCATTTAATAATCTTCAAACTGTGTTTTTTCTTTTTGAGGAATAGGAAGTCATGTTCTCTTTAGGAATCTCTTTAGGATTTTTAGGAAATCCGGTTCTCTTTAATATCTTTATCAATGACCTGGATGAGGGGATTGAATGCACCCTCAGTAAGTTCGCAGATGACACTAAGCTAGGCAGGTGTGTTGATCTGCTTGAGGGTAGGAGGGTTCTACAGAGGGACCTGGACAGGCTGGACCGACGGGCCAAGGCCAATGGTATGAGGTTCAACAAGGCCAAGTGTCAGGTCCTGCATTTGGGTCACAACAACCCCATGCAGCGCTACAGGCTTGGGGTGGAGTGGCTCAAAAGCTGCCTGGCAGAAAAGGACCTGGGGGTGTTGGTGGACAGATGGCTGAATATGAGCTGGCAGTGTGCCCAGGTGGCCAAAAAGGCCAGCAGCATCCTGGCTTGTATCAGGACTAGTGTAGCCAGCAGGACTAGGGAAGTGATCATCCCCCTGTACTTGGCACTGGTGAGACCCCATCTCGAGTACGGTGTTCAGTTTTGGGTCCCTCACTACAAGAAGCACATTGAGGTGTTGGAGCGTGTCCAGAGAAGGGCAGCGATGCTGGTGAGGAGTCTGGAGCACATATCTTGTGAGGAGCGGCTGAGGGAACTGGGTTTGTTTAGCCTGGAGAAGAGAAGGCTGAGGGGAGACCTTATCACCCTCTACAACTACCTGAAAGGAGGTTGTAGAGAGGTGGGGGCTGACCTCTTCTCCTGGGTGACAAGTGATAGGACAAGAGGAAATGGGTTCAAGTTATGTCAGGGGAGGTTTAGATTGGATATTAGGAAACAATTTTTCACTGAAAGGGTTATCAAACATTGGAATAGGCTGCCCAGGGAGGTGGTGAATTAGCCATCCCTGGAGGTGTTTAAAAAAAGGGCAGACGTGGTACTTGGGGACATGGTTTAGAAGTGGTTTTGTCAGGTTAGGTTGGATGGTTGGACTTGATGATCTTAAAGGTCCCTTCCAACCTCAGCAATTCTATGATTCTATGTTTCTATTTTAATATACATTCCCTGTATGCATTGATACTTAGGATAGTATTCATTTGATATCTCTTTATATAGCTTTATGAAGTTTACGTGCCCTGTTGTACACATCTGGGGCTACCATCACGGGCAATATTCATACGCAGAAAATAGTTCTTCAGAGCAAGGGGGATGAAGAATGCACAGGCTAAGGCATATATTTTGAGGACCTCTCACATTTGTGTGGATCACAGACTAGCAAGTGCTAACATAAACTTTTCCAGTAAATGATTCTTACACAGCAAGAATTTTTAACTGAACCATATGAAGATAGCAAGATTGAATAGTACCCACATACAAACAAAGAAGTTAATTTATAGATCAAGTCTAATACAAAGGGTTCACTGAAAAACAGATCCTATCCTCAGATACTCATGTATGGTACATGTGAAAGATACAGGCTACTACTGTCTATTTTTGTCCCGTTACTTTACTGTATGCTTTTCATGACTATATTCTTCACTGCTTCATCCAAAGCTACAAATTTGTATATAATTCTGGGGAAGTCTGTTTGTGTCAACGTCCATTTAATTTGTTTTCCTTTATTTGCAGGAATTCCAACTGATTGGTTTTCAGCTTTACCCTTACATAATTTGCCTTATTACAGATCAGATCATACTTATGTTCCTTCTGTGCTATGAAAGCAGTGTGTTTTTTCAATTATTGTTCTGGGTGCTGTTTGTTTTTATTTCAGCTCCAACTGAAAAACAGTTCATTCATACCAAACCAAAAACATCTGAAAAACCAAGAGTGCCACACACCAAACCTGGTAATGGAGTCATTCTTTTGATTTTGTGTTTGTGTTTAATCATTCTTTCCCTTAGCCTCGGGTTTTGTGCTTTTTAATGGAATTATTCATAGCTGATTTTGTGCTGAAACAAATGTATTACACTTAAGTCAGTCAATCCAAAATATGCCAAAACTACACTGTAAATAATAGTAGGGTTTGTAGTGCAGCATCAAAAACATTTTTCCTCCTTTCTATCACATATAGTAAATGATGACTAAAATATAGTAATGTGGGTGTTGACAAATTTCAGTGGCTAGATAGACTGAGTTCTCTCTGATTACTTCCTGGTAATCAGAGATGCTTCTCTGTGAGCACGTTTTTTTGGTTTTTAATCCATAAAATGCAATAGAATTCCGTTGCAATATGCTTGTGCAGTTAGCAACTGACATTGTGTTCTATACTGATCAAAAGTAGTCTTAAAAATAGTTACGGGGTGCTGTGTCTCTTCCATTCTTGTTATAGAAGGCATGTATAGGAGAAGTTAGTAGGAAGATAATGATACCTGCCAGCAGTTGAAGATATTCTGCTTTATGAAAGTTTTGGAAATAGTGCAAATGCTACTTTGTTTCTATTACAGTTTCATATTCTAAGATTCTTCACATTTTCTCCTTAACAGCAATACATCGGACAACTCCACAACCATTTATTACAAAATCTTCTACTATCACTGAGCATTCAAGGGCAACAATGGGTAAATAAGTTTCCTTAAAGTTAAGATGCAGGTATTTTTAATTTTTCAATGGAGAAATTTCTAGAGAACATGCTCTGGTGTGGTATTTTGTGTAACATCATTCCACTGTTCTTCATTCTGCTTACACACATGCATGTTTCTTAATACAAATGAGTCTCAGTTCTATCCTAGAAGTGATGCAGAAATAGCTTACAGCTCATGTCTGGTCAGAAGCCTGTATTTGTCAGATCTCCAGTGGTCTAATTTTTCTTTTAGAGCAAGAATTTTAGCCACTAACTCAACTTATCCTACAGCACAGTGCTAGGACTTTTCTGTGTTTTGGATAGTCATTTTGTTTCAGGTTCCAGAGAGCCATGGAACTGTTATTGTCTTTTTTTCAGGCATTTGAGGCATGCATTTTCTGTGGGCTAAATATGGCATTGGATCATGACTCCTGAATAATACAATAATAATCTTTTTCCTTTTCTTTCAGCTCCAAAAGAAACACTGCTCATTCCTTCCAAACCCAAAACATCTGTTGGGCCAGAGGTACCACAGACTAAACCTGGTAATTTAAAAGTTTCTAAGTTTAAAAGTGTTATTGTGGCACTGCCTTAGTTACACTTTCTGCTGTCATTCAGTACTGCAGGCATGTGACACGCGTGATATGTAGACAGAAATTAGTATCATTGTTCAGCTCAGAGTATGTCAATAAATTATATCAAAGAGAATGCCCAAGAATTGCATCAATTTCCATGGAGAGCAGAAGTTAAGATGGTTAGGTTTTTTAACATTTGTTTGTTGAATTGGTGGCTAGTAGCCATTAAAAATGTGAGGAATTTGATTAATTTTAATAAAAATAAACTGCTGTAGCCAGCTTCCCTAAGTTCTTTTCTTTTGGGGGATTTTATTACCCTTTTTTTTTTTTTTTCTATTTTACCCTACCATTTGCTTCAATTTCTCAAGTACTTTTGAAACTCGGTTTACAGAATCTCAGTCAAAGATAGTTAGATGCTAAGAGTATAGGTACCTTCTTCCTATCAGTGATTTTTGCAGTAACTAGAGTAGATTTAGGAATGCATAGTTATAATGAAGGATGATGATACCTCCGCTTTACCCTGAGTGTGAACTATTTCCATAAAAATTACTACGTAGGAAGATTACAGGAGAAAAAAAAAAAAAATATTGTTAGGGGGGGAGTGACAACATGGTTATAAGAAAGAGCAGCTCCTAATCTTTCTTACTTTCTGATCTAACCTCCAAACTGATAATATTTTAGTTTTAGGCAAATAGTTTTATGAATAATTTTATCATTTCCCCTCTTTTTTTCCTTTAGACTTATAGCCCTTTTCATATAGCAAAAAAGAATTTAAGCAGGGACCCTATTCATTCAAGAACTGTACATATATATTACTATGACAATCAAACTGAACAGTCCAGGAAAAAGATTTATTTTCTAAAGGCCATATTTTGAAAGGCTTTCTGTTAAGTAGCCATGTTGATTGAAAGTCTCAGTTGAAAAAGAGCTATTTCCAATCATGTCATAGTTAATGAGTGCCATGTTTTGTTACCACTGCCAAGTTAGTTCTAGGTGCAGAATCTTAGAAAACAGAATTTATAAGTTTATTCTTTTCCTTTTAAATTTTAAATAATTATAATGATGTATGTACAAAATAGACTACTGTTAGGAAATTGATTAAAAATAAATGAGACTATTTAGCCACTGCCCTGTATGCTAGTAAGTAGGTTACTTTCCAGCTTCCATGTTTTAACCTTATTTCTGAAAGACAAAGAGACATGTAGTGTGTGTTTCTGCCTGCCAGTCTCCTTTTCATCCAGTAACTTAGATATCTTTCACTAAATTCAGGCAAACTTGAGTGAGGCAGACATGTCTGAAAGATAAATATGTTACTACAAGCTTTTAGAAATTTTTTTAGGGAAGTGCAAATTAGTATACCCAGTGTGAGAAAGGCCAAAGGCTGTCAGAACTCCACTTTAGGGCATTTATTCTGAAGTTGGTGGGGGCCCAGCAGAATAGTTGAACTGTATGGTTGTCAGCATGAAAATACATCCAGACTAACCAGAACACGTGTCTGTCTCATGTCTGTTAAAATTGTCTTAGCAGATGTGTAGATAGGTTTTTAGGAAACAAAGGACACAGATCCTTAATGAAATCCAACTTCTTTAATTTCATTTCTCACAGAACAATGTTTTATTTCTTGTAGCTCCAAGGGCAACACACCTGGGATCAATTAACCTTATAACAGTTCATGTTGTTGATGGGTCCAAAATGACTTTGGGTAATGAGAATATTATGTCAGTTTATTTTTTATAAAACTTTAATTTCTCTGCTTTTGCTATATGGCTAAACTTACTTTAGTCAACAGAAATACCTTAATATATCTTTATGGCGTGTTCATTTGTTAGACACATTCCAGTGCATGTTCAAAATGTTGCTGATTTTAATTTTCCAGCCATTTTTTCTTTCATGCAATTCTTTCTAGAAATAAGTACTTCATGTACAAGGCTGAGGAGTCATATAAAAAGGCATTACCTGATCATCCTTTCTTGTCTGACTTATTAATGATATATGTCTTTTCAGTCTCCAAAAGTCATTTACCTGTATAAAAGCATGATTTTCAGCCAGGTTTCTAGCCCTGACTCTTTTTGTTTATGTTCTGCACAAAGATAGTTTGAATTTCCTTTCCAAATGTGGTGTCTTATGTTTAAAATAAATCATTGCATTTGATAAGCAATAATATCTCCACTTTCAGTTCCCAATGAAACGTACCAGATTTCACCCAAGCCCAAAACTGCTCTAGCAACTGAAATTCCACAATTTAAGACAGGTAATTTTTAGTATTTTCTTAAGTTGTAGTAGTGAGAGTTTGTAAATCTTAAGTAAAATCAGTACAGTGTAAGAGTCTGTTCATTATTATCTTTAAAACCATTTCAAATATATAACATGAAAATTTATTTTTCCCCTTATCAAATGTTTTTTGTTCATTGCTCTGAAAATCAAGGTTTAATCAGTATTGCGTCAAAGATGATATGAAGCTTTTAAACAGTATTAGTGCTGTGTATTGGATCCTCAGATGTATAATGTTGCAAACATAGATGTAACTGACTTCCACCTTTTCCTTACAAAATGCTAACTCTAAATCTGTAAAACTTTTCCCAAATGTAAATGTCAAAAATGAGTAATATGTTCTTTCCTGCATAAGTATTTTCTCTGACACTTCAGAGAGGCTGGATTAAGTGTTGTGGATAGAATAGTCATTAGATTCGAATATCAAATAGCTAGCTCTATTTATTTAAAAATTTGAGTTATAGAGGTTGATAATTTGGCACAAGATGACAGTGACTACTGCTTATGCTTTCAGCTTTCAGTGTGATTCACACAGATTCTGTAACAACTAAAATATTGAAATTATTTGGCAAGTGAAAGGTGACCATAAGAAAAGGTTGAAGGCTTCTGATTTTAACCTTGATGAAGACATTATGATTCAGCAGCCCTGCACAGTGTCTGCATTAATGCTTCCAGCTGTTTTCTCAGCAATATTTTAATGTTTCGTGTTTTTATCTGAATATCTGATTTGGGGGGGTTCAGTTTGGTGTTTTATTTTGAGGTTTTTTGTTTGTTTGTTTTTTACAGAACCTAATTAAATGTCTTAAGGCCATGGATACCTTGCAGAGCTAACTCTGTATCCATATACAGTTGGGTAACTGGCTGTAAATATTTTATATCTCTTCCTAAACCTAAACATGAATGTAACTGGTCAGACTGCATGATGGAGTCATCTGACCACTAAAGAAACTAGCATTTTCAGCGTGCATTTTGGATTGGAACTCATAGAATTCTCATATGTCCATTTTGCTGTATCGCATTGGTGCATGGACCTTTTTTTCTGGCAAATTACACTGTGTAATTACATTGGTGTTCCTTTTACAAATAGCATTTAAACTGAACCTTATTTCTTTTAGCACCTCATAAAACACATCTCACTTCTGCAAGACCAAAGCCATCTGATAAAGCACAGACCAGACCTGGTAATAATTGTTTATTCAGTTTGGGATGGGGAGGAGGTTAATTAATTAATTATTTTTACCTATTCTGAGTGGAATTTTAAGTGTTGCTGGGGAAAAGGGTATTTTTCTTTCAATTAATCAGTCTAGAGGTAAAACCTTTCCAAATCAGAAAGAAAAGGAAAACTGTGTGTATCATCACAGCAAGCGTTACTTTTTTTTCTCTAATGTGGAATTGTTGGCATCACATAAAAGCCTGTTGGGTTTTCTTCTCATGGAACTTTTTTCTTTTTTTTTCTTTTTCTTTTTTTCTTTTTTTTTTTTTAAACTTGCTCACAGCTGTCAGTAAAACCACACTAGCACCAGCTAGAACAAAAGCACCTGGACTGCCAAAGTGGATTGTGCCAACAACAGGTAGAGCTGCAGTTTGGGGGGTTTCTTAACTTATCAGTAAAAGACAGGAATGTGACTTCCTCAAATCAGCTTGGGCCCTGCGAAATATTTCATTGTGTTTGATTATAGAAGTTAATTCCTCAGAGTATTGTATTAAATTGCTGCTACTGGTCATGCTATATAATTCCTGACTGTCGTTACGAAATGATATTGACACTCAGTCAGTGTAAACTTACAGATTGATTATTATGTGGCTGCTCTTTACTGATGTTTTCTAGATGATAGGTCCAGAATAATTACTGCAAAACACTTTGTTGAAAAGTGTTACACAGTTATTTAAGTCCAAGTCAGAAGGCTTGGTAAGAAAGCCTTAAAGCCAGGTATCTTGTTGCTGCTAGCTATGCACGTGGTGTGTTCATGCCGGACCTATCCATATTCAAACTATGCAGTATTCAGACTATGTGTACTCAGGCTTGAATACTTCAGCACCAAGGAAGTTCCAAGTTGGTGGATGATCGAGGAGGGTGAGAACTGTCACTTCAATTTACCCATCCTTACACACACAGATAACATACATCCCTAACCACAAAGATTTATTCAAAATACTGGTTTGGTTGGGGGGAAAATAATTTATCTTTTTTCAACTGTGCTTGATTTTTCCATCCAATCAAAATAACGTCAGTGCTAATTTATAATGAATCCATATTTTTTTAATTTAATAAAGCATTACTTTATTATGTCAATACAAATGCTGTTGGTTTTTTAATGCAGCCATTGGTTAATTAAATACAGATTTTGGGGATTCTTCATCAATGATGCACGTTTAAAATAATAAATAATATATATAAATAAATAAAAAATACACATATTCAAAGCAAACTTTTGGCTGTTCACTCACTACTAACAGTGCTACTGTCCCATACTATTGCTCTGTGCTAGCTAGGTTAGGATAATCTGAGTAACATATCATTGGCTCTACACACTCCTTTCTTTGGCTGTGTAATGTTTCTCTGTACCAGGATTTCCAAAGTATCTTCGGCAATTTAATACCTGTTGTTGACCTTACTATCAGTTGAGCTACTCATTTCTGTACGTAATTTTGAGAAGCCCACCACGTTTTTAGAAATGGCAAAACCTCAGGAGAGGTGATTGTATATTTAAATTGCATTAAAAATAGCCTCTTTAAAATATGACATGCTCTTGATGATCCAAGGGCTGGAGCACCTCTCCTATGAGGAGAGGCTGAGAGAGTTGGGGCTGTTCAGCCTGGAGAAGAGAAGGCTCCGGGGAGATCTTATTGCGGCCTTCCAGTACCTAAAGGGGGCCTACAGGAGAGCTGGGGAAGGACTTTTTACTAGGGCATGTAGTGATAGGACGAGGGGGAACGGCTTTAAACTGGAGGAGGGCAGGTTTAGATTAAACATTAGGAAGAAGTTTTTCACTTTGAGGGTGGTAAGGCACTGGAACAGGTTGCCCAGAGAGGTTGTTGAAGCCCCGTCCCTGGAGGTGTTCAAGGCCAGGCTGGACGTGGCTTCGGGCAACCTGGTCTAGTGCGAGGTGTCCCTGCCTGTGGCAGGGGGGTTGGAACTCAATGATCTTCAAGGTCCCTTCCAACCTAAACCATTCTATGATTCTATGATTCTGTATTACACACAGAGTGGATGCCTTCATTGGAGGTATGTGCTCTTTGACCTTTCATAGTGCTTCTGGTAAATGAAATGCGCCCATCAAATTCCAGGGCATCAGAGACAGTTACAGTATTAACTGACCATTAACTGGAGTCTCCCACAATGGAGACATTCAAAACCCGCCTGGACGCCGTCCTGTGCAACGTGCTGTGGGTATCCCTGCTGTGGCAGGGGGGTTGGACTTAGATGATCTCCAGAGGACCCTTCCAACCCTGACGATACTGTCACAAGGCTATTACCTGGCTGTGCATGCTATGTGTACTCACAGGCGAATAAGTACCTTCTTTTAGAATTCTTCTGGAAAATGATACTTCTAGTAATATTTTCCATTGTTCAGTTACGTAAGTCTTTTTTCTCTAAGTTAAAGAAATGTCCTGAAGATGCCTGTTACCTAAATTTTGCATCCTGCCAAGTGAGCCCTTTAAGTTAAACCCAGTGTCCAAAGTACTAAGGAAGAGCTGGCATTTATTATCAACTATTTCTTTGTGCCTCCAACCCTGCTGACATAGCAACTCATTAATATCTTTCTGTGAGTCTGCACCTCTCTTCTCCAAAGTGTAGAGAAATAACCAATGAATTTCATACATTCATGACATGTTGAAAGAGGACTGCAGCTTTTCACAACTTTTCAGTCTGTACTTTCCTTGTTGATCAATAAATGAAATCCCAAGTCTTCTGTAAAGCAGGTATGTCACAATATTGTGGCAAATGCAGTGTCTGAGCCTACAAGGATGTCTGTGCTCACAAAAATAATTTTGCACAACAAGACAGTTCAGGTAATCAGTTAAAGAAATCTTCTATATCTCTCCCAAGCAATGTGCAATTACATATTGCAAACAGAATTCCAAAGTCTGTGGAAGAGACTGAGAAAAGAGAACTCTACTAACCTGGAACCCTAAATCTCACCAGCTGAGCAAAGACAAAAAAAGTTTCTTTTTCAATAGGTGATACCTTAGAGAAATGATAACATTTTAAGATATCCAGATGATTTTTGAGGGTGGAGAAGTTTATGTCTTCCATTATGAAAATGATATATTGTTTTCTGTGGTTAGCTTGTCAGAATCCTTAACTTCTGATCTAAGCTGATCAGAATCCTTAATTGGACTGAAAGGAACAATAAGTTTTCACACTTACCTTTAGACATGACATCATTTTTTCTTGTCCTGAAGAAGAGCATATTTACTGAAGAGCCATGGATACTCTGTTGTTTGAAGACCAGTTTGGATCTTTTAATTCCTTGCTGGGCTGGCACTGCTGTTGAATGTACTCCAGTTCTTCTTCCTGATTGTACTCATTAGCATCGGTGCAAAGATGTTTCACCCCATACAGCATGCTTGGCAGCTGCAGGGCCCAAATGATAAACAGTGGAATTTGTTTTTTTCCAGCAGCAGCACATGGGATTATGGCTGGTTTGCTGGCAGGCTTTTCAGTCTCCTGGCTAGCCGTAGTGCCAGGTGGTAAACTTGACTGTAGGAAAGAGGCAGGGATTGCCTCCTCATGACTAACATTCCTTTTAGTTTTCTACCATGTTCTAGCCATTTTCTCTATAATTTCATTTTATTGAGATGGCTTTTCATATTTGTCTTAGTCTATGTAGTTTATTTTACTCAGTTATTTTTTTTTTATTTAATCCTAACCATTTAAAAACAGTTCCTGATATATGAAGCTTCTAGACAACCTTCAGCAAACAAACTTTGAGCAACATTTCCATTTCCCTTGTGAAAGAGATATAGTTGGTTTTCATTATAAGTGCCATTAACTTTGTGTTTTATTTGCTTGTTATTTTTGAAACTGTGGGTGTATAGCCAAGTTCTAGAGGAACTCAAGTATTGAGGTATTTCTGTTGTTTTATCAAGGGCACTTCTTCCAGTTCTTCACTTTAAATGATCCACCTTTCTAATGGTATTCCTGCTATTAAAGATGCAGTGGTTAGTTTTAAGGTATTCCAGAATAAAAGATAGAAGTAAAAGAAGACACAAACACACGTGCAGGTAATACATCTATTCTCAGTTCAGTTAGAAGTTTGGATGAATGTGGTAAGTCGAGATGCTTATAATAAGCAACTTACGTTAGCTAGCATAAGGCAAATGCTATGATAAATACAGCAAACTGTTTGATAGTGCAGGTACCTTGTGTGAAAACAAAAACAAACTTTCATGTAACTTTAAAGCACATTAAAACATTCAAAAAGGAGATTTTGTCCACAGGGAAGTGTTGTCCTTTGATCAGCTTTTTCCCTGAAACTTTGACTTATTTTTCATTACTACTTTACTACTTTCTTCCATCTGGAATGTATACAATATTTTGTTCATTCCTAGCTGATATAACTCAGAAGAGAGTGTGATTCTAAATTAGATTGTAAGGAGTAGGATACAGGTAGACTTTTCTGTAGACACTGTGAGATGCAAAACTAAATTGGACTTGTAATGGGTATTTGGGTGATTTAGAGTGATTTAGTCAATGTGCTACTACATTTTGTTGATGCATTTATTGTGAGATGAAGCTAAGAAACGAAATATACTCTGAATATGACCCATAGTGTACAAGATTATTTTTCTTTTTAAAGCTGCTGCTGGTCTTCTCATGCATCTTCTTTCTTGAACACCATTCACATGAAACATTGATTAGCACTCTGGTACTTTGTACATCTGAAGATCTAATTAATTACTTTAGTTACCTGAAGATAAATTGCAGTTATATAAAACCACATGATGTGTTTAGAAATTTTGATCGCAGGGATGAGGTGACCTGCATCCGGTTCCCAGCTTACTACAAGTCTGATTATTTCAATCTTGAGTAAATAATGTAATGCTTCCATACTTTTATTTTCCCCTGTGAGGAGTACCGAGACTCACTCACACTTTTAGAGAGTGTAAAGTCTCTATTCAATCTCATTTTGAGTGTAGTGCCACAGCTGTGTATTCCTAAGGCATGCCTAGCAAGAATGGCCAAATAGTAAAATAATTAAAAAATTATCTGCCTCATGCTGTTGAAATACTAGTGTAATCTCAAAACAAGATGAGCGCCATATAATGAACCTATGAAGTCTCTGGTTTAAATGTTTAGATCATGTTGGAATAGGCTTGAAATTTGATAATTTAATTTTGAGATTTTTTTTTTTAATACATTAACTTTCAAGGTTTTTTTCTTATCTCATGAGAAAGACCGATTATTTTTTTTCCACAAACATGATGAAATTGCAATGCATTTTCTCATGCTACCATATATAGAGTTTTTAAAAGTAAATATACTTGTTTTGTGTAGGGAAAGCATATTAACTTAACAGTCTGGCTGTCCTATAAATATCAGCATGTGAAACAGTTGTTCTGTACCAGGAGTAGTGTGTTGATCTTCTTAATGGCACTTACTTCAGTTTTTTTAAAATGTGTTTATATAAATTTTAAGCAGGACTTTCTTTTATATACAAACTGAATTTCATGTACACTTTGCCTCCAGTACTCCAAATATGGAATATATTTGGTTCAGAATTGCTCTAGCCATCCCATGTGGAAGATAACCAAAGAATTTATTTTGGATAAGAATATTATTTGCAATAATCAATGAACATTTTATTCTGTATACTGAAAAACTAAAATGTTCTCTGTACTCATCTTTCCACATATAACTTAGTTAACTTGGTTTAACTTCTCTATTATCTCTTAATCTTACTCATTCTCTTTTTCCAAATATACTTTTTTCAAGGAATGTTTAAAATTAAATTGCAGAATCTTCTAGACCAAGACCATTTTCCACTTACTTGAATAGGAAGATAATGGATATCACTAAGCTATCAGTAAAAATATAAATGGACCATATATGCCAGTTTTGCACTTAATGTTAGTTACAGTTTGAACATATACAATATAGAAGTGTTCCATGATTTGGTACTGCACTGTAGATACTTTTTTCATTTCCTTTTGTTTCACAGATGAAGTTTATACACCCGAGGATATTGCCAGACAAATTGACATGGATATGGAAAAATCTTTGGAATATAGTCACACCTGGGAAAAGCCATTTTCTGGTAAGATTAGTGAAAGAAGACAATGTAGCAATTTTTAACAGTTATGAAAAATAAAACCACTACTTTTTCTACACAAAAAACACCTCCGCTGCAGAAAAGAAAATAATTCTTAGTCATCCTCATCAATGCGAGTTCCCTTGGTTTCAGGACACTATGAAAAGAGATAAAAATAAGAATATTTCATGGTCACTACTTAGTCACTAACATATACCATTATTAAAAATTACCACCACCGGTGCTGTATCCTTATGACCAAACAGCCACAATACTGTAAGCACTGATTTTTTTCAGACTAATAGTTTCTACACAGCAAAGGAGAATAGGGTGAATACATAACAAAATTGTCCTCCCACTTATGAGAAAGTTTTGTTGAATATTAGGATTGTTAGGAAAAATAGAATGTTAGGCTTTAAGCAAAATAACAAGGTGGAATAAATAAGGTTACAGGGTTTTTTTACATGTGCTATACCAGTTTTACTTTTCTTGCAAGTCTTGCAATCATATTTTCAAGACAATCAAAATATTTTTACTGAAAAATGTCTTCGCCAAATAGGCCTTCAAAAATAGGTGTTTTGTATTTCACTTTTTTTCTAGTCAACTTCTTAGAAATTTTCTGTTTCAAATGAAAAGTTGTAGTATAGAGTGTGTTTGTATGCCACATGTATACACATAAATGTCTGTTTTATTAGCATAACCAAGAAAAGTGCTTGTTTTAGCTGTGCTTATTTAATGGCAAAACTGACTGAAAATAAAATCTTTTTGGTTTTGCCCTTTGATTTACTTTTCAGCTGCAGCTGCTCTTTTTAGTTAGATTTTCCTTTGAAAACGTGTTATTAGACTTCAAAACACAGATACAAAGATAGGGCTCTTACTAATTTATAAACTGCTGGTTGCTCCTAGTCCCTGCTGAATTTCCTTTGCACCTAATTTACCTGCAGAAAGACAAGAGCCTATCTTGACAGCTGAGTTCTGATGTTTCATCTTTTTAAAGTTTATTCAATCTGAAGATTGTACTTTGTAAAGGTTAAGTACAATGCGATATACCATTGGTAGTAGCCGGATGTAGACTGTAAACTGCAAACAAGGATAGGTGTCTGCATTTTTTGTTACTGAATGTCAAGCAGTGGTGTGTATTTAAGTAAATCCAGCCTGTGATTTGCAGAGAAAGGGATTTTTTATGCACATAGATTTGGAGGAACATCTACATCTGCTTTTACTCCTATTATGACATTAGATGTTTAAAGCTAAGATTTTAGAGCTTTGAAGTAAGCCAATACCTTGAACTGTAATCATAAAAGACCGTTGGGTATGGTTATGAGATTAGCTACTACTGTTTTGTAATTTTCACGTATACTTATGTGATCTCAGCTCACTTCATGACGCCTCACTATGTATGTCAAAATTCAGAACTGTAGAATCATAGAATGGTTTGGGTTGGAAGGAACCTTAAAGATCATCCAGTTCCACCCCCTCTTCCCCCTGCCATGGGCAGGGACATCTTTCACTAGATCAGGTTGCTCAAAGCCCCGTCCAACCTGACCTTGAACACTTCAAGGGATGGGGCACCCACAACTTCTCTGGGCAACCTGTTACAGTGTCTCACCACCCTAACAGTATAGAATTTCTTCTTATATCTAATCTAAATCTACCCTATTTTAGTTTAAAACTGTTACCCCTTGTCCTATCACTACAGGTCCTAGTAAAAAGTCTCCCTCCATTTTTCTTATAAGCCCCCTTCAAGTATTGAAAGTCTGCAATAAGGTCTCTGCGGAGCCTTCTCTTCTCCAGGCTGAACAACCCCAACTCTCTCAGCCTTCATAGGAGAGACGTTCCAGCCCGCTGATCACTTTTGTGACCCTCCTAGAGGTCTGTTCTAAGAAGTCTTTATCTTTCTTGTACTGGAGACCCCATAACTGGATGCAGTATTCCAGGTATGGTCTCGCTAGAGTGGAGTAGAGGGGGAAAATCACCTCCCTTGACCTGCTAGCCACACTTCGTTTGTTTCAGCCCAGGATACTACTGACTTTCTGAGCTGCAAGCACACATTGCTGGTTCGTATCTAATTTTTCATCTTCCGGTATATCCTAGTCCTTTTCTGCAGGGTTGTTCTCAATCCATTTATCATGCAGCCTGTACTGAGACTGGTGATTACCCCAACCCTGGTGCAGGACCTTCCACTTGGCCTTGTTGAACTTCACAAGGTTTGCATTGGCCCGCTTCGCCAGCCTGTCAGGGTGCCTCTTGATAGCATCCCTTCCCTCAAGCATATCAGCTGCACCACTCGGCTTGGTGTCATCTGCAACCTTGCTGAGGGTGCACTCAATCCCAATGTCTATGTCATTAGTAAAGATATTGAACAGCACTAGTCCCAGTATGGACCCCTGAGGGTCACCACTCATTACTGATCTACTTTTGGACGTAGAGCCATTGACTGCAACTCTTTGAATGGGGCTGTCTAGCCAATTCCTTACCCATTGAATAGTTCATCCATCATGACAGATTAGTCAAGAACAATTTGCCCTTCTGAAGCCATGTCAGCTGTGTTTTATAAGTGACTGCAAAAGTCCAAAAGGAAAAGGGAACAGAGAATGATGGAGATGTTCCTGTTTGAGCATTGTAAGTATTTCTAAAAAGGCTCCCCCAAGTGAGTCTTTGGATCTGCTCCTTTCTCGCCCACAGTTACTCTATTTATAGGGTAAACTAAGGTCAGATGTGTAGGGCCTGAGGTACTTCTGTAGCCAGTAACTCAGTATCAGGCAACTTGCACATTTGTTGATATTGGCAGCATTATAGGAATTATATTACTCTTGAGGATTTTCCCCTGTTAGGTATAAAAGTCTTTTGTTACATAAACATGTTGCACATATCTCCTGGTTTTTTCTTAAGGAAAGAAGTGCAAGGGTGAACAGTGGAAGAAAAATCTTTTCCTTCGCCTTTCCTTTACATAACAAAATCCTTTATTATTGCCTGGAAAATACAGTAAAATGTTTTGTAAGCATGAATTAAGAGGCTTAGGTTCTCCTTTCAGACCTCACTGTCAAAGGACCTTACCCGATAAATTTAAGAGATATTGGCTGGAACTGCACATTGAAATAACCTAGTTGGGTGCTTCAGGAGTTTATAACATGATAACCGTTTCTAGCTAGCCATGTCAGTGCATAAAGTGACAGGGACTTTTTTCATTTTTCACTTTTGAATGGCATAGGATAAAGTGTCCCTAATGATAATTTCCCTTTTGCTACATCTTTTGCTTCAAGCTGAGGGTGACTAGTTTTATCAGTTAGAAAGCATAAAAGATCAGAAACATTGTGAGTAGGATACTGAAGATGATTCCAAGTACACTGAGGTGGTGTTTATTGTGGAAAGAAGTATCCTGTTGGCTGCCAAAAAATTACTGTTGACAGAAATGAGTAACTACACAGAAAATGAATCGCTGAAACACTTGTACAAAAGCCCAAAGGAGCTACAGTTTTTCAGTGTAAACTTGATTTAAAACTCCATGGCACACACTTCCCAAAGAATTTAAGGCTGAAAATACAACTCATTTCAGTTCCTAACCTCATCTGCTCTTGGTACTGAATCAGACATGAAACATTGTTTAAGAGGTCAGAATATAACTTGTAATGGGTTTCTGATTTTATGGAATTTGAGGTTAAATAATTAATAACACTGTCTTGTAATGTCATTCAGTAACTACATCACCTGGCCCTCAGCATCCTCCTATACCTCCTGTCAAGCCTACGCAAATGCGAAGAAAACCTCTGCCTCCTAACACCGTGACTGGTAAACCAGGGAGTCCAGGTATCTCAGCCTTTTCAGCATAAATATTTTATTATCTGTGAGATAATACTGAACTGACTAGCAGGGTATAGGAGAATTTTATAGTGTAGATTCTTTTTCTTTAATATGCGGTGTCTCTAGAAACTAGTCTTCTGGAACATACAGGCCTTGTGTCTTTTGTCTTCATACATAAACTCTGTTTTCTTTTTGTTTTCCTAAACTAGTTATGTCAAAATCACACCTTGTAAGGGAGCTGAAAGCAAAATAGCATAATGCAAGTCATCCTTTAAGAAGATCATTTCATGTCTACTAATATCATTTGCAGTTATTTAATGTGCATGTCAGATGGGAGATATGGAATATTATGGTTCAATGCATATTCCCAAATGGCAATTTGTAAAGACATTCTGTCCCATGTATATGGCACATCCATTAACCCCTACAAATAACAAGCTAGTAGGCACCCAGAAAACTAACTGCACTGGGAGGCAAAGCAAGTGGAGTTATTTCATGTGCAAAGAGTTTAGCTTCATTTCTGTGCTACAGTATTCCTGCTTCGCGGTATCAGTATAAGAGCACACAGAAGCTTTCACATTTCCTATTTTATTTTAATTTTATCCTGAAGCTGATATTCAGTATCCTTACATATGTTTTGTCTGTGGATTCTATATAAGAATCCTTAGGCTAATGTTATTGCAGGTAGTCAGAAACTATCATCTCATTATGTCTAGCATCGTGAGAAATGCTGCCCTCCTCATATTACTCTCTGTAGTTCACTGGAAATATAAAGGTCTTGGCTCTGCTGTATTTCCTGTTGGCTTTTTTTTGGTTTGTTTCATCTGGGGTTTTGTGTGCTATTAAGGCACCAAAGACCTAAATAATTCTTTAGTATTTTGTTCAGCAGATTAGAAGCAAGAATATCCAAGATGGATGAAACAAGCTGTATATTTACTCAACTGCAGAGCCAAGATTGAAATGTTGTCTGTACTTGCTGTTGATCGGTGGTGTTTCCTTAGTAATAGCTACAACAGAACGTAAGAAATAGTCAGTCTTAAGCTGTAACATGAAAAAATGTTGATCTGATACGTTTTCTTTTGCTTGTAATGGGGTCTATGCTAATTTTCTCCATTAAGTGTCTAATTAATTTAGCAGTGTTTTGAAACTTCACCCTTTTTCCATACACGAGAGGCCAGATTATGTGGTAGTCAGCAGTTACCATACCTTGCTAGGCATTCAAGATGGAATAAACTGGTTAGATGATCTGGTTCTTTCTGGTGGAGCCAGTAGCAAATTTTCCTTTTTCTGTGTTTCCTAGTGTTTTATCCAGCTTAGTTTTGAACTTCATAACTGAGTTTCTTCTGGTTCCCTGGAGAGACTGTTTCACAGTACTAACAGGAAAAATTTGCCTCAATCTTCTTCTTGGATTTTCCCTTTCATAATTCTGTCCTGTTTCTCTTTCTCATTAACACTGTGATTAATTCCTTACTTGCATCTTTCTTACTCATCTGGTGGATGAGCATTATGGGAAGGTTTCTATGCAGACATTAAAAGTCTCCTGAATGGAAAAAAAGGAAACAAGAGAGTTCCAGAACCTTTGTGAAACTGGACTCTAGTGAGAATCCTAATAAATTTCTACTTTATTAAGGACATTAGTGGAACGTAGGGTGAGAATCCTTATTATGAGAATCTTAATAGATTTCCACTTTATTAAGGAAAGGAATGGGAGGTAGGGATTTCTATTGTTTTAAACTTGGTTCAGCAGAGCTCTGTCTTTAGTCACCATCTTATTCTGTGTCACAGATGCAGAGAATGTAACTACATTATGTCATTGTGTAGTTCTTGATTTTTTGGGGGTTGAGATTTCACAGTCATGCAGTGGTTATCTGGGAGTATCTACATGTTTTGTGAATGTAGTTCGTGTCTTTTATAGCTATTTTGAAAGCAATCAAGATACCATTTACCATGGATTGTTTGCATCTTAGAAATTTGTTTTCATTGTTAGGTGATAACAGCTGAGGAGTAAAAGCCATGTCACATCATCTAAAATAATTTTTTAAATACTTATTTAATTATGGGAGATAATATTGCCTCTATCAATCAGTTTCTATGGTGCCCAGGACAGAATAGATCAGTTCAGAGGGAAAGTTTTTTTCCTTGGGTCATGTAGTGTTATAGATGTTGAAAATGTTGGACTTTGTTGCATTTTTCATTGTTTCATTTGAAGCACATCTTAATTTCAGGTAGTGGATGCTCCAGTACTGTTCTGTGGTTAATCTCTTAATGCGGACCATAGCTAAGGACTCAGTGTTTATCGTTATACATGTTCCAGCTCAAGCCTTGCTAATACACGTGCTGTATTGAGAGTAGAAATGAAAGGACCTTAGCTATATTTGAGGGAAGAATCCAAGTTTCAGTTGCTGAGTTCAGTTACTGTGTCTTACAACTCATGAAGAAATGTGCTCTTTTATTTGAGAAACAGAAATGCCAATGCTGGTCATTTTGAATCCTTTTACCAGTCTGTGTAGGATGCTTCTGCGCATTAAACCAGCTGACTGAAGTCCTCCAAGGCAATCTCCAAGTAGCAAAAAAATTTCTTACTGGGTTTCAGGAATAGGTTATATTGGCAATAAGGACAACTTGGAACTTTCCTAAATCCAGCCGGAAGCTGTTGTATAAGTTTTGAGGGAATATCGTAGTTTAAGTGAAAGTACTTGTTTCATGAAGCAGTTCTTAGAACAAATCTGAGTTCTGATAGAAAATCAGGAAGCTGTTTCACTCTTTTAAACAGTGAATGCCTTGTTGCCACAAGTTCCTCCTTCTGTCATTATAGCAAAACCTGCTGGACCAACAACACCTGTGAGGACAGGAACGTCATATAAGACGCCAACAGCTTTTGCAACTCCAGAGTATTATGGTAAGCACATTACAGACAGTTCTGGTTTCTTTTTTTTTTTTCATGAACATAAAGCTTTCCTTTTTTTTATTTTGCTTCCCTTTCCTAAATTATATTGGTGCGCTGCATATTTAAAATAAGAATAATTCTGTCTGGGGTGATTCTGATTTCCTTTATGCCACTTTGCAACTTTTCCAACTTGACTGAATTCATCTGGCTGTCTTCTGGTATGCACCTTGGTAAATGAGAACATGATGGCCCTTCCATCGTCCTAGAAATCATTACATCCTTAGTAGGCTTTCAATACTATTCAGTGGCTACTTTAAATCTGTGAAGGGAGTAGATAAGGCATTTGTTTTCCTGAATGTTTCTTTTTGCATTGGACATAAATTCAAATTATTGTTTGACTGATAGCGCTCAACGTGGTTGTGATGTCCTCCTGGATGACTGATCAAGCTGCAACCACTTAGGTAGGAAAAGTTGTAATATGGTAAACGTAGTCATTAGTTGGTAATTTGCCCTTTTAGAAAATTGGGGGTTAACTACAAATTCAGACTTAAGTCTCCTCAAAGTGGCCATACAGGAATGGGTTTGGAGGAAGATGTGCTTAGAATTAATTTTTAAGCCAAAATATGCAGCTCTAGGTATATTGTCAGGAATTATGCGGTTTCTAATTTTCCTGGACTTACAGTAACACTGAAATTCTTGTCTCCTTATAATGATCATGCACTCACTGTGACCCTTAGTACTCAGTAAAGCAAGCCAGATGCTAGATTTATTAAAAATTGCTTGTTGTGAATATATTGTGTTTTGTCCATTGAAGTCCACTGTAGTATTTGCATCTAGGAGAAGATTCTGCTCACTGTACCAGCTATTTAACACAACATTGTTGTCACAAATCCTGACTTCTCGAGCACATTTCTGCTCACCAGCATATTTGCCTTAAATTTCCTTCAAATTTTGTGGAAGTTGTACACTTTTTTGGAAACAGAGTTTCTGATTTCCTTGTTGCTATTTTTAGAGAAGTTCATGTGCCAGCATAATAGTGCTATATATTCTATGAACATGAAACAAGCTCCAAGCTAAACAACCAGTACAGTGCAAAAAGATCCTTTTTAAAAGGTCTAAAGAGCATTTAGCATGTATTGCATGAACTGAATCTAGCATCAGTCATGAACTCTGTCATTTTGATTATGCCTGTCTTTATGATAGCAGGTACATATGGGGTTTACTTAGCATCACAGCCAAAGTGGAGTTCTTAAAAGGGAACGACAGATCTGGTGGCAAAGGTCTACTATGGAAGAGCTTTGCCATGATTTAAAATGCCAAATGAACTGTGAAGTGCTGCAGTTCTAACACTGAAACCTCCAATTTATTGCAAATTAAATTATAACTCTTTCTCCCACAGTTGATGCAACTGTCTTCAGCTCAAGTCCTACATCAGAAACAGATTCTTCAGGCAAACCAAGGTACCAAGGTAGGATTTTAATAGCTATGGTATTGTTATTTGGGGGAAAATATGAAGACTGACCTGTCTTGCATCAGTTACCTTGTTTGGTTATTTGAAGGCCAAAACTTCATTTTATTCTGTTACACTTTGGTGTCAGATGAAAGGACTGTAGTGCTGACCATCAGTATATTCTTGACTAAATTTTACTTCTCTTCTACTTTCTTCCCTGCTACCACCTCCTAGTTTGCAGTCTTGGCCACAAACATGTTGTGACTCTTCCTGTATGCCAGCAGGAGTACAACTGCACACCGATCACATTCCACCAAACCATATGAAAATCTTCCTGTGGGCTTGCAAGTGTAACTGCAGAGGTATTGCCCCCAATACCAATGCACCTTACCATAAGGGGTATCTACCCGTCATATATACCTTACGTCTCATTCCAGGCTGTGCGTATTCAAATAGTCTAGTAATATGGTAACATACACTAGACTAGATGATAAAGTAGTCAAGTTACTGCTGTTGTGGTAATCTAATGGGTTTAGCAAGGTGAGATGACAGGAGGAAGTGCTTTTGTACCAAAAGATTTTTCAGATTTTTTTCTTGGCCTGCTGAGGGTTACTATATTTCTGAAGACACTGTCTTTCTTGCGAGAGTTTGTTGTTTACATCCAACAGAAGTTTTAATTTTAGAACTAATGTGTTTGTCTTCAGTAATCTTTTCCAAATTTTGATGCAGAGTACAAGATGTTTGCCTCAGAAGGTGGGTTTCAAGGTTTGGTCCTGTACCATTGAAAATGGTTAAGATTTGGCAGTCACTTTAGAAAGTGCAAGTTTAATGATGGAATCACTCTGGACTTGTTACTCTTTCTGGTGAAACGAAGTGGTGATGGGCTTTACATCTTTGTATTAGCATAGCGCTCAAAAGCTGCGAATGGAATTGTAGTGTCATTTTACTATACAAGGACTAAAGTTAATTGTCCTATTTTATGAGACAAATTAATTCTTTCAGAGTCTATCACCCACTAATACCTTCAGAGTGACATTTCATTAGTGGTGCCAATGGGAAGGGGTTGAAGCAGAACCCGACAAGCAGCTTAATACTGAATGTATGGTGGGGTTTTTTTAAACACTTATGTTTGACTGAATTCTGCAGATTTTTACTTGGTGCCCTGAGATGGAAGTTGTGCAGTAGGTGAAATGGCATTGACATTTTATAAAAACAATCTGTATTGAATAACAGCACTTTTCTATTGGTCTTAGCCCCCCATGTCAAGTATATGAAGAAAGATGATGATGTGCCGTGCTCTATCACAAGCTCTCTTGAACATTTTCCTCAAGAAGAAGCTGGCAGCAAGGAAGAACCTACTCGTCCTCCACAAAATCCTCCAACAAACCTTACAGTGGTGACTGTTGAGGGCTGTCCAACTTTCGTCATATTGGACTGGGAAAAACCAGACAATGACACTGTTACTGGTTGGTTTGATTTCTTTCCTCCATTGTATCAGAATACAGTATTTCCAGCTTCTTTTTACTTTCACAGGGGTTTTCTCTCATTTAAAAAATACTTTAATCCCAAGGGAGTCTTACACCCCCAGTGCTTTTATTTTGTGCTACTGTCAACTACTGAATATGCTGCTAGATTAGCAACAACTATACAACTATATCATTGGTGTCAGTGACGACCCAAAAAATACTTAGGAAGTAATGACTCTGTATCATCTCTTAATTTCTGGCTTCTCTGCGTAAGATCTCTGTGTAGTTAGCAGGGCTCATTGAGAGAGCTTTAACTAGATTCAAAGGGGAATGGGGATGTAACTAGGCTCGCAAGAGAGGTGCACGGGTGTAGTAACTCAGCACTTGTGGGGCTGAGTGCTAGTATTTTTGAGAATCAGAAGGCCTGCCACCCCTCTAGGGCAAAGACTACACACTCATTGGCCTCTCTGAAATGCCTGTACACTAATGCACGCAGCATGGTGAACAAATGAGACGAGTTAGAGATCTGTGTGCGGTCACAGGGCCATGATCTCATTGCAATTACTGAGACATGGTGGGACAGCTCACATGATTGGAACGCTGTCATGGACAGCTATGTTCTCTTTAGGAAAGACAGGCCAGCGAGGCGAGGTAGGGGAGTCGCTCTTTATGTGAGAGAGCAACTGGAATGTATCGAGCTCTCCCTGGGGGCAGATGCGGAGCAAGTTGAGAGCTTGTGGGTAAGGATTAAGGGGCAGGGTAACATGAGAGACACCCTTGTGGGTGTTTATTACAGGCCACCTGATCAGGATGGGGAAGTTGATGAGGCCTTCTACAGACAGGTGAGAATTGCCTCACTATCGCAGGCCTTGGTTCTCATGGGGGACTTCAACCACCCTGACATCTGCTGGGAAGGCTACACTGCCAGGCAGGTCCAGTCCAGGAGGTTCCTCCAGTGCATTGAGGATAACTTTTTGACTCAGGTGGTGGAAGAGCCCATGAGGAGAAGTGTACTAGTGGACCTAGTACTGACAAACAAAGAGGAACGGGTAGAGGATGTTAAGGTTAGGGGCAGACTTGGCTGCAGTGACCATGAGAAGATAGAGTCCAGGATTAAGTGCAGTATGCACAAAAAGACAAGTAGGGTTGAAACCTTAGACTTCAGGAGGGCTAATTTTGATCTCTTCAAGGAATTGCTTGGAGAAATCCCATGGGAGAGGGCTCTAGATGGTAGGGGGGCTCAAGAGAGCTGGCTGATATTCAAGCATTACTTCCTCCAAGCTCGGGATCGGTGCATCCCTAAGAGCAAGAAATCAGGCAAGGGAAGCAGGAGACCTGCATGGCTGAGCAGGGAGCATCTGAAAAAGCTCAGGTGGATGAAGGGAGTTTACAGTATGTGGAAGGGTCTGACCGCGTAGGACGAGTACAAGAATGCTGTCAGGGTATGCAGCAATGAAACGAGGAAAGCCAAGGCAGCCTGGCGAGGGATGTCAAGGCCAATAGGAAGTGTTTCTTTAAGTATATAGGAGGCAAAAGGAAAACTAGGGAAAATGTGGGCCAGCTGTTGAACAAGACAGGTGCCGTGGTGACAAATGATGCAGAGAAGGCGGTGTTGCTGAATGCCTTCTTTGCTTCTGTCTTCACTGCTCAGGCCAGCCCTCGGGAGTCCCAGACTTTGTGAGTAACAGAGAAAGTCTGGAGGAAGCATGACTTTCCCCTGGTCAGAGAAGAACAAGTTAGGGCTCAATTAAGTAAATTGGATATCCACAAGTCCACGGGGCCTGATGGGATGCACCCACGAGTACTGAGGGAGCTGGCGGAAGTCATTGCTGGGCCACTCTTTATCATCTTTGAAAGGTCCTGGAGAACAGGTGAGGTGCCTGAGGCCTGGAGGAAAGCTAATGTCACTCCAGTCTTCAAAAAGGGCAAGAAGGATGACCCGGGAAACTACAGGCCAGTCAGCCTCACTTCGATCCCTTGAAAGATGATGGAACAGCTTGTTCTGGGTGTCATCTCCAAGCATCTGGAGGAAAAGAAGATTATCAGAAGTAGTCAACATGGATTCACCAAAGGGAAGTCATGTCTGACTAATCTGATAGCCTTCTCTGATGGCATGACTGGATGGGTGGATGAGGGGAGGGCAGTGGAGGTTGTCTACCTTGACTTCAGCAAGGCTTTTGACACTGCCTCCCACATCATCCTCACAGGCAAGCTTAGGAAGTGTGGGTTAGATGAATGGACAGTGGGGTGAATTGAACAGTGGTTGACAGATAGAGCTCAGAGGGCTGTGGTTAGTGGTGCAGAGTGTAGTTGGAGGCCAGTAACTAGTGGTGTCCCTCAGGGGTCAGTACTGGGTCCAGTCCTGTTCAATATATTCATCAATGACCTGGATGAAGGGATAGAGTATACCATCAGCAAGTTTGCTGATGATACAAAGCTGGGAGGGGTGACTGACACGCTGGAAGGCTGTGCCGCAATACAGCGTGACCTGGACAGGCTGGAGAGTTGGGCAGAAAAAAACCTGATGAAATTCAACAAGGGCAAGTGTAGGGTGCTGCATCTGGGGAGGAATAACCCCATGTATCAGTACAGGTTGGGGGCTGACCTCCTGGAGAGCAGCTGTGTGGAAAGAGAGCTGGGAGTCCTGGTGGACAACAGGATGACCATGAGCCAGCAATGTGCCCTGGTGGCCAAGAAGGCCAATGGCTTCCTGGGGTGCATCAAGAAGAATGCGGCCAGCAGGTCGAGGGAGGTCATCCTCCCCCTCTACTCTGCCCTGGTGAGGCTGCATCTGGAGTATTGTGTCCAGTTCTGGGCTCCCTGGTTCAAGAAGGACAGGGAACTGCTGGAGGGGGTCCAGCAAAGGGCTACTAAGACGATTAGGGGATTGGAGCATCTTTCTTATGAGGAAAGGCTGAGGGACTTGGGCCTTTTTAGTCTAGAAAAAAGAAGACTGAGGGGGGATCTCATCAGTACTTATAAATACTTAAAGGGAGGGTGCCAGCTAGATGGGAACAGTCTTTTTTCAGTGGTGCCCAGTGACAGGACTAGAGGTAATGGGCACAAACTTGAACATAGGAAGTTCCATCTTAACATGAGGAGGAACTTCTTTACTTTGAGGGTGGCAGAGCACTGGAACAGGCTGCCCAGAGAGGTTGTGGAGTCTCCCACACTGGAGACATTCAAAATGGACACCATCCTGTGCAACCTGCTATAGGTGTCCCTGCTGTGGCAGGGGGGGTTGGACTTGATGATCTCCAGAGGTCCCTTCCAACCCTGACCATTCTGTGATTCTGTGATAAACCCTTGTGAGTCATGCAGGAATCAGTACATAGACAGGTAAGCATGCCAGACAACCATTTATAATTTTTCTGTTGTCTTCTGTATATCAACACAAGCTTACCAAAACTGAACATTTAAATTAATTATCAACTGAAAATTATGGTTCTTCTGTACTGTCAGGAAAATGGCTTTTGTTTTTACTATGAACATAAAACTTTGACTTGCAAAATCACTGGCTCATCACAGCCATGACCAAACAGATTTGGCTGTGTTGCATTACAAGTGAGTAGAACAGATAAGGCTAGTGAGAACTAAGACTTGATCATTAGCCGTTAACTTTAGCATGTAAGTGGGATGTTTTCAGATGTTGTTGTATTTGTATAAGAGATTTGAGTGCAGGGGTATAATTAGGTGACTGTCACAAACAAGGCCACTGTATTTGCCAAATTAGTCCTTCCTTGATTTTCTAGAAACAATTACTAGGTTTAACCTCTATTCTTTCTTGCTTTCCCTGCCATTTTGAAAACTAATAAATGCAAAACCAAAGGGACAGTCAAAACAAAAATTAGCCTGCACTTTTTTTTTGGTGGAAAGAGGTAGAAAGGTAGCCCTTCTACTGGATTAAAAGTGGAATAAAAAGAGATTGTAGGCTGATAAAAAGTACCAACAAGACAGAAGAATGATTACCTGGCTTGCCTTCTACAATGTGCTTCATCCTGGAAGCAAAGGAAGTGTGAGCTTATTGATAACCGTAGAATTCGGTTGAGGATAGGCTCTCTGTGAACACTGCCCACTCGAGGCAGTTCTGCAATGCTTCTTTTTGTTCTGGGAAAAGCCTTTTTTGTTGCTGTTGTAATGGCAGCCTCCACAGACCAGTCCTTGGCTTAACTAGGTGAGATAACATCATTTAGTCTGCGTGTTTTCTTGGAAGTAGACCTGCTGTTTTTCTTGAGTAAGTTAATGAACATATCAACGTTTGTCTTGCAAAAATAGAAAACCATTTCCCCTATAGCTGGTAAAACTGTCAGCCCACATCATCTAATGATGACAGCAAGGCCTAATTGCCTTCTGATACTATTTCCTTCCTTTTTCAATGTGTGTTGTGAAATATAGACCAAGCAATACTCACTGTATCTTCTGAGACTAGGTGGAAGCCCTTACTCTGTTCAGTTGTAATAAGCATTTGTAAAAGTTAACTTTTCATGAAGTTTCTTCTCTTCTATAAGTTTGATAACTGAGACACACCTTTCCCCATTCCAGAAAATGAGATTAAAACATTCTGCAGAATATGGGACTAATACTCATTTGGCTTCACTGAGAGAAACTTTAGTTTTCAATCTAGCTATCTTCCTATCTAGATGTAACAGTTCTCCCGTATATACCATCTCCATTGTTTTTAACTTCGATGTGTAATACAAAATGTTTGAACTCCGTGGCTTACAAATACTCTCATTGAGCTTGTCTCCTTCATTTTAACTTCAAAAAATTACACAGTTAATGACTTATCCAAGGACACTTTCTGAATTCAAGAGAAGGCATTGAATCCCATTTTTTGAAAACAGTGATTACTTCATATTGGCACCAGTATGACATTACTTGTTTAGACAGACTTAAATCAAGTTTTCTGTCATCTCTTTTTATTTTTGTAGTTTATACATGTTTTTTCAATCATCTGATTTAGGCATCACATCTCTTTTAATGCACTTCTTCAGATAGAGCTATGGAAACAGAAAATGTAATTTTTTCAGCTGTTTTTTTGTAAAAGGTTACTTTGCTTGACTTTTTTAGCTATTTTAGCTATGCACGAGGGGTTTCATAGTATTGGGTAGTCCTAAAAACAAAATTGTACTTCAGTAATGGAAAGATCTGACAAATAATAACCAAAACAGCGATCAAGCTTACTTTCTTGCTTTCGTAAAGGCTGCAAATGTCAGGAACCTAGACCATTTTACTGGTGCTCTGCTACTCCTGTTGTGTTGCCACAGAAACGTAGGGCAGTTTGTTGTCCTGTGCACTGAGACTCGTGCACTGAGTAACAAGCAAGTAGGTACTGGATGCACTCAGTAGTTCTTTGTGTGTGTGTGTGCATGCGCATATGTGTGTACGTGTGTGTGCGTGCATATGTGTGTACGTGTGTGCATGCACATGTGTGCATGCCCATTCACATGTGTTGTGTTTTCTTTTCCAACTTCAATGAATTAAAAAGTTCGAATCACATAGAGACTTAGGACTGGCAGAAGGCAGAAAAAATTAATTCTTGTCAAGTTACCTGCTCATTCTCTATCTGGATGTACCTAAGGCAGTGGATATCCACCCTCTCTCCCATGCTTCCTAGTAAACATAATTTCTCTAATGAGTCTTAATCAGGGCAAATAAGGGCTTTTCTGTGTTGTTTTTTTCCTCCGTGGTTCACTCAGCCCTTGGTGGCTATATAGGAAAAGGTCTTTGTTTCCAAAAAGGAAATGCGTAAAGAGAGAACACAAATGTGTTTTACACAAATACATACTAACTATCAATGCTAATATATTTGGTCATTGCATTGTGGTACCACTTGAACAAATGATCTAAAGTAAAAACCCTCTACATAATTATCCCCACCCCCCATCTGAGACCCCCATTCCTGAGACCCCATGGACCATGCAGGTCCATGAGTTTGTTTTTAAAAAGCAGTCACTAGTCTTTTGCTGTTCATGGGTGACTGTTGTGTGGGAGGACTTCTGAACATGGAAATTTTGAAATCTTCAGTATCAGCAGTAATTCCTTCCTTCATGCCAACTTCCTCACATGCTTTTAAACTTATTTTAAAGTTTTATGTTGCTCTGTATATGCTCTAAATAATTGAGTCTATTTCAAGGTAAACATAAAAAGATGCTGTGTAGAGGTCCCTTTTGAAACTATTGCAGTAAATAATCTGAAATTCACATGTGCATACATGTATATAATTGCTCAAATTGAATTGCTGTGGTTTAGAAGCTTGGAATTTTTAAATATCATTTTTAAGGGCTGCTCTGCACCTCATTTAATTGCATTGTCTTACATAATTTACCCCAGCAGTTTTGATGGCTGCTTTTTGAGTAAAAGAGTGCTAAGGAGGCACAACTGAGGTCAAAATCAGGTCAATTTGTGTGTGTATACTCATTTACATACACATCTCCTAGGTTTACTTGGAGAGTCCAGAAACAATTAAGAGAGTTTTGTTTTCCTTTTTAACACTGAATGCCATTGCAGGTGCTTTATCTTTCTGTGTTGACAACAAATGGGTCTCCTTGTATTAAGAACTAAAAAATTTAGAAAAAACCTAAAAAGCCCTACACCTTGCTAGCATTTACTTAAGAACTCGAAAATTAATAGTATCATTAGAAAAAAAACAGGAAAGAAAGTAGTTTTCTAGAGGTTTTGTAGCTGTTGATAGGTGGTCTCTGTCTTTGTCCTCACAAGTGTAATACCTGCTTTATTCATTGTGCTGTAGATCTAAATGCTCATTGCAAATGTTCTTTGAAATCATTGTCCTTTGCAAGCTTACAACTAGCAAAGCTGCACTTGGTATTATAGACAGGTTTTAGGAAGGGAAAAAGAAGGGGCTGGGGAGGTTGTGAATTTCTTTGCGAAAAGAGTAAAATTTGCAGTATGCTCAGTGTCTTCACTAGAAGAGGCTGTTATGAATTGGGACAGAGGATGCATGCCAGAGAGAGACTGTATGTTGGACAGGGCTGTGACTGAAGGGGTAGCTTCTTCCCAAACATCTGTTGTTAATTCCCTGTTTCAAAGCATGGCATGCGCTTAATGATACATCCCAGTGAGATGAAAAGAAAATAGTGAGACTCTATAAATACAGAAATAAATTTATGCAAAATTATTTCATTCTAAACCAGCAGATTCCCTAAGGGCATAATCCAAGTTAATTGGGCAGTTTGCTTTGGAAATCTTAATATAGGTCTTGTTTTAAGTTAATCAAGGTTTAAGCATTTAGAAACTATACTTTTATCTTTGATACTTTTTGTTCAAAATGCAGAATGCTTATACTTTTTTGTGCTTGGAATATTGTCACTAGTGTACCTTTGGGCAGAAGTGAGATGTTGAGTATCCTTTATCCCGTAATTGAATTAGGAGGCAGGATGAGGGGCTAGACACTCAGCAATCTGGAACTGGATCTTTCTTTCCGAACAATTTTAGCATACTAATGTCCAGACTGGTTCACACAAGATGTCCTTACAGTAGACAGTAAGAGTGGAAATCAGATGAGAAAAGAGCGAGCAACGGAGAAGCTCAAGTAAGAGCTGTTATTTAAGCAAATGTCTCTTTACTGTAATTTTCCAGAGTATGAGGTGGTGTCAACTGAAAATGGAGCAAGTGATGGTGAAAAGGAGAAATCAATTATCACTACAAATCAAACCCATTCTACTGTGGAAAACCTAAAACCTGACACAAGGTAATTAAATAAAATAATTTTCTAAGTTAATCCAACTAATTTAGACTGTCAGCTCTCTGCAACTTCAAATGAAAATGCATATGTGTATAAGACCAAATTGGTTTTACTCCTGTTCTGATAGGAAAAAGGTGTGCTTTGGGTTTCCTTTCTTTTAATTTAAGAGATAAGACATATCTGAGGAATCTTTAGGAAATTTCAAAGAGTATATGAGGTCTGGACAAACTGCAGAAGTGACCTGTTCTGTCAGAAATATAAGCAGTCAAATGTAAGAAAATGTACTGCTTTTTATAAAAAAAAAAACTCTTCAATTTAGCAGGTAAAGATAAAAGGTGAACAGAAGAAAAAACACAAGAAATCTGATTTGTGAGATCAAGATTTATGTATACGGTTGTCTCTCTCTGGGGTTTAAGGATGCTCAGCACAACTGACGTAGGCTGTTTGCTTATTTAGATGGATGTTCATTCAAATACTGGAATGCAAGTTAGGCCACTGTACAAAGCTTGACCATTGCATTACACATGGAGAGGAAAGATACATTTGGCCTGTATATGTAGTTTTCTTTCAATGTCTCAAAACAGCCAGCAAGTTAAAAATGGTCAGTGAATTCCTGTTGAGGACACATCTTGTGCAACTAGTCCAAATAATCATTATCATTCTTTTAAAAAAAATCTTATGAAAAATTATTCTTCTTTTTTGTGGTAATTTTCAGGGCAGGGAAGAAAACCACTTGTCCTGTGTTTGTTTTACTTATTGATTGCATCAGAAAGTTAATGAATGACACATTTTTTCCTGTAAGACCATCCATTTGGCCTTAGTAACTGGATTCTTCTGTTTCAGATAAACTACCCTTTTCTATTATTGTCCTTAAATTGGTAACACAGTGCAAAATTCTGCATAGAACCCATCTCAAACCTTTAATTTTAGGCAATATGTGGTTTAATCTGGGGATTTGTTTCTTAGCACACGTACTTGTGACCAGCAGCTCCTAGGAGGAGGAATAAGAAACTGTTGCAGAAAGTGGAGGGGAAGGGAAGAGAATTGGAAAAGAAAGGCAACGGGAAATTGTGATACCCAAAAAGACCTTCATTGAGAGACTCCAAAACTCATGATGGGATAGAATTGCTGTGTATTGCATCAAGAATATCTCTGTTAGTTCTTAAAGGCACGTGGCTTGTGCAAGTGAAACTATGTTGTTCTGTCTTGTTAAGAGGCAACTAGGATATGTCAGCTATACAGCTGAAGACCAAGCATCAGTTTCCTCAGTTTCTTCCTCAATCAGTTGAGAAGGCTTAAGAAGAGACCGCAAAACAATATATTTCTGGAGTAGCAACTGAAGAAAGGCAGTAGGTGCTGCTAAACTTGTCAGGCTATGCTGTTTGTGTTTTCATTTCAGTTCTGCTTTGAAATAATACAGTTGCATCCTTGAAAACAACTGTGTGCTATTAATGAGATTCCCTTCCATTACATACTCAAACTCTTCGTGTTGCATATGGTGGCAGAAATGGGATGGAGTCAGTTAAGTGAAAACTTTTAAGAAAAAACATGGATCAAAGTGAAGTCCTTGTGGCTGAGAGCAATGTCCAGATGGCCAAAAAGAGAATAGCATTTTTAGACTGTTCTTTGTTCAGAAAGGAAGCAAGATGGAGGCAGGCAGACCCAGCTGGAACCATTGGAAAGGTCATAAGGAAGGCAGGAGCTATGCAGAAGCAGACAAGGTGTTTTTTAACTTTAACTTGTAATTCTGTCAATCTTATGAGAGGACTTTTGGGTTTTGGTAAGCAAGAGCAGACCAAAGACCACGGAGAAAAGCTGTCTTTTGGAGCATGGATTTTGTTACAAGAAGCTACGTATGAGATCAGTACTGACTGGTGGAGGCTGACTTAAGACATAAAGGGATAACATTTCCTTGGTGGGGTGGTGGCTATTATCCCCACCCCCCAACCTCTAAAGGGAAAGGCAGTGAAAGTCTTTCTGGATTCGGGATGCTATTGCTTGAAATTGAAAATCTTTGATATAAATTGCAGCAGTGCATGTCCCTCGAGTCCCACGGGATTTAAAAGATGTAAAGTCCATCTCAGAGTGGCTCTGTTCAATTAAACTTCCATTTCAAAATCAGTGTTTCCTAATTTTGAGGATGCCTTGAGAGCTTTGGCAGAAGCACAAGAAATTGTTACTGTTACCATTTGAATCCAGGCTTGTTGGCACACGAAATTCAGGGAAAATAAGTGATTAAGACAGCTGGTATCATGTAGATGGTATCAGTGTTGCAAGGAATGGTATACGTCCATAATAAAAGTCTCCTGTCTGTCAGGAGCTGATTGTTCACGAGATGAAGAAAATGGACCTGTGCACAAAACTGACTGAAAATAGGAGGAAGACAGACAATGAAACACAGTTTAGTAAATTAATTAACAGAGTCCCTGAAATGTCTGCAAATTCATCAAGTAGTACATTAAGACTGGAAAGCAGATTTTTCCGTAACTAGCCTTAGAGGAAAGAGCTGTAGAAGAGGAGGAGTTGGAAAAGAAACTTGGAAGAGAAAAAGAAATCCCTCTCGCAAATGATCAACAATTACAAAACTACCAGCAAGTATATGGAAAGAGAGATGCTCAGTAGCAGAAGGTGGATTAACTGGGGAAGAACCTCTTGGCCTTGAAATGCTTTGGAGAAGCTGACAAGCTGAATTTGAGTCTATTTTTTCCAGCTTTCCTGAAGCCATCAGTGAGGCTGTGTAAATCCCATATGCTGCTCTGAAGGTTCAGTGCACCCAGAGCCGAAGACAGTTCAGGACGGATCTAAACCAGACAGGCCTAAACAAAGACTTTCCAAAATGAATAAAAATGTTTATGAATGTGGTATCCCAGTCTCCATGGGTAAATTTAAACCAAAAAGATCCTATAGCAGCAAGACAGTTGAAGCCTGTAATTCTCCAGATGTATGCTCTTGAGGAGCAGTGCATGACAAAGATGGTCTGCAGTCACGTTGCCCAAGGTCTATCATCCTGTTGAGGTAAATCAGGTAGGATATGTTAGTGCCTGGCCCAGAAGCTAAAGAGTTAATCGCCCACATCCAGCCAGAGGGAAGCAAGACAAACAACTCTTCAGTGTGAAGGAGGCAGAACAAGCAGCAGGGAAAAACTGGGTACATCTGAGCCTGCCAGATCATGCTGTTTGTTTGCTTTTCTCTTTTACATTCTTCTTTCAGATAGGTCATACTGCTACACCTCTGAGAAGCTCTGCAGTAAGCCAGACACCCGTCTTCTTTTGAGCTGGCCTTTTGACAAGGCAGCTTTTAAAGATTAGGAGCTAATGGCCAGACTTTGAATATTTAAGAAATTTGGACGGTATTAGGGAGGCAGCAATGAGAGACTCTTACAGTCTCTCATGAAAAATTGCATGTGTGACTGCAACTGTCAGTAAGTACAAACATAGAAGTTAAATGGGATACAAATTTCTCTGAATCAGAGGATTATCATGTAGTGTTCTGTGTGTCCATTTAGCTGCCTGAAAAGTTACTAGATTAAAAAAAAAAAAAAATGTACTGGCTGAAAAAGAAAAGAGTTCTGACTTTCAGAGTATTTGGTTTTAACAGACTCATACCATGGTAATATGGAAATTAAAATGGACTTTCATAGGCATGCAACAACTGGTGAGGGTTACTTTTAAAAACATTAAGTTGTATATATTATGGCAGTTTGTTGTATCTCATTTTTCTTGCAATGTATATGCCAGCTTTATGTGTTCTTGGTGACTTGATTGCAAGACATCTAGACTCTGAGACAAGAGTAAAATAGTGATTTGAAAATCTGTCTAACTGTGAGGACATACACCCTTCAAATAAATGTGGGGCACAGTCAGCTGCTTTCCAACACAACAGCTTAATTTTTTTTTAAAAAAAAGGCTCCTGTACAATATGATTTTGTTGGAGTGCTGAGCTCCTTATGTTTCTTGCCCCAGAAAAGGCACACTGTATCTGTGCTGTTCTCTCATGGTAAGGCATGCCTGATGGTTCACAACATCACATTCATTTAAAGGATTTTTCCTTGCAGGACGAGTATGTTGGCCTCTTTTTCACCTGGAGAATTGCCAGATGTGGTTGTTGCAGTATTTCACTATCACGTCTTAGAAAACTTTCTGATAGTTCTGATAGTTAAGTAACCTGGAAAGTTCAGATCTTGATATCCATTATTTGGTTGGTCAGAGTTCTTGAAACTGCTACTGTTCCTGGCACTGAGCTGCTGTCTGGGTCCAATCTAGAATTCTGTTTAATTTTATCAGATATTTTGCTTTTGATTGTAACTTTCACCAGAAACCTCTCTAAGCACGTAGTGTGGTTATGCTGTGTGAGGTGGATAACTATATATATCCTTCTTGTACAGACAGTTAATTGAATATAACTGGTGCCTGAAGAGGAAAACTTTCTCTTGTTTTATGAATGTCTTCTGCTTAAACGTTTCTATTATAGATGTGTGTCTGTGACCTAATAATCACATATACACAGCTGTTGATAACAACTTTGTACTGTAGTTAGCTTTTGTTACTCCTTACATTATTTTTAGAGTAGATCCGGGTCATTTCACTCGGCCCTCTTTTCAGTATCACACTTAAACACAGACCAAATTTTGTGCAGTTTTCGTCATCTTTCAGTCCTTCACTTGTTAAATGAGTAAAACAGCAAAATTCCATTCTTCTAGTTCGTCTGAACCAAGTATTGAGCTGCACAGTTTTTACAGTGTTGTTCAACAGTGAGTGTCTGTAACTACCGTGCTTGTTGATCGACCCTGAGCATCCTAATGTAGCTTTTAAGTTGGCCCTGCCATGAAAAGGGGCCCGGACCAGATGAATTTCATAGGTTCCTTCCAACCTAAACTATTGTATGATTTTATCTTGGAGATAGTTTCTGATCTTGTAAATCTCAACTTTGCCCTTTTTCTCTAATGCAGGCCGAGGTGGGTTTGTATGCTAATGCAAACATCCTTCATTTCTTAGCAAAGAAAAATGAGAGACAGGGATGCACCAGTATGAACTAATCTGTCAATTTAATTTTTCATCCTCCACATAGAAGTTCTGCAATTTTTATACTGAGTAAACTGTCACCTTTTTTTTGAGAAATGTACCATTTATTCCACTTGGAAAACAGTCAAAGCCAAACTATGACTGATCGTTTTGGTAAAAGCAATTACAGTCTAGCTTGCAAGCAGTCATTTGAGGAGTGAGACCTGTAATATTCCATCTAACTTGTCATACAGGTCCCTTGGTTTTGAGTTTCCTTTCAAGGCTGCTCACGCTGGAACTCCCAGTTTCATTGGCGTACCCAGGACTCTGTGCTCTTTATCTATTCTTAGTTTTACATTAAAAACTGCCTTTAAAAAGAAAGTATTGCAGTAACTTCTCCTATGATAATAGTCAAGCAAGATATCCCATGTGTGAGTCAAGGTAAGGTCATTATCCACAATTTTCACTATTTCCCTCCTTGAGGTGCTTGTTTGGAATAAACCTTGAGAGGCCTGAGATAGAAATGGGCTTACTGTGGTTTTTGTTTTCTTCATTTTGTCTCCTGTGTAGTAATGATGGTGCTCATCTGCATCTTCTCCTTTGTTAAAATCAGTTTCACTGACCTGAAGTTTTTTCATGGACCCTTCCTAGCCTTGAATATTAAATGCAGATGTTGTTATTTTATTTTACTTCCAATTCAATTTTCCCATTTCCAAAGGAATTTTAGAGGTTTTTTTTTACTAGTTTGGGAGTTTTCTAACTCCTTAACATTGATTTATTTTTTTTAAGTCTTCCAGTTGTCTGATATAGCATCATTTTGACTTTTTGTGCTATTTCTGCTGGTTTCTCTGCCAAAATATGTAGTTCTTATTTCTGTATCCCTGCCCTATCTTGAAATATTTTTTTTTTATTAGGTGTGCATTTCCTCTTTCATTCTGGTGGTTTGTTTAAGGGCAATTAAATTCATAGCACAGACCACTAGTGTCCCTGAAACTTTGCAAAACTGATTTCTATACAAGCCTTCAAAAAAGAGTCCGAATATTGTTGAAAACAATTCTCATGCATGTTTGTGTTGGCAGTAATTCAAAGTTAGTAAAGAAAAATATTAAGACTGTGGTCAGAGATGTGCCAAATAGCTCTGGGGAAATTCAGGTAGCCATTAGAGGATGTGTCCCACCAGCCTGCTGGTATATATTTTTAATAGAAAAAAAAGTATGAATAAGAAACAAAAATCCCATGATGCTCATATTCCACAGCTTTGCAAATCTTGCCTTTAGGTGCTGATCCTTTGCCTAGTTAAGTAGTTTAGTGATTTCAAATATCCTTTATTCCTTTTTAAAAGTATTCGGAGTGGTCTCTTTTGGACTTTTGGGTTAGATTGTGTCCCACAGCAAAGTATATTTCCAGGTCTCTTGAGGAATATAAATAACAGGAAACATTGGTGGGTTTGTTTTTTTTTTTTTTTTAAAAAAAAAAAAAAAAAAAGAAAAAATCCAAGGCCCCCCCCCCCAAAAAAAACCAAAAAACAACAAACTGAAACTGTAAAGTAAACCTGAACTGTGTAGGATATATGCATATACTAAACTGTTTTTATAATGTGTGTAGATAGTTTTCTTCAAAAGTTTTTTCATATGTCTTACAAAAGGTATGAAATAAAAAAAGAAAATGTTACTATAATGTACTGAAAGGCCGTACCAAGTAAGTCTTCAGCCCTCTACTGAATAAGCTTTTTGTGGACTTATACACAATAATTCATACATACGTGCTTGTGCTATGATTAGCATTATCTAGTATTGTTTTGTGTTGCAGTTAACACCCAAAATGTGCTAATCACATACAAGAAAAAAAAAAATCTACCGATGCAGAAAGCTTAGCTTTTGTTAACAGTAAGGGTCAAGAGATGAGAACTACAGTGAAAGCTGCAATGCAGAAAAATGCAGAAAATGGCAGAAAATTGCTGGAGTTTTTTATACTCTTTATTACAAAAGATTTTTGTACTAAATTTCTGTTGATGTCAGGGTTCATAGGTAAGCATTTCCCATTTCTCTCAGCCCTTCTTCCAACTTGATTAGGAGAAAGACTCCTCAAACAAGCCCAGCACTTTTTTTTTTTCTTTTTCTTTTTGTTCCCTTCATTTAAACCTAGTTTTATTTGCTATGTCTGGCCATACTGCTATCCAAGCACGCTCTGCAGAGACAAAGAAGCTCTACACATTGAGACAGTCCTGCATGATTGTCATCTCCCCAGCAATTGACCTGAAGTCCCAGGATGGTACTCAGCTGCTCCAGTCCTCCTATTATGGTGAAAATCTCTCTTCACCTATTTTCAGTTCTGCAATCTTCAGTCTCCTCCTTTTGCATGATTTGAAAAATGTAGGAGCAGCTGTGTCTGCCAAAGTTCCATGTGGAATAGCGATTTCCTATGGTGGAAAAATATGCTCTGCACAGTAATTACTGTAAGTCAAGTCCATTTAATCTGCACAAGGACTTTGATTGTCTTATGCAGTTTGGGAGGATTTGGGAGGCCTAGTCTCCAAAGTTTGTAGGATAGCAATCTCATAGATGTTAGAGGTGTGACACATATTAGATTGCTGCATATATAGGGTAGAAGAGTTTTTGGCATCATAGGCACAGAGATCTAAAAATGGAATATAGGCTCCAGTTTCTTATGAATAAGTCTAGCTACAGGGTAGACATGGGATAATAACTATATAGCTTTCCTATTTCCCTTTATTAACTTTGCCCTACATACTTTCTTGAACTTCTAAGGATTTTTTCCCCTCTCTTGTGGTTTGTATAGAAGTGCATAAGATGGCAGCAGGTACCCTTTTTTCACCATTTTATTTTTATTTTTCAGATCTTTCACCTGACACACAGAAAGGGAGACATTAAATGGTTTCCTAGGAAGAGAGCCACACCGTGGCTTTAAAATAACAGTTAGATCTGTAAACTGTATCAAATCGTGAGCTCAGCCTAACTTTTCCTTTCTCTCTCTTTCAGTTTTCAGTCAACTAATTGCTTCTCTTCATCTCCAAAAGTGGTTGGTGGTTGTTCTTGTCCTCTTGCAGCCACTGCTATTGTTTCGGGATTTAATTTGCAGAGGAAAGGAGCCTGTGATGCTTGGGCACCTGTGAAAACACCTACACAAAACTGTAGAATTGGATATATCTTAATTTTAAAAATTTGCTCTTTAACATTCTTAATAGGAAGCTCCTGTATTTGACTAAGCTAAACTTTGAACACTTCTTTATTTCTTTCCTTTTCTCCAGGTTTTTTTATATGCTTGTATGAGCTGAAATCTCTATGTGTAAAGTTTACTTCTTTATTTCAATCTTGCCATAATTTTCCCAACTGTGGTTTGACCTTTTGCAGAGATCCTAGTGGTCCCTAGACCACAATTTGAAAAACACTACTTGGAAAATATTTAGTCTTCAGTTCTTGTGTTGGTCTTTTTATGGAGTTAGAGAATTGATGGGTCCAAGTTCATTGACTTAAGTTTTTTGGGAACAGGACTGTTTCCTATGAGGAATGTTGCTTGATGCAACTCAAAGTAGGGCATATCAGCTCTTGAGGACAATATATTTGTACAAAAATCAGCAAAATACTTAGATTTGTTTCAAAATCCTCCACCATCTTGTCCAGCTTGTGATTTTCTGCCTGACAGAGTCATGTAAATCCAGCTTGCAAAATCTGCGAAACCCTTACATATTCAGGTCAGATCCAGATACGCTGACTGTAGATCTTCGTCTTTAGTTCACATTTGCCTGCATCATTACCTTCCGAGTCCCTGTGGCTGCCCAGTCCAGTTCTGTAAAAGCATTTCGCCTGCTCAGTTTTTGTCCTTTCCTTGTAGTCAAGCCTATGGAATCAAAAACCTCTAGGTCAGGAATCCTAGGCAGTGCTCTTCATGTTTCCCTTTCGATTTCATACAAAGGGACATAAACAGATTATTATCATGCATAAGGTCAAACCATGAACTCCCAGTAAAGCAATAGATCATGTCATGTTGAGCTATCAATGATCAAAATTACAATAATAGCTCTGGATAAGGTGTTCCTGCTGTGAAGGAAGCAGGAGTTCTTTGGAGTCTTCTACCTTTAGGCGTGCATTAATTTGCACGTTGTTCAAAATGTATCTTCTAGCTATTACTTTAAAACACCCAATGTATTAGCAAATCTTCATTTATGCTTCAGTGATTCTTCAGAAGGGATCTCCAACTACTCTGCTACAGTTCTCTGGATAATGACCTTTCCTACCAGATGAGAATACTTCCTGACCAAAAAAGTTACTGTACCACATGCCCAATTAACTGCTCAGATCCAATTTTTAAAAGTATGTATTTGTTTAAACAATTGGAAGTTGATCGTGAAGAAGTTTCTGTCTAGTACTTATTATTTAAGTTAATATTTATTTAATGTCTCCCTCCTACAGTAGGGTAATAGGAGTTTCTCAAAATGGTCTTGCAGCGTGTTGGAATAAATGTTAAGATTAATCCAAATAGACTTTTTAAAGCTCAAAGCAAGCCCGTGTTTCACTTAGAAATATCCACGAATTATCCACAATGCATCTGTTCAGCATACCAATCTTTGTAAGTATTTCCTTTAAAAAAGAAAAGAAAACCCTAGAAATAAAGGCAATTGCTTATGCAAGCAATTTCAAAGTTAAATATTGTCTTAGAAGTACTGTGGATGGAAAACAGTTGCTTGGTACTGCATGATTAGTCCACTGAGGTTAATTAGTGAGCTGTTCAGGTTTTGCAGGAGCCAAGAAGCAATAAGAGGTAATCCAAAGTTTGGATTTAAATATTCTGTCTCTTGTAGGGACTTGCAAATGGAGTTTACAAATCTCCAACCGTGCAGAGGGTGGTATGTTTTTTTTTTCTTTAGAAAATTGCTGTTTGGAAACAATTTCAGCAATACATTACAATGCTTTGTTACAGTCATGAGCTACAAAGTTATCATTGGTGAGTGATCCTTCAGGAGTCAAGAGCTGGATGTTTAATTGCTCACTTCTGGGATTCTCATTTTGCTCTGTGTTTAGTCTCTAAGTTAGGGCCCATTTTCCAGGCCTACAGCCCTTTTGACTCGTGTCCTATGGAGATCTCTCACTGATGAAAAAAACGCTCTGTGTTGAGAGAGCATATGAGAAGCATATGAGAAGTCTCTCTGTAGGTGGCATGCGTGGGGCAGATTATTGCTTATAGCTCATGGGGAAGGCATGAAGAGGGTGCTGTTGACTGGGTGTATACATGCTGCTCATCAGGGCGCTTTGGCATGGAGGGCATGCAGGTCCCACAGGGAGGCACTGAGCCATTGCTGTGCAGTGAGAAATTCCCAGATGATGCCAGCCTGGATCCAGGAGAGCTGGGAAGCGGCTTGCTGAGATAGTGTGTGCTGGGAAGAAGGAAATACAGAGTCTGTTCGTCACTCTGCCCTTGATGTGAGATCTTAAGCTGTGTCCAGTGTCCATCCTTGAAACTCTCTTTCCTGCCTCATCTGCCTGGTGTCTTCTATGTGACATTTTTAGGTTTGAAGCTGTCTTTCAGTAACTGTTTACCTAGAGCTTCTAATTGAAAGTGTAAGTTTCAGCTGAACTGCAGAGTTAGAAACCACCTTCTCTTTCTTATCCATCACTGTGAATAAAGTATTGAGGGGTGGGAGAGGTTTAAGCAGAGGAGCCTGGCTTGGATTTTTTTCTTCCACCTTGTTCCATTTTAATAGCACTGTGTTTGGTTCCCAACACCACTGTGATGAAAAGAGATCATGAGGTAACTACAGTACAGACGGGTGTTGTGCGACATTACTATGAAAAGATAAGAAAGAGAGGCTGCACAATATCATTTTGTTAATTCATATATTTACTATTAACATATATTCAAGCAGTTGGATCTTTGCCTTGGCTGAGCTCCTGTCCTGGAAGACATGCCCTGTGTTTCACCACTGGCCTTGTCTGTCACTGTTGGTGGGTCTGAGATGCATTGAAGTGGAGGTTTGTCTTCCTATGAATGAAAAATGTGCAAATAAATAACAGTGTTTTACTCACTACGCCGTTTGCCAGAATCGAAACTGCACGTGTGAAAAGAAACAGACTTGAACCAGTGGAGCATTCAGTCCAACATTTTAGTATGTCTGCAAAGAATTATCAAAAGGACTGGTAAATTATGTGTTCAGAGAGGCCTTATACAGTTAGGAGAAAGAATGTCTTAGCATTTTCAGAGCAAGAAATGAGGCCTTTTTGTTCTTCTCCAGGAGGGGAGTAGCACCAAGGTGTGTGTTGGCAGTTTGCTTGCTCCAGGTTCTGAAAGAACGCTTGGTTTGCAAAATTTTCATCTCCTATTTTATTCCACAGTTATGAATTCCATGTGAAACCTAGAAACCCTCTTGGGGAAGGTCCAAGTAGCAATGTTGTGGCATTCAGTACTGAATCAGGTAAGAACTTATGAAGGTCCAACGGTGGCTTTAGTATCCACGTTTGTGGGATATATGAAAGGCTCTCTTGCTTCATTTTGCATGTTTGGTCTTGCTTTTTACTGTCTTCAGATTGGCTTTTTACTACTGAGCCTGCTACAGTAGTGCCTAGAAGGTCAGCCTGCAATCAGGGCTATATTGTGTGAGGATGTAAGATGGCCAGACTGAAGTAGAAAAAAACAGGAGCACACTGGCTGGTGTTCATTATGAAGAAACTAACTTTATCCGTAGAGAAGGCTCAGTCATTTAAGATTAATATTCCTGACCTTTTTGTATCTATGAAACTCATTAATGACTTCTGGGTGGGGAACATAAGGTTTTTCTTTGGGCTGGTGTGTTTATTAGGCACTTGTGCTACCTGTTCAATAACGCTGCTGTATGATACTGATGTCTTTTGGCTGAAAAAAGGTGTGAGAAATAACAGTTGGGAAAAGTCAATGTCCCAGTACGTCCTCTTCCATCCTGTTTACTCTCCTGTGACACTGTTAGAGAAGTGTATACAGGCCTATTTTGACCATTGCTTGGTTCCCAAGTTAGGTCCCAGCTGAATCAGAGGTGAGAATCAGAGAGTGCCTTTGCTTCTCCCTATTGCAGTTCCCCATGAGGCTAACTACAGTTGACTTGTTGACTTTATACAAGCAAGATACCATCTTTTGTGCAGAAGTGGTTTTTGCTTGATAGTACTTAAGGACCATATAAAACACAAAGTGGATTTAGCCTTTTTAAAAGGACTTTCTCAATTTGCATTTTGAGCCAGGTGTAACAATATAATAGTCCTCATCTAGTGCTGTCACTGATGGATGAGAGTTTTGGCTGAGCAAGGGATTAGTCAGGGAGGAGTTCAGACCATGCCACACATCTTTAAAAACTGTGAATACACTCTTTGTAATCCTAGATTGTTAACACTGAAAGAAATGTTTACGCCAAGTGCAGTTTTCATGAATGACAAGGCTTATGTTCTGTCTCCTGTTTAGCTTGGACAAATTAAGCAGTCAGTTTTATTTTTTCTTAATTGCACACATCCATTTCTTGCTTTTGGGCTTTCATAGCCAAGTTTTGTGTGGCAAGTATTACAGAGGGGTCCTTTTTATTATTTAAGTTTTGAAACTGAGAATTTAAAAAAGATGCAGTAGAATTGGCTTTTCCTGGTTACCGGTTTAAACTCTTGTTTTTACTAGAACTGTATTTGACTGGTATTGTCCCATAAGTACAATTTTTAAAAGCTCATTGATACTGCAGTTTCACATAAGAACTGTATTTCTTTTAATTTAATTTAAAGCAAAAGTTAACTTTGCTCCCACAACTCTTTCTGTTTCACAAATTACAGCTTATATCAACTGTAGAAAATCACTTACTGATGCTTTTCCATTGAAATATTGGGAAAGGTCATTTTACAGTGTCTGATTGTATGTTTGTTTTCTTCCCCCAGCGGACCCAAGAGTGAGCGAGCCAATTTCAAGTAAGCCCTTTATGTATAGTATAGTGTCTTCTGATCAGGGTTTTTGTCAGAAATGAGATAGCATAATTTTACAAGGGGGGTGGCCAGTTAAATGAGTTATGGCATCAAATGGCATTCACATGATTTCACTCCTTCCACCCATACGCCTGGTAAGGAATTCATGCCAGGCTGCTTGTTTACCTGAGCGGAATGCAATCAACGTGATGTGGTGCTCGCATGGCAGCTGGGATGGCATCAAACCAATGAACACAAATGAGCCAAGGACAGCCTCATATTTTCTCAACCTTGTCATTAAAGCAAAAGAAAGCTCTGTAAAATGAATAAGCTACTCCACACTTTTTAAGTGAGTTAACAGAGCACAACTCAGAGGGTACTATTTATCTGCCATTGTGTATTAGAAAAATGTTCTGCTTCTGAAGGCTTGATCCAGCTCTGCTTTAGGCCACTACAAGATTCTTGCTGTCTTTGGTGGGAGGTGGACTGAGCTTTTGAAGAACAGCTGAGATCGCTCAAGCAAATTGGGCTGCTTTTGCATTTGTAATGGACATCACTTTGACAAACACTGAGACACCGTTTCTTTCCACATAATCCATGACACAATTTTTATGTGTATTTTTGTTAAATCACATACGGTTTGCCGCAAGTTGATTGTCCTTGCTTGAACCCACTGAAAAATGGTGACTGTATCACACACTTTGTAAATGAGAGTTTTGCCAACACACAGACATTGTTGCCCTGATCAGGTCCTAGAATGAGCTTATTCCAAACTGGCACCACACACAGAAAGCAGCAGCATTTCACTGCATCAATCATATCTGCACCCTTTGGTGCTTCCCTGAAATATCTTTCATGTTCAAAATGCAGGTGATTGGCACCATGGTGCATTCTGTTCCATCGAGGTTTCTAATTCTATTTATTTGTATATATGTGTCATCCATAATTTCGCATGCAGCATCATACTTCAGCCTCTTTCTTCCTCTCCTGCAGTGGGAAAGGATGCTATCTGGACTGAGATCCCGTTCAATTCGGACACCTATTCCGAATGCAAGGGGAAACAATATGTAAAGAGGACTTGGTATAAGAAGTTCGTAGGTGTGCAGCTGTGTAATTCTTTGAGATACAAGATATACCTCAGTGATTCACTTACAGGTAAGAGACATTCAAATCAATGTTGTTCACATTATACACTCCTTAAAGTTGTCATGGTTCCAGAACTAAGAGGTGTAACAAGACGAGCTCTGCTGAAGTGTGATCAGGTGTGTTTAATCTAGTCCATAGACAGATTAATCATAAACAGTAATCTGTTTCTGCTCAGTAATCGTTGATGTGTTTAATACTGAATTTTCAAACTCAAGACTTACTTCTCTGTGGTGATCACCTGATTTTAAGTACATGGCAGTATCCTGGGGGTCATACAGAAACCTGATAAAGATCTGGTCTCCGCCAATGAATAGCATATATTGTAAAGGTGGCAAAATTGTATTTAAAGGGTAGCCTGGAATAGTTCTTAATTAGAGGATTAGGGCCTAATTTTAGACCAGGATTAGACTCAGTCATTCCAATCCCATTTGGTAAACATCTGGTTACTTCATTACTGTGAGGCTTATAAATACATGAATATTTATAGTCATAGTAAACAGGTTTCACTCACCAGCTTTGACATTTTTGTTTTGTTTTCAGATTCCCCATTTTCGCTTATAATCTCTTCCCCCCCAGCCCCCTTCTTTTTCTTATGTTATGTTTTAATGCTAACAGCAGCCTCCTGGCCTTATCTTCTCAAGTTTCATTCAGTGCCTTATGGTCACTGGAGTATGATGTATTTAAGACCTGAATCAAGTGACACATGCTGTGTGTAAGCTGAGGAAACAGCCTGTAAAAAGTGTTTTCTAGTTAGTTGATAGTTAAGCAGAACTTTGTGTCTCATGTGGATTGTACCAGCTGTATTTAAAAATATGTTAACTTCTTATAATCCATCCCAAGCTCCTGGCTTTCTTCTGTATGATGTCTTTTATCAGAGCTGCATGGACAACTTTATCGCAATGACGGTAGTGTGGCATCCAGAGCGCAGAGTGTAATACAACTGGGTACTGGAAATGTCTTTTGAGCGCAAGTCAGGCAGCAGATTTATCACATTGGATTGAATTAACTAGGAGAAACTGTGGCTGAAAGAATTAACTTTCATAACCCAAAGTTGCCCCATCTGAGAGCTCAGCACCTCACAGGAGCAGGGCTCTGGTCTCTATGTGTAGGACCATGGAGAGAAAAGAGCAGAGGAGTGTAGGGCAGCCCATGCCGATACAATTTTAAGTTGCCCGGCCTCGCGCACCCGGCACCGTTCTCCCATGAGCAGACAAGGAAGGAAAGCCCTGTCATTAGTAGTAAGTACAGTACCTCCTATATAAATAATATCTTGGCAATTATGTGAATAAAAGAGCCTGTTTTGAATAGAGGTATCGTTCATCCAACTGTCGCTCTACTAACCAGCTACGATCAAATGACAAACACTGGCAATGAGGCATAGTGTATCACAAAACCAGCCAGCAGAGGAAATAGCAGCGCTAATCTAGCAGGACTAGACTTCAGCCCTAAATCAAGTGAATTAACACCGCAGTGAAAGCTACTTCAATCTTAGAAGAAAAGTTTAATATATCAGGAGCCCATTTTCCTATTTTCATTAGATTGTTTTTGTTCTTGCTGGAAGGGTGGTGATTTAACTTGGCTGGAGAAGGGTGGTGGTAGCCACATTGTATTCATTATACTTGCTAAGCCTGGTTCTTGTACTTGAATTGTTACAACCAGTGCTGACCAGTTGTCACAATATTTGAAAGAATTGAAATACTTATGTAGAAGGAAAGCTGCTTTCCCCCCGTTTCCTGAGTGAGACTGTCATGCCATGGGCTGTTCTCTCTATACGCGAGTTGGAGAAAGTTTCCAGTTTGAAGCCAAACTCCGTGCTGTGTTCTGACGTGTGTCACTGTCACACCTTGTCTCATCATGCCCCCGAGGCCGGCAGAAGTGTATCTGCCAGCACCAGCCAGTTGGGCAGGCAACACCTGCTGGTAGTGATGGGCTGCGCTGAGCTCCGAGTTCCACCTTATGCTGAAAGTATCTTCCAAAGCTTTGCTGTTTATGCCGCTTAATGATCTTGAAATTTGGGTGCATTGTAGGAATGCTCTTGTGTAAGGGAGCCGACAACCATATCTTTGCATGCTGGTTTTTGGTATGAATTTATACTTCTAGTATTGGCAGAATTCACAATGTAGAAAACAAAGATGGTATCTAATTTTCTTAAGACCACCCATAAAGGAACACTGGAAAAAAAATTACTTTATGCTAGGATTACTATCTCCAAAAAGAGAAATAATGATCTAGTCATTTGTTAGCTAAATGTTTTTAAGTGTGTTCCTTTATTATGGAAAGAATTGGGCAGTAAGAATTTAATAGTCACTGAGAATGCTGCTAATTTATGTATAGCAATTTTTTGAATTATGCATAGGTTACATTGTGGGCCAGAAGAGTATGTGTGTATCTGAAAGTTACTGTTCTTGTGTTAGCCATAAAAATATCTGCTTTATTCTGTCTCTTATGAAGAAAAACTGATCTACATTACACATGCCAAGACTGTTCTATAAACCAGCATCTACTGCTGACCTCATTTAACAGTCCTCTAGAGCAGTCACTGTGGGCATTCCAGAAAAGCAGGCCACCTAAAAAAAAGTATTTATTGAGGGGAGGAAAAAAAAAATAAAATTCTAAGTGTGACCTTCAACAGTCATGGAAAAAAAAAATGCCGTTTTGGGCAGCCTGAATGTTCTTAATTTCAGACCAAAAAATTGCTGAGAGGAACTCCCTCTGACTAGTTCTCTTATGGAAAAAACATGCCTGCAGCCAAAACTAGATAGTAATAAATAATTTTCTAAAGCTAGAGGAGAACTGCATGCACAGAGGCCGTCAACTGGAGGTGAGAATCTTTTGGCAAAGTATTGATCAGATCACAAAAATAGGAGAGAGAGAGTTTATTGGTAGGCTGCTCTTTTATTAATGGTACTTTAGGGAGCAGTATTATAAGCCACCTCCCTGTCTTTCAAATGGCCAGACTGGCACAGAGTCAAGGCTACAGGACGCCCAGCTTCTAATGAGTAACTGGACTTTCTGCTTAGCTTACACCTGAGTACTGAGCATATTTCCAAACGCTCTCACCTTTCCTTTCAACCTCACAAGCAAAGGTTGAACACACTAAGAACAAGTGCTATGAAAAAGGAGTTTAGAAAAAATGGTAAGTTTATCTGAAATTGTTTCCTGCCAAGGCTTGAGAAGGCAACGTAGCATGCTTTTCTCCATCTTCTGAACTAAATTTTACTAATGTATTGCAAATCAAATCAGTAAGTAAAAACATCTCTCTGTCAAAACTGCTTCGATGTGAGTCCACTTGTTAACAGGATAAGCACAGCCCATAACGCCAGCACAGCCTGCATGGGGCACTTGAGGCCTTGTTTTCTACTCAGTTGCAGTCAAGTGTCCTGTTAAGCAATCCTGCAAATAAATATGCGGGCAAACTTCATGCTCTGGATAAGCAGTTACTATACCGAGGTCATCTATTTGTTAAAAGATATCACTTGCACATACATGTTGTAAAAATATGATGATTTATAAAACAGGCCTTGGCTGTATTATGAGGTGCTCTATAAAAACATCTTTGAAGGTACTGGGGGCTTCCTGACAGGGAACCAAACCTGCCTTCCATTCCCATCACAAGCAAGACTTACCTCATTTTTTATACAATCAGGATGAGGTTGTAGGTAATAACAGAATTTCACTGACTGTATGAAATGTAGGGAGGAGAAAAAAACACATTCAGGCATAGATTTTGGCCAGGAATCATAGAATCATAGAATGGTTTGGCTTGGAAGGGACCTTAAAGATCATCCAGTTCCAACCCCCCTGCCATGGGCAGGGACACCTCCCACCAGACCAGGTTGCTCAAAGCCCCATCCAGCCTGGCCTTGAACACTTCCAGGGATGGGGCCTCCACAACTTCCCTGGGCAACCTGGGCCAGTGCCTCACCACCTTCACAGTAAAGGATTTCTTCCTGATACCTAATATAAATCCACCCTCTCTCAGTTTAAAACTGTTACCCCTCATCCTATCCCTACACTCCCCGATAAAGATTCCCTCTCCAGCTTTCCTGTAGGCCCCCTTCAGGTACTGGAAGGCTGCTATAAGGTCTCCTTGGAGTCTTCTCTTCTCCAGGCTGAACAACCCCAACTCTCTCAGCCTGTCTGAATAGGAGAGGTGCTCCTGTCCTCTGATCATTTTTGTGGCCCTCCTCTGGACCCACTCCAACAGATCCATGTCCTTCTTATGTTGGTGGCACCAGAGCGGGACGCAGTACTCCAGGTGGGGTCTCACCAGAGCAGAGGGGCAGAATCCCCTCCCTCGACCTGCTGGCCACGCTTCTTTGGCTGCAGCCCAGGATGCAGTTGGCTTTCTGGGCTGCAAGCACACATTGCCAGGTTGTGTTGAGCTTCTCATCTACCAACACCCCCAAGTCCTTCTCCTCAGGGCTGCTCTCAGCCCATTCTCTGCCCAGCCTGTATTTGTGCGTGGGATTGCCCCGGCCCAGGTGCAGGGTGCTTCTGTCTACAGCCACGAGCGCTGTAGTTGGAATATGCACATAATGTTCAAATTACAGCTACAGAGCCTGAGAGAAAAAGAGTCGTAGCATTCACCTTGGCTTCCCCCCAGAGTGAAGAGCACAGCCCATTGCCTCGGGTGGTTTTTGGAAACAGCCCTTACTAAACTGGATATGGATTTTCAACTTTGCTGCTTCTTTGCTTTCAGGAAAATTTTATAACATAGGAGACCAGAGGGGCCATGGAGAAGATCACTGCCAATTTGTAGACTCATTCTTAGATGGAAGGACAGGACAGCAAGAAGATCTACCAGTCAAAGATGGTAATTCCTTACGCCTGTCTCTGTAGCAAACCTTGGCAATTCCTTTGCGTGTTTCTTTTTCCCACCGGTGGATTCAGTGCCCACTGCTGGGGTGGGTGATGGAAAGGGACTACCAGCTTTGCAGGCAGAAGAGAGGCGAGAAGTTTTTGAAGATGAGCAATGACTTATTAAAAGAAGGTTATGACTCGGGTTCTGTTAGGTAGTAAACAGCCTCTCTCCTGTTTAAAACATTCCAACAGATTATTCACAGTTGGTATTACATATTTAAACCCAACCACAAATTTGAGTTTGCAGAGAGGCGTGAAGTGTTATGTTCAAACTAGCAAGGTTGATTTAAAGTGCAGTAAATCATCAATTGGGCATTAAACAGCTTTGTTTAGTGCTAATGAGAAACTACAAAGTTATTACTGGAAAATATAATTCATGCTGCAGTAAGTCTGTGTGCACTGGTTTGAACCGGGTGCGTAGAATTCCAGTCTGGTCTAAGTGGGCATGGGACTGGATGTCCTAAACGCAGCTGTCACCTGCCTGGCTGTTTTTCCCGTGTTGCTGAGGCTCGGGCATAAGAAAATTGTATTTCTGTCAGCTGAACTCCTCCTGCCTTGCTTGTTTGCCGGTGTGAGGGAGTCCATTCCCTTGTGGGGTAAGGACGCGGGCTGTACTGATACACGCGTGCATGCTGAGTGTGTCATGGAATATTGTATGGAGAAAAATATCAAAATGTTTTTCAGTACAATGCCAGTGTGTTGCCCAAGCCTTCCTGTGTGAAGGGCTTCATTTATAAAACACCTTACAGAAGTACAGAAATGCATCAACGTAGGTGTGGGAGATTAAAGTGAAGTGCCTAAATCTTTCACAAGTTTTTCCGAAAACAAAGTAGGTGAATGATCTGAAAGGTGTTTGCTTATGTGATTTTTTTTTAAATTTTTCTTTAAAGAGGGCTTGCCTTTCCCAGTCAGTGTTGCTCATTTGTAAAGGTATTTTGTTTATATAAGGCATTGTCGACCTCTCAGTTGTATCAGATTCACTTTTTAAAAAGACTTTTATAAATATAAAAATAAAAAAACCCTCACCCTCTCCTACATAAAAAGCTCACTACCTCAGCTTAAAAGACATTTAAAACCAGTTTGTTTTCAGCAATTGGCTTTGAGGGAGTGGATTCAAGAGCTACATTTGTTTTTAGAAAAAAAAAACAACCCCACCACAAACAACAACCCGACAACAAAACAAACAATCCAACAAAAAAAAGCCCCCACCTTTTTTGTAGCTTGTTTTTCTAGCAAATGAACTGAACAGAGGGAAGAACAGACAGATTGTCCATTGCTGCTCAGTTCCTCCCTGGCTCTAGCAAGTTGAGTTCTGTTCATAACTATGTATGTTTGACCCAAAGTGCAGGGAGGGCATCAGAACTCCTGTTGCATAGTAGGTGCAGAACAGTATTTTGTGTGCGTGCACGCACGCGCATACATGCGTGCTTTAGCCACACACATATTTCTGGTGATCGGGTTGGATTCAGCACTAATTGCTCGCTTTAGTTTTTAACATAACGTTAACTGTTTGAATGGGAAGCATGTGTAGTGTCATAGTGAAGAGATTTGAAGCAGGAGCTAGGGTCTTCCGCTTGGGGATGGGGAGACAGCGTGAAATATCCCCAGCTGTCAGGTTTTATTTAGGTTCACTGCAGTGTTAAGGCTATGGCAGTGGGGACTATTTAATCATCGTGACTTTGCAGGGAGGAACAGCCTCCTGTTTAGAGAAGACCCCAGGAGCAGCCGGAGGGGGAAGGAGAGGGCACGGGCCTCACCCAGCCGGCACCATCCATGGGTGGGTGCTGGCACCACGAGCCTGGAAGGGAGGGGAGGCTTCACCCCTCCTGCTCTGGGCTGCAGCAGGCCCACGCACACACAAGCCTGGGTTTGAGTTGGGTGGGCAAAAGCCGCTGTTTCAGGGCGCTAATCGATGGCAGGGCAGCAAACAGCTGTTTGTGGCAGACGGGGTAACGGCGTCTTGACTAGTTTAGCCATTAATGGAACTGTATACAGCCTTCCCAGGGAAATCAAAGGAAGGTACTGCGTGGGGGCGTCCTGCAAACAAAACTTTCTTCTCTCTTCCAGGATTTTTCAGGGCAGTTCGTCAGGAACCTGTCAAATTCGGAAAAATAGGCGGCGAGACTCACATTAACTATGTTCGCTGGTACGAGTGTGGAACATCAATACCTGGGAAATGGTAGACGCGACGTGAACTTGGTGAAAAGGCCCAGCACTTACCACCTCCCCCCACGCTGCCCGACTGCCCAACGCAGGCTCAAAGATGGAAATGTTTATGGTATGCCTGGCACTTAAGTTTGCTGACGTGCAAAGGTTTATACAAGTCTAATGCCAATACTGCATTAATTGTGTAATAGCGTAGGCTGCTTACTGTAGTTATCCAGTTTTACAAATTTGTTTTTAGATTTTAAAAAAAAAAAAAATAATTCCCAAACAGGCTAGGGACTTGTTGTCGGATAATGTATAGGGAAGCTGGCTCCCTATTCTTGAGGTATGGTTTATATGGTATTTTAAAAGATACGGTGTGTATATTATTTATCACAATGTTGTAATAAATGTTTAAGGCACAGTTATGGCAGAGTTGGTCATGGAATGCAATGTGCATTAGTTTTTAAATATTCACTGGTCTTCTTGTAACGTAAGTGCCATAAGCTACCTGTCCAGATAGATCTGTAATGTCCCCCCAGTCATAAATTATAGAAAAGACCCTACAATTTTTAATATCCTGCAACCAGTAAACTTGAAGCGCTTTCTCCTTACATGTACGAACAGTTTATACTCCTGCCAAAACGCCAAGGTAGGTTGCTATATGTGCAGCTTTAAATGATCAGGTTAGGGGGGGGTTTTCCATGTTTGTCTTCAAATGCTTCACCTCCAGCAAGAGCGTGTTCAGCCTATTGCTATGGCGTTGGGGCCACTGCCCCTGAGCGCGGTAGGTGGGCTTGGCTTCCTCCGGTTAAAGCAGACGGGTACGTATGTGCATGGAATAAAAAAAATGGAACCGGCCTCCGCAGCGGTGGCTTTTCATGAAAATGTAGTTTGCAGAGACTGAGACTTACTGGTTCAAAAGCCAACTGTACATACAGTGCAGGTGGACTTGGAAAGATAAATGAAATGGGAAAAAAACCAAACCCAAACTAGTTATAACAGCATAATCAGGTTTAAAACATCATTCACTGGGGACAAAGGGGAAATAGCAATAACTGAACTTTAAAACTGCTTTACAGTAATTTTGAGTAAAACCTCTCCCAAAGCTACTTGTTGTACTGCTTGAACATTTATGAACTAAATAAAGAGATGTAGGTTTTTTTAAAAGGTGTTATTCATTACATTACTAATGTATTGAAAAAAATATGAACAGGAACACCCAGATATATATATAGTAGAAATAGTCATTTATAGAAAATGCCTTATAAAGTACATTGCAGGTACACTGTACGCCTAATAAAATATTTTTTAATCAAGCGTTTTTCTTAGTGTTTTACATGAAAACAAATATAGAGTCTGTGGCAAATGCTATTATTTCAGGAAGTGGTTTGTTGGGAAGGAGGCACGTGTGAAGCGGTGCGATGCACACACACACCTGCTGCAGTAGGTCTGACAGGAGCACAACCAGCAGGAGCTGGAGCTGCGGTGCACTGGAGAGCGCGGCCGGTGTGGGAGCAGCAGTGGTTAGGGATGCTGAAGGTGGGAATATTTTCACTCACTTTAGTTCCCAGTTTGTCTTTATGAGAGTTCAAGCAGCTTGCTCCAGTTCATCTTTTTTTTTTTTTTTTTTTTGTAATTCCCTACTTATTTTTATGTGTTCCTAGAATCCATAAGATGGAAAATATTAACCGAGAGACTGTTTTGCCCTCTGCTGTTATATGGTCTATTGAATTTGTTACAGCTCTTGATCTGCTTTTTCTTGGCTCAAATTCGAGTCACTAGAATTGCACTCCCAAGTTTTTCTGGGTGGCAAAGAACCTGTGGAAAGTTGTTCCATTTTAAGAGTTCGTTCTTAAAAATACACATTTGGCTTAAATTTTCAAGTAATAAACCAATTCTCCCCCTGCCCTTGTTAAAGTGAAATTGGTAAGGGCTCTAAGATTTTATGTATTGGCTCTTAGTCAGTTGGTAGAAGGGTTACTTGGCAATTAATGACAGCAACCAGCGCAAAACCATCTGCTGCTGCATAACCTCTGCAGAAGCAATCTGTGTTCACAGCACTTCTCCATTTAACACACCTAAAAATCTGTCTCTTCTCCTACAAAGCTGAGCACCCTGGATGTACACCTCCCCCAGCACGCACACTTGTCTTAACACAGTTCTCTCGTTCAGCATTACCTAAAAAAATCTCAAATCAAGATCAGGCAAATGATAGATTCAGGGTTTTTATTAGTTTTCCATGTGAGCATTACAATTTATAATACATCGTATCTAGTTTTATCTCCAGAATGAATCTAATTTAGTACATCATCGTATTAGTAAAAACAAGGCTGATAAGTGGGCTAAACTTCCAACTAGCATCTTCATATCCTTCAAACAAGGCAAGCTAGGATGTCAATCAATCACTTTGCGGACATTTAGGTAGTGTTTCCCAAAAAAACAACCCGGCCCCAAATTAAACTAGGAAGCGTATACAATTTAAAGCAGGAAAGATTCATTTGGTCCTTCCCCTCCCCCCAGAATTTAATTACCAGCTATAGTTTTGCCTCATTACAGTTTTGGAACCTCAATTAAAAATCCTGGAGTCTGTCGGGATGGAGTCGCCGGTGCCGGGCGGCACCTCCTTACCGGTAGCCCGGTCCCGGCTGGGCATAGCCCTGGGGGCCGTACGGCGGCCGGTTTCGGGCGTAGGGGTTGGCCCCGCTGGGCGGGGGGGTGATGGTGCTGCCGGGCGGGGGGGTGAAGCCGGGCCGCGGCTGGAAGGTGCCGGGGGCGGCCGGGGAGGCGGGAGGGCCGCTGTAGGGGGCGGGCTGGGAGGCCTGGGTGGTGTAGGGCTGGGGGGGCGGGTAGCTGCCCCCCGCGAACTGCGGCGGCGGCGGCTGCTGCGCCCCCAGCTGCGGCGGCTGCCCGGGGAAGGCGGCGGCGGCGGCGGCGGGGGCCGGTGCGGCGGGCTGGCTGTAGGCCGGGAACTGCTGGGCTTGCTGCGAGGGGGGCTGCTGCTGGCTGTAGCCGGCTGGAAAGGCAAAGAGCGAGGCGAGGTGAGAGGGAGCAAAGAACCAAAGGGACGTGCAGAAATACCTGGTTGGTTTGTTTACCGTGACAAACACACAACAACGCAGTAAGCACAGAAAAAAGCAAACCAAGAACCAACTGCAAGTTTTGCTGCCTTTCGCGTAAGCGCGCTGCCTGGGTTTCGGTGCACGACCGTGGCAGCGCAGCAACACTGAAAATAGGATAAAATAGTTTTCCCATGACTGACAAGAAATAAAAAGGCAAACAGCATTTCACCATTGTGTCACATGAAAAATAAAGCGCCTCCACTGGCAAATGAGGCAGAAAGCAACCTTTTTCCCAAATAAAAACTCAAAACCAAACCGTCATGAAAATAGCGTCAGGATTTAATGTAAGTCGTACCTTTGGTTAAGTCATAGGTGTTTTCAGTTCTTTAGGGTTAAATATGAAAAAGTTGTGCAGAACAGAATACTTTAGTACCAAACTTCCATTTAAACATGTCCCAAACTTGATTTTTCTGTGTAAAACCAGCTTCCAAAAGGAATTTCTCTTATTGCAGATTTTAAAATGACACAAAGTCCTTTTATGAAGAAATAGCTACTTTTATCCATCATGAAACACACCTGCAGCTACTTGCAATGAAACCTCTCCAGTGACTGGAATCCTGTCAGCATTAAACACCAGACACACAAATTATTAAAAGTGCACAGCACTAAACGGAAAGAGTAAGGATTGAAGAATGCACTGGAGTAAATTCTGAAACTCACCTTGAAACTGGGGTGAAAATTTACTCATGAGACAAACCTCCGGAGGGTCCATTTTTACTACCATGAGTAACCAACCACATTGTTGCCTAGGAGATCTACGAGAGCAGGAATGGATCCCACTCTTGGGGAACATGGGCTTGAAAGGAGATAATACTCATGGGAACAACAGCAAAACAAACAAACAGTCCCTTGAATAAAGATCTTCAAAGGCTGCTGCCAAGCGATCCTCAAAAAACAAGACTGTTTCTGAAAGACTAGGTCAATCATGAAATAAGTTATGAGAAACCGAGGAGCCCCAGGTCAGTTTTGGTGGTGGTTCATTCTTACTTGAAGACTTTGCTGATTAGAATGCAGAACTTGCATTGCACTACAGCTTTCACAGGAACTTCTCCAGTAAAATAATGAATTAGATGATGGTAGAATATGGCTGGAGAGCAGATGGACACTCCTTCCCCCCACACCCCCTACAGAAAGTGAGATAGACCCTTCTACTTCCAACAGGCTTGTTACTTCTTCTGAAATTAGACTTCAGAAAGTCTGCCACTGTCTTCTAATTACAAATGTGGGGGTGAGAAATCTGCATAGAACAAGACACCATTTAGTGACCCCACCAACCAGCTCTCGCACAGTGCACAGGAACAAGGGCTGAGGCACAAACCTTCAGTTCCAAGTTTTCTAGGGTTCTTATCCAAGATAAACATGGAATTTCTTCATAAGCTCTGCAAGTGTTCTCATCTACATGAAAACTGATGCACTCCCACTGTATATATTGCACACCAAAAAAGAGGCCATACAGGCTCTATTCTGAGTCACTTAATGGTATGGGAGTCTCTTGTTTAGTTTAAGGAAGACTGTTTAAAACAAGGAGTGATAAATGCTTTGTATCATTTTCTAAAATTATTCAACAACTTGCAATTAGTTATGGAATCTGCTGTTATAGGTTCATCCCTGTACTTTAGCTGGATTATGATCCCTAGCATATACTATGCCTTATTAGATGCCAGCTGCTTCTAAAGTAAATAAGTGAAAGTTCTGAAGTCAAGTTTATTTTGGATATATGCAAAAGCCAGCTTTTCATATTTGACTGCGCATAACCCATTAATGCACTAAAATGTTCTTCTGCTAAAAGTCTACTGGCACCTTCATTTGAGGTATCAGCAAAATCAACAACTAAAAAAAAACCTATCACTTGATAGTTTCTCTGAAATTACAGTATTCATAATAGCTAAAGATTTCCTAAACAACAACTATGATCAGTGTTCACACCACTAAATTTTGTACATCAAGATCATTCTAGATTGAAGAAATAGGGGCCATCTTTATATACCTCCGATATTTAAGGAAGCTAAATTGGGATGGGATTCTAGCAAGTAAGTGACCAAACCAAGGTTGCAGAAGTTAATCCCGAAGACTGCTCATACTTCAGGTGATTCATTTTGCCTGCCTTTCTAACAGTGCATTCTGCTGATTAATACTGAAGTCTGCTTTTGGTCACAGTCAAGTAGGACCGAGGTAACCGAACTCCAACTATGTATTAAAAATACAACTACAGTGTTCTCTTACTGGTGAGTTTTGAATCGTGCCAGTTCCCATTAGAACCACAGGCGCTCGAGCTGCTCAGCGCCCTGAGCTGCCCACAGGTTCAGGAACGGAAGCTCACAGGGCCGGGCACCAACAGAGAGGTTCTACAGCTAAACCGCCGCTTGAGAGCTGCTTACCTGGGTACTGCATACCGTACTGTTGCTGCGGCTGAGCCTGCGGCTGCTGAGCAGGATAACCAGGCTGTTGGTACTGTTGGTACATCTGACCTATGGATTAAAAACTTATTTAGTTGAAGCCCAGCACCCTAGCTATATTATAAACACACAGTGAACAACATCCTAACAGTTTAAAATCACAGAAACAAACCCTCTCACAACATGTAAAACTTTTTTTTAAAAAACAAACACGGTGAAGTTTGAGTGTGTTCTACATAATTACCAACTGAAATCAATCTACAGATTTTAGTTTCTGAACCATGCCGTTCTGAAGATTAAATGATGTTTCACTCCAACAGAATAAATCATTCTGATTTGGTACAGGGGGCTTACTATTTAACATTTTCAGAGGATGCTAGAAGCCATGCACCTTAACTAGTGCTACTCTGGTGGGTAACAGAGCAGGAATCTTTAAGCGTCTTGATAACTGCTCCAGAACTTACACTGGAAATTAAAGTACTTCAAAAGTTAAACACGTCTTCAGACTGTCTGTTTATATTAGGTTTTTAAGACCATTTCTGTATCACAGTACTGTAAGCAGAGTGGTACATTATTTATTCTGACCGCATTTTCCAGATAAGTCGTCCATCTTTTAGTATCTTGCTGTAAGCTAAGTTTTCTGAAGAGACCCAGGGGTATACATCTTACAGCAAAACCAAAACCATACATTCTTAAGCTTGGGTATTCCAATTCAACGCTAGTTTTTCCCAAATTCACTGTTTCCAATTTCTTGGCAAGAAGAGGCAGAATATTTGTTTATGCTTAACCTATGGGCCCTGTTTAGGCTTTATGCTTCTGCGGTTCTTCAATTTAATAACAGGCACAGTCAAAGAACCAAGACAATTATCTGCCAAAACTAAAGCTTAGCTGAACTGGAGCAGACATGGAAACTTTACTATTATAAAGTGTTACTGTACTATTATTCATTCTGCAAAGATCAGCAGACTGTATAAATACACTGCAAGCTGTATCTTCTGAATTGTACAAGACAAAAGCAACTCGGCTGGGCTCCAAGTCCTCCCAGACCCCTGTGCACGCTGCTTTAACAGAACTCCGTATTTCTTCTTTCCTCTGCAGTACTTGCAGCTGAAAGCAACGGTATCGTACATTCACACTAAGGTGTTCAAAATATTTTATATTGGTGCAGTCGTTCAAAATGTATCTGGTATGCAATTAATGTGAGATGAAAAGAGTGCCAAACACAAGATCTGAAGAGAATTTAAGCCTGTTAGCTTGATAACTATAAATTAGAAACTCAGAATGCATGGGTTTTATTTCTTAAACTGCATTGTTACAGGGAAGTTCTGAGAGGCTGCCTACAGGCTAACCCAGAGACCACACTGGCACCTGCTGGAGACCCCAGGTAAAGGGATATGAAAGAAACAGCATGGAGTTTTTCCAAAGCTTTCTGAGAAGGCTTGCTGTCTTCACCAGGGCTGAAGTGTTAGTGAGGAGCAGGGAAGTGTTCCAGTGCCGTTCAAGAAAACATTCTAGGTTTACAGCCAGGAATGCAGTCAAGGATCCTATGGGTCCTTAAACACGCAGTTTTCCCTCTCACTGGATTTCACTCTGAAAACAAGTGAGCTACAGCATCAGTGTCTGGTTTTGTACTTAGTGCTTATTGCAGTCAAGGATCTGCCAGCATTTACCATTGTTCCTGTGCACTGAAACAGCCATTTTAGCTTGATTCAGAAAAAAGACCAAATAGGTGTATAGTCACCCAACATTTTCTTCCTTAGAAGACCATGAAGTTCTTACATGAAAGAACTTTTACATCTATTTTAGCAAAGACGAAAAACATGTCCACATCTGTACATAACTGGTTCCCGAATGTGTTCAGCAACTGGATTTAGTGGTACAAAAGCACAGACATGCCACAAAAGACAGCAGTATACTGAAACTTCTTTTCCATATTGATTTAAACTAGTGAATGCTTAGAACTTTATCAAGGGAGACAAGCCATTCATTAGTATCTGCACATAGAGGTGAGGTGACTTGGTATTCACAAATAATGATAACTAATAACCAATTATCATTATCATAACATCATTTATTGGAAAAGAATGCCATTAAAAAATAATCTCTGATATACCAGAATGATTAACACATGGTTGGCATCACCATTTTACTTATATCCTCAAAGTACGGAAAAAGTTGGGGGGAGGGGAAAGTTGGGGGGGGGAAAGCACAGCTTAGGATGTTTTGTTTTTTTAAGAAGTCAACTAATGTTTTCAAATTAGTTTTACAACTAGTTTCTAACAAGAACATGCTCTGTACCGGCAGTGCCATTTGTGTGAGCCAATCCTGTTGAAAACTTAACCATCAACACACATGAGGGATTTATGCAGACTACATCGATGGGCCAAGGCAAACTGTATGAGTTTCAATAAGGCCAAATGCCGGGTCTCACCCTTTGGCCACAACAACCCCCGCCAACGCTTCAGGCGTGGGGAGGAGTGGCTGGAAAGCTGCTCAGCAGAGAGGGACCTGGGGGTGTTGGTTGACAGCCAGCTGGACATGAGCCAGCAGTGTGCCCAGGTGGCCAAGAAGGCCAATGGCGTCCTGGCCTGTGTCAGGAATAGTGTAGCCAGTAGGACCAGGGAGGTATTTTACCCCTGTACTCGGCACTGGGGAGGCCGCATCTTGAGTACTGTGTTCAGTTTTGGGCCCCTCACCACAAGAAGGACATTGAGGCACTGGAGCATGTGCAAAGAAGGGCAACAAGACTGGTGAGGGGTCTGGAGCACGTCTTATGAGGAGCGGCTGAGGGAACTGGGGTTGTTTAGCTTGGAGAAAAGGAGGCTGAGGGGAGACCTTATCGCTCTCTACAACCACCTGAAAGGTTGCAGAGAGGTGGGAGTCGACCTGTTCTGCCAAGTAACAGGTGATAGAACAAGAGGAAATGGCTTCAAGTTGCGCCAAGGGAAGTTTAGATTGAATATTAGGAAGAATTTGTTACTGAAAGGGTCATCAGGCATTGGAACACATTACCCAAGGCAGTGGTGGAGTCCCCATCCCTGGAGGTATTTAAGGGTTGTGTAGATATAGCACTTAGGAACATGGTTTAGTGGTGGGCCTGTCAGTGTTAGGTTAGTAATTGAACTAGATGATCTTACAGGTCTTTTCCAATCTAGGAGATTCTGTATCCAAAGTTCTGGCTGGGCCACAGCCCTGCACAGGTTCTCAACATGGCTGCACAAGAGCAAGAAGGGAGATCAGGACAGGACAATACAGGTCCCCAAATTACCACTGGACTGAGGTGCTACCAAACAGTGAAGTACAGAAAGCTACTGTTTCAAAGGGAAGTCTTTGAACACTTTGGATAAAAGCAACTAAGCTTATGAAAAAAATTGAGAAGCTGGTAATCACATATACATCACCAAGGTTTGGTAAGAGACAGCTCTTTACCATATGCATACAGTGGACAGCATAAGCACTCCCACTAGTATTTCTGATGAACAAAGTGCAATAATGACTTCTGATCTCCTCCCAAGAATTGACCCCATCCTATTTTATCTATAGAGTGAAGAAAATATAATCGATACTTAACATATTTCAGTGGCAATAATAAAAACTGCATGAACTACAGACCAAAACCTTTATAATTAGTGCTGTTGTACTTTTACATGCAAAAAACCAACTTGGAAAAGTATAGCGCAGTTCAATGGTTAAAACCAAAAACAAACAAAAAAACCCCACCCCACTATACTTTCTTGACCCAAATTTAGAAAAATCATTATATCTACTCTGATGAATAAGTCTAGACAACATCTTTCCTCAGGAAGATGACTTTTGCTGGAACAAGTACTTTTTCCCTTCCCTGGTGTTATCAGCCATACAGGATTCCAGCCTACTGCTGCTAGTGCTTTTAAGTATTTCACTTTTTTGTTTCAGTTCTAGTTTAACATCAGCACTTTAAAAACTCATACCTTATTGTAAAAGTAAAGTAAAGAGGCTAAATTCATAAAATACAAGTTCAGTAGCTGGGAGTGTATTTTTTGACTAGTAAGTTTTCTAGCTGCTGACAGAAGAACCTGAAGCGCTTTTTTCCAAAAGTAATTTACACACAAACACCAAACAGTTATATCTTTAAGTGACAAATGTCTCCTGCAGTCTCATTTATATCACCTGACTAATTCTTAAGGAAGTAACCAACAAAAAAAAGAAACCTGAAAGCAGAAAGACAAGCATTTTATAAGCTCCACTGCAACCAAGAGCATTCATGTCTGCTTCAACATTATGCCTAACTACAAGTTGCTCAAATACTTTGCTCAATCAAAATGTTACCGATGCCCTTCAGGCAAGATATTCCAAGTGACTGTGGATACTGTCATCACCCTCAATAATGTCTCTGACATTTACCTCAGCATTATGTCAGTACAGAAAGCAGCAGAGGGTTGTAACTTATTTCTACACTAACACAGAAACTTGATATTGTACTTTGTACAGAGGCAGAAATACCAAAGCAAGTCCTTCCAGAGAGTTTCATCCAGAACCATGCAGGTCCAAAGTCTCAGTGCTCTTAAAAAATATCAATAAAAAAAATGATGCCCAAATGTAGCAAACCTCTGAATATGTTTCTTTTTAGAAATCAAATAACATGTAGAAGGACATAGTACAAAGGAATCTGAATATCAGAATTAAGACCTTAAGCTTTAAAGGAGAGCCAAGTGAGGCTCTCAAGGGCTACAAAGGAAAACTACAATGCATATGAGATACTTCTAAGGTTTCACCTGACTAGCACGGAGCCGTACGTAGTAAAGAAGCAATGCAGTAATAGGCTCCATTTTATTAGATAGAAACAATAAGTAAACAACATTTTTAATTCATAGTAGACAAGCCAAAAAACTGTTAGCTGAGTGAAAGCTTGACACAACACACAGGGTATGATAGGAACTAAGGTTTTCAGACAGCTTTAAAGTGCGGCGTATATAAATCTGCCAACAGTAAAATGAGCACAGATGCAAGTAGAAACAGTACCATGAAAAGCCTCCCCATGTGACATCACCTACCCTTTTTAATAAAGCTACTGCTCCACCTGCCGTTTTTGTATTGAACAGCATGTGAGGAAAAAAAATTTCTGCCTCGTGGCACAGATGAATTTGCAGTTTAGTATCGACTTTGGGTCTGCTAACTGGAAGTCTTAGCTACTGATCACTCACATTCAGATGCCATAATTCACATCTTAAATAGTAGAAAAAACTGCTGCTTACCTTCCACCTGACCAGCCTGTGGCTGTGCTCCGGGGTACGGTGGCTGCTGTGCCTGAACACCAGGCGGGTGGGCTGCAGAAGAGGAAGAAGCAATGCTGTCCGGTGTTCCCGATCGCTCTTCTGCAGGGGCACTGGGTGGTCCTAGAGGAGCAAGAACAAAATTTAGTATGTGAAATAAACAGAGAGTTTGAATTAAAAAAGCCTAAAACAAGACCATTCCCTTGCAAAGTTTTTAACATTTTTTCCAGTTTTCCATAGATTTACAGCTGAGAGTGTCATGCCTAAGCTAAAGCTAAATATATTTGCACATCCAAAATTTCCTTTGAAAATGTTTTTTGTGAGAATTTTCCACCTGTCTCTAGGTCACTCAGATTTCATCCTTCTGAGGAACCTGACCCATTTGTGGGATAAAACTGTGTGACAACATGTTTTTTCCACAGCTTCAAGTGTTAACCTTGCACACATACACTGAAGACTTGCTACATTTGGACAGAATACGCACCTATGTGCGTATATCTTTCTCACCTGCAGCAAAGGTGCAAGGCTGCATGAAACTCAGCATTAGTGTTTTACTGTGGCCCAGACAAAAAAGTGTTTTACCAAGTCATATAGCATATGAACAGAAAAACCCCAAGAAGTGTGTTACATTCGCACTCCCAGACAAGATATGGCAGGTTTCAGACTAAAAGCAATTGTCTGCTTTGACAATTCTGCAAATATTCTAGCTAGCACCCGAAGAAAGCAGGTTTTGCTTTCCCTTTCATAAGATATATTCTTACCTGACACCTGATCATCTGTCAAGCCAAATGCTGACATGACATTCTTGCTGATTTCATCCTGGTTCTTTAGCGGATCAAATGCAGACATGCTTGCTGCTATAACTTGAGTAGATGGCTTAACATTAGAGTCAGCAGCAGCAGGCTTTTCTTCCCTACCATCTACAGCATCTACAAAACAAAATGCCCAGTTATTAATTTTTGAGAACTGAAACTCCATCATACATATTGTACTACAGCAAGTTTAAAATTGCATAGTTGTGGGTTGTTTGGGTTTTTTTTTTTAAACTTGTAACTGTTGAAATGCTTATGTTAGGATAACAGTGATAAATCAATGATGTATCTGAAACTGATGAATCACAAAGCCTAGGTTTCATTGCACAGTTACTTAAAGATACACTGATTCTGTGGAGTATCAGTATCATGTATCACTTTGTCTTAAATTCAAAGATACAAGGATCCTGCTTTAACAAATTGTTCTGGTATGATTTGCCAACAGAGGATTCAAGATTAGGAAAACTTACAGGATAGGTTCCAGTTTATTATAGTGTTTTATCAACTGCAGCTTTTGTTTTGTTCTATCCCCTTCTCCCCAAATTCTTTCTAAGCTGACAGGTGAAGTTTGTCTCTTTGCAATTATACAAGTAACACTGAATCACTCAAAAATCCATTACCTAGTAGAGTGCTACATTTTCTCTTAAAAACAAACACTTGCAGATAGGGTTTAGACTAGCTAGTTTTGTTTACACTCTAAGATCATCACCCTAACTCCTTCCAAATGGTTTATAACCAGAATCCACAGTATTCTACTGGAAATAGTAATTCCTTATATTGTAGAAACAGGGCCTGGGATCTTTTGAACAATGAAACCAATAACACTTCCAAGTGTAAAATACAAAAGCAGTGTTTCCTAAAAAAAAGACTGGAATTCTCGGTTCATCTCTTTACTCAGAACACTGTAATCCATGACTTTGTCATTATTATCTGTGTCCAGCTTACCCAAAATCTGTAGTTAAGCACACAGCCATAGCTTTTACAGTACAACAGCCCTAAGCTAGGAGATCAATGCCTGAAAACTGGGAAAATAAGATTTTCTTCCCTGTTTTGCTCTCCCCCCATAATCCTCTCCCACCCCTATCTGCACCCTTGTGCTGCTTACCCGAGACAGCTCTGATACTGGTCTGAGCTCAAAATGTATGGATTTAATTTCCTAACCTGGCAAAAAAAGTGGATATCATTTTTGCTGTATTCGCTTTTTACTGTTTTAGTGATTCAAACTTGCTTAGCAACATGACAAGATAAGCACCAGAGCTAGCCCAAAGTAAACAGTGGGAGTACTTAGATGGGAGCAAGAACTCTTCAGCAACAAAAAAATATTAATTCAGCTCAAAGCCCTCTCAAAATCTTGTCGTGACTCACAAGTGTTAGTTACAGCATTTTCATATGTTGCAACAAAAACTCAGACTTTGAAATTTTATTCCTAAATTAACTTAGTGCTTTACTCCAGATAATTTGAATAAAAATTCTTCCCCTGAAATAACTGAAGCATTAAAAATCAAGGAAAAAATTAAGAATGATCACAATCAATACTCAAACCTCCATTTTTCACTTTTTTAAATTGCACACAACTCTGCACATCAAACCAAACCATTCTTTGCCAGGCTGCCTACCACTTTCAGGCAGATTAGTGGAAAGCCCTGGTTCAGCTGGTGGTTCTAAACAGTCCAGTAAACGATTGACTTTATTGCGAAGTTCTATCAGCTCTCGACGCAGGTATTTCACCTGATTAGATTCTAGGGGTCTTGGTTGTCCGTTCACTGCAAAACAGCAATTAGATAAATTTAAGACTGCAGTAACATTTTGACATTCAGTTTAAAATTGGAAAAAAAATAAATCCCAACATTTACTTGCTTGTAGCATCATCCTCCTCTGTAGAGTTTAAAGTGACACAGTTCAGTCAACACAGATTGAACTCATTCTAGAGCCTACTGTTCTTTCAATATAATCTCAGTTCAGCATAATCCACAGTACTATAACTGCAGAGTAAAGTCTGCAGTAGAATTCTCTACATTGTTTACTCATTTCCATGAATATACCCTGAACAATATAAATATCATACTTGGTTGTAGAAAGCTGACTCTTTAGAAGGTGCCTTTAGAACTAAAGCAACATACACAACACTGCTGCAATTCATGAATAAGGTCAGTGTTCAGATTAAAGGCTGCTTGCTATTTGTTGGAACTATGTGCTAATTTACCAATAGTAGTGTGAAAATAGAGAACTATTTTATACAAAGGCCAAAGGAGAAATGTTAAAATCTATTCAACTTTAAGCAATCAATGTTAGTTTTTAGCAGTGTACTAGTAGACTGTAAGTTTGTCATCATCTTAAATTTTTCACACACCTGTGAAGAAAACCCCACAAATGCTAAAGAGTAGATAACATGGAAAACAACATTAAGAAAACACAATTGACCATATATATATATGCCAAATACTTACAAAAAAATAGTTTCAGTTTCCACAAGTTCAGATGTCACACGAAACATCAAGAGAGAAAATAACTATCCTATTAATCCAGTATTTTTTAACTTACTGATTTCATCCTTCTGAGGTGACAAACTGGAAGTTTTTAGTACCTTCCACCAAAGCCCACTGCCTGAACTTTAAGAAATATTATTAAAAAAAAAAAAAGACAATCTTCTATACTTACCAAACAATGTCAGCTTAAGTATCCTACTGCACTGAATTGCAAAGGAAAGATCTGAGCTATCAAAAATTGTTATAAGATCTCCATCTGCAAAGAACATGAGAAAGATTAAAAGCAAAGCCTATTAACTACTGAACTTCATGCTAGGGCAGAAGTGTTACTTCATTACTAAAAAATAACATTCTCTATTTGACTCTGAAGCTACTAGAAAAAAAGTTACCAATTAATGCTATCACAAAAAGGGTACCACACCTCATTATACCGAGGATGAGAAAACTGAAGATGTAGGAGTAGTAAACAGAGGGGTTTTTCTATCATTACTAAGTAAGGCCTATATCCTTGTTTCCCTGAGCTACAATCAGAGAAATACTCTGCTGATTTAAAAAGCACCTAAAATAACTTGGGTAGGAAGAGTTATTTCTAAAATTAGGAACACTTACCAAGAAAAATTAAGTCCTCAAACCCAGGGTTTTTTTAAGTCATATCACAACAAAGCAACAAGTTAAGACTTGTACATAACACAATACAAAAATCTTTATTATTTTAGCATGAGAGTCAGTGTGCAGGGAAATTACACACAGAAGATAAGACACAAGAATGACTGGCTCCAAAAGGGAGCCTTCTGACATTAGCCCTTTCCAAGTTCCCTATAGCTCATCACTCTCTTATGTTTGCATACAGGATGAAACATTAGAGCTAAGAGTTCACAAAGGCAAACACCAGAAAGAATGATGCTGCCAGTTAGAAGTTATATGCCCATTTCAAGTAGCTCCTAAACTGTACTGTTCATGAACAGATGGGAGAGTCAAGATAGATAGCACAAGCCAATCCTGATTTAATTTTTAAAAAAAACAAAACTATGCACACAAACTAGGGAAAATTTTAAGTGACAGGAATGCTTTCTCGGGTTATACTCAGAACACTAAGGTGCAAGACTGATTTTCATCAAGGGAATGATAGTACAGTTCCTGTGTAAAAGTGAATAGTAAAAACATCTATCAGCCTTAACCCACAAATAGGAATGAAGATACAAAGATGTCAAAGTTGTCGGAACAAAACTTTTCTCTCAAATCCAGCATTTGACATGAATTCTCAACTCAGCCATTTATTTTTGTGTGGCAGATTTCACAGGAACTCCCGATGCATCCTAATGAATCTGCACACTGCCCTCAGACACAGAAACTATGTAAGAACTGTATGGGATCTTTTACTCTTAAGACACAAAGGGCTTTGCATAAAGTATTGAACACTTTTAAGCCTATTAATCCCCAAAAGAGACACCAAGTTCCCACTAAGTCTGGTCTCTCACAATTTTTAACCTGAGTCAAGACAACAGACAACCACACAACATCTTGCTCAACAAGATCACAGAGGAAACAAGACTATTCTCTTTGGCAGGATGGATTTTATGCTGTTTTAACTATTCAACAGATTACTAACATATTAATAGATTAAATGAACACAAATTAGGCAGTGCAAAAGGAAAGAGTGGGAAGGCGTTATCAGAAAAATGTGTGTACTGGCAGAGGGAAAGAGAAGGGATAGCAGGACCGCTTCCTTCCAGAACACCTTGATGACCAGGAACTGAGATGAGAGAGTCTCTAGTGAAGTTCCACTTTCAGAAGCAACCGTGTTAGACAAATGACATACAGCTTGGAAGAAAGCTGACTCCAGGCTACCAATGCTCCTCCCTAAAACACTGTTACAAGGAGGCTCTGTGGACAGACACAGAAACACGTTTTTAATTACAGATTACTGCCTAAAAATTCTGAGGTATTCCTTACGCGTTGGTGACATAAAGATCCAGCTCTATGAAAGTTATGGTTAAAAATTTCAAATATTAATGCTTCAGTATAAATAGTCATAAAACACACGATGGCAAGTGGAAAAACAAAACCTCAAAATTTGAAGAATTACATATCCTAATTTTGTCATACCCTGACTATAAGTAACATCCCTGCAATGGAAGCTTTTCTTAATATAGTACCATTAATAACACCTAACAATGCCCATCTGTCTTCAAAGAAGTTGCTTCATAACAAAATAAACAAGGAATCTTACAAATAATAACAAACCGATGACATATAAAATAATTTTCACGTATTCCTGTAGGAAATATTGTTGTCTCCAAAGATTTTTTTGCATCCTATGTCCTGTTTGCACTTTCACAATCTCGAAAAACATTGGTTGACAGCAATACCAGTCATAGATTCGCTGAGTAGAGACTGGAACGTCTCCAAGAATGGAGGCTTCAAAACCCCACTAGGCAACCTGCTCCAGTGACACACTGGCCTCCTGGCCAAAACTCAGGCTCAGCCTCTCAAACTCCAGTTTATGACTGCTTCCATCTGGTGCTACTGAGAAGAGTTGGGATTCAATGGTATTTGCAATTTCCACTCCGTTAGCTGGAAGCTGCTATTAAGCCCTGCCCTCAGCCTCCTCTGCACCACCACACTGAACAAGCCCAGCTCCCTCAAATGCCCCCTGTAGGCCACCTGCCCCAGGCCTCTCGCCATCCCCACAGCATCCTGCTGCACCCTCTCCAGTTTCTCCAAGTCTCTTATGCCTGTGGTGCAGGGGGCAAAAATGGGCATGAAGTTCCCAGCGGGGCCTCACCAGTGCCAAGGGGAAGGTAAAAGTATCCCTGTTTGCTATTATGATCCATAACAAGGCTTATAGAATCAGGCCCTAAACAAGTAACTTTCACAAAGTTAAACAGTCCTTTCTCTTTGGCAGTAAAGTGTGGCTTTTTTCCTCCAACTCAAACACTTCCACCAGCTTTTCAGTATCCTTTCTTAAATGCTGATACCAAAATCCACTGGTACTTAACACAAAGCCTTTCTACTCCATATTCTCCCGCTTACTTGATAAATTATTACTTCTCTTGCCAGTGCACAACATTGACAGACTACCTTACCATGCTTTTCTGTCAATACTCAGATTCACTGCATGAACAAAGGTGCACGTTCTGAACAGTTTATCCTGCATAGCCAAATGAAAATTTATATTAATGCACGTGGTTTACATGGATTAACGTAAATCAAAAGAATACAGATAATTCCATCTTATTCTCCCTGATTTTAGTATTTATGTTGAAGGCAGTTAAGAATAACGATTAAAGTTTTGCTTTTAAATTGCTAGCAGGAAAAAGGCTGAAAAGCACCAAGTACAGAATCTTGTTAGAAGTATAAAGTCAGTTCTACAATTCCTACCAACAGCCATCACTTTATTAACCAGTAGCACATATGCTAGGATTCATAAGGTATATGTATATGTCAAGCCATACAAAAGTCTGACAATTTAAGTACATTAGATTTATCAAACAAACTTCATTTTAATGAATATCACAGAATGGTCAGGGTTGGAAGGGACCTCTGGAGATCATCTAGTCCAACCCCCCTGCCACAGCAGGGACACCTATAGCAGGTTGCACAGGACGGCGTCCAGGCGGGTTTTGAGTGTCTCCAGTGTGGGAGACTCCACAACCTCTCTGGGCAGCCTGTGCCAGTGCTCTGCCACCCTCAGAGTAAAGAAGTTCCTCCTCATGTTAAGATGGAACTTCCTGTGCTCAAGTTTGTGCCCATTACCTCTAGTCCTAATGTCAATGAAGCTTAACTCCTGTTATCATTATATAGATAAGAATATACAATGGTAATGATTTTCTGAAGAGTAAAATAGACTTTCCTTTATTTTCTCAAATGTTATTTCAAGAGCTTACCTTTCTAGTTTTTACAAGGGGCATAGCTTGCAAATCCCATGTACCATAAATATTCTCTGCTATGCCAATTATAATTTTTTTTATCTTTAGTACAGGCTGGTGACTCCCTTAAATTACCAATGGACAGGAAAGTATTTAGCATTAATTCTACATTATCATGATGCCTTCTAATTTTTGTGTCACTAGAAGTTAGAAGAAATTGGAAATGTTTAAGACATTAGAAATCTGCCTCATTGACCTTGGCCCTGCCAGCTACGCCTCCTCATCTATCAGCTTTATCTAGCCTTATCTTTATCTCCCCCCCCCCCCCGCCATTCCATTTGGGGGGAAGGAGGGCAGGGAGAACAAAACAACCCACCACCCAAAAATGTAGTTTTCCCTCACTTCAGTAAATTTACCCCTTGTAAACCCCAAAGTAGAGACACTACTGACTGGCACACTGCCTTGACTACATATACTGAGTTAGTAACTCATTATCGGCTCTGACACAGACATCAACTTCTACTGCAAGGAAATGAAGAATAAGAACAAAAAGGTGAATCTCACATTTAGGCACTCTAGCTTTAAATTTAAGCCTAACTTTAAAAAAGAGTAACTTTTCTATTATTGGCTCCTTAGGGGATTTAACATGTCATGTAACTCAGTAACACGGTGTGCTTAAGATGCAATTCTACTCTTTGATTCATATAAATTCACTGCTGGCACTCCTCAATGGTTTTGGGTTGGTTTTTTTCAGACACTGGGTTTTACTACATATTCAAGAACCTTAAGCAGGATGTGAAAATAATTTCACACCTAGTAGAGCAATCTTCTTAGTTTCAAAGTTTGAAAGACGCCCAGCTTGAATATAAAACCTACTCCACAAGGCAGTTATCAAACCGAAACTTCTTTTCCCTGGTAATTAATAAAAGCATCATATAACTTAGGAATATGCTTCTGACTATCTTAGTCCACAAATCCAGAGACAGAAGGCTTGGGATTTAAAGTTTCCTAGCCTCTCCAACTAAGCATAAAAGTTTGAAAAAACAAAATGTATTTGGTTCAAGGACTATGACAGTTTGATGGAGCCACAATATTTTGCAGAAATTTTAAGCAGAAAAACCCATATCCAGGCCTGAAGATCGCTAGCTTCACATGTTACAGCAACAAGAAACAAAGCCAAGAGGGGCAGATGAAGCATTCTTCTGAACCCTCAGAGCACGCACATGAATTCTGAGAGTACCCAGATGAGGTAGTGGAAATCCTTAGACGAACTTTATAATAGATGAAGACAACCATTCCTCCAGTTTTGGAGGGATAAATAGAAGAATGAAAATAGTTAGAACATATATAGTTCAATGCTTCTAACGACTGAAATAGATTTAAAGAACCTTATCTTAGTTGAAACAAAGTCAAGAATACCACAGTCCTCATATGACAAACTGAAGCCTGGTTCTACTTTTTTCTTAATCATTTGCAGCTTCCTCTGATATTAACACTGCTTAAATGTTCTTAGTAGTGATCATCATCTAGGATCACATATAGAGAAATTTCATGTCACAGTGGAGAAGTACATTCTGAGACAGAAGAAGATAAAATTAGGCCTCTAGGCTGTGAAATACAAAATGAAATCATAATTACAGTCTACACCATACACCATTATTGTCTTCAAAAAAGGCAAACATAGAGGCACACAAAAACAGAGAACTATAGTTAAAGAACAAGTAAGAATGCATAAAAAGGGACTAGAAGCTTTAACCTAATGAAGAAGCATCCATCAATCTCCTTTCACCTTTCTCATTCCAGAAAGAAAAACAAAATTGTTTATGTGATAAGAGGAAAAAGAAAATCACCACAAATCCACTGAGCTCCCTCCCACTAGAGATCAAGACCCAAAATATTAGCCCTACATTGCACACCCATTTTGATGAGCTGAAAAGCTTCATAAACCTGACGAAACTGTCTCAGGATAATTCAAAGTGAAATTTTATTGCCTAGATGTAAGAACAAAAGTTATTTGACATTTTAGGTATCACAGACGGTGCTAAAGTTTCCTAGTGCTATTAAGAAAAATGAACCTGAATGCTTCAGTAATGTAGCTCTTTTACTGCACACCAGAATAGTCTTTGACCTGACCAAGTGACTTTGGATTTTATCACTTCATTCTGAGTTTCATTTTATGAATACCATCCTTCTCTCCCAAATTAAGTAACTTATCCATGCCCCACATGGACACTCGAAGAGGAAAAACCCTCAGAACCACAAGTCTCTTTCTACGCATCTCAAACAAGGCCTTATTCACTCTGTGGAAGCCCTTCTTTCTTAAGGTTGCGTTTGTTTAGCACTAATGATTGACATTTTCTGTGAAACAAACTGTGTACAACCAATGCCCAACAGATTCAAATTGTCACACAGAAGAAAGATTACTTTTAATAAATATTTCAGGTTAAGTTTCTTCTCATCTTTACTGATGAAGGAAAACATAATCAAGAATTACCACTACATAAATCAAGTCTTATAAGAGCTTGCATTAGGTCATACAAGTTTATTCACTCCTCACCTTCAAACCTGCTCTATCACTGAGAACACCAAAAAAATAGTTAAATGAGTGGACAGCAGAGAAACCTCAATAGCATCAGCTTCCTGCAACAGCAAAAAATTAACTTTCAGATAGCTGGTATTTCAGGAAAACTAGTGGAAATACTATGTTAAGGCAGGATAACCACAAGAGATACAGCTTCTATTGTCTGATTCGAAGGATTTCTTGAGAAATCACTTGCATTTGCCAACAAATTTTGAAGAGGTGAACGTCACAATTTCTGTCCTTAGATAAATCGTATCAGAGCAACAGCAGTAATTAAACCTCAACAGTAGTAATTAAACCTTACCTTCATCTTTATATTTTATTGTGACTTCATCATTGCTCAGAAGTTTTCCTCTAAAAACTCTTTGCATCATTAGCACCAATTCATCATAGGTGATATCTTCATTATGAATAGGAATTCTCCTAATATCTTCCCCAAGCTGAGCTTTGATGATCAGCTTCCCACTTAAATCCAGCTGCCCATTCATGATGGATTCCTTATTGCCTGCAGACCTGTTAACAACAAAACATCGAAAACATTTTCAAAAACTAAACTGTTCATTACTTAAATGTATCTGATGACAGTTCTGAAGCTTTCCACCTTTAGAAAGCATTACTGTTAGGAAGCTCTCCAGAGAACCTCTCTCGGACACATTCTATGATGCATTAATTTCTCAAACAATTAAGTGCACAATATACCAACTGATCTCACAGGCAAAGGAGAACTCTAAGACCAGACACTTGAAATCAACAGTTACCACAGTTCCCAGTGCTCAGAATTTAAAAGTAAAGATTTTTAAAACATCAAACAGCTTTTAAATATGTATGACATTTAAAAATTTCTAACTTTTTTTTTTTTAGGATATCAGCTGTAAACTGTCATAGAAAAAAGCCATAAAGGAACTAATATTCCCTGGAATATGCATGTGAGATACATGTATACATCTCTCTCAGGGAAAGTGAAATTGTAGCAAATGCTCTCATCCTTACAACGCTATATTGGTTACATTATCACTATTGGATTATTTTCACATCCCTCACATGGTAACCAGTAAAGGGCTTCCCTCCCTCTCCCCCCCCATTCAAGAAAAGGCTGCCAGAACAAAATATCTTTGAAAGATTATAGGTGGTAAGGTGGTTTTATTAAGGGGATCAAGTTGAATCATGCATTATTTCATACACAAATGAACAAATAAATGAAGAGCTGAACGCTGGTTTTATTATATGAACAATCAGAACACATTGAAGGTTTCCCTCCAGAAAGCAAGACACAAAATCGTTCCTTTTTTTAAATTTTGACTGAGATGTTTTAACCAAGATTTTAGATTTTTAAAAGCTGCTCAATAGACCACACATTAGCTACTCATTAGGCTCAGAGCCACAAATTTGTTATGCAGTATACATGGTCAGAACAGTCAGTTACTCTCACTGCTTTAAGAGAGGTGAACAACTACTCCAACTTAAAAGGAAGTGCAACAAAGCCATCCTGTGTCCAAGAGGTTCACAGCATATACTTCAGAGTTATATCTTGAACACTTTATATAAGACAATTTAAAAATTACCACTTTGTATGAGGCACATCTATTATTAAACACACACACAAAGGCCTTATGTTTAAAAGAAAAACAGAAACGACAGCGAAGTTACTGAGCAGACAAATGAAAAGAAAAAAATATCTAGATAACTAGTCAAATGTCCCCTTCTTTCTTCAGTGTTTTGGACGGGGCCAAAACAACAGATCTGCAATGATGAGCAATTAAAGAAGCATTATCTTAACATCTGAAGTACAAATACTGGAGATCTGAAAAGCAGGAAGCCCTAAACATCAACACTGACATTTCCAAAGCCACACGCAGGCAAACATGCTGTTCATTCTCTTGTGCAAAAAGAGTTCTTGGGAGAGATATGCAGATATTTCTCCCTTACCTCTAAGGATGTTATAGCACAGTGCTTTATGAGAAAAATGAATTTTGCTTTGGTCATTCTATTTTTAAAGTACCACATTAAAAATGACTTCTCTCCTACCAGAGAAAAGACACTCAGCTAAAGCCTTTAATACATCATACTTTGATGCACCTAAATATATTTAGCTCTATTGTTTCAATGGCATTGTTTTGCATTAAAAAGATGTAGTATGATGCTATTTCTGTTTTTTTTTTGTAATTAACTTAATATAAAGCAAATATTTCATGCAAATCCCTTTATTTTTGTGATGTCATTGGGCTAAACAAAGACAAGCAACTACTGAACAAAACTCATTCTCCTAATCAGACATAACAGGAGGTAGGTGGATACAGTCTAACTGCAGAGAAAATGGACCTGCAATTAACACAGCCAGGTTGCTGCTGAGACACTATGATGAAATAGTGACATTTATAATATTGTTAATGTTCACTAACACATTATTCATGTTTTGCAACATTGGAGTCTTGACTGCAGGCACTCAGTCTAACGAACACTTTGTTTAAGTTTGTTATGAAAGCACAGATTTCTGCAGAAGTTGTTTGTTTGGTTTTGGGTTTTTTTAATTTAAAGCATTAAAAAAATATAATAGTGTCCATTCACAGGTTTTCTTTCACCTCCTTTCCAAAAACGTACATTTATCATTACCTTGTCTGTCTTACTGATGCTGGATTATTGGACAGATCTCCCACCTCACTTCAGGACAGAGTTAGGATAAGCCGCCATGCACTATAAGTGTCAGAAAACAGGAAGCTGCATCAGAAAAAAAAAAACCAACAAGAAATATTTATTTACAGTCACACTTCCGTAGAATTATAGACTTCACATCAATCTTTCACTTTAGAACATCTTAACGAATACACTCAACTAAAAAAAGTCACTGTTTTATCCATAATGTAACAACCAGATTTACATTTCTGAGTATTGTACATTGTAGAGTTTGAAGTTCAACTAAAACAGGTCTTGAACAAGAATTTTCATTCCACAGTAGGAGAGTTTTTTTTAAAGTTTTGTAACTGCATGTAGGAATTCTTAACAGTAATGTGTTCCTTCCCAGGGCAGTGATCTTCCCCAGCAGTCTCAAAATATTCATTTGTATGGCCTCCACCTTAAAATCACAAGTTAAGTTAAAGAAAATAAACTTTGATTGATTTATCACTATAAAAACCTAGAAGTCTATTTCTTAGCTTCAGGCTGAAGCCTCACTGACATTAAGTAATGTGTCTTCAAGGACAGACCACAGAGCATTAGGACAAACTACTGAAAGGAAAGGAATAGTAATGTCACTTTCCCACAGGAAGAGCCGCCAAACTGGGCGAGAAGGAGGAAATGCAGTCAGAAATACACCACCACTTAAAAATATGATCTGCCCTCAATTCAGCTGGAGATTGCACTTTTTCTGCTGGAAAGCCTATGTGATGAGCTGCCTGAAGTTCACGCAGTCCACCTCTTTATTACACAAGTGCTTAATGCCCAGAGCTACAAGACAATGATTTAGTATACAGACCCGTCCAATGGAGAACAACATAGCTGTGCTCCTCCCTCCCACCCGATAGGTGCACCCTACTCAGCACTCTTCTCCTTGTCTCTCTCTCGCACACAAAGTCAATCTCGAACATTCATGATATGATTTTTAGATGATTCGCTGCTAACCAAAGAGAAAAAGTAGGTTCCTCTCACCTACATGAAATTGGGCTTCCCAGCTCTCCTCTTTAAATTCAACTGAAAGTAAACTGGAATGGACAGGCATGAGACATACAGGACAAAAGCAGAGAACAACCAAACCACAGAGAACAGACACAGACCCTCTCTGGTTCCCATAACCTGGCAGCTGCTCCCCTCCTTCTGGGTATGCAATGTTCACCTTTAAAAAGGGCTGTACTCGCTCCTGACAGGGAGAGGGTAAGACTGTTGTGACATACTAAGAAACTACTTCTCTGATTCCTCACTCACATTTTATAAAATGAGTAATACATGACTGGGTGCTGCTTTTACCCCAGTCTTGCCACAGCTCCAGGTAAAATTTACTGCAATGGACAAATATGGGATACAGATAATGCATCTAAGAGTGGTTTAACTTAGAGAGTTCATTTAGCTACCATCTCATGTTGTTTAAATGGCACTGGTTTTGATTCTTTAGCATTACAACGTATGCTACTTAGAAACTGGCAACAGTAAGAACGGAACCTCATCTGTAATTCCTAAAGATACACATTTTGGTGGACACACCTGAGCTCCTGTGGCCTTCCAACAGATTGAATGCATCATTTGCATCTTTGTGCAAGGAAACCAGCTACTGCCATGTACTTATAGAACTATAATGTCTTCTTTACCAAGATTACAGAAATCCACAGCATGTCTACCAACAACTACAAAAAAGTAACAGGAAAGTATGTACATGCACTTTTTTTTGTCCAACTGTTCTCCATTCTGCTTGAAGGTGCCCAGGTTGTAAGAGACAGATTCTAAACACTGCAACTGCTTGCAACTGTTACAGAAAACTACGTGAAATGTTCTAATTATTGAATTACACAACATTCAAGCTTTTCTTCCCACACCATGGCATAGCTGAATGGAGGACTCCCTTGAGAGGGTTTTTCAGAGAAGACATCCAGAATGCACACTAATGAGCTTTTTAACAGAACCAATCACAGCATCTACTTTCTTGAGGGGAAAACAACAACCCAACAAAACAAACCATTAATGTCTTCCTGTTTAAGACAGACTATTTTTCATATGAATCAAACTGACATCTTTCTAACCTTCCCAGTGTACCACATGCATTTCGGAGGTTTTTTTTCCTCCCCTTTTGGCTCACTTTCTATTCACATCATGCACCAATCTAAATGGTGCATGTGGACAGTGACTGTCCAATCTAAGCCAGTCACTTCAGGATCCCTCCTAAAGCCATGATGTCATAACCATGTTGGATTTCACTACTCTTTTTGCATTGCAACAGAGCAAACCGGCCTTGCCTAAGCAAAGGAAGAACAGGCATTCCTGCCTCGCTTTTCCCTCTGTCAAAACAGGGACAAGGAACAACAGGGTGAAGCACACAGACACAGGGCCACGCAGCACTGCCTCCCACCCCCCCCCCCCCGAGAGAGCCATGGGAGTCTTCCCAGGAGAGTTGGGGGGGGGGGGGGGGGGGGGGGGTAGCAGAAAGGAGAAGCGCTTTTTTCGCTTTTCTCCAGTTCCAATAAGGGAAGGCCCGACCCAACGGGGAGCAGAAATCATAGCCATTCCCTGCCGGGAAACGAGGAGCCTGCAGTTTCCCTGGCTCCCAAGGGGACAGAGGCTTGGTGAGTAAGGGAACACCCTCCTTGCGGAGGGAGGGAAGGAGAGAGGGAGGGAGGGAGGAAAGGGAGGCCTCTGCAAGCCGTCACCCCAGATTCCCCAGGCCGAAGAGGCCGGGGGGGTGGTGTCAGCCTCCCTCAGGCGCGGCCGGGGGGGCGCGAGGGGTCTCCCGGGCTCCCGCCAGGGGTCGCGTCGCCCCTCCAACCGCCGATGGAGGAGGGGGGAGGGAGGAAGGGGGGAGGGGGATGCTCACCCCCAGCCCGCAACCGCCCCTCCCGCCGCCTTCACACAGGCGGCAACGGCTCCCCCGGCAACCGCGCGGGAAAGGGGAAGGCGAGCGGCCCCGCTCTCTTACTCTGGCTTCTCCGCGGTCCACGCCGGTGGAGGCCCACCGCCCCGTCCGAGCCCGAGCCCGGGCACGGCCGCCGCCGCCACCCGGTACGTGGCAGTGGAGAGAAGGGGCCGGAGCGACGGCCGCAACTGCCGGGCCTGCGCCAGCCGCCCGCATGCGCACTCCCGCCGCCAGCGCGGCAGCGCGCATGCTCCGCCCTCACACACACACACACACACCCCCCCCCACCCCCCTCCAGCGTTCGACGCCTCACCCCGCGCGCCCGGGCCCCGCCCCCGCGCGGGCGGGGGGCGTGGCGCAGCGCGAGCCGCGGCCGTTGGCGGGTGGCAGGGCGGGGCCGGCGCTGCGTTGGCGCTGTGGCGGCTCGGCCTGGCCCGGCCCGGCCCGGGCACCCGCCGCCCGCTTCCCGGCGCTTGTCACCTCGCTCTTTTCTGCCCCCCCCCCGCCCCCCCGGTAGGAGTGGTTTTTAGCCGGTGTTTCCCAAATCGCCAGGCTTTGGGGCAAAACCTTTCAGGCCCTCGCGCCAGGACACCGAGGCCAGTGACCTGGCTGATGCCGTACCCCTGAGGTAAGAGTGATCCACCACCACCACCACCCCGCTTCTCCCGGCCCTCAGGTGGGCACGTCTCAGCCGCAGCCAAAACATGGGAGACATGGCTGAAGCGACAGGAAACAACAGTTCAGGCAGAGCACGGTAACAGGGGACTTGTTCGGAATCGCAAGCGTTGCCCTTCCTAGGCTGGTGGTGCTGGGATGAAAAAATGGCCGTAAAATTCCACCGTTACTCGTCAGACGAGGCCACCTTCGCACAGAGAGCCTGTTCATCCTCCAGCAGTCGTTGCCCTGATAAAAGACTATACTTCCAGGCATTCACTGCCATCCCCTCTCACCCTCCTGCCTTGCATTCGGAGCTTGTCCACCTACAGGAGAAAAACATGAGTCTAAAGCCAATTTCCTGAGTTTTCTCTATTAAAGATGCAAGAATGGACTCCTAAGGGTGCCTTTCACAGAGCTGCTGGAACAGGACCTTCAGTTACTCAAGGATATTTGAGATTTCTGCTGGTTTTCTTCATTTATAAGTGAATCTACACATGCTAGTACATATGACAGAAGTACCTGTGCAGAGCTACCTAGAGCACAATTGTAGTTAGTTATTTCCTGGAGTTAGAGATGCCTCTGAAAAGACACCTTTTTCTTTAGTGTCTTGACAAGCGAGGCTTCCAAATGGCGATTTCTGCTGGGACAAGAAAAAAGTCATAGTAGTTTGATTTTTGTAGTGTTTGTCCTTGCTTAGAGCTTTGACTCTGCTTAGGGGAGTGTAATAAGTCCAACTAGCAATAAGCAGGTGTTATTCACACTGAACTGGAGGTGAAAAAAAAGCTTAATATGATACATGTTTTTAATTCTAAATATTTCAAGGAAGAGGAGAGGCATGGGTCAGGAGACTGATAAATATTAGAAAATATTTAGGCATTTTCAGTGCGAAAAAAAAAATTGTCTCCTCGCTTTTAAGAATATAGGAGAGAGATCTGGGAAATAGGACCTTTCCGTCCATTACATTCTCTGCCGCTCATATTTCATACCTTTGTACTGATGATTCAGTCCTTCTCCAATCTGTTTCTTTATCAACACAGTATGTCTAAAGTGTTAACAAGAAGAAACTTCATGATCCTTAAAGCCCACATATCACAAAGAATACCAAAGTTCACTACATTATTAAGATCAATATATTCCACGTGTAGATAAGAGATGAACTGTTGTTCCTGTAGCAATTAAGCATATAACCTGAAAAAGATCATTTTGCTTTGTTCCATTTTTTAAATTAGGATTCCCTGGATGAAAAAAAAAAGCCATAAAATGTATAATTTGCTGAGGTTTTCTATGCTGAAAATGTTTTCCGTTAGGTGAGACATGCTCAGCGTTGGCTATAACAGCATTTATTAACATCTGAAATACTTAGATACAGGATGTTTAATTTAGTTAGTAGAAAGTCGACACTTTTCCAATTCAATACTTCAAATTCTTCTTGGTTTTTTTGCTTGTTTTTTGGTATAATATGGAGACAATATATTTTTATTTTTTCGAGAGAGCTGTGTTCAAAATTAAATAGAATGTGCTTTAGAGAATATTTTTGTTTGTAGGCAAAAAACATCAAAGACTAGAAAATATTATCACTCATTCAAGGAGCCATCCTCACAGTGCCTAGCTGTGTTTTACAACATAATCAAATGTCATCCTTCCTAAACTACACTATAATTTCTAAAATACTCTTTCTTCAATGAGATTAAGGGAATTGACAACAGCAGGTGTTATACATTTGATTTACAAATAAAAAATGGGTGCCCATAGAAACATAAACTTCCTGTAAAAAAAAAAAATCCTAGATAACTTTTAATGACCTCTGACTTTTCTGGAGCAATGGTGATGAACTTCAGCCTTGTATCTGATGTGACTGCTCTTTTTGGAGGCTTATCAACGCTGAAGAACACAATTTCTTCATAGAGAGGGCATGGATTTCTAAGACACGGCGAACTGCTGAAACACTTCTGTGAAGACATTCAGAAAGTCTGGTGTACAATGGCCAGTGTATTCAGAGGTGCTATCCCTAAATGTTCAGCCATCGCATTTGGTCATGCTTATAACTTTATGTGGACGTCTTCAAAACACACCACATTAATTTTCAGAAAAAAATGAAAGCAGGAGGTAAATCTGACCACACTTCTTAAACCAGATTATTTAAAACTCAACACAGTGTTCTTATTTTATTAAAACCAGAGATGGCAAAACATACAAATATATTTGTTCAGAGAACAGAATAAAGAAACAACATTTTTAAAAATAGTCTGTCTAAATTTCTGAGCCATTTTTCTCACGCAGGAGAGAATGGGATGAGTCAGTATAACTATTCCCATTTGTTAGACAAGAGCCCGCTGCAGTGGGCCTTACCACTTTGCTCAGAGTCACAAAGTGGGAAGAGCTGCTTGCACACATCGCTTCCTTCCGTCAAGGTGCTCCTCACGTCAACACCCAGAAACCCTTCTCCCCTCTCCCTTTGACATTGCTTTCAACCTTTTTGTACTGAATAATATTAATACAAGGTGGATGGAGAAGGGGGAGGGTTTATATTTACTTAAAACCTAAGTTTAGAAACCAAACTCTTAATGCCTACGTCAAGGGACGCCTCTTCCAAGCTTCCCATAAAGCCAAAAGCCAGAGAGACGGAGAAAAAGGTGCAGCCCAAAGTCCATTCAGAGCAGGGTGCTAACTGAAGCACTCCAGCTGCTATTCTGGTAACACCCATCTGCCTCCGAAAGCGAACATGCTTCCTATCACAGGCTAATGATGTGAATAGGACCTATGTTACATATTTATAAAGAATTTCTTTCCTAGCCTGTTTCTTCAAACAGCTAACTTTTTTTTCTTTATTTTCTAATATGAAAACAGAATATTTTGTCTAATTACTGTTTATAACAAAGAATTTTTAGCTGGGAAATTTAAAAGACCATTGTAAGATACAGATTTTTTTTCTGTAAAAACCAAGACAACATGTTATAGAAGTAGTAATTAGAATTTGGACCCAGACCCAACAAGAACTGGGCTGTTTGTTGATTTACCTTTTGGCTTCTAATCAAATTGAAACTGTTCTTACAAAAGGGAGAGGAGAGCCACAGCGCATAGGCTCGGTAAACACGCTCAGCAGGCCTGAAAAATGAGAAGGGCATGAATAGAGCAACTTCTATACATCTGTACTGTAATATAAAACTGTTAATAACCTCAGCTCCATTCAAAGACCTTCCTCGGTGACGTGAAGTACAGTAGTATCAAGAGGATCTAGCACTGCATTGCTGCTTAACAACTACAGTCTTGCTAGCATGTGGTCCTGCTTTTGACTCCTGGTGGTCTTGGCTTATGATCTATTTCAAGCTACCTGCAGTTGGAGTAGTAGGTCCATCATTCAAGATACCTGTGAGAGCTACATAAAACAAACCATGAAAAATGCAGGATTATATTTCACGTATTTACTGGTTTCTAACTCGAGTTAGGGAAGGTAGACAAAGAAATACTGTTTGAAAAAGTCTGGGTTGATCTGAAAGCTTGGTGTGAATGTTTTGCAAACGGTGATTTTGAAACGTGGTAGATTTTTGAATGCAGATACAGTGGTAACTTTGGCACCGAGAAAACAAGAAACACTTTGGAAACTTTTTTCTTGAAGATTGGTGATCTGAAAGTGTACAGAATACAAATCTGAAGTCCCTGTAGAGTAAACGGAAGTGTGGAGTTAATAATTTGCTTATAAAACCAGAAAAGATTTGTCAATATTATTTGACTTGAAAAACAACCACAAAATAATTTTCGTTAACCACTAACAATGACATTAATACCTTGAAATACAAGAAGTACTTTCAATAGAAAAATTATTCCATGTAAGTATGGATTTGCAGCTATAGTCGCCTCATTTGCACATTGTAATGGATTAGCTAGTGAGGCTCAGGATTGTATTATTACCCTCTGCTGAACAGGATGAAGGTAAAACCTGCTTGAGCATGCCATAAGCATTAAATGTGGCTGGCGTGCCCTATCAGCACTTCGATCAGATACACACAGAGGGAAGCACGACCTCAAAATTTCTTTACCTGTTCTTCTAAATTCTCATTTCAAGGATTAATTGGGAGTATCCTGGGCTAAAAAAAAAAAATTTAAAAATGGCTCATTGTTTTAAATAAATGAATCTCTGTTCCCTGTTCGTGGTTTCAGTTTTAAATCACAGGTATAATCCATCCATCAGTGCAGTAACAATCACCTCAGGACTTTTTGCACAGAGAGTTTGCAGATCTGATCCCCACTGGTGTACGGGCCCTCAGTTTTCCATAGCTCAAACTGACAGTAAATAATATTTGGGGATAGGGGAATTTTCACATATTTCCAATTAGCTATTTTGTAGAAAATATTCAGTGGTGTAATAATGAAGGATTCATTATTCCAAGTACTTCATACTTCGTATGCCCTATATGAATATAAAGCCAAGAATCCAGCAGGGCCATGGGGGAAAAGGAGGCAGGCGCATTCTTGTAGACTCTTATCTAGGATCATTGTGAAAGGTCTCAAGCCATGAAGCTCTAGTTACTTCCCTGGGACTCTTTCCCCCAGCTGATGCAGAATTTTTTTCCCTGATATTCATTCTGAATATAATTTTATATGTGATTTGGTATAAGAAAAGCCGCTCAGATAGGTGGGTCTTTTCAGTGGTGACCTTGAAATAAAATCCCACATTTGCACAATGGGAAGAGTTTTATGAGTGACAGACCAGAAGGATGGCATCCCTTTCTGAACAAAAATTCCGAATTGCTATAGCTGCTTTCCAACAAGTTCCCAAGCTATTCAAAGCTATAGAACAAATAAATCCAACATATTTTTTTCATTATCTAAATTATTAGTCTCGGAATTGCTAAATGCTTTACCTGGGTAGCATTCAAAATGCAGAACAGATAGCTGAAAACAAGACTTGTTTCTTCATGGCTTATTAACATGAGGTAGCCTATCGACCAGGTGATTCCAAGCACTACCACTATAGAGAGAGTGCCAATCATCTTTTTCATAAATGATTCCTTTTTGTTCCTATAAACACACACACAAAAGTGATTAAATATTTCTCTATACCATTTAATACCTTTTTGACCTTTAAACATTCTATTTATTCATGGCTATATTGCAAAGATGTGTTATTCAGATGAGTTGAGAACATACACCTCCCTACGTTTGTGTGACATATCATCCAGAGAAGAAATCCGGAAAAAGAAATCTAACCAAGTTTATCAGAATAATATGCGTTTGGAGTACATAGCTTGTATATATCTTTCTTTAACAAAAACACAAGGTTTACCAAGGCAACAAGAAGCATTGAAAATTAGCATGTTAGCTATTATAAGCTTTTTAGAAAGCTTATCACTTCAATCCAAATGTGCTTAATTTTCAATATAAGAATAAGCTGCCAGTGAATTTTGGATATCCAGTTTCTCTCAAGCCTGAGGGGAATCAGAGATAAGGTATTTTGTTTGCTCCAACTGTGAAAATTGTACATAAAAGGAATGAAGAAATAGTGCAAAGATTTGTTGAACGGACAAGTTCTGTGGGATTAATAAAAATTAAAGCAATCCCCTTTTAAATAATACAATGTACGCTGCAGAGTTTGTGACACACAGCCTGTGACAATACATGGAGTGTTGATGTAAAACTGAGCAAGTAAATCTGCTTCAAAGCTGCTAGAGAACTGGCCTGGTGTCCAGATGTGCTGAGAAATCCATAATTCTCATTTGACTGAACCCAGCTCTGCTCTCACTTATATGCGTTTAAATTGGGGATACCCTTCATTGAAGTCAAGTTGAGTGACACTGCAACCAAAAAAAAGGTGGCAAAAGCCTGAAAAGTGTTCATTGATACACATTTGAACAAAGTCTGACCCATTGCAACAATGGAATTCATTTTCTGACTGCTTTAAGTGTACATTTCTTTAAAAAAAAAGATTTTGTCAAAAATCTGAGTTTGTGACAAGTAAGTCTGAGCTGGTGACAAGAGACCAAGGAATACATTTGCTGAAAGATCTGAGGACTCCTATGCCATCTCACCTTGTCAAATTCTCGTTGTTCTTCCATATCACAGAGACACTGATCTTGATGAAGATGATGATGTTAAACAGGAGTATGAGTGCCACTGGCAAGAGGAATGACCACAACATGGGCTTTTGCACACTGAAATTCTGATTTTGATCCAGTGCTGCAAGCCAGCAGCTTTTAATATAAAGAGAGACCATTTCAAAAGATTTGTTAGACACAGTATTCAGAATATGAAAACAAAACAAAATAATATTCCACTTTCCATCCTGAAAAGCCTTATAGGGCTTCCTAGGTCTTGCTAACCCATCTCTGAAAGGCAACCATGCCTTGAGAACTGAGGGCTTTCAATCATGCTTCTCTTTCTCTGGGGAATGCAAAAAGACTCATCAGACAAACTGCATAGAGAAATATAATAAGGTGCAATATAGCTAACCAAATACATATCTGGCCACCATGTGCAAGTTTATCTTTAGAGTGTGTATTATAGTAGAGGTAAAGAGCAACAGGGGAGACCTAATCGAGAAAGGCTGAAACAAAAACAGGGGCAACTTCAGGAGGACAGGGTTATGCTGCAATGATCTTTACCTCTTTTTTTTTTTTTTCATTGCCAAATAATCTCAAGTTAGCAGTCAACACTCCCTAAATGAGTATCGTAAGATGGCCACCATGTGGAAGGGGGTTAGTGTTTACATTTCCAAAAAAAGTCTGCCTTTGTTCTGTATCAGCCACAACCACCAAGGTCCGTTGTAAGCCTGATAGCCTGCTGTGGTACGCGGGCACTCAAATACCGATACCAAAACCATAGGGTAAGTACGGATATAGTTATGCTGGCCAGAAAGATTTTACATAAATGGGAGAATTAAGTTGAGGTACTGAAATGCAGTTATGCACTCAAATGAAGATCTTGAATTACAGTTAAGCTAAGAGCATCTACGACTTCCATTTAAAGTCACAGGGGATCTTGCAGGAAGATTCAAGGCAGATGCAGATCCAGTACCCTAAACCCTTTGTGAGGAGAAACTGCAGTTTGTAGTGAATGTTTAGCTTGAGTGAAGAGTTTTGTTTTCTTTTAAGTGCTTAGATATACAAAATAGTATACCAACAATAAATCTAGAATTGTATTAATAATAAGGCATCACAAAAGGTGTGGGATAGCAAGTGTTGTAATAATACGTGAACTTACAATTCCTCCTGTCGGTAGTTTAAAGCTTTTCCTTCTCTGTAAGTAGCTCCAAGTGTTATTGCAACTACCACAGCAGGGGTTCCTAATTAATAGGAGAGACATTAGCAATTTATTGTTCGGTTGCGTAGCCGTACCTCCCTTCCACACAAATAGCTTCTTGCCTCCTAAAATCCATAGAATTTAAGAGCTCTGTTTCATCTGCCTTGCACTAAGCTAAGTGGGTTTCCCATAGCCTAGGGAAAAGCTAGGACTGAGGGTTGTGAGTGCTGTTTTTTCTGAGGACAGCTCATGGCCATGACTTGCTGATTTTTGCCGTTGAAGAGCTTCAACACAGCTTCCAGAGGCAACGCCAATGGTGACAGAGCAAACTCCTTCCTGAGCTGTAGCTGACTCCCTCGTCACAGCTGTACAGTCCTCTACCCTCTTGTCAGCAGTGAGCAACTAATTTAAGAAAACTCTGCACCAAGCACCATTACATTTCATACCAGCTTGATGCAGAGCACCACTTTTGCCCTCCGAGAAGCGCGGCAGTGTGGGCTTGCCTCCTTGATGCCTTTGCTTCATTTCGTGTCTTCCATCTCCCCTGCCTACCTGTTCGCTAAGCAGCGCGTCTCATGGGAAGGAGCCTCCCGCACAAGTTTTTATTTGGGATGTAAACTTGCTTCATAAAGTCTGTTCTTCCTTCAGCCCAAATAGAGTTCTTCCTGACTGTCGACTATTTGCTGTGCTTTCAAAGTAGATCTAAAGAGGTCTGCTACTAAAAGTCAGTCAGAATCATGCTATTTTTGGACATGTGTAACTAGTCATAGGACACAGCGAGGAACCTCATGTTTTGCTATCATGCAAGTATACACGGAGGACAGTGACGCATAGCCAGACAACTTTTGTTGAACATTTTCTGGCTTGCACATGCAGTCCAAATTCTAAAGGTTTCACAGGAACTGCCTCTACCTCCACCCAAATGCAAAACATGAAATGAAAAATGAAACAATTAGGATCTAAAACTGCTTGGTAGGTGCCACCAGGACGCAACACACCACACAAGCTGAATACACAACGTGGAGAAGGCAGGTATTCCTCTACTGTATTAGAAGAGTTTCTTGAAGGAGGCTGAGATTTTTACTTTACCTAGTAAAGTACCTCTCTGCATTCTTCAGTCCTCCGAGTAGTTCCCTTCCAGCTTGCAGTGTTGCTGCTAACTGCTGTACTGACTTAAGAATGTGCTCTTTGCTTATTAATAAATAATACGTAACAAATAATGTCAGTCATTCCTTGCTTTTGAATGTATGCAAGGCTCTGGCTGAGGTCATGAGGAATCTCAGAGATATCTAAATGAAGAATTTGAGTCTATATATTCAATCACCATATCTGAAAGATTTTTTTTGCTTAGTCGACAGAAACAGATTGTTGAATGCCTTGATTGCTGTGCCTTGATTAGTGTGAAAATTTCTCCTGCGCACAACAGACCTATGTTGCTGTGCCAGTGAACAAGCTCTCAGTTTCAGTGCCGTGTCAGGACAACGAAAACAAGCTCAGTTTATACCAGCAGTGTGAGCAGTAGCAGGAGATTATTTATTAAATCATGTTGCGCTAAACCAGAGAGACACTGATTACAATTGCTCGCTACTGATCTCCTATCTTTACAACTCTTCCTGAGTGTACTGTGTACTGATACTTTGGTAAGAGTTGCCATATATACGACTTTAAATCTTACCCCATCCGATTACTGACATGGTTAGGAGGAAGTGTCCAGGCAGGGGCTTCATGGCTCTAAGCAGCAGTAAGTACAACTGTGCACAATTGAGTGCTGTCCACATAAATGTCGCCAACAAAAAATAGTGCAGTAGGACAGCCACGGCCGTACACCGGGAGTCTGCGGGGGGATCTACTATGTCAGATGTGAGTAAGGTGTTACTGGCGGTATCATAAGGAAGGTGTTGCTGGTAGTGGCTGGTGGTATTGCTGCTGGGATTCCTGGTGTTTTGGTTTTCAATTCCAGAGAGGAAGATGATGTTAAAAATGAGCATGGAGAAACAGAGGCTCACTAACATCCATGTTACAGACGACCTTCGAGTTTTCCTATTGGTAGGAATACATTGAGGAGAAAAAAGTAGAGCAAAATAAGAAAAATTGTAAAATATTTCCTCATTTCCATTGCTATTAAAGGCAAGCTAGAGTGTGCAGTCTTTAATACAGAGAGAAAACAAAGCAATAACCTGTTTGCAGGATTCGACACCATCATTACTCTGAAACAAGTTACCAAATCCATCAGTTTTGTCTGATTTCAACTAGAACAGAGAATACCCAGCACCTTTCAGGACTGGGCCTTTTCCAACAGCAGTTGGAATGCATTTTCTTTTTTCCACTCTTCTCTTTTTAGAATGCTTTTCTTCAGTGTTAAGAGTCGAAGTAGCGTAAGTCAAGTATTTCTAAGTAGTCTTCAAGGTACAAGAGAATAATAAACCTCCACTTCCAAACACTGTCTTATAAATGCATTTAAAAGGCAGAGTCTGGGAGCTCCTACAATCTTAAATCATTGACCTTGATGGAATTGCTCCAAATCTACATTAGCACAAGCAGGGAGAGAAACATGCATTCATCTACAATAACTACAACTCTGTTGGCATGACTTTGCTCCTCGTTCAAGGGGGAATCACATGACACCATTAATCATGGGCACGTCCATCAAGGAAGTTTGCTGCAATTGTATTTGAATTAAGTCACTCACGATAAAACTGTGGCACAGGCAGTGTACATAACCTGCATTGCTGTATAATCATGGCATTTTGAAATCATCTGTTCTCTACAGACATTTTATAAACAGAAGGCCGTATAGAAATTATCAAATAGGCAATAGAAAGCAGAGTAATATTTAAATAGGATAGCAAGAAGAGAACCTGAGGAACAACGTATATGCTTCTACATGAATGCTAAAAGTCTAAGCAATAAGACAGTGGGCTGAAATTACTAGCCTTAAATGAAGACACCAACGTAACAGGCATATTGGTGACTGGCTAGAAGAAAGATAACTGATTAGACATTGTAATACCAGGGTACAGGGCATACGGGACAATAAAAAGGAGGTCATGCTGGTGGCGAAATACTCTTATACATTTTTAAGTGGGAGTAATGAACGAAGCACCTTCACATGCAGCATGTACCAGTGTAGCAATAATACAGCTCTGGGTCTGAGTTGTCAACTGCCTGGCCAACAGAGACGTCAATGGGGCAGCAGGGGACATGAAATGCAACAGAAATGCCAGACTGCCCTTACCCCGTGTAGATGGGACAAATGTCGCTCTGGGACATTAGCCGGCGATTAGACATGGGGATGGGAGCCCCTGGTGAAAGGGTCAGCCCTTGACCTTATCCTCAGTAGTGCAGGCTGCCTGTTTTGTTATTTTATAGCTGGTGAGCTGCCCTGTCAAAGCGATGGAAAGATTCTTTTTTTTCAGCAGCCATGCCCAGGGTTTCCTACGAAAGGCTTGGCCTTTTACCGTACTTGGCTCTTGCATACTCTGTTATATCATTTCTTTTCAAAGCTCACATTTTTGAAGGTGGATCTATTGAATAATAATCATATATATACATATATCCTCACGTTTAAAGATTAGCATTTACAGAAAGGTTAAATTTTCATCGAAGTGAGCGGCATGGTTGGGACACTTCGTGTCTTCGCTTTAACCAGTAAGCCACACTTACTTCCCAAGCTGTGCTACATGGTTAGCTCTTTTTTTTAAAATATTATTTGCTGATCAAAATATTGCAATATGGTCTAAAGTGGCTACTCTCTTTGTTTTCCTCAAACTATATACAGAGCAAAATATCATCACTTAGCATGAAATACTTGCAGTTTTACATCGTCACTCTTACCTAGTGTATATTTGAAACAAAATGGTAATGACCAGTCCAGCCATGGACAATCCAACACCAATGTAAGAAATATACTCCAAAGGCTTTGCATATTTGTATTTGATCTGAAAGGCCTAGAAAACAAATTGTATCAGTTATAAGATGAGAAGAGATAAACTTCTTTCTAAAATTTGTGTTTCTAGTTGCACATAGAAACAAAAATGTGTTAGTGGAATTATGATTGTTGCTAGCCACTGCCAACATTTTCAAATTACACAGAATTATTCTGGGCCTCAAAACTAGAGAAGCTTGTGAAGAACTCCAGAAAAAGACTTAACAATGTCAATCAAATATTTAGCAAAATAACAGATAAAATTATTCATAGAAGAATGCAAGGTGACAGAGACTGGAAAAAGTAGGGTTAACTTTTTGTACTGATGTGCATTCTGAATTTTGTCTTCTGAGGATAAGGTCTAAGGTAAGATGTTACAAAGAACTACAAATCAATAACCGGTCTTTGTTTGCATAGTGACAATAAAGCAGCAAGTAAACATCTTCAGTGAAACAGAAAATACTGTTGTCTTTACATAAAAGGATGGGAATCTTCTCTAGAATATGCTCATTTTGTGCAATAAGGACATGCATAAGATAAAGGGAAGTACAGAAACAAGTAAATATTACAAATATGGAAATGCTGTTCTATGAAGACAGAGTAGAAAGAAACTCTGAAATCCTGGCACAGCTGAAGTCAGTGACCAGATATACGATTTTACCCAGGGTGTGTTTTGTTTAGAGAAGCTGAAACAAATACTGAAAGAATGACAAATGTCAGCGACAGACAGTCATTCCTAAACAGTCTTGTTAGTACAAGAGGGCAATATGTAAAACTTAATGGTAGGAGGCTTAATATTTGCAGAGCGATTGCTCTTTATAAACATATAAACAAAGGAAGTAGTTAATGCTAAATACTTTATTTACCCAGCACAGGGCAGCGCCACAGCTAGCCCAGATGCCAAGCGGAGTACCAGTGGAGTACCACTGTTCATCTTGGGGTACTTTAGGCTTTAGACACACGCTCATTTAACAACCAGCAGCAGCAATGGGGTTGCAGAGCTGGCGGCTACCACAGCTGGGCAAGGGGGATGAATTGTGCCAGCCCTTCGCTGCTGCTGGGGTGCACGGGCAGGTGGGCACGGCCGCCATCTCTGTCAGAGGAAGCCAGGACTCGCCCATGCATTTGGCCTTCCAGCAGCCTGGGGACAACTCGCACGTTTCAGTTTGCCAGCTCTGCCACGGAAACAAGTACGTGGGGACATCTTAAAATCCTGTGCCTTCTAGATCAGCTCTCCTACACCCTTACATTGGCAAGCTGGTCTTCACAGTTGAGAACAACCAAAAAAGCCAAAAGAAACCCCAAACTCTTCCCATTCAAGAAAGGACAATGCCCTACCATCAGGACAGCAAAATTAGTAGTGTGATTACACCTGCACGTCAAGAACTGGTCTCTTCCTTTTGCGCAGCCGGCGGTGCTCCAGTCATTGACAGTATAGTCCCAAAAGACACAGGCATGGTCATGCAGCTGCAGTTCGGATGTGTTGTACTATGGATTGGGATTGCAAGGAGAAAAAGTGGCTACAGAAACATAAACAGATATGCACCAGCAAGCAGCGTGTACTGACAGTTATCCTCTGAAAGGGGAGCTGACGGCTGCTAGGAGATTTACGGGGTTTCCAGTAAACCTTATGAATTATATCCATAACAGCATAATTTGGCACTTTGAGCTTACTTTGTGTGCCTTTCTCAGTCAAGATTGCCAATGAAATTACCCATTCCTGTGAATTATTCAGGTAATTATGGTTCAGATGCACATTGACTAGGCATTAAACCACTGCCAAATTAATTCCGTGTAAGTCAAACAACCGCTTTCAGATATTAATACTATTACGTTAGCGCCAACCGGAGCTGAATCCACACTGTAACAGGAAGCAAACAACAATAAATGCCACCAACCACCCCCTCCCCTCCTGCAGCACGGCGGTGCTCATGCAGTCATATGTCAAACTGCATACAGTTGTTTTTAGACAACATATTTCTGCAGGGTACTACAATGACAACTGCTTTTTAATAAGCAACGAGCAGTTTGAAGTGCAAATAAGCAGTGAAAGGAACTATTCACACTACTAGGTAGTTCAATTAAAAATGAGGAATAAAAGTAGGAGTAAAAAAATCGATTATAAGTTTTTTTCAGGGATTTCCTTAGAAATGACGTTTCCCAAATCACTTAAGTGTATGGATCCATCGTGATGATTACTGATCTATCATATGCACGTATTTGAGCTTAAAACATTTGTTAAATATTGTAAGAAGCAGCCAACTATGGTTTTCTGGAGAAACCATGCTAAACATGAGTACATATTATCTACAAATTCAGCTGGACAAATGGGCACTCACATAGAGCATTTCCTGCAAGAAAGCAGTAACATCTGCAATTAGTTCCTGGAGGAGGAAGTCAAAACAAAACACCCAGTGATTTTAACTGGAAGCAGGAGTTAAAAGATGGTGTGAAAAATGATCACTCCCCACATTGGTAGGTGTATTGGGCTATGCGAGTCATGTTGACTTTTTCGTGTTTTCAAAAGTTTTGACAGTCTTATGGAAAGAAAAGTTGTCCTCCAGGACCTAGCTTTTTTCATTCTTGATTTAGGACTAATCTATCCTAGGACAAATGCACTCTGGTATACCTATAACTTTTTAGGGAATGCAGTTTTGCTTGCCAACATCCTAGTTTAGCAGTACTGAGTTAGTAACATCAGGTGTTAAATACGAAAGCTGAAAAATGTTTTCTATGCCACATTATCTAAATACCCTTCTCTTATGTCACCTCTATATCCCAGAAACTTTCTCAACCGTTTATTGCCAGAAGTCAAGGCAGTATGCCAAAAAACCCCTCTCTGCTTTGAGTCTCCCTGAGCCCTGAAGACAGGTAGTAGGGCAAGGGCAGCCTCTAGTTCAAACTGAACACAGCATTTCTTATGGAGGCTTACCTTGGGACTGAAGGCTATTTCAACACTGCTAGTTGTTCCACCATAAATGTTGCCAGAAACGACTCGTTTAGAGAAACTACTGTGACTCCGGTAAATCCTTGACTGGAAGAGTTTGTCATTTTGATACAGGACAAAGCCAACTTTTCCATTGTCTGCTGAACCTTTACGATGCAAACAGAAAAGTAGGGATGGATAGCAGATGTCAGAGAAGCTGGTGCCTTTGAAGAAGCCTACGCTATGCTGTTTCACACATTCAGCATTTACAGCAGATTTTTGTTCAGATCACAGAATCACAGAATGGTCAGGGTTGGAAGGGACTTCTGGAGATCATCTAGTCCAACCCGCCCTGCCACAGCAGGGACACCTACAGCAGTTGCACAGGACGGTGTCCAGTCAGGTTTTGAATGTCTCCAGTGTGGGAGACTCTACCACCTCTCTGGGCAGCCTGTGCCAGTGCTCTGCCACCCTCAAAGTAAAGAAGTTCCTCCTCATGTTAAGATGGAACTTCCTGTGTTCAAGGTTGTGCCCATTACCTCTTGGCCTATCACAATATTTATTTATCACAGAGATTTATTTAGAATCCATTTAAGAAGCAGAAAAGAGCTTGTCTTTCCATGAATCTCAGGAGAGTCATCTTCAATTTTTGCTGAGCTGGAGTGTGAAAATAGTTATTATTTTAATGTCATTTCTGGGGAAAAATACTAGTAATGAGGAAAACCACAGAATCATAGAATGGTTTAGGTTGGAAGGGACCTTAAAGATCATTGAGTTCCAGCCCCCCTGCCATGGGCAGGGACACCTCCCACTAGAGCAGGTTGCTCAAAGCCCCATCCAGCCTGGCCTTGAACATCTCCAGGGATGGGGCAGCCACAACTGTATATAAATAATATCCTAAATTTAAATGGATAGGCTTTTAATAACATTAAATAAGAAACAGCAACACCAGGGACATTTACAATCAGTAGGAAGTCAGAGGATAAAAGGGGTTGGCTGGACTTTTGCCTTCAGATCCAACTTTTGGACTCTGTTTCTTTTGCACTCTTCTACCAAATTAGAGACATTTCATCTAAATTATTTAAATCACCAGTTTTAATTGTTGCTTAAGTGAGAAAGCAAAAATCCTGTTTTTTATAATAGATTTTGTTCTCGATTTTATACTTTTTATTTAACATCAAGAGAGACTCATTTGATGTCTCTCTGATTTGATCATCAAGAGAGACTAATGTAACTTTATATCTACAAAATGTCACAATTGTGCATTTAATATCGAAGAAATCTATCTTTTTTTAAGACAAGCTGTGCATTCAATCTAGCTTTCTTGAGGGAAGTGTTATGATATACAGACATTATGATAAAGGCTTTAATTACATGATCACACTGTTTTTCCACTGGATTGTTGTCTGAAACAGTGAACAGAAAGGACAGTGACCAGTTAATGAGCTATTCAGTGGGGTTTTTATTGTCATTGTTGGGGGTGTGAGGCTACCTAATTTATGTCTTTGAGGCTTTTCTAACCCTGGTGAGAGGACTGAATTATTCATCTCCCTGTGGGCTTACATATGAACAATGTTCAGCATTATGATGTCTAAGCACTCCGTAAACTTCACCTTCATTATACTTTTGTGCTGTGATCTCTTAGTGTTACTGTCACTATACAGAGAGACTGAGGACAAGTCTGCTGGTTTCAGGTGTCCAGTCTGCAACTCTTGTGATTTTTAGCATGTCATAGAAATGCACATGAATTCAGCAAGGCTTTCAACACTGTCTCCCACATCATCCTCACAGGCAAGCTTAGGAAGTGTGGGTTAGATGAACGGACAGTGGGATGGATTGAACAGTGGCTGACAGATAGAGCTCAGAGGGTTGTGGTTAGTGGTGCAGAGTCCAGTTGGAGGCCAGTAACTAGTGGTGTCCCTCAGGGGTCAGTACTGGGTCCAGTCCTGTTCAATATATTCATCAATGACCTGGACGAAGGGATAGAGTGTACCATCAGCAAGTTTGCTGATGATACAAAACTGGGAGGGGTGGCTGACACGCCGGAAGGCTGTACCGCCATACAGCATGACCTGGACAGGCTGGAGAGTTGGGCAGAAAAAAACCTGATGAGGTTCAATAAAGGCAAGTGTACGGTGCTGCATCTGGGGAGGAATAACCCCATGCATCAGTACAGGTTGGGGGCTGACCTCCTGGAGAGCAGCTGTGTAGAAAGGGACCTGGGAGTCCTGGTGGACAACAGGATGACCACGAGCCAGCAATGTGCCCTGGTGGCCAAGAAGGCCAATGGCATCCTGGGGTGTATCAAGAAGAGTGTGGCCAGCAGGTCGAGGGAGGTCATCCTCCCCCTCTACTCTGCCCTGGTGAGGCCGCATCTGGAATACTGTGTCCAGTTCTGGGCTCCCTGGTTCAAGAAGAACAGGGAACTGCTGGAGACAGTCCAGCAAAGGGCTACCAAGATGATCAGGGGATTGGAATATCTTTCTTATGAGGAAAGGCTGAGGGACTTGGGTCTTTTTAGTCTAGAAAAAAAGAAGACTGAGGGGGGATCTTATCAATACTTATAAATACTTAAGGGGAGGGTGCCAGGCAGATGAGAAGAGTCTTTTTTCAGTTGTGCCCAGTGATAGGACAAGACGTAAGGGGCACAATCTTGAGCATAGGAAGTTCCATCTAAACATGAGGAGGAACTTCTTTACTCTGAGGGTGGCAGAGCAGTGGCACAGGCTGCCCAGAGAGGTTGTGGAGTCACCCACACTGGAGACATTCAAAACCCGCCTGGACGCCGTCCTGTGCAACCTGCTGTAGGTGACCCTGCTGTGGCAGGAGAGTTGGACTAAATGATCTCCAGAGGACCCTTCCAACCCTGACAATACTGTGATACTGTGATGTTCAAAGCTCAGCTTCCTCACACCCGCCAGCTTCTGCAGCAAGTGAAGCAGAGGACCTATAAGTTGGTTGTTTTTTGTTGGTTTTTTTTTCTCCTGGGTGACACCAATTTATCCTCCAAGCACTGCAGAGTGTAAGTAATGGACATCTGGAAAAATCTCATGTGACCATGCCATTAAAGACTGTCCCAAGATGTAGGTGTGAGGATGTGTATGTCCTGGCTGACACATGACAGTAGCAGTAATTTTAGTTGAAACAGTTGATATTTTTAGATTTCAGGCAAGGTACATATGTACTAGCTCTTGATCTTGATGTCTGTAGAGTTATGGTCAAAGTTTCATTGCATTTTCAATTTTAGAAAACAAAACAAATTAAAAAGTCCCAGACACCAAAAGCGTTCTGTCCATTACCTGTACAAGTGCATTAATCTATAAATAAGATTATCCAGCTCATTTGACAGGTGCATTTCTTGTACCAATTTGTGGAATCAAAATGCATAAAAAACAACATGTAATTGCTTATGTTGGCTAAGGGGTTTTTTTTCCAAAGGAGATTTTTAGTGAATATTCATTCAAAATTTTCCAAAGTGCAGTTTTCAGTAGGAGAAAGAACTTACTGTTGTTTGTAATGTTGAACAGTATCTGAACTTCAGTACTGAGGTCATCAATAAGCCCAGAGATATTTTCCTGTATTGCTAGTTTTGTTGACTGATAATGTCCCAGTGCTGGAACTGCAAAAATTAGCAGTGGATGCATTAGGATTTATAGTACATACCACCTTGTCCGGGTAAATACAACAACACACACAGACTTACCTCTCTGTGCTGAAAACAGAATCGTAGTGGAGTTTAATTTCAGTGGAGCAGCCTGGATTGCAACATTGGGCTGTGAGATATTGCTAGTCAAAGAAAATTCCTCCATTGCTTTCGTCAGGCTGTATTGAAATAATGAGTGGGATAAAAGTTACCATTACTTGTTACAATACCGCTACGGGTTCAGATTCTGAGCTTCCTCTGTGATTCAGTTCTCCAGTGGGAGCTGCTCCTCATTCCCTGTCCTCATCCTTTCTCCAAAGCAGAAAAATCCAACCAAAATTGTTTATGTTGGTATAAATCTACTGAATCAATGAAAATGCATATTGGAGTTGAATGCTAAAAATGTTTTAACTTGTCCATGAACGTCTTTCATCCTGAAACAGAAGGGGAAATGCAGTTTATTGCATCTAAAAAAAATGGCCAAAGCTAGTGTTACCTTGTTGTAATGTTGACAAGATTGTTGTTGAATTCTGTTTCGTTGGCGTCCAAGAGTTGACTCACTGTAGCCATTACTGCCACAGATGCCTGAGACAAGCAGACAAAAAGGCAAATTAAAATGCAATTAAAATAAATCACTCCATGTGCTACATAGTGGATAGGCAAAGTAAGAACACTTAATAAGCATTGCTTGAAAGTACAAACAACAGAGTAAACAAAGCATAGGATGCCATTTGAGAAAACACAGGCTTTGCACCAATGGGTTCATAAGTACCCCACTTTTATTAATTTTGACAGTAAGGATTAAATGATTAACTTAAACATCAAATGATGCTCGTACAAGATTTTCAGGTATATGCAAGTCTAAACTGCTGACAAGAAACAAAATTATACTCAGGTCTGAGAACTGACCCAGCAGTGATCCCACAAGTTGCACTCAAGGCCACTTAAATAACTCTGCTAAATGGCAAAATGAATCACAGAATCACAGAATGGTCAGGGTTGGAAGGGACCTCTGGAGATCATTTAGTCCAACCCCTCTGCCACAGCAGGGTCACCTGCAGCACGTTGCACAGGATGGCATCCAGGGGGGTTTTGAATGTCTCCAGAGTCAGAGGCTCCACCACCTCTCTGGGCAGCCTGTGCCAGTGCTCTGCCACCCTCAAAGTAAAGAAGTACCTCCTCATGTTTAGATGGAACTTCCTATGTTCAAGTTTGTGCCCACTACCTCTTGTCCTAATGCATTTTGTTGTGGTATTATAAGAGGAAGGAGAGAGTTCCTTCTGCTGGTAGAGGGGGGACAGAATTGATATCCCAATTATTAAGCCACAAAAGTCTTATTTTAGTCTTAATAAGTCTCACCTGAGAGTCTTCTGAAACATTTGGCTTTTTCAGAATCTCCACTGCGATGTTCGCAGCAGCAGAGATATTCTGTGTGGTCAGTTGGTCTGGCATGGAGGTGAGGATTTGAGTGTTATCTGCAATAGCTGAAATATTGCTGGCATCTGCAGTTTCAACCTGTTAGGAAAATGCCATTCAACAGAAAGAAAATGAGAAAAGGAAAGAGAGTCACCACTTTTATAACATTCTCACATAAAATCAAAATGTACAAGTAATTGGTGGTCTGAATTGTTTCTGTTCCTGTCAAGTACGTGGCATTTGTAGATTCTCCCTAGGGGATCATTTCATGGAGTCATGGAGTAGCTTGGGTTGGAAGGAAGACCTGGAGGTCCCCTATCCCAGCAGGGCCAGCTGAGACCAGGCTGCTCAGGGGCTCATTTTGAATACCCACAACCTCCCTCAGAAACCTGCTTGTGTTTGACCAGCAGCAAGGGGAAAAATTTTCTCTTATCTAATTGGAATTTCCCATGTTGCCACTTGTCTCTGTTGCTGCTCATCCTAAAACTGCACACCTCGAAGAAGAACCTGGTGCCATCGTTCTCCACAACTTGCAGTGAGGCATCTGTAGGCAGCAGCAGGACCTCCTCTTTGTGTTGGGGTCATTGAGCCTATAAACTTCTGTACACCTTTCACTATTCCTTAGATAACCAGAACTGGATTTTTTGAAAAGCCATCAGAGGAACTTGAGAAATGTCATCCGTGCTTCTTACCACAGTGCTCATAACCTGCACCGAGAACATTATCCTTCCTTCAGCAAATTGCATATAGTGTTCGCTTGGAATGAATTTAGAAAAAACAGAAAATATTCTGGTGCTGGAGATGATAATAAAAATTGCTAGAAGCACTGTTTGGGTCCAGTTTGAGTCAGTTAGCACTTAATAGGTAGACTGTAAATGTCTATAGTATCTTAAGAGTCTAAACACAAAAAAAGATGAGGCATTAGCTGTATATGAAGGTATAGCTAGGTAACAATAAGACTTAAAGAGATGGAAAATCTGCTAATCATCAGGAGAATTTCCTTTGTAGGCTATGGAGACCAACTAAACAGTGTATCAAGTCATCCACCCCTTTTCTAATCCAGTCAATGAATAGCTCAACGGAATAGCTTCAATAACTGAATTGTTCTCAAATTGTTTATGTTGGGAAGCTATCAAAATCAAGATTAATTCAATCATGCAGCTCTGAAGTGTTTATAAAGCTTGGAATAGTAGGAAAGAAAGGTGACTGTTGTGCAGGGAGGAAGGAAAATTGCATTTATAATTACTGGAGATGGTATTTAACTTGAAAACTTCTGCATCGACACCATGACCAAAGAGTACCGCGTGAACGCCTGTTTTCACTATCCTTACTTCTGACTTTTAGCATGACCTTGTATTCAAAGTAAATATTTATACTTAAAAGGGATAAAATCCTTTTAAACCTGGGCCCCGGGTCACTGGCGTGCCCACCTCCGTTCCTCCCACCGCCCCGCGCTCCCCCTGGCAGCCCCGGGCTGCCCGAGGCTCGCTAGATGGCAGCACGGCATCACAACGCGCGGCAAAACCCCACATTACCAACGGCAGCAGAATGCGCTCCTGTGGCAACCTTAAGTTGTATCTTATTAGCATGAGAAGTAGCTGACACTAATATTATATATTACTTAGAAGATTTGACATTTGAACCATTTAGTGGAAGGCTATGTACTGGGAAAATACAGTCTTGATCTCAAGGGTTTCCCATCCAACGATCCAAGCAGGCGAAGCATTGGCTTGAAGGTACAATAGGCAAGCAAAAACGCATGATGAAAGGGATTCTCTTATTTAAAGGGACTGTAGCTAGTTTCTTTTTTTCTTTATTTTTTTTTTCAACAAGGACTAGTGATAAGGAAACAGAGCACAGAAGCAGAAAAAGAGAAGCAGTCACTGTCTGTAACGTGCTTAGTCATGTTCAGCTCTCCATGTTTTGTAGATACGGCAGAGCTAAGCCTTAAAGCAAGGATTAGGGGTTTAAGGACTTTATCAGGGAGAGTTTGTCATTCATACAAGAGAGTTTGAATTTGAATTCTTGAGGGACAGAAATGTTCAGTCTGTGTTCAGCGGATCACAGGACTGAACGGAAAGGCTTTGCTCTTAATCCTTCCTAACTTGTCAGTGTCAGCATCGTTTCATTCCCTCATGCCAGTCTTCTCCAAATCCCTTCCTCTTTCTTGCTCATTTGGTATCCGGGGTCAGCATCACCTCCATTCGGAGGTGTTTCCTGCAAACTGGGAACCCGAGTGAGGAAATTGCAGGCCAGTTGAGAAATATGATATAGGATGCTGTGTTCAGGCAAAACAAAGGAAAATAAAGTAATCACCATCGGAAATTCAGGCCATTTGCAAAGCAGGCACATGCCAAGAATCCCCGGTAAAGGCTTTGGTCATTCATTTTGCTTTCTGCAAAGTTTTACGAAATGTAACATATATATTTCCTGCCTCAATTTCCTATCTTTTTTTTTTTCCCTCAGGTTGTTGCAAAATCTCAGACACCATTTAAATAGTAATTTAAGCTTACCTGTGATGCTAGGGTGTCCAGATTTTCATTACAATTCAGAATTTTGGGGGGCTCTAAAGTAGGAACTTTCCCTTCTCTGGAGCACAGCCGGATTGCTATTGAAGAATTACCTGTAGTTTTGTAAAAGCAGATACACCTTTAGTAGAGAAGTACTCACTCACATGCACGTGCCCTCATTGATAATTAAAACTGTACTGTGGGTGTGACACCCTATCCAGTGTTATTTTCTGTTGGCTTGTAAAATATTTGTCTTTCAGTGTTATGAGTGACCATCAATTATTTAACTAGTTATTGTTCTTTCAGGACATGTGTTTTATACTCATATACACCATCTTGTCTAAGTGGCTGACACTATTCATACCAAATCCAGCTAGGTTTAGTTATGCTAGAGCTGCAGAAACACATCTCTTAAACAGGAGGCACAGGCATCAGCACTGAGCTACTAGAAAGACTTTTTGTCATGTCCTGAAAAACACAGTTTGTATGTTGTGAAAGAAACGGAAAGGGCGCACGGAGCAGCCGTGCAACACTTACTCCTCTACAAGGTCTCTGAAAGCTGAGACAGTTCATGGAACCACAGTTGATGGGAAGCATCCTAAATCCTTATGCTAAATATTAGGATATAAATAGGTTATTTTTCTATTGAAAAGCGGTTCAGGACCAGATATTAACTGACTTTCAGCCCAGTCCCAGACAGGCACGGCTATGGCTCGGTGTGCGTATCTTAAATTCTCTGTATTCGGGGTAGAAAGCTGTGTGGAAAGGTTTGCTCTCCTTCTGCCTGAGCTATGCTGTTCTGGCTTCAAATACCAGCCTCTCATCTGGTCTAATAATCCGACATCTTTCACAAACCTTACATTTACTTTTGGGAAGTCGAAGTGAAAGGAAATAAACACGTACCATTCACAGTATCAGGTTCACATTTTTCTTTGGAGTTGCCATATTTACCCACTATAATCCGTTCAAAAGTAAGGGGTTTTGTAATGCTTTCAGAAATGTTCACTGTGCAATTACTGGCTTCACAGAAATTAACTGCGCAGAAGGAAAAAAAACACACATTGAGATAAAATATTTTTAGTTCAAGGACCATTTTTCACTTTTACAATATTCCAGTCAAGGCACTGATCGCTAATCCTTTCAGCTTGGCTGTTGAGTTAATTTTCAAGTCAGCTAATGGTTCATTCACCCAACCTGCACATCTTCACCTACCAAACAGGAAAGCTAAGGGAGATGGTGTCAAAGGTGCCTCTAAAATCAAGGTATATTACTTATTATATCTGTTGCTCTTCTGTTGTGTACATGGCCAGTTATTTCATACAAAAGGCAGACAGGTCGGTCAGACATGATTTGTCCTTCGCAAATACATGCTGACTGTTCCTGATTACCTGTTTGTTCTTCTCATGCATGGAAATAGACTCCAAGAGGACATGGTCCATAATACTTCTAGGGCCTGAGGTGAGCCTGACTGGCTTATGGATCCCCTATAAGAAGTCCTATAAGTAGTATAGGAAGTAGTCCTCCTCCTCGCCTTTCTTAATGGTGGGCATAATGTTGGCCTTTTTTGAGTCCTCTGTGGCCTCCCTTGATCACCACAGGTGACAGCAGCCCCACAGTGACACCAGCCAGGTCTTTCAGCAGTCTTGAATGAGTCCTGCCTAGACCCATAGATTTGAACACTTCTGTGGTAATCCTGCCTTCCCTCTGACAGATGAAAGCCAGGAATAAGTTGCTACATTCGTGCATGAATATGTATGCATTCATACATGAGTACCTATTCAAGCTTTATTTTTTCTGTTTCTAGTTATTCAAGCCTTGATTTGAAAGTGTTTTGAGCTGCTTTATATACATATCTATACTACTTGGGTTTGGACTTAAAAAAAGATAGTTCATCTGAAAGAAAACTGTTAGGTGCTTTTTCCCCCACTGATGCAAATCTCAAATTATTGCAAATATTCTTACTTCAGTAGAATTGCTCCAGAATTAAAAAACAAACAAACAAACAAAAAAACACAAGTAGGAAGAAAGCCAGGCCCTTTTTCTTGATCTGTGAAGGAAAGCAGCCATGACATAATGTACAAAAGGAGTGAACTATGAGCCAAGTGGAAATTTTCCGTCACCATTGAAACAAAAGTAATTGGTTTACAGAAGTTGTCTACCCTATATGCCCTGCTCTCTCCTGCTGGCAGGAAACCAGATTCACCTCCTCTGTACACCCAACACCTGACTGCACTTCCTTCCAGCTTCTCCAACACCTTTAGCGCTATGTTCCCACACTCTTTATGCCCCATCATGCCTCAGCGGCCCCCGCCTCTGTGTCCTACATCCATCTTTAGATTCCCGATACATAGAATATACATCTTTATTTTGTTAGCTGGTGGAGAGGAGACAAATGTCATGGGTAGTTTAGAGCCATGCATCTTAGTGGCTAGACTGGATTGACTGGCCATGTGGCCCCCACCTCCTCACTGCCAGCATAACTCCCCTTGCTTTTTTCTCAGTGAGGCTTTTACAGGGTTGGTCTTCTGTGCCCAACTAGTGATATGTGCAAAACTCACAGCATCTCACGACCTTTAAGACCTGTAACCATCTAGTGAATTTAGTTGAAACTGGTCAGCAAGTTAAAGTTGCCAAGAAGATGGAAAAACCAAAAGATGGGCAGTATAAACGTTCCTCAGGAAAACAGAGTAAAATTCAGATTTTGTAAATGCAATCATGTTTGTTATTATTTCAAGTTAATGATGCCTGTCCAAATATTCTTACCTCATGTATTTTAATAACTACAGTTATTATAATCTGTTCTTTAAGGCAATTCACAACAAACCAAATAGAGAATACCAGAGGCATGAACAGAGGGAATTACAGAGTCATCATAATGGTTTGCTTCCTGTGCTGAAATCCCATCCACTATTATTTTATTTAAGCCAACTTCTCTGAAGCATTTTGCCCATATGTTCCAATCCATCATGAACCCATCCAATCTGTCATTGTCTGTTGGATGTGCTACCCATCCTGACATAAGGGAAATGACACGGGAGACGTGAAGTTTCCATCTACCTAAGAGTGACTCTTCACCAGCAATATTTTCCTAGGTAAGCTGCAGATGCTTCGACGTCCTTCTGACCAAACTTGTGAGTTCATTTGACAAAGGCACAGCTGACACATGACAGCGTATCCATGTGTCATGCTGGCCACAGTATGGGTGGTTGGTTTGGAAAGCGTGAGCTGGGGATCTTACCAGCTCTGGAGATACTGGCGTTCAGTGAGCCGGCACCCTCCCAGCATCGGCCAGGAGCCCCCGCTCCAGTTACAGCAGGGCAGAGATGCCATTCTGTGGCAGAGGGGACTGAAATGGGAGTCAATTAGGCCAGTGCTATGCCAGGGGCAGGGAAATTTGACTCATCCAAAACCAGTGCCAGGGGCAGTGGGAGCTGTGGACGGGCATTGTCCTGCAGGGTGCGGAGCTGGACGGTGTCCCTTAAACACTGGCAGATCCAGACACGGCAATATTGGCCGTTGAGGTCTGAATCAGATTTTCAGGTCCCTGTGATCTTCAAACAGAGGAATTCAAACAAAGGCCAAATTGGCTAGAAACAGGCCACAGACAGTTGAAACCTGTAATGTCTTCCCCTGATATATCACTCATTTAAAAGAGCGACAGAAGTGGGTGAAGGATACGGCTTCGCCTAGCAAAAAGAGCCAAGTCACTGCTTGCGGATCCGACCCTGCTGAGCAGGTCTCAGGAGGGGGTTGAAGATCAGGGGCCTCCCAGAGCAGAGGGGTTCCCAGAAATGACACCAACTGCCCCTGCTGCCTCTCTTGTACTGACCTATCTCACAAAAAGATCCCACCCACTCCTCTGGGCACACGCAGGCTCCATCCCGACAGATGCCACCGTTGAGGCAGAAGCATGGAGGTGTCACAGGTTCCGTAGTGTCTGTGTAAATAAAGAATCAAGAGATTTATATATTCCTAAATACGTACGTAAAAACATGTATCTATGTAGTTTGATGAAGGAAAGAAACAGACATGATTTATTTGAAGCTTCAGGTAAAAAATATTCAACTGAAAAATATATGTGACCCAGAGTCTCACCCAGGTACTCAGTGACTGGTCCCTTCTTACTCCTAAAACCAGTGGCATGAACGTGAGGTCAAAGCTTTCAAATATTAATTTGCATTCCCACAACAATGCAGGTGGAAACAGTTCTGTGGAGCTGCTGGACAAGCAGGAGTAATGGTGTGGGCCTCCAGGCTGCCAAAAGCTCAAGCTGTTGAACCTGTGAAAAGCCCGAATTACTTCTGTGGGATTTCACAGGAGCAAGAAGGCAAAACAGGGCCACAGATTTCCAGTGCTGAGGGACCCAGAACGGTCACAAGGACATGGATAGTCACACATCCAAGAATCAGACAGAGATACTCTGATTTAAGCCAGGCATTCTAGTATAAAGCAGATAAAAACCCACGCCCCAAACTCAGCCATAGCGTCTATCCACAGCCCAAGACAGGTACCAATTTTTATTCTGTTTTTTAGCAGAAACAGTGGATTTTGTTTGAAGTAGTTGTTGCACAGGCTGCCGCAGCTTCAGGGGACAAATAAACACAGTATAAGCAATAGCAGAGAAATTGCAGATCTTAGAAATTTCTGAACATACCATGGTATTTGCTGTGTTCAGCAAGCTCTGAAAATTATAAGATTTCTTAAAAAAGTGATCGGCAAATCTTGAATGGCTAAGGGGTATTCTGCAGCAGAAATTGATACAGGGAAGGGGTTGACGGACCTCAGGCTCTGAGAAATAGGTCCAAGATCTGGGGGATGTCCACGGACCAAGGCTTCATTGCAGTTAATCTCACCCAGTCCCTAGGTGAGGGATGGAGTTGGAATCCCTTCCCATAGGGTTCATGGTGGAAATTGTGCACCTGTGCACTGGGTGCAGTCTGTGCCTTGAAATTATGCAGCAAACTGGAGCTGAGGACGTTGTAGTGCCTGTGTTTTGACACGCTGACAAATAGAGTAAAGCCAGAAAGTTCGAAAGTAAACAGTGCTGTCAGGAACACATGTGCTATTGTATATTTCTAATGTTCTCACTGAACTGAAAAGATTGCCTAACTTCTTACTCTTTAATGGGATTCATATAACTGGGAGATTATTGCAAACTATAGGGGATGTGCCACGTGGCGGGGGTAATTCTGTTCTTGGCACGCATCACTTGGCTCTTGCTCATGTTGTTGCTATTTAGCATTTGTGTTTCAGGCTGTCTCAGCTACATTACGGCCAGATGTCTATGATGATAGTGGAATAACATCTATGTGTCGCTAGGTGATGTCTCCGCTAGCCATCAGCTTTTCAAAACACATTGTCTCTCTGTTGGAAATCTTACAGAAAGGAAAGGAAAACTCCTCCAGCAATTGAGGTCCGGGTGGCCCAAGCTAAGCAGCTGCGGAGAACGGCTATATCTGGGGGAGGTGGGTGCCTGGTTGGGCAGCTGTTGCCCCATTGCCCAGCAGCACTGGCTCACCTGCCGGGCACATGCGTGTGGCACGTGGGGACGTGTGGCAGAGGAGTGACACTGGGGCTCAGCCACTTGCTTTGGGCTGGGGACCTGAGAACCCCGAAAATGCTGGGGAACCTGCAGCACAGCTCCGAGCCTTTGTCTTGCTCGAACACGTTCCCAAAGCAGCCAGGCAGAGGGTGACAGAGTAGGGTAATCTCGCGTAGAGGATCCCGAAACCAGGGAGGCAGCGGTGCCGCCTTGCGAATGCACAGCCGCTGGGCTGCCTGCCAAGGATCAGGGCAGGGCAGCAGCCAGGGTAAAAGGAGTGTAACGAAAGGGAAAGGTGAAAAGATAGGGCTGGCACTCCTTTGAAAGCAGTAATACAGAAAAGCACAAAGCTGTGGGGTAAAAAGTCCAGCGTTCAGCCCTGGAGGTGCAGACACAGCTGCCATGCAGCACATGTAGCAAAGAGCAGGTGCCAGCAAACAGCATCAGCCACACCTTTGCCTTCCGAAAGAGTCCCTCTGTAACAACAACATGACGCTTGTGGGATCTGTTAACGCTAGTCGAAACTGTGGCTCTATTTAGTGCTTCCTGGTAACCTTACTTAGACTATTGTTCAAGGTCTCATGTACCATTGTAAAGCTTTTTTTTTTTTTTTTTTGCAGAGGGAAGTCTGTGTCTTTCACAAATATGAATTCCTGAGCTGACTAATGCAGTTATGTCTACCCCACACAGAGTACCACTCATCAGGCTCCAGTAACTGTGGCATTGGCTTGAAATCATGGGGTTCTTCTGGTTTTATTTTAAGAGTCAGAAAACGTCTTTATTTTATTTGTCTTTGGCTTTTAAGTTTTGCAGACATTAATCACCTCAAGAATCACATCGATTTTGACTGTATATATTTTTAAACTAAAACGAAATGATTCTTGCATAATACTACGTCATCATGAACTGTTGGGTTTTTTTTAATCAAACATCGTGGGAACAGTTAATGCTAATGCTTGCGGTTAAGGTTTGGTTAAAGAAGAAACACTACAACTACAGACAACAAGGAATGCATCAGTTGGGCATGGAGGTATTCTCCATCCCCGAAGTAGCTGCAGTTTAAATCCAGTTCCTAGCGGTTCGTTTGCCTGCAGTTGTGTAAATCATAGGCATAAGCAGAGGTTTCCCCAGGCTGCACTGAGAGTTAACTCCCTTCTCATCTGGGTTTAGCTCCATCAAGTCAAACAAAGCGCTGAGCATATGCTTATATTAGCAAAGGTAGATTATTATTGACATATGTTAAATAACTGCTGTTTACTTATGTGCCATTTCTTAGGCCTGGGAATGTTCCCTCACTACAAACATCTGATAAATCTCTTGAAGTAAATATAACCCAATGTTACTTCATATATAATTTTCCTTAGGCTTCTTGGTCTCCAATCATATTTGACTCCCTGCTGGACAAGCACCCAGGAGTATCTGATTCTTTTTATGAATTTTGAATATAGGTCCAACACATAATTTTGCATCATGTCAATATAGTGAGCATTTTGCTGAGAGGAAACACTGACGAGTTTTCTGCTCCAAGTTTGCACACAGAAGTGTCTTACGAGGGTGCATTGACCTGATTTTCAGGTATAGAATATGCAAACCAGTATCTCTGATAGTCTTTCAACAAATTCTTCTAGTATGCAAGTTGTAATGAAAACATTAACAGGTGCTATACAGCATGTTTTTCATATATGCAAGCAAACAGATAAACATATGTAAAGCCTAATATTTCCTCTTTAAAATATAATTTACTAGACTAGCTAAAGGTTTATTTTTGCCTTTTGAAAAATAAATCAGAGTTCTACTGGAAGAGTGAAAAAATTTCAAGACATTACTCAAAGCTCTATCAGAGGAATCATGTACAATGTAAACATGTTACAAGGAAAATATGCCAGAGATTGTTTGCCGTCCTGTTCTGTTTTACAGCAGAATGCAAAGTTTGGGGTACTTCTTTAAACATCAATGTAAGAAGAAAAATGTGTCCACCTAAGAAGCGTACAGCATGGATGTAATAATCTCTATCAGCAATCGTGTTTAAATACTTAAGGAAAGGAAAAAGAACGCAACGAGCTCAAATAGAGATCAAATGGAGTAGAATTATATTTCTTACCTGTTTCAAACCTGAGGACAAGCTGCCAAATACACAGGGCCCAAAGGATCACGGTCACTACACAACAAGTAATTCCAACAAATATTCTTTCCCAGTGGAGTGAAGGCATGTTGTGGTGCAGACTGTTTGCTCTGCTATAAAATGGTATTATACATTCATAACCTTGTGATGGATAAACCATTAACTACTTGTCTACTGCTAGAACTTTAACCTTTTCTGTTCCGCTTTTAGAAAAAAAAAAAAGTTTTGGTGGAGTAGTAGCACACCATTATTTCTATCATTTTCCACACGATAAAACATTTCTCTTACCAAGGCGTTAAATGTCATGTCTTCTAATTGCTATAGGAAAGAGGCCCAGCTCAGACATTCAGCTACATTTATACTGATAAAGGCTAAGGCCTGTTATTTGAGTGCACAGCCCAGTGAACCTCTCTTGTCTCCAAGCAAGGCATCCCCATATACATGTGTATATATATGGGGATGGCTTCCAGATCTGGAGCCCCCAACACAGGAAAGACGTGGACCTGTTGGAGCAGGTCCAGAGGAGGGCCACAAAGATGATCAGAGGGCTGGAGCACCTCTCCTATGGGAACAGGCTGAGAGAGTCGGGGTTGTTCAGCCTGGAGAAGAGAAGGCTCTGGGGACACCTTACAGCAGCCTTCCAGTATCTGAAGGGGGCCTACAGGAAAGATGGGGAAGGACTTTTTACAAGCGCGTGTAGTGATAGGACAAGGGGTAATGGCTTCAAACTGGAAGAGGGAAGATTTAGACTCAATATTAAGAAGAAATGTTTCACTCTGAGGGTGGTAAGGCACTGGAACAGGTTGCCCAGAAAAGTTGTAGAAGCTCCATCCCTGGAGGTGTTTAAGGCCAGGTTGGATGGGGCTTTGAGCAACCTGGTCTAGTGGGAGGTGTTCCTGCCCATGGCGGGGGAATTAGAACTTGATGATCTTCAAGGTCCCTTCCAACCTAAACCATTCTATGGTTCTATGATATATGTGTCTATATATATATAGTCTCCTGGGAACTGACTGTGGTCCTCAAACCAGACCTGCCTGTGGTCTGGGACGTGCTGGCTGGCATGGGCCAAAACCGTGCCAGGCAGTGTGCTAGCACCTGAGGACTAATGTCCTGCTGTGTGGCCTCGTTTTGTTTGCTAGCACAGCCATAACCGCTGGACTCCACAGCGGGGAGGCCAGGCAGGACCCAGGGACTGTGGAAAGGTGAGAAGGTGGTCCCTCCTCTGCAGCAACGTTGCTCTTGTGCTGAGAGGAGGTGGAAATGCTGACTGTATTAGGACTGGCCTAGATCAGGCACTTGGCACGCACTTTCAGGAGAGTAAATGGCATTTCCATACTACATAATTTGGACAGGCAGTGCAGAGCCTTGTTGCACCCCCCCGGTGCACCTCCACCATTAAATATGGTGACTCAGCAGGCACTGGTGCAACTAGGAATAAAAGCTGTGTCTTCAGATTCCTGGGACATCTGATTCATCCAGAAAGGAATGAGGACAGTGGAAGAAAAAGAAAATAGGTAAAAGGCGCAAGTAAAATGTGAAGTGGAAAGGAAAGTTACAGTACCAGAATTGCCAGAACCAACATCTTCTTCTGCATGCTGGCATGTCTCCCATGGACAAATTAAAAGCTGAGATGAATATCACAGTCAAAATGAAGAAGCAAACAGAGATATTTAAACAGCTAATTGGAATAAACACCGTCTTTTTTATCATCAGTGGTCAGTGGATGAATCCCCAGCGTGTGAGTAGGAACAGCACCTTGCTTTTACATGGTGCTCTACATTAGTGTGGAAAGGAGGTTTGCTTGGCTTTTTTAATTACTGAAGCACTTCTGTCTCAACTTTAGAAACAGAGCTTAAAAAACTGATGTGATATGCCAAGGATGTACAGAAATCCAGTCAAAAAAAGGGCTCAGGTCTCTTGGGACGTGGCTCAATGGTCTAGCCACTAGATACTACTGATACTGCTACCAATACTACTAGACACTACTGCTTTTTTAACACGATACAGTTTATTAAGATGCTTTTTCCTCTTATAGAGAAAAAGGTGAGTAAGACAAAGTACATCTGTACATGCTATCCTCTATACTGGGGAAAGGACCTGAGGAGGTAGGAAAGACTGAGGAAATACTGAAATAGTTAAGAATACATTTACAAACAGGAGGTCCAGAATTGTTAATATACTTCATCAGACATCCCAATGTCTTAACAATCTGCTCGCAGAGGTTTCAGTTAAAGACAGGCTGTGCCGCCACACCAGTGTCTGGTACTGGGACAAACCTCCAGGCGGGACAGGGCTGTTTGGTGTCTGTCTGGGACATCTCTGTCTGGCTGGGGATCTGCCTGTCTGCCTGCTGTAGCCGTTGTGTTACGAGTGTGTCTCTCGTCCTAGATCTTTCTCTGTCCATGTTATTCTCATTAGCATGGAAAACAGAGAAGGGAAAAGGTCCTTGGTGCTGGGATCGGCACAGGAACAGGAGGAGAGTACGGGGGCCACAGCATGCAGCCGGTGGCTGGGAGGGAGCCAGAGGGTGGGAGGAAACAGCCGTCTCCCTGGCACAGAGGGGATGTTTGAGCCTTTTAATTTAATAAAATGCCAAACTGCAAATCCACACCCCCCCCAGCCCAAGGGGGCTGCCCAGGTACTGGCAGGCGTTCTTCATCAGAGGGGCAGAAATGGGGCTCTGTGGGGCAGGGCAGCTGCGGTTGCCTCCATTGGCCGGCGAGAGCAGCCAGGGGTGGAGGCTGGGAGGCACAGCTCCAGGGCTGGCACCGACATGTGTCCCACTGCCCGGCCATCCCGTGGGCTAGGAGGCATTTGCAGAGTCGCCCAGGCGAGCCCCAGCAGCGTGACGGCTGCCTGGCCCAGCTATCTCACTGCTGTGAAACAGAGAACAACCGCACTGCTCAGCTGGGGAAAAACATCTCCTCAGAAAGAATGCTCAGTACCCTTGCATGTGCTAATTACTTTACAGCTTCTTGCCATAAGCAGTTCAATGTTTGCTTTTCTGGGGTTAGAAGAGCCAAGAGTTTAGAACTGTGCCTAAGAGACACACAGGAAGATGCCCATCCCTGTGCATGACTTGGACAGAGCAAAGCAGAACTGAGCATGATTCAGACTGGATCTTGCAGATGGGGAAACTGAGTCGCGGACTAGTTCAGCAACACTAAGTTAAGCTACATCCAATAAAGTGTCGAGTCTGAGGGTGACAGTGTATTGAAAGCATACCCAGCTTCTGAACCAGAGGTCTGGGCCCTTTGCTAGTAGAAACGCTGCAAGTTGATAGCAGGGATTTTGCATGCTTGCAGAGATTTTTAAATGACAAAGTGGAAAAGAAATAAGAATTAGTTCTTGTGGTTAATGACATTACCCTTTCTGTTCAATGGAAATAACATCCCTGCTTCATTCCTTTACATAGCTAACATCATCATGGACATCTTTGAGCAGCATGTCGTGTTTAGATATATAAAATACTGTGAGTCCAAAACTTGGGTTGCAAGCCCAGGTTTGCAAATGGAAGACCGTTTGTCAACTGGGAAGTGGAAGTAGGACTGTGAACAAAAAAGATTGGGAACTTCTAACTTCATATGAGGATTTTATATAAACCTTAAAGAAAAAAAAATGGCATAAGGAACCAGATGACAAAACCAAAACAAATCAATAAATACATCCTAAAGCACAGTACACTTTTATTTATGAAACTATTAAACCATATTTATATGGTAGAATAATCACACTGAAAGAAATACTTGCAAATTTGTAGATGTGATGCAGCTGTGGGGAGACAAAATCATTCTTGAGTGACTAGATATATTTCTCCTGCTTTCCTCCATTTCTTTTAAGCCTTAATTAGAGCCAGATGTTTCTTATTTCCTTTCTTTTTTGTTTTCAAGCCTGAATAAAGTGTGGTGCCAGCAGTAAACACCATCTTTGACTTTTTTTTATGTGTCAACTGCATCTAGCTGAGTCAGAGTCACAAAACAGTAAAACTCCAGCAAAGCACTGCAAGCTTTCACTCCTGCTGTCATTCCCATCAGGAGCGGGAAATGGGCATTGCTGCTTCTGGGGCTGCTGCACAGGAGCCATAAAAATCCTGGAGTGTGTCTGAGAACCTTGTCCCCAGTAAATAACGCTGGAGGCAGACTGGAATGCTGGATACTGTGAACGCAGCTTCCCCTCCCGTAGCCTTAGAGTGCTGGGAGTGATTTCTGGTTGCTTAACTGCTATTCAGTTGTATAGATCTGCAGTCTATTTTCCATTTCTTCTTCCTCCTCCTCAGGGAAGCAATGGTTGGTAACCACAGTATGTGGACGTAACCATTTCTGCTCCAATTTCTTGCCTTTACTGTGACATTGACCTCTTAGGTGCCATCCCCTGCAGAATATTTTGTCATTAAATGGCAGTTGTCTATATGTGAGAGCTTTCTTTCTGAATCAAATTGCAAAGTATGGTGTAGTATTTATCATTAGGTTTTTCAACTACTTTTTAAATGTATTTTCATTCTAAGTGTATCAAATATAGAAATCTGTGAACTGCAACTAGCACACAGCAAGGTGTTAGAAATTACTGTTCTGAAAAGGACATCTGAGGACTAGTTATGCCTTAGTTGACAAATGTTAGGCTTTTTATTCCCACATATTTTGAGTAAGCACATATTTTACCTAGAATAGATTTTAAAGGCGTGTGCCCAGCAGTTTTCCAGTTGTCTTTCTGCCTTTTAACAGATGTGCTGTTGTTGTGCAGTCCTTGGGAGTCAGGCTTGCTTCCACTACAGCACATGCTAAAGGGCTTTTTGGATAAAAAACTATTCTGTTTTCTTCCACCAACTTCTGTACCAGTAACTCCTACCCCAACTACTGTAGTTCAGAGGAACTGAACCATGTGGGAGGAGGGCATCAAGGTACCAGATACACCAAAGTTTTCTAGTGCTTCAGTTTTAAGGATAAATGAACCTGTAGGATTGAAATTTCTTGCTGCCAAATTTACTTATAGTTCAGGCTAGGTTTAGATACAAGGGGAAAAAAGTATTTATTTACAGAACATAGAACAAATATCACAGTTACTAAGCTTTACAGAGACACAGGTAATGTAAATGAGAGAAAGCCACATTTAACCCATTTATCCTCATGATAAAACTTCAATGTGTTCCTTCCCTCCTGACAAACTCCTCACCTTACCCATGTAGTGTGCCTGTGTCAGTGGTGCCAAAGGAATAGACCCTCTACAGCACAACCATTCCACACTACAGGCATTTTCAGACTCTAGTTTTGTCCCAGGGATGCAGATACCCATTAGTTCTTGGAGCACATGAGGCACGATGCTGGAGAGCACCATCGAACTTCATTTCCTGTGAAGGGACTCCAGCTCCCATGCTCTGGGTCTTCTCCATGGTGCAAACCTTGGCACTTAAGTTAGGATGAGTGGGTGAGGTCCGAAGCACTTTCTTGATCCAGACTAAAATGTGAGTGTAAGTGCACCCAGTACAGTGGCCGGGGACCCAGGAACTCCAGGACCAGCCTTGCCTTTAAGCTGCCAGCTCAGAGATGCTCTTTTTGCCCCAGGACATCTTGTTCCCTGGTTGTCCAGGGGGTGGTTTCAGCCTCCTTTCCTTTGGGCTATTGACTCCTTCACAGCCCGCTCACAACATTGAGCGAGCTCTCTTGGGCTCAGGCAACGCCATCCCAAAACCAGGCTCCCCATACCATGCATGAGTGCCTCCCTCCATGCCTCACCCCAACACCGATGCAACTATCAGGTCCCAAGTCATCCCCAGAGGTGGAAACGCTTTCTCATTGTGAGCCAAGCTTCTGCCACACACAGAAGCTGGTTTGTCTTACACAAAGCCAATGCCAAAATGTGCATTTTACACGTTTGCCTGAATGGGATGGGGCATGTAGCCTCTAGCCAGCTTTTCCTTAAGGTCAACCATGACAGTCAGCAGTCACGCTGGCAATGTGGTTGGAGATAGCTGACCCCAGCCCCAATCCCAGAGCATACGGCAACACTGGTACATTTGCTTTTCTAATGCAAACTGGTTGATTCCCCAATTGGTTTATTTAAAGCTACTTCTAGATTTTTAAAGTTCCTGACTGGTAGTTTTCAGAAGTCTTATGCAACTCTCGGATTTGTGAGCAACCAGATGAAATGGGAAATTAGGAAGTGCTGACTTTCTCTCCCTTACCTGGTCCTGGAGAAATTTAGAAGTTTTCTTATGTACAGGTAAGTGCATCCCTCCTGAAGTTCTCCATAGTTGACAAAAAAAAACACTCTCTGCCAAATATGTAGCAAAGTGGTATCAAATTCATGGAATGATGAAAGCAAGTCATGGGATTGTAATCTTTAATGAATAATCAATTTAGTCCCAAAATGCAGTGTGAGAGTGGCCAAAACTATTTGCTACTTTTTGCCAGGTATGGTCCCTAGTTTTAATTTTAGAAACTGTTGAAAAATGTGAAGAGGACAAAATCTGAAATTGCCAACATTTCTTCAAGTATCTCATTTTTTTCTTTCAGAATGCATTTTCATCTTATAGCAGAAAATGGTTTTTTTTGGTTTTTTCTTTAAAGGAAAAAGGTGACAAAGTCAAATAAAATCCCAAGTGTTTTTATTATCAAGCTTGGCAAAAACAGAAAGATCCTGTTCTTGCAGTTCTGTTCACTTTGCTTGCTGGCTGCTCCATCATGTATGACACAGGAGACCAGATACAATTCTGGGACCTCCTTTTTCCATAGCATTTGACTTTTATGGATCTGTGAAGCTCTACTGCCCAGACCTCAAAAAGAGTTGTTTTCACCTGTGTTGCAAATGACAATTTAATAACAGAATTAAGGGAATTGACAAGGCAGCACTGACCTTTCCTGAATTCGAGTGCAACTCATTGAAATGTCTGGGTGGGCTGTGAGAGTAACATGTCTATCCCACCCATCCTGCCCCACAAATGGTTATATTTTTTCCCCTGAAAACATGACAGACTTCTTATATGAATAAATCAATTTTATTTAAATAAAATTACAGGCATATCTTGTCTATTATAAACTACCATATAGTTTTTCAAAGGCACCGATATTTAACAATAATTTAAATTTTCTTGAGAGCAGCTACCCTTTTCTGAGTGGCATTTGTAAACTTGTCAGACTTCCTTCCACTCATTCAACTCAAGCAAAGGTTGTTGCTACTGAAATGATGAAGACTGTACCTTTTTCATCATAATAGGTACCTTACAGTTCCTGGGCATCTCTTTTGAACAATGCTTGAGAAGAACGGGTCAGGTGTTCTGTGTAGCAAAAGCCCACCCTGAGATGGGGTGTTTCTTTCCTTCGTGGTACCCAAAATACATCAGGCGCAAGACCCCACTACGACACTCACTCTGCTAAGTATTAAAAATTAAATCCAAGTGACTACTGTTTCTTTGAGGCTTCAGAATCTGATTTTCCTTGCTTTTCTTCAAGCTTAATAACGCAATGACACCTTCTCTTATGCAAAGAGATTTTTTGTAAGAAGCCTGCCCTACAGTTCTGTGTCACAGACTGCATTAGTCTCCAGGTTGGGCTTCTTTAAAGGCATCTTTGCTAAGCATGGTTGCACCAAAAACAGCAGATGTGTCTGGTGGGCTTATTCATCCAGTTCTCTGATCGTTTATGGGAGATTCACAGCAGGGGGACAGAGGGAGATAGAGGTGATATCTCTCAGCAGGCTGAGTCCTGCTCAGGTTTTCTCCCAAGAAAACACACAGACCTACAGCCACTGCTGGGCTAATGCCTAGGCACAGGTAGGGAGAGAGCCAGAGCCACCAGGCTGAGGTGGTCACAGGAGGAACCGTGGCAGGCAGCCACTCTTCTGGCCATTGCATTTGAGTACAGGCACTTTTTGTTCCTGAAAAAGCATGTTTTTCAAAAGGAGAGTTTGCTAAGCACCCTCCAAGTTCACAGCTCGCTCAGGTTATTGAATCCCATGAGGCTCACTTTGTCAACTGATTTTGGCTTATCACGACAGATTTTTCTAATAATCCCCAAGTTCTCTTTGATACATAGCCATCATCTTCACTGCCCAGCACTGCAGAAGCTTCAGACCCCAACCATGCTAACAGGAAAAAAAATTCTGCCCTTTAAAAAATCCCAGCAATTTGGAGACAAGGGTGATGTGGTGCAATGAAGATTATAGCTGGGTGTAATGACACACTGCATTTGGCCAGCATAACCCTGCTGCAATTAACAGGCAAGCTCCTCAGCAAAGCCGTGGATCTTCCTTCTGGCTTATGCCAACAGAAAATCTGATTTTAATGGAACCACAGTAATGAAACTCAAGTCTTAAGATTTGCAGAGCAGAGTAAATATCAATTAATTCAGAGTTTACAGTGAGACCACTGCAAAGCTGAGACACAGAGCTACAGAAATGCCATACCGATACCTAGCTTACATGAATCTCCTGAGACAGACTTCATTAAAGTTTGCCAAAATCTCCAAGGCCCTTCAGAGAAAGGTATTGAAGAAGAGCAAACAATTAAGAAAAGTGGTGATCGTTGGCTATGCCTCTGCAGTTTCCCACTTTATATTTCTAAACACAGAAATGTCTGTGAGCCAACTATTCTTGCTTTCCAACGTAGATTCATCTGGATAATCTGACACCTGGTTACAAGTGTCACTTCACGATGCTTGGCAAAGATCTAAAATAATTTTTAAAAATTAACAACTGAAGTCTTCTAAGAAGACATATCAAAGCTCAGCCAGCTTATCATGCTTTTCTTCCTGCTTAGGTTAATCATTTAGTTTAGAGATACAGCACCTTAATATTTGTACAGTATTAAATATAATTTATCAAGAAAAGCAGTGAAGAAACTTGCATTGTTCCTGCCTATGAGAAGCAAAGTACTTTCTGAAGGTCTTCAGAATAAACGACCTCGCTGATTTTGGAAAGGCATTGATAAGCCTGATGGTCTAAAATTCAGCATTAACAGCATGTGCAGCTAAGGGAGCTGCTCCTTGAAAAAGAGGAGGTAAAAGGTGGGTCCTAAAAATGAAGTAAATGTGTATGTTGCATTGAAGGTGAAATAGCTTTAGAAAAAGCCTTTACATTTTTTTCTGAGTCCTGGGATCCCTTTGAGCTACAAACTATTTTATTGCGTATCTTTTTAAGCAATCAGTTTACTGTAATTAATAATTTTATGCTACTCATTTTTCTGGTTCACACTGAAAAAAAATCTAGGGGAAACTCAAAGGTAGACAGACCAGATCCTACAGCTGTCATTCACTTGCCAGAGTCCAGCTCTGCATTCCCTTAGGAGCATCTCAAAATATTCAAATGACAGAAGGAACACAGTTCTACAGCACCAATCCAAGTAAGTGCTTCCTCCTGCCCGTGCAAGTCTTTCAAAAGGTGTATTAGAGCCAGAGTGACGCTTCAAAAGTCCACCCCACAGGGGCAGTGTGCTTGCACACAACATAACTTCCTGATGTTTTTGCCACGTATCAGTTATTTCCCTGTTGATGAGGTTGCAGCACATCCCAAGCAACGCTGAGCACTGGGGGGGCCACTGTTTTTCACTGGATCAAAACTTCACTTTTAGTGGAGAAAATAAATGCAATTAAAAAAAAAATGTTGTAAGTCACTCATGGCTGTGGATAGCCGGGCATGGAGCTACTATGAAGGCAACACCTGCCCTCCCACAGCTCACCACGCAGCACGACGCAGGCTGTTTGGCGCTTGCGGGGGTGACACAGGGAAAAGGATGCAAATCTATCTCATCCTGCCCACAGATCAGCATTACCCGCTCCTGACCCAGGTGCTGGGTCCAGTTGCATGTCTGCTATGCACCCTGCTGAAATTCCACCAAATTCCGCTGAAAGAAAGGAAATAAACTGGCTTTGTGGCTGGGTGCTGCCCCATTGGACACCCCTCAGTCTTGCTGGGAAAGAAGTTGCTCCAGGCGCTGAGGGAAAGCAGAGTCACTTCACTGCCTTTCAAAGTCAAACGGTAGCAAAGAGGCAGGACTATCTAGGCACGAGAATGAATAACTGCAGTGGCTTTTGATCATCATACACCTCTTTGGTCCTCCTACCAAGCTTGGTAGTGTCTCTGTGGGAGTGAACACACTACAACACTCTTCAAGGAAAACGCTGATTGGGTTTGCAGTGAGCAGTTCTTTCCATTTACCATAAAGCCACAGGCAGAGGCACGAAGGTGTTACACAAGACAGCTGCAAGACTGAGTTTTTTTTCTCTTGTTCTGCTGTTTTCCAGGTCTGCACAGTTATTTATGCACAGTTACTTGCATGGCAACAAACACACTTATTTGGACACCCTAATTATGGAAACTTACCAGTCCGTTCAGCAGCAGCTGGAAAACATTTTGTTTAGCTTTTAATGAGGCAAACACACAGACTTCATCATGCCACCTCATCCAGTCCAAGTCTGTCTAATATAAGTCTGATTTTCTTTGAAGTATGTGATAAGCAAGGTACTAGTGCAACTACCACAAATCGATACCAAGCTTACCCTCTACAAATAAAGATGCAACTGTGTAGATGTAGACAGTACTCGGTGGATGACATTTGCATAGCAAGTTGTAGTAAAGAATGAATAAGATGGCAAACAAATCTAGAAATGAGGTATCAAACAGCCTAATGGTACAGCGGGTAAACTAGTCAAGCCATATTCATACTAAATTTCATCTTCTGACTCCTGGTCTCGTTCAGATGTTTTCAGTAATCCCATTTCCATGGATTGGGACTGTTTAACCTTTGAACGAACTGCCCTGGAAACAGCAACAAAAGAAGGAGTTGTCAATAGTAACTCAAAGGCTCATCTGGCCATTTTTACATGGTAAAAAACTGTTAAGCTCTTGCATCTCATCAGTGAATTAGGATGACTGATTTACGAAGACTTGAAGTGGGCCACTGTGGAAGACATTGTAAAGAGGAGATAGTGATTTCCAGCAGAATCTGGTCGGAATTTAACCCCAGGCCTTAACTGTAGATGCCTGTATTTTAGCATGAGTGACTGCTATACGATGCGAGCACGTACCGTGACATTATATGTGCTGCCTCTAGCAATACCACCTGTACGTACTGCTTGTAAGAGCTTGTTCCTATGGACACATCTATGAGCGTACACCTTAAGCAAACCTCAGTGTAACATCTAGAAAGTTCAGTGTTGTGCAGGTACAACGACCAATAGCTGCATTCACTTGGAAGAGTACTATAAAGCTGCGAAGAAGAACAAATCTGGCCAACCTCCCCACGGAGGGGAACTCTGCGCAGCCACACGTGGCAGAATCAGGCTCATTTTTACAACCAAGTTTACTCTGCAGTTGGAATTTTGTCAGAATTAGCACTGGGCGGTGAGGAAAAGGGCTAACTTTAGAAATTAGGGGATGAAACTGGCTAGTGAAAAAGGAGTCAGGTCTAATCACAGGAAATTGCTAGCAATGAAACCTGTCCAATAATCTTCAAAGTTAAGTCATGAAGCCTGCTGACTAAGCTACTTGGAATTAGTAGAGATGAGCACTACGAGAGAAAAAGGGAAAAAAGGTCTCTCCTCCCTCTAACTTTTTATGCTCTTACAAACGTGGAAGACTACCAAAAAGAGCTCATTTTATGTGAGAAGCATTATGCTGTCAGAGCTGTACTTTATGAATGTTTTTCCCCTTTCTACTGAAGCAACGAGTCATGTTGTCTTCATTAATTAGCAATATCTATTTTTATTTTACCTTGCAAGACAATTAATTACTTTGTGAAAACCTTTTGTTTTGTCAGTAAAACTTTTCTAAACTAAAGCTCCTGCTAGACTAAATAGACAGGTCTCCAAAATTTTAGTGTTTCAAGTAACTTACCAGCTGACGATTGTGTAATTCACTGCAAGTATAAGAAAAGCAAAGGCATAATGCCAGCAATAGCACATGGTCAGGAACATCATATTAGTGTGATCCATCTGATTCCACTCTGGGCTCCCATTTGGAGGATAAAGCACAAAACCAATCTGTAATAAAATAAAAGATATTTAGCAAACATCATTTGACGTATGTCCTATGCCGTATCATGCATTGTGCCACTCATCATGAGGCAGACATTTCATTTTCTTATAGTGCTGATTATTTCTGTGATTATTATTAAAAACAATTTTGCAGTCACACTCAGATGCGATGGATCATTTTACAAAGTTTTGTGCAGAAACACCTTTGAAGGTGCAGAGCTGGTCCCAGAGATGCCCTGCTCCTCCTGCCCAGCAAATTAAGGAGTTGGCCCAACGAGTTCTGCAGTGATCACAGTTACGTGCGGTAAGGAAAGGGGCTGATGCTCAGCCATGTATGGTCTGAACCACAAGCACATCACCAATCAGCAAACCTGCCCACCCATTTGCACTGACACTTCTTCCCAACAGCACCTGGGAATGTGTTACCAGGTTCAGAAGGTGAAATCAATTAATAAATAAAGGCGAGCCCAAAGTCTATTTCTTCTGGGTCATCCAGGGAAAAGGTCAGCTTTTGAAACCATGTGAAAACACAGCTTTCTCACCCAAGGCTATAAGTTCATGTGAAATATATAGCTGATTTGTTTATTCAGAGCTGGGAAAGATCAAAATCAGATTCACACACAAGCTGGGAAGCTAGTAAGCCCATGGCTACACGGGGGTCTGCGTTGACAAGCACTGGTCCTCTGTACTGCCTAATACTCCTCAAAGTCACCGCTCAGCAGTTTAGCTGAGAATTTAGGAGCTGGGAAGAGGAGGATAGGAAGGAGGAGGGCAGGAGTGCATTTTGCATTTCCATGCAGAAAATTCAATGAATGAGGGTGTTGATGATGCAGAAAGAAAGTCCCTTTACCTTTTACAAATTTGTCATGCTGCAGCCAGTATGTGGTTTTCAGTCACACATACGGTTGAAGTCTGATGTGGGTGTGAAAAAAGCCACACTTAAATCTCATGTATTTTTAGTTCTTCAATTTTTTACTTTGAAACAAAAAACACATTGTCTCCAGAGCTAAAGAAATAACTTGTTCTAAAATTAGACTAGGCAGACAACAAAGAATAAATAGTTGCGTCTAATTCCTCTTACGTAAAGCAAGAAAAGTCTACAAACATGAAAATAAAACACCAAGTGCTGCAGCATCAGGTTCTTGAGTTCACTTATAGAAAAATACTGCTGTTTTGGAGGTCTGTCTTCTTGCCAGAGCAAGTATTTAAATATTTGATTTGGTGCTGAGTGTCCAGTTCTCCTAAGAAACAGCAAACGTTTTTATTAATCGTGTCTGGCCAGCATATAAAAAAGGGAAGCCAGTCTAGACATGCCGGAAAGAAAAATCACTGGAGTGACCTCAGTTCTCCACTATAAGACGAAACACACATTGGCACTAGCGCTCCTATTTCTTTGATACAAGATCGCAGCAATTCATTAAATTCTCTCTCCTGTTTGACAGCAGAGAAAGGGTCGCTATCAAATATCTATCAATTGGATAGAATCACAAGTAAGTGAAGGCGTGGCAGCTACATTTTGAAGAGTCCTTTTGGGAGCCACATCCCTGAAATACAAAAGTTTGGGCTGTTACTTCTTCTGCTCAATTTTCCAAACTCTGGAAAAGCAGGAGGCTTTACATCACTCAATCTCTTAATGCGAATCAGGAGCTCAAACACCTTTCAAACCCAGGTTGCCACTGTTGAAATGCCTTTTAGAAAGCAGAAAGAGGCAGCCAACACGAAAGATGATCTGCACCTTCATTCCTCTTCACACAATACCAATGGGCGCTTTGCCGCATCTATCCAGTACTCCACTGGGCATTTACTCACTGCTCCGGCAGCTGACAGTGGGGATGTGGACTGTTTTTGCAAAGAACAGCATATATTACTGGGCTGTAAAATCACTGCCTTTTGGCTGGCGAATTTTGAGCAGGATGTTACAGAGATCAGAGGGGGTGTTCAATCTCAAGGGAAAGCTCAACAAAACCACCTTAGGTCTTTTATCAGTTCAAATAAAAGACACTAGAAGTAAAATCGCTTCTTTGCCTGTAAAACAGATACGATAAATACTTTTATCTCTTTAAAGGGGCATTAAAAGTGCATTGTTTTCTATGAGTCCTTTGAGATCTGTGTTTAAAAGGCATATTATGTCACCTGTGAAACATCTGCAAAGGGGTAAATGACGAATTTTGGTGAAGGAAGAAATTCCTAAGGCAGAAAAGTGACCTACCTGCCAGAACCAGCTGCCTTGTAATATGCAGAGGCTTGTGCGGAGCATCTCTAGCACAATACTGCCACGGAAGAAAACTTCCAGAAATATGCAAACAGCAGCTCCAAAGATAGCAAATAGCAATAACTGATGAACATGAACATCTAGCATGGCTCTCCCATGAAGATGGTAGCAAAAGAGAAAACCTGGAATAAATGAAGTGATGAGTTTAAGATATTATCTTCCCTTGTAATTTCCCTGCATCTGCTTTTAGAAAACAGTGAATATTTGGCATGTCTTTTCATGCCAATCTCACCTTCTCAGCTGAACTGAGAGTAATTTTTTAAGACTGATGCCTACGTACTGTGTACTCTTGAGCTCAGAGCAGGAAATTGCATGGGAAGCTGCAGCTCTATCACCTTTCATTTAAAACATGTTAACCAAAAAGTCTCGTTCATGTGTTTCTGGAGTGTAGCAAGAGGAGTGCTGTGAGATATACTGCATGTACAGAAAACATAAATTGAGTGTGTCTCCAGCGCAATTCCAACATGCGATTGCTGTGCCAGTAAATGCGCTCACACTGGCTTTAGCTAACAAGTTACACACCATGTCAGTACATAGATTGAAGCACATGCCCGAACTACTGAGCACTGACCCAAAACAGGCTTGTGCTGCTATTTTCATAGCATTTCTGTTGCTATCTGAGCCAGTTAGGAAAGCACGGGTACCCCTCTGCAATGTGTGATCGTGCTCTGGGCTGCAGTGCAGACAAACCCTCAGCACTTTAAGGAGGGCCCAGACTGATCTTTTTTCAGCATTTCAGGGAAGTAAACACCCAGCTCCCGTGGGCTCATTCTCTAAGGATGATTTTAGATTCCCAGACCAAAGACTGATACCCCTCTGCAAGTTTCACACACAGCCCTGCAGGGAGAGGTAAACTGACCTTCAATAAACACTGCTAAGGAAAGCATCATCCTGTCCATGGCCACTGGCAATGCGTTGGTCCCATGAGCCACGATGTCAACCAACCCTGAAATGCCATAGAAGAGGTACATGGTGGCATGCTGCCAGTTCATCAAATGATCCCAGTGCTTCTCCTCATAATTATACAACTTCAGATGAGGTCCATCAGGAACAAACTGCTCGGCCACCATTCCTGCGCGTGAAATGAGAAGTGTAACTATTTGTCCTGGTGCTTAAGGTATAGACTGATGGCAAACCTTTATACAAACAATAGAGGCAACAACATATCCCCACACAGTATAACGCCAGTCAATTTGGGGTTCAGTCTGGTTGCCTGAGGATTGCCCTGGGTGATTGCTGTGTTTTGCTCCCTTCTGCCCAGTTCAGCTGTTCCCAATAAAATTTTTAACACGTTGTCCAAATTCAACTGAAAATGCACAGAGGCCTCAAAGACATTAATTTTATATACATTTTCAAGCAACAGGTAGTGGGTGGAGGAGAGATGAAATAAGTTTCTTTGCTGAGGGAAAGACCACAGAGTGAGCTCAAGCATATATTAAGCATCACATAATCCGGAGAGAAGAAAGCCAGAGGAAACCAGGCTTCGGCTCCACTCCTGGTGGGACTATTTGCATCTTGCAGTTTCCAGCAGTGAAAATGGAAACAGCTATTCTGTGCTGCTTTTTTTTTAAAAAAAAACAATTGCTATTGTAGGAGTCCTCTGACTGAATTTTTCTGCTGCCTTCCCAGTGGTTCAAACATGAGTGTAACACATGCTGAAGTCCCCAAAAGAAAGATTTACCATTTCAGTCCCCTGCAATATGCAGGATGGCAGAGTTCAGACTATTAATTCAAAGGGGATTTTTCCTATAAAGCCATAAAAAGAAATCCCTCCACCGTGCAAAGTTATTAAAGGTCCCATGAGAATGTATACTGAGTTAGTATTTGAATTGCCGCTCCACCGCCTCCCTTACCTTGGCCCCTCGGTGTCTTGCTAACTAGCTGCAGTACTCCAGCAAGGGGAAAGCTGCTTTTAGATATTTTCTATGGTCAATGAAGTTTGGGAAGGGTTTAAAATACGTTATGCTTCTGAAACATTAATCATATTGTTTATAAAGGGTGGGCCAGCATCCTGATGTATAAGTAGGTATGCTGCAGAGCAAATGCAGTGTTTTTCCACCTTTTTTGGTGGAAAAGGCTTTGCTCATTTTGCTGCTTTTACTGTTTGTCCTTGCCAGCCTTTCTTGTCCACATTTTTGACTGGAACTGAAATTACCATGAGTTAAAATAATACCTTTTTGTTTCAGGTTGAAAATAAAAACACTAAATGAGTGTTTTAGTTGCCCAACTACCTCTAGATACTGACGGAGATTTGTAGGAAAGATGTCCCCACTCACACCACAAAATGAATGCTATTATTTAGGTTTTGATAATTTTTTAAGGCATCAAAGTATATGCCATACATACAAACATCACTTCAGTGCTGATGTATCTTAACAACTCCCAGAGGGGAAGGAAAAGCAAGAACAAAATTTTGGCACAGCCTGCCCCTTGCTTAGAAACCAGACAACTCTGAGCATCTAAAGAAGAGCAGATAGATAGAATCTAAAAATCTAAAAATACTGAAAATTGAGATCCTTTTTGACTTGAGCGCCACATGCTGAGCTCCTCAGGTCCCCTGTTACTTAGCTTACTTAGTCTATAAAGGTAAATTGCTAACATACAGCCTGCCAGAATGTAAACAAGAACTAGGCACTTCCTGTCGGCTGCACAGCTCACTAAACTGTCCCCGTGGGTTTGTACCCAGGCCAGTCCACAACAGAAGGAGAAACAGCCCCCTCTCTCTCCCCACTGCAACAGTCCTGCAGCAATAAGACCTGGAGTTCAGTCTGCCTTTGTGAATTTTTTCCCTTTTGAACGACATGAATGAAGAAGCATCTGCATTTACACATTTACATACAATAATTCAATGGAGACTACCAACGTCTGAGATGGCTGGATTCGAAATGGAAAAGCAATGCCCCCGTAGTCTGGTGCTCCCAGTCTGCATGTGAGAGCCCCTTGCCTGAATACCTTATCTCCCTCCCTAAAATAGTGAACAGCATATGAACACTCAGATGGACCAGCTGTGAAGGAGACCTTAAAGAAGATGCAGAATAGCGCTATGGATGGAAACTGTGTTATACTCATAACTATGCAATTAATAGCAGTAGCCCCACTAGTTCCTATATTCATGGTGTTTAAAGGACAAAAAACCAAAGCACAATGAGATATGTTTTATCAGATGACAACTTTTTTTTAAAAAAAAGTGTTAAAAGGCACAGCCTTGTCTGCCCCAAGTCCACCGTACTTACCAATAAGGGCAAAGACAGCTTTGATGATCCCCTCAACAAATTCCAGGCGCTGAAATCCTGCCCTGGAACCAAGGTAGCAAGCATTCTTGTTTTTTCGACAGGCGTACTTCAGTGGATACTTCACTGACCACCACAAGCCAAAAAGAAGGAAAAAGCTTCCAGGGAGTGCGTGCCCTTTGAAATTGCCCATGGTTTTATGCTAGGCGATACCTGAAGGTGAAACAAATGCAGATCGATTACGGGAATAAGAGGATTCTGTGCGTTATAATCTTAAAATATCTCCTTGCATAGATTAAAAGGGTGTCACTGAATTAAGTATTCACACTTTACTTCAAAATAATTTTGAGTATTTATCTTCCCTGGCTGTTCAAAACACACAGCCAGTCTCCCCAGTTTCACAGCTTTGCAGAACAAGAGTAAGAGACCCAACTGCAAAGCAGCTGACCTGAAATGCAGAGCTGGCCGTTGGCAGGGTTTGGTTCTTTCACCTTTAGAGAGGGTTTTATGTTTCTTTACTCCACAAACAGAAATCAAGACAATACCCAACTGAAGGAAAAATGAATTGTATACAGATCCGATGGGTAACTATTCACTAATATGTTGTATTTTCAATTTCAATCCGGATGTCTCATTATAATTACAAACATCAAGTCACACTCAATAGGTGTGGTGCATAATTCAACACACCCACAACTAGATACATATTATTAAGTACATCAAGTGTACTGAGTGATAAGGTTATTAGTTCATCAGTGTTTACAGTCATTTAAAAGCAGTGCCATTAATAAAACCTAGCAATTCTGGTCATCATCCCAACTTTTAGGAGAGTTAACTTAGCTCCAATAGCTTCTTCATTAAAGTGACGTTCTAACATTAAATTGCAATCTTTCTTTAAGTTATTCTAAACTGAGTTGTTGTGCATCATGACTCAAAGTAATACTAAATCTTTGCACAAGCAACAATCAAGAATAACCTCTTTAGAAGCATTGGCAATCTGTACTTTCTGTTATTATTGTTGCTGACTTAAAAAGCCAATCACCACACTACACCGGAGCCGTTTGGTTATGAATAGAACACGGAGGCTCCAGTATATTTTTTCTTTTCAGTAAGTATTTCCTATGGTCAGCTCTGCATAAGAAGTTTTAAACTGTGGCTTGTGGGCCATGGAGTACTTGCAGATGGTTCACGTAATGCTGTCCAGTCACGTAGCGTAAGCCCTCTCTTATTTCTGGAGGCTAAACTCCGCTGAAAGCATTAATACTTTTTTTATTATTTTTTTTTTAAGAAGAGAAACTTTTCCACATGCACAGGTCCTGAAGCTGCCATAAGCCTATTACCCAACTGCACGAGGAGAGGTGACCTATATAGCCACAAAGGAGAAGAAAATAAATACGACTGATCATGTGTAGCATGAGGCAGGCTGTGATTTAAACAGGGGTACTGAAGAGGGTCCTGTCCGTGCTGCCTGTCCCCTCCTCTTCAGAGCTGATTTCTCCCACTGTAAGGGCTGCAGAAGGGGAGGGATGAGCTTTAAAAGCTTTCACTGGACAAAACTCCCCTTAGCTAATTTCGAGGGAAGTATTACTGAAGAAAAGGGAAACATGCTGGTTGCCCAAGCAAACCCATTTCCGCATGTGTCCTCGCAGGTATTGCCAGTGCTGGCATCTGCGTATGGAAGCCTGGAAGGAAAGCCTGCCGAGATGGCTGTGCCGAGATGGCTGCACTGAGCCCGGGGAAGGCTCCTGGGGAAGCAGCCCCCGCCAGCCGTGGGGCAGCCAACGGGGAAATGAGGGACGTGTTCACATATTTTTATGAAATGTAAAGGAACTCTGTTTTGGATTTCTGCTGCGTGGTGAAGTGCTCTGTGGGACTGCATGCCACTTGTCTCCAGCCAAGAAGAAAAGCAAGGGTGCCATGCCCAGAGCTGTTGTGGAGGGCTTTGCCTCGCCTGGTGGCTGGCTGGCCCGCTGCTCAGATCAGAGCAGAAAAAGCCATGAAGAGGAGCGAGTGGTGGCAGACCCGGCAGGCATGGGCACCGCAGCGACCAGGATGGTGATGTCCACTTCCACCTCTGCTCACAAAATGCCGAATTAAGCTCTAAGCCTCCCTGGGGCTGAGCATGTGTTAGCGGTCCCATATCAGCCTGCTTGTGAGCATCTCAGATCCTGGCCCAAGGTGGGCTGGGCAGGGCAGGAGAAGGAGGTGGCAGCCAAGGGTCCAAGGGTCAGGAGAGCCTTCCTCTGCCTCCTCCACCACCCTTAAAGTCCCGCTGGGTTGATGCCTGTGTGTTTTATTTGCAGCTGGGGAAAGCACTGCTCACTCTCGAGCAGCCTACAGCACAGTCGGGCTCCCAGTGGTGTGGATGGGGGGCTCAGCCCCACAGGTTAGACCCAACCCCCATGGTCTCACAGAAGAGGTACTTCGTTTCAGGACATCTTTAATTCAAAGAGTCCGACCAGCTTGTGCATCACTGCCAGTACTCACTGTGCCATTGTTTGCCTCAAAAAAGGGCAGTGCTAACAGGAGCTGAAGTTTCAGACAGTAGCCTAAAATTTGCTTTAAACTTTGAAATACTTCTTTTGCTTTGAAAGCCTTAATTTCTGGTTCTTCTAACACTTTCTGGCCTGAAAGGTATTGCTGTCTTTTCAGACAGGTTGGGTTTTTTCCTTCTTTGATTGAAAGGAAGAGGGGAGGAGTGGGGAGTGGCCTTTCCTCACCATACGTCTGATCTCACTGAACACCATTCATTAGAAAGACTTTATTCATTGGATATTTTATTATTCACCACAGGTACGTAGGACACCAAATGGAAAGATTTAGCCTGTACCCCACATCAAAGTGAGATACCGCATTAAAAAGGTAAATTAAAGCTACGAAAAGCCTCCCTCTAGGAGAGTACAGCTGCAGTAAGAGTCAAATGAAGAACAGTGTGTTAGTGTCATTTGTAGTGCACAGTATACAAAACTTCAAAGGCAATTCTCAGTCTGTAAATTCACACCTGGGTTATCTAGAGCTGTAATCACTGCAGGATTTTTCTGCCCAAAATCTGGGTAATCCATCAAGATACTCTGTTTAAAACTACTTTTTGCCTTTCAAAACAAAGGAAAAGAAGAAAAGGGAGAGACTGATACAGCAGCTACTGCTGCACATCCAATATAAACAAAACAGAACCAGAAAAACTTATTTTTTTGCTATAAGCAATACAATCATGTATTATTAGCTTTAGAGAGCGTACACTTCAGTTTGAGTTCATCCAAAGATGTTGGGGATTATTTGTAGGATTTCTTTAGAAAGAGGCATGTCATATCTGCCAGGCAGCTGTTGTGGCAGACCTCTGGGACGCTGAATCTCAGCGCAGTTGGCTTCAGAAAGGAGTTATGTGAATTGTACTTTAAATCCTTAGCAAACTTCAAAACACCATGCCAGAGCTCGCTTTAAACTGATCAAACTTCCCAATTCATTAAATTTCTCTTATCAGGCCTGAGAGTTTATTTCAGTGAGGCCAGAAGTCAACTGCCATCGCCCGCAGTTTTGATGTGACTGAGAAGTTTTGCCTGCAAGTAAACCAGGTGATATCATATGATTTGGGGGCTTAGTATGACACTGAGGACACGGTGAGGATAAGTGGAGCCTCCCCTGCAGGAAGATCACTGCGGGGTCAGGGTGTGCATCTGGGAGGTGGGAGGCAGGGGTGCAACGGGAGGTGAAAGGAGAGGAGGAGAGGACGGCAGGCGGCCGCCTTTCCGCACCGTGCTTTGTCACCCCCCTGTGCGGCCCAGGACAGAGCAGCACCTGCCAGCTCTTCTGCACGCCTTGGGAGCCAGCCAGTTTTGATACCTCAGGTGCTATTTGTTGGATAAAGATGGTATCAGAGTGTTACCGCAATACTTCAGCATCAAAACTTCCTTGCTGACCACCACTTTCCCGAGAGCACATCACCCGCCAGAGATGCAAGCAGAGAAAATCCTGAGGCTGCCCCATATCTGGGTGCCAAGAGGTCTGGGTTTGGCCATGCAGGGTCTGCCCACACTCCCTCCATTGCCCCCCCAAAGCCACCCAGTCATGCCAGGTGCTGCACGCGTACCTGCAGCTGGTGACCACCTTGCACAACCTTAATCCTGTCCAAACCCTGCTCCTAACCCCACCGGGCAAAGTCAATGGTGCCGTTGCCTACAAGAGGCACACAGACAGCTGGCATCACCCGGCCACAGCCTTCACCGTGGATGACTGGGTTTGGCTTTACAGTGAGAGCATATGTACGCCCTGACCACGGCTGATCAAATCACCCCTGTTACCTGCTGCGTGCACCCCCCAGGATACCCGCAGGCTCACTCAGCTTTTTTCGTGTCTCCATCCTGAAACCTCACTGCCCAGGACCCTTCCACCACCATCAGCCATGGGGCCACAGCAGCCAGGGTGCCAGCAAAGCAAATTTTGGGCTCTGGCAAAGCAAATTTTGAACTCTAGCTGGGGGAAGCTCCCTCTCTGCTGACCGGCAGGGCTGCCATCCCGAGGAGTGCGCCCAGGAACCAGCAGATGAGAGGCGCGCTCCAGCCCAGATTTGGGCTTTCCAAAGCAGGTACTTCTCAAAACCCTGCTCTCGGGAGGGTGTGGGGCACGCCAGGAGAGGAGGCTGCTGTCAGGGATCAGGGGTACCCATGGGCCTTAATTGCCCCAACCAGCCTCACCCAGGAACCCCACCCCGGCACCCCCACCCAGGGGCTCAGGTGGGAAAGGAGGGGAAGAGCAAATGCAGTTTCCAAGCCAGCATTTGAGAGAAGGTGTGCATTTTGGGGGGCATTAGAAGCTGCCTTTTTAGCCTGCAAATTATCTCACCCTGCCAGAAGAATGAAAGGCAGGTAAGAAACAGACTTACATGATTGATTAAAACATTTTCTAACTTTTCAAGGAGGATGTTTCGTAACGTTTACTGGTTTGATTCCTGATCTCTTGCGGCCGCCTAACTGGGGACTAAGGCCAGACTTGCAAGTGGTACGGAGAAACAAGCTATACCACCTGGTTTCTCAGACAGCTGCTCAGTCACTTCTTGAAGAACTAGATTGGTTTCCCTTTTTTCCCTTTCTCCATTTAAAAAAAAAAAAGAAGACAGGGGCTTAGGCAGCGTAACCTGTACTGGACGGGGACACAAGCAGTAGCTGAGGCAGAGCTAGCCCTGCAGCTGGCAGCATCCCTTCCCTGCCCGTTCTCCTGCCGCAGCAGCATGCCTTGCGATTTCCTGTGTTTATCAAGCCCTGGGGGATGTTAAAGAGGACAGTCAACCAGAAACATGGCTTTTTTTTTTCCAGAAATGACACAAAGTTATGAGGCCACAAACTCACTCTGCTGCAATGCATTCGTTTCTACTGCAGAGCCATAGGATAACAGAAGTTAAAACCGAAGATTAAACATTAGCAAAGTTACTGCAATGGTAAAAACAAAGTGTTATTTTTCTCCCATATGCTAGATCAGGAAACAATGATGTGGAGTTTATAATATTTGATACAAAATGTTTTTTTTATCTATAACAGCTGCAGAAATCGATCATGATGTCAGTGAGAATAATGCACCCAGATAAGAGGAGGAAATAACACATTTGTAGACACTTTCTAATCATTGCACAAGTTGTGATCATACAGCTTCTACCAAAGACTGGAATCCAGCAAAGTTCAATGCATCCAAGACAAAGAAAATCACAGACAAGTTTACTTCACTACCAAAGTTTCCTGCTTGCACTTAAAGATGTATTCACAATGCAAGCGCCTTTTGTCCCACAGCCATTAAATTGTAAACATCACGGAGAGCCACGCTGATCTGAAAAACAATGTCTGCTGTAATTACTTTGTTCACTAAATGCAATGCTGATTTCATGTCATGACTAAAAGCGTTTCAGCAACTATAGTCCCATGTTTTCAGATGAGATCACTGCTCTGATGTTAAGAAAATACTCAGTTGGCACCTATAGCTCCTTCAGAATTAAACTGGAACTAAGTACCATTTATCCTAATGAAAGCAGGACTCAAGATTTCTTGAAATACAAAAAAATTACAGTACAGCCTTGGGTACAAAGAAAAGAGGTGTCATGAATAGGAATCTCTGAAGCCTGGAAAAGAAGTATTAACTTCTTGTTAAAATCTGCAGGCCTGCAAGACAGGGATGAAGAATAAAAATGCCTAAGAGCTAATGATGAGAAATCTATGTATTGGCTTTAGAAAGGAGGGACTCCAAGACACCATCTCTCATAGTGCTGAGTTGGGGCCCACAACCTCAACTACTCTATTTTTTCAGTGCCTTCCATCTGCCAACAACTCCTCCTTCCCAGATACTTGTCCTACTCAGCCCTTCAAGTGCTCCTCACTGTGTTTTTTCATCTCTCGTGACCCTCAAGTTTTTGGCTTTCTTTTCCCTTTCTCTGTGCATCTGCTAACTCTGTTTCTGCTCCCATGCTGGAGCAGGCCATCGCCAGGGGTTATCCAGGGACAACAAATACTCCATAATAATCTTACCATTGGCTTTTGATATCAGAGCAGCTGCTAGTCTCTGGATAGGAAATTTTTAGTTCCCCAGGACTGCCAGTTTGGACCCTCTTATTCAGACCACCACACATTCAAAAACCACACACGCACACAAAAAAAATTTAAATTTTGTAATCGCATGGGATACATAAGAGTAATTTTTTCCTATGAAAGATTCATAGTTTCTTTATTGGCCATAAAACCTGGTATTTCCTAGCACTGCCTGAAATAAAGGGTAAAATAGCATGGGTATGTGAGTAAACTATTGCAGGTATGAGAATGCTACCTCCTGTGGGAGTATGTTTGGCTTCAGCCACCGCAGCCACTTCCCTGCCCGCAGGATCCTGGCAGCAGTCGCTGCCTCCTGCGGGGTGACCTTCCAGCTGTCCCCTCTGCAGAGCGGCAGTTGCCTTCCCCACAGAGGGTCACAGCAGACCGCTGTCCTCAAAGCGAGATGCTGCAGGTGCACAGCTCCTCCCAACCCAGCAAATTCGAGCAAGTTTTTGATTGTGTGCGGCAGCGGCTGAGTGCTGCCGGACAGATGGCACGGTGGAAGGATGTGCTGCGACATCCCACTGCTGTGCTGTGGGAGTTCCTCGCTGGCATCCAAGACTGGGTCCTCCTTCCAGTCCACCTGGCGCTGGGCTCAGCTAGAGCTCCTATTGCTGCCTGATTTTAACCTGAATTGTGCCAGCTAGTGAAATTCCTACATGCTCTGTCTTTTTGAAGGCAACTTCTCTTACTGTCTTTAAAACAGTCGCTTCAATGAACAACCTCTGCAGGACCCTAGCTATCCCTGAAGGCCCGTGGTCAAGCAGAGGTGACCCCACCAGTAAGAAGATTGCTCCCTGGGTACCCTACCAAAACCAGTTTTGGAGGGTCTAATCCCTGACCATTCCTTGTAGTTGTAGGTGTGCTCACCTACATGTTCTCCGCTTCGTGACAGACGTGCTAGGAAAATGTCAAGGGAGCTAAAGTTTGCTATATCAACTGATGATTTATTGCTCCAAGCCCAGCTCTGGAGAGGAAATGAAATAAAATATGATTTGGTTTCTGTTAGCATCACTTTTAAGGACCTCCCCTTACAATGTCTTCACAATACAGTCAGGGCTTCGGTGGAAGGATCTAGTAAGACAGCGAAGCTGACAGGACCATTGGACTATGACAAATATTTGTAATAAATACTAACGACCACCTGGGCTGTGACAAATCCTACATTTGACACTTACAGAGCCCTTTGCAGACTGTTGGAAGTTGCTGTAATTGTTATTTATGATTCCAAATACTTCTTGAAGACAACAAGACACAACCGAAAAAAAGGAGTGTTTACTGAGAAAACTCAATGTTTGAGTGGTCTAAAATGCTATTTTCTGCCTGCAAGAAAGCCAGGTCTGAAAGAGAAAAGTGAGGAATTCTTTTCTTAGAGAAGAACAGATCTTCAAGTATGGAAGACAGGGCTTGCTGACCTCAATATGCTTTATAATTCTTTGGTTGCAAGGGCTGCTCCCTTACTGTGGCTACCAGTGACTGTGCAGACAAGGCATTTAGATTTCTTTTCATTATGTACAGTACCAAATATCGGGGTGACTGAGGCCTTTGAATGGGAAATTTGAATATTACAAAGAAGACCCTGTTCTAAAGAATCACCAAACACTAAGAAAATGTGGTAAGCAGAAGTGTCATCTTTCATCTTAAGGATACTCTGAAGTCAATAAAAACAGGAAGGGAGCTCAACTCAACAAATGCAAAAGCGTTAATAAGTCCCTGTTGGTGTTGATAGGAAGGACTCCATTTTCTTACCAAAAATTTACAAACCAGCTCAGTTAGCGAATGTGATGCTCATTACATCGGCAACAAGCAGGTGACACCTTTAAGAGCTGAACTTCTCCTGTCCCCCTGCTAGGGAGGAGACTGGAAACCAGGGGCATGTGTCCAGAATACTGGCTGCTAGTGGGACGCTGTGCTGCATTTTGCCGTCTTCTCCGCCTGAGCTGCAGTGTCTTCCTCTTGAATCTCTGCTTTCCAAAGTTGTTTGATTAAGTGATTCTTAACCTTCAGCCACCCTGTCTGTCTGTGGAGTACAGTTAGGTAATGTGAGATAGCAAACAAAGTGATTTAACAGAAATGCTTAAATCTGATGGATTTGGATGCTGTAACCAATGGTATTTGATTGTTTAGGGCTTACAACGTTGTGCCGTGCTAAGATGGAAAAAAATAATCTAAAAAGCTTTCTTGTGGGTAATTTCCGTAAAGCCACACAATAGAGAAGAAGGTGGGATTTGCACCTCGAGCTTTGCCTTGACTGACTTGCCTTTGTACTTGGAAGTTTTCTCTGCAAGTCTTGTCTGTGGAGTTCAGGGTGCTTGGTGTACTGCTTGCCACAAGGGTGACCAAGTGCACTGCTTCTACCAACTATTGCTTGGTGGAAACACGCTCTCAACAACAGAAAGGTGTGCAAGTCAGAAAGGAAAGAGAATGACTAATGAATAAATGGAAGCGTTGGCAAGGCAGTCTGTAACATTGATAATTGCTGGGAGAAAGGGCTGTCTGAGTTAGCCCAGCTAGAAAAATCAAAATGCATCAGGGAAACGGGTATAGTTCCTCTTTGCGGGACCACCTTGTACTCACTAAATGGGAATCAGCTAGTGCTAATGCAACATTAGCAGAAACAAACAATAATTAGCAGTCCTCCATAATTCAAGGCTACAGTAGCAGTGGCTTCAGTTCCTGGTGCCCTTCAGATGACAGAATTAACGGAGGGAGCAAGGGTAACGCTATGGAGTAGGAACTCTGTAATTCAATCAGACCAGCAGCCGCAGCAAGGGACTGTATCATCTTCCAAAACCCCTGGCGTTACAGATGCTACACTCCGCATCTGAGAAATGTCTCAAGTGCAAGGTCATGTGGAGCAAGAGTTTTAGGAATTTTGCTCAGATAGCATTAAAATGTTATAGCAGGCCCTGATTTAGGCATAAATTGATTAGAACTCTCTTTTTTATCTTCTGAAGCAAAAAGCAGTGCCAGAACTCAAGGTCTGGCTCATGCTGCACCATAAGACAGGAGTGCCACAGTAGAGTGCCACTCTACTAAAAACTAAGATATTTAAAAAACAATGTCCAATTATTTCTAATCCCTGGGTTTAGGAACTTGCCTTGCTCATAGCTAGGAAGAAACGAACAAAATGACCACTGCAGCGAACTGCAAGTGAGCATGAACATGTGTGGTCACATCTGAGAAATTTAGTAGGAGTCAGTTGACTGAGGTTTGACACTGAGGAGCCTTGACTCATGTACATTTTCAGACAAGAGGCCCGTTTTTGTGCTGCTGCGCTGGCCGTTTGCAGTACTGAGTAAAATGATATTTCCAGGCAGATCTGGTGTGCAAGAAAAGAGTAAACAGAGAGCAGTTTGCCTAAACACAGGCATAATTATTCAAGCCACTCCTCAAGGTTCATTTGACTTTTCTGCCCCAGCAGTTATTTCTATCCACACTCTCCGCAACTGAGAGAAATCTGGTTGGTTGACCCAACTCCATTTGTAAAGAGAAAAATTACAGGAAAAGCCCACGTAAGTAACCCTGAAAAGACATCTGAGCAAGCTTCAGAAAGGTAACTTCCATGATGAATTTGCATCTAAAATGGATATTGAATACATTCCTCTTACTTGTGGTGACTTATGGCACAACGTATGCCATAATTTAAAGAGGTCTACAATAATATAAGGTGATGCAAACAAAGTCATACATACTGGAGAGATCACAAGTCCTAGGTATGTAAATGCATAGTAATCATCATATATTTGGTTTAAAAAATGAAAAAGCATAAATACTGGGTTTGAAGTACTTCTGTGTTTCAGTTCCTAAGCTCTGAAATGTCAGAAAGCCACTGATCAGAAAGATAATAAATTGTTTGATACCATGTCAAGTACTAAGCATTATTGGGAGAGAAGAGTACGATTTATTGCTGAAAAATTGAAAAAAAAATGGAACATAGGCAGAGACTGTAAGTGTTTTTCCATGGCTTATTCTATTTTGAAATAGAATAGAGAGGCTGGGATCACCTAATTTTAGGGTTTCTCTCACACAGCACAGCTACGTTTAAATTCTCTTGATTCTGCCTGGAAATTCAAGTTTGAACGTACATCTCCATTTGAGGCACCCAAAGAAGAGAGAGGGAAAAAACCCAGGCAAGGCACTTAAAACTATAGCGAATGTTTTATTCCCATCCCTAACACTTAATCCCCCTTTTCTTTAACGATCCGAAACCACTGCTGCAAAAACTCTTTTACCTGGGGGAGGGGGGGGGGGTAGAACAACCCGGCTGCCCGCAAGGGCTACTCTGACACCCGCAATCTTTCCGCAAAGCTCTTTCTCGTGTTAAAAGTCCCGTCCGCGCTTTTCACCTCAGGACTTCCATCCCCCACGGACCGAGTTAAAGCAAACATGGAGTAGCTGTTGTCCTTTCACCCGGGAATATTAAACACACCCCCCCAAAACCACCACCAGCTCCCCCCCGCCCTTGCCCTGCCTTCACCCCGCGCTGCCCGCTCTGCGCGGCGGAGACCCCCCGGCCCTTCCCGCCCCCCCCCCCCGGGCGAGAGGCAGCCGGGCTGCCCTTACCTCCGCCGCCCGGCTCCCCCGCCGCCTCTTCCTCCGCCTCCCCCGCAGCCCCTCGACCCCCTCCGAAGGGTTTCGCTGCCGGCCCGGGCGAGCCCCCGCCGCCGCGGGACCCTCCAGCTGCGGCCGCCGGGGGATGCGCCGCCGGCCGGCCCCAGATGTTGGCGGCGCGGATCGCCCAGATGTTCCCCCCCCCCCCCCCCCCCACGGGGCCGCCCTGCGGAGGGCGGGCGTTTTCCTGGCCGGGGAGGACCCAGGGCAGAGCCAAATAAAAGGGGGGTCGGGGCTTCCGCGGGATCCGGCGCTGCCCGGTGCCCGTGTGCCCCCCCGGCTCCTGCCCCGCTTTCCAGGAAAAAGCCGGCGGCAGCGGGCAGGGCTGGCGGCGGGGCTCACGGCTCCCACTAGCCCGGCCAGGCTAGGCAAAGTAGAAAAAGTCGAGCGTCTTCTTGCTGACGCACAAACCCTCCTTTGATCGCTGCGTCTAACAGAGGCTTTTATTTTCTTTTCCTTTTTCTTTTTTTTTTTTTTCTTTTCTTTTTTTCTTCCCTCCCGTGGTTTTCTCCACGAAAAATGAGCACCCGTGGCTGTAGTTCCTGTAATTTCGCAGGAATGTACGGCAGAGCCCTGAATCCAAAAGGAGAATGTCTAAAAATAAAATTGAAGGGATGAAGCCGCTGTTTTATTTGCAAATGTTATGCTGTAGTAAACGGTGTTGGTGACATTACTGACTCATTCATGGTATAATGAAAAGCATCTTATACTGCACCACCTCTGTTTCATTAGCCAGCAGGGAACACCAACGAAATCTTCAAATCTTACATATGGAAAAATCCTCCTTTGAGGTATTTGCCAGGAAGTTGTGATAATCAGGTTTTGAAGCTCTGTTTAAACTACACCAGAAGCCTCCCTGACCCTTTCTACCCCTGTCAGCATCAAGTTCTTGTGTTGCCAAGCTCTGCCGGAATAGCCAAGCCAAGGTACACCTCTCACCACCAGCAAGTCATAACTTGGACTAAATTCTGAGAAACCCCCCCCAAGGCACTCTAATTTAAGATTTCTGCTTTTCACTATCCAAAAGCATTTTGCTTTGGGAAATTTGTGGATGAAATTAGCTCCATGTAAAGATTAAAAATTAGATTAACAGTGCATTTCTGTTTGACACTTTTTCACCTTTGGTTGTCTTCTCAGAGAGCTCCGTCCACACCTGTCTCTTTAGTATAAAGTGACATTTTTGCTATCAGCTAAATAGTACTTCAGCAAATACCCTTCAGCATCTGGCAAGCAGATGCCTTTGCAGGTTGGGTGATGTAATGAGTACAGAGAAAAAGGCAATTAATATTTTCCAGAAGGACTACCTCTCCGTAAACAGTGTTTCAGAAATCCAGCCTCTGTGGCAGCTGCTCCTCTTTCCTGGTCTGAGTGACTTTGGCAATTTTTTTTTCTGATGGCAGAATGCATCTCACGTAATGACATTAATTCCTACCTAATGGACATCCTTCTGTTGCAGAAGAGTTTTCAGTTAGACTGAGCTAAATCAGTCAATGAAACTGATAACTGTAATTACCTCATCTATTTACCATTGGTTTGATGTGTTTGTCTTGGCAGTGGAGCAAAAATCACTTCCTGGGATTCGTCTCTTCCATCCATACTTAAGATGACTTAAAAGTGATTCTAAGTAACAATTAGTGTCTCCAATGTGAAAAACTCCAATTAGCATCCCGGAAACCCTGCAGGGATTCTGCACTTCTGTGAGGACCATTGCAATGTGCATTAAAGTAAACACAGAGGAGTGCGTGCATAGAATATTCTATAAAACTGTTAGAGACTACAGAAACAACAAAGCGTCCTTTGCAATTTTTTACCAAAGGTCAACAAGAGGCCAACAGCACTGCTACATTCAGTCAAGTTCAGACTCTCCTTCATTTTTGTCTTACTCTTTTTACCGTATTCCAAAATTAGGAAATTAATTCACCATATCTGTTCTAAGCTTAGGATACGCGCCTGACACACAGGCAGGCAATTGAGCCCTCCTCTAGCTCAAGGAATAGACTGTTCACCCATCTCTGAAAGGGCTACATGTGCTTCCCAAACTCTGGTTGGTCAAAGGAGACAAGAATTTATGCAACACTTGTCTTGCTTGCTGGGGCAATGTATTCTGAGAATTATTACAAACAAAGGCAAATACCTTAAAGAAAATTTAAATACATAAAAATTAAGTAAAATAAGTGAAAAAGACTTGTTCATATCACAGTGTGTTTTCTGCCTTTTCAGGATTGCTTTCTGTAACATAATCATAAGAGACAATTAAAACTACTGATAGATTCAGTTTACCAGTTTTTAACTAGTACATTGGATCCATTCCACTTTTCTTTCTGCTTAACATGTCCATCAGCGAAAGAACAATTGCCTTTAGAAGCTTAATGTTGTAGTGACTGTTATTCTGGACGACCACTCAATACTTAAATGGCATGGGTTTGATGTGATTAACATTGCTTTTGCTGTGTGGTAAAATGACCACGCTCTGTGGCAAAATGACCACATAATCATACCATGTATCCTCTCCGACACGGTAAATCCTACTCACTCAGTAAGAACTAGATATCAAGTAACTGCAGGCAAAAACTGTGGTTTCTAAGATAGAAAAGCAAGATTCTCTGAACAATACAGCCCAAGTGCATCATTTATGTCTGCCTATCTGACAAACTTATTATTTCCATATGCCCTTGTGTCCTCCTTTTTTGCCTGGAAAAATTCCGTCATAACTGGGAATCCCTCTATTCTTGCTGGAGTCAAAGTAAATAGCATCCACAAAAATCATTAAGGAACACACTTTAAATAAATCTCTTTTGGGCTAGAGTCCCTAAGATGCTTGCAAAGGAGACTTTTTCTAGGCACTTGTTTGGTTGTTCACTGCTGATATTGAGCATTGCACCTGAAGCAACTCATAAAAACATTTCTTCATGGCTAAGCCTAAATGCTATGAGGTGAATTAGCAATTAGTGCTTGAACCGCTTTCACAGAAGTTACCTGAATGAAACATTACAAGCCCAAATGTCTGTGGCTCTGAGTCCCACAGGTCTATTACATTGTGTTTAATACTTCTTTGCTTCATCAGAGTTGTCATAGGTATCAGGCACTTACATCAACCGTATTTCCATACTTCACCATTTGCCCACAGTCACACATCCGTGCCTTGATCCAAACACTCATCAGTATGTTATAGACAAATCAGAAGTATACATGTTTTAGGATTACTGTAACATCTGCAGTTTGGCCAAGAAGGCGAGTGGTAGCACTTGGAGGCATGTGAGCTAGTTTCAGCCTAGTCACTTGGGCTGACGGTACCTTTAGCAAACACTGGAAGCAGACACCACCATAACCTTGCTCTCCCAGTTGTTTCCACAGGGGTCTGGCAGCAGCACTCTGTGCCTTTGGCCTTTGCCACTCTTACCTTGGCTGGCTGCATTCGTGCCAACCTGCCTCCTGAGGAGGCCACCTGGCCTCCAGCTTGGTTATAGAGTAGACATGTGCAAGATCGTGGCCCTGCACAGCCAGGAGATGAAGCTAACCATGGACCTCCTGAGCCTAGTCCAGCCCAACAGGATACATTCATGACGTGTCTGTGTAAAAAAATGAAGTGACATGTCTATCTGCTCCCCTGGACACTTCAAGTCCAAGGTGTGCTGTTTGTAGGTATTTCCGTAGCACCACATCTAATTTATAGCCGATGAAATGTAGCATGTAAGTGGAGCTGGCAGTGATCAAATAATTGATCTCCAGACAGAGTGCCCAGAAAATTAAACAAATAATTCTGTCCTTGCAAAGTTTATGCAACAGTTTAAAAAAGAGCAAATACATGCATTGGTTACGCCTTGAGGAAAAGCAAACATTGACATTCCATCTTCAATACAACTTGTAATAAGCAAAATAAATAAGAAGTGAATTTCAATACAAAGACCTATCTTATGACAGTCCAATTTTTGGAGCACTAGTAGGGGTATTTGCTCTTGGATGGATTTAGAAGATCCGGGTTTACATCTGTAAAGTTTAAAAATGCTTGTAGGCCTAATTCTGCCATCAGTAAAAAATGTGGTTAAATTACATATGGCATTTAAAAATTATTAATTTTTATAATTATTAATTATGTTGTTGGTTTTGAAGTACTTTTTGGTTTGTTACAAGTAGCCTGCGTAAGAAACTTTCAAGAGACATATTTTTTTCAAGTTGGTATCCTTGCTGTGCATTAATCAGCAATTTGTCAAGCTGACACCTAGCATTTAAAAATATATTCCCCTCCTTATGAAAGTCTTTCATCTAGAAGAACATGCAAAAACAATCACGGAGAAAAACAGCCGAAAGAGCTTAGCTTACCCCTATCTGCATTAAGAAAGGAACAGCAATGACTGCAGGTGCAATACCTGAAACAATCTATAATTCATAGGTAATTTGCTATGTTTCAAGTTGATTAGACTCCTTTGAACTAATCTAGCAATTTGGCATGGGGAATCTAATGTAATAAAGCTAAAACTGCCAAGCATATTAACAGCAAGAATGTTCTCCCCAGACTTCTCCATTGTCATATAATGACGATTCAGAACAGAGAAATCTGGGAAAAGCAGAAGCACTAGGAGAAAGTAGTTTGCAGATCCGGAATATTTTTCTTCTGAGAGTATCAGTACTTGAAATGAATATATGCCTTGTCACTGAGACCTGTGCAGGCAAGGTCTTCTACAGTACAAACATGTATGAAAATGATGATCCCTGTCTCTACATTGCAGGTCAAGAATCTTTGCTTATTCTTTCCTCGTCATGTATCAGCTGAATGAGGGCAAAGACGATTTTTAAGGCTGCAAATGCCACCACAGGCGTTTGAAATGTGGAATGACATTTCTTTTTACTACACTTCAGCTTGTGAAGCAAATTTTGAATTAGAAAGCAAGAGATTGTTCACACTGGGGAAAAATGATGTGCACTAACCTGGCATTTTTCGGTGGAGGATGGTCAGCAACTGATCGGTGGAACAAGTCTCCAACAGCGTAACTTCCCAGTCGCATCAGGCAGCGGAGGGCTCGTCTGGTGCACTCACTTGGGGTCAAATACTAAGCCAAGTTCTAGTTTATCAGTTGTTGCAGAAGCTGGGATGTGGAAATGTAAAGCAGAAGGCTGTGGGAAAACAAGGGATAACCTGGCAGCTGAGGAAAGAAACGGTGGCTGCAACAGCTAGAATCTCTCCCTGGCTCCATCAGGCTCCTTGATCATTTCTGGATGAGTTAACTGCATGTCTGTGTTTGGCTGACGGTTTCTTATTTTGGGGCACCTGGCAGGAGACATCTAGCTTGTAGATTTGTCGAAGCACCAAGCGCTCAGAGCCGCAAATGAAGTCTGCTGGAGCAGCTAGTTAAAATATACAGTGTTCTGAACAAATGTCAGGGCCAATGGAGTACGCAAAAAGCTGTAGCGAATCATAATAAAAAGTTCCCAGTTCCCTGGAAATAGTAACTCCTCACCTTTCGTGCACACTGTGACGACAAACGTGTTTGCAAATCATTCAGAGGCTGCGGGAAAGCTACGCCAGAAAACCTCACGCAGCAGCTGGCAGCTCTGAGTTCAGCGCGCTGCCTGGGTTGTACGGTGATAAATGGGGCCCGGAGTCACACGCTTCGTTCAGGAAATGTAGAGACCGGCTTCATTCCCAGACGCTGTCCTGCTTTTACACTAAACGAGGCGCTAGTCCCATGGGGAAAATGGTATGCAGTCAAACGACTAAATCATGTCACACAATACACATGGTGTGGGGGAAGGGGAGAGGGGGGCTGAACTACACTTCCAAAGGCAGCGTTAGGTCTGGATCTGCCCAGTTTTGGAGAGTTTAACTTTGTAAACCTAATGGTGTTCTTTCGACTTTTTTTTTATGATGCAACTTCGCCTTCCTCATTGTTTTGTTAATTTTTGTTCTCCCTGTCTCTCTCTCTGACTCACTTGCTGCGTTCAGCACGTACCTCGGGTGAGTCAGGAGAGAGGGCTAAGCCAGAGGAGGATATCGGGGTGAACAACCCTCTGGACGGAGACATGGGGCAGAAAGAGCAGGATGGGAAAATTGGCCAGTTGAACAGTGTCACGAAAAGCACCAGCTGTAGCCCAGTCCAGGGAGAAAGAGGGGAAAACGCTTTTCAGGGGAAGAGGGAACGCTAGAGCAGGAGCACAGCTGTGGGAGGTGAGCGTGGAGGGACAGGGAGGTCACAAAGCCAATGTCACTGTGTGGGCATTGCCTCCTGCCACACTTTTCCCTTGGCTCTGCGGCAGCACGGCAAGTAATGTCCTCCCGCTCGCCACACAGAGCAGGGACTCACAGCTGTTGTGGTACCAGTCTTCATCCCATGGGACACCAGGGCCAGAAAAGTTCTGGTGCAAAAAAATCTCCCCCCATACACACATTTATCAGACACATAAAAGAGAAAGAGCACTAATAAGAAAGGAGCCCATTCCACCGTCACAAAAGTCTCTGTGTCCAGGTGCAATACTCCCTGGAGACAAACGCTGTCCCCTCGGTCACTGTCCTCCCAAGCAGCTCCTCGCAGGCATGGCCACATGTCCCATCTCACTGGGAACTGGATCCTTCGGTCTCCTGCCTGGCTGTTGCTCAGCAAATCTTTGCCCTCTCAAAGCACCTAAATTTACAGCACCCCCACCCCGGGTCCTTGCCATCAACCCAAATCGTTTCTCACAAACCAGCTCCCTCCCAAAGGCGGCTCTGGGCTCTCTATCATACTCCTCCCCAGGAATGTCTTAATCAGATGGCCCAAACCCCCCAGCCTGAGCGCCTCATCCCTGGCCCTGCCGACCCCGTTCCCAAACCGGTGGCCAAGCCGCAGCTGCGGCGGTGCCTCGACGTTAACTCGCTTGGCTCTTCCTCCCCTCTGCTTTAAACCCGAAGCAAGGTAGGCAGGCCCACTTTTCACAGTGCTGGCTCTGCTCCGGTCCCGCCTCTCCGCCAGGTTTCCCACAGCATCAAAATTTCCATTGGCCCGGGAGTTAGTATATATTGGCACCGGCGCCTTATAGACACGGGCACGCTTGAACGTGAGCTTGAACTCGCAGGGCGATGTTGGATGTAACGGGATCACAGGCAGTCAGCTAAGCGGCTTTGTAGGAAAAGGCCGTGGCAGGGAAGCAGGGGAGTGACAGGGAGAAGGCTGTTTCTGTGCAAGAAAGTTGAGGGAAAGTGGAGAAATCCAGGGACAGCTCGAAAAATAATAGTTTGTGGCCAGGCCGGGGGGAGTGGTGGACAGAAACCCGCAGTACGGCACACTTCTGGGAAATGCAGAGGTACAAATATCTCATTGTCAGCTCATGTCTATATATATATGTATAAAATAGACATGTTATTTGGTCCTTGGTGAACAGGCACAATAAAAATGAAATGACCAAGTAATTTAGTAAGCCAGAGATTGCTGCAGAAGAGAAATAAGGTGATTTGTGATCCTGGGTCTCCTGCTGAACTTCCCAGCCAGAACATCCTCTTTCAATGAAAACAAAAGGAAAAAAACCCAAAACATCTACTATCAGCTTTGTTTCGACTTTCCTGTGACTTGCTTCGATTGTTTTAAGAAATTTGGTTGTTTTACCTCTGTTTTGTTTCTGAGCAAATGTATTTCTTTATTTGACAGAACATAGGAACTGATCCTGCCAACGTGTCCATTTGTGCTTCATTTCACAACCATGAGTAATCGCCCTGCAATTAGCATACTTGTATGCGTTTGAAGAATGACGTTCAGTATGGCTTTATGTCTCCAGATTTCCTCTGAAATAATAGTGAGAGGCCGAGGACTGTAATTCCCATTAACTCTGCAAACAAGCTGAGTGTTTTAGGACTCCCCGCTACTGCCCAGCTGCTTATTTCTGTCCCGCTGCCAGACGTACCCTCAGAGCAAAGCTGACCGCCAGGAGCGCGTTCCTGCCCTTCATCGCCATGGTTCGCAGCCCAGCAAAGTGACACAAACCTCCCCACGTCGGTCGGACTCTGAGCTGGACCGGCTGAAATGCGGGTGGATGTGCCTCTCGGCTCACTTTGCTACAGGCTGTTGTAGAGTAGAGGTTGTTTGCGCTGGATGAACGGAGATGTTTCCAAAGGTATTTTAAATTGTAGCTTATTTTCAGCTATGTTGTGTATGAGAAGTACCTGTAAGGTGTTGGGGTTTTTTTTTTGGGTGGCATAAGAGAACAGGAGCAATTGAGATTTTTTTACTAGTTAAGGCAGTGTGAGATCTGGGTTTGAAAAGTCCATTTTCACACCCGACAAGTAAAGAAGAGTCATGAAACTATTCATGGAAACCTGCATAGACCTGCTAAATGTAACTTACATGCTCTGGAAGGAAAATGTTCCTTCAAAAAAAAAGTGTTGTTAAAAGCAAAGGCTTTGATTAATCTTTCCACATTTACGTTTATAGAATAGCATGTGCTGCTTATAAGAAAAAAAATGCTACTGCTTTTTCTCACTGAGAAACTTCTGACATCACATATAATTATTCTGTCAGAATAAACCTGGGGCAAGAAACATATCATCTTTCCTATATTAAGGATAGGGGAGAGCTTCCCAAAAGCTTTCTTGTATTTAACACTGAAAATACAAAAAGCAAGACGGAGCACTGGGAGCAGCAGATCCCTTAGTGATGACAGGGATATTTTGGCCTACAGGAGCAGCTCACCAGCTATAGGCAAGTATCTGAGGAAGGTTTCGGAGAAGCATGGGCAGACAACCCACCTTGGTTTCTGGGTGCGGAGTGGAAGCTGCTGAACCCCGGGGCTGCGTCAGAGTTGAAGAGCAGCTCGGCTGGGTGTACAGGAGGAGCTGGGGGAGCTGTCTCTGATGTCGGCCACCCGCCGACCCCAAGGAAATGCAGCAGCCATGGGGACCTCCATCCCTCTGCAGGGGTTGCTGCTCATCCCTCCCCTCCAGCCTGGGCATGCAGTGGGCATGTGGGTGGGGGCACCCAGGGCTACACCAGCAGCTCTCCCACCGGTAAAGGAGCAGGGGGTGGGCTGCATCATGGAAACGGAGGGCAGATCAAGAGGACAGTTTGGGAAACACCTGCAGTGAGGAGCTGCCAACTAGTGATCCAACGATTTCAGGAGTGAGATCAAGCTGACCACGGGGTAAATACCGCAGTCCCTGATACCAGACTTAATTCTGCCACGTGTTTCAGTGGGTATTAGTTTCCCCTCCTATCAGCAAAAGTCATATGTGAACAACACAGGGCAAAATTTGACCATACAGTCCTATGATCTTGGTTATGGTTTTCTTTTGCTGTTGTCTCCTACTGGCATTGTAATTAGTTTTAATCTCAAACTCGTGCTTGCATGCACGTTCTCACTCTGTATGGGCAGACTCCCTCTGCTGGAAAACAGCTGTATATGTTATCTAGTCATTTAATGAGGAAAAGTGAAATAACTTGTAAACAATTTATTTTGTGGCAAATGTGTAATTTTTATTTACACTGTCTATGGAATTGTAAAAATATTTTGACCTCTTCCTTAAACACTGGCATGTTTCTATAACACGCAGAGGCTGGGAGTTAGTTTCTATCTTCAAAGTTAGACTCTGAACTGTATAAAAAGCTACAACGCTTACTGTAACCTTGTAATGCATTAATCCACCAAGTAATGTGTTGTTTTCTTTCTTCTTCTGTAATGGGAATCAAGCCTTGAATATTTCCCCTCTGTAGTCCTAAAGGACCCTCTCTTCTTGACTTCTTCATTATGTTTGCCAAGAGTCTGCCACCGACTTTACACAAGCACCTGGACATGGCATGCTGGACAAGTTGGTTTCTTTAGCAGCCGCTTTTCAATACACTGTTAAAAACAAATGGAAAAGAACGCTAGCAAGCAGGATTTTGATGCAGGAATTCCTGTTATTTCCCAGGACTTTTGAGAGGTGTAGCTGATATATTTCCTTGAGAAATTAAGATTCCTGGTCCAAAATATTTACTGAATCAATGATATTAAGGAAATGAGGATACTGTTATTAGATGAAGTCCTGTTATGATCAGAATAATTTCAGCAGGATCCAGACCAGGCACAATTTTATTTTTTTCCAGAAGAATGCGGTATCCAGCACTTTCTCTTTTTGCTGATTTGACACCAGACTGAAAAGTCCTGAGATAAGGTTCTGTGTTTGAAAGTACAGCAAGTGTAGCAGTTACACCTGCTTCTCTCACTCCACTCCACCAACACGTCTCAGATGCCACCTACAACAACAGCCTCCAATGAGGGGTGTACTTAGTCCTTGGTCCCTTTCCTGAGGTCATCAATAAAGGCACCAACTATACCACATAATTTATCTCCATGGAGAGGAGTGAGCCAGGCTAACTGAACCCTTAAACATTGATTAGCCAGGGGTTAGAAGAACTGTTTGTTCCTTCTCTGCAGCGCCAGCTCTGAACTGTAGACAATGAAACACCCAGCAACTCGCAGCTTCTTCAGAGCAGTGGTGTTCCCCTTTTCCACTAAAATGGTCAGATATAGAATGACACACACTGGCTGCAGCAGCTCCAGTGTAGCCCATCATCTTCACCTTTGGTCTTTCCATCAGTGCAAAACTTCCCTAAAAACCGTTAAGGATCATACTGAGGAGTCTCCCAGCTTCCAGGTAGCATCTGATAATGTGGGATTACTGCAGCAGCTCCAACACACACATATATTTCTTTCAAACACCAGCATTCAAGGTTTAGTCAGGGTCTGGAGAAGTTGATATATAAACCCCTTCCTCTACTCTCTACATTGCATGTAACAGAAAATAAGGCCCTGGGAGTTTGTCATGATACCTCTTTGTGAAAGCTGCGCATGCATTGAAGTTCCGTGCTGCTGCCAGTCCCCAAGTCATCATGACAAATAACACACAGATCCAAATCTTCCTCCTTCAAGTGAAAGGAAATTTTTGTCAGTCTTAAATGAGCTCAACTCAGAGTTGCTTTTGATTAGGTAATCAAATTGTAATGAATAACTTGCATGAGCGATGAACATAATGAATGATGTTTGTTGACCATACAGTTGAGACCTGGATTATACTGCTGTGGGACTAAATTTGTTCCACACAAAAGGAGTTAAAGGAATGGAAAATCTGTTGTCTGAAGTGGCCTCATCTCCAGATATGGGTAGGTAGAACTTGGCACAAAGGAGAAGGAGTTAATGAAAATTTTTTCACATCCCATATTCTGGGCTAACCTGTGATTTCCACTCCTGCACAAGTGGGAGCAGCCCAATGTTACTTTGTTCTGCCTGAGCACCTTTCATTGCTGCTGGGACTGTCAGCACAAATGAATGCCCTAACTGTTCCTCTCTCCCAGGCATAAACATGTGCTAGTTGTGGGAAGGCTAACTTAAGATCACTCTAGCTGCTTTCTGACAGCCAAAATTCTCTGTGTAATAGTCCTCAGGGAGTAGATCCACTAGATTTAAAATGCTTATGTGATAGATTTAACATGTTTTTGTGTGCTTATAGGAAGAGCAGAATATCAACTGAGATCCATTGCATAAAGGTTGGGGAAGGGTTGTTTTCCAAAGGACCAAAACCTTAGCATCCACCCCATATAGTAGGGTATGGTTGCAGGGAAGCCCAGGGAAAGGGTGTCCATGAATACTTCTGCTCAAGCTTAGGAGCAAAAAGGGAGGTCTTTTTTGATACTTCAGTATCAGGAATAGGACTAATTCACCAGGGCGAGAGCTCTGTGTAAGGACTCCCTGCTCTTTCTGATGAAAATTCCTGTATGACTGTCACAAGTTTTGGTGCATCTTCTCTATACAGCAAAACTCTATCAATCAGTTTAGAAATTGCATGAACTAAAACATTTCAACCAATATATAAGAAGGAAAAGAATGCATCAAATATGACAGAATATTAGTCTTTGATGCTCCCTGTATCGCTTCTTTCTCCTATTTTCTCTCTGGCCTGAGAGACAAGACACAGCTGAGAGAAGTCGTCTTTTTCCAAAGTACAGGGAATCCCTGGGCTGGGATTCAGAGGGATCCTCCTAACAGGAGGAATATAATCTCTCAATCTAATCTAAAACAACACAGTAAATGAAAGTCATCATCCTACAAGCAATGTTTTCTATGATGCATGGGTTTATTTTAGCATTTGTTCATTCACAGTTATCTAAAGCTCTGGCGCATGAACTGCAGGCAGGGTATTATCTATCGAGTTTGGTGGATTTCAATATTCACTTCACTCATTGAATGACTATATTTTGGCTGCAATATCCTTCTGGACATATTTCAAGACCTGTTTGTTTTCAACGGTTTTTGCAGATGGCTGTATAAATGCAAAGTCCCATGATTATGATTCATTTCTGTGTGAATAATTTTGGTTATCAGGTTAGATTAGATCTCTATCTGATTTTATGCTATTCATTTGTACACTGGATGCATTCAGAGCCAGGGCTGTGCTTAGCCAAATACCTTCTTTTGTGCCAAAGAACAAAAAAAGTACAAACATTTGCATTTTTTTTATATTTAATATTAGGTTTCTTTTTTTAATGGGTATTCTTCTTCAATTATACATCATGGTTGTTTTGGATTTTTTATGCATTCAAATATTTCCCATTTTTTTCCTAGAAAGGATTGTTGCGAGCACGTACATAAGTACAGCTCTTGCTTCATTTTTGCCTTTGTGGGGTCTGGCATTTTATAGACTAATATGTGATATGTTAACAAGTACGCAAAATTTAATCCATCCTCAAAACCACACTGCAATTAAACAATACCTCAGAAGCACATAAGCATAAATATTTTGCTTTGGGAATGCCCACCTACAAGATGAGGTAACCACACGTGACGTTCTCTTCATAGCCCTCTCAGAAAACACTGGGGTAGAACTGGATCTTGCCCCTGAAATGATTGTACCTCCCCATGCCCTAACTTCCCACAGGAGCACCTTCTAGTGTAGTCTGAAGCAGTGGGAAGGACACACAAGAGTGGAGCGTTTTACCGGAGCGTGGTCTCCCACTCGTGAGACACAGCAAGTTTAAAATGTCTTTCACAGGCCTCTCAGTCTGGTCAGCTTTCGATAGCCAGCCCGCCGTGGGAATGTCCTGCTAGTTCCCCTCTGTGGTAAAACCACCTCAGGTTTTCAACATTATCTGCTAACGAGCATTTTGGAAAGGGAATTTTTTGGTCCCTTTGCCTTTGCTTCCTGCTAACTGACCTCCTTCATGTCCAAGGTTTGGACTCTGATGCAACTTGTAGCCACCCCACTCTTGGAAAGAGCAGGAAAAGCAAACAGTGTGTGCCTCGGAATGGGCGGCTGCGCAGAAAACGCCCACAGCCGGCCCAGCTGCTCTGGGAACTGGGGATGGGAATCAAGGCAGTGACCATTCTTATGTCAGTCACCACTGAACTAGTGACCTACTGTGAAAACGAAAACCCTCTGGAGTCTTTCTGACTGCTTGTAGATCCCAATTTTACTTTCTGTGTAAATAGAAGTATCATCAGCCACAATATCCAAATCAGATTGCTCTTCAGATGATTACCTTCCTTCCCAAATGCCCGATCCGTTATGGAATAATTGTTAATTTCTGTGGAGAATGATTTATTCTATCATGCAAGTTTCAGTCTGTCTAAGTAATACTGTTGTATCAGACTATATGGGACTAAACTGGAAAGAGCTGTCAGTCCAATCAGGCATGATATGAAGCAAGAGGAAACACTACTTGAGTAAAGAGTTTTTAGCAATTTAAGAAGGACAGTGTTGGAGGTGTTATGTGACAGCTTCTGGTTCCAGAGTCACACCATGGGGCCTGACGGGCCAGTTCAGAAAGGACATAAACACTTACAAACTCTGGCATTTGAAAGATGGGGTTCAGGGATACTTTTTAGTTTTAGCTGTTTTTAGGCTACCTCGGTGGCACTAAGATTTGACTGTACTTTGCTGGAGATGGTAAACAGCAAGTCGGAGACAGGCACACATGGGTTTTCCATTTTAGCTCATTTTGGTGTTTTCTTTTTGTCAGATGTGGTGTACAACCAGCACGTTAGAATCACAAACACAAGGTTTTTGCAAATTCTGCCAGGATACAGCTGAGCCTGTTGAGTTAACCTGGCTGGAAAACGGGAGGAGGCGGCTGATGCTCTGAAATCCAGGCAAAGCTGGTACAGTCACGGCATTTAACTCTCACAAGATGTGAGGGCAGGCTGCTACATGAAAGTATGTATGTGAGAGGTTTTATCTGAGGCACCAGGCATAACTGGCCATGTCCCTTTCTATCCAGGTCTATCGCAATGCAGTCTTCAAATTAAGGCTGTGAAAGGAAAGCCATCCGCATGGAAATTTTGGCTGACAGAAGAACTTCATGAAAATCCAGTCTGGATTTGGGAGGAGAGAAACTATTCATAGGAACAACATCTTTCAGTCATTTATTAGTTTATAATATATGTTACCAGGCAAGAAGCAATTTACAAGCATCAGCAAGGGTTCAATTGTTTTCTCATATATCACCCAAAGCCCTACTTAAAAAGAAAAACAATCCTTTAATGGAGATGTGTTACAAAGTTTTAAGGATCCCCTAAGATTTTAAAAGGTTGAAGATTCAAAATTAAGGCTCTAAAGTAAAATAATAAGATCTTTGTTAATTACAGAAAGTCACAGGATGAATAACCAGCAGAATTTTACTTTTCCTCATTACTTCATTCGTCTTCACTCTTCTCTGACTGCACTATCCAAAGCAGGCTTTCTCTGTGCTAGGCCTGGGGAATTTACTCCCAAAGAGGGCAGCGTTCTCTGCAGAGGAGACCTAGGTGTTGAAGAAGGGGGGCACGGGGGGGCTGTGGGGGTGTGTGTGTATGTGTTTATGAGTGTGTGGAGGTAGATTTCCTCTGCATAGAAGGAAAGTTGGTGAGATTTACATCTTTGGCCAGAGGAATTACAGTTTTCCTAAGCCCTGCTTACCGTAAACAGAACCAATTCTGATTCCCTTGCTTTGGCCCTAGCTCTAGAAAAGGGAAAAAGTGAAAAATGTTGCAGTCCATAACCTGTGGCAAACCCCTTGAAGAGATTATATAGAAGTGTGAGAGGCAAAACACCTCTGGTTTTAATGGAGAACTTTCAGCAAGGCTCAAATTTTGAGGGGTCAAAACTAGAGATGTAGCAAAATAGTTGGTAGCTATGAGTTGGGGCTATAAAGTAGTAAATGGAGATGGGGAAGGCCACAAAAGAGACAAGATGATGAGGTTAAAGTTGGGAGAAAGAGACTAGTTGTGTGACTGGGGGAAACAGGACTGCGGACATGGGATGCTGGAGAAACAAGAGTTCATATTGCCAGTGACAGTGAGGGGAAAGCAGAGAGAAGTGAGACATCAGGAAAGGTGTAGAAAAGAACTCACAGAATCACAGAATTCACAGAATGGTTGGGGTTGGAAGGGAACTTTGGAGATCATCTAGTCCAACTCCCCTGCCAAAGCAGGTTCACCTAAAGCAGGTTGCACAGGAACACATCCAGGCAGGTTTTGAATACCTCCAGAAAAGGAGACTCCACAACATCTCTGGCAGCCTCTTCCAGTGCTCTGGGCACCCTGAAAGTGAAGAAGTTTTTTCCTCATGTTGAGACAGAATCTCCTGTGTTCCAGTTTGTGTCCATTGCCCTTTGTTCTGTTGCTGGGCACTCACTGAAAAGAGTCTGGCCCCATCCCTCTTGACACCTGCCCTTTAGATATTAATAAGCATTGAGGAGATCCCCTTCAGTCTTCTCTTCTCCAGGCTAAACAGACCCAGGTCTCTCAGCCTTTCCTCATAAGAGAGATGCTCCCGTCCCTTGATCACCTTCGTAGCCCTCCACTGGACTCTCTCCAGTTGTTTCTTGTCTTTCTTGAACTGGGGAGCCCAGAACTGGACACAGTACTCCAGATGTGGCCTCACCAGGGCAGAGTAGAGGGGGAGGATAACCTCCCTCAACCTGCTGGCCACATGCTTTTTCATGCACCCCAGAATACCATTGGCACGTTGCTGTCTCACAGTCAACTTGTCCACCAGGACTCCCAGGTTCCTCTCTGCAGACCTGCTTTCCAGCAGGTCAACCTCTAACCTGTACTCGTGCATGGGTTTATTCCTCCCTAGGTGCAGGACCCTACACTTGCCTTTGTTGAACTTCATTAGGTTCCTCTCTGACCAACTCTCCAGCCTGTCCAGGTCACGCTGTATGGCGGCACAGCCTTCTGGTCTGACAGCCACTCCTCCCAGTTTTGTTGTCATCAGCAAACTTGCTGAGGGTACACCCCTTCCCCCTCATCCAGGTCATTGATTGAATATGTTTTGTCCTGGTTTGAGGACCACGACAACGCTGAACAAGACTGGGCCCAGTACTGATCCCTGGGAAACACTGCTAGTTACAGGTCTCCAGCTAGACTCTGTGCTGCTAATTACCATCCTCTGAGCTCTGCCATTCAGCCAGTTCTCAATCCACCTCACTGTCCACTCATCTAATCCACACTTCCTAAGTTTACCTATGAGGACGTTGTGGGAGACAGTATCAAAAGCCTTGCTGAAGTTGAGGTAGACAACGTCCACTGCTCTCCCCTCATCCACCCAGCCAGTCATGCCATCATAGAAGGCTATCAGATTGGTCAAGCATGACCTTGGCTAATCCATGTTGACCACTCCCAATAACCTTCTTTTCCTGTACATGCTTAGAGATGACATCCAGGATGAGCTGTTCCATCACCTTTCCAGGGATGGCGGTGAGGCAGACCGACCTGTAGTTTCCTGGGTCCTCCTTCTTGCCCTTTTTGAAGATTGGTATGACACTGGCTTTCTTCCAGTCCCCAGGCACCTCTCCTGTTCTCCACGACCTTTCAAAGATGATGGAGAGTGACTTTGCAATAACATCTGCCAGCTCCCTCAGCACTCATGGGTGTATCCCATCAGGGCCCATGGATCTGTGGGTGTCGAGTTTGCCTAAATGATCTCTAACCTGATCCTCCTTGATGAAGGGAGACTCTTCCTTTCTCCAGGTGCTCTCTACCTGCAGGGTCTGGGGTTCCTAAGGGCCAGCCTTAGCAGTAAAGACTGAGCCAAAGAAGGCATTCAGTAACTCCGCCTTCTCTGCATCCTCCATCACCAGGCCACCTACCTCATTCAGCAGCAGGCCCACATTTTCCCTAGTCTTCCTTTTGCTACTGATGTACTTGAAGAAGCCCTTCTTATTGTACTTGACATACCCTGCCAGGTTTAATTCAAGTGGGGCCTTAACCTCCCTCTTTGCATCCCTGCAGGTTTGGAAAACGTTCCTATATTCCTCCCAAGTCCAAGTGGCCGGTCCCTTTTTCCACATTCTGTAAACTTCCTTCTTCCATTTGAGTTTTGCCAGAAGCTCCTTGCGCATCCATGCAGGTGTTCTGCCTCCTTTGCTTGATTTCTTACTCATAGGGATGCACCGATCCTGAGCTTGGAGGAAGTGGTGCTTGAATATTAACCAGCTCTTTTGCATCCTGCTTCCTTCTAGAGCCTTGGCCCATGGGATTCCTCAGGGGCTTCTCTTCTATTACTCCTGCAAACTTGAGATAATGTGAAAGAAAAAAGATATCTATTTCCAAGCCAAAACTAAGTGAATGTCAGGGCCAGGAAACAGGTGGCAGTTTATGTGCACTTTTTCCTTCCTAAACCTTCCATTTTCAATTAGGAGAGAAACACAAGGCTTTGGATGACTTTGCACAGCTCTGTAATACATACATGCCCTTGTCTTAAATGAACACATCCACCACTGTCCTGCTGCAATGCTAAATCTGCCTGAAACCCTCTTACGGTGGTTCATTGCTGACTTGGATCTTGCTCCAGATACATTCCTCCTGTGAAAAGGGTCACATTCCTAATGGAAAAAGTCCAGACAGGAAGGTAGTAACATGGTGTCAATGATGCAGTTGAATTTTACTTTTATTTTACAGGTCAGGGTTTATTCTAGCTAACAGGCCTCTTCTAGTCAAAACAAAACAACAATGCTCCCTCTGCTCTTCAGAGAGAGTGTTAAAATTCATTATCCCAACGCATTCTAGCTGCCTGTGCATAAATAACTTTTCTCAATGCTTCCTTCTGATGGATACTGTTCGTTGTGTTTTGCAGGTACAACCTTCTGAATCTTCATCTTCTTTCTGCTCTCTCCTTGGCTCTGATTCTCTCCCATTCTCTTGTAAGACTTGCTTTTTCTCAAATGCAAACTCTCTCTTTCTGTTCTCTCCTTCATGCCTTCAGGTTGCTAAAAGACAGTGAGGAAAAATAGCAGGGCATTAAAAGCGACTCGCACATGAACAACAAAATATCGTTATCTTATTTCACTAGTAACGTATAATAAAATATTCCAGTTACATACCTCAGCCAGATCAGTTTTAACATGACGGGCTCAAATTCAAGGCCCCAGCCAGTCACTCTAAAACTCAGCAAAAGACAACATGCTTTTGATTATACTCTGTGTCCAGGAGGAGGGTCACTTGTATGGAGGGCTTGAGGGGAAGAGAGGAGAAAGGAGGGGAGAAGGGAGGGACTCTCAGATTTCAGCCCAGATTCCATGTTTCTGTCCTTTCGCATGATCCATCTTTATGTGCCTGAAGGCTGTTCAGTGCTAGCCACAAAGACCTCACTGAAAACAAGTGCTGAAGGTCATGAAGTGTCCTCAAAGCCACTTTTATATAAGAAAAGCAATATGCAGGGAAGGAGATGAAATGGAATTACCTTTCCCTCACTTTTCTTTTAACCCATGTAGTCGTGTAAAGGGTGGTTTGAATTGCACCCATAGAGCTCTGAATGCAAAAAAAAATGCTCTATTTGGAGCTACAAGTTTAAGCCCACTCCCAAATCTCCTTTCAGTTCTCTAACATGTATTGATCAGCTCTTTGAGATTCTCAAGCCCTTCGCATCTCCCAGACTTCAATGGTGACTGAGGGAATGCCAACAATTTGGTCTACTTGAAAGGTAGATTAAAATACAACCCAGCACACCTCACTGCAGATTACAGAAGGGTACTAGAATCCATGTTTTTAACTGTAACTGAAGCCGTATTTAGTGCATTATGCTCACTGTATCTATAGTACAGCTATTACCCACTCACAGACTTTCTAGCTGTAGGCACTTTTGGGAAATGATAAATGATACATCAATAAAATTGAGAGCCTATGGGTCAAGATTACAGGAAAATCGGGAGCAGGGGACGTTATAGTGGGGGTATGCTACAGGCCACCCGACCAGGAAGACCAAGTGGATGAAGCCCTCTACAGACAGATAAGGGTGGCATCACGTTCACAGACCTTGGTTCTCATGGGTGACTTCAACCACCCTGACATCAGTTGGAAGGATAACACAGCCAGGCACAGACAATCCAGGAGGTTCCTGGATTGCATTGAGGACAACTTCCTTCAAGTGGTTGAGGAGCCGACGAGGAGAGGAGCCATGCTGGACCTTGTTCTTACCAACAAGGAGGGGGCTGGTTGACAGGGTCAAACTCAAGGGTAGCCTGGGCTGCAGTGACCACGAAATGGTTGAGTTTGAAATCCTCAAGGCAACGAAGAAGGTGCGCAGCAGGCTGACGACCCTGGACTTCAGGAGAGCCGACTTTGCCTCTTGAAGAATCTGCTTGGTATGGTGCCTGTGGGATGAAGCGCTGGAAGGAAGAGGGGTCCAAGAAAGTTGGTTAATATTCAAGGGACCACCCTCCTCCAAGCACAGCAGCAATGCATTCCTACAAAGAGGAAGGCAGGCAGAAAAGCCAGGAGGCCTGCGTGGATGAACAAGGAGCTCCTGGAACTGACCAAAAGAAAAAAGGAGGCCTACAGGGAGTGGAGACAGGGCCGGGTAGCCTGGGAGGATTACAGAGGAATCGTTCGAGCAGCTAGAGAGCGGGTTAGACAAGCTAAAGCCCAGCTAGAACTAAATCTGGCCAGGGACATTAAGACAAATAAAAAATCCTTCTATAGGTATATCAGCGAGAAAAGAAAGACTAGGGAAAATGTAGGCCCTCTCCGGAAGGATACGCAAGAACTGGTCACGCGGGACAGCGACAGAGCTGAGGTACTCAATGACTTTTTTGCCTCAGTCTTCACTGACAAGGACAGCAGCCGCACTGCCCAAGACGCAGATTGCAAAGGAGAGGATTGGGAAAACGGAGCACCACCCACTGTAGATGAAGATAAAGTGAGAGACCACCTGAGGAACCTGAAGGTGCACAAGTCCATGGGACCTGATGAGATACATCCACGGGTCCTGAGGGAACTGGCAGATCAAGTCGCGAAGCCACTAGCCATCATATTTGAGAAGTCGTGGCAGTCTGGCGAGGTTCCTGCCGACTGGAAAAAGGGAAACATAGCCCCTATTTTCAAAAAGGGAAACAAGGAAGACCCGGGGAACTACAGGCCAGTCAGTCTCACCTCTGTGCCTGGCAAGATCATGGAGCAGATCCTCCTGGAAACTCTGCTGAGGCACACAGAAAACAAGGAGGTGATTGGCGAGAGCCAACATGGCTTCACCAAGGGCAAGTCATGCCTGACAAATTTGGTGGCCTTCTATGAAGGGGTTACAGTGGCAGTGGACAAGGGAAGATCTGCTGATGTCATCTACCTGGACTTGTGCAAAGCGTTTGACACTGTCCCACACGATATCCTGGTCTCTAAATTGAAGAGACATGGATTCGATAAATGGACCACTCGGTGGATAAAGAACTGGCTGGATGGTCGCACTCAAAGGGTTGCAGTCAATGGGCTCGGTGTCCAAGTGGAGAGCAGTGACGAGTGGCGTTCCTCAGGGGTCGGTACTGGGACCCGTACTGTTCAAACATCTTTGTTAGCGACATGGACAGTGGGGTAGAGTGCACCCTCAGCAAGTTTGCTGATGATACCAAGCTGTTTGGCGAGGCGGACACGCTGGAGGGGAGGGATGCCATCCAGAGGGACCTGGACAGGCTGGAGAGGTGGGCCCAAGCCAACCTCATGCGGTTCAACAAGGCCAAGTGCAAGGTCCTACATCTGGGTCGGGGCAATCCCAAGCACAAATACAGGCTCGGCGGAGAATGGCTGGAGAGCAGCCCTGTGGAGAAGGACCTGGGGGTGATGATTGATGAGAAGCTCGACATGAGCAAGCAGTGTGTGATCGCAGCCCAGAAGGCCAACCGTATCCTGGGCTGCATCAAAAGAAGTGTGGCCAGCAGGTCAAGGGAGGTGATTCTGCCCCTCTACTCCGCTCTCGTGAGACCCCACCTGGAGTACTGCATCCAGCTGTGGAGTCCCCAACATAAGAAGGACATGGACCTGCTGGAGCGCGTCCAGAGGAGAGCCACGAGGATGATCCGAGGGCTGGAGCACCTCTCCTATGAGGAGAGGCTGAGAGAGTTGGGGCTGTTCAGCCTGGAGAAGAGAAGGCTCAGGGGAGATCTTATTGAGGCCTTCCAGTACCTAAAGGGGGCCTACAGGAGAGCTGGGGAAGGACTTTTTACGAGGGCATGTAGTGATAGGACGAGGGGGAACGGCTTTAAGCTGGAAGAGGGCAGGTTTAGATTAAACATCAGGAAGAAGTTTTTCACTTTAAGGGTGGTGAGGCACTGGAACAGGTTGCCCAGAGAGGCTGTTGAAGCCCCATCCCTGGAGGTGTTCAAGGCCAGGCTGGACGTGGCCTTGGGCAACCTGGTCTAGTGAGAGGTATCCCTGCTTGTGGCAGGGGGGTTGGAACTCGATGATCTTCAAGGTCCCTTCCAACCTAAACCATTCTATGATTCTATGAAAACACTGGTGAGGGTTGGCAAATGAGGCAATGTGAAGTTCCAAATGAAATAAATTGAGAGTTGTTCCTAAAGGGGAAAAAGAAGATTAGAGAATGCACTTGAAATCTTAACAATTGCATAACAGAGTTGTCATCACCATAATTCTGCATATTCTTAGAGGACTGGGCATGCAAGAACAATAATTGTGGGACTGATCATGATCTTATTGAAAATAGATTTTTTTTTCTCTCCTGTTGCTGCACAGGTCGTCTGCAAAGGAAGCTGAAAATTACTTCTCCATACAAAACTGTGAGTGTGAACAAATTGAAAAGAAGAGATACTTCCCTCTGTTGTTATTTGGTGCTAATGTCAAGTGTCATTCAAGCACAGCTTTTTTCAATAGGGTCACTTAATTTGACAGTGTTCTTCTGATACTTAAAGCAAGTTAGCATTTATTACTTTTCCTTCCATTGTATGATACACAAGATAGTATGTATCATAATAACAAAAATGTGTTAAAGTATCATAGATAAAAGGTTGTTATTGGCTACTTCGTCGACACAAATCACACAAAAAATACTCATGCCTCAGGACAGAATGATGAGGGGAAGGATGAAATAGGGGCAGGATGCCCTGCTGGCTGCATACACTTACAGAGAAAATACATTCAGCCACTTATAGCAATGGCTGCTGCTGCAGCTGTGTGGTGACATTGAAGGAAGCAGATGGATGGAGTCCCAAGGGGTAAATGAGAAGCCTCTCAAACACCATGATGTCTGGCAGTCTTACAGATAACACTGTATATGGTTAAACCAGGTCAGCAGCAGCGAGAGACCTGGGTCTTATAGCAAAAGTGAAGCAAACCTGGTTTTATATTGTCATGTTTTGTTGGCACAGTCATAGAAACCTCTGAAAACGTTGCCACAACCAGTGCAGTGTCTTATTTTGAAGATATACATTTTTTAATAAGTCTAGATGGTAACACTACATCAAGAATTCTCATACTAATGATACTACCACTTTAACCTTGTTTGCACTACTGTAAGGACCACATCATTTGAGAAATTCTAATTCAAGTTTATTTTGCTCTTTCCCCAACACAGCCACAACAATTACACCAGGGATAAAGCTGGCCTGCTTGTTGGTTCACTGGGCTTTTTTCTTCCAAAGAGATCTTAAGTCATTTTTTACCTACCAAAGAAACTGAGCGTTTGCTTTTGAGGTGCAATTGCTTTTCAAAGGACTCTGCAAATTCCTGGATGGAGTTTGATCTTGTCTCTGGGCATGAGCTGTCTGCTGAAGGCGTTCTGCTGGCCTTCCTGTGGCAGTGGCATTTGACATCTTGGTCTTCTTGAAATTCCTTGGAGCCCTTGAGATGGCCTGAAGATGAGCCTTTGGTAGACGCATGAAGTCGTGTTGTATGGAGGGAGGAAAGCCTGGCCTGCAAAACAAGAGGTCTTTGTTGAGAATTGAATATTAAAGCAGAGCATACAGGGCAGATTCTCTCTGTCACATAGTGCTCTCTGAACAATGGTGCAGAATGAAGGACCTAGCCCAGACTCATGTATCTTTCCTTTTATGTGCAGGAGCCAAGAGCTCACTGCCAAGAGCTTGCTTTACAGCTTTTATTTCTGTTTTAGAGTATCTAAGTTTTGGCACTCAAATCAGCATTTCAAATGTAAATTGTGCTGGGTCCTTTTAGTACCCACTGATGCTAAAAGGAACTGGGGCCCTTCATAACCTCAAAAATTCAGGCCTCACATCTAGCAGCAGGTTCTAAGCAGGACTCTCAAAAACCACAGGCCCAGCCTTTTGTGGCCAGATGAACCAGATACTGGATTTGACCCACAGGTGCTCCAGGTCTTATCAGATATTTGAGCTCATTTGAGTACGACAGAGACCATTTGTAGCCCAGTTGTATCAAATTTGCAGCATGGCCTACATGCAGACAAGATGCTTCATTGTCCAGGACTGGATTTTCTTCTGGTTTCTTGGGCACATTTGTCCTGAACTGATGAGGGAGCACATTCAGAGCACTGAGGGACACATCCCTACCACGGAAATGGTAGGAAACAGACTTCCTACAATTACATTTGTAGTGCTAAAGCAGGAAGGGAGTAGATACTTGCTTAGTTTCTCTGTGGTTCAGTTTTCCCAGGCCTGACATGCAGATAAAAGCTATTGATCTCTGTCAGCTGTGTTTAATGGAATGACTGTAAAGCAGATTAAACTGGTAGAGAACAGCTGTGGCCTGTGGAGTCACGTATTGGTGGTTGTAGGAATAGACAGACCTGTAGGGCATCACATAGAGCCAGGGATGCCCCAAACCCTGCCAGCTGTTGATGATTTTTCAGGGTGAGTAGCTGAACACCGATAAGATGCAGATAGTGAAAACTGTGAGAGAGAGATGGGAGGTACTGAAAATTAAGTTAGGGCACTCCAGGCACCCAGCTGCTGCATACATGTTTGAATGTGTATATGTTTTGTGTAACCGTGGTGCTAAGCCTTCAGCTACTGAGCAACACTGAGAAGCTCTGGTGGCTTCAAGAGAGCTGTGATTGTTTATAACAGCTGAAGGTATATCCCACAAATCCTGAAATGCTTTCTAAGAAAATCTAGGAGAAAACCCTACGCTCAGATTAGGATTTGAGGGGGGAAGTTAATTTTGTTTCTTCAACAAACAACAGTGGAAAGCTAAACCAGCTTGGTATAGTGGCCACATGAATCTACAAACCTTGGACTGGAAGGGACATGAAACATCTCCTGTGTACATATGCATTTATGCTGCCCCAGATGCTATTATAAATGTATCAGCGCAACAGGGACCTGTGCAGCCTTTCTCTGAATAGTGAGGTTATGCATCCATATGGTTGTGACTACATCGCATTAGACAGGCTTGATGACAGGTGCTAAAAATAACAAATCTTACACTTAATACCAAAGGGTTTTCAGATCATATGGTTCTGGTTCAATTTCTTTTCCAGAAAGAAACTTACTTCAGTAACTAGTATTATGGACTGCCTCTGAGAGTAGTGGTAATGATTTCTGCCATGCTATTTTTACTTTGGTTTCAAACCAATCAATACAGCTGTAATTTCTGTAAGGTCATATTGTATTGTTATTTTAAAAAACAACAAAGCAATCACATTGTGCTTGAGGGACAGGAGTACACATGCTATGTGAAGTTCAATAAGCTAAATGTCTTCTGTGTCATTTTAATGACATCAACATACATTGTTTCCTGGAAATAAAAATTGTGTCACAATAAAAATCACTGGTATTTGTTCTCAGAGGGTTTGGGCAAAAAAACAGGAGTACAGCTGAGACGGGGGATGGTATTCTATCAATCCTGTTTTGCAATGTTTGTAAATGTTTTATTTTACTAAGGCATGGCTTTTTAATTTCCCATTTTCCCTTCACAGATAGAATTATAGTTAAGCCCTTAACAAAAAGACTGCAGTTCACATACTGACATGGCAGTCAGGCAGTCAGCACAGGCCTTCCCCTGAAATGCGTATCTGTCTCAGTGGACTAAGGGTAAAGCTACACATACGTATCTATGCAATCATATTACTGTGACTGTGCATCCTCTCACAGTGCCTTTGCATGACACGTACCACCATGGCTAGGAGGACAGCATACCCATGCATGCTAGCACATTGCTGTCTTATGGACACAGCCCTAAAGAAGACAGGAGCCTTAACACAACTGCTGAAGCATGAATGTTTCATGGGAGATAACTAGCACAGTACATTAGCCTTCTTTTACTCTTCTATTTTAAGATTGACTCTGTGAAGAACTGAGAGAGTCATAAAATGAAGCTCAGCAACGAAGAAGATCTGGCACTGATTTTAGATAAAATCCATGTGGCTTTCTTCTGGTTTCTTAGATTTAATACATGCATTTAATACATGCATTGGGTGCCAAATTGATTGCTTGGTAACATTGTAAATAAGAACGGCTGAAGACTGCTTTGATTTATGCTTCCCCTCCTGAAATCTCAGCAGCTGCTGGCAACAGAGATTGCCTCTGTATCTGCACACTCTGTTGTCCACCCACTGCTGCAGTCTTCCCTTGCCAAAGGTCTCCAAGCGCAGCCCTGCTATCTGCTCCTGTCCTTGCCCCAGCAGCTGCCTCGTGCCTACATCTGGCGCCTCTTTAGCGAACTCCTCTTGGTGTCTGGCTCCTAGGATCTGCCCTTGAGTAGTTCTTAAACTGGAGAAGTGGGGAGGAGGTGAAACAAGGGGAAAGGCATGGGAAGGAGGAATGATCAATGCTCCCCTGTATCAAAATGGAGAATTATTGCTAATGCTGGAAAAGCCAGAAGCACCAAGCATATTCTCAGGGGTTGTTTCTCCCTCCCTTTAGTACTCCCTTTTTCTGCTTGAGCCTTTGTGTAAAGGCCAGCTTAGTGTATCTGTTTACACAACAGCTAATCTTTTGCCCAGCTAAAACACACAAAAATATACAAACAGAAATACCTCAAGAAATAGATGTCAATATAATTTGCCTAGTCTCTTTCTCAGTTTCTGATGGAGAAAAGATAATTGCTTCTGCCTTTTAGGCTTGATCTGAGGGCTTGCACAGCTGTCAGTAAGAAAATTAATCGTCAGTGTGTCAGCACAAGCGTTCATTGTTTGCTGAAGTTTACACAATGACCCCAGTGCTTTAGGGATGTTTTGGAACATCTGACATTCAGATGCTGTCGCACAGCTTGCTTTCCTTCTGAGAAGCTTATAGCCAAGCATATATTCCTTTATAATGTTTTAGCCTAGGCTTCAACTAATCTGCAGTAACAATATTGTGGTAGATGTTCAGTCTGACATTAGTTTAAACGTTAGTAACTTCAACAGCAGTCATTTGCTCTGCTCCCACTCTCAGCTGTTTCTTATCAGGTTTTTTGCTGTGAGCAGCAATGTCTACTTGAAGGTGGATACATTTATAGGGTTGTAAAACTCTTATCAGTGCTCCTTTGCCTCCTATCTTTTCTCCACAACAAAATGTCTAGGAGGTAAGAAACCCTCCTGAACTAAAACGATGGAGGATAATTACGTGTCAAGGAAAGTCCTATCTGGAGGCTTCAAAAAGGGTACCACAGTTAGTGTGCCTAAAGTTTACCAGGGGCACAAGTTAACTAAAGGAAAAGAAAATGGATGACTTGGTTCTCCCCAGGCAGTTTTCACATTCAGTGTTGGCCCACAGCAACATATCCAACTCTGATGCTTTTCAGGGGAGCAGAGTTGCAAGTTTTAGCATGTCTTGCCGTGACCCAATGAAGGATGAATATAATTCTGTGTTCCCCTCTGCAAAATGGGAATGACAATTGCAAAAGCATTTTGCAAAGCTCATCTCAGTAATGTTTGTGAGGTATACTAAGATATTGGGAAAAAAATAATGAAAATTGTTGTTAGTTTGAGAGTTGTTCTCCAAAGCTTTATCCATATTTTGGGGGGCTCTACCATGATAAAATGGCACAGGAGTTTGCCGTTGCTTTTGAGGTGAGAGCAGTGGCTTGAATGTCTTTCTACAGCACAGGAGAAACTATGAAGACCAACATACCACTTTGGAGCTGAGAACAATTTCCAGTGTTATGCAAAACCACCTTTTGTGCTATACTGCTAGCATTTTGCTATGTAATACCAAAACGCTCCTGGTGCAGACGCAGTTCATGTGGGCAGGACTGCACTATTTCTGATGCACCGTATACCAGCCCTGGATACGAGATGAAGTGGGCTGGTGGCACTATTGTATCTGCACAAGGAACTTTCACCAACAGCTGTGTCAGTCAGAACCTGCTGACTCTATTTTCACCAGGACAGTGGTGTTATCTCCATTTACGTTGTTGACACAGAAAAAAGGGTACACTGTGACCTGCTGTGGAAGTGTTAATTTCAGAAGAGACGCAGTCTGACCGGAGTTATTAATCCTCCAGATTAATAGCACTGTTCTGATAAAATGAAGACAGTGTTTAACAGTAGTTATTATTTGTAATAATGAATCTTACAGTAGTTATCATTTGTAATAATGAATCTTACAGTAGTTATCATTTATAATAACTGTGTAAAAAACACACATCCAGGGGAAATACCAAGTTGTTGCTCCCAACAAGGAGATCCTCTTTCTGAAGGTATTTCTAAGGAATTATTAGTCCCCATTTGTTTAACTTCTAGATTTGGTTTAAGACAACATGTTTTAGTGCTCTTTGTTCCCAACTAGTCAGAGATTCCAAATAAAAAAGCTTCATCTCAAGATTTATCCCCAAATCATAAAAGCCGCAAACAAACCTTCCCTTCTCATTCCTCCAGTCAGTTTCTGGAACTGAGAAATAAAGCAGTTGAAATTTTTCTCTCTTGTATACTACTACTGGAGCAAGACAAATTTGTGTGGAGCATTACTGTAAAGGCCAGACAAAATCAAGTGTACAGGATAACTTTAGCTCATTGAACAGTAATGTCAAAAGTCACTGTCTTCTCTTTCTGTCAGCTAACTTAATCCAAGTTCTAAGTGTTGATTCAGGAATGCAACTATAGCAAAGTATTTTAATAGCTATTAGCTAAGTATTTAAATAGCTTTTGAACAAACTGAATATAAGAGCATGCTTCAAATGAAATATATGTTTACACACAAAAATAGACACACAAATATACACAAAGATGTGTTCAGCAGCTCGCTGAATAGACAGTGATTTAAAGTACACTCTTAAACTTCAGTCTGTATTGGGGCCTAAAGAAAGCACAGATGTGTAGATCTCTGAAGGACAAAATTAAAATATGGTAACATAAATTTTTTTAAAAAATTAATAAACATTCTGTTTTCAGGCATTCTGATGGAATCCATCAGCACGGCTTTAGCTCAGAGTTTGTCTTGCAGTCTGTGACCAGGGTGAAATATAACTGCAAATTACAAATGCGGCTGATCGGTTCGACACTACTGAATGAAGGCTACCTCTCCAACCCATCCACGAATCCAAAGAGGGGGGAGGTGGTTTTGGTCTGCTTTGTTTTTCTTAGCCAAATTTTTTGAAAAAGAAAAATCCCATCGCTTAGAACACGGCAGCTCCAGTGGACAAGAACTTGCAAACTGAAAATATAGCATGGCAGAAAAAAAAAGTCTGGAAAAGATTAACTGTTTCTCCCCAATAGAATAGCATTTGCTTTGTTGCAGACACAACGAACTAAGGATCTAAATGAAAAATTGTTTGTAAGGAAACATAATATCTTTGGTAAGCGAACTGATGTAGTTGGAAAAAGAGAGACAGGTTTGGACCACCTAAATGCTTTTTTTGGGGGCTGAAATAAAAGCAACAGCCTTCAAGTAAAGAGCAGACTGGGAACAGCTGCTTTCAGTTTAACTTCATTTTTATAATCGGTTAGACAGTTGTGAACTGCCTCTGTGTATGAACCCTGCCCCTTTCCCAACTATTTCATTGGTTTAAGAATCAAGAACGTGCTCTTCCCTTAAAATCTTACTTCCCAGTATAATGTTATGTGTTCCATCCTAATTTTCAGTCAGAGGTTTTAAACAAGGAAGGACCATATCCTCTAGCTTAAATTAGAAGTTCCACCTGCAAACAGCTAAATCCCAGGGAGTAAAGCATACAGCTTCCTGGAGATGATATAGTTGCAGAATTAGGTCCAAATCCTGTGAATATATACAGGCTTATGTAGTTTTACACATGACAACAGACTCATTGAAGCCAATGTTTGTGTGCCAGTTTCCAAAATGTTTTTATCCCTGCCAGGTCATGCTTAGCAGACAGAGCAACATTGTAATACATAGTTAGGCAGTTATTACACCCTTCTCCTTGCTTTTCTGCTCTACCATCACTTATCTTGGAGTTTGCCAGTTTTCTTGTATGCCAAGGGCATCGGAGGCCTGACTCTCGCAGGCAGCTAAGTTCAAAAAGCAGCTAGCTGCTGCCAGTAAAAACTGAACTTACTGGGCAAGGTGTACCATACTTATGTTCATACATCTCTAGGGCTATGCCCATGGGCGTGGCACTTAAATTTATAATATAAAGTAAACCATGCACACACAGAGCTAAAACTGCACACAGCTCTTACCGGAAGGGAGGCTCTCCTTTCACTGAAGGGATAAGTCTGACGTTTCTTGTGGCCTCTACCCTCTTTCTCATTCTCGTCGATCAAGTTGTGGCCCCAGAAGCTGCTCATCCATTTTGCAAAGGAAATATCATCATCCTCTTCATATTCCATGTACAGATGCTCCAAACTTGGGGGGGTCTCCCAACCAGACAAGGAAAAGCAAGGTCAAATGGTCACCAAGCCACCACTGTTCTGCCAACAAGAGGAAACAGAGACACAGCTTCAGCCACTCGTTCTGCTCTCCATCCCCCAAAACTTGTCCCACTGCAGCCCTGAGCACTGTCTAAACATAAAGTCAATCCTTTCTCATCTCTTTTCAACAAGGTTCCTTTTAACCTTTCCATTACAGTGATGTCCAATATGACACTGCCGCAGGGGGCTGGTGGGAAGGGAAATGTGTTGGCTACTCCCTGTGTGTTGCTGTTGAGTGCACCAGCTGTCAATACCAATGGAGAATTGCCCACAGTTACATGCCTGGGAGGTGCGTACACGAACCCAAAGCAGGCTTGTGATTTTGAGAAGCGGAATTGACATATTGATGGTGGTCAGAAGCTGGCACAGCTGCTTGCAAAGGCCTAACTGGCTCTGTGGGAGGGAGGACAAATGGCCCACTCTTCCCATGCTGCCCTCCCTCCTGATTTGTGTTGTCTCCGCTCTTCCTTCAGTATTCAGGAAACGTGGTCTGTCTAGGTAGAAGAAAGTTCCACCTGAAGAAACTACTTGTTCATTTTGGGGTTATGATAGCCAGTATGAACTTGCATCAGCTGCTTTTCACCAGAGTCATTTCATCTGCCATATCAGGGTTATGGGAAGCCCTGCCTCACTTGAAGGCACAAGGAGTAAGAAAGTGTCTGATTCCTGCTCACCAGCCCAGGGTGTAAGCCATATAGGCCCTGTCTATACCACAAAACAGAACAGGGCTGGGGACTGTTTCCTGGCCCTGAGACCAAGTGGCTAGACTGGTTACATCTGCCCTACATGGCGCCTGTGCTGGGGGTCTCCTCGAGGCTGTATGTACTGCACTGTGGCGGTAATACTTTGTTCTAGTTTTTGTGTATTTTTTATGTCAAAATATCTAATATAAGAGGAAAATTATGTTGTGACCCATAAAACTGCTGTTTGTATAGTATGAAACTGGAAGATGTGTTAGATGTCTTGGGACATGGCAGAAGGACACGCAGGAGTGCTTTGAGGCTGTAGATCCTGTTGGGATAGTGTTGGAACAGGACGCAAAGACCCAATTCTAACTTCCTAGTGGAAGCAGTCCCTGGTGTGTGCTAGGTAGCTAGAAGTTCTCCTGGTGCCTAGGCATTGCTGTAGAGATGCTAGTTGGCCTTGGCCAGAAGTAAGCCAACAAGCTTGCTGGCAATTTAGCATTACAGAGATTCGGTGGTTCAACATTAAACCTTGCTCCTTGTCCCCAACCTATTTAACAATATAGATGTAGTAACAAAACTCCAGATTCATTCATGTGGGTGTAGGCGCGAGTTTAAGTATGATACTCTGATGTAGGACTCTGCATTCTGAATAATAGGGGTGTTGGGACCGATTGGTCATGGATGCCTGTGTGCCCGAGTTTCACCTTGCCCAGGGCAGATGAGACCGTGATTATCACAAGGACCTGGAGTACATGGTTGTGCAGACAGCATATCCTCCGATGTTGCGTATCAGAGCTTGGAAACACAACCAAACCTGCAGCAGGCTGCTTTCTCTGCAGAGGCACAGATGGACAGGAGCGAGAGGAATACCTGCAAAAGAGTACAGTAAAAATACACCTGAAGCAATAAAAAGGATGTGTAGGTGCATTCTCCAGGTGGGGTAGAACATTCCTGGCCATATTCTGACAGCCTAAATTTGACTTACGTCCTTGAGGCTACCAATCTGTACAGGCAAGGTACATCTGAAGGCCTAGGCTAGGTCATAGGAAGCATCCCGTGGGTGGAATTTCTGCTGTCCCAGCAGGAAGTTATCAGCCTGATGATACATATTTTTTATTATATGTTTCAAGTTTCTTCTTTTCTGACACATGAGACAGAACTGCAGTGCATCATGTGGAGCAGGAAATGCTTCTGCCGTGCTGAGACAGGCGACAGGGAAAAGTGGGAGAGAGGCTGTGCCACAACTTTGGCAAAATATGTTTATGTAAATCGTAATAATCCATAAATTAAGGGAGAGACAGCTCAAGCTGTTTACTACCAGGCACCAAGATATACTGAGTCATAGTCCAGCAGGGAAAATTTTAGTTGGGTTCCCGAGGTATTTGCTTTGCAATCTTACTGTTGGTTTTATTTTCAGTCCTTTTTCTCTTCACTGCAGTACGTGCCTTTGCACACATTCCTTCCATTTCCCTCCCACCTACAATGAAATTTCTAGGAATGAGATGACTAGTGTTATCTGAGTATCAAAAAGTATCAAAGCTTACTCCTATTCAGCCTCAGCCGAGTGCTGCAGGGATATTAGTGAAGACAGAAGCAGACGCTTCCTCTGCCTACAGGTAAGGATGCTAAGTAGGCAAAGACACACGTACATATAATGCATATGTATATACAACATATATAAAATTCCAGTAATGCATATTAAATTATTTTTATGACAGATTCAATTGATAACTAAAAAAGATGAAAAATGGCATTTATAAGAAGGATAATTTTGCCTCAAAATCATAGAATCACAGAATGGTTTGGGTTGGAAAGGACCTTAAAGGTCATCAAGTTCCAACCCCCCCTGCCATGGCCGGGGACACTCCCAGTGGACCAGGTTGTTCAAAGCCCCATCCAACCTGGCCTTGAACACTTCCAGGGATGGGGCCTCCACAACTTCCCTGGGCAACTCTGGGCAAGCAAAACGTTCCAGTACCAAGTCCTAGAAACTCCGCATCAGCCCTACACGTTGGCCGTCCAGAAACTCCTTCTCCACAAAATTAATCCGGACCTAATGTGTCTATGATTCTAAAGACACACTCAGGCTTTCCAGGCCTGCCTGGGCTTACAACCCACGTACAGCCGGAGCGTCCCTGTCCCTTGCCGCCCCCCACCGCCGCGGGGCACCCTGCCGTTACACCTCCGCTCCAGCAGGTAGCGCCGGGCGGTGCGACGGGCGGAAGTGCTTGCGCGACCCCTGCCCTCCCGGCGTTCCCCGGGTGTCCGCTGACCCCTTCCCTCGCCTCCCCTCCCGCGGGCGGCGGTGTGAGCGCGTCATGGCCGCCTCGAAGCCCGTGGAGGCGGCGGGCGGCGGCGGCGGCGGCGGCGCGGGGCTGTCCCGCTGGCAGCTGGCGTTGGTGCTGGGGGCGCCGATTCTGCTGGGTGCCGGCGCGCTCTACCTGTGGGGGCGGCGGGCGGCCCGCCGCGGCGGCGGCAAGGGCGCGAACGAGCGGAAGACCCCCGAGGGGCGGGCGAGCCCCGCGCCCTGCGGCGGCGGGCAGCCCGATGGGCCCGGCCACGAGGAGATGGTGAGCGCGCGCCTGGCGGCGGTTGGCGCGGACCACCCCTTCCCGCAGCGGCGGGGGACTAACGGCCGCCGCGCGCGCGGCGGCCGTTAGTCCCCGCCGCTGCGGGAAGGGGGTGAGGGAGGGGAGGTCAAAGCCGCGGTGGACGCGTGTGAGGGGAGGGAGCCACGCTGCAGCGGGTGCGCTGGCTGGGGCGGCCTCCTCGTCGTGCGCGGCGTAAGGCAGCCGGGAGGGGAGGTCGGGGCCCGTGTAACCGCGGCGGGCTGGTCGCCGGGTCAGCCGCTCAAAACGTTCGCGCCTTGCTGCCCCTCGTCGTGCTGCGGTTGGTAGTGGTCTGTTGGGAGTGTGGGTGTTTGTTCCAGTGCGGGTGCTTGGAAAAGCGGGTTGTGGAACGCATCTGGGCATGAAGTGGGCACCGAGCAGGTGAGTATGGGCCTGGCAGCGCGCTGCCATCGGGTAGAATGTACTTCTGCTTCCGAGGTGAGGAGTAGCTACGAGTAAGTTGCTTCCAAGAATAGCGTTTTGAAAAGGCAGTCTGTGATCTGTTGCGTGCTAGCCTGAGATGCTGGATACAGCAGAGTGGAAAGAAAACGCAATTGAAATCTTTTGAAAATGAAATATTTTCCATGAAAATACAAAAGCCGCACAGTTCAAGCGGCTGAGACTTCAGAGTAGAGTTTGCCTCAATAGATATGTCTTCAAAACTTACATTTATCCTGTTGCAAGTTAGCATTCTGAGAATTTTCAGATAAAACGGTCTATACAAAATTTTAAGGATACCATGGAAAATCAGAGTCCAGATGAGATCCATGATTCTCTGATACATCTGTATGTGGAAAAATGCCTCTAAGATGCACGTTCTACACATCCGCAGTCACAGATGTATTGTGACGGTCATGTTGTATTGCTGAGGTGAGGTTACAGTTGAGAAGCATGTTTAAAGCAGTGAATTTGGTAAACTGATTGGCTTTGATAAGAAAATCCCATTAAGGTATTCCTGCATTTTCTTCTATTCTTGTGTACCAGCTGAAGTGCTCTGAACTGTCAGACCACGGTTTAAACTTCCTGTCTGAAATGATCAGGAGAGAAAAAAACCCAACTCCTGGAGATTGGAAAAGGTCAGTTTTAACCTTGAGCATTTCAGTGATGAAGATTAGTGTTATGCGAGTGGGCGGGCAGTGGCAGGAACACATGGGAGTGGTGAGGAGGGTGGTAACTTCCATAGCTGCTGAATCATAGGTACCCTCAGGCATTCCTGGAAGCTAGTGAGCTGCAAAACCTATACTGGACCTGGAGGCAGTTACTTAAATGCATTGATTTGTTCCTTCACGGGAACAGTACTGAGCAAGTAGTGTATGGAGGACAAATTCAGACTTTGTTTACTGTGATGACTTTGGCTTGTGGCTGCAAACAGCATCTGGCGTATTTATGGCAGTGTGCTTGCTACATGTGAGCTCTGGTTTGTAGACTGCTCGTGACCTTTGTGTAGCTGTAGTGACTTTGCTGTTGGTATGTTAACTCTGGGTTTCTTGATTGTGCTTCTGGATTGCAGTATATACCATTGAGTGGTTTGTGGTCATTCTGTAGTTGTACTTGAAGCAAGCTTTTAAAACACTTATATAGCACTTGTTTTAAAATATTGTGTGTCTATTTTTTTTGGATTGCTCCACAAATTAAATTACTGGAAGACTCTATGTGTTTAAGAATAAGTGTATGCTTGAGTGGTATGGTCCAGAGTTCCTTGAAGAGTGTCATTGCTTACTGTAAAGAAATGAGGGATGTTACTAAAGAAAACTATAGAAGATGGTATCAGATTTGCCTGATTACGTGAGGCAATTGTCCAGCTGGTCAAAATATGGCTGCAGCAGCAAAATTAATGTGGCTGCAGGTTCCCTTGACTGTTTTAAGTGTGTGGGAAGGATTGTCTTCCTGTTCCTTGTATTCATAGAGTTGATGCCATGTAGATTTCATGTTTTCATGCGTATTTTATTAGTTATGAATATTATTGAAAATGTAGCCATTGCAGATGTTTTACTTGTTAACTACCTGCATTGCATTGATCTGCCTTTCTAATGCAGTGAGGTATTTTTTTAAACTCAGTCAGATTTTAAATACAAATCCGTACAGGGAATAAGAGCTAATAATTCATTTCACAGTTTAAAGACAAGAGAGAAGTCCTTTAGAAAACACATAGGTCAATAGTGAATGGACTACCAACAGTTCTGTGTGCGTGTAAGGTAACTTCCTCTTTTACTCCTAATTGTAACTTGGGACTCAGACTTACTTGTGCATTTCATTAAATCAGCTTTTGTATCCCTTTGATGCTCTGTTCACTGTTTCTGAAGACATGACTTTGAATTTTTTTGTTCTTTGAAAATATCTCAGATCTAAAACCTTCATTGTTCTTTATTCAGATTTCTTACTGTTCTGTATGCAGTTCAAGCTTTTCTTTTACCTGCTGCAGAGGCCTCGCACTTTTTCCCCAGGCTGTGTCTGCACTAAAGGATTCTCCTGGCATAGATGCGCTGGCCAAGTGTGTGATCTGTGATTGACGTTGTGTTGGCAGAAGCCCTTAGCATAGGTGCTATATCGGGAAAAGCTGAACTACTTCTGAGATTCCTTCTCCTGTAAGCACAGCTTCTCAACAGTACAGTAAGCTGGTGTTCTTGGACCAGTTAAGTGCCGATGATAAAACCGCATCTGTGGATGACTCAAAAGTCAGGAAGTCAAATTGCATCTGTTAATTACAGAAGTTGTCATTATTTCTTATAATTTAGTTGGAATGTGTTTTAGTTACTTAGTAACAGCGGTTGCTTTTTATGTGCTCTCTTAGTTTGTAGTGAATGTCCTATAACTTAAACATGTTGGAAAAGTAAACTGTTTTGCATTTATTGCATTAATTGATACCCAGTTGAATAACTTTTTTTTTTACTTATTCCATGTTAGCTTCTTAGCAAGTGTATACTCTCCTTGTCTGACAGAGGCAAGCACTGGTTAGTCAGTGAGGTAATATGTTGGTTGCTTCAGTATTTTTTTCTCTTTGAGTTAAAATCACTTCCTTTCACAAGTCTGTGGTAGTCCAAATCTCACCCCTTACCTCTTTCAGCCATTTTGTAGGCAAACCCTGTGTTTTTGGTATGTGAGGAAACATCGAGCAGAGGTTCTTGAATTGTTCAGTCAGCTGTGTGGCAATGTGTATTGCAGACAAACCCGTTTGGGTCCACAGCAGTTCACTGTCTTTGCATGTTTTCTTCTGAGCTGGATCTAGTCGCTTGAGTGCAGTGGTGGGTGAACGTGGCCAAACTTCTTGGTGTGTCTGGTGTCACATATTGGGATCAACAGCCAACTATTATGGCTTCTTTCCAGTATTTATTTTAATAACAGTTGTTGAATGTTGCCTATTTCACCGTTGTGACATTAAATCACTATATGAACAAATGAAACCCCTTTGTCTAGATATATTTATGTTGACACTTTTTCTGAATTGGTCTAAACAAAGTATGTAAAACATCATTTCTGTTGTACTGTGCATCTGTTGCCTAATAAATCTCACTATAAACCTACTCTAAGTCTTATGTGTTTCATGCCAGCTGTAGTGGACAGGTGTACAAACGTGTATAATAGTAGCAGAACAATTGTTAGACTTTCAGCAGCTCACGCGCACCTCGCTTGTTTGTGGTAGGCGTGAATGGCAAACTCATTTGAAAGGAAGGTGACTGATGGAGAACGTTGGCAAATTGTACTATAAATTTGAGGTTAATTATTTCTAACTATAATACCTCGCTTGCGCTCTGAATTTGTCTTAAGCTCACGTGGACATACTTTTTTCTCATAGTAGTTTTAGTGCTAAGGAGAAGCTTAAAACCATTTTTACTTGGTTAATACCTTTCAATATAGGTCTGAGATAAGACTTGGGATGAACATTAGTCAAAAAGAAGAGGGAAGATAGGTATTCAATAGCAGCAAGTATTCAGAAAACAACACTCTATTTGGTGCCTCATCAACAGGATCTCATCAAGAGGATCCTCTCACTTGGAGAAGAAAGAGATCTAGACCAGGGCTTTTTTTGCAAGTTGATGAATTAAGATGGCTGAAACAGTAGTCCCTTTCCATGTCATTTGTCAGACAAGGGCTCACACAAATCCTTTTCAACCAAAAGAAAATGCTGAAACTCACTGCTCGTGCCTCTGTTGTGAATCACTGTTGTCATTGGCTGGCAGCAAATTTCTTGTTCTGCAATCTCCCTCAAATACATAAACTTCTGAACTGCTAGTTCAACCATATTGGCATTGCTGGGGGTTACCAGGCTTTATTATTCTTACAGTATGTTGCTGGTAAGTTGCTGTTGTTTGCATGAAGTTTCTGAACATTTTGTGAGGAAAGCACATTTGCCAAGGTTAAAGTAACAGTCAAGAAACTTTTGTCAGTGCTGTCTAGTCTTTAGACAGTTAGCAATCTGCTTGTTTAGTTACCTAGATAACTGAGTGCTTCTCAAATACACAAGTGTCCTTTGGCTTGAATTCTGTTAGTGCTCATGAACAGTTGCTGAAAGCAGTCCTAAGTACTGAGATGTTATTTTTTATGTAACTGCAGATAACTTCTGAGCTATTTGTTGATACTACCTTGGCAGGTAATTGATTATGAACTTCCATTCATTTTATTGAGCTGGTTTGCTTGTTGCACAGATTCTTTGAGTAGAAGATGACAAACTGAGTTTTTCTTGCTCTGTGTGGACCTTCACCTTAGGGACAAAAAATGTCCAGTGCATCACATAGAATGGCAGTGGGTCAGGTGAGGAGAAGCTGTGAAATTGGAAAACAGTGTCTACAATTACTACATTTGCAAGAAAATGGAATAAGTTGTGAGGTTTTTTAGTTACTTGTGCATGAGGTTGATGAAGTTTGTTTGCATAATGAGTTTTGTATTTGTGTCCATCTTCAGTGTAGCAATTGAGAAGGACCCGAGGGCTGAGAAGCAGCAGCTTTAACATTTCATCAGGGTGAAATCTAAGGCTTGACAAACTTTCAAAAACTGATCTTATGTTAAGAATTAATTTCCGTATTCTTATTTGTGCTGTTATGAAAAGGTATTGCAGCATATAAAGTGACATGAGTTCTTTAATACCTTTTTTTAAAAAAACCAAAACACCACCTCCCAACCCCCCAGCAACGAAAACTCCAACAACAAACAACAAAAGCATACCGAAGCTAAAGAAGAGATTAATTAAATTTAGCTTTTTAGTGGTTTTGGCTTCATCATATAATACTGCAGTTATTTAAATTGAATATGTAATTTAAACAGAAAATATCAAGTTTTTTAAAAAAAAAAAACCAACAAAAAGGTTATGAATATTCTTTAAAATTCCACAAAATCAAACTAAAAGCTGTATTTTTTGTTTTGTTTGTTTTATTCTGTCAGCTGATCAGTTATATACCAAAGCTGAAAATAATCCAGTATTTTCTGCTATGTTTTCTATGGTAGAAGAGTTTCACCATTGCTAAGAAAATAAATCTCATCAGGATCGTTATTTAGAAAAAGGTTTGAGTTTGAAAGTTGGCATTGTGTTTTATCAGCATTTGGGCTTCAAGACATAGATACAATATTTTGTTATTTTTAACGCACAATTTCTGTACAGTCTGTGTGGGATTCATTTTCCATGGGTATGAGATGCTAAGTGACTTTATTTTTTCATGCAAGTCCTTATCAGAATGGGCTTATTGATGATACAGAGCTGTATCAGCCTTTGCATTTAAAACGTTGGCCGTTCAATTCAATGGTGTATTGCATGCATACTGAGGACTATAGCAGAACAGTGTGACTAAGGTTGCAGAGATAAACCATCTAAGAGCTAGGAGTCTAGTTTAAGGCAGCATAAACAAACAAACAAAAAATTGATTTCTTTCTTGCCATGCACATTATTGCTCCCTTTGTTAGATGATAGCATCTTGTGCTCTGACTCCCTACCCCCAAATTTCTTGCACCATGCAGTGTGTGGGGCAGAGAGTAACCGTGGAGATAGTATTTATTTGATGATTCCTTTCTGTATAGTCGCTTGTGTGGTCTGTGGTCCTGCTACTGTTATTGAAAGCTTACTGTGATAACACGGTTGCTAGTTTTAAGGGGTTTTCCTGTGGCATCATGCCCATACTTTCTAAAGCTTTTGGTTACTGTTGCATGCATTTAGGCTTGTCTGAAGACTTCATGCTTCCCAAGAACCAGTGTTCTGGGAACACCAGAGTACCAGTGACAGCCCCAGAACTACAGATTTCTTCCTTCCAGTTACAGTTCCTGTCCCACACCTGACACTGGAGCAGCCATTACAGTCCTCATCCATAGCGTGTGTCTTATGCTGGGACTGTAGTGCAGGGCTGTCAAAGTGCAAAGGATGGAGCAGATGGACTAGTCAGCCCGAGGCGCATATTGGAGTGATAGATCCCTGGGCTAAAGGAGTTGGCAGTGATCATAAAGTAGTAATCTAGTTGTGGTGTAGGCTTAATCTCTGCAGTTTTAAGTAATTTTCATACTGGGAACACAGGTCTGAGTGTTACAACATGGCCTACATCTTGTGTTTTTCTTTTTGGTACCAAGTAAATTTGAATGGCACTGAATTTTGTAGATTACTTCACAAAGATCTTTCTAGTGTTGTTTGCTGTAAAAATGCAAAAGGAAAAATTCAAGCTGACTTTCATGCATTTAAGTTTGTATGCTGCATGTGAATAACCCTTCCCTTAGTTAAAAAAGAAGAGTTGTTGTATTGGGAGCTAAATTTAGGACATACTTGAAGTAAATGTAACCTTTTCAGACTTTGTTTGAGTTTTAAAGAAATGACTTATCAAATACACAGTTACTTGGCTCTCAGTAAAAACATTTGCACTCTAATTCTGGTTTGTGTATCCATAGAGTTACAGACACTGTACAAAAAGGGCTGAAGTTAAGAATCTTTTGTCAATTTGAATTTAAAATCATTAAAGAACAGAAATGTAAAAGCCCTGCAGATTATCTTGTTCTGTGAACAATGGAGAGAGATGGTGCAGATTGATTTCCTGTAAGCCCAGTGATTGGTGGCCGGTGAGAGAAGAGCTTTTCTGGCAGTAGGGATATATAAGAAATTTTCTCCCTTATATGGTTGCACTGGTAAGTCTCTCTTCAGGAGAGTGCCTGTAGGATATTTCTATTCTATTTGGATGCCCATTTTTATGTAGGAGCTAAGGCTGGCACCCATTATCTGATTCTCTCATGGTATGATTGGAAACCAGGCCTTAAAAGAGGGGTTGTACAGCAGCTCCTGGATTCCCTTCAGGTTTTCAGTTTTAAAAAGCATTTAGATTCTAAAAATGACCAGACTGGCATGAAATGAGCAGACATCAAGGGAAGCAGTCTGATGAAATGTAGAGATGCTTTGAAGTTTGTCTTATAGCAATCTGGGTGGTGTTTGATGCTGGCAATGGATAGGGAGGGGAGAGGAGGCAGAAGTATGGTCAAAGAGCAGCATTGACAGTTGCCAGCAAATCCTAGATGATCTTTTCAGTGCATGTGACTGAACAGGTGAGATATGGTGAATCCTGCAGCTATTGTTTAAGGTATTACTGCCCCCAGTTTGTACTCTTTCCCTCCTCAGAGACATTGGGAGGATGGCATGTGTGCTCATACTTCTGTTCATTTCAGCCTGGTAGGTTAGCCTGAACTGCCTCAAAATGTTGATCCCTGAAGCTAGTCTGAAAGAGGAGCAGAAATCCAGAAGGTGAATGTTGGCATCTTTTGCAGCTCTGTATTTCTTCAATGTGAGTCATACCCCTTTGATAAAGAGAGGCTTTTTACATCTGGTTCCTTATAAACCACAGCATTTGGTAACTGATCTGTAAATCTAGGGGTTACAGGTAGCAATATTGGTTTCTGCAGAAATGCAGATGGTCAACAGACAGTGCAGAGCGTAAAGATTCATTTAGCAAGGTCACGGGCCAGTTAGCAAAGTTTTCCACCCTCTGCTAAGAATGACAGACCATGATGGTCCAGCACTTTGTAATAGCAGTTGGATGAAGCAGGTTGTGAAGCTGTAGAGGAGTTAGCGGTAAAGTTAGTTAATTTGTCTAGTGCATGGAAGGCAAAACATCTTTCTTTTCCCTTCAGGTTTTATTTGTCTTGCTCAGTAGGTCTTTCCACAAAGCGTTTTACATATTTAATTCATAGTCTGCTAAGTCAGCTCTGGTCTTACAGGCTATATGTATTTCAGTAGGAAACTTTTCCTATTTTAATTGTCTAGAGGGCTTTGTTATCTTCACATATTTGGTCTTTAGAGAAATAACATCTCATTGATTCTTCTGATCATCAGTGACTTAAGATTAAAACCTGTTCAGCTTTCCAAAGAGAAGCCACTGCATTGTTTAATATCATTGTAGTGAATCTTTTGAAAAGTTTGTCTCCTATCTGATATACTTGCAAAAGAAAATCTGTTGTGTTTTTCCAGGAAATGGAAGGAGGGAGATTTTCAGAAGTCAAAGCTAGAGTTTACCAATGAGATCCATTTCATATCTTTGAAGATCACCCCTTAAGTGCATAGCTGGCACGCGGTGATGCTTTTCTTATTTGAACTGACCTATCACTTTCTTTTTCAGAGCCCCCTTGATAGAGCCCAAGCAGCCAAGAACAAAGGAAACAAATATTTTAAAGCAGGAAAATACGAGCAAGCTATTCAGTGTTACACTGAGGCTATTAGCCTGTGCCCTCCTGAGAAAAACCTTGATCTTTCTACCTTCTATCAAAATAGAGCAGCTGCCTATGAACAACTGGTAAGAAATTAAAGAAAATTATGTGTTTATTCTAAGAAGTTGCATTGTAAATTGTGTATTTTGTCACTTGTCCACTGAAAGATCCCAGGTGGTGATATCTGCTGCCCGCACAACAAGATGCTGCTGCTTGCAGCTGTTTTTCACTAGCTCATCGTACTTTTGCACATATAAATAAAATTATTTTGTGTTAACTATTCTCAGTCTATCTTACGTGATTCTTATGTGTCCCTTTCTTGTAAGACAAGCTTTTAATTTCTCATCCTCTGGAACAATTCTCTTGTATATAAGTTAATTTTGTTTGTCTCCTAGAGTGTTTCTTTGACTGTTAGGTGAAAGGCCAAATATTTTGGAAGGATGCTACTTCAAAAATAAAACAAAAAAAAATCACAGAAGTCTTACTAAAGCCTAAATTTTGCACATGTGGAAGTAACATTTACTTGATAGCTGAGTAGACTTGATACTAGTTTTGGAAGTCAACCAGTATTGTTTATTATAGTATCAGTCGATTTGCTTGTGAGGTCAAGTTGGTGAGCTCTATAAAGGAGTGAAAAAATTGGCTTTGTACAGTCTGAAGTATCAAGCGAGAGACTGTGTGATTAGGGGAATCTAGTCTTGAAATTTACCGGAGAGATAAATCAGTTCTTGTCTAATCAAATACTACTTATGACCCTAATCCATGCCGTAATGAATCCCAAATGTATGTATTCCTCTTTTTCAGTTATTGAAAAAGCCTGTTTTGATAATCAATTTTGCAGATAAATGGATTTTAAGTCTTAATACCCTTGACCAGCTCTATTCCTAGATATTAATTTATTATCCCTTTGTAGTAACTTAGTGCAGTACATTGAAATAACAATTTTTTTTTAAAAAGTGTTTTAGCACTTTATTAAAGTCGTTTGTTGGTTTTCATTATGTTTTCATCTTTTTTTTCTATTTGTTTTGTACCAGTCTTTCAGCCCCAATGTTACCTCCTGCAAGCATTTCACATCAACTCATTATCTTCTCCCATATGCTTTGTACAACTGTCTGGTTTAATTTTTCTGTAGGAATTCCTTTTCTGTTTTGTGGCTCTTCTGGTGCAGGTGGCTTCCAGTGGTGCCTGGCAGTTTCTTACTGAGAAACTTGCAGAAATAGAAGCAAGCAGGTAGAACCAGAGCCGTGGGAACTGCAGCTACTGTTAGGTGGGCATGACCCTGGAGTTGGTAGTGGAAAGCTAATATAATGCAGCTGAGTAGGGCCTCTCTCATTGTCGTGTTTTTTCTACTCACAGCAAAAATGGACAGAAGTGGCACAAGACTGCACAAAGGCCGTTGAGCTTAATCCTAAATATGTAAAAGCTCTCTTCAGACGTGCAAAGGCTCATGAGAAGCTAGACAATAAGAAGGAATGTTTAGAAGGTGAGTGTCTCTTGACGTGTATACTAAAAGTGGAATTAGCTCAGGTGCTTTGGAGATGCTAACTTCTGGGATTGTTTTGTTTTTACTTCTGTAACTACAGTAATACAGAATTATTTATTTAAACCCATTCATAGCTACTGCAAACACATTTTCTTTTCTTGTAAGAAGAAACTTTTTCTCATTTTTCAAGCTGTCATCTGCTTATATTTGAAATAGCTGCTGAGAAATTAATGTTACTGTAGCAACTCAAGGTATTCTTTTTCCAGGAAACTCCCTAAACTTTAGAATAGAATTCATCTAATATGCTGAGCAGATAACCCAGACAACAGTCATTCTACTCAAATACAGTGAACACACTCTCTTCCCTGTTTGTTTTAGAGAAATGGTGGTACTACAGAAACCAAGGTGTTTTTGCAGGTGGAGATACACAGTCCGAAACAAGAGTATTAGTCATTTAAATGCATTTGGCAGATATTAAAGGGAAAACAGCTTCAGTAACATTTCGTTCTGATGTATAACTGTTATGAAAATTGGAACAGATTTGACCTTTTTTTTAATATTAACACTGTGTATTTGGCAGAAACTACTGTTGTCAAATCCTTCCAAATACTATTCCTAACAAAGTACATTTTGAACTGTGAGGAAGATGTGACTGAGAAGCCATGAAAATTAAGGAGAACTACAGGTCAGGAGTGTTGTCTGAGAGCCCTTTTGAACTAAGGGAAACTGCTTGAAAGGACCCATTTAAATTTCATCAAGTGAAATCATTCCTGCTCATGTAAGGTTAAAAAGCAAATTAAATTTTCAGCTGTGCTCATTATCAAAGAAGGACAGAAAATAAGGCAAGGCTCTGACTGGCAAATCTAACTGTTAAACTAGTTTCATTATGTGTAACAGCTAAGAATTAGGTCTGCTAAATTAGAAGGTAAATAAGATGTGGAAATTTTATTTATCTATTTATCTATCTGCTGGCAGAATGCCTTTCTGCCCTGTAAGACCATAGTGACTAGAAAAGGACTACTAAGGTCATTTATTGTAGTCCTTTGCAATCACTAATTGACTAACAGCTGCACTTCCAGAGTGCTATAATAAAATCTAAACCTCATGTAGTTGCAATAAACTGACAGATAATAAAAGCCCCAAGAAGGATCATGTGCCTGCCATAGTAGGATAGCTTTTAAATGTAACTCCTTTTTAATGTTAGTAGCAGTAATGTTTGTAGCAATTTCAACCTTGATTTGTGTTTGATTTTTAGCTTGCAGTTTTTTCAGATCTGAAAATTACTTGCTTTTTCTGAACTACACTGGGTTTCTAATACAATACTGCTTTTACATGCCAACCACGTATGGCCAGTAAAATCCCAGAAAGTAGGGTATGTCCATGTGGTGGAGGAAAGCAAAACCAAAAAAACCGACCACCACCAGCAAGAACACCCTCCAATGGTGCCTGGCAGTATAATTTGGGAAAACATTGCAGGTTCACCCAAGTCCCGACACTAGTTTACAGCTGCCCGCTTTGGGCAAAGCATGTCTGCTAAGGTCGTATAGCACGGTATTACTGCACACTATCTTTCGTGCTCTTTCTGGGTGTAGTATGTTTTCCCAGCGACTCCGATGTTCTTCTTAACCATGCCAGCCAGAGTTGCGGGGAGTTTCTGTATAAATGGTGGCATAAGAGTACCTATAGCAGTGTAGAATTACAACAACTATATTAAAACGCCAGGGTAAGATACTTGCTTTTTCAAGTGTATTCAAACAATATACTGTTAGAATTTCAAGTCCAAACTCTGTTCATCTTCACTGATTTTTAAGTGAAAATTAAATAGGAAAAATCAGTGGTAGTATTGCATTAACTGCAGGATCCAGAGAAATAATAATTATGTGCCATAAGAGCGCATTTCACACGGCAAAGCATGATTCAGGCAGCAATGAGTTAACATTTGTGGAGGCTTCTGTGTGTGAATGAAAGTGGTGTGATATAGGCTAACACTTTAAATAGGCCAGCAAGGTATTTCTCTTAAACTTGCTCCATTCCAAAGTCACGGAGGTGAGAAGAAAATTTGAGAATATGGGAAGGTTTTTTAAAATGTGGAAGAAGCAAGATGTGATGGGACTGAATGCGAATTTTCAAAGTAGAAAATTAGGACCAGTCCCAGAAGAGAAGCTGTGGTAGCACTTCTAATGCGCACATAATATGAACGTAATTGCTATCCTCAAAATTTCAAAATGGTGAAAGTCCCTGCTGGAGGTATACATTTTCACTGTTCATCTAAGTGTATTTGTCTCTACATAAAAATAAGTGTAATTTCTTTCATTCACTGTCACAAAGTCCTTTTATCACAAGGAGATCATTTTGGATACAAATTTGCATTTTGGAAAACATGGTAAATACAGCAAACTGGAAACAGAGGCTTTTACCGTCAAACAGGATGTGTATTAGTTTGGCAGTGACTCATTGTAACAGTGGCACATTTTAGTGTACTCTAGTGACTATCAGAATTTGTCTTTAATTTCACTTTTGTATGTTGTTTCCTAGATGTCACTGCAGTCTGCATTTTAGAAGCCTTCCAAAACCAGCAAAGTATGTTATTAGCTGATAAAGTTCTTAAACTCCTTGGAAAAGAAAAGGCCAAAGAGAAATACAAGGTAGGACTTGTGATATTGCTGACAAATTCCGATTTCACCTGATTAGTTGTTGAAATGTTGATTGTTGGCATTCTGTCAGTTGTTGTAAGCAAGTCACTGTCTTCAGCTGCTGAAGTGTAAGAATCAACATGAACAGTTTTGTACAAAGCTACTTTTGTACTGATGTTATTTTCCTTTGGGACCTGTCCAAAGTTTTTGAAACCTCAGTAGGGAAGAGAGGTCTATTTCTAACAATTGTTTCCCTTTAATAATCAAATGTATCATGATATTCAGGAGACACCCTAAGTCGGTGTGCTGCCCTACATGGGGCTTTTCTGGACTTGCAACATAACAGAAACAGGATATGTTGGAACAGCAGTAGCCAAATGTTCAGTTGCACATCAGATGGTTGAGTTAGGTATGCGTGTTGAGATAGGAAGGTTCATAAATAATAATTGAAAATGTGTAAAAATGTTGGTTCCATACATAATGAATGAATGATGATTGAGGACTTTCCCCCCCAAATTATTCTTTGTTTTATAAGTAGAAATTTCATGTAGGAAATATTAAGTTGACAGCAGAATTCCTAAGTTTTAGAAAGGTGCAAAGTAATACTGTTTTAAGGCTGGGGATTTGTTTGTGTGGTGGTGTTTTGGTGTGTTTTGGTTTTGGGTTATTTCTTGGGTTTTTTAAGAATAAGAAAAGCAAAAAAGCATTGCTTAAGATAAAATAATGCAGTGCAAAGTCACGTCTTTTCATTAGTGGTCAGAGTTCCCGATTCTGCCATGAAAAATATGCCTTCATCTCCTAACTATCACAGATTACTTGTGGCACTCAGTCGCAGGCTGTTTCTGTTCCATTTCTGTAAAAAGGTGCTCATACTTGTACTTTTCTGTTTTGGCACTCAGATGTCTTTGCGTTAATGTTTGGAAACTGCAGAAAAGAGAACTATGGAAGTATAGGGGTAGCCAGGAACAGTCATTTTACGTGGCTGTAGGTTTACAAAAAAGTTATGACAGGCATTAAAACATTCTTACTTGTTATTAAAACATTCTTGCTTGTTTTTTTATGATGATGGTTGAAGTACTGAAATCCATGTTGGTTTTGAGATGCTGAATTTCTTTGCTGTAGAAACTTACATAAAGCTGTGGTGTCAAGGTAACAAAAAATGAATTGTGCTATTAGTGTGGTGGTGGTAGCATCATAAAATAGGTATGCTTCAAATAGGCAGTATTATGGTATAACTTAATTGAGACATTCAGAAGCGTGCATTCAGACTTTTCTTGCAGGAGACATTGAACTGTAATTCTTTTGTGCAGTGTTCATTTTGAGCAAGAAATATTTTTCAGATTTTGTACCTGAGAGGTGTTACTTCTGGGATTTCAAGTAAAATGTGTGGTATCTGGGTCAAGATCCACATAGAATTAGGACATTGCCTCATTAGTCTTCATTGTAACTATAGACAGCAGCTTTTCTTGGACAAGTTAGAGAAAAGGCAAAATTGCCATTCAGAATCTAAGCTTAAACTGCCAGCTTGCATTTTTCACCCAATTCATGCGGACACATACTGCTTTAGAACATCTACCCAGTGTCTTATGATATCCTAAGAGTCCTCATTTCTAGCCACACATGCAGAAAGATACTATCGCCCTCCTCATTTTAATATCTCCACTTTATTTCTACTGGTGATGGGTATTGCGTTGTGATCTGAAGCTTAAATAACCCCTAAATGTCAAACTGTCAAATCAAAAATATCAGACTATCAAATGAGAGTGGTAAGTCTCTTGGTTCTTTCACAAATGAATTTTTTTTATAATCACATTTTTTTATCCATTTCCATATTTACCATGTGATCTTACCATCTAATGACTTCAAGTTACATTTCTCTGTTTCAGAATCGTGAGCCTCTGATGCCCTCACCACAGTTCATTAAATCCTACTTCAGTTCTTTCACAGATGATATAATCTCCCAACCTTTGCTTAAGGGTGAGAAATCAGATGAAGATAAGGATAAGGAGGGAGAGGCTTCTGAAGTGAAAGAAAAGTGAGTACAGTACAGTTGGGAATTGTTTGGTATTGGAATTAAGTTTTCAGTGATTTTTGACATTCTGCGCGGTGTAACTTGTTTTTTGTAGTAAGTACCTGGCATGGGAAATCCTGTGGTAATAAAATGAGCCTAGGAAATGAGAACAGTATTAAAAATGAAACTTTTATGAAAGCTGACTAGCTGGTTCCAAATTGGAGGTGGCTTTGATCCACTAAACACTAAGATTGGGAAGATATGCTGAATATTTACTACAGTACCATAGTAAAGCATAGGAGATTGGAGAGCTGGATAGTGCTGAATGATGCTTCTGGAGAAAAGGAGTGTGTTACACCGAAAGAGAATTTCCAAGAAAGAGAGCAAGTTAGTCTTTGGATTGGTAGGGAGAACACAAGCCAGGAAAAGGGTCTCTGTTAGTAAAACAATGAATTTACAGCCGCTGAGGCTGAAAGGTGTTTGATTTTTCTGGAACCAAATTGCACATAAATGAGAGGCTTGTTCTGACAAAGAAAAGCTTAGCTTTTTCGAGTTGAGTTTGAGCACCACGTCTATAGTGCTTTAACTTACCATGCTGTTTTCCATTTTATTTTTGGAAGATGTCACTGCTGTCAGTATGGAAACCATTGCATACAGCGTTACGAACTATTTTTTATTTTTTTAAAGTAAGATAGAATGTCCTGATCTACAGGCAGATTTGCTGAATCCAGGACACTTAGCTGAGGATAAGGCAGTGCTTATTGTATTTTTTGCTGCAAAATCCTTTCTTCCATGCATAAACTGCACATTGCTACGTTTAATGTTTTACTTTTCTGACCTGGAATTTCATCCCAGACCTCTTGTTTTAAGGCAGAGATCATCACTGTTCTTAATGTGCAAAAAAATATTTCAAGGGACAAATGAAGCTGAAGTTTGAGAGCTCTAAAAGATTTTTCTTCTTTATTTCCAATGTAATTTTGACATTTTTTTGTCTAAATTGTTTTCAGTCTGTGATGGCTCCCATCCAGGAATATTTGTAACTTTACTTATAATGCTGGTGTTGTAACTGAGTATAGCAAAAGTTAGTACTTGTTATGATTTAATGAAAAGTCTGAATTGAAGTTGCAGTGTTCAGTAAATGCATGTATATATACAACTGTTCTTACATCATTTACAGCTCTGGCTATTTGAGAGCAAAACAATATATGGAAGAAGAGAACTATGACAAAATTATCAGTGAAAGCACAAAAGAAATTGAAGCAAAGGGAAAATACATGGCAGAAGCTTTGCTTCTGCGAGCTACTTTCTACTTACTTATTGGCAATGCAAATGCTGCCAAACCAGACCTAGATCAGGTCATCAGCATGGAAGATGCAAATGTGAAGGTAAGAATCTGTCACAGCTGGATTGTAGTTTGGGTTGAGAAAACGTAGAAGTTAGATGATAAACTTGCAATATAGTTCAAGAGCTTGTTTTTCCAAGTTTTCAGATATTTTAATGGGAGTGTTTGGTTTATTTACCATTTTGTCTTTTTATTCCTGACAAATTGTTTTTCAAGGGATTGGGTTTTTTTGAGACAGCCGTGCTAAGCAGTACAAACTAAAGTACAGGGAAAGCTAAATGAATTGGAGGCTTATCCAGTCTGAAAAATCAGCTCATAAATAAGAGAAAAAACATTAATTATACATGCATATTGAACTACTTCAAAAATACTGAGCTATTTGTAAGCATAGGGAACCTGTCTTCTAAAGGTTTTTTTGGGGTTTCAGAATCCACTGAGATGGAAGCATAGGCTGACATATTTGAAATTAAGCAAGGGAGTTCGTTCATTTAGGGTCAATATGAAATTTATTCCTGCTTAGAGTGAATGAAATCTGTCAGTGGGAAAAACTAGTCAAATGAAAAATTTACTGTATTTGTAACAAAGCCTTAAATCTGGAGGAATGCTGGAGTGGCTAATGCTTATTTGAACCTTTTTTACAGCTCCGAGCTAATGCTCTGATCAAACGAGGAAGTATGTATATGCAGCAGCAGCAACCTGTGCTGTCCACTCAAGACTTTAACATGGCTGCTGATATTGACCCTCAGAATGCAGATGTTTACCACCATCGAGGACAAGTAAGAAACATTAGAGATTTTGTCCCAATACTTGAATATTTCAGTATATACTAAAAGACAAAGATCAGTACATCATCGGACACACTTTGTACTGTTTGTGGCAGAAAAATGTGAACTCGTAATTTGGAACTGTTGCAGAATCAACATGCAGTCTCATTTGCAGGTTCAGGTCAGGCAGAAGCAGTTTATTTCTGTAGCTATAGCAAAGAACGCAAAGTGACAGAGGTTCAGCCCTCTATCAGTATGAACTCTGACTTAAAAGTAGTTGGGCTTACATAGATTTACAGCAGATATAAGCTGCTCTGTGAAGGGGCCTGATAGGGCAGGGCAGCATCTGCATAGAAGGAAACTTTTACAGCGGATGTAAGGTGTGTTGCTGATAAGTCAGCATCTGCAGCACTGCAGCCTAGACTTGCATCTGTTCAGCTCATCCCGCTTGGCTTGTGATGCTGCTGTGTCCTTGACTAATTTCTGGGCCCAGAAAGGCCTGCTTCCACAGAGCTGTAATATAAAAGATACTGGAAGAGAAAGGAAACACTGCCATATGCAGATATGCTAAGTTGTATTCATACGGAAGACTTCCATGGATCAAGTGCCTCTCTCTGGGAATTCATTCAATCTCTTTAGTGCTCAGAAATAAGAATGGTGTTACGTGTTGAAGGGAATCAAAGTTTTCTGCAGATTGAAAACTAGTGTTTTACAGTAGCTTCAAAGTAAAGTAAGAGAATGATGAAGTGAGCTCCACTCTTGTGGAGGAATAGGAATGTCAAAAAAAAAAAAAAGTTGAAACGCAATTCGGGAAGGCCAAAATGTTTCAACATCCAAATAGTCCACAGGCATTAACTACAGCAAGGCAAAGCGACTTGAGAAAATACAGCATAGTTCTGGAGACCAGACATTATGGTAAAGCAGTAATGGCAACAGTCTAAAATGCAAGCATTCTCAATCCCTTACATATGGACGTTGCCTTCTTGTGCATAAGGCCAAAGTTTCACTGGTGGCTCTGTTATTTTATGGCAGTGATTTTTAGTTATGGGTTTTGTAGGTTTCTAGGCAGTTCTAAAACTGAACTGGAAGTGATACGAGTAACTGATGCCAACTGAATTATCACTTAAGCGTCTGAAGCACACATTAAATACAGAAATAGGATTTTCTTTCATTCTGGCTAGCTGAAGATCCTGCTTGACCAAATTGAAGAGGCTGTGGAAGACTTTGATGAATGTATCCGTTTGCGACCCGATTCTGCCTTGGCTCAAGCACAGAAATGTTTCGCCCTGGTAGGTAACATGCTGGTGTTCATCTGGGTGCTTTTTCTGTTTGAAGAGTTCTGGAAAACATATTGTGTTTCTCTGTTTTATTCCAATTTAATGGAAAAGTAGGGCAACAAACATCTCAGTATCTTTTAATAAGGTAAAGAATGCAACAGTTTCTTCAGTTGGAGTAAGGGTTTGCTACTTTCATTTTGCAATGTTTGTTATTCAAACAGTAGGTAATCTTTGCTTTTTTGTGGTAGAGGAACAAAAATCCTCGCTCTAATTTTATCACAAAAAATTATTTAAATAAACTTTTAATGTTGCGGAAAATTGTCATCGTCAAGAAATTGGAAACAAACTATTTCAGGCTAGTACAATGCCTCTGCATGCAGGAATCTTCTGAGGACAGCTTTGCATGGTGTGAACAAGGAGGAAGTCTAGGCTTGGAATTTCTAGGCTTTTGAAGTAGAGGGAGGTTATTGGCAACTATCAAGCCTTATGGCTTCCTTCTTCACCCTTTCTTCTCTCCAAGTCCACTCTACCAGAGACTTGGACACATGGTAGGTTCCTAAAAACGGATTTGGTAGGATGTACAGGCATGTCATCTTGTGGAAGTGGTCATTGTTATGATGCATGCATCTCTTGGGGAAGTGGGGGGAGATCTGATGATGCGCTTTTTTTGTGGTGGTGGTGGTTCATTTTTTCCTTTTTTCTTCTTTTTCTTTCTTGAATAGTATCGCCAAGCTTATACAGGAAATCATCCTTTGCCTGTGCAAGTAGCCATGAAAGGCTTTGAAGATGTCATAAAAAAATTTCCGAAGTGTGCTGAAGGCTATGCACTCTATGCTCAGGTACGTTTTTCTCTCTCCAAGAAAATACTGCATTTTCTTGCACCTTTTATCTTGGATAGCATACATTTCTTCAAATAATATATGAAGATCTTTGAGTTCTGAGATAACATGTGCTGTCTTCAATAAGCTACCTGAATTTATGGGTACGGGTGTTCTGGGTAAAGGAAGTAGAGGGGAATTGGTGGATCAGAATATAAGTGATGAGAGTCAGGGGTGGTTATTAGGAAATAGAGGTATGGCATACACTTCCCCTTGAATTCCTGCATGTGTGTGGCATCTCGCTTGATGGACGTCAAGGATTCTCTAGGTAATTTGGGATTTAAATGTGTGGAACTAGGGTAACAGTTTCCTTCTGCTACAAATGACATACATGGGTCTTGCAGAGTTTAGTACAGATGTTCAGAGTACACTTGTAACAGAGTCATTTCTTCTCTAAGGAAATGTGCTGCTGGTTCTAGTGCAAAGCATGAGATGTTCTGATTTTAAGTAGGTAGGCAGTATGGATGCATTTCTTTTTGAAAGAAGTACATTTGAAAAAGAAGTTTGAGACTTGCAGATACAGAATTCTAGAATGGTTTTTACTTGCAGTACACTTACTATGTTGCTTGTGGATCTCCCGTTACAGGTGATACTGTGATCAGTAATTTTTGCACTTGAAGCCTAGCAGCTTTCTTCTAAAAAGCCTCAATTCTGAAACTTGTTAAAGTTTCTTTCTTCGGAAAACTTCTGAAACACTAGTTAACTCTGGTAACTGGTGTGCCTGGCCTACTTTATGATAAGACAGCTATATCCAATCTCATGTCATCAATATAGTTTTAATTAGAATTAGCCTAGTGCAGAGTACATGTTTTGGTTGCATATTGATGTATAGGTTTCTGTTTTGATGTAGGCACTAACTGATCAACAGCAGTTTGGCAAGGCTGATGAAATGTATGATAAATGCATTGACCTTGAGCCAGACAATGCCACTACATACGTTCATAAAGGGTATGTATTGAATTTGCGACCTTTTTGGTCAAGAGCAGTTGGCATGTTTAGATGAATCAACCCTAATTGAATGTTTGTGTTTAGAAGCTTAGCCAGGGAAATAACTATGTGAAAACAGCTTAGTCCTGTTAAATGCATTTCTATAGTTTCTCTTGACTAAACTGTAAATAAGCTTCAGTAAAGTTTTATTAGTGTTCATTCCTAATTGAGTATCTACTTGAAGTATATGACTCTTACTTTAGCACCATTTAAGCTTGGTGCTGAAGTTTTCTCTTTCATAAAACAACTTGTAACAAGTTGTCTTGAGAGGAATTACATCTTTAGACTCATTAAACTGATAACATGGCTTATTGAAAGTGACTTTCACATATACATTTTTTAAAAGCAGTGAAGTTACTGTCGACCTTGCATTAGAAATTACAAATATTTGGGATCTTTTTTTTGGCTTACATGATCTTAGTTATGGGAGGAGTATGTGAAATTTGTTCTAAATTTTCTCTTTCTCTTCCAGTTTACTTCAGCTCCAGTGGAAGCAAGATTTAGACAAAGGGTTAGAACTCATAAGCAAGGCCATTGAAATTGATAACAAATGTGATTTTGCATATGAAACCATGGGAACGATTGAAGTACAAAGGTAATGTAGAATTGCAGTGTCAACTTAGTTACTTTTGAAATTAAAGCAGTCCCTTAGATTTCCCCATGAATCTTAAGCTTTTTGTAAGATCTTCTCCCCATTGCTGTGCAAGGTCAGCTCTTACCTGAAGTCCTGATTTCTGTTCCGTAACTCTTACGGAAGGCCTTCCTTTTTCTGTGGCACAATTTTGCTTTACGATGTGGTAAGTTCTCATGTTCGCCAATTTCATACTTGCTGGACAACATGCAGATGAGTCTATGCATGTTTAAATACATTCCTTCTGTATTTAAAGTGACTTCCTTTAATCATTACTAGGCTTCCTGTGTATCTAATGTAGTCAGTAAACATATCTTACTGGACCTTTTGTACTGAGGATCCTGAGCTGTACTCCAAAGCCTGACCGTTTGGGTTTAATGCCAACATGACTGCAGTTTGCAAGCTCACAGGGTAAAGAGGAAAGACTAATGCACTATTCGGTAACCGTGCATTGTATTACAGTTGCGCAGAAGCTTGGGGTGTAGCTGAGAGTATAGCAGAGCCTTTTTTTAAATGTCTAGCCCATCAAAAGGGCACGCAGTTAAACTGTTGCTATGAGAAATTTTGCAAGCGTTTCCTTTTTAAATAATGTGAGCTCTTGTCTTTGCTAGTTTTCCTCTTATGTATACAAACTCTTTTCAAGAGATGAGGGTTCATTCAGTTGTCCCAGCATTATCTTTGTAGTAAACTTGGTGTCCTGTGGAGAACACTTTATCCCCCACTACCATCCCTGGGGGCTCTCAGAGGAAGGCTGTTAAACAGCTGTCCTAGTTTCTTAGGCTTGGTAACAGCTCCTCACAAGTTCTTGTGGTGGTTCCTCCCAAAGTCCTTTTAAGCTGTTAGTAGTGGAGACTGTAAGTCCTGAAGGAAAAAAGTGCTGTAGAGATGAAGGGATTGCTTTGCCAGTCTTAATTGGACTGCATTTTGGTTTATTTCAGAGGTAATCTGGATAAAGCCATTGAAATGTTCAACAAAGCTATCAACCTGGCCAAATCTGAAATGGAGATGGCCCACCTCTACTCACTCTGTGATGCTGCCTATGCCCAGACAGAAGTTGCAAAGAAATATGGATTGAAACCACCAACACTGTAAAGAAATGAGGAGGAAATGACCTTCTAAAGTGAAGTTGCCCACTTCAGCCAGCCCTAAAGACGCTGTTGCAGACCATGTTGAATGGTGGAACTTAGTTTTTTCCCGTTCATGGTGTTGTCATTTGCTACATCTGTTAAATGTTTAGGTGTTGTGGGAGTGGTTGTTCAAGGAAGTATGCAGTGTTGCATCTTGTTCCTTCTGCAGCAAAAACCTTGAAGCGCGTTAAGGGAAATAAAGTTGCAGGGGAACAAAAGGAAGATATTTTGGCCATGCAAATAAAAACTTCACATTGGTTCATTTGGGGTGATTATGTTGTGGGCGATTTTTGCTTTATCAAACAATATTACAGCATGTGGGGTTTTTTTCCTGTTGATTTTAAAGGTAATACTAGTCAGTGCTGTAAAATAGGTTTCTTTTTTATATGCAATTAATCCTTGAGGGTTGATTTTAATTTTGCAAAAAGGAAAAAATTAATTTTCAAACTGTTTAATAATAGAGGGGTTTTTTAAGTCAGTAGATGTGGAGAGAATCCCTGTAAATATATGCAAGCATGCACAATCTTCCCTTAAAGCCCCTCCCACCCTCTGCATAACTTACTTAGAAATAGTCCTGTGGCAGCTATTAGGGAATTAATTTGATAGTCCTTATCCTCACCCCAGAAAGCCCTAGCGTACTGTATAGGAGAGCTAGTACAAAGGTTAGTTGGGGAAAGAGGTCAGGTAACACTGCTTCAGTGTAGGCTTTACTGGAAGAAAGGCTGTGTTCCTGTGCAGCGGTCCTTACTTGAATGTCACAGGAAATGGTTCTGAAGAGTTCAGAGGGACTTTCAAGAACAGAAAGCACTGCTGGGAGTAGAGCTGCCAAGGTAAGGTCATGCTTGCATATAATCTTTGTAATCTCTGATGCTCTTGCTTAAATGTAACAGCTAATAGACCGTCTAAGTTCTCCTCAGTCTCTAGAGCCTGCTGCGTTCTGATCTGTTGCTTGTAATAGCCCTTTGCAGGATTAAGTGAGAGACGGAACAAAGCATAGGCTGAAAGTTCAAATAATGGATTTAGAATCTGTGCTGGTTTCCTTGTTCTTTAGACTGTGTCTTGTCCAAGATTACAAATACTGTAGGAAGGAAGCAACTGTTCTGCAAATAGCAGATTGGCAAGTTATTAAATACTAATAGAAACGGTCTTCCTCTAGCCAGGAACTTCACAGAGGGCTCTCTTGCTTTAGTCAGTCCATCTTGCCTCTCCCTGGATTGATGTGGCTGGATAAACCTCGTGCAAATACTTAATTGATGTAGCTTAATTTACCATACACTAATCTGGGCTTCTTTCCATCCTAAAATCATAGATTTGCTTGTGCTGAATTGTCTAACGTATTTCATCTCTTAAAGAAATTAACTGTGCTGTGGTCAAACTGTCTTCTTGTCTAGTCGTGCCACCATATAGCAGCAGCTTGTGTTTTCAACTTGACCTTCCTTTCTCCCAGCAACTACAGTTGAGAATTCAAATGGTGGGGCGTAGACATAAAGATATAATAATTCTATTTTAGCTAGATCAGTAGGTGATCTGAAATCATAGTGTTGGTGTAGAATTGAAGGCATTGGAAGGTAATGACAGCTTCTAAGGGCACTGCACATACCAAGTGTCAAACGTCTCGTGGAACTTCCAATCTCTGCATCAATTACCTGAGAACAAAAATATGCCAGACTGACTGATGCGGCCTGTTCTCCCGAGGAGTTTTTATTCGCATGGCCTTATTTACATTGGCATTTTTCTCCTCTTCACCCTACCTGTACCCCCTTCCTTACCCCACCCAATCAATTAAGGGAAAAGCATGTGCTGTTGAATACTAGCATTCCAAATCATCACAGACTTTTGCCTGTTCTTGAACTAGTTTGAAACTGCACTGAAAGGATGCATTGTCTGTAATTTTTTTTTGTAAATGACGTATCACCTGTAAACTGAAAAAATAAATATTACCTTCAAGTATCTCTCTCTGACATGTATAACAACAGGATTTGATGAAGGTGTTCTCTGCAGTGGTGCTCTCTGTGCTTATTTGAGGTTACTCTGAATCTAGGAAGCGCTAATGATGACTGACTCCCTGTCATCTTCTCTCATGCCAACTTTTAAGAAAAAATGAGGAGACATGGAATTAACAAGTCCTATCTCTGATGGCTTCCCTCACCCACAGAGGTATGATCTTGAGAGCTGAAGATTACAGGGGAAAGGAAATCCAGCCAGGAAAGCTGGGAATCTGAGTAGCTGACACCCTGTTAATTTGTATGTGCAGATGGATCCCTTTGGTGAAAGGGATTTTCTTTTTTTTTTAAATGGCTGATGTAGTGTGCACGTGAACTTTGAGAAGAGCTTTCTTTAGTAGGGATCGAGAGCTGAAGTGAAACAAGTATTACTGCTGTTTTAAAAAAAAAATGTTGAAATAATGTAGGAAGCTAGTACTGAAGACTGGGATAAAACTGGTGTATCCTAGAGACTCTCGGAAGTTGCTTCTACACAAGGTGGTCTTGCATCTTAATTCTGATCATGTAAAATCCCTGTTGTTCATGTTAGAGACAAGTTTGCTAGAATGGAGATTAGAAGTTGTGACCTGAATTACTAGGGTCTAATTGCAAATTTAAAATGAAGAGGGAACTAACGTATACCAGGGACCTGTACTGTAACTTATTCTGGAACTATTAAGAGCAGTTTAGATGCAGCTTTAGACAGGCTCCCCAGCTGCAGCGGTAATAACACTGCCCGAAACAGGCATTGCTGTTTTCTGCCATTTCTTTAAAAAGAATGTAAACTCTTGCAGGCTGAAATTCTGGAGCTATTTCAGGGCTGTTACTGGCTGGTTTTCTATACTTGCAGAATACTGGTGCATATGTATAATATGGATACTTAAAGTGCCTGTTTTCTACCAACACAGAGATTGAGTGTTGACCACTTTAAGTATTATCTAGCTGAAAACTCATTGTGTACTTTCTTCATTGAAACCTGAAAAAAAAAAATCACAGTCCCGTTTGTATCACTTCTGAGTGGAGTGCACTGGAGACCCCTAAAACATCCTACTAAAACAAGGTGCTTAGAAGTTGTCCTGACAAACTGAAGAGGAGTGAGCTGAGTTCACCAAAGTAGCTTGCTACACATTTTCACCCCTTCTCTCCGTTTGGGATTCCAGGGGAGGAGGGTCCAGGCCACGGATCCTGTTGTCTGTTGCAGACTGCACTTTGCATTTCTAAAATTAAGTGGTCAGCCCATAAGAATCCTGCAGTACTTTAATCCTCCAAAGGTAGTGTTTAGTCCCTGCTCCGCTGCATGTTAAACAGGGGGGAAAGACAGATGGAGTAGTTTAGAAAAATGGATGTATAATAGTTTCTGTGATTAGAAGCTGGAGCCCAGTGATTGCCATCATCGATGCCAATTGTTCAGTATGTGGGAGGCATTACTCTAATGCAGGAGACTTGACTCAAATGGTAAATTGTTGATTTTTTATATTTATTTTTCAACAAATAAATCTTCATTTCACCTTATGCTCTGTGGCTTGTTTCTTAAGAGTTCCAGTACAGTATGCACACCAAAATGCAGTGAAAAGTACAGACCAAAAAATGCCTGCTGGAATAGATAATGCCACTGAGTGGAATGATGTGACCTGTCTTCTGAGGCGAGAGATTCCTCAGGGTTAATTTAACTATTAATTTTCCTCTACAAAACACACAGCTAGCTCATTCCAGAGAAGCTAAAAGAACATTTAAAAAAAAAAAAGTCAAGAGAGCAGCTGTGGGAAGAGGAGGATGGCTGCACACGAACAAAATGGGGGAAGCTGGTAGTTAACTAGAGCAGGACAAAACCTCTCCCTCCTCCCATTTTTGTATTTTGAAGTCTTCTTGAGCCTTACTGCTTTATCATTTTTGCTGCTGGAAAACAAAAAGCCTAGTGATAAAGGCTGGATAGTTGAGTTGCTTCTTTTTTTTCATCCCAAGGAGAAAAAAAAAAAGCACCATTGGCAAATCTTCTTATCTTTTGACATTAGAAGAAGTACCAAGGAATCTTCCTTCTAAGAGAAGAAAAAGCAACAACAAAACACTAGGCCAGTTTTAAGTATTTTAAAGGCATCTTTCATAATCAGTTTGTTAGCCTCGTCAGCAGGAGCAATGAAGTAAGGAGTGTTTCCCATGCAGCTGATGGGAGTTGGCCTTTGGTAGCAATAATGCATTTAAACATCGAGCAATTCTAGTACCTGTCTTCTGGAAGACTGTGGGCACAAAAGACTTAATCAGTGCAACAAGTTTTGTAACCCTTTTGAGTGATTCCCCTCAGCCTTTTCAGGCAAAGACTGCCAGGCAGCAGAATTAAAGCCCATCCAGACATTCTATTAAGGAGGCTGTATACAGAGTATACAGAGCAAAGATGCGGTGACATGAATTCCTTTAACAAAACAGTAACCTGCATCACCTCCGCAATAAACAGCAATTGCAATAAAGAAAATTTAATACATATATATTCCACACAGGACACATGAACCAAAACCTGTTACAGATTCTTCTATAGTAGCAGTTCTGTCTGTCTGGCAGCTTCTTGCATTGTCCCTAAGTAGTACAGAGCAGAATTTGGCCTGTTTTGCTTAGTGCGTTAAATCGTAAAATCTCTAAGTTAGAAGTTGGGCATTCAAAGAACTTTGTTAAGGCACACACAACTAAGGAGGACAGAGGTGGAAGAATCATGCTTTTAGATTAGCTGATAATTCACTGAAAAATTCACAATACCAAAGCTGACTTCAGAGGATTTCCAGAGAAAACAAGGTTCCCAGTTCTGCGGTCTACAAAAAAGCCCCCAAAAGGTAACTAAAACATTATGATGCATAAAAAGCAATGATGTTCACTACTACTGTGTTGAACAGATTTCACCTCCATCTTTATCCTAGCTGTAAAATACTGTAAAATACTGAAGTATGAGGGGAGATATAAAAGTTGTATTTGAATCAATTTTAGAATTACATCACCAAGTGGGGGGGTTGTTTTTGGTTTTGTTTTTTAAAAATTAACTGGCACATTTAGCAGTAGATTGTGGAGCAACTAGTAAGGGAATCCTTCCAAAGATGAAAGCAGCAGCCATTTTGCCAACTGAACATTCCCTATTCGCCCAGCTTCACTTTTTCATCTCTATGGCATAGAGATCACAACGCTTCTGGCTTAAAATAGGAATTTGTTGACGTATTTCCGCGAGTTTCTTCAGATCTGCAGAGGGGGAAGAAAGCGCTATTAGAACAGCAGTCAAAAAGGAAAGCTCCTGACTTGCTCTGAGGCGAGGCAGGGAGAAGAACAGCTTTTGTGGAGAATGGGTCTGTAAGGCACTGCAATGGGGCAGCCGGGGCTGAAGGAAGCCTCAACTTTGCTCTCTCCTAAGGTGGCAGCTTCCTCATAAGTAAGGAAACTGGAAGACTATGGTCAAGTGCTGCTTGTTCTTGCTTTAATCTAGCAAGGGTGGAGAAGGGATGGGAACATTGCATCATCTGTAATTGCATGTGCAAGCCTACAGACTTAAAAAAGCCCCGTGTCCTTAGTCTCGTGACCTGTACTGAAGAAAGCAAGCAGGGGAAAAAAAAAATTTCCAAATTTTACCCTTACCTATATCTGTGTATACAACTGTTTCCTCAGCCCCAGCTTTGGCTATGACTTCACCCCTGCAAAATTAAGCACATTTGTTCACAGCATTAACACAGAGGTCTCAAGGCATCAGTCCAGTTGCTGCTGTTTGTACAAAAGGGATCTCCTACCCTTGATGTCTACAGCTGTAAAGACAGGGCTGTCCTAAAAATAGCATCATAATTCATAACTCTGGCATGATAGAAATGGCTTCCAGGCTTTATCTATCTGTGGCACACTTTATATGTGACATATATATACTTAACATAAGGATGATTCCAAAGATCAAGACTCATGGTAAGAGCAACTATGAGAACCAGTGCACGTGAGAATGTGAGAATATACCTCGGGGAAAGAAACATCACCACCAGGGACAGCCATATATGGCAAAGACTAACACTTTCTCCTTTCAGATCCTACTGGCTTTTAACAGGAGTATACTTACACTCTGCGTGAGCTACTGAACATTATTTATCACCTCTCCCACTAGGTGTTCTGTCACTGCTCTCATCATATAAAGTTAAAAGCTCAAGACACAGATAAAGCTCTTCTTACTTTGCAATCATCTGGAAGAGAACTATCAGTGGATTTACTTGAAAGGAAAGTAACGGCCTGAAGATTTGGTCACTTTTACCTCCTGTGCACCTGTGTGACTTCTGCTTAAATCAGATTATGTCTCTTAGCTGAAGACGTTCTTATTGTTCCCTCTTACGTCAAAATAGTGTTGTTCTTCAAGGAAACGAAGTAGTTTTGTGTAAGCTGTTTACGATGGTTCAGTTCGGCCCAGAGAATTACCATAATGAATAGCACATAACGGACTGAACTCCAGGGAGAAGCTGAAAACAGCAGCAGCTTAACAAATGCTAAATATTAGGACTAAGTGGCTTCTTTGCTACCAAAAAGAATATGCACTGTTAAACTAGTTGTAGTTTCTTTCTTGTTTTTCAGTCAGACAGTTTTAAAGGATGATTTTGAGAACATAGTCTCAAGTCTCGGGTGCTTTTTACTGAGAACTTAGGACATTTTTAAGAGTAGATGGAAATGTGGGACTGAAATGTGACTGTCAAGTAGAACATATTTTTTAACCAAGAAAAGGTCAGTTTGTTTTTTTTTTTTTTCCTTAACTCACCATGGATTTACTACAGTGCTGTGTCCCCAGGCAACATAGGATGCTTTTTCATCTCTGGCAGGAGATACAGTAGCTACGTAGACTTGATTATCAACAGCTCTGTGTTCACAGAAAGACGAGGGAAGGGGGGGAAAAAGTGAATAGATTTTTATTTTTTTTATACCACCAATTAACTAAGCAGAAGAGAAAGAATTTACTCCGAAGGGCAAGCTATATATCCTCCCGAGGACTAGCCAAAATTGTAAAAGATAGGAAGGTCAGAGAAAGCAGAGCCTGGAAACAGAAGTCTCTAGCACCTGCTCCAGAGTTAGCGGGTAGAATGAATTACATGTTCATTCAGTATATAGCAAAGTTGATTGAAGCTGACCATATGAATAAATAACACTGCATTCAGGAATCTCAGGGTCTATTTCTATCTGTAACTAGAGCAGTTCTCAAATTGTTGTTGGCTCTTGTGTCTAGAAGTTTATGCGTGAAGGGTGCTTACAGGGAAAGGGGTCCTTGAGAGGGCATAACTGCCGAGGGGCTGGCAGGAGTGAAGGATAAGCATTTCCTGCTTTTCTGCTTTCTGACAACAAAATCATTTTGGTGTCCCATGCAAGGCTTGAGGAATGGTGTGGCTCCAATAGCAAGTGGCCCTGCAGCACCACTTCTGATGCATAGTGTCATTTGGAAGACAAGAACAGTTCAGTTCCACAGGCTAAAACTCCCTCTGGAACAGGAGGTCAAGCTGTTACTTTGTTCTTACCGTCCCCGTTGCAGCAGTTCCCAATGAGCTGGTCCTGTGGTCAGGTTAAAAGCCCCTGGATATATCAGCAGCTGGCAACCTTTGTTAGAAGAAAATTAGAACCCAACCATCATTAAGTGGAAGATGGTTTACCACCCTAAAGTGGCACTTCACATTGAGATTCAAGGCAAGGTTTCTTTCAGTTCTTCCCAAACTCTGCCCAAAACGGAACCAAATAGAGCCTGTCCATGCATGACACGGGTGATTACTTATGTCAGCAAAGCCCTGTGACACATCACCAAGTGTGGGGATATACCCAACCCCATCACTCCGTCAGCAAACATACCAGGAAACGATTGTCACTTTACTCAAGGAGAACAGACACCCATTTGAACAACAATGCTTTGGCCACAAGATGCATTTTCTGTTACTGGGCGAGGATAAGAGTGCCCGATCACACCGATTGCCCAGTATGTACCACCCTGAAACAGCCCTGCATAGTTGAGGCCTTAGGGCTAACCACGCTCCTTTAGGTGACCCAGCCTCACCTTTCTGTCCGTAGACTTGAGCCATCTCAGCAAATCTCATATCATAGCAGATGCCCAGGCCCACTTTACAGTATGCTGTTCTCAAAACACAAGAGACAACAGTCATATCGCTATCACAAGTACACAAAAGCAATCACAAGACTCCCTGTAGCCATCCTGGCAGCTGTTCTTTTATATGTCTCTCAGTAACAAGAGGAGCTATGTTTAAATGTGTATCCTTATCTGCAACAAGCATCGACTATTTGTGGGGGAGAATTCATGCTTCATGATGACAGGAAGACTGCAAGAAGCAGTCTTATCTACCCTTTAAAAACAGCCATTTCCACAAAATCATGTTATATCAGGTCTTTGTGTATTCATCTCTGATTTAGCTGCAGGCTTTTCAGTTATTTTCTTTTCAAGAAAAGAAAGCACTCGCTGCTTTTCATGGGCTAAAGAAACTAGTCATGTACCTTCTTACAGCATGCACATTGCCAGGAGAAAAAAGTGACTGTGGGAGACGAGACTCTTTGGAGAGCTCAGTAAACAGGACGTGTTACTTTTTGAACACTGCAGGGGGTGAGGGGAGTAGGTGTCTTGCTTTTTTTATCTGATGCGGTTGATTCAAGAATGTTGGAATGGGATTTACAATTAGTCTCCATTATTATCTCATTCTCACATGAATCAATGTGCCAGTGTAGCTGTTTGTTACGTACATTCTTTTTCCAAGCCATGTTCTATAAGAACCATTTTTAAGATGTAACTGCTATAAAAAAAAATACAGTAACTTCTCTTTAACAAATCAGTAGGACCATTATTTATTAAGGAAAGTGCCATGATGTATGCTTCAACCCTTTCTACTCTTCTGTCCTTTTGCAATCACATTGCCTTTTTAAAAGTTTCAGAAGTGACCCATGCACTTGAAACAAACGTAAACTATATTTGCCATGGTTGTCAAATGCCTAATATAAATCTGATAGTCTAAAAATCCATTGCTGAGGAGGAGGAGGGGGAAGAGAACTCCAGAATGACTGTAGTGTTACTGTGGTAGAGCTCCTTAAAGAGACAGCTTGTCTTATACTCACGAGTATCAAACATGGAGAAACTATTCCCTGGACTCAGTGTTTCAGACTCTTTGAACTGTATCTTTCCAGGAATATTAATGTCAAACAAATGAACCTGTAATTATAATATGAATAATAACAATTAATAACAATTTATCTGCTTCGTATTTGAGCCTCTTTCTATTAGGCACGTGTTTTCTAATTACCGTTATCTAGACTACTCTTTTGTCAGGATCCCAACTAAACACTGCTTAAGATTGTGAGATCTGCCAAAGATGATTTAAAGCAGCCTTCTTCTTTACAGAAATACACATGTCTAAAGTTATTTGAAAAAAATATATATTAGAGACTGGCCATTTTGAACAACAGATATAATCCCTGTGACCCCAGTGATGCACATTCAAACATTTATATTGCTTACCAAACAGAATGCCCTGTCCTTCTCCCATGCACTAATAGAGAGTAGCTAAAACCAGCTAAAAATATAACAATTAATTTGTAGTATGGCTCCATATCTTCCTCACAAAAAGAATCCCTGCAAAACAGCTAGATATCTTGATCTAATGAGTAAATTTGCTAAAGAAAGAATATTTAATAACCACATTCTGCCATCTTACCTTCCTATGCTTTGCCAACATAGCACCATCAGGCCCAAAGACAGTACATGTATTATACAGCTTTCCACCATCCTCTTCTGGAATGGATCCTTTGTAAAGGTGAGAACAAAGATTTCCTCCACTGTGTTATATGGAATTTTGATCCAATGACACTAATAGACATTGCCCATTTTTCCCTCAATGAGATGGTCACTAAGAGTAAACTACCTCCAATAAGATATATGCTGCACTCTCTTGCAACTTCTGAGAGCTTTTGTGTCGATTCCCCAGGGATCTTCTCTGCATACTCCTTAAAGTATTGCGTTCCATAGGGAGAATTAAAGCATTCCTAGAATTGGTGGGGGGAAAGAAATGTTAAAACTCAGTAACACCACTGAAAGGAGATATACTTGACCTTTCAAACTCCTCTCTATCAATCAGTGTTCTCATACAGTTTTTAGTTAGAGGAGTTTAGTTTACAGGAGCTCAATGAGCAAATCAGAAAATATCAGGAGGCCAGAGAGACCTTAACAATTAGAGAAAACACAGTGGGTGTGTTGGTGTGAACGCATACCAAACAGACCATGAGCTAGGAGTACCATGCAAGCTGCAAGTAACAAGGCTAGTACATTTATCAGTCCACACTTAGCAAGACCGCAAGGGATGTTCTCATCAGAACAATGAACCGTGTTCCACCTGGCTCATTTGACAAGTTACAAGCTAAATACATCCTCCCAAACCTGTGAAATGCTTGTGCTTGTCCACAGCCCATGATTTCGTCGTTTTTGAAAGGACCTTTGCAAAAGCATACATTTTTCAAAATTACTTATTCTTTTGCTAAAGCAATCCTTTAAACACTATTTCCTCACAACTGAACAGCATATTCTGTCCTAGGCTCTAGTTAAAGATTTGCTATCCCTCAGAACCAGGCATGTAATCTTTCAACAGTAAGATTAACTGAGCAGCTTAGATGCCTAAACCAGGTGGCTAGTGGTATTTGAGATGCCCAAGATACCCAGAACTTTTACTCTGCACTATATCTGCCAGTTCCGTGAGGATGTGAGACACCTCCCCCAACACTTTTTCATCCCCTAAAGCACTACAGCTGAAGGCCACAGATAGGCTATCAAACAGTACCAGCTACTACTCTTCAGCAAGCTATTCCAAGATGCCCAAGCATCTGCTTCAATTATTACCTTTGCTCACTGGAAGTTGTAGCAAGACCCCCCCCCCCCCCCCGCCCAAAAAAAATCAAGCTGTGAATAACACCATAAACATTTATGCCTTAACTGCTCAAGCAAACTTCTTAACAACTGTAGTAGATTTAACTGAACCAAAACTGGGTGGATGTTTTTGCCCCATATACCCAGCAGGTGCCAGCTAACCCACAGCAGAATTTGTGGATGGAAGAGGCAGGAGGAGAAGTCTCCCCAGGCTGTCAGATGAGCTTCCCAGGCTTTTGAAAGTTGGATTGAACTTCAAGGAAATTAAAGCAATGCCAGCTGCCTCCACCTTCATCTCGCCACTTGCAGTGTCAGTGTGGGTGATACGAGGGCTCAAGAGAACCAGCAGAACTCTGTGCAAGCTTGTGGTAGCAGTGCATGGCGCTGTCCGTAAGTCGACACTGGAACAAAACTGCAGACTGTCCGCACAGATCACCTAGTCCTGTGGTCTCCAAAATGGTAAGAATACAGTGACAGATCTTTGAATTGCTTTCTATCAAGTTCTAGATTCAAATGGATTCTTTTTTTATTTTTTATCCATAAACATTACAAATTGGGGTGGTTTTTTTCTCACAAATTTTTCCTGGTTCAGAAATGAAAAGTTGAACACATGAAGACTAACATGTCACTGGAAAACTGCCATATGCCTCTGCAAAGTTGTAGATTATACAGTCAGCGGAAGTTACTTCTGTTCTTTATGTAGTGTGACTTTAAAAAAAGCGGAGGGAAGGGAATAATATTTCATGCCCGTGTCCTAATGCCAGTACAAAATTTACCTCCCAAAAGTCTGTGAAAAACCTTGCCCTCGTTTGACAAGTTTTACTCTAAAACCCTAAGTTATCATTGGCAAAGTGAGTATCTCAGCTAAACAGGTCTGGAAAACTCAGTGTTTGTACACATGATGAAACTAGCAAATAATAGATAATCTCAATATAAGAGGCCCAGACAGAATAATCAAAGGTCACATTTGCAACACAAGAGCTGTGTTAGCACAGAGGAGCTGGGAAGGTTGCTTAATACTTCACCTGTGACAGCAGGAGGGAAAACATTCATACCAAAAGTTCACCCAGAGAAGAACTTTGCACTCCTGAGTCAGATGCTGCAGGGCACGGGGTAACACATATACCCCCAGGAAGAGAGGAAAAAAGCTCAAAGCTGCACTGGGAAGGTCACCTAGTTGGCAGCACACTCATCCGTATGAAAATTCAGCAAGGTAATCATGGCTGAAGTCCAAAAGGTAAATCAGAAATGGTGAGTAATTTTAAGTGGCTATTTATGTTCCCACACAAGCAAGTCACAAGAAAGGTGCGTTTTAATCATAATTCAGCCACACACAAATGACTTGCTGGAAATGTCTTAAGTCTACTTTGTTTCTCATACGCTATCTCATCTGGAACAATTATGGCAAAGAGAGTTACTGTATACCTGTTTTCTTTCATCTTCCTATCAATATTCTTTAGCTGAAAATCACCTTTTCCTACATTTCTAGCACGGAAAGCTTCTGCAGTGTCACTTTTGTGAATTCAGAACATACCAATGATGGAATTGCCTGGGATTTAAACCAGCAAAAACTTAACCAGAATCTTATACCACAGAAAAGACAACCTGCTTTTTTTTTTTTCTTTTCCCCCCTTCTTTTCCCTTTCTTAAATGTGCTGCTAGACAGAATCCCCGGGTTTGGTTTTTTTTTTCTATTTTGGAGCCTCATACAGCATCTAAGCTATCCAGAAAGAAACAGGGATATATAACGCATTAGTAACACTACAAAGAGGTTTCCAAGGGTTTGAGGTATAGGGGCTAAATAGACCGTGATCTTTACTCACAGGTAGAGCCACAACTTTTGCTCCTTTAGCTGATGCTTCTTTCACCAGTCCACAGGCTCGTTGAAGATTATCTGATTTAACAGCAGATACATGAAGCTGAATAAGAGCCAGGCGGAAGTCTAACGGCAGAAAAGACAAAATTAGTCAGCAGAATTCCCCCGGGAAAAACTCTTCAAAATTTGAATTCAATAAGCACTTAACAAAATAAATTTGCTTATATATTAACATATACACAAACCCTTTCCAGCTCATTTTGCGGTCTATCTAGGACTCTGGAAACAGTTTCTTAATACAAGGAGAACCTTCAAACTTAGGCTTGCTAATGGGAATCATACATTGCCATTACTCTGCTCAGGTCAAAGATCACAGAGTTCACACGCTAGTAACCCTTAGCCTAGGCAGTAACCAGCCCAAGTTCTAATGTAAGACACCGTGTGACAGAAAGGGAGACAACTAGTCACCTACACCTGCATCTTCCTTCCCAGTTTGCTGCACAGTTTGTAAGCCTATCTTTTTGTTTTGCTCATCACCTGATGACCACTGCACGTCCTAAAATGCCATTAGCAAACTAAAGGATTGGGTAACCCCAAAAGCACCAAATATGGGAATAGTTTGCTTTTATCCCTCAAATCACACCTAGCCTGGGAAAGGGACATAAAAAATAAAGATAACATCTTTCCTGGTCATTTATCTGCAATTTGGTTTGTAGCCAAGAGACAGTTGCAAGCGTTATCAACACTGCCTCTCATACATTCAAAGACCACTATAGCATAAAGAAAAAGCTGCAAGCAACACAGCCTCAGTGGTCAGGGAAAAAGGAAGAACTGATTCAAGTGAAGCGAGATTGGGTCAGGAACAGTCAGGCAGAATATCTTTCCTCCTACTTTAGTTCTCACTTCAGTAGCTAAGCAGCTAATTTCCAGAGGTTAAGCAAATTATTAACTGCTCACTTTGCCACTCTTCACGTGAGAGACTCTTAATATTTGGTTTACTGAGTAAACAAAGCTTCACTGAGATTTTGAATGTAGTTAGCTTCCAGACCCACCTAGATAACCATACTAGGAATCTGTCTAAAACTTTCCCACATTTGTGGAATGTGTTTTAGCACAGAGAAATGGACTCTTAAAGATTTACATTTCAGCATAAATTCACTTTTGCAATAAAACCAAAAGAGCATCTACAAGGAAAAAAAATTAACTAACTTTGTCCCATAATGTTTAAAATACCAGGAAACCATTAATCTTATTTTCCATATGCCTCGGGTTGAAAACTTTGTTAAAGAGCAAAACTGAAGCTCAGTCACAACAGAATACACGTACTTGTGCGCAGAGTTTTGTTTAAAAACATTGAGATGTAGAAGTAACAGAAATACAGAGAAATGTGCAACAGTGCTGTAGAGACCCAAAGATCTCTTCTTCCAGCCTTGCTAAGATACCTCAAAAACTTCTTTAAAAGCAATTCTTAGCATAAGCCTACAACAATGCAAACCACACCCAGGTAAAAGTGTATCGGAGTAAAATAATGGTTCGTGTCTGCTGGTTTCTTTGCAAATCATCAGAAGCTGAGCACCACTGGTTTGTTCAGCGCAACTTTCCTGACGAGCTGACCACCGCAGCAGCACCGACAGAGGCACGGCAAGCGGTTTCTATCAGTCTGTGGCAAAGCCAGAGCGCTCAGGGCACCTCCCTCCAGCACCTGCATTATTTCACACCCCTTCGAAGGCTCAGAGACAGCACCCCTGACCGAGGCCTTCCCAGCCCCCACCAGGACTGGGGACGCCCGGGGGACACCGGCCGGGGCAGCCGCCGGCCCACGGCCCCGTCCCCACAGTGCGGTAAGAGGCCCAGTGGGGACGAGGAGGGGCCGGCAGCGGCTGAGGGGGAGGCGGTGGCTCCGCGGAGGGCCCCGGGGCGAGCGGGGAAGCCGGCACTAGGCGGCGGCGCCGCTCGCCGGCTGAGGCCCCGGGGCGGGAGGCCGGAGCTCCGCTGGAGGGGTAGGTGCAGTTCCATGCCCGCCCTTCTCCCCGGGGCCCGGCCGGGAGGGACGGAGGGAAGGGAGGAGGGAGGAAGGGAGGGAGTGCGAGGAGGATGAGGGGTACGAGAGGAAGTAACCGTTGGCTCCGCACGCGCCGCCACTCACTGGCCATGGCTCCGCGCGCCGCCCGCATCCCCGCGCCGCCCCGGCTCCGCCCTTATAAGGCCGGGCGGCCCGCCCGGGCGCGTGCGTGCAGGCCCCGCCGCGGGGGCTGCTGGGAAATGTAGTCGCCCGTCGCCCCCCCCCCCCGACCAGGCGACCAGGCCGAAACCCGCCGCGGCTGCAGCTCCGCCGGCGGGACCGGGGAGGGCCTCCTCTCCCGCCGGGGTTGTTTAAGAAAGCGATTCATACAGCGCTCTGAAAAAGCCCGGCCAGTTCCCCCTGCGCTTCCCCGCAGAGTGCGGCGGAGGCGGCGTGAGGGAGCGGCGCAGGCCGGGCCGGGGAGAGCAGGAAGGAGCAGGGGAGGAACGACCCCAAAGCCGAACCCCGGCGGGTGGCAGGGAGCTGGCGGTGCTCCTCCACCGCCTGGCGAAAAAAAAAAACCCAAAAAACCCCAAACCAAAACAAACCCCACAGCTGTGCCACCGAAATCGGTGCTCCGCAGAGCGGACGTGGCGACACGCCGTACCGCCCCAGCCCTGCGCGACACCCAGCAGCCCTGTGTCTGCCAAGGGCTCGTCCCAAGAGGTCTGTGCCAGTTCGGAAGGCAACTCGTTCACCTGGGACACCCCTGTCCTCCTTTACAAGGACAGCACCTCCTAAGGTACAAACCCATAGGCTAACTTGCTGCGCTGTTTTTATTACCAGCTTTGAACACCGCGCGCTCCCCTTTACTCCACACAGAACGTCGCTGCCTCATGTATGTATTTTACAACCTTGGGCTTTTCAAAACCATATTTGTAGAATTATAGACTCAAGTCCAGAGGCAGCCACAAAGATGATGAGAGGGCTGGAGCACCTCTCCTGTGAAGACAGGCTGAGAGAGTCGGGGTGGTTCAGCCTGGAGAAGAGAAGGCTCCAAGGAGACCTTATAGCAGCCTTCCAGTACCTGAAGGGGGCCTGCAGGAAAGATGGGGACCAACTTTTTAGCAGGGCCTGTCGCGATAAGACAAGGTATAATGGCTTTAAAGTAAAATAGGGAAGATTTAGGCTAGATATAAGGAAGAAATTTTTATCAACAAGGGTGGTTAAACACTGGAACAGGTTGCCCAGAGAGGGGGCAGATGCCCCATCCCTGGAAACATTCAAGGTCAGGTTGGAGGGGACTCTGAGCAACCTGATCTAGTTGAAGATGTCCCTGCTCATTGCAGGGGGGTTGGACTTGATGACCTCTAAAGGTCCCTCCCAACCCAAACTATTCTATGTTGTGTAGAGGCAGTATTTCTCATGCAAGAATATCTCCACAAGTTGAAAGCCCATGACAGCAGAAGGGGCAAAGATAAAACAAAATGGGTAACCCAGGGTGATCAATCTCTCACACACGTTCTTTCAGGAAACGTGCAGAGAGATAAAGGATGGGAAGTGCACAACCACCATAAAATGCACACAACCACCACTGCTTGCAGTAGCTACAAACCTTCCTTCAACAGAAAAACTGTTCAATCTGCCCCTTTGAACACTAAAGGAAGAACCTTATCCCAAACTGACCAAGCCAAAGTGACGTCAGAATTACCAACAGTGGACAACTGCAGATGAGGAGGGGATGCAGCACCTCTTTGGCAAGCTACCCTCCTTTTTACACATGCCCATGGTAGTAGAAACAGCATATATGAACTTTTTTTTTTTTCCTTTTATGAACAGCACACCTTGCAGGGCTCCAGGTGCAAGGAATGTCTGTCTCCTGAGTTCACATGAGGTTTGGGGCAAAACACAAAATAAAGAAGAAAATAAGCAGTGAAGCAGTATCATCACTTCAAGGCAAAAAGCACAGGCTAAAAATCCACTGTTTCCCGTGGTTCAGAGATACAGTGTATTTCTCACGTTTCAAAACAAAAATACCTGGAAGCACTAAATACACCCAAAAGAACAAGTTACACACTATCACCCCCCCTTGCTCCCCAAAAGGGGAAACTTTTCAGGCCTTCAGTAGACTATGCCTATATCGAAAAAGGTTATTTGACATTATCAGAAGTTTTGAAACTTCAGCCGAAATGCAGTTGGAAGGAAAAGCTACAAACACTGCTGAGACCCACGTGTAAGGCCTAACAGGAACTAAACTGAGAGAATAGCAAGTAATTTTTACTTACATCTGACAAAGTCAACGTAAGTAAAATCGCATCTCCCCAGTCAGAGAACATTTGGTGGGCAGTACATGTAAAGCTCTGTACAAATTCTCATACAGATCAGAATCTAAAAGAATTTGTGAGACAACTGAAGAGCCACCACTGAGCACAGAAGCACTGACCCTGGCTATGAAACACAAAGGTAAGACCTTCCATTTGGCAGGAAAGCTTACTCTGAGAAGAGCGTTTCTTTCCTGCTACAGACCTCATTTCTATCACCAAAATCTCTCTCACCCCAGCAACATAGCAGCTATCATCTTATATTCAACAATATAGACAGCAGTGCATGCAAAATAAAACAAGAGCCTGCAAACCTCTGGCAAATAATTTTAAAAAAAAAATTCCTTGAAGATGAAAGTGACAGGAAGTAGCATACTGACTATTTTGAATTTTCTTTTCAAAAACTGTCACTCCAATGCTATAACTGGAATTTCTGCTTAGCAATACAAGTTTTGTAACCAATACACTAACTACAGATACGTACACCACAAGGAAAAAGTAGCCTTTAACTTGTGGGTAGAGATGCAAAAAACACCATTGAAATTATTCATAGTTTGAACTGAGCTTTGTAAGACAAGGAGTCTGATAAATTGCACGTTGCCTTAAAATTACAAATAATTAGCCTCTTAATGGCTTGGATTATACATTTCCACACAGAAGAGATTTAAGAACTTACTTACTGTATCTTTACCTACTGTCGATCTAAAAGCTGTTTGTTGTCCCCATAGAAAAGCATACAGATTACCCACTTTCCACATTTAATATCCAAATAATACACCTGTGTAGCAACTGAGAGCACTTTTCACAATTCCCCCCGCACCAATGACAGGGAGAAATAAGTTGTATCATTTTGTCAACATTTTCATAATATAAAAATGCGATGCTCAGAAGTCTGGATTTATGCAGAGACCCCTTCTATAATTTGACCATTTGATAACTCATTTTGACCTTTCTATGAATACTTACTATGGCTCACACAAAAGTATTTAATGAAATTAGTCTAAGTCTAAATTCCAAAATACTTACACATTAACATGTCACAGACAGCAGCTCCCTATGATCCATAATCAGCTTCTTCCACTCCAAAGATCAAATTAACTTCCATTTACAAAATACCTTTAGGAAAGACTCTTAATTGATTCAGAGAATTCACACAGCATGCAACTAAATGCTTTCTGACAGAACAAGTTATGTTCAAATTGTACTGGTTTATTTACAACTGTAGTTTATAAACAGTAACACAAACATCTTTACATGAAAAAAATCTCATTGCTGAAGTAGGCACAGAGTCAGAGACTCTTTAGGATATTTTCAGAAGGGAGTAGGAAGAGGAAAATGTAATACAACAGCTGCTGGGCAAAACTAAATACATGAGCGTTGGCCCAGGTGCAATTTCATGCAAATATCTTCAACAGTTCAAGTTCTATTGGTGTTTACTCAGATACTAAGAAGAAAAAAAAAAAAAAGGAATTAGTTCCAGAAATAAGGTGCCCTAGCTTGATTCCTAGTAAAATAACTTAGAATAGCTGTTTTTTATAAAGGTCAGTTTTATTTATTTTACCTCCTGGTGATGTACCAATTCACAGGTTTTGATTCAAATACTCAGAAGACTTCATGCAGCAAAGCTAATCCCTATTATCTGTATTTCACATTTTTTGGTAATGTCCACATCAATCAACAAAGATGCTATGCCTCGGCGATAAGGACATTACTTTATTGAGCTTTTTAACAAGACAACCGTTCTTGGAACAAGTGGAAAGCTGCTGATAAGCAATCACATAGCTGCCATCTCTCGAACATTAACTAATTCAGATGATGTTAGTTAAAAGAATATAAACAAATCCTTAAATCAACAAAGGCAACAGGTAATGAATACATTTATCACAGGTATATAGCACTTGAGTCTCTTCAATTTATTTGTGTGCATTGATTTTCTTGCAGAGCACACCGTCGATCGGCACATACTCACTTCTATGCTGAAGTGAAGGTTTTTAAAGGTTTAATTATTATCTTAGACATTTTGTTTCTGAGGAGCAAGGTAACTTGTTTTCAACTGTCATATTCTGTCATGAAGCATTAGCTTCAATTTCAATGTACATGCTCACCTTTATAAGAGAAACAGCTTCAACCTATGAAATGTAAAATTTTACATAATTAAAAATTACAACCGTGTAGTAAAAGCTTATTGTGCACAGTTCATTTTAGTATTTAAAAAATACCCTTACCACCAATTCCAGTTATTTAACCTAGTAGTGGATAAGACTCTTCAAAAAGTTAATTTTACAAATTGCTTGCATTTTTTTCCATTTATCTGCAGCCCAAGCTGCAGTTGACCATTTTTAATGAGAAGGAACCAGTATTTCTAAATTTTTTTATCTGCTCTGTGCATAAACCTAAGTTTTTAATCAGTCCTTGATACTACTCAGTATGCAAAATCAAATTTATAGACTGTAGGCAATGGAGACATTTTACTTTCAAGGGACAGTAATTTAAAAATGATTCTGTTTTCAACTGCTTCTCCATATCTGGCAGTGCTTCATTCCTTTAATGTGCTTAATGCAACCCCAGATCACTCACATTATGGCTGCATTAAAAATGAAACAAACTGACCTTTATAATAAACATTTCAAAACCAAAAAAAATACAATAAAAAAAATTTTAAAACCTGTTCAGAAATTGATAATAATTTACCCTATCTTAAGCCTGCTACTCAGGCACTCCCATCAGCAAACAGAAAAATTCTTTTAAGTTAGTATTCAGTTGGGAAACAGTCAGCTTGTGTCCACATACAGTATCTTGGTTGCTTCTTCTTTATAAACTGTTCTCTACAAAGTCTTTAGTTATTAACTCTCCAAGGCATCCAATACTTTCATGATCTGTTGTTTTATGGCTTTGGTAGCATCACCTGCATTTGGAATCAAATACCTTAAAAAAAAGATTAGAAAAAGCCATCATTAATTCACTATACAATTTTTGAGTATCAATTCCATAGTTCTTGTTTTGATTTTTACTCTGGCACAAACTAAAAGGAAGGAGGAGGGGAATATATTAAAAACTACTGAGAAAATAACATTTATTTCCTGTTTATACTATGAAACTCTTTCAATTTGTGAACTTAGAACTGTTGAGGAGTACTTGACAGGCCATCCTGAAAAGGAAAAGTTCCTCATTAACTGACAATGGCATAGATCATGCAGTTCAAGATCTCTACAGATAGCACTGTCCGACTGAAGCATGGCAGTCATCATTTGTGGTTTTTTGTTTTGGTTTTGTTTGTTTGTTTGTTTTAAAATTCCTATAGACAGCTGTAGATCATTTATTTATGATTCTTTCTCTTCTGGATTTGCTCCAGTCAAGAAGGTGGTGGTAAGGTAATTCAACAAGCAGCAAAGTTCTCTGCAACATTTTAATTTATCTTTGTCTGGCCTACTACCAAACTAATTTCATTCTAAGCAGCCAACAGGCATAGAACAACTTCCCTAGTTAGCTAGGAAACTCATCTCCCACGTTTTTTGTGGAAACAGAGCACCCACTGCACACAGTTCTCCCCAGGGAAACAGATGAGAAAATGTCCAACTGATGTCAGCAACTTTGTTTAAACAGCGCCAAGAAACAACAGACTACACCATTGGAAATAAGCCCAATACGCCCATCCCTCTGAAGCACGCAAATGCTGAGCACGGCAATACCTAACTTTCAGGAACAAAGTTTCAGGGATTCAGAGTTTTGAGCTCAGGCTCCTGGACTTCTTGTATAATCCATAGGAGTAGTCAGATGTCTCAGAAAAGATACCACAGAAGAAAGATCACTCTCTTAAATCCCACTCTTCACAAATCCATACTTTAGGCTGCAGAGAGCTGGCCACTTCATTTTCATTTAAGACGCATTACAGAAATGAAACACTGGCACACATCCCATCCCCAACAACTGTCACTGCAGACCATGGAGTTTCTCTCTGCTGGGTCTTGTAAACTCTCCTCATTCTGCTGGCAGATCTTTTCTCTAGTTCACAACTGAATTAACTATACCTAAATAAAAAGTATTACTTTTGAACTCAATTCTGGGAATTACAGCATGCCCCTGATTTCCAGTTGACAGCATTCTGTATATCATTACTACTTACATCTCAGCTGCTGAGATGGCTTACCTTTCAACTGCCAAAATTTCTATGCCTGAAGTATTGCTATTTCCGTATTTAAAGGTGATCAGTTCCGGGTGTTTCTTCTTGGATGTGATTTTGACTACAGAGTTGAGCGCCTGTCGAGACTGTATGTAGGCCAGTCCCTTTCGTGATGGAATCTCTCTCAAACAGTACATGTGAGTCGCTGTTACTAGGAGATGACTTGAAGGAAAACAAAAATACAAATTAAATTTGCTAATGAACCAAATACCAGCTATTTAGAAATCTAAATTCTACGAATAAGCTACGTGGAGAGAGCTCGATAAACAGTTCCCAAATCTAAAACACAGTTTTAATACTTTTAAAGTCTGTAATTTAGAAAGGCCTACAAAATACTTGAGATTTTCCTTCAGTACTGTATCATAGCTATTTTTGAAAACAAGCATGGCATCCTCAACAGCATACAAAACCAGACTGCACAGTTAACATCATCACCTCGACACAACAGCCATGAGTGCTATCAAAGATCACAACCACCAGTAATGTGTCAGGCCGTGCACAGAGTAGGGAAAATGCCTCCAGGCCCTCTTTCATCCTTCAATCATACCCCAACCCCATCCCTCCACCTATAGAGCAGCAACTCTACATACGGAGCATCAGACTTACGTTAAACAGACGTGCTGGCACTCCACGACTGTCAATCAACGTACAAGCACTAACGTGGAGATGCTGACCTGCCAACTCAATTCAAGACCTACTTTTGCTTTCTTCATGGAAGGAATGCATGTTCAACTAGTGGTGGGAACACGCTAGTTAAGTTCCCACTCACTTTGAGAAATCATGCTACGACAGATTACTAATCATACACCATATAAAATAAATCTAACGGGAAAATAAAATTAATAATCAAAGACAAGAACAGACCATGAGGCAAGAGAAAGCCCATCAAATTTTTCTGTTATCCAGATTCAACAGGATTTGTACTCTTTGGGGAAGCCAAAATACAGCAAGCATCATGCAGGGTGCTCTTCAAGGATTAAAAAGGTCACTGAATCTCAGGGGCAAGATGGGTGCGTACTACAAGGTACAGAGACAAGCAGGAAAGAAAAAAACGGAGCCACAGGTACTTGGGTCTACCTGGTCTTGAAAAATAAGCCTATGGATACTGAGAATATTTTTCTTACTATCTGGTTTTGCAAAGCAAAACTTCATACAAGTTTTTGTACATAATTACAATTCTATAACACTGCAAATACAGGAATGCAGATACAGTGGTAACATTTTATTCTAGGTTGTTTTGCACCTTAATTGCCTAGTTTAATATCTAGAGTTTAATATCTTAAATGCCCAATATTTCTTTTTTTAAAATGTGTATCAAGACAGACATTTTCATTAAGCTTACGACCAGTTCCAGTACCTGGGAAACATATGTCCGTTTTCTTTCACTTCATTACAGGGGAAGTTATACTTCACATCAGGTTTATTTATCCATGTTTGGATGTTGACGACCTCTTTTCGATCATCATCTGACATTGAGGAGCTATCAATTTCATCTATTTGGAAGGGAGTAAAAGTAAATTAAAAAAAAAAAAAGAGATTTTCACACAATATCAGACAACTTTTCAACTCACTTAAATCCAGATTAGCTACACTGATTCAAACCAAGGTCCACCTAGCCATAAACAATTGTTCAGAGGGAAGAAAGAAAAAAGCATGCATATCTGATATTTCTCTTTTAATTCTCTCTCAGCAGACAACTATTTTCAGCTCAGGGCATTTATTAGGCTGGTCTGATTTGTCCATTCAGTAAAGTTCAATAGATCTCTTTTACATGGACTTGTCCAGACTTTCCCTGAAGCCCTCTAAACTTTTTGCATCTACAACACCAATATCTTTTGGCAAGGAGTATCAAAACCACGTTAACTACATTCCAGGAAAGCCTCCTCTTGTGGCTTCTAGTTTCCTGTACAAGAAGAAACAAACATCGGTTGATCCCTTTCCATGTGAGGCATTATTTTTGCAGCCCACTTTTCCTCCCTTTCATTGCCTATTTCACCTAACAAAAGTTCTAATATTCAGTTATACCTGTTGTGAAAGCCATTTCACATCTTTCTTCATCCTTCTTAAGTACAGAAATAACAAGTGAACATGAACAATTCACTAAACCCATCTATTTCCATTTCTTCCTGTTGGCTGTTTGGTGCCTACCACAAAATCTTTTTTATTTAATCTGCTACTATGCATTTGAAGAGTGGGTTTCTTTCTTGGTTGGTCCTAGGCACCACCATAACAAATATGATCAATGATAATAGTTAGAAAAATGTCACATTGTAAGACAAAGATGTAAGATACATTCTTATGATTTAGCCAAGCTTCATAATTTTGTCTAAGTAAGTTAATCTAGGTAAGAGGAAAATCTTCTACTGTACCAGTGTCATATTCTTCTTCATCTCCGATGCTGAATACTGGTTTCACACCACGGTAGGGTTTTCCTACTCTGTCACTGCTGCTGACATGTCTGTTGGCAATGAAAAGGGCAGGAGAAGACATGGGATAGGAGAAGAAAAGTAACTTTCAAACTGATGGTATGACTCCTACAGTAACATATTAGCAAAATGTAAACACAACTGTGCAGCTGAGAAGGACAAGAGAATTTCATGAAGCTGCTTGCAAGGAAGCTGTGACTGACCCATAAAGTTATTTGGTTAGTGAAAGCATGTATTTCAGTTACTTGGCAAGGCTGACTGTTATAACAAAGTGAAAAGAAATACTTCTTTGTTTTAAAAAGAACTTCTGGTCACCTTCTCAAATGACAAAATAGACTAGAGACCTGAAAACTGACAACATGCTATGAAGTTTCTAGCATGAAACTGAAATATTTCTGGACAGTCAGGGCAGCTTTACAAGGATGCCAAATTGGAATGGAGGAAAAAATGAATACTATTAACTAACATGTCTGGGAGCTCATTTTTCTAGTTAATTCCTCAAAAGATAACAAAATGCCTTAAGCACTTCAAAGTTGGGTTATAAACCATCCACTGTAGTGCGAACTCTAACTTTCTGTCCATTACGTTCTCCAGCATGAGCCAAATCCTGAAATCTTTGGTCAAGCAATTCCTACTGCTAAAATCCCAACATCACTGTGATTTCTGCATAGATATTGACCTCAAGAATCACATTTGAATTTATTTCTACAGGTCGTATCAAATGACACAAACACAACTGGAGTCTTAATGTTTGAAATCACAGAGTGCTGTGACTACACGGTCACAGCTGTCACCTTAGAAGTTCTGGCCCTCAACTGCTGAGAATACCTCAAAAATATGAGAAAACCCAGAGGTTCAGAAAGCCACAAAATAGATAACTACTGAAAAAAAAAAAATGCTTCCCGATTTTAGCCTTTACAACTAGCAACATGCAGTAGTTTAAAAAAAAACAAAACAAAACCAACACACACCTGTTCCTTCCCCCCTTTCAATTTCTTTGAAACCTCCCTCCCCATAACGTGTGTTCATATTTCCTATAAACGATAAGCCTTGGTTCCTGTTTTAAGTATATCCACAAACTCCAGTTTACGTGCTACTGTAGAACCAAGTTGGAGAAGCAAACTCTTTAGTAATATATAAATGAATGCTAGTACTTATGTATACCTGAAAGCATATTTGAAAGTTAAAAAAGAAACCTGCATTTTCTATGGCTAAAATTTACTAATGTAGACAAAACAAGGAAATGTTTGGGGGGGGGAGAAATGCATTCTACAATGAAACAAAAAATAAACATACAAAAACATGCTCATTAGTGTTTAAGACAATAAGCATCAATGACACTGACAATTCAAGAGGGCAGTGCTTCTATATGGAGGCTTTTGTAAATACACTTTAGTAATACGTAACCAATTGAGTAAGAGGAAGCACATTTAAATAGTGTCAAATTGAATTACATAGAGAGGATTTAAGAGAAGATCTCATGGGTATTTAAGAGATCAAAGTTAGTCAAGACAAGAGAAAGTAAAAAGCTACTTTATAAAAACCTGGTAACATCTTAAACTAGAAATGGATTTCCTTTAACCTGTTTGCATGAAAGGCCATCATTATATTGTTACAAATTGAATGTAATTCCTTTTAGTGGCAAATCTGCAAAATTAAATACATTGGTAATAAACACCAAGTGGATCTAATTAAATGGATGGGAAAAGAATGCAATTCCAGGTTTTTAAGAGCCGCAAATTTAAGAGAAGAGTGTAGCGATCCATACTGTGAGCAAATTTATTATTGCATCTTCCCAATGAAAGAAGTAATATGAGTGAAAGGAGCAAGTAAATAACAGAAGTATAATCTCAATATATCGAAACTTCTTGGTTACAAATACAGATTCAAGTGTCTTTCAGTTATTGAACACAGTCACCAAGTGTTTTAAGTTGGAATTTTAATGCTTTCTTACCATATTCTAAAAACTGATCAACAAAATGTGGGGAGAAATACCCATGATCTGTACGATTTCTAAATTAACAAAATATACTATGTGCTATTGGGATAGTTCCACTTTTTTTTTTTTAAGAAAAGAATACTCACTAACTTTACTATTGATTTTGCTCACACAACACCATTCTGTTAATGCTTATGGGTAAATCCTATCTCAAATTATGTGCAAACTACTTGAAAGAAGAATTGGTCCTAAATCCTTGAAAACCCAAACAGCATTTTAGATCTTCGTTAATTCTTGCAGCACCAATCTTCATGCTTTTCAGTCTACAATGGTCAAAAGCTATAACATAGAGTTCCTGAAGTATAACCAAAGCCCAAAGTGATTACACATCAGCTGTCCTTCCTTTATCACAAGTAATTTTATATAACCTTAATTCACAATTTTAATTTCTGAAATAATTATAAGGCAATAAATCTGAGACAAATGTGAAGGGATTCCACATTTGTGTGAAACACGGCAGTTACATGAAAAAGATGAGGGAGAGATGCAAGGCATATTTACTTATTAACTCAGCATTTTTCTCTTCCCAGTAATGAGCACCTCTGTTCTATCAGCATGTTCTATCACCATGTGATGAGAACCATAAAAATTCCAGATTTCCAGACGGAACTTCTGCATGGGTTCCCTGTTATATCTGAGCTCTGATGATGCTTTGTAACAAGTCCTTTTCATAGCTGTAGTCTCTCTTGTTAATAACTTAAGCCATAATTTGTTCAGTAATTGCTCCTGGTGTCTTTCACAAGTACAAGTCACTAATAAAATTTATACAGGAAACAACAAGTATAAAAAATTTCCATAAAAAGCAATAGTAAGGAAGAGAACAGAAATAACAAAGCAGAAACTAAGAGACCAAAGCACTGCCAATACATTCTTTTTCTTCTTCTAGTCCCCTGACCAGTGCTTGTAAAAATCAATAGCTTTATATATTCAAAAACCCTAAATTAATATAAAAATATGCGAGCAGTTTTGTCAGTGTAACCAATGCTTACAAATATTGTGATGCCATGCTAAATACGACAAAGGTGGTTTTAGTCAGACTGCTTAATTATCAAGCTTACCGCTCCAGGCTCGCTCTGTCTGGCCAGGGAATATTGAAAGGTATTCTATAGTACATTGGGGCAGAGGACAGAACAAAAGAATTAAAAAAAAAAGGTTTAAAGGAAAAATCTAGATAAATAATTGAAATGTTTTATATTGGCAATGTATCTTCTTCAAGGAGGATGCTTATAAATAAAAAGCAATGCTTCATGACAGCTAACCATGAGATAGAGAAGTATTTGTAAAAATGCTACTAAAAGATGCATTCTTCATGCGAAGTATGGCTTATATATAAGCCTTACTTGAATTCTTCACACAACAAAAGCCAAGTGCTATTTAAGAATTTTTTACCTCTAATTGTGAAATAATAATTAAAAAAAAAATCCAACACAAAACCAAGCAACAATCTGTACCTTTTGATTACGTACAGGACTACTAAAAACTGCTGTTTGTCTAGCACATATTTTAAATCCTGCTATCAAACAACCACTAACTCTGTAAAATTCTTGGAATACCAATGCCTTAGCAACATAGAACTCCAATGGCTGCATTTTAAAGAACTCTAAAACAGGCTATTCAATTAAAGCTTTATCAGATGAAAGCTCTTATTCTTTTACTTAGTTAAGTATTTGGAAACATGACTTCCAGCTTTGAAAGTGTCTTTTAACATGTTTGCACAATCTCGTTCCCAGCTCTACTTGAAGATACATAGAATGAACAAGAGCAGATTCTGGGTTTGAAAAGCAGCTTTACACCAGGACTTGAAAAATTAAGATCTTCAAAAAAGTTAACCTCAACTTGATAAGATGGGGCAATTACAAAACCAAATCAGAACAAAACCAACCCAACAAAAAACCCCAACCAGAATCCTTCTGTCATTCACTCATTCCATTAGAGTCAGGATGGGGAGCAACTGAAATGTAAGTGAAATAATTCTTGACTTTTAGACTTAATACAGAACCGACACATTACAAGAAGTCAAACTAACCATGCATTGACAAATTCTAGATAAACATTCAAGAGAAAAGGCTGCTCACACTGGCCTTGCAACACTAAGGCAGCACAGTAGGCTGACTGTGTCATAATAAAATCATGAGGAGGGTAGGGGTAGGAAATCTGAAAGCTGAAACTGGAAGATAACTCTTTTTTCCTAACTAGCACAGTCTTCACATTTCCAAATAGCCACCTGAAATGGGAAGTCATTCCTCACTGCCAATTCACTGTGAGATATAAACGACGCACCTGTCCACTGGAGTAGATGTATTTTCAATAAAACTGATAACTTTCTCTTTCACATTCACAGATTTAGTCTTCAAAGCAACCGTCATTTTGTTCACCAGGGACTTTACTCCTTTTCCATCACTTGAACCATTAGGAGAATCACCCTGTAAAAGTAACTCCTCTCAGGATTAATCATATAAAAAGAATGTTATTTCATCTCTAGTTTGTTAAGAAAGGAAACAGACTACAAAACAGCAATCTGCTTTTTGGTACTCAGAAGAACATAAAATAGAGCATTAAGTATTCTTTTAGAGTTCTATTAAATGACAGCAATGACATGTGTCTGAGGTAAAGATGATGCAATAAAGCAAGCTTAACAAACCCTATCACTGAGCACTCTGCTATGCAAATCTAGAGGAAGGAATTCTATTAATGATAAATTGTATCCAAATTAAAAGCCAAATTCTACGTACAACATATCAGCTGTAAAATAGGGACAATTTTGAGCTTTCCCATGAAACTGTATGCCAGTTTTATAGTAATTTATTCCCAGAATATAATTTTCATATATTTTTTATATACAGATACATACAGAGTATATATTACATATATTCTGCTGGAGAAAACTACAGCAAGTTCTTTTCTACAAGCTCTTGCTCTCAAGAGTATAAAAATATTTAGGTCGCCTCCAACTAGACAGTGAATATAGTTTGAAATTAAACACATAACTGAGAACAATCATGACTTGCAGTAATGCATTTTACAGAACGGAATGAGGAATATGAAGAAAAAAATTCAGTACACCTGGCACTCCCATCCCACTACCACTTGAGCTTAAAATTCACTTACATCAACGGAGGAGTTTATGCTACTTCTTGAGCCTGAGGTACTAGCAATCCAGTGGCCATACCCATTTTCTGGTCCTTCTACATTGATATCTGCTAAGTGCTGCTGGAGGGCTGTTGAAAGGCCATTAAAAAAAAAACATTCAGAACTACACTGGAATTAGTTGATGAAAATACTGTATACCCAAGACTGATCAGTAACAATTTTTGCTCCATATGATTTAATAAAACAGATAAATTCAGCCACTGCTATAATCATCCCTGGCTTCTCTTTCAGTAGTACAAAGGCACAAGGATAATCTTAATTTTTGTAAAGAAAACAGTTAAAATACAGCAGCCATTAAAAATAAATCACTGCTTTGATCCTAAAGATAGCTATTATGAGACTGCGCATATTGACTAATGATGCCTCTATACTCATATTGTAGCACAGATCTCTCCACTGTTGTAGAGCCTGATTGATTCCAGCAACACAAACTGCCGGATTATGAACTGATGATTTAAGAAAACATAACAACAATTAATAGTAATTATGAAGTAGCATCTTCATACAGATCTGCAATCTACAGAGTCCAAACATCAAGAATAACTTAGAAGAGGCAATGTCCCCTAACCACAAATAGCTAAGAACAAATGCACAAGTGCACAGGGTTGACTGACACAAAACAAAAACCTGACAAATGAGACCTATTTGCTATTCATTTTGCTGATTTCTAGCCAAAGCCTAATAAAAGTATCAACAGCGTTAAGATATGAAGTTTTCTCAAGCCAAAGCTCATTATTAGTAAGCTTACCCATAAATCCTCCTTTGGCAATGCTTACATACTCTTTATTTTTCTGCAACAGAAAAGACATTTTTGATTGAAGCAAAAATCTGTGTAATAAGTTTTGCAAGCATGGTAATGAAACATGGGTTAATTTCATAAAAACTGCAAAGTTGAGTAATGTAAAAAACAGTTAAGATTTTAAGGGGAAAATATTTTGCCATTTAGGATCAATGACGTGCAGATACACTTTATTTCAGCTATTAAAATGAACGGCAATTTAGTTGTACCTGTAAGAAGTGTGCTAGCACCATGTTCATATACATATCTTCTTCTTCCCTGCCACTTCCCATGAAGCAGAGGTGTTCCCCACCAGCTATAGAGCCAGACTCAATAGATTGTTTTTGTGCTTCTAATAGGGATTTTACAGACTGTGCAAATTCTGAAGGGTTTTGAAGCATCTGTGGAACAGAGAAACAAAAAATGCTGTTTAACATCAACATACTGTAACACAACTTGTGAAAAGATACAAACTTTGAAAATGATCATAGTTTGTTGAGCACAAGCAAGGCAACATCAGCAGTGTACAAGACACACACACACACAAGACAGCCTGACCCAGACCTCATGTTATGTACAGAACACTGAGAATGGTCCTTTTCTTCCTCACTCCACCTTGCTCTCCTTAGAAGAGAAATGCAGCTAACATTTGTTAGTTTATTTTTTGCAGACACCAAATAATAGTGGAAAAAGGTTTTGCAACTTTCGTGTTGCATTAAGTTGGCAATATGGCAGAGGGACCAATTTCCATATTTACATATGTTTGAGCACAACATGTTCAAACTTCGCAGTTTTGAAACTGTTTAAAATACCTAGAATTCCTATGTGCCAGTAAGGTCGCCCTCTTGTTGTCTGCCCACTAAGCTTTTTCCCATTTACTTAGCAAGATTTAGAAAAATATTACAATCAGGAATACAAGGAGATACCTGGGATTTTTAGTACTCTCAAAAAGTTAAGGCTGTGGTCTCCTCAAGGCCTATTATATACGCAAAACCAATGAGCTGCTATATGAAAGAGATGGAGAAACAAAGACTTTCTAAATACAGCTGAAATTTTAACTTGCTTTTGTGGGGAAGGCACTTGTTTAAATTAATAGGGAAATATTGACCTGCACCTGGATGGGGGTTGGGGGGGAGTCTCATTATCTAGCCTTTATACTAGATTAAATGACTAAAAACAAAGTAACAAGTACACAACTTAGACATCAGTCAACCTGAATTTTGACGGGGGTTCTTCTTGAGCCAAATGCTGCTTTATTACATAGGCGCTAAATTTCACTACTTCTTCTATCTAAGACCACCTATAAATAAGATGCATTCCAAGGTGTTTTCCCCATTGCCTCCCCTTAAAGTAAATTGTGTGTACTTTGCACTTACAAACGTCTAAAACACACTGAAGTTCTATTAATGGTTTTGTGTCTCAAAGATTATTCCCTACAATGTCTTCCTGCCATTAAAGTGCTAAAACCAGAGATGAACCTGGTGACATTCATCTAGTGTGGTTTGTGAAGGATCCTAACCATACCAACTGACACACACCACAGAAGTTAATTCCAATGTGTAATTTAAGTACGTACAAACTAATCACATTCATTTTAAGAACTGTCTTATTGGACTTCTTTTTCATATATTACTAGGTTTTTAAACTATTTCATAATTTATAATGCTTATTTCTACTTTATTGAATATGATGTTCAATTAAGGCTAGCAGAAGGACACCCTCATACCATGGAGAAATTTTTTTTCCTAAACAATTTTTGAACTAGGTTAAAATCCAGAACACTATATCATAGAATAGTTTAGGTTGGAAATGACCTTAAAGATCATTGAGTCCAACTGTTAACTGCCAAGTCCATCACTAAACCACATCCCTAAGTGCCACGTCTACAAGTCTTTTAAATACCTCCAGGGATGGTGACTCCACCACTTCCCTGGGCAGCCTGTTTCAATGCTCGACAACCCTTTTAGTAAAGAAATTTTTCCTAATATCCAATCTAAACCTCCCCTGGTGCAACTTGAGGCCGCATCCTCTTATCCTATCACTTGCTAGTTGAGAGAAGAGACTGACACCCACCTCGCTACAATCTCCTTTCATGTAGTTGTAGAGAGCGATAATGTCTCCTTTTCTCTCCTATACAAATATACTTTTGCAAATAATACTGAATAATACATCATTGTATTTAGAGAGGTAAAGGTAATAGATGCAGGACTGAGCTTAGCTTAACTAAGAAAGGTGAAAAAGCCTTTTTTGGGGTATATACATAAAAATAATTCCAAGCAGCATCCATAGTCTACTTGAAGTGAAATAGTAGAGCATTAATC